>BSQW01000013.1:32712534-33979059 GCA_030161315.1 Eutrema japonicum | reverse complement strand
TTCGGAGCATTTTGGGAGAAAATGAGTCATGCAGAGACGTCAGAAGTTTGGCATCCGTTAAAGGCCGTTTCCCCGATGGATTGAGCTAAAATTTGGACACAAGATAGATCAATAGATGAGTTTTCATTTGGAAGTGGTTTGAGGCTATTCTGCCAGTTTTGCCAGTTTTCGTGAAGACAGTCCAGTCTGGCAAAAGTTGTGCCAGTTTTCGTGAAGACAGTCCAGTCTGGCAAGCACAGTGTACTGGTGTCGACCGACACCAGTCCAGTATCGACCGACACCAACTGCAGATGGGAAAAAACGTGATTTTACAAGTTTAAAGACTCTGCAATTTGGCCCAGAAGACTTTATTAATTACCAGAAGTCCCAGAACGTGTTTTAACATTATATTTAGGGTTTTTAGCCACTTTTACACATTACGCTTCATTCTACACATTATTCTATTCTGGTTTTTGAGAGAGAGAGATTTGTGACAGGGTTTTTGGGAGAGACAACTTTGAACTCCTGTTTCTTATTGATTTCTTCTATGCATATCTATTCATCTATGATTTCTTCTATGCATATCTCTTATAGGTTTAGGGTTTTCTCAATAGGATTTCTCTGTATGATTTGATTGATTAATTTATTAGGATTCATTGTCTTATTTGTTCTTCGCCTTAAGTTGTTCTCAATACTAATTCTAGATTAGCTACCTAGAACTTAGATCTTTGGATAATTGATTAGGCACAAGAGTGCGATTGATTACCTGATAGAACTTAGGGTGAGCAATTCGATTATCTGCAAAGAGATTTGGTTTATTGAATTGTGAACATATCGAACTTGCAGATTAAAAGCTGGTTTAAATCCTTAGGATTTGCAAAGAGATTTGGTTTTCTAGGAATTAGACTTAGATAGTTTTCGCAGCGAGAGTTGGCTAACTATATTATCGTGTTTGAGTTCAAGAACTGCGCTAAACTTGAATCCTGATTTATCCGTTTATTTGCATACCTAGACTTTCTGAGAAACACCCTAGACCTAGCTTTTCTCCATTGAATTACAACTCTTTTAATTTATGTTATTGCTTTCTGTTTCAACTGAATTGCTTAGCTTAAATTGGCACTAAGTAGTTTATTGTGTGATTTACTTGAGTCCTTGTGTTCGACCCCTAACTATACTACGACTACTGCTTTAGTACTTATAGGGTATTAATTTGAGCATATCAAATTTGGCGCCATTGCCGGGGATTCTAAAAATCACCATTAGATTTTAGTGTCGAGTTTCGACTAAGCTCGATAGTATCGATCGATACCCTATTGGTGTCCGTCGATACCTGTCGTGAATTTTTTTTTAGTTACTTACTTGTTCTTGACTTTTGTGTTTTAGGGAAGCGAATAAGCCAGCAGAGATGAACAACCCAATGATTCTAATTCGAGACGAAGCTGGAATTTTGAGAGACCGAGAGGGTCGCGAGCGCAATGAAGTATGGCAACTACTTGATGGAGAGGGAAACACGATTATCCATGCAGTTGTTGTTGATGAGGCTGTTGCGCCTGCTGCGCGCGTTAATGCAGGGAATGCTGTGGTAAATCGTGCCAGGACGATTGGTGAGTACAATAGACCTGACTCGTTCTATGCCAATCGATCAGCGATCCGTATTCCTACGTTCCAGAGGAATGACTTTGAGCTGAAACCTGCTTACTTTGCTCTTGTGGTCAGCACACTTTTACTGGCTTCCTCATGAACATCCTATGGACCACATTGAGAGATTCGAAGATTTGGTCACTAGCATGAAATACGATGGAGTGCCCAATGAATTCCTCTACTGTAAGCTGTTCCCATACTCTCTTGGTGGAGAAGCTACTTACTGGCTGAAGCAGTTACCTCCTGGATCACTGACTACCTGGGATGAGACTAAGATTGCTTTCTTGAACAACTTCTTCGATGATGCGAGATCCGAAGAACTCAGGAACAAGATCTCTCAATTTTCTCAGGGAGAAACTGAGGGACTTAAGGTTGCTTGGGTTCGATTCAGATCTTATCAGAGGGATTGTCCGCATCATGGGTTCAATATGGTTCAGTTGCTGAGTTTCTTCTTCAGAGGGATTGACTGTAGGTACCAGATGGCATTGGACTCTACTAGCAATGGGAATTTCTTTACCAGATATCATGACGATGCTTATCAGTTGATTGAGAATTTTGTGTCTAGCCATAGCGCCAAGAATGCAGACTTTGAGCGAAGGAAGCAGGCTGGGAGCATGAATTGATTGCAGATTGCTGAGGTGCATGCAAAGCTGGATTCGGTGCATAATTTGTTGATGGGCAGGTAGCAGAAGGCTGTTCGTTTTGTTGAAGAGGATGCAGTGGAACATGTTAACTACGTTGGTGGAGCTATATCTCAAGATCAAAGGTATCAATACCCACCCACACAACCCAGAACTTCTGAAAACAGGATGGAATCCATGCTTGAACAGATTCTTCAGGGACAGCAGCATATGACAGCGGATTTCAACGAGAGGTTGGATGCCTTGTACACTGATCTGAATGGAAAAATCGAGGCTCTCAGTGTTCGTCAGACGATTATGGATACACAGGTGGCCCAGACTGCAGCAAATGTCAAGGGAATGATGGTTCATTCACAACATGAATACATCGATGCAACTCCCTCGAGGCGTGGGGAAGAGGTACACCCAGGAGTGCAGAAGAGCTCAACTGCAGAGATTTTCGTCAATCATGCTGAAATTTACGATGAGATTTCAGAAATCACCTCTGCATCGAACCAAACAGGCCATCATCGATCGATACTCATCCAAGAATCTGTCAAGGACGTCTCGAAGGAGCAAGTATCGATCGATACCCTCTATACATTGATCGATACCCTCCATACATCGATCGATACCCTCCCTGTATCGATCGATACCCACCCAGATACTACGAAGGAGCCGCGTATGACTGTTGACAGAGTTCGCAAGCCCAAGAAGCTGAATCCTATTCCTCAACATCTCCGAGCCCCCATCACTCCAAAGCAGCTATGTGGCTTTGAGAAGATGGTACGAAAGATACCCCACTCGATTACTTTTGAAGAAGATCTAGAGGGCTGGCCTCTGCTAAGCCACTTCAAGGATTGCAGAGAAACTCTGGACGAGATCGAAGTACTCTTTATCGAGGCAAGACGCAAGTCACTACCGCTGAGGCAGTTGACCCTGAGGGAAGACCCATAGAAATTCTCGGTTCCATACTCCATCTCTGGAGTTGAATTCAATGAGTCTTTCGTTGACTCAGGGTCTAGCGTCAATGTAATATCAAGGGAAATTGCTGAACGATTGAGGGCTGATATAAGACCCCCTACGATGCTTCTCACGTTTGCGAACTCCTCCATCTCACCTCCATACGGTACTATCCCTGCTTTGCTTGTTAAAGTACGCGATTGTCTGGTGCCTACTAATTTTCAGGTTGTGTAGATAAGCGAAGGATCGGAGGTGCCTTTGCTCTTGCGACGACCGTTTATGGCTACTGCTGGCGCGATCATAGACACGCCTAATAAGATAATATTTGTTTCTTACATTGACGGGGATGTCTACTATGATGCCATTCCATCTAGAGGAGCTCCCACACATGTCTCTTGCTTCACTGTTGTCACAGGAGATACATTGGTAGTTGATCTTTTGGAAGAACCTCTTGACGAGCCAACTGTCATTGACTTTTTGGATGGTCCTTCTATCATCACAAAGAAAGACGTCACAACAGCTAAGGCAAAGAAGAAAGTGAAGAGCAAGGAAGTAAAAAGTACTGCATCTCTGACTTTAGTCCCTCAGAAGTGTGATGGAGATTCAATTGAGTACAAGGTGAAGTGCAAAGGAGCCTCGAAACCATTCTCTAAGGCTAGAGTCATCCTTAATTCGGAGCTAAAAGAGAAGGAAAAGGTGGTTATGGAGAGCATGTTGCGCAAAACTCTGAAGCTGGAAGTGTCTAGCTGTGGAACTTGCCTGGG
Organism: Eutrema japonicum; assembly: GCA_030161315.1. NCBI lineage: Eukaryota > Viridiplantae > Streptophyta > Magnoliopsida > Brassicales > Brassicaceae > Eutrema > Eutrema japonicum. Next base: position 33,975,092 of record BSQW01000013.1, on the reverse strand, counting down.
AGTAAGTTCTCAATTTTCTCATGATGGATCACCTGAGCCAAAGTCAAGCTAATGACTAAAAACTAGCGCTTGGTGGGAGGCAACCCACTGGTAAGTATGTATATAAGTCTTTTATTTTTGTTTTTGTTTTCGGTTTATGTTTTTTGTCTTGTGTTTGGCGTGAATCAGTTACAGAGGAGCGGTATCGATCGACACCCACCTGGTATCGATCGACACCACATGCATCAATGACGATGAGAAGTTGTTTCTGTGTCGACCTAAGCCTGGTATCGCTCGATACCAGTGCTGTGTGTCGGTCGACACCCCTACCCCAATTCGGTAACTTCTTTGATTTTCACGCATTCATTTAGATGTTCTGATTTCTTTTACTGACTCTAGGCTGGATAACACTGGGGCTTGTGTTGTTTAAGTCTGGGGGAGGTAGTCGCTGAAATTGTTTTTGTTTTTCTTAGAGTCAGTTGTTTTTGAATCATTCGTTGTTTTATTGAGTCAAAACCTGTTGGAGATGATGATCTTATTATTGATTCTATTGTTCTGACTTTGCTTTTAAGTGACCACTGTTATAGAATCAGCTACAGACCGACTAATGAAAAATCCAAAGGCTGACCAGTCAACTAGAAGACATACATGTTTCATACAGAATTCTTGTAAAGCCTGAGCCAAATTTTTGCACTTCATCGATGTTGTTAGTATTCATAGAGCTTGATTCCCCATTCGTATCTGACAAAGGAACCCATGTGTTTAAAAGTGATAATATCTCTCTCCCCTGTTATAAGTGAATAATTAAGAGCATAAAATATGAAATGATTTTCTCCTAAGTAGAGGCTAGAATTTTCCTATGATGCCATTATTCTGCTTAGTGAGGAATGATCACACAGTGGATTGGAAGCGAGGCTATGATTTTTCTACGATGCCATTATTCGCCTACATCCTTTGATACTTTGAGAGGGAAGAACCGTTGATTCATTGGCAAACACCATCAATACTCGCGTCTCCTACCTTGATATGTATATGCATGATCTAAAAGAAAAAGAAGAGAACATAATAATAAATAAGTATGGGGAGAGAATTCGATACAAAAAGTGTGAAAAGAGTGGTTTCTTGTTATGATATTGTATGGAAATGAATCTAGAAGGCTCTTGGTATTAATCACAGCGATGAAACTGGCGATGATGGGTTTATTTGAAAGATGTTGTGAAATAATGTGTGTAGTATGGGGAAACTGCGAATGCCTAAGGAGAAGTACATGGTGGTTAGTTTTGGAACTGGTTAGGTGACAATTCGGTGCTTGTGAAAAGGGTCATTGCTATGTTTCATGAATAGGTGAGTCTCCGTGTTTTCAAACCTCTTTCTCTGGTTTAGTCTTCTATTTGCTTGAGGGCAAGCAAAGGCTAAGTCTGGGGGAGTTGATATATCATGGTTTTTACCCCTTTTAAGCCATGATATAGGTCCTATTTATGGAGTTTTTCTAGTATTTTGGAGTCTTTTAGAGTATTTTACAAGTTTTAGCACATTTGGAGCTTAATTGGAGTTTTTGGAGGATTCTGGAGTATTTTGGGAGAAAAGGAGCAGAGTCATGCAGAGACGTCAGAAGTTTGGCATCCGTTGAAGGCCTTTTACCCGATGGATTGAGCTCAAATTTGGACACAAGATATATCAATGGATTACTTGCATTTGGAAGTGGTTTGAGGATATTCCAACGGTGCGATCAATAGTTGTGCCAGTTTTCGTGAAGACAGTCCAGTCTGGCAAGCATAGTGTACTGGTGTCGACCGACACCAGTCCAGTATCGACCGACACCAACTGCATACGGGAAAAAACGTGATTTCACAAGTTTAAAGACTCTACAACTTGGCCCAGAAGACTTTATTAATTACCAGAAGCCCCAGAACGTGTTTTAACATTATATTTAGGGTTTTTAACCACTTTTGCCCATTACGCTTCATTCTACACATTATTCTATTCTGGTTTTTGAGAGAATGAGATTTGTGACAGGGTTTTTGGGAGAGACAACTTTGAACTCCTGTTTCTTATTGATTTCTTCTATGCATATCTATTCATCTATGATTTCTGTTCCATTGATCATGTCTGAGTATATCTCTTATATGTTTAGGGTTTTCTCAATAGGATTTCTCTGTATGATTTGATTAATTGATTTATTAGGATTCATTATCTTATTTGTTCTTCGCCTTAAGTTGTTCTCAATACTAATTCTAGATTAGCTACCTAGAACTTAGATCTTAGGATAATTGATTAGGCACGAGAGTGCGATTGATTACCTGATAGAACTTAGGGTGAGCAATTCGATTATCTGCAAAGAGATTTGGTTTATTGAATTGTGAACATATCGAACTTGCAGATTAAAAGCTGGTTTAAATCCTTAGAATTCGCAAAGAGATTTGGTTTTCTAGGAATTAGACTTAGATAGTTTTCGCAGCGAGAGTTGGCTAACTATATTATCGTGTTTGAGTTCAAGAACTACGCTAAACTTGAATCCTGATTTATCCGTTTATTTGCATGCCTAGACTTTCTGAGAAACATCCTAGACCTAGCTTTTCTCCATTGAATTACAACTCTTTTAATTTCTGTTATTGCTTTCTGTTTCAACTGAATTGCTTAGCTTAAATTGGCACTAAGTGGTTTATTGTGTGATTTACTTGAGTCCTTGTGTTCGACCCCTAACTATACTACGACTACTACTTTAGTACTTTTTAGGGTATTAATTTGAGCATATCACACTCCTCTGTCGGGTGGCCCTTGATCTTGTGGAAATCACACCACTTGTTGGGATCGTAAGGGTTGAATCTATTACGAGGTGAGTTTCCCACTGAGTATAAGTGTATCCCCTGGCTTTGTTTATGATCTTGGGACTCCTTTTTCCCGGATTTTTTAGATCCTTGGGAGTTGGTTATCTGAGCTTTCTTAGTCGAGGTTGCGGGTGCATGCTGCTTTGGTTGAGCTGCACTCGTTTCTTCGAGGATAATCCAGTGCGAAGCACGATGTAATGCATCATCTAGTGATACGGGCTCCTGAACTGTAAGCTCCTCAAAGAAATTTGAGGTTTTTAGCCATCCATTTTGGAAAGCTTTTGGCCGTTGGATTATGCAGATCAGTGATTTTTGTTTTGACGGCTTTAAAGCTGTCAATATACGTTCGCAATGAATCGCCCGGCTTTTGAATAAGTACCCACAGATCGGCCTCCGAGGTCTCGATCTAGATGAATACCGAATACTGCTTCAAGAATGCAGCTTGAAGTTGGGTGAAGTTGTCAATTGAGTTCGGCTTTAGGGAGGTAAACCATTCCAAGGCCGAATCAGTTAGATTCGGCAGAGCGCTGACTCGAGGTCGCCCCCGAGTAGTCGCACCCTCGAAAAGGCGAATTTGAAACTCTCATGAATGCCTTGGGGTTGGTTTCTCCGTTATACCTAGGAAATCGGATATTCCCAACATCGCCGAGCTGAGGGATCGATATCATCGAGTTGAACCATGAGGTGGTGGCTGAGCCAACCATCCTGCTGGTTGAAGCATTAATATCGGCAAAGTTTAGTCTTGTCACCGGTGGAGGTGGGAATGGCAATCCTCCTTGCCCAGGGGCAAAAAAGGGTTGTGTCCCTGGTGGGAGGGCGAACCGCCCAAAGGTGCCTGCCCGAACCGCTCTTTCGAGGTCATCCTGGCGTGCTGCCATTGAGCGATTCTGCTCTATGAGGCACGATATCAGGTTCCGGATCTCAGCTATTTGATCCGGAGCTGATTGGTTCAAGGCTGCAGGTCCCGAGGGGTCGGCAATATCGTCGATCCCAGTCGAGACATTTGCTCCCGAGGTTGTAATGGGAGCGTTTGTTGTTCCGTCCAGGTCTGTTGGAGCGATGTCGGCGGGCTGAGATAGAGGAATGGAGGTGTTTATGACTCCGGATGATGTAGTAACTGCCGCACTTGTTGTGTCCACCATTGTCTTCTTTTGAGTGGTTATTTTCGTATGTTACAAAGAGGAAGTTATTTTGCTCTTCCCCACAGACGGCGCCAAATTGTGAGAGCAGAATCTCACAACCTCAATCCTCGACTACTCTGAGGTTGAAGTGTATTAAAAAGACTTAGGAAAAACTTGTAGGAACTCGAGAGGAAATTGAGAGAGAAATATTGTATGTTATTGTTGCCTTTTTCGTAGTCAAGTATTCGGTCCTTTACATTATTCTCGATCTTCTAAACTTATACACCTGTTCTCAGAACGTAACCGCTAATTACTAAATATATGTAATTGAATTTAGACTTTAAATTTACAATCTAAGAATTTATTGTTGAGTTTGATCCTCGGGTTTTGGGTTTAATGTGTTTGACTTGCTTGCTGCGAGCTCCTTCTCCCAACGATCTCCTCATTTCCTGCGTACTCGGCTTCTTCCCAGATCGCGAGCTTACTCTACGAGGCTTTTGAATAAGATGGGCTTGATTCCAGGCCCGTTTAATCAAGCTGAACTTTAGGTGTGGAATTTGGGCCCAACAATCAAGAAGTACTATGAAGACACCAACGTTGAGCTGCAACGGATGAGATCGCAGATCCACACCGCTCTGAGCACGGCACCTGAAATAGATCGGGTGATTGATGAAGTCAGTCATACCCCATTCACCTCACGGATTGCGAGTCCCCAGCTCGGAGATATCGGAAATATCCGATTTCCCCGATATAAGGGAGAAACTGACCCCAAGGCATTTATGAGGAGTTTCAATTTCGCTTCCTCCAGGGTGCGGCTTCTCGAGAGCGACCTCGAGGCAGCGCGCTGCCGTTTCTTTGCTGAAAACTGGACGGAATCGGCTTTGGAATGGTTTACCTCCTTGGAGCCAAACTCGATTGATAGTTTTATCCAGCTTCAAGCATTGTTTTTGAAGCAATACTCGGTGTTTATCCAAATCGAGGCCTCGGAGGCTGACTTATGGGTACTTACTCAAACGCCAGGTGACTCGTTGAGGAAGTATATTGACAGCTTTAAGGCCGTTAGGGCCAAGATTGCCAATTTACATAACCCAACAGCCTTGAAAGCCCTTCAAAATGGATTGTTAGAATCCTCAAAATTCTTCGAGGAGCTCACAGTCCGGGAGCCGGAGTCACTGGATGATGCACTACACCGCGCCTCTCGCTGGATAATTCTCGAGGAGGCAGTGACACATACCTGGGAGGAGCCCATGGAATGCGATGAATTTGAAGAAATATTACCATTACAATGAAAGATATTTGTAAAAATCGAACTACGAAAAGGCTTGATCCCTCCTCAGGGTACGTAGGCAACCTCATAAGGGTGCAGCTATTCAAATAAAAAAAATATTCTTCTCTTAAGCCTGTTAAACGCAGCCTAAGATCTTTTCAGCTTCTATCTATAAGCTAAAAGCTTACTCCCTTACGAGCTAAAGCATGCTACCAGCTAGCATGACTCGACTTTGCGTCAAAATTGCAAGGTCACAACATTTTAAGTCTCTAAACGACAACAACGTTTACGTCTAAACTGTTTAGGTTGCATGCCTGCATCTAAAAGGCTTCGACCTTGCGTCTTAAAATCGCATGGTCAGCTTCCTAGGTCTCTAAACGACATGGGAGCAGGGTCTCTAAACGGCTTGGGTCCCTGGCTAAAAAAAAAAATGCCTTTGACCCATTGAAAAGTGTCAGCCTCTAAATGGCGAAAGGCTTGATATTGCGTCTTAAAATGGCATAATACTTCTTAAGGCAGATCGCATAGCTTGGTTTGCCTTCGACCTTGCGTCTTAAAATTGCCTGGTCAGCTCCCAGGGTCTCTAAACGACGTGGGAGCATAAATTGAGCCTGCTAAAAGCAGTAGAAGTTCTTCAAACTTCCATCTCCAAGCTAAAAGCTTAATTACTTAAATGAACAGCCTCACGAGCTAGAGAATGCTACCAACTAGCATGACTCGACTTTGCATCTAAATTGCAAGGTCACAACCTTTTTAGTCTCTAAATGACAACAACCTCTACGTCTAAACTGTTTAGGTTGCATGCCCGCCTCTAAACGGCTTCGACCTTGCGTCTTAAAATCGCCTGGTCAGCTCCCGAGGTCTCTAAACGACCTGGGAGCAAGGTCTCTAAACGGCCCGGATCGTAGGCTGAAAGACTGTCTTTGAAAAGTGTCAGCCTCTAAATGGCGAAATTAATTCTAAAGAAAAACGAAAGATTTTTAAAGATCAAAGTAAATAAAATTGAGCCTCCTCGCAGGAGCATAAGTTCAACCAAAAGGCCCACTAGGGCATAACAAGTTCAAATTCAAACAGGATTTAAAGATCAATTAGATCTCGAGATTGCAAGACCGCATCCTCAGTGACACATCCCTAAGGATGCTGGGGGGCTACTGTTGGGCCCAAATTTAGCACCCTAAATCCAGTCCGAATAAGCATCCTCAACAATGAAGGCTCGGCCCACGTCGAGGTCTCATGAGACTGTTTACAAGCTGAAGTAAGAAAGGCACAAGTTAAAACAAGCGTGCTGGAAGCAGCGAGCATGTTGGAAGCAGCGAGCATGCTGAAAGCAGCGAGCATGCTGAAAGCACCGAGCTCGCAGGAAAGGAGCGAGCTCGCAGAAAGACAATAGTACGAGCTTGGCCAAAGTTCAAACCAAGTCAAACACATTCAATGTGATTTCCTAGAATCAAGCTGAGCATTTAATCAAGGATCACGAATTCAATTCCAAGTTTTAATTTAGATTTAGACGTTTATATTTTTTGAACATGTATAAGTTCGAAGCTGAACCTCATTGTAAGGATAACAGAATTCTTGGCTAAAAACCCATAATAATAATACACACATTTTTCTCTCTGAAATTTCTTTTTTATCTTCTGAAGATCATATAACCTTCAAGTTTTCTACAATTTTTCTAAGTTCTAAAGATATTCAACCTAAGTCAAGTCAAGAATTGTGGTAGTGAGATTTAGCTCTCACAATTTGGCGCCGTCTGTGGGGAGAAGCAAAACAATTTCCTTCTTCTAACCCACGAATTTTATCATTCGAAAAAGGATAATGTCGAGCACAACAAACGTTTCCATTACCACCTCGGAAGCGAACATCACATCTGGGATTAACGAAATTGTCGTTCCTTCGGGACATGCAATCGTAAACCCGCAGGCTCCAGATCAAATAGCTGAGATCTGGAACCTGATATCGGTTCTCATAGAACAAAATCGCCGAATCGCAGCTCGCCAAGACGACCTAGAAAGATTGGTTCAGGCAGGCACGATCGGGCGACCTGTTCCCCGACCTGAGAACGTGGTCAAAAATCCTGCCCAGCTGGGCCAAGGATTCCTGCTTCAACCTCAATACAATTACGGGAATTGTTCAGGCCCAGTCAGCATGCCTGAATTTGAGTCAATCAAGAAGTACTATGAAGACACCAACGTCGAGCTGCAACGGATGAGATCGCAGATCCACACCGCTCTGAGCTCGGCACCTAAAATAGATCGGGTGATTGATGAAGTCAGTCAGACCCCATTCACCTCGCAGAATGCGAGTCCCCAGCTCGGAGATATCGGAAATATCTGATTTCCCCGATATAAGGGAGAAACCGACCCCAAGGCATTTATGAGGAGTTTCAATTTCGCTTTCTCCAGGGTGCGGCTTCTCGAGAGCGACCTCGAGGCAGCGCGCTGCCGTTTCTTTGCTGAAAACTTGACGAACTCGGCTCTGGAATGGTTCACCTCCTTGGAGCCAAACTCGATTGAAAATTTTACCCAGCTTCAAGCATTGTTTTTGAAGCAGTACTCGGTGTTTATCCAAATCGCGGTCTCGGAGGCTTACTTATGGGTACTTACTCAAAAGCCAGGTGACTCGTTGCGGAAGTATATTGACAGCTTTAAGGCCGTTAAGGCCAAGATTGCCAATTTACATAACCTAACAGCCCTGAAAGCCCTTCAAAATGGATTGTTAAAATCCTCAAACTTCTTCGAGGAGCTCACAGTCCGGGAGCCGGAGTCACTGGATGATGCACTACACCACGCCTCTCGCTGGATAATTCTCGAGTAGGAAGTGACACATACTTGGGAGGAACCCATGGAATGCGATGAATTTGAAGAAATATTACCATTACAATGAAAGATATTTGTAAAAATCGAACTACAAAAAGGCTTGATCCGTCCTCAGGGTACGTAGGCAACCTCATAAGGGTGCAGCTATTAAAATAAAATAAAAACATTCTTCTCTTAAGCCTGTTAAACGCTGCCTGAGATCTTTTCAGCTTCTATCTACAAGCTAAAAGCTTACTCCATAATTGAACAGCCTTACGAGCTAGAGCATGCTACCAGCTAGCATGACTCGACTTTGTGTCTAAATTGCAAGGTCACAGCATTTTTAGTCTATAAACGACAACAACCTTTACGTCTAAACTGTTTAGGTTGCATGCCTGCCACTAAACGGCTTCTACCTTGCATCTTAAAATTGCATGGTCAGCTCCCTAGGTCTCTAAACGACCTGGGAGCAGGTCTCTAAACGACCTGGGTCCCTGGCTAAAAAAAATGCCTTTGACCCATTGAAAAGTGTCAGCCTCTAAATGGCGAAAGGCTTGATCTTGCGTCTTAAAATGGCATAATACTTCTTAAGGCATATCACATAGCTTGGTTTGTCTTAGACCTTGCGTCTTAAAATCGCCTGGTCAGCTCCCAAGGTCTCTAAACGACCTGGGAGCAGAAATTGAGCCTGCTAAAAGCAGCATGAAGCTCTTCAAACTTCCATCTCCAAGTTAAAAGCTTAATTACTTAAATTAGCAGCCTCACGAGCTAGAGCATGCTACCAGCTAGCATGACTCGATTTTGCGTCTAAATTGCAAGGTCACAACCTTTTTAGTCTCTAAATGACAACAACCTCTACGTCTAAATTTTTTAGGTTGCATGCCCGCCTTTAAACGGCTTCGACCTTGTATCTTAAAATAGCATGGTCAACTCCCGAGGTCTCTAAACGACCTCGGAGCAAGGTCTCTAAACGGCCCGGCTCGTTGGCTGAAAGACTGTCTTTGGTCCATTGAAAAGTGTCAGCCTCTAAATGGCGAAATTGATTCTAAGGAAAAACGAAAGATTTTTAATGATCAAAGTAAATAAAATTGAGCCTCCTCGCAGGAGCATAAGTTCAAAAGGCCCACTAGGGCATAACAAGTTCAAATTCAAACAGGATTTAAAGATCAATTGGATCTCGAGATTGCAAGACCGCATCCTCAGTGACACATCACTAAGGATGCTGGGGGGCTACTGTTGGGCCCGAATTTAGCACCCAAAATCCAGCCCGAATAAGCATGCTCAACAATGAAGGCTCGGCCCACGTCGAGGTCTCATGAGACAGTTTACAAGCTGAAGCAAGAAAGGCACAAGTTAAAACAAGCATGCTGGAAGCAGCGAGCATGCTGAAAGCACCGAGCATGTTGAAAGCACCGAGCATGCTGAAAGCACCGAGCTCTCAGGAAAGGAGCGAGCTCGCAGAAAGACAATAGTACGAGCTCGGCCAAAGTTCAAACCAAGTCAAAAACATTAAATGTGATTTCCTAGAATCAAGCTGAGAATTTAATCAAAGATCACGAATTCAATTCCAAGTTTTAATTTAGATTTAGACGTTTATATTTTTTGAACATGTATAAGTTCGAAGGTGAACCTCATTGTAAGGATAACATATTTCTTGGCTAAAAAACCATAATAATAATACACACATTTTTCTCTCTGAAATTTCTTTGTTATCTTCTGAAGATCATATAACCCTCAAGTTTTCTCCAATTTTTCTAAGTTCTAAAGATATTCAACCTAAGTCAAGTCAAGAATTGTGGTAGTGAGATTCAGCTCTCACAATTTGGCGCCGTCTGTGGGGAGAAGCAAAACAATTTCCTTCTTTTAACCCACAAATTTTATCATTCGAAAAAGGATAATGTCGAGCACAACAAACGTTTCCATTACCACCTCGGAAACGAACATCACATCTGGGATCAACGAAATTGTCGTTCCTTCGGGACATGCAATCGTAAACCAGCCGGCTCCGGATCAAATAGCTGAGATCAGGAACCTGATATCGGTTCTCATAGAACAAAATCGCCTAATCGCAGCTCGCCAAGACGACCTAGAAAGAGTGGTTCAGGCAGGCACGATCGGGCGACATGTTCCCCGACCTGAGAACGTGGTCGAAAATCCTGCCCAGCTGGGCCAAGGATTCCTGCTTCAACCTCAATACAATTACGCGAATGGTTTAGGCTCAGGCAGCATACCTGAATTTGAGTCAATCAAGAAGTACTATGAAGACACCAACGTTGAGCTGCAACGGATAAGATCGCAGATCCACACCGCTCTGAGCTCGCCACATGAAATAGATCGGGTGATTGATGAAGTCAGTCAGACCCCATTCACCTCACGGATTGCGAGTCCCCTGCTCGGCGATATCGGAAATATCTGATTTCCCCGATATAAGGGAGAAACCGACCCCAAGGCATTTATGAGGAGTTTAAATTTCGCTTTCTCCAGGGTGCGGCTTCTCGAGAGCGACCTCGAGGCAGCGCGCTGCCGTTTCTTTGCTGAAACCTTGACGGACTCGGCTCTGGAATGGTTTATCTCCTTGGAGCCAAACTCGATTGATAGTTTTACCCAGCTTCAAGCATTGTTTTTGAAGCAGTACTCGGTGTTTATCCAAATCGAGGCCTCGGAGGCTGACTTATGGGTACTTACTCAAAAGCCATGTGACTCGTTGCGGAAGTATATTGACAGCTTTAAGGCCGTTAAGGCCAAGATTGCCAATTTACATAACCTAACAGCCCTGAAAGCCCTTCAAAATGGATTGTTAAAATCCTCAAAATTCTTCGAGGAGCTCACAGTCCGGGAGCCGGAGTCACTGGATGATGCACTACACCGCGCCTCTCGCTGGATAATTCTCGAGGAGGCAGTGACACATACCTGGGAGGAACCCATGGAATGCGATGAATTTGAAGAAATATTACCATTACAATGAAAGATATTTTTAAAAATCGTACTACGAAAAGGCTTGATCCCTCCTCAGGGTACGTAGGCAACCTCATAAGGGTGCAGCTATTAAAATAAAATAAAAACATTCTTCTCTTAAACCTGTTAAACGCAGCCTAAGATCTTTTTAGCTTCTATCTACAAGCTAAAAGCTTACTCCATAAATGAACAGCCTTACGAGCTAGAGCATTCTACCAGATAGCATGACTCGACTTTGCGTCTAAATTTCAAGGTCACAACATTTTTAGTCTCTAAACGACAACAACCTTTACGTCTAAACTGTTTATTTTGCATGCCTTCCTCTAAACGGCTTCGACCTTGCGTCTTTAAATCGCATGGTCAGCTTCCTAGGTCTCTAAATGACCTGGGAGCAGGGTCTCTAAACGGCCTGGGTCCCTGGCAAAAAAACAAAAAATGCCTTTGGCCCATTTAAAAGTGTCAGTCTCTAAATGGCGAAAGGCTTGATCTTGCGTCTTAAAATGGCATAATACTTCTTAAGGCAGATCGCATAGCTTGGTTTGCCTTCGACCTTGCGTCTTAAAATCGCCTGGTCAGCTCCCAGTGTCTCTAAACAACCTGGGAGCAGAAATTGAGCCTGCTAAAAGCAGCATGAAGTTCTTCAAACTTCCATCTCCAAGCTAAAAACGTAATTAGTTAAATGAACAGCCTCACGAGCTAGAGCATGCTACCAGCTAGCATGACTCGACTTTGCGTCTAAATTGCAAGATCACAACCTTTTTAATCTCTAAATGACAACAACCTCTACGTCTAAACTGTTTCGGTTGCATGCCCGCCTCTAAACGGCTTTGAGCTTGCGTCTTAAAATTACCTGGTCAGCTCCCGAGGTCTCTAAACGACCAGGGAGCAAGGTCTCTAAACGGCCCGGATTGTTGGCTGAAAGACTGTTTTTGATCCATTGAAAAGTGTCAGCTGCTAAATGGCGAAATTGATTCTAAGGAAAAACGAAAGATTTTTAAAGATCAAAGTAAATAAAATTGAGCCTCCTCGCAGGAGCATAAGTTCAACCAAAAGGCCCACTAGGGCATAACAAGTTCAAATTCAAACAGGATTTAAAGATCAATTGGATCTCGAGATTGCAAGACCGCATCCTCAGTGACACATCACTAAAGATGCTGGGGGGCTACAGTTGGGCCCAAATTTAGCACCCTAAATCCAGCCCGAATAAGCATGCTCAACAATGAAGGCTCGGCCCACGTCGAGGTCTCATGAGACTGTTTACAAGCTGAAGTAAGAAAGGCACAAGTTAAAACAAGCGTGCTGGAAGCAGCGAGCATGCTGAAAGCAGCGAGCATGCTGAAAGCAGCGAGCATGCTGAAAGCACCGAGCATGCTGAAAGCACCGAGCTCGCAGGAAAGGATCGAGCTCACAGAAAGACAATAGTACGAGCTCGGCCAAAGTTCAAACCAAGTCAAACACATTAAATGTGATTTCCTAGAATCAAGTTGAACATTTAATCAAAGATCACGAATTCAATTCCAAGTTTTAATTTAGATTTAGACATTTATATTTTTTGAACATGTATAAGTGCGAAGGTGAACCTCATTGTAAGGATAACAAAATTCTTGGCTAAAAAACCATAATAATAATACACACATTTTTCTCTCTGAAATTTCGTTGTTATCTTCTGAATATCATACAACCTTCAAGTTTTCTCCAATTTTTCTAAGTTCTAAAGATATTCAACCTAAGTCAAGTCAAGAATTGTGGTAGTGAGATTCAGCTCTCACATGATCCCTACTAGGACAATCACTGGACATCGAATGTGTATTGACTACATGAAGTTGAATGCGGCCACAAGGAAAGATCACTTCCCATTACCATCTATTGATCAGATGTTGGAGAAGTTAGCAAGTCATCCGTACTATTGTTTTCTCGATCGGTACTCAGGTTTATTTCAGATTCTGATACATCTTGAGGACCAAGAGAAGACGACCTTTACATGTACTTATGGCACATTCGCTTACAGAAGAATGTCTTTTTGATTATGTAATGCTCCAGCCACTTTTCAGAGGTGTATGATGTCTATCTTCACAGACATGATTGAGGACTTTATGGAAGTATTCATGGATGATTTTTTCAGTGTATGGATCATCATTCAAGAGCTGTCTTGATAACTTGTGCAAGGTGCTATAGAGATGTGAAGAGAAACACTTGGTTCTTAATTGGGAAAAGTGTCACTTTTGGTTCAGCATGACATCGTTCTTGGGCACAAGGTTTCTGAGACTGGGATAGAAGTTGACAGAGCTAAGATTCAGGTCATGACAGACCTTCAACCACCAAAATCTGTAAAGGACATTCGAAGTTTCCTTGGTCATGATGGGTTTTACAGAAGATTCATCAAGGATTTCTCAAAACTAGCCCGCCCACTCACTTCCCTATTATGCAAAGATGTAAAATTCGACTTCACCCCTGATTGTCTTGCAGCTTTGAGCAGATTAAGAAGGCATTGGTGAGTGCTCCCATTGTACAACCTCCGGATTGGAATATGCCTTTTAAGGTTATGTGCGACGCTAGTGATTTTGTAGTTGGATCAGTTTTGGGTCAGAGGAAGGATAAGAAGCTTCATGCTATCTACTATGCCAGCAGGACCTTGGATGATGCTCAGCGAAACTACAGCACCACGGAGAAAGAAGTACTTGCAGTTGTTTTCTCCTTTGAGAAATTTCGGTCCTACCTGATTGGGAGCAAGGTGATTGTTCTCACAAACCATGCTGCTCTCAAATATTTGCTGCAGAATAAGGATCTCAAACCTCGCCTTTGTCGTTGGGTCCTTTTGCTCCAAGGCTTTGACATTAAAGTTAAGGACAAGAAGGGCATAGAGAATGGGGTTGCTGACCATCTTTCGCGGATAAGGATCGATGCAGACGTTCCTATTGATGATTTCCTACTAGAGGAGAACATCTACTTCATCGAAACTGGGCTTCAAAGTGGTTCTGCCAAAAACCTGCAAATTTTACGAGTTAAAGGCTTTGGTATCGATCGATACCCACCTAGTGTCGGTCGATACCCTTCGACATTAGGACCAGTTTTGTCTATGGATCACATTGGTGTTTTTGAAGGGTATCTATCTGCTGTGACCGTTCCTGATCTACCATGGTATGCTGATATCGCCAACTATCTTGCTGCAGAGGACGAGCCCAAGCATCTCAAGGGATACGATAGGAAGAAATTTCATCTCGCAGTGTGATGTTTGTCAAAGGAGAGGGAAGATCAGTAAGAAACATGAGATGCCACATAATTTCATCCTTGAGGTTGAAGATTTTTATTGTTGGGGCATAGATTTCATGGGTCCTTTTCTTTCATCATATGGGAATAAGTACATTTTGGTTGTTGTAGACTATTTATCTAAGTGGGTGGAAGAAATTGCTAGTCCAACCAATGATTCTTCAGTGGTCCTTAAGCTGTTCAAGAGCATTATTTTCTCTAGATTTGGAGTACCTCGAATTGTTATAAGTGATGGTGTGAATCAACATGTAGCTACTCCTTGTCATCCTCAGACTAGTGGGCAGGTTGAGGTTTCCAATAGGCAGATCCAGGAGATTCTGGAGAAGACAGTGGGTACAACTCGGAAGGATTGGTCTGCAAAGTTGGATGATGCACTTTGGGCTTATAGGACTGCCTTCAAGACACAACTTGCGACTACACCGTTTCACTTGCTTTATGGGAAAGCATGTCACCTTCCAGTGGAAATCGAGCATAAGGCAAAATGGGATACAAAGATGATGAACTTTGACATCAAGTCTGCTGCAGAGATGCGATTGATTCAGCTGAATGAGCTGGATGAGATTAGACACCAGGCCTATGAGAATTTGAAGATGTACAAGGAGAGGACTAAGGTGTATCACGACAAGAAAATCATCTCCAGACACTTTGAACCCAATGACCAGGTACTTCTGTATAACTCTCGTTTGCAATTGTTTCCTGGAAAATTGCGTTCTCGTTGGTCAGGTCCTTTCACAATCAAGGAAGTCATACCACATGGTGCAGTTGTCCTGATAAGTCCTGAAGACAAAGAGTTCACTGTCAATGGACAAAGGATGAAACACTATTGGGCGAAAGCCAAGATTCCAGTAGGGCACATAGTGCCTCTAGATGATGCACCCACAGCCTGAACATCGGTAAAGTCAAGCTAGTGACGTAAAACAAGCGCTTGGTGGGAGGTAACCCACTGGTAAGTCTCTATATAAGTTCTTTTGTTTTGCGTGTTTTTCGTTTTTTGTCTTGTGTTTTGCGTGAATCATTTACAAAGGAGCTGGGTATTTATTACGAGACAGGGACAAACAGATCGAACGATGCAAAATTGCATCGACCAATGTTCCTTGTATCGAGCGACACCCCCTAGTGTCGGCAGATACCACTTACCCAGAGCAACATTGCATTAATGTCGATGAAAAGAAGTTTTTGTGTCGACCTACTTGGAAAGGAATGATCACACAAAGGTTGGAAGCGAGGTTAGGAAAATTTCCTGTGATACCATTATTCGCCTACACATTTGATACATAGAGAGGAGAAGAACCGGGGATTCGGTGGCAAACATGATCAATACTCGCGTCTCAAACCTTAATATGTATATGTGAATCTAAAAAAAAATAACATGATGTGAAATAAGCCTGGGGAGAGGAATCAATACCAAAAAGTGTGAAAATTTGGTGGTTCTTTTGTCATGATATTGTATGGGAAAGAGTCTAGAAGGTTCTTGGCATTGATTATAGCGATGAAACTGGCGATGAAGGTTTTGATGGATAATGCTGCGAAATTATGTGTTGAGTCTGGGAAGCTGCAAATGTCTATGGAGAATTACATGGTGGTTAGATTTGGAACTGGTTAAGTAATATGTGGAGCACTAAGAAAAAGGGTCATTGCAGTGTTTCAAGAACAGGTGAGTCTCCGTGTTTTTCAAACCTCTTTCTCTTTTTTAGCTTTCTGTTTGCTTGAGGGCAAGCAAATGCTAAGTCTGGGGGAGTTGATATATCATGGTTTTTACCAGTTTTTAACCATGATATAGGTCTCGTTTATAGAGTCTTTCTAGTATTTTTGGAGTCTTTTTGAGTCTTTTCAGGTTTAGGTATGTTTGGAGCTAAATTGGAGATATTGAAGCATTCTGGAGCATTTTCGAGCTAAGCAAATATCATGTAGATGTGAGGGTCGATTTGAGGTCCTTGTGTCGAGAGATACCATCTGGTGTCGGTCGATACCGACTGCCTGAAGAAAGGAAACGCGACTTTTTCCTTATCTGAAGAAATTGCACTTTGGTCCATAAGTCTTTATTATTTACAAGAAGCCCAAAAACGTGTTTTAGCATATAATTAGGTTTTTCAACCACTTTTTGGCTAAGTTTTATTCTACTTTTGATTTTGTTGAGAGAGCTTTTGAGGGAGACAAGTCTGAAACTCTGTTCGTCCGAAAGAAGATTTTGGACCCCTTGTTTATTCTCTTTATTATTAATTTGAGTTCTATTCAATCATGTTATTTTACCTAATCTCCATCTCTGGGTAGATCTCCTTTTAGGTTTAGGGTTCTCATAAAGGATCTCTTTGTATGCTAGGTTAATTAGTTAGTTAGGACTCATAATCAAATTAATTCTTCACCATAGGTTGTTCTTAATGTTAAATTCTGGATTGATCACCTAGAACTTAGATCTTAGGTTAATCAATTAGACACGAAAGTGTGATTGATAATCTGATAGAACCTAGGGTGAGAAAAATAACTATCTGCAAAGAAATTTGGTTTAGTTGTTTTGAGAACAAATCAAACTTGAACTTAATGCTAGTTTAGTATTTAGGATTTGCAAAGAAATTTGGGATTCTGAGATTTAGACTTAGATAATTCTCGCAATGAAAGTTGGTAAGTTATAGCTCAGTGTTTTGAGTTCAAGAATCGTGCTAAAATCTGAATCCTGATTAATTGGTTTATCTGCATTCTCTGATTTCCTAAGAAATATCCTGAACCTATTTTCCTCCATTGAATTTACAACTCTTTAAACTACATTATTGCTTCCTGTTTTATTGATTTTCTTAGCTTAATTAGAATCTATATAATCTATTGTGTGATTCTTGAGTCTCTGTGGTTCGACCCCTACATACTGCAACTGCAAAGCTGTTAGTACTTTAGGGTATTACTTTTGAGCTTATCATCGGGTTTCAACGAGATCCATGAATCATTGAATTAAACATAGATAGGGATTCATATTTTGTGGTTTTCGTTTATTGTTGTGTTTATTTCTTAGGCTAGGTTGACCGCTTTGTCTATGATATAGGGTTTAATCTATACCACGGAAGTGTCATAGGTTGCTAGAAATAACATAAGTGAGCGAATTGTCCTTAGCCAATGGAAGTTGATGTTAATGCGATTTGTGAACATATTTCACATATTCATTAATGCTGGTCTAGAACTCTATGTTCAACGGAAGTTAGGATTTTAGGTTGCTAGATTTAGTAATCAATACCACGGAAGTGGATTGGTTAGATATTTATGTTTGAGATTCAAACTTGTGTTTAATCATTCCCTGAATAGTTGTCTAATTTATGATCTCTAGATTCTCACGAAGAAACCCTCGACCTAACGTTTTTCTCCTTTTGAATTTACATCGCTTTTAATTATTTTCATTACTTTGCAATTCAACCCTTATTATTATCTTAAGTTAATTTCAGCTTGTGAGAATTGTAGTGTAATCTTGGTCTCTATGGACGATACTAAAGTACTACATTGACATACTGTTATAATTGCAGTAGTGTGCACTTTAGTTATTAATTGACTAATCAATAAGCCTCTTTGAGCCTTGAGACCCTTGGTTTAAAGACTTGATTTAGAGTCTTACATCAAACCCGAACCAAACAAAACAGGATTTGATGAACCCAGCTATGAGCGATTTATACGTTCTTCCAACAACAACCCTGAAAATGGCTGATAAATTGATCCCGACAAACTAACAATCCTAATGATCATAACGATCCAATTTATCCCGATGATCATGATGACCCGATTATCTTGATAATCCTGATGAACCTGATGATCTCACCACTCCCGATAAAACTGAAGACCCGAAAAATCCGATGAATCTGAAAAATCCGACAGCGGCTCTAGTAAACACTCCGTTAAACACCAACATGAAAAAGACAATGGTGGAAATATGACAAACAATTTCTCCATGAAAACAAAATAATTTATTCAAGTTAAGCATACAAAACTTGTATGCTCCAACGTGAGGGAGAGTATTGGGATTATAATCTCATAACTCTAGCATTAACGTTATTGCATATCCATATGTAACGTTATTGCATAAAATGGAATCGATTATCTTCTTGAAACTTCTTCTTCTTTTTATCTAAATTTCAACAGATTATCTAACTGTTAGGTAGAATGACAAATCTAAATATACAGTAGAGTTTTTGGGGTAATTTATGTCTCCATATAAAATTATGTAGCTTCATATGAACCATAACTTTCACTACAAGAAAAATGGGCATTAATAGCACACGAAAAATGCTATCATACGTGTATAATAGCATTTTCATAAACGTTATGACTGAAGGAGCTATAATAGGTTGACCCCATACAATAGCGTTTTGGGACGTGCTATTATATGTCATTCCATTATAACGCTAATCGAATACTGTCATATTCTTTCTTGTAGCACATGTTTCGTACTGTTTTACATTGTTTTGTAGCAATTTTTATGTGCTACATTATAAAATGATGAATTACTATATTATTTCAAATATATATATGATACATATAAATCATATCTTTATTAATTTGATGATACAAAATCAGAATACAATGTTTTGGTTAACCAATTCGGTGGATAAATACAATCCGAGAAGAAAATATTGTTCGGAGGTCCATTACGTGTGGAAAGATGAGCAGCCGTATTACAGTTGCGTTTAACAAACGTGAAGGATAAACATGAGAATTTTTGTTTCCATTCAATAATATCATCAACGAGATTAAGGATTGTGATATCTTGTTGCTTCCCCTGCACTATTTTGTTCAGCCCCTCATTGTCTCCCTCAAAGATAATCGAGTCATACCCTCTTGCCCATGTATTTTGCATTGCACTAAACAAACATTTTCCTTCTTCTTCCATACTTGAAATTGCCGTTCCTAAATTAGCCGAGCCCCAATACTGAGCAACTCCACGATTATTCCCTAGTATCCATCCTCCCACAACTCCTCTCGTGACCGGATCAAAAGCTGCGTCATAATTGCATTTCAAATAATTTTCGTCTGGGCGATTCCACATTGAAATATTAGAAGGACGATTCCGTTCTGTTTCATAGTTTGTGGCCTTAATGACGAAAGTCTCCATGTTTTTAATGACAAAGAACACGTTAAAAGCATATGTTTTATTGATTCTGGCTCAAGACATCATCTTTGGCAGGTTTGGTCCATAAGAACTCCTCTTGTATTTAACCGAGTTGATGGTCATATTGATTTTGTTAAAATATGCCAAAGATAGTATTTTAATTTTGGCATTATCGGTAGATTCCATATTTGTTTTTTCAGCAAAAGATCTCCATATGGCGGTGGTGCTCGAATATCGTGATTATTTTGATGTCTTGAGAACCAGTAACCTACGTTCCATTATTAGTGTAATTCCACCTAATTCTGTCGAGAGTTAGCCGTATAGCGAAATACATAGATTTGACGATATCCTTGTCTTCTTCTGTTAAGTAATGTATAAGGGTCTCATCATTCCATTTTATTGAAGACCCGTTACTTATAATTAGTTCATCTACCGAACGTTGATTTGGTAACCCATTTGATTGAGCTGGTCTTGGTGGATTAGTAGGTATCCAATTGTCATGATAAATTTTTGTAGAAATTCCATCACCGATAATGTACCTTGAACCCTTTTTCAAAAGCGAGATTCCATGTAATAGTGAGACCCAGCCGAAAGACTGGTAAGGTCTACTTTTAGCCTCAAAAAGATGATGATCTTTAAAATATCGAGCTTTATAGAATCGAGAGAATAAACAATTTGGCTGAGTAAGTAGTCTCTAAGCTTTTTGGCCAATAGAGCGTCATTGAATTTAGCCAAATCTCTGAAGCCCATTCCACCTTATCCTTTCTTATATTGCATTCTTTTCCACGCTATCCATTGTATACCACGTTGTTGTGCACCTTTTTTCCACCAGAAACGCATTAAAATACCTTCAACTTCCGAGACAACTTGTTTTGGAAGTTTAAAACATGACATTGAATAAATGGGCATTGAAATTCCAACTGATTTGACTAATACTTATTTTCCTGCTTGTGATAGAAAACGTGAACTCCATCCCGAAGTACGTTCTTTAACTTTGTTAATGATGTTGTTAAACATATCTTTTTTCTTTCTGCCGAATTGTTCAGATAGTCCAAGATATTTTCCTCCTCCTCCATGATCCGAAAGTAATCATTGATTTAGATTGATTAATCTTTTGGCCGGAACAAAGTTCTTAAACTCGAAAAACTTCTCTTATTTCTGCGTAATTTTTTCGATTTGCTACTCAAAAGAAGAGGGAATCATCAGCAAATAATAGATGAGTTATTGATGGAACTCCATTTCCAACTTTTATTCAATTGATCTTCTTCTTAAGGACATTCACTTCCAGCAAATGGCTCATTACATCAGCGCATAAAATTAAAAAATATGGTGACAATGGATATCCTTGTCTAAAAACCCGTTTCGAAACAATTTTCCCTTGGGGATTGCCATTTATGAGGACATAGTAGCTCACTGATCGGGCGATTCCCTTAATCCATTTGATCCATATGTTTGAAAATCCAAAAGTACGAATTGTTTCTTCCAAAAATTTATATTTAAACGATCATAAGCTTTGCTCATATCTATCTTAATAGCCATATACGTCTGAGAAACCATTTTTCGAGATTTCAAATAATGCATCAGTTCATGTGCTATTAAAATATTATCCGAGATTAAACGTCCATGAATAAATGATGCTTGCGATTCCGATATGAAGAAAGGATTTTAATCTTTTGACCAAGAGTTTTGAGATAATTTTTTATAACACATTACATAGTGCGATTGGACGGTAATCAAATAAGGTAACCCGTTTTCCAATTTTTGGAATCATACATATATTCGTATGATTTACACCATCTATAAAAATACCAGTTTGGAAGATCCATACTCATAATATCCCAGCACTCTTGGTAGAAACGAGCTGTTAATCCATTAGGTCCCGGAGTTTTATCGGCTCCAATGTCGCATACAACTTCGTAGATTTCTGCATCAGTGAATTCTTGTGTGATTTGCTCATTTATATCATCAGTAACCGTAGATTTAAATTCAGAAATTATATTCGGCATCGAATTGGTATTGTCGCTACGATATACTCACTAGAAGAAATCCTCATCGTGTTTTCCAATTGCAAAGTTTCCCCAAAATTCCATTCCATTATCATCTTTAATCATATGAATACGATTCTTGGCGTAACGAGCTTTTGTACAAGCTTGATAGAATCTAGTGTTTCGATCTCCCTCTGTTAACCAAGAATTACGACTTTTTAAATGCCAATATACTTCTTCATCTTTATACGCTCGTGTTAGATCTTGTCTTAGTTGTGGTATTTTTTGTCGTAAAGGCCTTGAAGAAGAAGATAAGGCAATATCTAACTCTATTTGCAAGTCTACAATACGTTTTGCCAAGTTTAGCTTTGATTCTTTTCGGCACCGTCCCATAGCAATACGGCATTCTTGGATTCTATCATTAATTGTATTATTTCGTCTAAGGCGATGAGAATGCCAGCCATCATATACATAGTCTTTAAACTCTTTGACTTGAAGTACTCTTTTATCAATACGGAACTGTTTTCGTTGAATTTCACCAACAAAAGCAATATTTGTTACCACCGATTTATGATCGGAACCATATAATCTTAAAAATTCCGCTTCTGAAGCTGGAAATTTAGCCAAGCAATCCGAATTAACCACCACCTGATCAAAACAACACTTAACTGTATGTTTTCCGCGTTGTCATACCATGAGAAACGATCTCCCTTAGCTCTTAAATCAGAGAAATCGCAGGAACTATACATGTTGCGGAAGTCCAAAAAGGTTCGTTCATCTCTCAACAGTCCTCCATGTTTTTCATCATTCGAAAGGATCTAATTAAAGTCTCCAATAAGAATCCACATATATTGTCTCAACATATTCATACGCTCTATCCTTTCCCAAAGCTCATGCCTATTCTTTTGAATTGGATCTCCATACAAACAAGACAAATATAAGTCCATTCCATTAAATTCAACATACACATCAATCATCCTAGAAGATTGAAAAACTTATTTACGTACACAACTTTTTTCCAAAATACAGCTATCCCACCACTTCTGCCACAAGGGGGAATCGAAATTACAAAGTCAAATCCTAAAGAAACACAAAAATTTGTCTCAACATCACACTTATTTAGAGTTTCAACTAAAAATAGTAAATCATGACATATATAGTTCTAACAATTTCCTGTAACCTAGCTTTAGTTAGAGGTGATTCCATGCCCTGACAATTCCAAGAAACGATTTTCATATTGACAGTAGGGGTACCGGGCCCCGTACCTCCCTCACACAATTCCTGTGATTCACACATCTCTGCCTTAATGAGTGGAAACAGGACCATCCTCTCATCAGCCATCCGAATTGGTGAATCCAGCATTTGTTGAACTTTTGTTTTCTTCCGCTTAGCAATCTCCGAGTCTTCTTCATGGTCCACAAAATCAACAAAAGCATCAAGGAATTCCTCTTCTCGAAATTTACCCTTGGCAAAACGTCTTCTTTGATATTCCTGATCTTCTAGTTGATCTCTGAAATCCTCCATTCCAGCCGACATCGATCTCCGAAAATTCCATTCCTTTACAACCCTCCTTTGCAACTTGTGTGATCCTAGGAATCATAGCATGCCCTACATCTACGTAAAAATCATTTGTGTTAATAGAGACTTCCTTCTCGTATTCACGCAACATCTCTGCGATCTCGTGTCTCTTTCTTTTTCCAAATTCAGTAGAAACGTTCTGTAGCAAACTAGCATTAATAAAATTCTCTTTCTCTGTTGTCATATCTTCATCTATCATAACCGAAGGGCTTCTCGCATCAGACATTGAACGTTTAGACGGTCCAGCAACCGTCTCTTCATGAACTTCTCCTTCTATTTCACTTGTCACACCATTTGGCCCCTGAAAGTCATGGTGGTTATCATCTCATCCATCATTCAAACCATCGTCACCATGATCAAAAACCAAACGGAAATCCTTACCCTCATGAGTGAGCATCCCACATTTAACACAGAAATTACGGAGGCGTTCATAGCGAAAAGAGAGGGTAGTATTTTCATCAGTAGAAAACTGAAAACTTCGCTGGAATCGAAAAGGATTATCGATATTCCAGTTGATTTTAACCCTCACACAATCAACCATGTTAATAGTCTCATTAAAATCAGACTCAACCACCGGTCCCAACGTATTTCCTATGAACTATATCATTTCTCGATTCATAAATTGGGAAGGGGTTCCTCGGATCTGCACCCATAAGGGGATTATCTTCAACGCTTATTCAGGCATGTTTGGAAACCAACACTGAGTAACTAACATCCATTCACTGACAATTCATGGACCCCTTCGAAGAATCAGATTTAACTCCTCTTCAGATTGGAAAACAAACTGAAATTTGTTTTGGGTAACTATCCGACCAACAACAGAATCCCCCATTCCCCAAAGCCGAGGCAACTGTTCAATTAACGCTCTCATGTTCTGCTTCCTCGGATTAAGAAGCGCCCCTATAATTGCAAATATGTTCCCTTGTACCGCTTGGGCACAAACAGATTGTGGAAGTGCGATTGGAACATCAAGTGCTCCCAACTGGATGTCTTGCATCTTTCGTCTGCTATTATCATTCATTCTTATCGGAAATTGCAGAAAGAAACCCAGAAGAGAGTGAATAAGAGAATTATTTATAGTACTCGGCCACGACGGTGATCGATTTGAAGTTCAGAAAAGAAACCTAAAACTGCATAAACCGCCAGAGATCGAACTCAACGGACGATAACCGGCAATTTTGACGCAAGAAAAGTGGATAGTAACCGTCGGACAAGAACTCTCCGATAAAGAGAGACATACATAACGGAGATCGCCATTGCAATCGCCATGGGAGAGAATGAAGAGAAAAAAGCCAGTTTCATTTTGTTAGAAGCAAAATGAGAGATATATATATATATATATATATATATATATATATATATATATATATATATTTATTGGAAATCCAATTAATTATATTTAAAAACCAATTAGTTAAAAGCATGCATGTTTCTTTCCATAAATCATCAAAATATACATCATTGTAATTTTTACAAAGTAGTTCATCATTCAAAGTTATTTGTTAAAAATCAAAATCTTCCGGGGGTCAGTTCCACATTACGAGAAAGAAGCATCTCATATGTATCATGTGCTGAGTGATCAACTACAAGAACAACTTCATCAAATTTTAAATTTTGGGAAGTACTCTGCAATTGTTCGGTTGAATCCGAAACTTTGACTCCAACCACACGAGAGTCCTATACCAGAAGATCGTCTACCCGTGTCATAAACTTGATAGTCACCTAATTAAGCATATGTAATTAAAGAATAGCTCATAAGAGAAAAAACTAAAGATCTGATATCATGTCAAATATCAAATTTCTATTATTATTTTTTTGTCAACATTCTTTTATTATTCTATTAAACGGGTTTCGCATCATATATTTTACAAAGAACCAATAAATTATTGTTTGGGCGATTAGTTTCTATATGATGAGTTATTTTAATTTTGACTGTTATTCTGTACCAAATATTCTATTTTTGTTTTTTTTTGTTGGGGATGATTTACGCACTACTAAATTGCCTGGATTAATTTAGATCATCTTGGTGTCATAACCTGTAAAAGTTAAATTATGGAGCTTTGTGAACTTTAACGAATTTTAACTTATTGCATATTTCATGCTTTAGTTAGGGCTTCATTGATGCAGAGAATGTGGTATATAATCATATTTTGTGAACTATTCAATGGATTTGACTCATATAGTATCAAATCTTAATATCATTTGGCAAAAAAAAAACTAACATATATTTAAATATATATATATATAACTTTGGTCAACAATTAACCAAATATTTAACTTTGGATTCAATTATAAAAAGAAGGGAGCGGTTCTGATTTTTAAACTTGTACGGTTTACTGAACTCTGTTGTGTACGATGAAGAGACAACACCCTTGCAACAACGACTCGGACAGCGATTCCGACATTGACACGGAGGTGTGTTGCACTTGCATCTCTTGTCGGGAAATGTACATCGCTCACGATGCTGGCCTCTGCAAGGAGTGCACCGATGTGGTCATCGCGGCTGAGAAAAATATCTTGGATGAGATCAACGTTCTCAAGGCCAAAGTTGATTTCCTTCGCTTATCATCTTCTCTCCATCATGGCAGCAACTCCAGGTCTTTCACTGACGTTGTTCTCATCGCCTCAGATGAAGCGGCCACCGCCGCTCCTATTCCCGCCCATAAAGCTGTTCTGGTTTGTTCTCTATTTCAATCATTGTTTGGGCGGTTAGTTTCTATGATGAGTTATATTAACTTTGATTGGTATTTTTCTTTCAAATATTCATTCTATGTGTGTGTGTTTTGTTGGAACAAGATTTATAAGAGCTTGTGGGCTTTATAAATATGTGTATGTGTGAATTGAAATGAGATATTTGGGCTAAGTGAAAAAGCCTTGTGAATGTAAAAAGGAAATGCCTTAAAAAAAGAAAAGCCTAAAAGGGAAAAGCCTTGTGAATGTAAAAAGGAAAAGTGAGGGACATGTAAAAAGTCCCACATTGCTAGTTGTAAATAATTTCCTCTATGTTCTTCTCCTATATATTTGATTGCCTCTCTTGAGAGAAAGGCATCCGATTACACAGCAAAAAACACACTTTCACAAGCTTTTCTAAAAGCAAAGAAAGAAGAAAGTTTACAGCAGTCTCTCGCTTTTTTTCAAGTAAATGTCTCTAGAGTATATCGTAGTATTTAGTTCGATAGATCCGTTATCGAGTGTTCGCGATAACGGATTCAATGGTTGTATCCTGGGACTCATGAATCGAATATTATACCATCGCACTACGGGAGATTCTTTGAGTTAAGGAAAAAGAGTTCTCTCACCTCCATTGTTTCGTTTTAATTTCGTCGTTTTTATATCGTTTTTAAACTCGTCTTTCCTTAATGTTTATTTATATATTCGTGATTAAATCGCTATCCTGTTATTGTGCGAATTTTTGGTCCTACAATCTTAACTCAAAGAAATCCGTTTTCTGTTTTATAAACATAAAACGGATTTTAATCATGAGTAAATAAACGTTTTAAAATGATTTTTTAAAACGATTCTTCTACTGCTTATGATACTCAAACGTTATCAAACGCTAATCTAGCGACTCTCAGACGTGTAGTAGAAGCAATTTTTATTTAACTATTTTATAAAAAGACGTTATACCGCTTGTGACACTCAAACATTATCAAACGCTAATCTAGCTACTCTCAAACGTGTAGTGGAAGCGGTTTTACTTAAAACGTCTTTAGGTCATTGGGTTTGCGAACGCTGTAAGACGTTTCGACAATCGCCAATTGTTTAACGTTTGCAAACACTTAAACTAGCAAATCATGTTCTCCGAAACGATTATCAAACGCGTTTCCTTAAACGTTTTGACGAACGCTCTGCGGAGGTTCGAATCAGAACGCTCTGAGGAGGTTTGATTCATAAGGCGCTTTTAACGGTTATAATTAGTTCGATAGCGGTTTCTAAATTGCGATTTAATTCCGTATCGAAACTCTTGTGATTTAATTATTTTCTAATTAAATCAGAGGTTGTGTTTATTTTGTCTTCGCGGATTGATAAGAAATACCGAGAACAGCACCAAAGAGACTCTTTGTGAAAATGCTTGATTTTAAGTCGCCTGATAGACCTGTTGAACGCTGTTTACAGTACGGTCAACACTTCAAAGGAACTTTGGGTTGCCTTAGGGAAGAATTATAAGTCTAAAGACGCATGCTGTAAGAAATTCGCAATTGCAAAATTTCTAGACTTTGAAATGGTGTATTCAAAACCCATCATAGAACAAGTGGAAGCGGAATGAAATTTTCCTTGAAGACTTGATAGTCAGACTGCGGATCGAGTCTCGAAACCAAAAGGCAGATGGTGTTCAATGTGAGCACACTGCTAATGTTGTTGTTCACAAGGACAAATTCACAAGGACAAAGGGAGAAGGAAATATTCCCTGAAAGCCTCTTTTAACTTTATGAAGTGAAAGGGTGCAATGAAGTTCTTGGGAAAGTGTCACATGCGTGACAAGGTTAGTCATAAGGCTATCGCAAGTTGTAGCAAGATTACTTGACAACCGCAAAGACAAAGGGAAGGCTCTGGCCAACCCTACTTAAGATGACATGTGCGCTATGGTCACAGAGGTCAACACGGTTGAGAACAACCCGAACGATTGGTGGAACGACACAGGTACCACCACTCACATATGCATTGATAGAGGCATGTTTAGCACTTATCAAAAATGCAAGAGTGAAGAGCAGTTGTTAATAGGTAACACCGGCTCGTCCAAAATTGAAGGTTGTGACCAAGTGAAGCTTAAGATGATCTCGGGACATGAGATAACTATAAAAAAATATTGTGAAACATGTGCCAGACATGCGGAATAATCTGATTTCTGGGACGCTTATTAGCGCCGCCGGATTTGCTATTACTTTGGAGTCTGATACATTTGTGCTCAAGAAACATGGGTTGTAATTGGGCAAGGGATATGTTACAGGAGGACTGGTCAAAATGAATGTAATAACAGTCCTGGCTAAAAATGTTGTAGCAGATGTTTCAATCAATAAGAATGATCAGTTGCTTATTTGGTTGAGTCTTTCAAAATTTGGCATGAACGGTTAGGTCATGTGAATTATAAATCTATACAAAGATTGATTAATTTGAACATAATTCTGAAATGCAAATCTAGTAAAGACAAATGTGAAGTATGCGTACAAGCTGAACTCACAAAAACCATATCCCCTCGTGTAGAAAGAACAACCGAACCTCTCAGTTTAATTCACACAGATTTGTGTGAATTAAAATTTGTTCAAACTCGAGGCGGTAAAACATATTTTGTGACTCTCATAGATGATAGTACAAAATATTGTATGTCTAATTGCTAAGAAGCAAAGATGAAGCCTTGGAAAAATCCAAGCAGTATAAAATCGAGGTTGGAAACCAACTCGATAGAACTATAAAGATAGTTCGAAGTGATAGAAGAGGCGAATATGATGGACCATTGGATGCGTTCTGTAAAGAACATGGCATTATCCATCAAGCGACCGCTCCTTATTCACTTGAATCTAAGAGTTGCGGAAGAAAAATTATGAACTCTTAATGAGATGATGAATGCAAATATTCATGATTATTAGTTATCTCAAGAAATGTGGGGGGGGGGGGGGGGGGAGCATTGCTTACCATTATTGGCAATACACCATATGAACTTTGGAAAGGTATTGTACCTTTGTATAAATACCTGAAAGTGTGGGGGTGCCCAGCAAAAGTCGAAGTGCCACCTCCTAAAAAGATCACAATTGGACCTAAGACGGTGGATTGTATTTTCATCGGATATGCACACAATAGTAGTGATTATCGGTTTCGGGTTCATAAATCAGACGTACCGGATATCCATGTGAATACAATCATGGAATTAAAGAACATTTCTTTCTTTGAGCACGTGTTTCCCTGTAAAGATAAAAATCTTAAACGAACTCGTGAAGAAAGAGATGCAATTACCTATGTAAATGAGGTGAGCACTTCATGCACATTTTTAGACGACGCATAAGAGGTTGAAGATGAACCTAGACGTAGCAAAAGATCTCGTAAGGAAAAATCTTATGGTGAAGATTTCTGAATGGTCTTTCTTTTAGAGAATGAACCGAGAAATTTCACTGAAGCCATGTCTACTCCAGACGCTCCTTTTGGAAGGAAGCCGTTAATAGTGAGATTGAATCCATTATGTAAAACGATACATATGAGATAACCGATCTACCACAAGGTTTCAAAGCCCTAGGGTGTAAATGGATTTTCAAAACAAAGTTGAAAACCGATGGCTCAATCGATAAGTACAAGGGTAGGCTTGTGGTGCAAGAATTCCGGCAAAAAGAAGGCCTGTATTTCTTTGACACCTATTCCGGTAACGAGAATAACTTCAATTCGAATGTTGATCGGAATTGCAACATTAAGAGACCTAAAAATCCATGAAATGGATGTGAAAACTACTTTTTTAAATGGTGATTTAGTAGAGGAGATTTCTATGAAATAACCAGAAGGGTTTGTTATCCCAGGACAACAACACAAAGTCTGTCGACTTGTGAAGTCATTGTATGGACCAAAACAAGCTCCAAAACTTAATGGCATAAAAAATTTGACAATATAATGATGTCAAATGGTTTCAGCATTAATGAATGTGATAAGTGCATATACATCAAAAATACTCTGCACGGATACGTTTTGCTCTGTTTGTACGTTGATGACATGCTCATTATTGGTAGCAGTAAATACATGATCAGTCAAACTTAGAACATGCTAAGTAGCAAGTTCGATATGAAAGACATGGGATTAGCGGATGTCATTCTATGGATTAAGATCACTAGAACTTCCGAATGAATAATCTTGTCTCAAGCTCATTATGCTGAAAAGATACTTGATAGATTCAAAATCTACTCAAGTGGGATTGCAAAAACTCCCGTAGATCCTAATCTTCACCTGATAAAAAAATTGGATGAAGCTGTGTCACAAGTGAAGTATGCACTTGTAATCGGAAGTCTGATGTACTTAACGAATAGTACTAGACCCGATTTAGCGCACACAATTAATGTACTGAATCGCTACACTAGTAATCCAGGACATAAACACTGGAAAGCCATAACAAGAGTATTGGACTATGTACGTCATAGTAAAAGTTATGGGCTGCACTATGGTAAATAACCATCAGTTTTGGAAGGATATAGTGATGCCAACTGAATTTCCGACTCCAAAAAGTCAAAATCCACGAGTGGATATATCTTTATGCTTGGTGGTGCAGCAGTGTCTTGGAAATCTTCCAAACAAACTCTGTTCATCAGATCGACCATGGAATCTGAGTTCATAGCTTTAAATAAAGCTGCAGAGGAAGCATAATGGCTTCAGAACTTTCTGGAAGATATCCCCATGTAGGAAAAACCAGTGCCAGCTTTGCGTGTACACTGTGCTAGCCAGTCGGCTATCTCTCGGGCACTGAGTAACCTACATAATGGTAAATCTCGTTATATAAGAAGACGACATAATACCATTAGATAATTGATCTCAACTGGTGTACTTACGATAGATTACATCCAATCGGCTGATAACTTTGCAGATCCATTCATCAAAAGTTTGCCGCGATATCAAATTCTAAAATCATCAAAAGGAATGGTTTTAAAGCCTATAGACAAAGATGACATTTGACGGACATCCTACCTATGTGACTGGAGATCCCAAGATCTAGTTTCAAAGGGAAAACGAAGTTGAACTGATTCAAAATTGAGCACTGTGAGACTATGTCTCTGTCCAGTTCCTAAAAATGATAAAACAGTGCTACATGTGAATATTGAGGATAAACGTTGGCTTTTAATGATTCCATAGCTTTACACTAGTGGAGTATGACAAGATACTTCTTAAAGAAAACTGATGGCAGATCACCTTGTGAGTGTGAAATGAGGGCCGTTTCTAGGAGAATGAAGGTAAGGCTATATTCTCCAAGTTCACTCACAAAAAACCAGGCATGTTCAAGGCCAAAATGAACACAATAGAGAACTAAGTTCTACGAGAAATGAAAATGGGTTATAGCTGTTGTCTCGGTTTACATCAAAATCCGGGTGGTTCAAGACATCTTGTTCACCTCCTAGCCAAGTAAACCCGACAGTTATTAACAATGAGTGGTTCAAAGCTGAAAAATGCTACCTCCTCAGACGCAGTGAATTTTCGTTTATACTCTCAAAATGTCTGTCTAGTCTAGTGAGTCAAGTCTAGTCTAGTCAAGTCTGTCTAGTAAAGTCTAGTCAAGTATGTTCAGTCATCATATGTTTAGAGTCATTTCTATTCATGTGGGGGATTGTTGGAACCAAATTTATAAGAGCTTGTGGACTTTATAAATATGTGTATGTGTGAATTGAAATGAGACATTTGGGCTAAGTGGAAAAGTCTTGTGAATGTAAAGAGGAAAAGCCTTTAAAAAGGAAAAGCCTTTAAAAAGGAAAAGCCTAAAAGAGAAAAGCCTTGTGAATGTAAAAAGGAAAAGTGAGGGACATGTAAAAAATCCCACATTGCTAGTTGGAAATAATTTCCTCTATGTTCTTCTCCTATATATTTGATTGCCTCTCTTGAGAGAAAGGCATCTGATTGCACAACAAAAAACATACTTTCAAAAGCTATTATAAAAGCAAAGAAAGAAGAAAGTTTTCAGCAATCTCTCGCTTCTTTTCAAGTAAGTGTCTCGAGAGTATATCGTAGTATTTAGTTCGATAGATCCGTTATCGAGTGTTCGCGATAACGGATTCAATGGATGTATCATGGGACTCATGAATCGAATATTATACTGTCGCACTACGGGAGATTCTTTGAGTTAAGGAAAGAGAGTTCTCTCGCCTCCATTGTTTCGTTTTAATTTCGTCGTTTTTATATCGTTTTTAAATTCGTATTTCCTTAACGTTTATTTATATATTCGTGATTAAATCGCTATTCTGTTATTGTGCGAATTTTTGGTCCTACATGTTTGATAGTTAATCATTCAAAGTGAATAGATATTTACATTAACGAAATATTTGTATATTAGACACTTTTAGATGAAGAAGAATCAAAGCCTAGCTACTTGCATGATATTAAAATTTTCAAGAAAAAACCTCATGATATTCAAATTTTCATGTCCATTCTTATCGGTCTGAAGTTAGGATGAAAGAAGTTACAGTCATATGGTATGTGTTCCGTTAGTAGACTTGTACAATATTGTAAGAAGTTCTTTAATTCAATTTCTTTTTGATCCTTTTTTTTAATGATGATCTGTGTGGATATGTCGAATTATATATTTTCATTAAACTAATACCTTATCGATAACTTCTACGTCTTCCACATCGGGAGAACAGCCGATTCGTATCCGAACAATTCCAACTGGTACCGATTCAGACCCGAATAATTTCGGTGTGCAATTCTATACCCGAACTCCTGAAAATTTGAATATCACAACCCGAACAATTTTTTTCTGGCCAAAACGTGCATTGCCCAAATTCCCGTTAGTCAACCCCGTTAAAATTTAAATGGTGGTGAGTCAGATACTCAGATGACACGTCAGTTTCCCCGTTGGAACTTAAGTGTTAAACGACGTCGTTTCGAAGATTTTGGTTTTTATAAAAAAAAAACATTGTGGTTGCTTAAACCCACAACCACAATGTTATAAAATGTGCACTCTACCAACTGAGCCAGGCGGGTTTTATTGTGAGGATTAACAGATATACTTTATATAGAAATTACACAATCTATCTATCTCCTTCTTTATGTTTTTTTTCTCAATTTCTTCCTCCGACCATAATTTGATTCTGTGTTGATTTAATCCTTATTTTCCTGTTCCGTTGCTTCAAAAGACGAAGCTGATACTTTTATTGTTTAATCGAATTGATTCTTCATTCAGGATTACTTGTGGTTATTGGAGGCATCGCTCGTAGGATGATTGGTGAGAAGATCAGGGTGTTTGAGATTCTTCATATCGGAGAAGAAGTTTGGAACCGCTTCTTCACTTCTTCACCGATCAACCACCGCCGTTGTGGTCTCACCTTAGGTTGTGTTCAAAGCTTGTTCTAGATTAGCTACCTAGAACATAGATCTTAGGATAATTGATTAGACACGACAGTGCGATTAATTACCTGATAGAACCTTAGGTGAGCAAAATAACTATTCGCAAAGAGATTTGGTTTAGTTGTTTTGTGAACAAATCAAACCTGATCTAAAAGCTGATTCAGACTTTAGGATTCGCAAAGAGATTTGGAATTCCTAGGATTTAGATTTAGATAATTCTCGCAACGACAGTTGGTTAATTATAGCTTAGTGATTTGAGTTCAAGAACCGCGCTAAATCTGAATCCTGTTAGTTAGTTTACCTGCATTCATTGATTTCCTGAGAAAAACCCTGAACCTATATTTCTCCCATCGAATTTACAACTCGTTTAGTTATTATCGCTTTTACTTTCGTCTGAACTGCTTAGCTTGATTCGATACTATACAATCTATTGTGTGATTTTTTCTGAGTCCTTGTGTTCGACCCCTACTATACTGCAATTACTGCTTAGTACTTTTAGGGTATTAATTTGAGCATATCAGTGTTACTGTACCTGAACAATTCCAACTGGTACCGTTTCATATCCGAATAATTTTGGTGTGCAATTCCATACCCGAATTCCTGAAAATTTTCATATCCGAATAATTTTGGTGTGCAATTCCATACCCGAATTCTTGAAAATTTGAAATCACAACCCGACCAATTTGTTTTTGGCCTAAACGTGCATCGAACCCACGACCACAATGTTAGAAAATGTGCACTCTACCAACTAAGCCAAGTGGGTTTTATTGCAAGAATTAACAGATACAATTTATATAGAAATTATGAAGAATCATCAAATTAAACGCAGAGGCTAAAAGTAAATATTCTCATCTCTAAACCTAGATCTGGAAAGATTATGAGCATTAAACATAAATCTGAAATCCAGTTTGGATAAATGAATCGATATCAAAGCTAATTGAGTATTTTTCTTAAAACACCTTATTTCTGGGTTCCAATACGGGATTTTTTTTTTTAGCACGATTCAATCGATTTAATACCAAAATCGATTTCCCTCACCCTAAATCCCGATTTCTCCATTGATTTCTTCTTCTTCTCCATCGATTTTTTCTTCTTCTCCATCGATTTCTTCTTCTTCTTCTCCATCGATGTCTTCTTCTTCTTCTTCTTCTCCATCGATTTCTTCTTCTTCAAGAAAGATTGACCAGACAATCAAGAGCCATGGATAAAGCTCAGTGTCATCAAAACCAAGAAGAACCACCTCCTCTCCCGGAAGTATCTGTGACTTCTTCGTCTCCTGCTTCATCGGAGTTGCCAGCGTCGAAGAACTAATTCAGATGATGAATCCTAATAACTAATTAACCTAGCATTCAGAGAAAACCCTTATGAGAACCCTGAACCTAAAGTGGATCTACTCAGACATGGAGAATGAAAACAACATGATTGAATAGATCATCAAAGAAATCAATAAAAACAGGAGTTTAGAGTTGTCTCTCCAAAAACCAAAGTAGAATCAAGAATAATGAAAGCCTAGAACAAAGCAAAGAACAAAAGCACAGCCAACAAAGTGGCTGTAAAACCTAATTAAGTAGTCTAAACACGAATTGGGGTCTTCTTGTAAATATTAAAGTCTTCTGGGCAAGTTCTGCAATTCTTTAAACTTCATTAAAAGTTGCGGGTCGTGTCTGCTCCGATGGGTGTCGATCGATACCAGGGGTATCGATCGATGCTTGACGCTTTGATCGGGCATTTAGTCACCAGACTTCAGTTTTGCTCCAGAACGCTCCATAAAACTCCAATATTTCCAATAATGCTCCAAATGTGCTAAAACCTGTAAAAGACTCTAAAAGACTCTATAATAGAATAAAGTCTCAATAAAACGGATTTATATCATGGCTTAAACAGGGTAAAAACCATGATATATCAAACACACCAACCCCGCCTTCCCGAAGGAACCAGGCGAATCGGCAATGCCACCCTCGACCCCGTCTCTTTAACCACTTAAAGACGACGTGTCGGCTAACAACAATAACTTATTACGCGAATTTCCACTATCTGAATGATTCTCTTATTAAATCTCAACTAAATGTCTTACAAAATCCCAATTAAACCTTAAACAAACCGAAGCAAATAACGGACAATTGTCTATAAAACGAAATAACTGAAATTCCAAATAAAACCAAAAGGAGAACTTCCGAACTCCGAAAACAGCGCACCACACTGGAATTACTCATCCAGTTCCTCATACTCAACATCATCATCCACATCATCATACTCACCTACAAGAAGAGAGAGAGGGGTGAGTAATTGGGATTATTCAGCGAGGACTAAACCTAGATTCCTTCACCACACCCACTCATAATCCACTAATATTCCAAGAGTAAATATAAACAAGTAATCAAACATCACGCTCTACAAGCGCACACGCAACTACACATACAGGAGAAAACCCACTTTGTGACACTCGACCTCGCCTTCCCGAAGGAACCAACCGAGAATCGACCTGCCACCACACTCACACACACGGTAACGTAACACTCCCTAAGAATCGGCACTCTATGCTGGGTAAGAAATGGGGATAATCCTTGCAAGCAGCAAAGGCTTCAAGGCAGGGGGAATGAAGGGTCACACAAGGGGAATGGAACTCCCTTAATATACCGAGCTGAACTACTAAGGATATTACGCACCAGAGTAGAACAACGAACTGGATGTAACACACCAGCAAGAGGTTAAGAGAATCACTCTCAAAACCAGGAAAAAGAAGAAAACGTTCTTTTGCATAAAATGGAGGCTGAGTTCGACATTAGGGAGAGACTAGGGTTTATAGGAGAGAAAACAAACAAAAGAAAAAAAAACTGGGCCTAAACAATTGGGCCTAAACAAAAGAGAATACAATTTTCGAAAATGACAAGTAAAATGGGCTTGAGAAATCGCCAAGGGAATGGGCTGGGCAAGGCTGCAAGTTGGTAAGTGAGCAAAGGGAAAGTGATCTAGTTTTGCCTCGTTAAAAACCTATCTCCGTAAAACCCAGTGGGACAAAAACGGAGATAGGGAAAAAGAGCACAAAACTAGACCACAAGCTCACTAACCTTCTTGAGCTTGGATCGTCATCAATGTAGCTTTATTTCCCATGTGAATCAAGTAGTTTGGCTGCTCCTGGATTTGGCTAAGCATTCCCGCAACAGCTTCTTTGAGCTTCTTAGACTTAGAACGTGTCATAGGACCAGTTGGAATGGTCAATGACTCCTCGGCTACAATCTCCTCTGGTTCATGCTTCTCAGCATCTAGCTCATCTTCTGGTTTAAGTTCCATGCTGTCCATGATCATATCATCCCCCTCCTCTTGAAAGGGATTTGACCTCAAATCTGGATCATCTGCAATAAAAGGAGCTAAGTCAGAAACATTGAAGCTATTACTTATATTGTACTTACCTTGGAGGTCAAGCTTGTAGGCGTTGTCACTGATCTTCCTTGTGATCTTGAATGGACCATCGATTCTGGGCATCAATTTGGACTTCCTTTGTTCTGGAAATCGTTCCTTCCTCAAGTGCACCCACACGAGGTCTCCTTCTTCAAAGATCATCTTGCGTCTGCCCTTGTTGGCATGTTTAGCATACTGTTTAGTCTTCTCC
The DNA here is from genome assembly GCA_030161315.1 of Eutrema japonicum. Lineage (NCBI taxonomy): Eukaryota > Viridiplantae > Streptophyta > Magnoliopsida > Brassicales > Brassicaceae > Eutrema > Eutrema japonicum. The sequence goes on along the minus strand of BSQW01000013.1, from coordinate 33,938,607 downwards.
TCTATGTTTACTCTTGCTTTTTCATGAATCTGCTTGACAAGTTCTGCTTTCTGTTTTCCATCTAAGCTTAATCTTTCACTCACAGGTAGAGGAGTTAGATCCAACGGGGATAAGGGATTAAAACCATACACAATCTGAAATGGAGAAAACTTAGAAGCAGAATGCACAGCATGGTTGTATGCAAATTCAATATGAGGCAGGCATTCTTCCCAAGTTTTCAAGTTCTTTTTAATCAAACAACGCAGAAGTGTTCCTAGAGTCCTATTAACAACTTCTGTTTGTCCATCAGTTTGTGGATGACATGTAGTAGAAAACAGTAGTTTAGTACCTAGTTTAGACCATAGTGTTTTCCAGAAGTAACTAAGAAACTTAGTATCACGATCAGACACAATGGTTCTAGGCATGCCATGCAATCTAACAATTTCTTTAAAGAACAGGCTAGCAACATGAGATGCATCATCAGTCTTATGGCAAGCAATGAAATGAGACATCTTAGAAAAACGATCTACTACCACAAAAATTGAATCCTTTCCTGTTCTAGTCCTAGGCAGCCCTAAGACAAAGTCCATCGAGATATCAGTCCAAGGATGAGAAGGAATAGGGAGAGGAGTGTACAAACCGTGAGGTTGAACCTTAGACTTAGCTTGTTTACATGTTGCACATCTGTTACAGATTCTTTCCACGTCCCTCTTCATGTGAGGCCAATGGAAGTGATCTTGCATCACTTTCAGTGTCTTAGCAATTCCGAAATGTCCCATCAAGCCTCCTCCATGAGCTTCCCTAACAAGTAGATCTCGGACAGAACAGTTAGGAATACAAAGTCGATTATCATAAAATAGAAATCCTTCATTTCGATAGTAATGACCAGCAGCAAACTTCTCACATGATTTGAACACTTCTTGAAAATCAGAATCAGCATTATACAAGTGCTTAAGTTGTTCAAATCCTAACAGTTTAGCATCAAGAGTAGAAAGAAGTGTGTACCTTCGAGATAGTGCATCAGCAACTATATTATCTTTACCTTTCTTGTATTTGATGACATAAGGGAAAGTTTCTATGAATTCAACCCACCTTGCGTGTCTCTTATTGAGCTTTTGCTGACCTTTTAGATGCTTAAGAGATTCGTGATTAGTGTGAATGACGAATTCTTTGGGCCATAAGTAGTGCTGCCACGTTTGGAGGGCTCTCACCAAGGCATACAGCTCCTTGTCGTATGTGGGATAATTAAGAGTGGCTCCTCCAAGCTTTTCACTGAAAAACGCAATAGCTTTCTTGTCCTGCATCAGCACGGCACCAATACCTACACCAGACGCATCACACTCAATTTCGAAAGTTTTAATAAAATCTGGTAATGACAAGAGAGGAGAGTGAGTGAGTTTGTCTTTTAAGGCCTGGAATGCCTCTTCTTGGGCTGCTTCCCATCGAAAACCAACATCCTTTTTGATTACTTCAGTGAGTGGTACTGAAATCTCTAACAAAACGTCTATAAAATCCAGCCAGGCCATGAAAACTTCGAACTTCTCCTACTGATTTCGGACTAGGCCATTCTCGGATTGCTTTAACCTTCTCTTCATCAACTCTTATCCCATCTGCACTCACAACAAAGCCTAAAAAGACCAAGTTATCTGTGCAAAACGTACACTTCTTAAAATTAGCATAGAGCTGCTCTTTCCTAAGCACACTCAAAACAGAATGCAAGTGCTCTATATGTTCCTCTAAGTTTTTGCTGTAAATCAGAATGTCATCGAAGTATACAACAACAAAAACTCCTAGGAATGATCTTAGCACGTGATTCATCAATCTCATGAATGTACTAGGTGCATTTGTTAGCCCAAATGGCATTACTAACCATTCATATAGTCCATGTTTTGTTTTAAATGCAGTTTTCCATTCATCCCCTTCTTTCATCCTAATCTGGTGATAACCACTCTTTAAATCAATTTTTGAGAATATGCTAGAGCCATGCAGTTCATCTAACATATCATCAAGTCTAGGAATGGGATGTCGATACTTCACCGTAATATTATTGATAGCTCTGCAATCAACGCACATGCGCCAGCTTCCATCCTTCTTAGGTACAAGCAGAACGGGAACAGCGCAGGGACTCATGCTCTCTCTGATGTGTCCCTTCTCCATCAGCTCATTAACTTGTCGTTGCAGCTCCTTGGTCTCTACAGGGTTGGTTCTGTATGCTGGACGGTTTGGAAGAGAAGCACCAGGCATGAAATCGATTTGATGCTCAATGCCTCTAATTGGCGGCAACTCTTTGGGATTGTCTTCAGGGAACACGTCTTCATATTCCTGCAATAGAGATTTCATTTCACTCGGCAGCACCGGTGCAAGGTTAGACAAGCTGGTAAGAGCTTCTTTAAAAACAAATAGAAGTAAGGGCTGTTTAGACACTAGAGCTTTCTTTACCTCGCCTACCTTTGCGAAAAAATTTGATTGCCTTTGAGTAGAGGTTTCTGTTTCTTTGAGTTTGAGACTCAGCTGATCTTGATGAACTTCTTTTGGAGTTAGAGGAACCAGAATGGTTTTTCTGCCTTTGAACACAAAGGAATGTCGATTGGTAAATCCATCATGCATCACCTTACGATCTGATTGCCAAGGTCTCCCAAGCAGAATATGTCCAGCACCCATGGGGAGAACGTCACACATGATCTCATCTTCGTACTGCCCAATAGAGATAGGGACCAGCACCTGATTGTTCACCTTCATCTCGCCATCTTCATTTAACCACTGAAGTTTGTAAGGCTTCGGATGCTTCCTCACACTCAATCCCAGCTTCTTAACCATTGTTTCACTAGCTACATTAGTGCAGCTTCCACCATCAATGATAAGACTACAGATCTTACCCTGAACTACACACCTTGTATGAAACAAGTTTTCTCTCTGTTCTTGCTCTTCATCCTTAGTTTGCAAGCTTAGAGACCTTCTAGTTACTAGTAGTTCTCCACGAGCAGGTAGCTCTTCATGCTCAGATAAGGAGTCATACTCAAGCTCTTCATCTTCTGATTCTACCTCGCCATTATCCAGCATGATCATCACTTTCTTATTGATGCATTCATTGGCATAGTGACCTCTGCCTTGACATTTGAAGCACTTAACATCACGAGACCTTGTAGTAGCTTCTGTCTTGCCTTTGTAATCTGGTTTTGCTGCGTAGGGCTTAATTTCTGGTTTTGGGGTCATGATCTGCTTCCCTTCACGTTGAAAGGTATTAGACCTCTCTTCTCTTTGGTAACTTGGTTTTACAGCAGCTGAACTATTCCCATAGCTGGGTTTAGTGTATCCAGTTCCAGCTCCATAGCTTGTTTTAGAGCTGTTTCTCCTCTTGAGCTGTTGTTCAACCAGAATAGCTTTGTGAAGCATTTCTTCTAGTTCAACATAGTGCTGCATCTCTAATCTGTCTTGTATCTCTCTGTTTAGCCCTCCCAAGAACGTGGACATAGTTGCTTCACGATCCTCTGTAACATCAGCACGGATAAGAAGTGTTTCCAGCTCTTGATAATACTCTTCCACACTACGGCTTCCTTGAGACAGCTTTCTGAGCTTGTTGTGCAGCTCACGGTGGTAATGGCTGGGAACAAACCGTTTCCTCATCAGACTCTTCATCTCGGTCCAAGTTTCAACAGGATACTCCCCATTACGTCTCCGGGAAGTAACTAGCTGATCCCACCAGTTGAGAGCATAATCATAGAACTCAGTAGCTGCTACTCTCACTCTGTTGATTTCAGTGTAATGCTGACAATTGAAGACAAGTTCTCTCTTCTTCTCCCACTCTAGATATGCACCAGGGTCGTTTTTCCCATGGAATGGAGGTATTCTGAGTTTAAGACCTCCCAAATTGTCTTGCTGAGCTCTTCCTTCTCTAGCACGTCTGTTCTGCCTTTGACTGTTTTGAGCTGAATCACTATCATGGCTGTAGTAACTTGCAGTCTCATCATCTCCGCGTTGCCTTTGTCGTTCAGCTTCTCTTCTAGGTGCTCTATGGCGAGCTCTTCTCTGTTGGCTATCACTGTGAACGTGTTCCACTCCAGGTTGTAGTTCTTGACGCAGAGCGTCCATCTTGTTGTTCATCATTGTCTCCATTTGCTTCATCATAGCTTCCATCAGCAGCTTGTTGTTTCGCATGATACTAGCTTCTGCCTCATCTCCAGCCATCTTGACCTGAAGACAAAACAAAACAAGACCAAGTAACTAGTTCTTCACAAAAAAATTTGATTCAAATCAGTTTCTAGACATGAGCAGACTTGTTACAACAAATAGGTGCTAAAACGCAAACTGCAGCTCTTAAAAAAAAATTCGATTGATGCAACCAGCAACAAACAGACTATCTAGACTCACTCTCACAACAAACTGAGACACTAAACTTGAAAGTTAACACCTAAAAACACGACCTAACACACAGAAGTTGAATGAAGCAAACAGGAACAGATTTGACACAACAAAAGAACCCTAAAAATTTTCTTTTGATTTTTTTGCAGAAACAGGAACGAAACAACACTCCCTAACACTTGTCTAGCTACGAAAATCACAGAAACACACCTAACTAGACTCGACACACTCAGACACACCTAAACAGCTACGAAAATCACAACAACACTCGATGAACAGATGCGACACAACAATAGAAGATGCACGAAACATAAAAACGCCAAATAAACTGAGAACAGATGCGAATTAGAGACAGGAAAGAAATTACCCAGAGTATAGAGCGTTGCTCTGATACCACTTAACGTAACACTCCCTAAGAATCGGCACTCTATGCTGGGTAAGAAATGGGGATAATCCTTGCAAGCAGCAAAGGCTTCAAGGCAGGGGGAATGAAGGGTCACACAAGGGGAATGGAACTCCCTTGATATACCGAGCTGAACTACTAAGGATATTACGCACCAGAGTAGAACAACGAACTGGATGTAACACACCAGCAAGAGGTTAAGAGAATCACTCTCAAAACCAGGAAAAAGAAGAAAACGTTCTTTTGCATAAAATGGAGGCTGAGTTCGACATTAGGGAGAGACTAGGGTTTATAGGAGAGAAAACAAACAAAAGAAAAAAAAATTGGGCCTAAACAATTGGGCCTAAACAAAAGAGAATACAATTTTCGAAAATGACAAGTAAAATGGGCTTGAGAAATCGCCAAGGGAATGGGCTGGGCAAGGCTGCAAGTTGGTAAGTGAGCAAAGGGAAAGTGATCTAGTTTTGCCTCGTTAAAAACCTATCTCCGTAAAACCCAGTGGGACAAAAACGGAGATAGGGAAAAAGAGCACAAAACTAGACCACAAGCTCACTAACCTTCTTGAGCTTGGATCGTCATCAATGTAGCTTTATTTCCCATGTGAATCAAGTAGTTTGGCTGCTCCTGGATTTGGCTAAGCATTCCCGCAACAGCTTCTTTGAGCTTCTTAGACTTAGAACGTGTCATAGGACCAGTTGGAATGGTCAATGACTCCTCGGCTACAATCTCCTCTGGTTCATGCTTCTCAGCATCTAGCTCATCTTCTGGTTCAAGTTCCATGCTGTCCATGATCATATCACACGGTCACACAGACATCCATGAGGTTTGCCATAGCCTCCCGACGTTGAGAACCGACCTGCACTCCAGATCCAGTCTCCATCAAACAATAACCGTACCACATACGTCCCCACGCTGTGACGATCACCTCTTAGTGCTTGCACACCATCTAACTACTTTACACACACTAACCACACAACAGGATTATCAAACAAGCATGCTGGTTCTTCATCTAATGATTTCATATTCCATATTCATTAATAAATGTAGATTTGACTTTATGTATCACACAAACGTGCCTGTATTTCGTAGCACGCAGCATACCAGAGTATACTTAGACTCAACATACCAGGAGAAGATAAGAGAACATAGAGAAAGGCCTAGATCTAATCCTCACCATAGAGATATGAACTAACGACGACTAGAAGCAACGGAATCAAGAAGACGGCGGCTCCTCTTCACGGCGGCGGCTCGCGGCGGCGATGGCATGGCTTCGCGGCGGTGGTCGGCGGCTGGGAGCTCTGGTCGTCGATCACAGCTAGGGTTTCTAGTTTGCAAAATAGCCTCCTCATTTTCTAAAGACTGGTTTATATAGGGAATTAAACTAGGGTTTCCTTGCTGGGCTTTTTCTTGTTGGGCTTTTTCTGGTTGGGCCAAATTTGGGATGTTACAACTCTCCCTTCCTTGAAAAGAATTCGTCCCCGAATTCACCTCTACATCTCCGGTTCCACTCTTATCCTTAAAGAGCTCGGAGTAATCCTTTCGCATTTGTTGTTCCGGCTCCCACGTTTCCTCGTGGATACCATCACGTTCCCAACGTACCTTAACACATTTCATTTCCTTACCATGGAGTTCCATTTCCTGGTATTCTATTACTTCCACTGATGTACTCTGAACCGGCAAATTCTTGCCTAAGTCAGTTGGCGGTTGAGGCAAAATGAGCTCTGGCTCCCTTACTACCTTTCTTAGGAGTGAAATATGGAACACGTCATGAAATTCAGACAGTTATTGCGGTAGCTCTAATCGGTATGCCACTTCTCCAATTCTTTCCACAATAGGATACGGTCCCATGTATCTTGGCTTAAGTTTCTTCAACTTCTGGTGCTTAACATTTCCTCTGAACGCTCTTAGTTTCAAGTACACCTCATCCCCTACTGCAAATGTTAACTCTGTTCGGCGCTTATCGGCATAACTCTTCTATCAGTCATGGGCCTCCTTTAGCCTTGTCCTAAGCAATTCCACTTGCTCGACCGCTTCCTTTACCACTTCCTGTTCCAGACCTCTCATTTCTCCCACTTCTGTCTAATAAAGGGGTGTACGACACGGTCTTCCGTAAAGAGCTTCGTACGGAGCCATTCCAATACTAGCGTGGTAACTATTGTTGTATGCGAACTCTCCTAGGGGTAGGTACTTTCCCCAGTTTCCCGCCCAGTCCAAAACGCAGGCTCTCAGCATGTCCTCTAGGGTCCAAATCGTCCTTTCCGATTGACCGTCCGCTTGAGGATGGTATGCCGTACATAAGTGTACCTTTGTCCCCATCGTTTTCTGGAAGGTTTGCCAAAAACCAGCCATAAACTTCGGGTCTCGGTCTGACACAATACTCACTGGCACTCAGTGCAGCCTCACAATTACATCTAAGTACTTCTGCGCCAACTGTTCCGCTCCATCCATCTTTTTAATTGGCACAAAGTGAACTGACTTAGTAAGTCGATCCACGATTACCCAAATCACGTTCTTCTTATCTAGGGTCATTGGCAATCCCTTTACAAAATCCATAGTCACCATGTCCCATTTCCATTATGGTAATAGCAAGTCCCGGTGTAGTCCACTAGGTGCCATCTGTTATGCTTTCACCTGTTGGCACGTCGCACATTGCGCTACCCATTTAGCAATGTCTCCTTTCATCCCACTCCATTGATATTACCTCTTCAGGTCTCGGTACATTTTGGTGCATCCGGGATGAATTAAAAATCGCGACTGATGAGCTTGACTTAGCACCTCCTTTCTTAACTTCTCATAGTTAGGAACGCATACCCAATTCCTATACAGGTAAGTCCCATTGTCTGCAACGTGGTACCCAGCCACTTGTTTATCGACTTGCTATTTTAAAACGAGGTCCTTTCCTTGGGCCTGTCGAATTCTCCAGAGTAAATCGGCATTGTCCAATGCTTCTAGTCCCGCGATATTTTCCTCTACCTGGGTCATGCACAACCTTAAACTGGCCAAAGTCGCTACCAACTCTTGCATTTCTTTGACCTCCGCAACATCACTTCTGCGCCGACTTGATATATCATGGTTTTTACCCTTTTTAGGCCATGATATAAGTCCGTTTTATAGAGTCTTTCTACTATTTTGTAGTGGTTTAGAGTATTTTACAGGTTTTAGCACGTTTGGAGCATAATTGGAGATATTAGAGCTTTCTGGAGCATTTTGGATCAAAGCATAAGGTCGTGTAGCTGAGTACCCGATTTGAAGCATCAGTGTCGATTGATACTGCTTAGTATCGGTCAACACTCATCGAAGCAGACACGACCCGCGAGTTTAATGAAGAGTTGAAGAATTGCAAAATTACCCAGAAGTCTTTATTATTTACAAGGAGCCCAAAAACGTGATTTAGGTTATTTAATAGGATTTTACAGCCACTTTCATGGCAATGCTTTATTTTATTCTGGTTTTGTGAGAGAGCTTTTGAAGGGAGACAAGTCTGAAACTCTGTTCGTCCGAGAGAATATTTCGAACCCTCTTGTTACTCTTTCTATTTTATTTGATTATTTATTCAAACATGTTTATTGCTTCAATTTCCATGTCTGAGTAGATCTCTTGTTAGGTTTAGGGTTCTCATAAGGGCTTTCTCTGAATGCTAGGTTGATTAGTTATTAGGATTCACCATCTGAATTAGTTCTTCGCCATAGGTTGTTTCCGAAGCTAATTCTAGATTGATCACCTAGAACTTAGATCTTAAGATAATTGATTAGGCACGAGAGTGCGATTAATTACATGACAGAACCTTAGGTGAGCAAAATAACTATTCGCAAAGAGATTTGATTTAGTTGTTTTGTGAACAAATCAAACCTGATTTAAAAGCTGATTTAGACTTTAGGATTCGCAAAGTGATTTGGAATTCCTAGGATTTAGATTTAGATAGTTTTCGCAGTGAGAGTTGGTTAATTATACCTTAGTGATTTGAGTTCAAGAACCGCGCTAAATCTGAATCATGTTAGTTAGTTTATCTGCATTCATGGATTTTCTGAGAAATACCCTGAACCTATCTTTCTCCAATTGAATTTACAACCGTTTTAATTTACGTTATGTTTTCTATATCACGACTGGCGTCTGCCACCTGGTTAACCTTTCCCGGGTGATAAGCGATATTTAGGTCATAATCCGCCAACAACTCTATTCATCTTCGCTGCCTCATATTCAAATCATCTTGGGTGAAGATTTGCTTTAAACTTTGATGAGCCATGAATATGTTCACCTTCTCCCCGTACAAATAAGCTCGCTAGATCTTAAGAGCAAAAACTACTGCTGCTAATTCCAAGTCATGAGTGGGGTAATTGGTCTCATGTGTCCGTAGTTTCCTAGATGCATATGCTATGACCTTCCCTTCTTGCATCAGAACGCATCCTAACCCGGATCTAGATGCATCATAGTGGTTTAGCTTCATCTCCACTAGAGTCCATGGCAACTCTACTCCTTCCAACAGAATGGGCACATTTTCATGTAAACCGATAGACCTCACCTGCTCAGTCCCGGCAGTCTCAATTGCTTTTGACCTCGGGGTGAACTTTCCAGTGAAGGTCCAACACTTAGTCAACCTTGGGCTCACAAAACTATGTGTAGCTCCGGTGTCGAAGAAAGTGTAACCTTTCATACCTCCTACCGAAACTGATCCTACACGATTTATACTTACGACTAAGTATGCAATTTCCATTTTACACAAAATCATGACATTTCGACCATACATACTAGATGAATTACTTACCGGCGATTGATGCTGCTCCTTCGGGATCCCCAATCGCGTACACGCGAGGTCCAACTGCTTGCCTCTTAGGTGGTGGCGGCAATATCCCTTGCGCCTGGTCTCCTTGTGTATGCGCCGTCGCGGGCACTCTACATTCCCTTGCAAAGTGTCCCATATTTCCACAACGGTGACATCCTTGGAGTCTCCCCGGGGCACGACAGCCTCGCTGGGTGTTACCATCCCTTCCACATCCAAAACACTTGACCACTCCACACTGTCCGTAGTGCTTCTTCCCGCAGGGGGTGCACGTCTGGACCTTCTCGGTAGTCCTTACCGCAGCCATGTCATCCCAAGTCCTCTTAGGTGCTTTCTGTCCTCGGGATGCACGAGCTTGAGCATACTTTTCCTTTCTTAGTTCCTTCTCAATTCCAATTTCCTGAGTAGCGGCTGTCTCCACCAGCTCCACCATACTAGGATACTTCCGAATCGAACAACGATTCTTTAACTCCAGTCTCAGCCCTTTCATAAATTGGCGGATCTAATCAACCTCGGTGAAACGCCTTCTTGAAAACCTCCTCAAACGATTGAATTCCTCCTTGTACTCCCTCACAGTGCGGTTATCCTGACGAAGATCCTCAAAACCACTTTCCATTTGGTCCAACGCCTCCGGTGGAAAATACTCACGAGTGAACTCGTCCTTGAAGTCATCCCATGTCAGCTCATAGCGTCCACGGACTCCTTCTACCACACCGTCCCACCAAATCAGCGCCTCGTCCTTAAGGTACTGAGCAGCTAGTTCCCTTCGGTACACATCCGGGCACCTTATCGATTCAAAGTTCCGCTCAAGTCTCTTTTTCCAATTGTCTGTGGAAATCGGATCAGACTTCCCTCCAAAGGAATCTGTCCCCATGTCCTTCATGAGTCTCATGGCCTCATAGTAAGTCAGTCCCGTCACATTAACTCGCTCAGGTGGTGGAGGCGACAATTGCTGCTCTCGAACATCCACTCGCGGGTGCGGTTCATCCCTCCAATCACCATACCTCCCTTGGTAATGGCGTAGCTCCTCTAGCACTGCAGCGTGAGCCGCGGCTGGCACTGGAATAGGTTCCCCAGCTCGGTTTCCTTCCGACTGGTTCACTTCTTCGTGGTTCTGGTGACCTCAGTTCTCATTCACACTTTCAGTGGTTTCGGTGTTCTGCTTTCCCTGACCTTCACGACGATCGGCAGATCTGGTATGTCTGGCGTTCTTTGGTGGCATCTGTACACACACAATAGCAAGTGAGTCAGTCCGGTCTCGTAAAGACTGATCTCCCTGCAAAATAAACGATAATAACTGGAGGCTCATCTAGGTGGTGGTTTTATAACTTTTGAAAAATCCCCATTTTGAAAACATTGAAATCTGCTTTTTCCAATCCCACTAACCTAGATTATCCTCTCCACTCGAACCTAGGGCTCTGATACCACTTGTAACACCCCGGCCCCGCCTTCCCGAAGGAACCAGGCGAATCGGCAATGCCACCCTCGACCCCGTCTCTTTAACCACTTAAAGACGACGTGTCAGCTAACAACAATAACTTATTACGCGGATTTCCACTCTCTGAATAATTCTCTTATTAAATCTCAACTAAATTTCTTACAAAATCCCAATTAAACCTTAAACAAACCGAAGCAAATAACGGACAATTGTCTTTAAAACGAAATAACTAAAATTCCAAATAAAATGAAAAGGAGAACTTCCAAACTCCCAAAACAGCGCACCACACTGGAATTACTCATCCAGTTCCTCATACTCAACATCATCATCCACATCATCATACTCACCTACTAGAAGAGAGAGGGGTGAGTAATTGGGATTACTCAGCGATGACTAAACCTAGATCCCTTCACCACACCCACTCATCATCCAGTTCCTCATACTCAACATCATCATCCACATCATCATACTCACCTACTAGAAGAGAGAGGGGTGAGTAATTGGGATTACTCAGCGATGACTAAACCTAGATCCCTTCACCACACCCACTCATCATCCACTAATACGCCAAGAGTAAATATAAACAAGTAATCAACATCACGCTCTACAAGCGCACACGCAACTACACATACAGGGGAAAACCCACTTTGTGACACTCGACCCCGCCTTCCCGAAGGAACCAACCGAGAATCGACCTGCCACCACACTCACACACACGGTCACACAGACATCCATGAGGTTCGCCATAACCTCCCGACGTTGAGAACCGACATGCACTCCCGATCCAGTCCTCATCAAACAATAACCGTACCACATACGTCCCCACGCTGTGACGATCACCTCTTAGTGCTTGCACACCATCTAACTATTTTACACACACTGACCACACAACAGGATTATCAAAAAAGCATGCTGGTTCTTCATCTAATGATTTTATAGTCCATATTCATTTATAAATGTAGATATGATTTTATGCATCACTCAAATGTACCCGTACTTCGTAGCACGCAGCATACCAGATTATACTTAGACTCAACATACCATAAGAAGACAAGAGAACATAGATAAAGGCATATATCAAATCCTCACCTTAGAGATCTGAATTAATGACGACTAGAAGCAACAGAATCAAGAAGACGGCGGCTCGGTGCAACCTCGCGGCGGCTCCTCTTCATGGCGGCGGCGACGGCGTAGCTTCGCGGCGGTGGTCGGCGGCTGGGAGCTCTGGCCGTCGATCACGCTAGGGTTTCTAGTTTGCAAAATAGCCTCCTCCTTTTCTAAAGACTGGTTTATAAATGGGAATTAAACTAGTGTTTCTTTGCTAGGCTTTTTTTTGTTAGACTTTTTCTGATTGGGCCAAATTTGAGATGTTACAGATACGAATCGGCCGTTCCCCTTCCACATCTCATCCCTATCTTCTTGATTGGTTTTACGCCCTTGTGTTAGAACCCAATTTTCATCTTTGTACAAAAACATGATGAGAAACTGGAGTCTTGCCAAGACCGATCTAAGAGGAAGAGAGGGGTGGCACGTGCCCCCAATAAAATCTTGATAACTTTTTTCTGTATGTAATTATGGGTAGGAATTGGTAATTTAGTGGTTATATCGATACAGTTCCCCCATTGGTTCCATATTTAAATCTCATAATGTCCCCACTATTTATTTTTGTTTTGTTTTGTTTTTGGGTTAATTAATGGAACTCTTTTTCCAATTTTTGTTTTTCAAGTAACTCCCTTGCTATTGTATCTAGTTTAACTTTGCACTGTTCAAATTTAATTAGGTTTTTGTTGTTTCCATTTCTTATGAACTTTTTGTTTTTCAAATGAGTTTTCATTTTCAAATTCATTATTCTCTCAAAATTATATTTTCTTTTTATTACTAAAATAGATCTATGATATCTTTTAGATACAATATATGTTTTCTATGTTTTTATACTAGTCATGTATTAGATATTATATGGAAAATGATAAATATAATAGTTTTTAAAACATGTTAACATTACCTTTCTTTCGAAGATAAAAACTATACAATGAAATATTAAGAAAATCAAAATGCTTTTATAAATATGTTTCAAGAGATTTAATGCATTACTGAAATTTTACAAAATCTCATTTTACCAATAAAAATAGTTTTTGGATCCGCCCCTGGTCTAGCCCGATCTTCCTTTTTAGTGTTTAAATATCTTATGGTCTATCACATTAATATGTATCATAGATAATGAGTTATGTGACAATTTTGTGGAGTGAACTTTCTTCAACTCTATAACTAATCTATTTACTAGAGTAAACTATCTACACCTCTATATCATTTTTAGGGTTCTAATAAAACAACGTGACTATTTCTGTCAGATTAGTCGTTCACCAGTCTTCAAAGCAATGCTTGAGAATGAGATGGAAGAAAGTCGTAGCAGAACAATCAATATCAGTGAAGTGTCTTATGAGGCCCTTCGAACTTTCGTCGATTATCTCTACACACCTGAAGAATGTTTTGATGATCAAATGGCGTACGATCTTTTTGTCTTATCAGATAAACACCAGGTAAAAGAGCTAAAGAGTTGTTGTGAGATTGATATATCATAGTTTTTACCCTGTTTAAGCCATGATATAAGTCTGTTTTATTGTTCTTTATTCTATTATAGAGTCTTTTAGAGTCTTTTATAGGTTTTAGCACATTTGGAGCATTATTGGAAATATTGGAGTTTTATGGAGCGTTCTGGAGCAAAACTGAAGTCTGGTGACTAAATGCCCGATTAAAGCGTCAAGAATCGATCGATACCCCCTGGTATCGATCGACACCCATCGGAGCAGATTACAAGTCGCGACTTTTAATGAAGTTTGAAGAATTGCAGAACTTGCCCAGAAGACTTTAATGTTTACAAGAAGACCCCAATTCGTGTTTAGACTATTAAATTAGGTTTTACAGCCACTTTGGCTGTGTGCTTTTCATTAAGTTTATTTCTGAAGATTTCTGAGAGAGTTTAGAGAGAGAAGAGACAAGCCAGAACTCTGTTCGTCTGAGAGAAGATTTCGAACCTCTGTTTTATTCTCTACTCTTGTTTATTTTATTGATGATTTATTCAGCTATGTTGATTGCTTCAATTTCCATGTCTGAGTAGATCCCTTGTTAGGTTCAGGGTTATCAATAGGGTTTTCTCTGAATGCTAGATTAATATGTTATTAGGATTCACCATCTGAATTAATTCTTCACCATAGGTTGTTTGCAAAGCTAATTCTAGATTGATCACCTAGACCTTAGATCTTAGGATAATTGGTTAGGCACGAGAGTGCGATTAATTACCTGACAGAACCTAGGGTGAGCAAAATAACTATTCGCAAAGAGATTTGGTTTAGTTGTTTTGTGAACAAATCAAACCTGATAATAAAAGCTGGTTTAGACTTTAGACTTAGATAGTTTTCGCAAAGAGATTTGGAATTCGCAAAGAGATTTGGAATTCCTAGGATTTAGACTTAGATAGTTTTCGCAATGAGAGTTGGTTAACTATAACATAGTGATTTGAGTTCAAGAATCGTGCCAAATCCGAATCTTGTTAGTTAATTTATCTGCATTTAGTGATTCCCTGAGAAATTCCCTGAACCTATCTTTCTCCAATTGAATTTACAACCGATTTAATTTAAGTACTGTTTTCAATACAATTGATTGCTTAGCTTAATTCCCACATTCATAATCTATTGCGTGTTTCTGTGAGTCTTTGTGTTCGACCCCTAGCTATACTATAACTACTGCTTAGTATCTAAATAGGGTATTAATTTGAGCATATCAGAGATGTTTTTGGTAACTAAACTGAGTGTGAAAAAATCTCTCATGGCCTATATCTTTGCCCACCAGTACAATGCCAAAGTTTACTTGACGTTGCATTGTCGCATATCATTGAAAATATGGAAACAGTAACTAAAAGAGAAGAATATGTGAAGATTGTGAAACATGATCCCCGTCTTATCATTAAAATATATGAGGCATATCTCTCAAAACAGATTGCGGAAATGAGGGCGAGCAAAACTAGTTGAAAATATCTACTTTGTCGTCTAAAATAAGAACAATTCTTATTTGTAGAACATATTATGGTGAAGTTTTATTTTATTGAAAATTAAAGGAAATATGTTTCATTTCAATTCTTATATTCTTGATATTATTGGGGCAGAATTTTATCTTTGAGTCGTGGCTTAAATGGAAGGGTGGTGGTTGGATGGCTAAATGAAATGTCAAAATTGAAATAGAAAACTTGTCGTGACATTTTTCTAAATAAGTGATGCAATGACAATTAAAAAAAATTGCGATAAACGAACTACTACCATATCTTTTTTAAAAAAAGACAGTTAGCTCATTACCACAAATGGCATACAAAATTAGTTATATGACAAAGATCTAATCCTTGCCACGTCAATTGGTTGCAAATATCTATTCAATATATTAAAAATCGTTGATTTTTAATCCTTTGATCTTACTTTTTTTAGTTAGTCAATTGCCTTTTGAATATAAGTTCAATGCTTTCCATGTTCTTGTTGGGATGTTAATCGTTTCTTGAATAGTAAACTCTTGAAGAACTTGTCAAGATTTAGTTAGGGTGTTGATTGAGAGAATATGGTATATATTCATGAAGTTGGTTGTTCATTTAAGACGGTTATAGAATGACTTAAAATAAACAAAAACTAAAGATTAAAAAATTATTTTATCGCTATTCTAATATTGAAAAACGATTTAGAAATTATATGCAAATAAAAATCTGTCAAGGCTATATAAATAACTCTTTTTTTCAATGTCTAAACTTCATTCATTAAATTTCAACGTTAAATATTTGTTTTTTCCAATATTTTACCTTTGTTCATCCAATTATAATTTGCTTTTTAAAAAGGATCTAAAGAAAGAAACCTCAAAATATATATTCAAATGAAATAAAAGTACCCAAAAAAAATAAAACGTTTTTTAAAAAAATTAGAGGTTGAGGAAACACCCCACTCAATCTTCCAAACTTCAAACTTCAAAACCCTAAACATTAACTCATAAATCTCAACCCTTTGTTTTGTTCCTACTTTTCCTTCCTTTGAAGTTTAAAAATCTCAACGCTTAATCTTCGTCAGACGGTGTAAAATCATATGGTTTTCAAACATCAATCATCAATTTTTGCATTTTGTTAATGAACATTTCTAGGGATATGTTGGGGATAAATAATTCCCCTGTTGGTTATCATCTCCTCCATCATCCGAACCATTGTCACCATCATCAAAAACCAGAGGACAATCCTTACCCTCATGAGTGAGCATCCCACATTTAACACATAAATTACGAAGGCGTTCATAGCGAAAGGAGAAGGTAGTGTTTTCATCAGTAGAAAACTGAAAATTTATCTGGAATCGAAGAAGATTATCAATATTCAAGTTGATTTTAACCCTCACACAATCAACCATGTTGGTAGTCTCATTAAAATCAGCCTCAACCACCGGTCCCAACGTATTTCCTATGAACTCTATCATTTCCGGTTTCAGAAATTGGTAAGGGATTCCTCGGATCTTTACCCAGAAGGGGATTATCTTCAACGCTTCTTCAAGCATGTTTGGAAACCAACGCTGAGTGACTAACATCCATTCGCTGAAAATCCATGGACCCCTTCGAAGAATCAGATTTAACGCCTCTTCAGATTGGAAAACAAACTGAAATTTGTTTTGGGTAACTATTCACTACAAGAAAACAGGTGTATTTCCGACGGCAATTCCGACGGCAATAATTCCGTCGGATATTACCGTCGACTTTCCGACTAACTTCTCATCCGTCGGAAATCCGTCGGAAATTCCGACGGATTTCCGACGACAATAATCCGTCGGACACTTTTCGACAGATTTCCGACGACTTTTTGACGAATTCTGATGTTGCCGACATACTGCCGACGGATTTCCGACGACGTTCATCCGTCGGAAATTTCCGACGGATTTCCGACGGATTGCCGACGGATTTTCGACGGATTTCCGACAGATGCCGACATGGTTGCCGACATGGTTGCCGACATGGTTGCCGACATCGATAATATCTACTTTATATCCGTCGGAAAATGCACAAAATTTTCCTTATAAAAACGTTTCCACGCTTCATTTATAATCACAACAAAAAAAAATCTCTGTTATCTAATTCCTTACGAAAATGTCTTCTTCAAATCCTTATAATTATTTTCGATCATGGATGGACAAGCCTCATCAAATTCCGGACACGGGCCTAGTTACGGAGGAATTCAAAAAAGGTCTACAGGAATTCATGGCATTTGCGGGTATGCAGAAGAAAGCAAAAAAAACAGGTAAAATCTATTGCCCTTGTACCAATTGTGGGAATCGTAGATTTATCGTGATAGATGAAGTATAGTCACACTTGTATTGTCATGGGTTTATGTCGGGTTACAAGATTTGGTATTATCATGGAGAAAATGATACAATGGTGGATAATTATGCTAGTACTAGTGAACATTATATTGGGGATAACACTAGCTCAGAAGAACCCGCAATGGAAGAACAAAGTACTGTAGGTCATGTTCAGATGGTGAACGATGCATTTCGTGAAAGTATACCATCGGTTGCTGAGTATGGAGATAGGGGAGAAGAACCTAATTTAGAAGCTCGGAGATTCTTTGATATGTTAGACGCTGCTAAACATCCGTTATATGATGGGTGTAGAGGTGAACATTCCCCTTTATCAACTGCAACAAGGATGATGGGTATAAAGACGGATTTCAATTTGAGTGAGAGTGCGTGGATGCAATCGCTGATTTTGTGAAAGAAATTTTGCCAGAAGATAATCTTGCACCGGCATCATACTATGAGATACAGAAACTTGTTCAAGGTCTAGGATTGCCGTATCAGATGATAGATGTATGCATAGACAACTGTATGCTCTACTGGAGAGAGGACGCAGATCGTACGACATGTCGTTTTTGTCGCAAACCTCGGTATAAGGAAACAGGTGGAAGAGTGTCAGTTCCATATAAACGGATGTGGTATTTACCGTTAATAGAGAGATTGAAGAGGTTATATCAGTCAGAGCGCACAGCAGGAGCAATGAGATGGCATGCAGAGCATACAACAGATGGACAAATCGCCCATCCGTCAGATGCAGGAGCATGGAAACATTTTCAATCCATTTATCCCAGCTTTGCGTTTGAGGCAAGGAACGTATACCTTGGATTATGTACCGATGGTTTCAGCCCTTTTGGGAAGCACGGCAGAAAATATTCTTTGTGGCCAGTAATTGTAACACCTTACAATTTGCCGCCTTCTTTGTGCATGCGAAGGGAGTTCTTGTTCCTTAGCATTCTCGTTCCTGGACCAGAGCATCCGAAGAGATCACTTGATGTGTTTTTGCAACCATTGATTTATGAGCTGCGAATGTTATGGGAACAAGGTATTGAAGCGTTTGATGTTTCTTGTCACCAAAATTTCATCATGCGGTCGGTACTTTTGTGGACTATTAGCGATTTTCCAGCATATGGCATGTTATCAGGATGGACAACGCACGGAAGGTTATCGTGCCCGTACTGTCAAGATAACACTGATGCGTTCCAATTGAAGCACGGACGGAAAACGTCTTGGTTTGATTGTCATAGGCGATACCTACCTAGCGATCATCCTTATCGTCGGAGCACCACATTGTTTAGGAAGAACCGGAAAGTATTTGACGGTCCTCCTCCTGAGTTAGATGGTGAGTATTTGTTGACTCAGTTTAGAGATTTTGGTGCAGAGAGGACCGTTGATTGTGGTGGTAACGGACATCATCCTGTTGATGGTTGTGGCAACGTTCATAATTGGCACAAGAGGAGCATTTTCTGGGATTTGCCTTATTGGAAGAACCATCTTTTGAGGCATAATCTGGATGTCATGCACATTAAGAAGAATTTTTTCGACAACATTATGAAGACCGTTCTCAATGTCAAAGGGAAGACGAAGGACAATCTGAAGTCTAGATTGGACTTGCCAGACATTTGTTCTCGTAGAGCACTACATGTGACAGGGAACGGGAAGCCTCCGGTCCCGGCTTTTCGTTTCGATGAACCTTCAAAGGCCGAGTTTTTTTACTGGATTACCGAAATTGTTAGATTCCCGGACGGATACGCATCTAACCTTCGGAACTGCGTTGATCATGGAGAAGGGAAGTTTACTGGGATGAAGAGTCATGATTGTCATGTGGTGATGCAGCGCCTCCTTCCATTTGCCTTTGCATGTCTTCTACCACGTAATGTCCACGAAGCAATTGCAGGTACAATCATGAAATTATTTATTTACTACTTTATACAATATATACTTCATTATTTAATTATTCATTTTTTATCCATATATTGCAGGGATTGGTGCCTCCTTCCATTTGTTATCATTATTTAAACACGAAGCAATTGTGTTTGTAAACTTTTGCCACAAAAAAAAACCTATACCCTATACCCTATACCCTAAACAAGATTTTTGAATATCCGTCGGAAATCCGTCGGAAATTTCCGACGGATTGAGTTGAATCCGTCGGAAATCCGTCGGAAAATTCCGACGGATTTCCGACGGATATTCAAAAATCTTGTTTAGGGTATAGGGTATAGGTTTTTTTTTGTGGCAAAAGTTTACAAACACTTGTATGATGTATATAAAATAGGCTAACCTTGTATATACATCAAGAAAATGTGTTATATAGAATTTATAAATTTTGATGGAAGTGTTTGTATAAGTTATAGTATTAGATATAGTTGATTTATGAGAAATGATATGTTTTGATGTTGTATAATTTTTAAACTAATGCAAAGCCTTTAATATTGATGAACTTAATATATATATTGAATGAAACATGTAAATAACATGTCCCTAAATCATATAAAGAAACCCTAAACCCTAAACCCCAAATATACCCTAATTCCGTCGGAAATCCGTCGGAAATTTCCGACGGATTTCCGACGGATCTGAAAAATTAGACACGTGCTTGTTGACTGACTAATCGACAAACATGCAAGGAATATACCTTATTCGTCGGAAATTTCCGACGGATTTCCGACGGATTTCCGACGGATATGAAAAATTAGACACGTGCTTGTTGACTGACTAATCGACAAACATGCAAGGAATATACCTTATCCGTCGGAAATCCGTCGGAAATTTCCGACGGATTTCCGACGGACTTTGATATTTTCGAGACCGCGGGAATATCAACCGCGTAAATGAAATTATTTTTCGAAATCCGACGGAATTCCGACGGATTTCCGACGGACATCGAATTATATCGACGAAACGTAAGTTTTTTTCCTTCTTTCTCTCTTCTTCCTCTCTCTCTTCCGTCGCTTCTTCTCCCTCTTCTCTCTTCTTCTTCCTTACCGAAAATATGTTCTTCTCCCTCTTCTCTTCTTCTTCTTCACAATTTCAATTTTAATCTTCAATTCATCAACTCCTTTTCAACAAAACCATGTAAGTTTAATCAATTCCTTTAAATTTTTTTTATATCATGTTAGTTTTAGGGAATATATTAGTTAGGTTGTTAGAATTCTATTTATGTGAATTGTTAAGTGGTTATAATAGAATTTGTTATTTAGAATAATATTAGTGTTAGGGTTTATGTGTTTAGATTGTTGATTTAGAATTGTTAGATCTAGAAAACAAATTTTTGATCTTGTTTTATTTTCTAAAAATATTAAAATCGTTTTTAGATCTTGTTTTATTTTCTAAAAATATTTTAAAAACGTTTCTAGATATTGTTTGAATTTTTTAAAATATTGTTTCAGTAATAAAAACGTTTAGACAATATTTGTATATATTAAAAACGTTTTTAATATATTTGTTAAGTAATAAAAACGTTTTCATAATATTTATATATATTAAAATTGTTTTTAAAATTTTTTATAGTAATAAAAACGTTTTTATAATATGTATATATATTAAAATCGTTTATAATATTTTTTAATTAATAAAAACGTTTTTAAAATATTTCTATATATTTAAGTTGATGTTAAAATATTTTTTTAATAATAAAAACGTTTTTATAATATGTTTATATATTAAAATCGTTTATTGTATTTTTTAACTAATAAAAACGTTTTTAAAATATTTCTATATATTTAAGTTGATGTTAAAATATTTTTTAATAATAAAAACCTTTTTCAAATATTATTTTAGAAATAAAATCGTTTTAAATATTTTTTATAGTAATAAAACGTTTTCTAAATATTTTTATATATTAAAACTGATTTTAAAATATTTTAGCAAATTTTGAAAATTTTTGAAAATTTTGAATTTTAGTAAACTTTGAATTTTTCGAAAAATTTGAATTTTTCCTATATTTGTTTGCTGAAATTTCAAAAAATTTGGTAACTTTTGAATTTTTTGTTAATTTACTAACAATTTTACCGTTTTCCGCAGGGATCACGACGATGTTCTTCTGTTGGGAGGCGGCAACCAAGGACGCCGTTCTCGGAGTTCTCGGTGTACGCCTCCTCCGGGACCAACGAGCTCGGGAACTCACATCCCTGATTCCCAGCAATCCGCTGCTCGGAGCCACATTGAGATCGAGGAGCTAGTCCGGCAGCCAAACCGGGGCCATTGCATTCGACTCGACCCGAAGTTTGAGGACGGCACTTGGTAAGAAATTTTTTGTACATTATTTCAACTTATTTAGATTTTTAAACTTAACATATTTATATCTTTTCATAATGTTTTCAGGTTTAAGCTGTCGACTCAGATCACCAAGGCGATATTACGGATGCTCCACAACATGTTGGACAAACCGTACGAGAAGTATTCGGACATGCCTACCGAGGAGAAAGACGTGTGGCACCGGACTTTCGCGGTAAGTTATTTATTGATATATTATTTATTTTGAATTTCATTTTATCAATTTTTCTTTTTGATATGTAACATATTTTTTTAAAAATTGTAGCAAGAGTTCACGTGGGACTCTCATCATACGCGCAAAGTCATTGACACATTCGACAAGTATGCCGCAAACTCGTACTCGAAGCACATGTACGAGTGGAAGCAGAAGTGGAAGCACAACAAAGACAAGCCGAAGGACCTTGACGACGACGTCTGGAAGGCCTTCTGTGAGTACTGGAGTAGGCCTGCGACGAAAAAGACCTCCGAGCAACAGTCGAAGAACCGAAATAGCCAACGAGGCGGGAAAGGGGTCTACATCCACAACGCGGGCGCAAAGACCATCGAACGGGAAGCGATGGAAATGGTAAGTTTAATTTAATTTTTTTATTGTTAATTCTGTTTTTTATATTTATTTAACTTAACAAATTTTCGCAGGCGAGAGAATCTGGTTCCGAACCCGATTATCTTCAACTCATCGAGAATAGACACACCAACAAGAAAACCGGTCAGATACAGGACTTGGGGATGCGGGATGTTGTCGAGAAGAGCAAGAAGACGAAGCTGGACCGTGAACTATCATCGCAGCTCACTATCGAAGGATCGACGTCCTCGAACTCTTTGTCCCGGGAAGAGATAAACCAGATTGTACTTGAGGTAAGTTTTAATTTCATTTCGTTTTTTTTTATTTTTGTTATTTATTTATTATCGGTTTTAATTATTCGCAGCAAACCCGGCAAGTGAAAGGTCGATTCGCTGGGTTAGGCACCCTTCCGACCCAGGAATCTTCTTCCTCGCTTCCTCGTTATCCTTCGGAGTACCGGGTAGAAATCGAGAGGCTCACCCAAACGGTGAAAGACCGTGACCAGCAGGTTGAAGAGCTACGGACGGAGCAACAGACTACCAACAAGAAGCTCTCCTGCTTGGAGAAGATGATGGAAAAATGCTTCCCGCATATGTTTCGGGATAATAATCCCGACGACGGAGATTCTCCAACCGTTTAAATATTTGCTTTTAATGCTTTTTTTTTGAACAATTTATTTTAATGTGTAATGAATTTTTTAATTTTGTTTAATGAATTTATATATTTATTATTTCTATTTTTAATTTATATATCAAATTTATATAATTTTAATATATAAATTTCAAAAAAATAAATAATTAAATAAAATTCAAAATACCTATTCCGTCGGAAAACCGTCGGAATAAGTTACTGTAACATCCCGATTTCTTGTATATGCGGAGAAGCTTATAAGAATTGATTTGGCTATCTATGACACCAAAGTGCACTTAGCTTTTCCGATCACTTGCCCGAAAGAACTCCAGAGTTAAGCGTGCTTGAGCTGGAGTAGTCTAAGGATGGGTGACCTTCCGGGAAATGATTCGCGGTATCGTGTGAGTGAGGACAAAACACGGGGAAAGATCACGTGGTGATTGCAGGGTCAGTAAACAAGTATTACAAGCCTCCCGGACTAACGCACCGGCCGTCGGACAAGGGTGGGGCCCACGGGCCGAGAGAAGGCATGGGGCCCACGGGCCGAGAGAAGGCATGGGGCCCACAGGTAGGGGTGGTCGGGGCGTTATAGTTACCGTCGTAAATCCGTCGGAACCTATTTCCGACGAAGAACCGACAGACTTCCGAGACAACTTTCGATCAAATTATCCGTCGTAACTCCGTCGAAAATAGTTACCGTCGGAAATCCGACAAATTATTTACGACGGACTTCCGACAAATTCATTCGATCACCATCCGTCGGAAATTCTGTCGGTAATATATCCGTCGGAAATCCGTCGGAACGTACGCGGTCGGAATTCCGTCGGAAATGTCTGACGGCTTTCCGACGGCACAAATCCGTCGGAAGTCCGTCGGAAATTACCGACGGATTTCCGACGGCATTTCCGACTGAATATCCGTCGGAGTATCCGTCGGAACGTACGCGGTCGGAAATCCATCGGGAATGTCTGACGGCTTTCCGACGGCACAAATCCGTCGGAAATCCGTCGGAAAAGACCCTTTCCGACGGATTTCCGACAGATTTGACCGTCGGAAATATCCCTGTTTTCTTGTAGTGATTCGACCAACAACAGAATCCCCCATTCCCCAAAGCCGAGGCATCTATCCAATCAACGCCCTCATGTTCTGCTTCCTCGAATTAAGAAGCGCCCCTACAATTGCAAATCTGTTCGCTTGTACCGCTTGGGAACAAACAGATTGTGGAAGTGCGATTGGAGCATTAAGTGCTCCCATTTGGATGCCTTGCATCTTTCGTATGATATTATCACTCATTCTTATTGTAAATCGCAGAAAGAAACCCAGAAGAAAGTGAATCAGAGAATTAGGTATAGTATTCGGCCACGGCGGTGATCGATTGGAAGTTCAGAAAAGAAACACAAAACTGCACAAACCGCCATAGATGGAACTCAACGGACGATAACCGGCGATTTTGACCCAAGCAAAGCGGACACTAACCGTTGGACAAGAACTCTCCGAAAAAGTGAGACATAAATAACGGAGATCGCCATTGCAATCGCCAGGAAGGAGAATTGAGAGAGAAAAAGCAAGTTTCATTTTATTAGAAGCAAAATGAGAGATATATATTGGAAATCCAATTAATTATATTTACAAAACCAATTAGTTAAAAGCATGCATTTTTCTTTCCATAAATCATCAAAAGATACATAATTGTAATTTTACAAAGTAGTTCATCATTCAAAGTTATTTGTTAAAACAAGGTATCGAACAACATCAAAATCTTTCGGGGTCAGTTCCACATTACGAGAAATAAACATCTCATATATATCATGTGCTGAGTGATCAACTGCAAGAACAACTGCATCAAATTTTAAATTCTGGGAGGTACTCTGCAATTGGTCTGTTGAATTCGAAACTTTGACTCCAACAACACAAAAATCCTCTACCAGAAAATCGTCTACTCGTGTCCTAGACTTGAGAGTCACCTAATTAAGCATATGTAATTAAAGAAGAGCTCAGAAGAAAAAAGGCTTAAGAACATCTAAAAGTAAAAGTTACTTAAATCAATCTCTTGCTTTAAACTTACTACTGCTTTTGAAGATAATGCCGGAAATTACGGAGTAATTGAACTAGCTTATCTGTTCCTAGATGAGGCTTTCCATTGACCATAATATTATCAGGAGCCCCAAAACGAACCAAAGTTTTCAAGACCTGTAGCAATTAAATCTATGGTCACATTTTTTCCAGGTGTCCTCAGACATGAACTATGCGTGTATAACAAGTGGGAGTCTCAGAATACTAACCGCTAAAACAGTGCCACTGTTCTTTCCAATCCGAGTAACAAGCTTTCCATCACTCCAAGTACCTGCACTACCCTGCGATGCATAAGTGCTAAAATATGACTATGGCAATAACAAACAAGACGACAAAACTACCCAAAAGATCTAAGTACTTAGGATAAGTTAGTTAAAGAGAAGGCTTTTAAACCTCGACAAAGCATAAATTACTCTCCACATCCAAAATCTTACGAACTACCAAAGCGCCTATATCACATCCCTTTTCTTCAACTGCTTGCCCTCTTTCGATCAATGTCACATTCGCACCAAACTCTGCAATCAAAGATAATTTTAGCTTTCCCCTTAGTGTCTTTTCGGAATAGCATTTTTCTAATGCTATGATAGAGTAACCCAACTCCTTATACCACATATAATAGCAGTTATACAAAATGCGATATTCTAATGTGCTATCAATAAACATATTTCTTGTAGTGTTATTGAAAAATAAGAATATGTTATGTTCATATATTTTGTGACAAATACAATGCATTTTACTCATATAGTATCATATATTTCTTTAGAAGAGAAAAAAACCATAATATATATTCTCAAATATGGAATTTAGTTAAAAATATTATATTTTCTTATTTTAAAAAGAGCCAATAAGTCATATATTTATACACTAAAATTAACATAATTCTACTTATAAAGTAAGTAAATATATCTTAATGTGGATAATTGTTTTTACAAAATATATGAAAAGAGGATATGTCAAGAATAACTTGTCATATCCCAACACCTCTGACAAACTCATACATGGAAACCTGTATGAGATTGGACAATCAGTCTTTCAAGATTAATTTCATGTTCTTTCCCATATATTAAAATCCAAAACGTCTTATATTATCTAGATTGTCAAGTTTTTAGTGGAACCTCCCCCGCACTACAAAGAACTTTATATTTTTTTTTTTGGGAATTTGTATGTAAATATTATTTAAAAAAAGGATTACATATTGTACTTGCGTACAAAATTTGCTACAAAAGCCAGAAAGACAATACTCGCTAAGAAGAAAAAAAAGACAAGGAAAGTGTAGAAATCCATAATACGGAAGAACTAATGATTTGGCAAGCCATAAAAACCATTAGAAATTCAATCGGTACTTTGCCGATACCGAAACTCTGAAACAACATATCGAGTAGCGATAAAGAGTTTGAACACCCGATAGAAAAATGAGACCAATATAGGGTCCAATAGAGAATAACTAAAGAAATGACTTGGAAATGTCCATCTTGGGAAACATAAGTTGTTTCATCCGTTAACCCGAAAAAAACATTTCCTCTATGGAGTCGGAGGAGGCCCGAAGCACGACAATACTCAGCTTTTATGGTCCGAGGCTCCACTAACAAACATAGATCTGATACTAAGATGAGAATACACTAACTATCAAACCTAGAAGCGCAAGTTCTCTCTACCAAGAAACCTCAAAGCTCGACAGCCTTACTACCTCCTCTGAGAGCAAGATAAACGAGACTCAAACCAAACTTTAAAGAAATCTCAAACAAACCAAAACCAAGGAAACACTTACGAGTAACCAAGAGTTACAAGCAAACTAACACGTCAGCAAAGAGACAAGGAGCCACCAGAGACGAAAACCTGAGGAAATCTGAGCAAACACCACGCCAAAAATAGGGCTCTGAACACCGCCTCAGCACAGAAACTCACACGCTACCACCAAGATAATCTTGCTCAGCACCACCAGGAAGATCACCGACTTGAAACACGTCACCAACGGGATCAAATTGATCCGACAGACAAGATCGCCAATGCCAATCACGAAAAGAGTTTAGATCTAGACAAAGCCGCCGCTGTAAAGAAAGAAACAAGATCAAAGAAGGAAAGAGAGAGCTTAAACCCGACTGAGATGATGTCGTCGACAAATCATTAGGAAGAAGCAAATAATTTCCAATCTTGAAGAGAAAAACGCAGCTACAGAGCTCGATCAAATCCCGAGCAGAGAAAGCCACCAGGGAGATACCCAAACATGGCAAAGACGAGGCCGAATAAGCTACATCCCTGAGCCAGGTGAAGTCCTCTCACACCAAGGTCGGAGGGATGAGCCAACTTGTCACTTGCCGCCGTCTCTGAAACCGGCAAGGACCACCGCCGCCTCTGAAACATGTTATTAAACCGGCAAGGACCACGCCGCTTCTGAAACCGGAAATGCCCATGTTTTTTTGTCTAATTAGAAATAGGAAATTGAAAGATGAAAACCAATCTCATATAATATTTTTTATCAAAATAAAACTTAATTATAAAATAAAGAAGAAGATTAAAAGAGAAAGAAGTTCATGGGATAATAATGAAGCAGAGAACGAGTATGTCGAGCAAAGATCGAACAAACTATATGGCTAATGATCTGATATCATGTCAAATATCAAATTTCTATATATTTTTTTTTTGTCCACATTTTTTTTTTATTCTATTAAACGGATTTTGCATCCTATATTTTACAAAGAACCAATAAATTATTGTTTGGGCGGTTAGTTTCTATACGATGAGTTATTTTCATTTTGACTGTTATCTTATACCAAATATTCTATTTTGTTTTTTTTTGGGATGATTTACGCACTACTAAATTGACTGGATTAATTTAGATTATCTTGGTGTCATACCCTGTAAAAGTTAAATTATGGAGCTTTGTGAACTTTATCGAATTTTAACTTATTGCATATTTCATGCTTTAGTTAGGGCTTCATTTATGCAGAGAATGTGGTATATAATCATATTTTGTGAACTATTCAATGGATTTGACTCATATAGTATCAAATCTTAATATCATTTGGCAAAAAAAAAAACTAACATATATATATATATATATTTATATATATATTTGGTCAACAATTAACCAAATATTTTACTTTGGATTCAATTATAAAAAGAAGGGAGCGGTTCTGATTTTTAAACTTGTACGGTTACGGAACTCTGTTGTGTACGATGAAGAGACAACGCCCTTGCAACAACGACTCGGACAGCGATCCCGACATTGACACGGAGGTGTGTTGCATCTATTGTCGGGTAGTGTACATCCCTCACGATGCTGGCCTCTGCAAGGAGTGCACCGATGCTGGTATATAATCATATTTTGTGAACTATTCAATGGATTTGACTCATATAGTATCAAATCTTAATATCATTTGGAAAAAAAAAAACCTAACATATATATATATATATATATATATATATATATTTGGTCAACAATTAACCAAATATTTAACTTTGGATTCAATTATAAAAAGAAGGGAGCGGTTCTGATTTTTAAACTTGTACGGTTTACTGAACTCTGTTGTGTACGATGAAGAGACAACGCCCTTGCAACAACGACTCGGACAGAGATTCCGACATTGAAACGGAGGTGTTTTGCATCTCTTGTCGGGTAGTGTACATCCCTCACGATGCTGGCCTCTGCAAGGAGTGCACCGATGTGGTCGTCGCGGCTGAGAAAAATATCTTGGAAGAGATCAACGTCCTCAAGGCCATTATCTTCTCTCCATCATGGCAGCAACTCCAGGTCTTTCACTGACGTTGTTCTCATCGCCTCCAATGAGGCGGCCACCGCCGCTCCTATTCCCGCCCATAAAGCTGTTCTGGTTTGTTCTCTATTTCAATCATTCTTTGGGCGGTTAGTTTCTATGACGAGTTATATTAACTTTGATTGGTATTTTTCTTTCAAATATTCATTCTATGTGTGTGTGTTTGATAATTAATCATTCAAAGTGAATAGAGATTTACATTAACGAAATATTTGTATATTAGACACTTTTAGATGAAGAAGAATCAAAGCCTAGCTACTTGCATGATATTCAAATTTTCAAAAAAAACCTCTGTCCATTCTTATCGGTCTGAAGTTAGAATGAAATAGAAGTTACAGTCATATGGTATATGTTCAGTTAGTAGACTTGTACTAATATTGTAAGAAGTGCTTTAATTCAATTTCTTTTTGAGCCTTTTTTTTTAATGATGATCTGTGTGGATATATCGAATGATATATTTTCATTAAACTAATACCTTATCGATAACTTCTATGTCTTTCACATCCCATCCCTATCTTCTTGATTGATTTTACGCCCTTGTGTTAGATCCCAATTTTCATCTTTATCCTAAAACATGATGAGAAACTGGAGTCTTGCCCCCAATAAAATCTTGATAACTTTTTTTTTGTATGTAATTATGGGTAGGAATTGGTAATTTAGTGGTTAAATCGATACAGTACCCCCATTGGTTCCACATTTAAATCTCATAATGCCCCACTATTTATTTTTGTTTTGTTTTGTTTTTGAGTTAATTAATAGAACTCTTTTTCCAATTTTTGTTTTTCAAGTAACTCCCTCGCTATTGTATCTAGTTTAACTTTGCACTGTTCAAATTTAATTGGGGTTTTTGTTGCTTCCATTTCCATATGAAGTTTTTGTTTTTCAAATGAGTTTTCATTTTCAAATTCATTATTCTCTCTAAATTATATTTTCTTTTTATTACTAAAATAGATATATGATATCTTTTAGATACAATATATGTTTTCTATGTTTTTATACTAGACATGTATTAGATATTATATGGAAAATGATAAATATAATAGTTTTTAAAACATGTTAACATTACCTTTCTTTCGAAGACAAAATCTATACAATGAAATATTAAGAAAATCAAAATGTTTTTATAAATAATTTTCAAGAGATTTAAGGCATTACTGAAATTTTACAAAATTTCATTTTACCAATAAAAATAGTTTTTGGATTCGCCCCTGGTCTTGCCCGATCTTTCTTTTTAGTGTTTAAATATCTTATGGTCTATCACATTAATATGTATCATATATAATGAGTGAATGAGTGATGTGACAATTTTGTGGAGTGAACTTTCTTCAACTCTATAATTAATCTATTTACTAGAGTGAACTATCTACACTTCTATATCTTTTTAGGGTTCTAATAAAACAACGTGACTATTTCTGTCAGATTAGTCGTTCACCAGTTTTCAAAGCAATGCTTGAGAATGAGATGGAAGAAAATCCAAGCAGAACAATCAATATCAGCGAAGTGTCTTATGAGTCCATTCGAACATTCGTCGATTATCTCTACACAGCTGAAGAATGTTTTGATGATCAAATGGCGTACGATCTTTTTGTCTTATCAGATAAATACCAGGTAAAAGAGCTAAAGAGTTGTTGTGAGATGTTTTTGGTAACTAAACTGAGTGTGGAAAAATCTCTCATGGCCTATGTCTTTGCCCACCAGTACAATGCCAAAAGTTTACTTGACGCTGCATTGTCGCAAATCATTGAAAATATGGAAACAATAACTAAAAGAGAAGAATATGTGAAGATGGTGAAACATGATCCCCGTCTTATCATTAAAATATATGAGGCATATCTCTCAAAACAGGTTGCGAAAACTAGGGCGAGCAAAACTAGTTGAAAATGTTTACTTTATCGTCTAAAATAAGGACAATATTATGGTGAACACTAGAAATATGTTGTTTTAAATACTTTATTTTATTGAAAATTAAAGGAAATATGTTTCGTTTCAATTCTTATATTCTTGATATTATTGGGGCAGAATTTTATCTTTGAGTTGTGGCTTAAATAGAAGGGTGGTTGTTGGATGGCTAAATGAAATGTCAAAATTGAGATACAAAAATTGTCGTGACTTTTTCTAAATAAGTGATGCACTGACAATTAAAAAAAATTGCGATAAACGAACTACTACCATATCTTAAAAAAAAAAATAAAGACAGTTAGCTCGTAAACACAATTGGCATGCAAAGTTAGTTATATGACAAAGATCTAATCCTTGCCACGTCAATTGGTTGCAAAGATCTATTCAATATGTTAAAAATCGTTGATTTTTAATCTTTTGATCTTACTTTTTTTATTTAGTCAATTGCCTTTTGAATATAAGTTCAATGCTTTTCATGTTCTTGTTGGGATGTTAATCGTTTCTTGAATAGTAAACTCTTGAAGAACTTGTTAAGCTTTAGTTAGGGTGTTGATGGAGAGAATATGGTATATATTCATGAAGTTGGTTGTTGATTTAAGACGTTTATAAAATGACTTAAAATAAACAAAATCTAAAAATTAAAAATTTATTTTAGCGCCATTCTAATATTGAAAAACGATTTAGAAATTATATGCAAATAAAAATCTGTCAAGGCTATATAAATAGCTCTTTTCAATGTTTAAACTACATTCATTAAATTTCAACGTTAAATATTTTGTTTCCAATATTTTACCTTTGTTCATCCAATTATAATTTGTTTATTTTTTTTTAAGATCTAAAGAAAGAAACCTTAAAATATATATTCAAATGAAACAAACGTACCCAAAGAAAATAAAACGTTTTAAAAAAAATTAAAGGTTGAGGAAACACCCCACTCAATCTTCCAAACTTCAAAACCCTATACATTAACTCATAAATCTCAACCCTTTGTTTTGTTCCTACTTTCCCTTCCTTTCAAGTTTAAAAATTCGTCAGACGGTGTAAAATCATATGGTTTTATAACATCAATCATCAATTTTTGCATTTTGTTAATGAACATTTCTAGGGATATGTTGGGGATAAATAATTCCCCTGTTGGTTATCATATCCTCCATCACTCGAACCATTGTCACCATCATAAAAAACCAAAGGACAATCCTTACCCTCATGAGTGAGCATCCCACATTTAACACATAAATTACGAAGGCGTTCATAGCGAAAGGAGAAGGTAGTGTTTTCATCAGTAGAAAACTGAAAATTTCGCTGGAATCGAAGATGATTATCAATATTCCAGTTGATTTTAACCCTCACACAATCAACCATGTTGGTAGTCTCATTAAAATCAGACTCAACCACCGGTCCCAACGTATTTCCTATGAACTCTAACATTTCCGGATTCAGAAATTGGGAAGGGATTCCTCGGATCTGCTCCCAGAAGGGGATTATCTTCAACGCTTCTTCAGGCGTGTTTGGAAACCAACGCTGAGTGACTAACATCCATTCACTAAAAATCTATGGACCCCTTCGAATAATCAGATTTAACGCCTCTTCAGATTGGAAAACAAACTAAAATTTCTTTTGGGAAACTATCCGACCAACAACAGAATCCCCCATTCCCCAAAGCCGAGGACCCTTTCCAATCAACGCTCTCATGTTCTGCTTCCTCGGATTAAGAAGCGCCCCTACAATTGCAAATTTGTTCGCTTGTACCACTTGGGAACAAACATATTGTGGAAGTGCGATTGGAGCATCAAGTGCTCCCATTTGGATGCCTTGCATCTTTCGTATGATTTTATCACTCATTCTTATCGTAAATCGCAGAAAGAAACCCAGAAGAGAGTGAATAAGAGAATTAGTTATAGTATTCGGCCACGGCAGTGATCGATTAGAAGTTCAGAAAAGAAACCAAAAACTGCACAAACCGCCAGAGATCGAACTCAACGGACGATAACCGGCGATTTTGACCTAAGAAAAGCGGACACTAACCGTCGGACAAGAACTCTACGACAAAGAGAGACAGAAATAATGGAGATCGCCATGAGAGAGAATGGAGAGAGAAAAAGCCAGTTTTATTTTGTTAGAAGCAAAATAAGATATATATATATATATATATATATATATATATATATATTGGGAATCCAATTAATTAATTTACAAAACCAATTAGTTAAAAGCATGCTGATATGCTCAAATTAATAACCTAAAAGTACTAAAGCAGTAGTTGTAGTAAAGTAGGGATCGAACCACAAAGACTCAAGAAATCACACAATAGATCAGATAGATTCGAATTAAGATAAACCAAAAGATGTAATTGAAAGCAATACGTAAATTAAAAAAGTTGTAATTCGATTGGGAGAAAGATTGGTTCAGGGTATTTCTCAGGAAATCAATGAATGCAGATAAACTAACTAGTCAGGATTCATATTTAGCGCTGTTCTTGAACTCAAATCACTAAAGTATAGTTAAACAACTCTCGTTGCGAGAATTATCTAAGTCTAAATCCTAGAATTCCAAATCTCTTTGCGAATCCTAAAGTCTAAACCAGCTTTTAGTTCAAGTTTGATCTGTTCACAAAACAACTAATCCAAATCTCTTTGCGAATAGTTATTTTTCTCACCCTAAGTTCTATCAGGTAATTAATCGCACTCTCGTGCCTAATCAATTATCCTAAGATCTAAGTTCCAGATTTGTCAACCTAGAATTAGCTTTGAGAACAACCTATGGTGAAAAACAAATTCAGATGGTGAATCCTAATCAACTAATCAACCTAGCATTCAGAGAAAACCCTTATGAGAACCCTAAACCTAAAGTGGATCTACTCAGACATGGAGAATGAAAACAACATGATTGAATAGATCATCAAAGAAATCAATAAGAAACATGATTTTAGATTTGTCTCTCCAAAAACCAAAGTAAAATCAAGCGTAATGAAAGCGTAGCCACAAAAGTGGCTGAAAAACCTAATTATAAATCGAAAACACGTTTTGGGGCTTCTGGTAATTATTAAAGACTTCTGGACCAAGTTGCAAACTTCAAACTTGTAAAAAGTCACGTTTCCTTCTTCCTGAAGTCGGTATCGGTCGATACTCATCCTCTGTGCCAATTCTTCTGCTCGCCAGACTGGACTATCTTCGCGAAAATTGGCATAACGTTCGATCGCACCGTTGGAATGGCCTCAAACCACTTTCAAGTGAAACCTACTCCA
Organism: Eutrema japonicum; assembly: GCA_030161315.1. Classification (NCBI taxonomy): domain Eukaryota; kingdom Viridiplantae; phylum Streptophyta; class Magnoliopsida; order Brassicales; family Brassicaceae; genus Eutrema; species Eutrema japonicum. The sequence continues at coordinate 33,904,839 of BSQW01000013.1, read as the reverse complement.
TTGATCTGTCTTGTATCCAAATTTGAGCTCAATTTATCGGTGGAAAAATCTTCAACGAATGCCAAAACTTCTGACGTCTCTGCATGACTCTGCATCTCCATATGCTCATTTTCACCTAAAACGGCTCATTTTCTCCAATTGTACTCCAAACATGCTAAAACCTGAAAAGACTCTAAAAGACTACGAAAAAAACTAGAAAGACTCTATTAAAATGACTTATATCATGGCTTAAAAGGGGTAAAAACCATGATATATCAACTCCCCCAGACTTAGCCTTTGCTTGCCCTCAATTAAAACAGAAAACTAAACCAGAGAAAGAGGTTTGAAAACACGGAGACTCACCTGTTCACGAAACATTGCAATGACCCTTTTCCTTAGTGCTCCACATATCACTTAACCAGTTCCAAATCTAACCACCATGTACTTCTCCGTAGACATTCGCAGCTTCCCAGACTACACAAATTATTTCACAGCATCGTTTAATCAAGCCTTCCTCGCCAGTTTCATTGCTATGATTAATACCAAGAACCTTCTAGATTCTTTCCCATACAATATCATGACAAGGAACCATCCAATTTCACACTTTCTGGTATTGTTTTCTCTCCTCTAGACTTATTTCTTATTATATTCCCGCATATGCATATTAAGGTTCGAGACTCGAGTATTGATGGTGTGTGCCACCGAATCCCCGGTTCTTCCCTTAAAAATTAATCAAAGGTGTATGCGAATAATGTTATCACATGAAATTTTCCTAACCTCGCTTCCACCTTTGTGTGATCATTCCTTCTGAAGTGGAATAATGGGATCGCTGGAAATTTTCCTAACCCTCTACTCAGAAGAAAATCATCTCATCTTTTAATGCATTTTATTAATTAACTTGTAACAGGGAGAGAAATACCATTACTTTAAACACGTGGGTTTCTTTTTCAGATATGAATGAGGAATCAAGCTCTATGGACATCAATCACATCGATGAAGTGCACAGAATTTGGCTCAGGCTTTAAAGAACTCTGCAGGAAACATGGGTGTCTTCTAGTTAACTGGTCAGCCTTTGGATTTTTCATTAGTCGATCTGTAACTGATTTTGTAACAATGGTCACTTAGAAGTAGAGTCAGAACAAAGGATTCAAGAAAAATATCACAGTCCCCAACAAATTTTGACTCAATAAAACAACGAATGACTCAAAAACGATTAACTCTAAGAAAAACAAAAACAATGTCAGCGACTACCTCCCCCAGACTTGAATAACACTGTCCCCAGTGTTATCTAGTCTAAGTTTGGTGAAAGAAAAACAAATGAACCAAGTGGATTGTGAAAATCTTACATGTGAAGGTGATCAGTGTCGATCGATACAGACTGGTATCGATCGACACCAGCTGTATATCGACACACTGATTTCAAATAAGTGGCATCGAGATTCTTAACCCAGGGAAATTGATCTAAAGTGTTAGAAGTTAGCACTGTTAGGAACACTCAAAAACAAGTTAATAGCAACAAGATAATCAAGCATAAATCCAAGAGTTCAAATGCAAAAACTAAAGCTGACATAAGTTTAACACAAGCGAAAAATAAAAACAAAAATAAAAGACTTATCTACATACTCACCAGTGGGTTGCCTCCCACCAAGCGCTTGTTTTAAGTCAGTTGCTTGACTTTGGCTCAGGTGATCAGTCAGAGCGAGGTTGAGAACTCACTCCCATGAAAGTTCTACGACTAGACACTTGCAGACTCAGAGTTCTACTCAACATGCTCTCTATAACCTCTTTTACTTTCTTTTTCAGCTCCGGAGTAAGAATGACTCTAGCCTTAGAGAATGGTTTTGAGGTTCCTTTGCAGTTCACCTTGTATTCAATCGAATCCCCATTACGCTTCTGAGGGGTTAAAGTCATAGAAGCATCACCCTTCACTCCTTTGCTCTTCACCTTCTTCTTTGCCTTAGATGATTTGACGTCTGTCTTGGTGATGACAGAAGAATTATCTAGAAGGTCTACGACAGTTGGCTCGTCAGGAGGCTCTTCCAAAAGATCAACTACCAACTTCTCTCCTATAACAATGGTGATGCAAGAGATATGTGTGTGAGTTCCTCTAGTAGGAATGGCTTTGTAGTACACCTCCTTGTCAATGTACGAGAATGAGATTCGATTGCTTGGTGTATCCATAATGGCACCAACCGTAGCCATGAACGGTCTTCCAAGAATCAACTGCGTACGAGAGTTTGCACTCATCTCCACAACCTGAAAATCAGTAGGAACCAGACAATCTCCTACGTTAACCAGCAAATCAGGGATTGTACCATATGGAAGTGAGGTGGAACAATCCGTGAATGTGATACATCTCTTTGGAGGTCGAATATTAGCTCCCAATCTCTCTGCAATTGCCCTTGACATGACGTTGACGCTAGCCCCCGAGTCAACAAGAGACTCTTTGAATTCAACTCCAGCGATAGAGCATGGAACTGAGAATATCCATGGGTCTTCCCTCTTGGTCAACTGCCTCTTGCCTTGATAAAGAGTACTTCGATCTCTTGCCTCTCGAAAGTGACTCAGCAGAGGGCGGTACTCTAGAGCTTCTTCAAAAGTCAGTGTGTGGGGAATCCTTCGTACCATCTTCTCAAAGCCAAGCAACTGCTTTGGAGAAATGGGGTCTCTGAGGTGTCTGGGTGGCAGGGGGTGTGGCACCTTGGGTTTGTAAACCCGTTCTGCACTCAACTCGAGTTTCGCTCCAGCAACTGAACTGGTATCGACTAACACAGAGGTGGTGTCGATCGATGCTCTCGCTCTGGTATCGTCCCTGGTAGAACTTTGGACATGTGTCTATCGATACAAGGGGGTATCGGTCGACCCAGAGGTGGTGTTCGAAATCTCATCGTCATTTTTGGCATGATGGACGAAAATCTCTGCAGTTGAGCTCTTCTGCACTCTTGGGTGTACCTCTTTTCCACTCCTCGAGGGGATAGCAGTGACGTATTCGTTTTGTGAATGAACCCTCAGTCCCTTGACAGTTGCTACAGTCTGAGCTACCTGAGTTTCCAGTATCTTCTGCTGAATATTAATAGCGTCGATCCTTCCACTCAGATCATTGTACAGGACATCAATCTTCCCATTGAATTCCACAGTTAGCTTCTGCTATCCTTGAATAAGCTATTCAAACAAAGATTCAATCTTGCTCTCAGAAGTTTTGGGTGGTGTGGGTGGGCGTTGAAACCTTGGATCCTGATATCCAACTCCATCAATGTAGTTAACATATTCTACTTCATCCTTTTCAGCAAGATGAACGGCCTTCTACTGATTGCCCATCAACAAATTATGCACCGAATCCAGCTTCGCATGCACTTTAGCAATCTGCGATCCATCAACATCTCCGTGCAGCCTTTTTCGCTCGAGATCAGCACCCTTGGCGCTATTGCTAGATGCCAAGTTCTTAATAAGCACATAAGCATCGTCGGGATACCTGGTGTTAAAATTTCAATTGCTCGCAGCATCCAGGGTCATCTGGTACCTCCAATCAATCCCTCTGAAGAAAATACCCAGCATCTGAACCTTAGTGAGCCCATGATGTGGACAATCCCTCTGATATGATCTGAATCTCATCCAAGCAGCCTTAAATGCCTCAGTCGGTCCCTGAGAAAATATGGAGATCTTATTCCTAAGCTCCTCGGATCTCGCATCATCATAGAAATTATTCAAGAACGCATTCTTAGTCTCATCCCCGGTAGTCAGCGATCCAGGTGGCAACTGCTTAAACCAATAAGATGCATCCCCACCAAGAGAGTATGGGAAGAGCTGACAGAAGAGGTAATCATAGGATACTCCATGGCACTTGATGCTTGTAACCAAATCCTCAAACCTCTCTATGTGATCCATCGGGTGTTCATTGCTGGCCCACAAGAGTGAAGTATGCAGGTTTAAGCTCAAAGTCATTCCCCTGAAAAGCAAGAGGACGAATAGCTGATCGATTGGCATAGAACTGATCAGGCCTGTTGCATTCACCAATTGTTCTACCACGCTCAACCGCAGCGTTCTCAGCATTTGCAGCAACTGCATGGACAATGATATTTCCAGCTTCATCAAGTCGATGCTCTCTCTCATTGCACAATTGACCCTCTTGGTCTCTCAAAGCTCCAGCAGCATCCTGAATCAAAATCATTGTATTGTTCATCTCTGTTTGCCTTTTTGCTTTTCTGTTTGTACGTTCCAAATTTGCTAGCTGCTCATTTGACAGGTCAACTAGCAGAGTGTTCTTGTTCCTTCTGGTTTCACGAAGAAACATGCACCTGAAACACAAAAATCAAGAACGTAAGTAACCGAAATTCACGATGGGTATCGACCGATACCACTAAGGTGTCTATTGATACTATACGATTTAGACGAAATTCTTAGCTAACATCTAATGGTGAAATTGAGTCCCCGGCAACAGCGCCAAATTTGATATGCTCAAATTAATACTCTAAAAGTAATAAAGCAATAGTTGTAGTAAAGTAGGGGTCGAACCACAAAGACTCAATAAATCACACAATATATCATATAGATTCGAATTAAGCTAAACCAAAAGATGTAATTGAAAGCAATACATAAATTAAACAAGTTGTAATTCGATTGGGAGAAAGATAGGTCCAGGGTATTTCTCAGGAAATCAATGAATGCAGATAAACTAACTAGTCACGATTCACATTTAGCGCGGTTCTTGAACTCAAATCACTAAAGTATAATTAACCAACTCTCGTTGCGAGAATTATCTAAGTCTAAATCCTAGAATTTCAAATCTCTTTTCGAATCCTAAAGTCTAAACCAGCTTTTAGTTCAATTTTGATTTGTTCACAAAATAACTAATCCAAATCTCTTTGCGAATTGTTATTTTGCTCACCCTAAGTTCTATCAGGTAATTAATCGCACTCTCGTGAATAATCAATTATCCTAAGATCTAAGTTCCAGATTCGTCAACCTAGAATTATCTTTGAGAACAACCTATGGTGAAGAACTAATTCAAATGGTGAATCCTAATCAACTAATCAACCTAGCATTCAGAGAAAACCTTTATGAGAACCCTAAACCTAAAATTGTATCTACTCAGACATGGAGAATGAAAACAACATGATTGAATAGATCATCAAAGAAATCAATAAGAAACATGAGTTCAGAGTTGTCTCTCCAAAAACCAAAGTAAAATCAAGCGTAATGAAAGCGTAGCCACAAAAGTGGCTGAAAAACCTAATTATAAAGCTAAAACACGTTTTGGTGCTTCTGGTAATTATTAAAGACTTCTGGACCAAGTTGCAAACTTCAAACTTGTAAAAGGTCACGTTTTCTTCTTCCTGAAGTCGGTATCGGTCGATACTAGGTAGTATCGGTCGATACTCATCCTCTGTGCCGATTCTTCTGCTCGCCAGACTGGACTGTCTTCACGAAAACTGGCATAACGTTCGATCGCACAGTTGGAATGGGCTCAAACAACTTCCAAATGAAACCTAATCCATTGGTCTGTCTTGTATCCAAATTTGATCTCAATCCATCGGTGGGAAGTTCTTCAAGAATGCCAAACGTCTGACGTCTCTGCATGACTATGCATCTCCATATGCTCATTTTCACCCAAAACGGCTCATTTTATCCAATTTTGCTCCAAACGTGCTAAAACCTGAAAAAACTCTAAAAGACTAAGAAAACACTAGAAAGACTATATTAAAAGGACTTATATCATGACTTAAAAGGGGTAAAAACCATGATATATCACATGCATGTTTTTTTCCATAAATCATCAAAAGATACATAATTGTAATTTTACAAACAGTTCATCATTCAAAGTTATTTGTTAAAACAAGGTATTGAACAACATCAAAATCTTTTGGGGTCAGTTCCACATTACGAGAAAGAAGCATCTCATATATATCACGTGCTGAGTGATCAACTGCAAGAACAACTGCATCAAATTTTAAATTATGGGAGGTACTCTGCAATTGGTCTGTTGAATCCGAAACTTTGACTCCAACCACACGAGAATCCTCTACCAGAAGATCGTCTACTTGTGTCCCAAACTTGATAGTCACCTAATTAAGCATATGTAATTAAAGAAGAGCTCAGAAGAAAAAAGGCTTAAGAATATCTAAAAGTAAAAGAGACTTAAATCAATCTCTTGCTTTAAACTTACTACTGCTTTTTGAAGATAATGTTGGAAATTACGGAGTAATTGAACTAGCTTATCTGTTCCTAGATGAGGCTTTCCATTGACTAGTATATTATCAGGAGTCCCAAAACGAACCAAAATTTTCAAGACCTGTAGCAATTAAAGCCATGTTCACATTTTTTCTAGGTGTCCTCAGACATGAACTGTGCTTGTATAACAAGTGAGAGTCTCAGAATACTAACCGCTAAAACAGTGCCACTGTTCTTTACAATCCGAGTAACAAGCTTTCCATCACTCCAAGTACATGCACCACCCTGCGATGCATAAATGCTAAAATATGACCATAGCAATAACAAACAAGACGAGAAAACTACCCAAAAGATCTAAGTTGTTAGGATAAGTTAGTTAAAGAGAAGGTTTTTAAACCTCGCCAAAGCAGAAATTACTCTCCACATCCGAAATCTTACGAACTACCAAAGCGCCTATATCACGTCCCCTTTCTTCAACTGCTTGCCCTCTTTCGATCAATGTCACATTCGCACCAAACTCTGCAATCAAAGATAATTTTTCCGCTTAGTGTTTTTTCGGCGGAAAAATGATATGATAGAGTAACCCAACCCCTTATACCACCTATAATAGCAGTTACAGAAAATGCGCTATTATAATATGCTATCAATAAACATATTTCTTGTAGTGTTGTTGAAAAATAAGAATATGTTATGTTCATATATTTTGTCATAATACAATGCATTTGACTCATATAGTGTCATATCTTTTTTGGAAGAGAAAAAAACCATAATATATTGTCTAATATCGAATTTAGTTAAAAATATTATATTTTTTATTTTAAAAAGAGCCAATAAGTCTTTTATTTATACACTAAAATTAACATAATTCTACTAATAAGGTAAGTAAATATATCTTAATGTGGATAAATATTTTTACAACATATATGAAAAGAGGATATGTCAAGAATAACTTGTCATATCCCAACACCTGTGACAAACTCATATGTGGAAACCTTTATGAGATTGGACAATCAGTTTTTCAAGATTAATTTCAGGTTCTTTCCCATATATTAAAATCCAAAACGTCTTATATTGTCTAGATTGTCAAGTTTTCAGTGGAACCTCCCCCGCACTATAAAGAACTTTAAATCTTTTTTTTTTGAATTTGTATGTAAATATCATTAAAAAAGGACTACAGATTGTACTTGCGTACAAAAATTGCTACAAAAGCCAGAAAGAGAGTACCTGCTGAAAAAAAAAAAAGACAAGGAATGTCTAGAACTCCATAATACGGAAGAACTAATGATTTGTAAGCCATAAAAACCATTAGAAATTCAATCGGTACTTTGCTGACACCGAAGCTCTGAAACAACATATGTCGAGTAGCGATAAAGAGTTTGAACACCCGATAGAAAAATGACACCGAGATAGGGTCCACTGGAGAATAACAAAAGAAATGAATGGGAAACGGCCATCTTGCAAAACAGATGTTGTTTCATCCGGTAACCCGAAAAAGAACCTTTCCTCTATGGATTCGAAGGAGGCTTGAAGCACGACAATACTCAGCTTCTATGGTCCGAGGCTCCACTAACAAACATAGATATGGCACTAAAACTGGAATACACTAACTATCAAACATAGAAGCGCAAGTTCTCTCTACCAAGCAACCTCAAAGCTCGATAGCCTAACTACCTCCTCCGAGAGCAAGATAAACGAGAGTCAAACCAAAATTTTAAGAAATCTCAAACAAACCAAAACCAAGGAAACACTTACGAGTAACCAAGAGTTACAAGCAAACTAACACGTCAGTAAAGATACAGTGAGCCACCATAGATGAAAACCGGAGGAAATCTGAGCAAACACCACGCCGAAAATAGGGCTCTGAACACCGCCTCAGGACATAAACTCACACGCTACCACAAAGAGAATCTCGCTCAGCACCACCAGGAAGAGTCATTACCTTGAAACACGTCACCAACGGGACCAAATGGAGCCGACAGACCAGATCGCCAAAGCCAATCACGAAAAGAGTTTAGATCAAGACAAAGTCGCCGCTGTAAAGAAAAAAAACAAGATCGAAGAAGGAAATAGAGAGCTTAAACCCGACTGAGATGATGTCCTTGACAAATCATTAGGAAGAAGCAAATGATTTCCAGTCTTGAAGGGAAAAATTCAGCTACAGAGCTCAATCAAATCATGAGCAGAGGAAGCGACCGGGAAGACACCCGAACATGGCAAAGACGAGGCCGAAGAAGCTACATCCCTGAGCCAGGTGCAGTCCTCTCACGCCAAGGTCGGAGGGATGAGCCAACTTGTCACTCGCCGCCGTCTCTGAAACCGACAAGGACCACCGCCGCCTCTGAAACCGGAAATTCCCATGTTTTCTTGTCTAATTAGAAATAAGAAATCGAAAGATAAAAACCAATTTCACATAATATTTTCTTTATCCAAATAAATCTTAAATTAGAAAATAAACAAGAAGATTAAAAGAGAAAAAAGCTCATGGGATAATAATGAAGCAGAGAACGAGTATGTAGAGCAAAGATCGAACAAACTATATGGCTAATGATCTGATATAATGTCAAATCTCAAATTTCTATTTTTTTTTTGTCAACATTCTTTTTTATGGAGGTGAAACGGTTTTGAGGAAAAAACCATTTGAAGAGCGAGAGAATGATGCAATATCAAAAAGAGTGAATCACGGTCTTCAATATGAGTTTATTATGACAATCTCATCCCCATAACTTTACAAAAAAGATAAAAAAAAAAAAGATTTATATTCAAAGTCAAATGCTAAATTGGTGGCAAGAAGACTATTATTTGACTTAGCAAATTTTCCTCATTTTGTTTAAATATAAATAATTTCTTTTAATATAATATATTGTAAAGATCACCTTGTAAGAGGTATAAAAAGCTCAATTGCTCTATTGTAAAAAGATATATAAATTTTTGGAATATAAAAGAGAGATTTTTCTGACCCTTGAAGTTTAGGCTTTGTTTGCTTGTCTTTTCTATAGTATGTGATTCACATAGAAATCAAGGGGTATCTCTCTCTTTTGTGTGTGATTCACATAGACATTGATTCGTGTTCTTATATCAAAGACTTCCGCATCTTTGAGTGGCGAACTTCAATCCGCAACAAGCTTGTCCACTTTGATATCTTGTGATCAATAAGATTGTGAGATTCAATCTTATATCATTTTGGTATCAGAGCTAAAAGCTCATATCCTCTAGAGATAAAAGTTTCTCATTTGTTTCAAAATTTCCTTTTAAGGAAATCCAACAAAAAAGCGTTCAAATAAAAAAAAATACTATGGAGGTGAAACGGTTTTGAGAAAAAAACCATTTGAAGAGGGAGGGAATGATGCAATATAAAAAATAGTGAATCAAGGTCTTCAATATGAGTTTATTATGAGAATCTCATCCCCATAACTTCACAAAAAAATCAAAAGATTCATATTCAAAGTCAAAGGCTAAATTGGTGGCAAGAAAACTATTATTTGATTTAGCAAATTTTTCTCCTTTTGTTTAAATATAAATAATTTCTTTAATGTAATTTATTGTAAAGATCACTTTGTAAGAGTTATTAAAATCTCAATTGTTCTATTGTAAGAAGATATAGAAATTTTTGGAATATAAAAGAGAGATTTTTCTGACCCTTGAAGCTTAAGCTTTGTTTGCATGTCTTTTCTATAGTGTGTGATTCACATATACATCAAGTGGGATCTCTGTCTTTGTGTGTGATGCACATAGACATTGATTCATGTTCTTATCTCAAAGACTTCCGCATCTTTGAGTGGCAAACTTCAATCCGCAACAAGCTTGTCCACTTTGACATAACTTAGATAAAAGTGAATGTATGTTCTCGACAATGAGGGAGAGAAGAAGATAAAGAGAAAATTCAAAGGGGAAAAGCAAGGGTCATTCTCGAAACAAGGAGAAGACCCATCGAAAATTACAAAGAAAATAAATACAGTTTTTGAATTCAAATGATAGTTGACCAACTGTTGGAATTCCGCCAGAAATTCCCGCGGAAAATTTCCCTCGGAAAGTCCCTCGAAAAAGTCCCTCGGGAATAAATCCCTCGGAATTTTCCTCGGAAAATTCCCCCGCGGAACTCTCAAGAAGTCGGACCGTTTAGCGGTGTAATCCGTTTGCCTCGTTAAAACCTCTATACAGAAAACCCATTTGGGACAAAACCGTATACAGGAAAAAGAGTACAAACGTATCACACAAACGGCCTATCCTCATAGAGAGTTCGAAGACAATGAGGTGAGGACGGGTTGTGTACGTTGATCCTCCTCGTTCCTTGCATCCGTGAGTAAGTTCCGAACAGCTCCCGCCAGTTGCCGTGCCTTAGACTGTGTGATTGGTCCCTCGGGAATGATCATCGCGTCTTCTTGAACCTCCACCGGATCCGTCGCATCCATGATCATATCATCCCCCTCCTCTTGAAAAGGATTTGCCCTCAAATCGATTTCATCTGCAACATAAGGAATAATATCAGCAACATTAAAACTTGAACTTATCGAATACTTACCTTGGAGATCGAGTTTGTAGGAGTTGTCGTTGATTCTTTCCACCACCGTGAACGGCCCATCGACTCTTGGCAAGAGTTTCGACTTTCTTTCCTCCGGAAACCGTTCTTTCCTTAGATAAATCCAAACCAAATCGCCGGGTTCAAAGACTTTCTTGTTTCGCCCCTTGTTTGCATGTTTGCGGTATTGCTCCGTCTTACGTTCGATGTTTGCTTTCGCCTTCTCGTGCATCTGTTTGACCATCTCGGCCCTTTTCTTACCATCCATATTCACATGTTCACTAAAAGGTAAAGGGGTTAAATCGAGAGGAGTAAGAGGATTAAAACCATAAACGAGTTCGAAAGGAAAAAACAAAGTCGTAGAATGTTGTGCATGATTATAAGCAAATTCTACATGAGGCAAACAATCTTCCCACGATCTAAGGTTCTTTTTAATAACAGTCCGCAATAAAGCTCCTAAGGTCCTATTAACCACCTCAGTTTGACCGTCCGTTTGCGGATGACACGTAGTAGAGAAACAAAGCTTTGTACCTAACTTAGCCCAAAGAGTTTTCCAAAAATAGCTAAGAAACTTTGTATCCCTATCCGACACTATAGTCCTAGGCATCCCATGCATGCGAATAACTTCCCTAAAGAATAAATCGGCTATGTTCGATGCATCATCAGTTTTATGGCAAGGAATGAAATGTGCCATCTTAGAAAACCTATCGACTACCACAAATATCGAATCATTTCCCTTCCTAGATTTAGGCAATCCTAACACAAAATCCATGGAGATATCTGTCCAAGGAGCACTCGGAATGGGTAGAGGAGTATACAAACCTTGGTTTTGACGTTTAGATTTTGCATACTTACAAGTCGTGCACCGGTTGCAAACACGTTCCACATCGCGTTTCATATGTGGCCAAAAGAAATGATCTTGCACGATATGAAGTGTTTTGGCAACGCCAAAATGTCCCATAAGTCCACCACCATGTGCTTCCCTAATAAGCAAATCTCGCAAAGAAGAGTTAGGTATACAAAGACGGTTCTCGTAAAACAAGAAACCATCGCTTTGATAATATTTTCCGAAAGCAAATTTAGAACAAAATGAGAAAACTTCCTGGAAATCAGAATCGGTTGCATATGAATCCTTGATCATCTCAAATCCAAGTATTTTCGCATCAAGTGTCGAGATAAGAGTGTACCTTCGAGACAACGCATCGGCAACAACGTTTTCCTTACCTTGCTTGTACTGAATTACGTATGGAAACGTCTCGATGAATTCGACCCAACGTGCGTGCCTCTTATTCAACTTTTGCTGGCTCTTTAAGTGCTTGAGAGATTGGTGATCAGTGTGAATAATGAACTCCTTCGGCCATAAGTAATGCTGCCACGTTTGGAGAGCTCGAACCAAAGCATAAAGTTCCTTGTCGTAAGTTGGATAATTGAGCGTTGCTCCTCCAAGTTTCTCGCTGAAGAAAGCCACGGGTTTCTTCTCTTGCATGAGTACAGCACCTATACCAATACCAGAAGCGTCACATTCAATCTCGAAAGCTTTCATAAAATCGGGTAAAACGAGTAAAGGAGCGTGAGTAAGTTTATTTTTCAGCAGTTGGAACGCATCCTCTTGAGCTTGTTCCCATCGAAATCCCACGTCCTTCTTGATAACCTCGGTAAGTGGTGCGGCAATCGTGCTGAAATCACGAACGAATCGTCGATAAAATCCCGCCAAACCGTGAAAACTCCGAACATTGCTAACGGTCTTTGGGCTCGGCCAATCGCGGATCGCCTTTATCTTGTTCTCGTCAACCTGTATGCCCTGAGAACACACCACAAAACCTAAAAAGACAACGTTATCTGAACAAAAAGAACATATCTTTAAATTACCAAACAACCGTTCCTTCCTAAGCACATCTAACACCAATCGCAAGTGTTCCACATGTTCGTCTAGGTTCTTACTATAAATCAGAATATCGTCAAAGTAGACAACTACAAAGACGCCTATATACGACCTAAGAACATGGTTCATCAAACGCATAAATGTGCTAGGAGCATTCGTTAAACCAAACGGCATTACTAACCACTCATATAGACCGTGTTTGGTTTTAAAAGCAGTTTTCCACTCATCACCTTCCTTCATCCGGATTTGGTGATAACCACTCTTAAGATCAATCTTAGTAAACACACTAGATCCATACAACTCATCTAACATATCGTCTAACCTTGGGATCGGATGACGATACTTTACAGTTATATTGTTTATCGCGCGGCAATCGACACACATCCGCCAAGTACCGTCTTTCTTCGGCACAAGTAGTACGGGTACGGCACATGGGCTCATACTTTCCCGTATATGTCCTTTAGACATCAGCTCATCTACTTGACGTTGTAGTTCCTTCGTTTCTACGGGATTCGTTCGATACGCCGGCCGGTTCGGAAGAGTAGCGCCGGGAACAAAGTCGATTTGATGCTCGATTCCGCGGAGTGGTGGCAAACCACTTGGTCCATCATCCGGGAACACATCAGCATACCCCTGTAAAAGAGATGAAACGCTGCTCGGAATATCCGGCTCGGGATTAGTCATACTCGAAAGAACATCCCTAAAAACTAATAACACACAAGATTGCCGAGAAACGAGAGCATGTTTTAGTTCACTCGGTTTGATATATAATGATTCATTCACAAGTGTTCTCTCACATGACTTAGTACCTATACTCTCGGTTTTATCAGAATGAGAAGACGAGGAATCACTTACCTTGCCTTTGCCGTGACTCTTATCGAGTTTAAGTTGATCGAGATATACCTCGTGCGGCGAAAGTGGAGCAAGAGTGATTTTTCGGCCGTGATGTTCAAAGGAAAGCTTGTTCGTAAACCCGTCATGAACGGCTCTACGGTCATATTGCCACGGTCTTCCAAGTAGGATGTGACCAGCTTCCATAGGTAGAACATCGCACACTATTTCGTCCTCGTAGCGGCCGATTGTCAAAGGAACCGAAACTTGTCGGGTAACTTTGAGATGTCTTTGATTATTCAACCATCGAAGGTTGTAAGGCCGTGGATGCTTACTGGTCTCCATACCTAGCTTATCCACCAATGTAGTGCTAGCAACGTTAGTACAACTTCCACCGTCGATAATTAGACTACATACCTTGCTTTTAACCATGCATCGGGTATGGAAGAGGTTTTCCCGTTGTTCGTTTTCAATGACAGGTTCCTGGGCAAGAAGAACACGTCTCGCCACTAAGAGTTCCCCGTCAACCGCATGCTCTTCATAATCGTCAAAGATTGGAGCGGTTTCCGTCTCTTCTTCATCGTCGGTCACGATTTCACCGTTTTCTAGCAACATCATTGCGCGTGCGTTTGGACACTTGTTGGCGTAATGTCCTTTGCCCCTGCATTTAAAACACTCAATGTCACGATTACGCATTGGATTCGAATCACCCTTACCTTTGTAGTCATAGCCGGAAGTTTGCGGTTTGAAATCCGTCTTAGGCTTAGAATCGGCTCTTGGTGGATAATTCGGTTTGTCTCCTTTGGTGAAGCTCGGTTTGGAGCTTGAGGCGTAAGGTTGCCGTGACGCGCCTTTTCTCTTAAGTTGCTGTTCCACTAGGACAGCCTTATGCAACATTTCCTCCAAAGTCGCATACGTTTGCATTTCCATTCGGTCTTGTAAATCGCGGTTCATTCCGGCTAAGAACCGTGCCATTGTGGCATCTATCGGCTTATCCACATCAGCCTTTAGCATGAGCTTTTCCATCTCCTGGAAATAGTCCTCCACGTTCTTACCTCCTTGACCTAAACGCCTTAACCGTTGGTGAAGTTCCCGGTGGTAGTGTAGCGGTACGAATCGTCTTCGCATTAGTGCGATCATCTCCGTCCAAGTCTCCACGGGATTCTCACCGTTGCGTCTCCTGTTTGTCACAATTTGATCCCACCAGTCAATAGCATATTCATGAAACTCAGTAGCAGCTAACCTGACTTTTTTATAAGGGGAAAAATTTTGGCAATCGAAAACTAGTTCGATTTTCTTCTCCCATTCGAGGAAGGAATCCGGATCGTTTTTGCCGTAGAATGGGGGAATGCGAAGCTTCATTCCGCCAAGGTCATCGTTGTTACGTCTTTGAGGTCGTTGCTGCCGGTTGTGGTTTCCCTCGGATGAATCTCCTCGGTCATAAAATGGATTGTCCTCCGATTCATTTTGCCGCGGCCGATTTCTCCTCGGTCTCGCCGGTGCGTGACAACTTCCATATCCAACACTCTGTTCGGATCGGACATCATTGGCTCTATGGTCTCTCGGTTCAGCACCTTGATTTCTTTCACCACGTCTTGGCGTACGAACCGCCAAAGTCGCCATTTGGTCTCGCATTTCGCGGAGAATTTGTGCCATATCATCGACTTTTTGATTAACGCCATCAACTTTTTGATTCATCACAGCCTCTCGTTCTCTCCTAGAACGTGATGAAGCTGATTCACTTTCTTCCGACATATTGTACCTCGCATGAAATCAAACACAACACAAATGAGTGTATGCAAAATTCCAGATTTTTCTCAAGTAACCACAAAAACAGATGTTTTCCAAAAAACTCAAAACGAAATTCTTTTTATTTTTTTTTTTGAATTTTAAAAATTATGACAATTAACTAAAGACAAAGATCTACTCAGATATATTTTGTTTTGATTTTTTTGATACGTTTTTGAATTTATAAAAATCAAAACAGACAGAAAAACGAAAACTTTTAAACCCAGAAAATTGTAAGAAGATGAACAGTTTGAATTGGATAAATCTCACCGATTTTGGAGCAAGTGTCTCTGATACCACTTGACACGATTTGACTGAGGATCGCTTGCTCTAGTACGGTTGAGAGGGATAGATCCACGACTTCAAATAATCCACGGGAAGAGATGCTAAGGCGTGAGAGAATTCCCGAAAATCCTTAGGCCCAAATCCGACTATGAACTTTTGAAACGAGGGGGTGGCTGCGTTGTCTTGAGGGATTCGAGAACAGAGATGTTAGAGCGTGGGAGATGAATCCCGAAAATCTCTAAGCCCTTTGTCACAAGAAGAATCGAACAAGAAAACGGATCGAAGGTTGCGTCGAGAAGATGCGGAATTAATCTCGATAAACCAAAAGAAATTCAGTGACTAACCATCACAGAAAATCAAGAGAAAAGAGAGAATCATCTCTGAAAATAACTTAGATAAAAGTGAATGTATGTTCTCGACAATGAGGGAGAGAAGAAGATAAAGAGAAAATTCAAAGGGGAAAAGCAAGGGTCATTCTCGAAACAAGGAGAAGACCCATCGAAAATTACAAAGAAAATAAATACAGTTTTTGAATTCAAATGATAGTTGACCAACTGTTGGAATTCCGCCAGAAATTCCCGCGGAAAATTTCCCTCGGAAAGTCCCTCGAAAAAGTCCCTCGGGAATAAATCCCTCGGAATTTTCCTCGGAAAATTCCCCCGCGGAACTCTCAAGAAGTCGGACCGTTTAGCGGTGTAATCCGTTTGCCTCGTTAAAACCTCTATACGGAAAACCCATTTGGGACAAAACCGTATACAGGAAAAAGAGTACAAACGTATCACACAAACGGCCTAACCTCATAGAGAGTTCGAAGACAATGAGGTGAGGACGGGTTGTGTACGTTGATCCTCCTCGTTCCTTGCATCCGTGAGTAAGTTCCGAACAGCTCCCGCCAGTTGCCGTGCCTTAGACCGTGTGATTGGTCCCTCGGGAATGATCATCGCGTCTTCTTGAACCTCCACCGGATCCGTCGCATCCATGATCATATCATCCCCCTCCTCTTGAAAAGGATTTGCCCTCAAATCGATTTCATCTGCAACATAAGGAATAATATCAGCAACATTAAAACTTGAACTTATCGAATACTTACCTTGGAGATCGAGTTTGTAGGAGTTGTCGTTGATTCTTTCCACCACCGTGAACGGCCCATCGACTCTTGGCAAGAGTTTCGACTTTCTTTCCTCCGGAAACCGTTCTTTCCTTAGATAAATCCAAACCAAATCGCCGGGTTCAAAGACTTTCTTGTTTCGCCCCTTGTTTGCATGTTTGCGGTATTGCTCCGTCTTACGTTCGATGTTTGCTTTCGCCTTCTCGTGCATCTGTTTGACCATCTCGGCCCTTTTCTTACCATCCATATTCACATGTTCACTAAAAGGTAAAGGGGTTAAATCGAGAGGAGTAAGAGGATTAAAACCATAAACGAGTTCGAAAGGAGAAAACAAAGTCGTAGAATGTTGTGCATGATTATAAGCAAATTCTACATGAGGCAAACAATCTTCCCACGATCTAAGGTTCTTTTTAATAACAGTCCGCAATAAAGCTCCTAAGGTCCTATTAACCACCTCGGTTTGACCGTCCGTTTGCGGATGACACGTAGTAGAGAAACAAAGCTTTGTACCTAACTTAGCCCAAAGAGTTTTCCAAAAATAGCTAAGAAACTTTGTATCCCTATCCGACACTATAGTCCTAGGCATCCCATGCATGCGAATAACTTCCCTAAAGAATAAATCGGCTATGTTCGATGCATCATCAGTTTTATGGCAAGGAATGAAATGTGCCATCTTAGAAAACCTATCGACTACCACAAATATCGAATCATTTCCCTTCCTAGATTTAGGCAATCCTAACACAAAATCCATGGAGATATCTGTCCAAGGAGCACTCGGAATGGGTAGAGGAGTATACAAACCTTGGTTTTGACGTTTAGATTTTGCATACTTACAAGTCGTGCACCGGTTGCAAACACGTTCCACATCGCGTTTCATATGTGGCCAAAAGAAATGATCTTGCACGATATGAAGTGTTTTGGCAACGCCAAAATGTCCCATAAGTCCACCACCATGTGCTTCCCTAATAAGCAAATCTCGCAAAGAAGAGTTAGGTATACAAAGACGGTTCTCGTAAAACAAGAAACCATCGCTTTGATAATATTTTCCGAAAGCAAATTTAGAACAAAATGAGAAAACTTCCTGGAAATCAGAATCGGTTGCATATGAATCCTTGATCATCTCAAATCCAAGTATTTTCGCATCAAGTGTCGAGATAAGAGTGTACCTTCGAGACAACGCATCGGCAACAACGTTTTCCTTACCTTGCTTGTACTGAATTACGTATAGAAACGTCTCGATGAATTCGACCCAACGTGCGTGCCTCTTATTCAACTTTTGCTGGCTCTTTAAGTGCTTGAGAGATTGGTGATCAGTGTGAATAATGAACTCCTTCGGCCATAAGTAATGCTGCCACGTTTGGAGAGCTCGAACCAAAGCATAAAGTTCCTTGTCGTAAGTTGGATAATTGAGCGTTGCTCCTCCAAGTTTCTCGCTGAAGAAAGCCACGGGTTTCTTCTCTTGCATGAGTACAACACCTATACCAATACCAGAAGCGTCACATTCAATCTCGAAAGCTTTCATAAAATCGGGTAAAACGAGTAAAGGAGCGTGAGTAAGTTTATTTTTCAGCAGTTGGAACGCATCCTCTTGAGCTTGTTCCCATCGAAATCCCACGTCCTTCTTGATAACCTCGGTAAGTGGTGCGGCAATCGTGCTGAAGTCACGAACGAATCGTCGATAAAATCCCGCCAAACCGTGAAAACTCCGAACATTGCTAACGGTCTTTGGGCTCGGCCAATCGCGGATCGCCTTTATCTTGTTCTCGTCAACCTGTATGCCCTGAGAACACACCACAAAACCTAAAAAGACAACGTTATCTGAACAAAAAGAACATTTCTTTAAATTACCAAACAACCTTTCCTTCCTAAGCACATCTAACACCAATCGCAAGTGTTCCACATGTTCGTCTAGGTTCTTACTATAAATCAGAATATCGTCAAAGTAGACAACTACAAAGACGCCTATATACGACCTAAGAACATGGTTCATCAAACGCATAAATGTGCTAGGAGCATTCGTTAAACCAAACGGCATTACTAACCACTCATATAGACCGTGTTTGGTTTTAAAAGCGGTTTTCCACTCATCACCTTCCTTCATCCGGATTTGGTGATAACCACTCTTAAGATCAATCTTAGTAAACACACTAGATCCATACAACTCATCTAACATATCGTCTAACCTTGGGATCGGATGACGATACTTTACCGTTATATTGTTTATCGCGCGGCAATCGACACACATCCGCCAAGTACCGTCTTTCTTCGGCACAAGTAGTACGGGTACGGCACATGGGCTCATACTTTCCCGTATATGTCCTTTAGACATCAGCTCATCTACTTGACGTTGTAGTTCCTTCGTTTCTACGGGATTCGTTCGATACGCCGGCCGGTTCGGAAGAGTAGCGCCGGGAACAAAGTCGATTTGATGCTCGATTCCGCGGAGTGGTGGCAAACCACTTGGTCCATCATCCGGGAACACATCAGCATACCCCTGTAAAAGAGATGAAACGCTGCTCGGAATATCCGGCTCGGGATTAGTCATACTCGAAAGAACATCCCTAAAAACTAATAACACACAAGATTGCCGAGAAACGAGAGCATGTTTTAGTTCACTCGGTTTGATATATAATGATTCATTCACAAGTGTTCTCTCACATGACTTAGTACCTATACTCTCGGTTTTATCAGAATGAGAAGACGAGGAATCACTTACCTTGCCTTTGCCGTGACTCTTATCGAGTTTAAGTTGATCGAGATATACCTCGTGCGGCGAAAGTGGAGCAAGAGTGATTTTTCGGCCGTGATGTTCAAAGGAATGCTTGTTCGTAAACCCGTCATGAACGGCTCTACGGTCATATTGCCACGGTCTTCCAAGTAGGATGTGACCAGCTTCCATAGGTAGAACATCGCACACTATTTCGTCCTCGTAGCGGCCGATTGTCAAAGGAACCGAAACTTGTCGGGTAACTTTGAGATGTCTTTGATTATTCAACCATCGAAGGTTGTAAGGCCGTGGATGCTTACTGGTCTCCATACCTAGCTTATCCACCAATGTAGTGCTAGCAACGTTAGTACAACTTCCACCGTCGATAATTAGACTACATACCTTGCTTTTAACCATGCATCGGGTATGGAAGAGGTTTTCCCGTTGTTCGTTTTCAATGACAGGTTCCTGGGCAAGAAGAACACGTCTCGCCACTAAGAGTTCCCCGTCAACCGCATGCTCTTCATAATCGTCAAAGATTGGAGCGGTTTCCGTCTCTTCTTCATCGTCGGTCACGATTTCACTGTTTTCTAGCAACATCATTGCGCGTGCGTTTGGACACTTGTTGGCGTAATGTCCTTTGCCCCTGCATTTAAAACACTCAATGTCACGATTACGCATTGGATTCGAATCACCCTTACCTTTGTAGTCATAGCCGGAAGTTTGCGGTTTGAAATCCGTCTTAGGCTTAGAATCGGCTCTTGGTGGATAATTCGGTTTGTCTCCTTTGGTGAAGCTCGGTTTGGAGCTTGAGGCGTAAGGTTGCCGTGACGCGCCTTTTCTCTTAAGTTGCTGTTCCACTAGGACAGCCTTATGCAACATTTCCTCCAAAGTCGCATACGTTTGCATTTCCATTCGGTCTTGTAAATCGCGGTTCATGCCGGCTAAGAACCGTGCCATTATGGCATCGATCGGCTCATCCACGTCAGCCTTTAGCATGAGCTTTTCCATCTCCTGGAAATAGTCCTCCACGTTCTTACCTCCTTGACCTAAACGCCTTAACCGTTGGTGAAGTTCCCGGTGGTAGTGTAGCGGTACGAATCGTCTTCGCATTAGTGCGATCATCTCCGTCCAAGTCTCCACGGGATTCTCACCGTTGCGTCTCCTGTTTGTCACAATTTGATCCCACCAGTCAATAGCATATTCATGAAACTCAGTAGCAGCTAACCTGACTTTTTTATAAGGGGAAAAATTTTGGCAATCGAAAACTAGTTCGATTTTCTTCTCCCATTCGAGGAAGGCATCCGGATCGTTTTTGCCGTAGAATGGGGGAATGCGAAGCTTCATTCCGCCAAGGTCATCGTTGTTACGTCTTTGAGGTCGTTGCTGCCGGTTGTGGTTTCCCTCGGATGAATCTCCTCGGTCATAAAATGGATTGTCCTCCGATTCATTTTGCCGCGGCCGATTTCTCCTCGGTCTCGCCGGTGCGTGACAACTTCCATATCCAACACTCTGTTCGGATCGGACATCATTGGCTCTATGGTCTCTCGGTTCAGCACCTTGATTTCTTTCACCACGTCTTGGCGTACGAACCGCCAAAGTCGCCATTTGGTCTCGCATTTCGCGGAGAATTTGTGCCATATCATCGACTTTTTGATTAACGCCATCAACTTTTTGATTCATCACAGCCTCTCGTTCTCTCCTAGAACGTGATGAAGCTGATTCACTTTCTTCCGACATATTGTACCTCGCATAAAATCAAACACAACACAAATGAGTGTATGCAAAATTCCAGATTTTTCTCAAGTAACCACAAAAACAGATGTTTTCCGAAAAACTCAAAACGAAATTCTTTTAATTTTTGTTTTTGAATTTTAAAAATTATGACAATTAACTAAAGACAAAGATCTACTCAGATATATTTTTTTTTGATTTTTTTGATACGTTTTTGAATTTATAAAAATCAAAACAGACAGAAAAACGAAAACTTTTAAACCCAGAAAATTGTAAGAAGATGAACAGTTTGAATTGGATAAATCTCACCGATTTTGGAGCAAGTGTCTCTGATACCACTTGACACGATTTGACTGAGGATCGCTTGCTCTAGTACGGTTGAGAGGGATAGATCCACGACTTCAAAGAATCCACGGGAAGAGATGCTAAGGCGTGGAGAATTCCCGAAAATCCTTAGGCCCAAATCCGACTATGAACTTTTGAAACGAGGGGGTGGCTGCGTCGTCTTGAGGGATTCGAGAACAGAGATGTTAGAGCGTGGGAGATGAATCCCGAAAATCTCTAAGCCCTTTGTCACAAGAAGAATCGAACAAGAAAACGGATCGAAGGTTGCGTCGAGAAGATGCGGAATTAATCTCGATAAACCAAAAGAAATTCAGTGACTAACCATCACAGAAAATCAAGAGAAAAGAGAGAATAATCTCTGAAAATAACTTAGATAAAAGTGAATGTATGTTCTCGACAATGAGGGAGAGAAGAAGATAAAGAGAAAATTCAAAGGGGAAAAGCAAGGGTCATTCTCGAAACAAGGAGAAGACCCATCGAAAATTACAAAGAAAATAAATACAGTTTTTGAATTCAAATGATAGTTGACCAACTGTTGGAATTCCGCCAGAAATTCCCGCGGAAAATTTCCCTCGGAAAGTCCCTCGAAAAAGTCCCTCGGGAATAAATCCCTCGGAATTTTCCTCGGAAAATTCCCCCGCGGAACTCTCAAGAAGTCGGACCGTTTAGCGGTGTAATCCGTTTGCCTCGTTAAAACCTCTATACGGAAAACCCATTTGGGACAAAACCGTATACAGGAAAAAGAGTACAAACGTATCACACAAACGGCCTAACCTCATAGAGAGTTCGAAGACAATGAGGTGAGGACGGGTTGTGTACGTTGATCCTCCTCGTTCCTTGCATCCGTGAGTAAGTTTCGAACAGCTCCCGCCAGTTGCCGTGCCTTAGACCGTGTGATTGGTCCCTCGGGAATGATCATCGCGTCTTCTTGAACCTCCACCGGATCCGTCGCATCCATGATCATATCATCTTCTTATCTCATAGACATAGATTCATGTTCTTATCTCAAAGACTTCCGCATCTTTGAGTGGCAAACTTCAATCCGCAACAAGCTTGTCCACTTTGACATAATGTGATCAATAAGATTGTGAGATTCAATCCTATATCATTTTGGTATCAGAGCTAAAATCTCCTAACCTCTAGAGCTAAAAGTTTCTCATTTGTTTCAAAATTTCCTTTTACAGAAATCGAAAAAAGGCGTTAAAAAAAAACAATTATGGAGGTGAAACGGTTTTGAGGACAAAACCATTTGAAGAGGGATAGAATGATGCAGTATCAAAAGAGTGAATCAAAGTCATCAATATGAGTTTATTATGAGAATCTTATATTCATAACTTAATAAAAAAAATCAAAAGATTCATATTCAAAGTCAACGGCTAAATTGGTGGCAAGAATACTTATTTGATTTAGAAATTTTTTCTCATTTTGTTTAAATATAAATAATTTCTTTTAATGTAATTTATTGTAAATATCACCTTATAAGAGTTATAAAAAGCTCATTTGTTCTATTGTAAAAATATATAGAAACTTTTGGAATATACAAGAGAGGTTTTTCTCACCCTTGAAGCTTAGACTTTGTTTGCTTGTATTTTCTATAGTGTGTGATTCCCGTAGAAAGAAAGTGGGATCTCTGCCTTTGTGTGTGATTCACATAGACATTGATTCGTGTTCTTATCTCAAAAACTTCCGCATTTTTGAGTAGCGAACTTCAATCCGCAACAAGCTTGTCCACTTTGACATCATGTGAGATTCAATCTTATATCAGATCAAACATACGTAAACGTCATATAAAAAGAAGGAAAGCAAATGAAAACTATCGAAAACCAATACTACACCTAACCTGCTCCTCCAGCTACTCAGGCCCACCTGCAAGAAAGGATGATTAAGTAATTTGGATAACCCAATGAGAATGATCTCATGGACCCACCAATTTACCATATAAACGATTTCTCACCATAACAATGCAATATAAAACCTAAAACATACAGCAAATTGTCACGTCCTACGACGCACACTCATCACATAAAAGAATCATATATATAGTGTTTTTATGCCTTTTTCATGTACATCCACATGTGGATGCTAAATTCTGCGTTTTCAAATGTGTATTCAACTATGACCCTAGTTGACTTATAACCGAGGCATTTTCAGCATACTGACTTTGTGATGTCTCCCCTATATGCATTTTCTCCTATGGCTCGTGATAACGTCTTGCAGATTCTTGATATTCTCAGCTACGTAAGTATAGTCGTGCATTCGTAGTTTTTATCTGCTTGCTTTTTTTTCCTCAATCATAAAGCTCTCTCTTTTTCATGTGCTAGCCGAGGATACTCCAATTGTCGTCTATTATGAAGGCTTATGCAAGCGAGCTGAAGGATGTTTTGGACAAGATTTCCGAGCGTGAAGCTTATGTAAGAGAATTCAAACTTCTTAAAGAGAAAAAGTTTGAGAAGGAAAACAATCAGTTTTGTAAGCTTAAAAATGCAGGAGCTCGAGAAACGTAAAGCGAGTTTCCAGGTGGAATTAATATCGCCTTGCTCAAGAGAAGGACGACACTGCTGAAGCTGCTCAAAGCTATTTAAATTAGTTCAAACAATTTAGCAGCATTCTTGGTGGGTAAATCAATACAAAAAAACATATATACATAGAATATTTGGTTACAAAAATGACAAACAAAATCAAAGTAAAGCACCATAGGAAGTAATCGCCCAAAAATAGTTAAAATGTGAAAAAGAGAGAACGAACCAGAACGGATTTATGAATGTGAATAGGAATTGAGTCGGCGCCATCCTCGGAGGAGGAGATGAGAACGACGTCGGTGATGAGAAAAGACATTAAGCGAAGGAAATCAACTCCATAAGGACATTGATCTCCTGCATGAGCTCTTTCCATAGTGTCGCCGGCCCCATTGTAGCAGATTTTGTAGGTGCCACCATCGTGAGGGATGTACACTACCGGACAAGAGATGCAACCACCTCTTTGTTACTATTTTAATCACTGTCGGAGTTGTTCTGGCAAGAATGGTGTCTCTTCAGCTTACACGCAAGAGAATATTTACAACCCAAGAACTTAAAAAATTAGAACCGCTTCATTTCATTAACTACTAAATCCAAATTTAAATATTAGCTTATTTGGTTACCAATATATTATATATATAGGGTTTTGTTTTCCAAACGATATTAAAATTTGATACCATATGAGTCAAATGAATTGAGTTTGTCACAAAATATGAACATAACTTATTATTATTTTTCCACCAAGTTCATATCAAGCTACGTAATTTTAGATAGAGAGGAGAAAATAACCCGAAAGTTCTATTGTAAATTAATAATATATGCCATCTTCCAGAAGGTGGAGAATCCATCTCACATTGTTGGTAAAATCCCACATATCCAAAATCCATAAATTGGAAAATTCTGACTAATGCACATATCGGGTGCATCGATGGTTAATGACGAATCATTTGTACTATTAGCTACTAACCAAACTCCACTCTCTCACGAAATCATCTAGAGTGTCCATATGTGAGTGATCAATGCCAATGTGTCATCTTTCCAAGGAATCTAGATCCCTAGAAAAGTTCATTAACAAAATGCAAAGATTGATGATTGATGTTTACAAACCTGATTATTCTATGTCTTCCCACGAAAATTCAGCGTTGAGATTTTCAAAACCTTGAAAGGAAGAGAAAGTAGGAACAAAACAAAAGGTTGATGTTTTACGTAAATGGTTTAGGGTTTTAAAGTTTGGAAGATCGAGTGGGGTGTTCCCTTGACCTTTTATTTAAAGAAACGTTTTGTTTTCTTTGGGTACTTTTGTTTCATTTGAAAGTATATTTTGAGGTTTCTTTATTTAGCGTTTTGAAATTTTATCTTTTATAATTGGATGAGCAAAGGTAAAATATTGGAAAAATAACGTTGAAAGTTAATGAATGAAGTTTAGACATTAAAATAACTATTTATATTGCCTTGATAGATTTATATTTGCTTATAATTTCTAAATATTTTTCAACGTTAGAATGGCAATAAATTTTTTTTTAGTTTTTGTTTATTTTGAGTCTTTCTACAAACTTCTGAAATCAACAAGCAACTTCATGAATATTTATTATTTTCCATATTCTCTCTATCAACACCCTCACTAAAAATTCACAAATTCTTCAAAAGTTTAATATTTAAAAAACGATTAACATCTACCACTACTTGTACTTTGCCGTTATCCAAATCGATTGTCTTAACATCTCAAAATGCATCACTGATACTCCTTAACCTAGGTTCAGCCCATAAGTGGAACATAACTCCCAATAAACGAATCCATAATGTGATTGTCTATGAATATTTTCTATCGAAAATTGGCTCCCATCTCATCAAAAACATCATCTAGTAGTCGAAATGGAAAGGCTCCATTTTCATGAATTCGGTGATATCTTCCCCCATGTCAAAATCGAACTGTAACCATCCCAGCCGTAGGTTTGCAGCACTCACTATATCCTCGATATCCCAAATTCTTCGCATCACACTACAAGAAAACATATTAAAATACCACGGAATTTCCTACCGAAATTTTGGTTGGGAAAATTACCCACCGATTTCCCACCAATATACCACAGTTTCATAATTTGGTGGGAAAATTGTTGCTAATTTGTAACCGAATATATCGATTGGGATTCCGTGGGAAATCTACGACCGATTACCAACAAAAAAAAACCCGTTGGTAGTTACATGGGAAATTCGCGGGGAATCAAGGGCAATTTTGCCATAGAAAATTTTGACGGAAATCGGTGGAGAATTTCCAACCAATTTCCCACAAATTTATATATTTTTAATAATATTAGTTTGCATCAAAAATTAATGGTAAATTATCCACCAATTTCCCACTGATTTCCGACCACCACAGTTTATTAAACCTATATCTAGATCTGATGTTCTTTATCCTTATTCTCTTTTTTTTTGGAACTAAGAGAAATCCTTATTGTTTTTTTTGAACTAAGAAAAATCCTTATTCTTTCATCTTCATCTTCATCTTTTCCCATTTATTGTGATTTTTTTTGGTTTTATGGATAGATTATATGTGATTTAACCAACAAATTGTGTTGATTATAAGATTAGATTGAAGATTTCGTTTTTGCCGAAGCACCAAAGGAGCACAAACACGACTCATCTCACAGGAGTACCTCACCATCACCGGCCTTTGTTTGCAAATGCTGCCAAATCTGGATATGGATTGGGTTGGCTCTCGTCCTTGCTCGTGGGTGGTGCAGTGTTGGACGGAACGTCGACGGAGCTCGAGCTAGGAAGATGGTCTAACGGTGCTTTGAGGACAGCGACCTCAGAACCGGACTCCCTCTCTCACCGCAAGGCTCGACAGATCACGGCGGGATGGCTCTGGGACTAAGACCGTGACTGCTTCCGCAAGTCTTCATGTCGTGCATGTTCGGATTCATGCAACAGCAATCAAGGTTCTGGTGCAACCTTCGATTATCTCAGAATTTTCAAACTGTGGGACTGCATGTGAATTTCATCTTTTTCCTACTTGTCTCTATCTTTTTCTCTGAACCACCATGCTGAAAAAGCAAGAGCTATACAGACAGATGATGGAACAGAAACTCTCACAAAATGATGCAGCAAATATTGGCACAAGGAATTTTCAAAACCGATTCATTAGATTATCTTTTAATGGTAACTTACAAGTCTACCAAACCAGAAAACTTACAAGTATCTTCTAGAAAATCTAATGTCTCACAAGCTTCTTAAACCATACAAGTGTTGAAAGCTTATCTCTTGATTTCCATACAAGAAACCCTAAACCCCATTTTTCCCTTAGAAACTCTTATCGCTACAATGCATAAGTCTCTAAAGAGGTAAACAGACCTATATTTATAATGACAGGTCCAAACCCTTTTCCTAATTCTACCCAAATTAGGAAAAGACCAATTTCCTTTTCTTTTTCTCTATTTCCTTTTCTTCTTTGATATCCTCCTTTTTTCCTTTGATATCCTTAGATCGTTGATTGTAGACTTTGACTTTATCTTGGAATAACTTGTCCAGCTCAGCCACAAGACTCCACGCCAACTTTCCTCTCCACAATGGCATTCTTTTAGCTTTTAGACTCCTGTGACACGTCAGGTGATTCCTGTGACACGTCCTGTGATTCTGTGATTCCTGTGACAGAAACTTCTGTAGTTTCAATCTTCCCCTTTTTAACTTAGTGTGTCTCCTCATGCATGAGTATGAAAACATACACATAAACACCCAACAACAATAACCAGATGTTCAGATGAGAATATCAATTTTCTACTCCCCCAAAATCTTTGAGTCTCCTTTATAATTAAATTTCATATCTTTGTCTACTCCCCCTGAAATAGAAACCAAATCACATATATTCAGCTGCCACATTAGATCTCCCCCTGCTTGAGAGCACACTCAAGTTAAAAACCACTTTGTTTATGATTATTCGTTCTTCTTATCTCAACATGTATTTTGATTCCATCATCACTTGGACCACCAAAAGCAATAATAAGCCTAATTTCGGATTGGGTCATATTGTAATAATATTGAAGCTCATTATCTCACAATACCAATCTCCACATTGGGCCCAATCAAATTCTTCTTTCTCTCTTCTCTATCACGACCATTCCTGTGTCGTTCCCCGCCCATGGCAAAGAAAACCATCGCCTCTTTCTTTAATTGTGAACAAACCAAAACATCGATGTAATTCCAATCATCTTCTTGGCTATTCCCAGCAAGCCTTCTGTTGTCGTTTCTTTCAGCCTTTGCTACTGAAGTCGCCGACTCTAAATCCCCAAAGTTTCCCTCGATGGTGTAATTTGGAAGTGATTTTTCTCCGACCATAAAATTGCATCTCATGTGATTTCAATGTCGCAATTATCCTCTTTAATCTCATTGGTCGAGCTCACAAACGCATCTTCTATCATCAATTTTCGACGCCAATACTCTGAAATTCTCAGGTACACTCGAATCTGCAATACTTAGCCACTTTGAGGAAGAAGAACGCTTCACTTTAACTGCCTCAAAAACGCACCAAATACTCCTCAACGAACCTTTGGAATGTTTATCCCATCGTTGAATCTTGAGTCTGTAGTACTGTGAAGACCTCTACCAAGTTTCAGACTGATCGGACATCACACGAGCCGTCAGCGTTCCCTAGAAGTTGCTAAGACAGAACTGTCTATGAGCTTTTGCAGATCCGGATGATTTTGTGCCAACTTCCAGAGCGGTTTTTGGATGCAGATTGACTCCGATCGTCGCACACAAAGTTGCCGTGGATTTTATGCAGCTAGATCTTTCCAACGGTACTTATTTCATGACCCAGTTCCTTCTGGTCTGACGGGAAACAATCTCTCAAAACTCCAAGTCGCACACTGTTCCAGACTTGGTGCAGATTCCAGCAAATCCTGCAGTTTCTGGTGTGTTTGGCTAGAATATAACACCTCTATCTTCTTGTTCATGACTTTGATTGCAGATCTGTTGGTGGCTATGAACTCTTGGCTGCTTGATCTTTCCAGTGACACCTTGAACACCCTCTAAATCCTCCTGATTCATCAGATAATTACCCTGCAACAACCCCTCTCTGATATGTCCATTGTCTTCCTTCTTCTTGACTGTTTGTGAACTCAACAACTCTTAACTTCAAAACAATCCTACCAACATATTGAGTTCACATCATAGCTAGAAGCTAATTGGAAGGTCATCTTCGCTCTGCAAATCGGAATTGATAGCCCATCGCACCATCATTCTTTCTAACCAAAAAATTATTTACCTTCAAACTTTCATAGATGAGTTCTTGACCACATCTAAAATAATTACTTTTAACAAGCTGGAAAGTTTGTTGGCGTTCACTTTTCAACTCTGTATTTTTTGTTGCAATTTCTGAAGAAGTTGCAGTCTGTGTATCAGTTCTGGTTTCTGGCTCTGTAGCAGATCCTGCTGCAATTTCAGTTTTTTCATCAGAAGCAGAAACTGAATCAGATTTATCTTTAAATCCAAACCCACGACTATTCATATCAGTTTTTCCAATGTTTAGAAGATGATCCAACTGGTTTGTGCCTTCATTAATCATCCTCAAGCTTTTTTGTGTTCCTTCAAGGTGAACTCTAGCTTGTGCTGCTTTTTGCTCTTCTGATTTATCTTTAAAACTGTTGCAGTTTCTGTTGACTATGGAGACTGCATTACATCGAAGAATCTTTTCTTGTCCTTGAGGATAAGCTCAACCATAAAGATCTTTTTTCTTCATCCAAACTTGATTCTTCCATCTATTCCAAGTAAATTTTCTCTGTCTCCAAAGACTGTCTATTCTGTTAAGAAACCTGTAGCATTGAGCTTTGATATGTCCATAATTTCAACAATAGAAACAGCCCGGTTTTTTGAGATGTTTGAACGTTTTAGTCTGGAAATTTCTTTTTTCATAAGATTTTTCTTCATCTTGAAGCTTTCCACCACTCACAAACACAGTTTTATCTTGAAAATTTGATCCCTGATATCCTAAACCTCTGCAGGATTTTTCTGTTCTTCCAATCGTCAGAATCTTGTCAAGATGTTTTGTACAAGAATTCAACATTCTGATCTGTTTGAGCTTTTCATCCAAATCTAACTGTAATTGCTGCGAGTGACTCTTTTCCTTGTTTAGTTCAGCCTCCAATCTTTCAATCATGGCCTTGAGACATGATTTTTCTTTGATTAAAACCACATTCTCCTTTGTGATTCTAACCAGTGTGTCACAAATCTCTTTGTACTCAGGCTTTAACTCAACATCATACTCGTCATCTGTTGACTCATAATCAGATTCTTCACTTTCTTCATGATGATTTACGACCATACGTTTCTTATAGCTCGCCATCTTTTATGCAGGATCACACCTGTGTTCGAGGAAAAAATCGCTCGGCTAGGTGTCCCGCTCTGATACCAATTGAAAAAGCAAGAGCTATAGAGACAGATGATGCAACAGAAACTCTCGCAGAATGATGCAGCAAATATTGGCACAAGGATTTTTCAAAACCGATTCATTAGATTATCTTTTAATGGTAACTTACAAGTCTACCAAACCAGAGAACTTACAAGTATCTCCTAGAAAATCTAATGTCTCACAAGCTTCTTAAACCATACAAATATTGAAAGCTTATCTCTTGATTTCCATACAAGAAACCCTAAACCCCCTTTTTCCCGTAGAAACTCTTAGCGCTACAATGCATAAGTCTCTATAGAGGTAAACAGAACTATATTTATAATGACCGGTCCAAACCCTTTTCCTAATTCTACCCAAACTAGGAAAAGACCAATTTCTTTTTCTTTTTCTCTTTTTCCTTTTCTTCTTTGATATCCTCCTTTTTTCCTTTGATATCCTCATTTTTTCCTTTGATATCCTTAGATCGTTGATTGTAGACTTTGATTTTATCTTGGAATAACTTGTCCAGCTCAGCCACAAGACTCCACGCCAATTTTCATCTCCACAATGGCTTTCCTTTAGCTTTTAGACTCCTGTGACACGTCCTGCGATTCCTGTGACACGTCCTGTGATTCTGTGATTCCTGTGACAGAAACTTCTACAGTTTCACATGTTTCATCAAATATTTCTATGACATTATCACCCAACATATTTTGAACTAAAAATTAGTGAGTAGAGAAAAAAAAAATGTGTATCCCAAAACCAAAAACTATATGTTAGAAAGATCCAACCAAATAGGGAATAAAAACTGTGAGATATTGAGAATGATCTCTTGTGACTCTCAATTTATACCTATCACTATCAGTGATTATCATAATTCTGCATATTACATTTACTGCATATCAATTTATTATGAGCTAGTTCAATTGCAAACCAATTTCATAATATACGATCATAATCTGTGATTTACTTATGTTCGGTGTCCCAATAAAAATTTCTATGAATATATGAGAACACATTAGTGATTTAAAATTTTCAATTTTAAAAATGGATTATATTAAATAACCCAGTGCAATTGGTTATTTATTACACTAATTAATGTCGATTACTATAAATATGTTAATTTATGATGGGCATATTTTTATTTGATCATCTTATGAACATTTTCCTAATTCAAAGAACCAATATGTTTTTCAAAAAGATAAATTATTAATTTTTATTTCTAAGAGGTTATATAAATTAATATAAATAAACTGTCAAATTTATTGTTTTTGACGTGTGTCTAAAGACAGTAATAATAATATTATTTAGGACTATCATTTATAAAAAAAAATGATTGTCTGGTCAGAAATCTAAGTCAAAGGAAACATTGTTGATGAATAAATGACAAAACTAACAATTGAACAAAACCTGATTATATACTTAATAGAAAAACAAATATCTCATAAAAACAATTAAATGAAAATTTACATTATTTTAAAAAAATTTCATGCACTCTAATAACCTAACCTTTTTTAATGAAAATTTACATTATTTTTAATTTTAAAATGAGAAATTATTAATATTTTGTTTTTAAAATCTAATGTAAATTATTTAGTTTAACAATAAAAATTTATTATTCTCAACACGTGTCTCAAACCTGCAATAGATAGAAAAATTAATAGTTTCTCTTTTTTAAAGCCCATTCTTTCTAATGCAAAAAACAATAGATAGAAATTACTAATATCTCTATTTATTACAGTCTATTAAAACGTGTTGAGAATAATTAAATTTGATAGTTAAACTAAATTAATATATACATTAGATATTTAAAAATGAAAATTAAAAATTTCTCATTTAAAAACTGGTTGGTTATTTGAATTAAAAAGCTTATATTATTAGAGCGCAAGAAATAAACTTTAAAATATTGTAAATTTCAATTTAATTGATTATAGGATGTAATTTTACCAATTAGTATATAAACATGTTTTGCTCATTTGTTAGTCTTTTCCTATATTATCAACAATGTTTCCTTTAAGTTAGCTTATCAGCCCCATGCGACAACAACTTTCATTCATACATGAAAGGTTATGATTCTTAATCATTATTATTATTATAGTCTTCACATAGACGTTGAAAACAATATTTTTATACTTAAGTAACATTAATTTTTATTAAATTTTAGATATAAAATTAATTTTTTTTTTGTCAACAGTCTAAATACCTAGAACGGTTTGGAAATCCAAACCGGGGGTACCGAGTTTACAAAAGTAATATCCACTGGGTAGACACGAGCACTTTTTGCTAGCTTGTCTGCCTTTGTGTTGTTCGCGCGTGGAATGAGAGAGATTTAGAAAAAAGAAAATGTTTCCTTACTCTTCACGAATTTCTCCAAGTGCAATGCAAAAGCCGGCCAATCCTCGGGTGTAGACACCATCTTCACCAACTCGGAGCAGTCTGTTGCAAGAGCTATTGCCGTCTTCTAGTTTGCAATCAAACAATGCATGGCCCAGATGAGTGCTTCCAATTCTGCATGTAGGGGGAGATGCTTCTTCGCAGATTTCTTGCTCCCATTATAGTCAATTCGACGCATTCCTGAAAGCAATACCAATCTATTATGGAGAAGCTAATGGTCTCCTTCCAAGATCCATCAATATTGCACTGCCAGCCTTCGTAAGTCGGAGTCACCTGAGTAGGGACAAATTTTTGGATTATCACATCAGGATCACTACTCTGTGCCGTTTCCCAGATTATTGCCTCAGTTTCCGCCTGCTTTAGTATCATTTCTCGCTTTCCAAATATACCACGCTATCCAAGGAAAGCTAGTATCCGAATTATCTGGAGGAAGTCTCAAAAAAAGATGATCAAAATTAGCAAAGACCAATGACATTGGAAAAATACTCGGAGGCGTTGGTATCTTAGAAAGTTCCCATGTTTGTAATGCCGGAGGACATTCGAAAATGACATGATTGATAGTATCATTTTCCGATCCACACCTCGCACATCGCACATTCGAAAAAGTCCATCCATTAGTTAGATTGTGTTGTCTGTCTGCGACAAAATTAAAGATCTTACTTTTGGCTCCGCCGAGACTTTTCGGAAAGCCTACATATGAACCCATGCCGCCGATGCTAGAAATTTCTAGTATATGTTTAACCTTATTTTGGACCATCTCATTTACCGTGTGACCGAATTGTAAAGAAGATTTACCGAAATTAATTTGCTGCTCATACACTAACCCGTATTGTTCTAGTATATGCAAAATAGTTTCACATTCCTGTTTGGTAGCCTTGCAGAAGACTAGACTGTCATCAGCGAAGAGTAGATGTGAAACTGATTGGCTTGCTCTCGCAACCTTTAACCCCGTAAGTAATTTCTCTATTTCCGCCTTCCGGATATTTGCTATTAATACCTCCGTACAGAGTATGAATAGATAAGGTGACAAGGGGTCCCCTTGACGAAGCCCTCGCTTCGGAATTATATGTCCTTTCGGTTGACCATTGATAAGAAATGTATACTCTACTGATGTAATACACCACACCATCCATGTAATCCATTGTTCTGAAAAACCGAACTTCCTCAAAAGATGTTCAATAAAAGACCATTCCACCCGATCATACGCTTTGCTCATATCCGTTTTTATCGCCATAAATTTACCATTACATGACTTATTATTTCGGAGACCATGAAACATCTCTTCAACAATCAAAATATTATCCAAAATTAATCTACCTGCCACAAAGGCTGATTGAGTCTCCTAAATGAGGTTCAGTAGCAGTCGATTTAACCTTTGACATAAAACCATTGAAATACTTTTATATCCCACATTACAAAGACTTATGGGCCTTAAATCCGTCATCCGACTTGGTCTTTCCGTTTTCGGGATTAGACAAATATTTGTCGTATTCAGCTGTTGGTAAAAAACACCAGTCTCTAGGAAACCGTTTACCAGTCCTACTATATCTCCCTTCACTATTTGCCAAGATAGTTGGAATAATAGTGCTGTCATTACGTCAGGGCCCGGAGTTTTTCTGGGTGCATCATAAAAAGTGCCGAACGTACTTTCTCTTCGGTACCCCTTGCCATGAGGACGTCATTGTTCTGCTCCGAAACTATAGACTGAATTTCGCCCAGAGCCTCCTCGAAGTCCGTCGGGGACGTAGAGTTAAATATATCGTCAAAATAATTTACCGCCACTTGTTCCAACTCTTTTTCTGATGTGACCCACAATTCTGATACATTATGCAACCCGACAATCCGGTTCCTTACCCTCCTTTGCATTACTTGCGCATGGTAAAATTTCGAATTTTTATCCCCCACTGTTAGCCATAGATTGCGACTTTTCTGTTGCCAGAAATACTCCTCATCCCGATATGCTTTTTTAATTTTCCCGTAATATCTATCAATTCCTCTTGAGTCCTAGTATCATCATTTTGAATCTCTTCTAGTGCCCGTTGTAACTCATTGATCTTCTCTTTGCCGTAGGGTAAATTATTTTTTCGCCATCTTGATATCTCCCGCCAACAATTCCTAATTTTTTGGACAAAAGATGGTATGTGTCCCCCTGGATTAATCTCCCATCCCTTAGCAATTGAGTCCATCAAACCGTCTTGCCCAATCCATCGTTTATCAAACCGAAATTGTCCATGTTTCCGGAGAATTTTGTCCTCGATTGTGGCAACGATTGGTCTATGGTCCGACCCAATCATTGCCAAATATTCGACATATGAATGTGAGAATATTCCATGCCAGTCTCCATTAGCTAAAGCCCGATCTAGCCGACAACGAACGGTCTTCTTGTTTTGTTTTCCTCTCCAGGACATGGTGTTTCCTAAGCATGGAAATTCCAAGAAACCACAGGTTCCTCTCACTAGCGATGGCGGCGGAGACTCAAGGACCTTGAGGATGAGCTTCGATCCTCTATGGCTCCGGCGGATAATCTTTTTTCTTTCGGTCGCGGCCTCAATAAGGGAAGAGTATGGTCGTATTAGAGTGTTACAGATCCGATTTTGGTCCGCAGAGGCAGATTATGGTTTCGGTTATGGTTGCAGATTCGGTCTTTCTTGGTTTCGTCATTCCTTACGGGCTTTCGGATCTGTTCTTTCCTATTTTGGGGAGCTACAGATTCTCATATCGTCGTTGGGCGAAAAGATATGGTCCGATATGGTGGACTTGCGGTTTTGGTGGGATTTAATGGTTGATTTGGTGATTCCAAAACTTAATCCTGGGTTAGCGCGGGGATTTATGGCATCTGATGATATCTTCGCTACACTTGCCAAAGGTGTATTACAGATTAGTAATCAATCAGGAGCTCACGAGAAACAAATACAAGAAAACAGCGTTTTAACGACTACGACTAACGACTAAACAATTAGTCGCTAAACATTGCGACTAATTAGCCACTATTTGTCGACTATTTGGCGATTAATACAATTTGGTCGTAATTGAGTCGCTATTTTACGATCTAACAATTTAGTCGCTATAGTAGTCGCTATTTTACGACTATTATGCGACTACATTTCAGACGGAAAATAATAGTCGCCTAATAGTCGCTACTTTAGCGACTACTTTGCGACTTTTTCGGCGGGTCGCTGATTTACGACTATGTTACGACTAATTTGCCGACGGCTAAGAGGAGTCGCATAATAGTCGCCATTTAGTGATCAATATACGACTATTTCGGAGGGTCTCATAGCAGTCGGTAATCAGTCGTAAAGACCGGTGAAAAACACGTGTTATTCGTTTTGGGGTTGGTGTAAATACAAGGGAAACAATTGTCTTTCATTCTTAACCAATTGTTTTTCTTACGTTGTCACTGGGTTTCAGTGAGGACATCGGTGGTGATGAAGAGGGAGTCCTATCTCTGATCTTAGAGATTGCGTTTTCGGTGTTTTTTGAAATTCAATGGTTGGTCTTCAAAAAAATAAAGGAATATTTTAAGGTTGATTCTAGCCAAGATCTGACTTGGTGATGGGTGGATCTGGTGGGTGTCCAGGATTTCTTCGGTTCTTTGGGTTGTAAACGGTTTCGAAACAAGAAATATGGGAACGGTGAAAACCTCAATTTTTGGGGATCTGATGGGCGCCTCTAACCCGATAAGTGGTTCGGGTATGTCAAACACGTTTAAATAATGTAGATTTTTATTTGGAATTGTCAGGGGCTCGGCAGCAATTATACAATAAGCTACCTTCGAGAGGCTTGGATGAAACATAAGCCAGAGTTTTTGTTTATTTCAGAAACCAAACAAGATTTTTCTTTTGTGCAGAAGTTTCAACTCCATTTCGGTTATTATAAATTGCACACGGTGGAACTGCGCGGTGCGAGTGGTGGACTTGCCTTATTTTATGATAATTCTTATCATGTTAATCTAAATTTTTCAAATAATCGGATAATAGATATTGAAGCGCTCGTTCAAGGGAAAAAGTTTATTTATCGTTTATTTATAGTGACCCGGTACCAAAATTGTGGGATCAGGTGTGGAAACGACTAACACGAACAAGTTTATCCCGCTTAGATCCGTGGTTTATAATTGGTGATTTAAATGAAATATTTTCATTTTTAAAATTAAAAACAATAAATTACAAAAACTCCAAAAGATTTTCATTATTTTAAAAAGATATTATTTTTTGTAAATTTTTGTATTATCAAGTCTTATTGTACATAAAAAACCTGATAATACCCAAAATTGAAAAAAAAAAATATCAGTAAAATAATGAATTTTTTTTGGGATTTTTTGCAATATATATATTATAAGATTATATTGGTTTGTTAGTCTTGTCATATACTCTGAAGCCAACACATAGTATATGATTATCGGATAAATAATGGTTACAAATTTTTACGATGTTATTTAATGAAAATGGAGGAAGGAAAAAATGATCGGGGGAGTGGAGGATTTTACGAGGAGAGAAGGGAAGTTGGAAGAAGAAAAACAACAATAATTTCCCATTTTTTAGTTTTTCAATTCTTTAGATTTATTAATTGTAATTAATATTTATTTTTTTATTTTAAAAAGTAACCCGCAAAAGACCGCAATTATAAAAACATTACCCTAACATACCCCATCATATAACTGTATAATATAAATATTTACTAATTTAGAATATTTGAAATTTTATAAACTAAAAACCCATGAAAAATATTTATATTATACGGTATCAAAAAATCTAGGGAAATTTAAGCAATCTCTTTTGATATTTCCAACTTAAAAACTCTAAAATCTTTTATGATTTAATATTTTTATGATAATTTTTTATTTTTTATTTTTTCTATTGTCTATAAAATAATTGGTGTTGGGCAACAAATTTAATTAATCCAGACAAATTATAAAACTATCTTTAGTTAATACATTTTTGTACAAAAAAAAATGTACACCTGTTTTAATAGTATATATATATTCACTGCACAAAATGGAGAGAGAAATACTTCAGCTACTCTCTTGTAAATCAAAAATATGTCATCCAATTCCAAAGCTGGATAATCCATCACACACACCGTTAGTAATATCTGCACTTCTCGAAGATCCATCTATTTTATCAGGTTAAAATTAGATAATTTTGACTAATGGACATGTCGAGTGCTTAGATGGCTAATACCATATATTGCAAGTAAAACCCAGAACAATAACAGAGATCTAAAGCTCTATCTTTTTCATGTGCTAGCCGAGCATACTTGTACCGTCGTCTATTATGAAGGCTTATGCAAGCGAGCTGAAGGATGCTTTGGACAAGATTTCTGAGCGTGAAGCTTATGTAAGATAATTCAAACTTCTTAAAGAGAAAAAGTTTGAGAAGGAAAACAATCGGCTTTCTAAAATTAATAATGCAGGAGCTCGAGAAACGTGAAGCGAGCTCCAGGTGGAACATCGCCTTGCTCGAGAGAAGGTCACCACTGCTGAAGCTACTCAAAGCTATCTAAATTAGTTCAAAAATTTAGCAGTATTCTTGGTTGGTAAATCAGTACAAAACAAAAACATATATAAATATAATATTTGGTATAAAAAATGACAAACAAAATCAAAGTAAGGCACTATAGGAAGTAATCGCCCAAAAAATAGTTAAAATGTGAAAAAGAGAGAACGAACCAAACGGATTTATGAGTGGGAATAGGAAGTGAGTCGGCGCCATCCTCGGAGGAGGAGATGAGAACGACGTCGGTGATGAGAAAAAGACGATAAGCGTAGGAGATCTTCCACAGTCTCGTCGGCCCCATTGTAGCAGTTTTCGTAGGTGCCACCATCGTGAGGGATGTACACTTCCGGACAAGAGATGCAACCACCTCCGTGTTACTATTATAGTCAATGTCGGAGTTGTTGTGGCAAGGGTGGTGTCTCTTCAGCTTACACACAAGAGATTTATGTCCAACCCAACAACATAAAAAGTTAGAACCGCTTCATTTCATTAACTATTCAATCCAAATTTAAATATTAGCTTATTTGTTTACCAATATATTATATATATAGGGGTTTTTCTTCCAAACGATATTAAAATTTGATACCATATGAGTCAAATGCATTGAATATTTCACAAAATATGAACATAGCTTATTTTTATTTTCCAACCAAGTTCATATCAAGCTACGTAATTTTAGATAGAGAGGAGAAAATACCCCTATAGTTTTATTGTAAATTAATAATATATACATCTTATCCGGAAGGTGGAGAATCCATCTCACATTGTTGATTAAATCCCACAGATCCAAGACCCATAAATTTGAAAATTCTGACTAATGCACATATCGGGTGCATCGATGGTTAATGAAGAATCATTTGTACTATTAGCTACTAACCATACTCCACTCTCTCACGACATCATCTAGAATGTCCATATGTGAGTGATCAACACCATTTTGTCGTCTTTCCAAGGAATCCATATCCCTAGAAAAGTTCATTAACAAAATGCAAAGATTAATGATTGATGTTTAAAAACCTGATTATTCTACGCCGTCCCACGAAAATTAAGCGTTGAGATTTTAAAACCTTGAAAGGAATAGAAAGTAGGAACAAAACAAAGGGTTTATTTTTTACGTAAATGGTTTAGGGTTTTGAAGTTCGAAGATTGATTGGGATGTTCCCTTGACCTTTGATTTAAAGAAACGTTTTGTTTTCTTTGGATAATTTTGTTTCATTTGAAAATATATTTTGAGGTTTCTTTCTTTAGAGTTTTGAAATCTTATATTTTATAATTGGATGATCAGAGGTAAAATATTGGAAAAAAACATTTAACGTTGAAAGTTAATGAATGAAGTTTAGACATTAAAAATAACTATTTATATGGCTTTGACAAATTTATATTTGCTTATAATTTCTAATTGTTTTCCAACGTTAGAATGGCGATAAAATATATTTTTGTTTTTTTATTGTGTTTTTGTTTATTTCAAGTCCTTCTACAAATTTCTTTAATCAACAAGCAACTTCATGAATATTTATTAGTTACCATATTCTCTCTATCAGCATCCTAACTAAAAGTTCATAAATTCTTTAAGAGTTTAATATTTAAAAAACGATTAACTTCCACCACTATTTGTATTTTGCCGTTATCCAAATCGACTGTATTAACCTCTGTGAATGCATCACTGATACTCCTAAACCTCGGTTTAGCCCATAAGATGAACGGAACTCCCAATAAACAAACATACTGTTATTGTCTATGGATATTTGCTATCGAAAATTGGCTCCCAATTCATCAATAACATCATCTTGTAGTCAAATTGAAAAGGCTCCATTTTCATGAATTCGATGATATCTTCCATCTTGTCAAAATCGAACTGGAGAAACGTGAAGCGAGTTTCCAGGTGGAACATTGCCTTGCTCGAGAGAAGGACGCCACTGCTGAAGCTGCTTAAAGCTATCTAAATTAGTTCAAACAATTTAGCAGCGTTATTGGTGGGTAAATCAGTACAAAACAAAAACATATATAAATAAAATATTTGGTAAAAAAATGACAAACAAAATCAAAGTAAGGCACCATAGAAAGTAATCGCCCAAAAAATAGTTAAAATGTGAAAAAAAGAGAACGAACCAGAACGGATTTATGAGTGGGAATAGGAAGTGAGTTGGTGCAATCCTCGGAGAAGGAGATGAGAACAACGTCGGCGAATAGAAAAGACGATAAGCGAAGGAAATCAACTCCATAAGGACATTGATCTCATGCATG
This sequence comes from Eutrema japonicum, assembly GCA_030161315.1. Lineage (NCBI taxonomy): Eukaryota > Viridiplantae > Streptophyta > Magnoliopsida > Brassicales > Brassicaceae > Eutrema > Eutrema japonicum. Next base: position 33,864,465 of record BSQW01000013.1, on the reverse strand, counting down.
AGCTCTTCCACAGTCTCGCCGGCCCCATTGTAGCAGTTTTTGTAGGTGCCACCATCGTGAGGGATGTACGTACACTTCCGGAAAAGAGATGCAATCAACTCCGTGTTACTATTGTAATCACTGTCAGAGTTGTTGTGGCAAGGGTGGTGTCTCTTCAGCTTACACACAAGATATTTTTGTACAACCCAACAACTTAAAAAGTTAGAACCGCTTCATTTTATTAACTACTAAATCCAAATTTAAATATGAGCTTATTTGTTTACGAATATATTATATATAGGGTTTTTCCTTCCAAACGATATTAAAATTTGATACTATATGAGTCAAATGCATTAAATCTGTCAAAAAATATAAACATAACTTATTTTTATTTTTCCATCAAGTTCATATCAAGCTACGTAATTTTAGATAGAGAGGAGAAAAATACCCTGACAGTTCTATTGTAAATTAATAATATAATAGGTGAGTACCTGTGCTACGCGCGAGTTTTGTTTCAAGTAATTTGATACATTCAATAGTTTTTTGTTCTTTTCTTTTTCAATTTTTATAAGTAGAGGGTATCTTTGATTTTTGTTTTTGATGTGTTTAGATGGACATGTAGACTAAATATTTCTTATCTCATTTATCATCCGAAGATTTAGAATTTAGATAGAATACTATTACTCATTGGTTTTCTCCTTTGTATTATAATTGAAGGTTTATATGTACAATGAGACAGCTTTTTATTCATATTGTAAATGAGTGATTAGATACATGAATTGAGAAGCCTTATTGGTATCGAATGTGTTTTGTATGTCTATTTCTTTTTCTTTGATCAGTATGCTCTTTTTAGTAGTTTTCCTCCATTATTAGCCTTAGCCTTTATGTTATTTTATTAATTTAAGTTATATGTTTTAATGGTTCTCACAAAATTTTCACTTGGAACAGCGAAGATAATATATTAGGTGTAAAGGTAAAAACTTGCACGCATAGTGAAATATGATATTTCGACAAAAAAAAGTGAAAGATAGTAATTAAAGATGAAGAGGTAAAAGCAAATAGAAGCATACCCCTGTGAACATCTCGGTTACTGAACTTTTAAGCTTTAATTACAGATGGATAGCGTTTATGGACGAAAGCTTATGTTGCTTATTTCTTCATTTATAGCCTAGGCTATACCACACCAACTATTCAATTTCTTCTGGGAATTCCTTTATAATGGTTTAGGGACTTAGAAACATACAAAACCAGCTAGTAACACAATCAAAAATGCAAAACCTGATAACTCAGGAAGAAAATTATAAGAATCTTTCAACCATGTAATTACATGGTACTTGAGGCTTAATTCTGCAAGTAGTTGTTATTCATCTCAAGTTTTGTAGCTTCACAAAGAAAATAAGAATTGAACTGTTGACTCAATCCATGGCGTCAAGTGTCATATAATAACAAATGAAACAGCTTCAATCCTGAATTGAACGGTGACTTTTGTTACAATCCTGAATTGTAATTTGTCCCCTAGAATAATAGGTTAGGGATGGTATTATTTTTTCTATAACCATGAATATGTAAATCTACTATATGGCATTTGGGCTTAGATCAATACCTAAAGAAGAAAATCATAAAGGATTTTGGCATACCACATATATGTAGATCGTAGCCCTTGCGACTGAAAACTGGTGTCATCAATTTAACTATGTAGGGAAAAATGGGAAAGTGAAGATGGCGAGTAAGATGAGACTGCATCAATAAGCAATGGACGTTTATCAGTTTCTCCGTCTTGATCCCTCTGAAATTGTACAGATTAACCGAATTTGACCACCTCCTCCGGTTCTGTTGGTGTTGTCGATATAGTCGTCATTTCGCAGTGACAATACGATACTACCAAATCTTCTTTACATGGTGGGGTTTTTTCAATCATATGTAGCGATTTTCCCAATCTGACGCAAAACTCCGTGTCGTCAGGAAGCAACACACATATTTTCTTCCACCATCATCACGGCGGATGCGTTTCGGCAGCCAACAGAGGTCAAACGAGTCAGAACTGTCGTTCCGATAAGAAAAATTATTTTCTCATATACCTCTCTGTTCGCTTCCCAGTGCTGTTTAATTTCACCATCATATTGCTAATGAAGTCGATTGTTAACAAGAATCGTGGAAATAACGGCGACCCACAATTTGGAAGATAATTAAACGTTGTCTCCGACGAAATAATGATAATTAAAAGCAACAAAGGTAAGTTGATGATTTCGATGAATGTAACTGTAGGGAGCGAGAGAGATAACACGAAAGGTCGTTTCTATTTAACAAAAATAATTATATAGTGACACGTGTCTCTCGCTCAGCTGCTGACGTGGTAGAAGGCTGGAGAGAGTTCAACCTCTTTTATATAGTAGATGTGATCTTATCGGGAAGGTGGAGAATTCATCTCACATTGTTGGTAAAATCCTACATATCCAAGACCCATAAATTGGAAAATTCTGACTAATGCACATATCGGGTTCATCGATGGTTAATGACGAATCATTTGTAGTATTACCTACTAATCATACTCCACCCTCTCACGACAATATCTAGAGGGTCCATATGTGAGTGATCAATGCCAATGTGTCGTCTTTCCAATGAATCTAGATCCCCAGAAAAGTTCATTAACAAAATTCAAAGATTGATGATTGATGTTTACAAACCTGATTATTCTACGCCGTCCCACGAAAATTAAGTATTGAGATTTTTAAAACCTTGAAAGGAAGAGAAAGTAGGAACAAAATAAAGGGTTGATTTCTTATGTAAATGGTTTAGGGTTTTGAAGTTTGGAAGATTGTGTGGGGTGTTCCATTGACCTTTTATTTAAAGAAACGTTTTTTTTTGGGTACTTTTGTTTCATTTGAAAATATATTTTGAGGTTTATTTCTTTAGCGTTTTGAAATCTTATCTTTTATAGTTGGATGAACAAAGGTAAAATATTGGAAAACAAAACATTTAACGTTGAATGTTAATGAATGAAGTTTAGACATTAGAAATAACTATTTATATGGCCTTGACAAATTTATATTTGCTTATAATTTCTTATTGTTTTCCAACGTTAGAATGGTGATAAAATAATTTTTAATCTTTAGTTTTTGTTTATTTGAAATCTTTCTACAAACTTCTGAAATCAACAAGCAACTTCATGAATATTTATTATTTACCATATTCTCTCTATCAACACCCTAACTAAAAGTTGACAAATTCTTCAGGAGTTTAATATTTAAAAAACGATTAACATCCACCACTACTTGTACTTTGCCGTTATCCAAATCAAATGTCTTAACCTCTTTGAATACATCACTGATACTCCTAAACCTCGGTGCAACCCATAAGTGGAACGGAACTCCCAATAAACGAACCCCTAATGTGATTGTCTATGGATATTTTCTATCGAAAATTGGCTCCCATCTCAACAACAACATCATCCAGTAGTTGAAATGGAAAAACTCCATTTTCATGGATTCTATGATATCTTCCCCCATGTCAAAATCAAACTGGAACCGTCCCAGCCGTAGGTCTGCAACACCCACTCTCTCCTCGATATTCCAAATTCTTCGCATCGTAAACAATAAAGTCTTCATGTCATGCATGATAAGATTCATGCACCAGCAATCAAGGTTCTGGTGTAGCCTTCGATTATCTCTGAATTGTCAAATTGTGGAATTTCATGTGAATTTCATCTTTTTCATATTTTCCTCTATCTTTTTCTTTGAACCACCATGTTTTATCAAATATTTCTATGACATTATCACCCAACATATTTTGAACTAGAAATTAGTTAGTAGAGAAACAAAAAATGTGTATTCATGCGAATCGGATTCGTCTCCGAAACTTCAGGTCTTAAATTTGTAAACCTTAAAGCCTGCAAGTGCACAGATGTGCGTTGTAATACTTGAGGTATCGATCCACATGGAGAGGGTGCTGTTCTATGATACCTTAGACACTGTATAGTAAATAAACCTAGAACGAATATATCTTTATAGGGGTTTGTAACTAGAATTGCAAAGAACGAGAAACGGAAAACTTCTATTAATCTAATCTAAGAAAATCTATGGCTATTCTAAACTAAGTAATTTTGACTACTAAACTAATGCTAAGGGAAACTAAACTTATCCTAAGAAAGACTAAAACTATCCTAACACCTAAGAAAATCGACTACTAACATAGACCTAATGAAATCGATAATAAACTACTTCTACGAACTCAATTGCTAAACTAAACTACTAAAGACGGTTGTAACTATTCTAAAAGGTTGCTGGGTCAAGAGGAATATCTCGGGGTATGCTCGATTCAATCAAACGGCCCTAGCTCATTAGTAACCGGTGTTTCTAGATTATAACTCCACAAACAGGACATAATAATGACGTAGTCTACTTCCGTATAACATACGCCCTAATACCTATGCACTCAACCAGTAGCTTCCGTCTCTGGCACTCTCCTTGTGGATGAAATTTGCTGGTGATTAGATGCAACACTTCTGTGGTTCTAAACTCTCCCTATCAGCCTCTAGTTCATTGAACTAGATTCATGCATTAACAACTTTCCACAAGAAGAGCTCTAGAAATCGGCTAGGGTTTATCGGGTGAAATCCTTATCGAGCATAGAATTCCCCTTGATAATCCTTTAAACCCAACAATCTAAACTACTCAAACATACTTGAAAAAGACATAATTAAATTAAGCATGAGATTGATAAAGAAGCCTCACGAACAAGAACTAACCTTGGTGAGAAACCTCCTTACCAATCCCGAGAATCTCGATGAAAGAGTACAAGAAAGCAAAACCAATGTGAAGAATGATGTCTAAAATTGGAGATGTCAAAATTGCTGTCTAAAACAAGTATTATAGGTCTTCAACAAGCTTAGGTCGTTTTAGGGTTTGACGGAAAAAGATGGTTTTGGCCTCGGGTGAAGAAACAGATCGTTTCAGACGAAAACAGGCTTGGCCGCGGTAAGCTGGCTTCCGGCCCCGGTTGGAGCGGCTCGAGGGGTGGCGGAATGGTGCTTGGCCTTGGCTCTGGCTCCTTGACCCGCGGTGGCTGCTTCTTTGGCCAGCTTCATCGGGCTTCAGTGCTTTGGTATATTTTAGGATCCAACCACTGGATTGTCCCCAATACAATTGAATTTAAAAGCTGATTGTCTCTACTTTTTTGTCTCCAAATTTGGTGATGATCAGACGGTGAAAAAGTCTTCTTTGATTGCAAGACTTCTTGACGGTCTAAGTTTATCCAAAAACGTACTTTTGCTCCGAAATGCACTCTTTTATCCTGAGTTACCTGAAAAGAGTCTTAAAACCGTAAAAATGCAAAACGCGTAATAAAAGCATAGAAAACCAAGCGGAAAACTTATTAAAGTGTTCTAAAATATATAGCAAAACGGGTAAAAATACGGTGTTAGCACACCCCCAGACTTAAACCTTGTTTGTCCTCAAACAAGACAAAGTTCAAGCTTGAAAATGATCAAATGAAAATCATCGGGAACTAGAAATCTCGTAGACCGTCTTTCTAAACCATAACCATCGAAGTACATCAATCGCAATCTAGCCTAGAAAATTCTTACTAGAAGTTCCCGTAACACTAATCTACGGTATCCGTCATACGAAATATAAACTTTCAAAATCCAAAAATCAGGTCAACTAGCTCTCTACATTCATTAAGTATAGGCGTGGGTTTCTCATCAAAAGGGTTAAACTAAGACAATCGAGGCTAGGTATTAAAGGCATTTGGAGGTGAGGTTAAGATGTTTCGGGTTACCGTAATTTCGCCGGAGGGTGCGAGATATTATGCAAAACAGCAAGAGAGGAAGGACATATTAATCACCACAACTTCCAGTCACTTCTTCTTGCGTAAAAGTGTTGCACTTCCTCATTTTTCCGAAAACAGACGTTTTATGTCATTCCCTCAAACTTAGAATTTTATGTGGGCTCTGAATGACAGACTTCTCACAAACGAACCTTGGATGCTTCATAAGTATTTCGACCAACCTAGACTCTTTTTAGGCTTTTGTTTCGTTTCCCTTTCGATTATTTTCGATATTCCTCTCTCTTTTTTTTCGAAAGGGGGAAACTCCTTTTATTGAACTTGAGTCTTAGGGGCACAAATATTTACCATGATTTTGAGTTTTTCCAAGGCATAACCAAGCTGGCATCTTTGTTGAATTCACTACCACCGATCGCGTAGAGTCTTCGTCTTTAGTGACTGAAAGATGTGTCGTTCCTCCCTCTTTTGTGTTTTTGCACATATCTGCACATAAGTCACAAAGAGAGTTGCATGAGGTTTGAACAAAGGTTAAGTTTCGGGTGGGATACCAACTAAAGATGAGATGGCCATTCATGTACGACAAAGAAGTGTAAAAGGTGAAAGAACATCATGAATGTATGATTCGTTATCTTTGCCTAAACCTTTGATGAGAAAATTAAATCAAGATTAAGTCCAAATAAAATAGATCTAGCATATTTCATCCTAGAGAATCTCTACGGTCTAAATTCCTCTGGGGATTTCGCATTAACAGAAACTCTAGCTACCGCCTAATCTAGAACCAAATTACGAAAGAGCATGTTACTAGGAGATAGCGTAGAAGCACACTGGTAGGTTATCGTCATGGATTTATTTCATCATTCCCTCAAAAAGTATTCCTATGCATTTCGAAAAACTTGAAATTTTTTAAGAAAAACGTCAAAAAATGCAAAATGCGAACACAAATGAAAGAAGGGGTGGTTAGTAAGGGATGGAATCCTCCCCAAGACTTAAATCACACTGTCCTCAGTGTGAAATAAATCGGGTAAGGACGAATAATATATGTGTGTAATAATTGAAAAAGTTTAAGGAAAAAAAGAAAACTTACATGGATGCGTTCGGGGAATGGATGTGGTGATGGAATGGTGGTGAATGGGAGATGGTAGATGGTGATATAGTTATTGGAATGGATGTGGTGATGTTTGGGAATGGTTTGGAATCGAACGAGGAACGAAACAAATCATTCGGGATCGTCAGGGGGCTGGCCACAGGTCGGTTGATCACGACCGCGGCCAAGGGCTAGCTCGTCGCGGGTCTGGCTGGTGCAGCCGCGGCCGAGCTTCTTTTGTGGTCAAATCCTTCCTTGCGGTTCGGGTTGGACCGAGCAGCTTTGAATAGTGTCTCCATCTTTTTATCTTTTCGGTTTTTTTATTTTTTGGGGGTTTTTGGTTTTTTTAGAAAACTGAAAACTAAAAAAAGAAAAAGTTAGTAGAAAACTAAAGAAAATACTAGAAAGAAAAACGTACCTAAAATGGGTTGCCTCCCATTGAGCGCTTTTGTTTAATGTCGTCTAGCTCGACGTTGGTATCGAGGTGAGCTTAGTAGTAGAAAGACAGTGTCTTACGACAAGTCTTCTTTGATCTTCTTTTGGTTTCCTCGTCATGTGAATCATCGCTTGTCTGTGGATCGGGATCAAGTTCAGGATCCATCGTGTTAGAACGTCTTTCTCCTCCTTTTTTGAGTGGTATGGCAGTGTAGAACACGTCTTTGTCAATGTTAGCGAATGAAACACGTCGATTTGGTCAATCCATGATGGCTCCAACGGTTTATAAGAACGGCCATCCTAGAATTATCGGAGTCGCATCTTTCTTCGTTGTTTGGACAATGTAAAAATCGGCGGGGGATATGCAATCTCCGATTCTTATTGGCATGTCTCGGGCAATCCCTTTTGGTGTGGTACATGTCTCGTCGGCCATGCTGATTTTCGTCTGAGTAGGGTGTATGTGCTTAATACCGATGCGCTTTGCGGTCAATTTGGACATGATGCTCAAGCAAGCTCCGGATTCACAAAGAACGTTCTTAAATTCAACTCCACATATGCTACAAGTGATAAGGAACTGACCTTGTTTTTCGATTTTGTGGAGACTCCTAACGGGTTTTCTGTTCATTGCATTGTTTAAAAGATCTTCTATCTCCGTTATGGACTCCTTGCTTTTACAAAAGAAATGACCAATCATATGATCCATGTAAGCTCTAGCAAGAGTAGTACCTCGAGGTATATTATGACCCACGTTGTTGAATTCCTCTAACTTCTCTCGGCTTATCTTATTCGGGTACTCTCGGTACTTCTCAGGATGGTACATTTGGATAGCATGGGAAGCGGCATAGCGTTGTTGAACGTCTTGCTCTCATGAAGTAGGCGTGAATGTCTTCCTTTCTCTCATTGCTGTAACGGAAGAAAGCGTATGTAGGTCCTTTTTCCCAATTTAATTTCCCCGGCAACGGCGCCAAAAACTTGATGCGAATCGGATTCGTCTCTGAAACTTCAGGACTTCAATTTGTAAACCTTAAAGTGATATATCATGGTTTTTACCCGTTTTAAGCCATGATATAAGTCCGTTTTATAGAGTCTTTCTAGTATTTTAGAGTCTTTCAGAGTCTTTTCAGGTTTTAGGTACGTTTGGAGCATTATTGGAGATAGTGAAGCATTTTGAAGCTTTTTGGAGCCAAGCAAAGATCTTGTAGCTGAGACACCGATTTGATGTGTGAGTATCGATTGATACACTTATGGTATCTGTCGATACCCGTCGAAGAAACAGAAGGATCGCGACTTTATTGAAGATTTGAGGAACTGCAAATTGCCCCCATAAGACTTTATTATTTACAAGAAGGCCTAGAACGTGTTTAGTAGTATTTATTTAGGTTTTACAGCCACTTTTGTGGCTACGCTTTCATTACAATTCATTCAAGCTTTATTCTACTTTGGTTTTTGGTGAGAGAGCTTTTGAGGGAGACAAGTCTGGAACTCTGTTCGTCCAAGAGAAGATTTCGAACCCTTGTTTTACTCTCTTCTTTATTATTTATTCAAGTATTTATTCAGTCATGTTTATTGTTTCAATCTCGATGTCTGAGTAGATCATCTGTTAGGTTTAGGGTTCTCATAAGGGATTTCTTTGAATGCTAAGTTGATTAGTTGTTTAGGGTTCATAATCTGAATTAGTTCTTCACCTTAGGTTGTTCTCAAAGCTAATTCTAGATTGATCACCTGGAACTTAGATCTTAGGTTAATCAATTAGGCACGACATTGCAATTGAGTAATCTGATAGAATTTAGAGTGAGCAAAATAACTGTTCGCAAAGAGGTTTGGTTTAGTTGTTTTGTGAACAAATCAAACTTGAACTAAAAGCTGGTTTATACTTTATGATTCGCAAAGAGATTTGGAATTCTAGGATTTAGGCTTAGATAATTCTCGCAACGAGAGTTGGTTAATTATACTTTAGTGATTTGAGTTCAAGAGCCGTGCGTAACCTGAATCCTGATTAGTTAGTTTAGCTGCATTCATTGATTTTCTGAGAAATACCCTGAACCTATCTTTCTCCCAATCGAATTACAATTTATTTAATTTACGTATTTGCTTTCAATTCCATTGACCACTTAGCTTAATTCAATCATTAAAATCTATTGTTTGTTTTCTTGAGTCTATGTGGATTCGATCCCTAAGTATTACAATCGACAAAGCTTTAGTACTTTTAGGGTATTAATTTGAGCTTATCATAAAGCCTGCAAGTGCACATATGTGCGTTGTAGTACTTGAGGTATCGCTGAGCCAAATTTTGGCACTTCATTGATGTGACTGATGTTCATAGAGCTTGATTCCTCATTCATATCTGACAAAGGAACCTATGTGTTTAAAGTAATGGTATTTCTCTCCCTGTTACAAGTTAATAAATAAGATGCATTACAAGATGAAATTATTTTCTTCTGAATAAAGGGTTAGAAAAATTTCCAGCGATCCCATTATTCTACTTCAGAGGAAATGATCACACAAAGGTTGAAGCGAAGTTAGGAAAATTTCTTGTGATACCATTATTCGCATACACCTTTGATTACTTTTTGAGGGAAGAACCGGGGATTCGGTGGCAAACACCATCAATACTCGCGTCTCAAACCTTAATATGTTTATGCAAGAGACATAATAAGAAATAAGTCTTGGGGAGAGAAAACAATACCAAAAAGTGTGAAATTAGATGGTTCATTGTCATGATATTGTATGGGAAAGAATCTAGAAGGTTCTTGGTATTAATCTCAGCAATGAAACTGGCGAGGAAGGCTTGATTGAACGATGCTGTGAAATAATGTGTGTAGTCTGGGAAGCTGCGAATGTCTACGGAGAAGTACATGGTGGTTAGATTTGGAACTGGTTAGGTGATATGTGGAGCACTAAGGAAAATGGTCATTGCAATGTTTCATGAACAGGTGAGTCTCTATGTTTTCAAACCTCTTTCTCTGGTTTAGCTTTCTGTTTGCTTGAGGGCAAGCAAAGACTAAGTCTGGGGGAGTTGATATATCATGGTTTTTACCCCTTTTAGGCCATGATATAAGTCCGTTTTATAGAGTCTTTATACTATTTTGTAGTGTTTTAGAGTCTTTTACAGGTTTTAGCACGTTTGGAGAATAATTGAAGATATTTGAGCTTTCTGGAGCATTTTGGAGCAAAGCAGAAGTTCCTGTAGCTGAGTACCCGATTTGAAGCTTCGATATCGTTCTATATTGACTAGTATTGGTCGATACTCTCTGCAGCAAAACACGATCGAGACTTTTCCAAGAGTTGAAGAAATGCAAAATTGCCCAGAAGATTTTATTATTTACAAGAAGCCCCAAAACGTGACTTAGGTTATTTATTATGATTTTACAGCCACTTTGATGGGTATGCTTTATTTTACTTTGGTTTTGTGAGAGAGCTTTTGAAGGGAGACAAGTCTGAAACTTTGTTCGTCCGAGAGAAGATTTCGAACCCCCTCGTTACTCTTTCTTATTATCTATTTGAGTATTTATTCAGTCATGTTTATTGCTTCAATTTCCATGTATGAGTAGATCTCCTGTTAGGTTTAGGGTTCTCATAAGGAATTTCTTTGAATTCTATGTTGATTTATTGTTTAGGGTTCATAATCTGAATTAGTTATTCGCTTTAGGTTGTTCTCAAAGCTAATTCTAGATTGATCACCTAGAACTTAGATCTTAGGTTAATCGATTAGGCACGACAGTGCAATTGAGAAACCTGATAGAACTTAGGGTGAGCAAAATAACTATTCGCAAAGATATTTGGTTTAGTTGTTTTCTGAACAGATCAAACTTGAACTAAAAGCTGGTTTAGACTTTAGGATTCGCAAAGATATTTGGAATTCTAGGATTTAGGCTTAGATAATTCTCGCAACGACAGTTGGTTAATTATACTTTAGTGATTTGAGTTCAAGAATCGTGCGTAACCTGAACCCTGATTAGTTAGTTTATCTGCATTCATTGATTTCCTGAGAAATACCCTGAACCTATCTTTCTCCCATCGATTTTACAACTCTTTTATTATCTATTGCTTTTTGTTTCGTCTGAATTGCTTAGCTTGATTCGATACTATTCGGTCTATTGTGTGATTTTCTTGAGTCTTTGTGTTCGACCCCTAACTTACTACAACTACTGCTTTAGTACTTTTAGGATATTAATTTGAGCATATCACCACCTCCGTGTTAGTATTGTAATCAATGTCGGAGTTGTTGTGATGAGGTCAACATACTAGTAGCTGAACTAAAACTCCATCAAACTCGCCACACAAGTCGCAACGGATTCAATAAGGACACATGTGCCTTTCTTGAAGCATTTAAAATCAACCACTAGGATTCAGCACATGAGACGAATTGGAAAACATTTTCAGATCACATAGAGCACTCCTCGATATGGAATCAGTCCAATCCGAATTTAGAAGAAGGAGTTATTCAATTTACAAATCGAGTGACTTCCAACTTACCCAATTTGGACATACACGGCTTATTTGGAGGTTTCCAACAAAACCCGGAGGAGTTAAGCTACAAATCAAGCTGTTTTACAATCTTGATCCATCATAGGTTCATGGAGAAATGGAATCAAGTCGATACCAGTTTTCGTTTCGGAGTTATTCAAGTTCAAACCTAACAGATCCTTGGCTTGCTTCGTTTGGGAGCCTTAACTTCTCAACGGATCTATTGTACAAACTGCTGCGTTTGGGCATCAATTCTGTCATCAAAGATGTTCCCAAGAAGCTTACCTATTCCTTAAAATCGTCAAGATATAAAGAAGATTCAAGAAGAACACTAGATGGGTATGTGACCCATTTGCACTCTTTTTACCTTATCTTTGGTTTTGTCCTAATGGGTTTTCCAAAGAAAGGTTTTTAATGAGGCAATAGATCACATTCTACCAAGCCCAACATCCATTTTATTCCAAGTCATTTTAAGGGACATTTTGACCATGAAGTTCAAGGGTCATTCAACCAAAGGAAGTCAAATGGTCATTCAAACTTAGCCTTAATGTTTGGTCTTTGTTCTTTATCAATGTTGCCTTGTTTTTTCCACATTTCCCTTCTATATAAACCATTGTACGAAATTCTCTTATCATTAATCAATCAAATTTCGTTTTTTACTTCTTTGAGAGCATTCTCATTTGTTCCTTGTGAACTTTTTGATTTCTTTGGTGGATTTAGCCAAGTAGTCTTTTGGTTTATCGAGTGTTCTTCATCACACTTGACACAACCCTTCATTATCCCGAGTTTGTAGATTCGTCTCCAAGGGATTTTGGGGATTAAGGTTTCATATACCTTAAGATCTAGCTCCGCGATTTTATTAGCCACAGATTCCACCGCCTTGTTCGTTGCATCGTCTTAAGTAAGATTTGGGCCTAGGCTTTAATATACCTAAGAATCTTGCTTCACGATCCCAAGGAGTCAAGGATTATCCGTCTACCGCCCTTAGAGTGCCGCATCGTTGGGTTCTTCCGTAGAATCGCATCAAGTGGTATCAGAGCACGCTCTGAGGATCCGGTAACATCTATCCAACTTATCATATTTTCTATCCGTTCATCTTCTTTCTTTTCTACCTATTTCTTTGTGTAATTTCATAACCAGTACCGAAAAAAAAAAATTCATTAATAAAAAAAAACATTCGTAAAAAAAAAAAAAATAGAAGTCTGGTTGTTTCATATTCTTTTCTTTCTATCTTTCAATCCTCGAAAACACTTGATTTATCGTTTCTTGATTGTGGAATTCGCATCCAGTTACTTTGATTAGTTCTATAAGAACCCTTGAGAATCTCTTTGTGTGAGGACCTTTTGAGAGTAGAGGAGCGAATCACTTTAAGAGAAACACTTGTGAGGAATTTCTACTAACGTGTTTGTTTTATTTTGCGAGGTACGATGTCGGACGACGGAACAACTACCCCATCCGCGCATAACGTCCAAACCATGATGACGGAATTTACTCGGATGATGAAAGTAATAAACGAGAGGTTGGTTCGACTCGAAGAACGACCGGCGCAAGGAGAAGTAGCGGGAGCCGCCAACGTAAATCCTGTGAACAATGATGGACGTGAGGAACCGAGACGGAGGAGAAGAAATCAGCCGAGACAAGATCCGATTAACGCAGACGATTACTACCTTCAAGACAGGCGTTTGTCTAGTGGAAGCCAACGGAGGCCGAGATGAAGGAAAGTTCGAAATGACCTCGGAGGACTTAAGCTCAGAATTCCACCGTTCTACGGCAAGAACGACCCATATGCTTTTCTGGAATGGGAAAAGAAGATCGAGCTAGTCTTCGATTGCCAATACTACACCGAGGACAAAAAGATAGTTAGCCACAACCGAGTTTTATGATTACGCTATTAACTGGTGGGATTCGTTGGTGACGAATTGGAGACGCAATGGAGAGCGCCTTGTTGCCACATGGGACGAGATGACTATGATCATGAGGAGACGGTTCATTCCCAGCCACTATCACCGCGAGCTACATCAGAATTTGAGGCGACTTGCCCAAGGCAGTAAGAGCGTGGAAGATTATTTCCAAGAAATGGAAGCGCTTATGATAAAAGCCGACGTCGAGGAGCACGGAGATGCGAATTTCTGTCCGGTCTTAATCGTGATATTCAAGACCGGCTCGAGATGCAAAGTTATGTAAACATTGACGAGATGTTGCATAAGGCAATCTTGGTTGAGCAACAACTCAAAAGGAAGGGCGTTTCACACCAACAAATTGGTTCTAGTTGAGGTCTAGATACTACAAGGAGGACAAGCCAAGCTTTAGACGTAATCCAGATTCGAAACCAACGGTGGAGACCAAGCCGTCTACTATCGGTAAGAGTTTCAAAGGTAAAACCGATAACTCCCATATGAGAAACCGAGATACCGAATGCTTTAGGTGCCATGGGAAGGGTCACTATGCCAACAAATGTCCGAACCAAAGACCAATGATACTCAAGAAGAACGGCGAGATAGAGACCGAGGAGGAAGAATCAGATTCTACCCAATCTCTAAAGTTTGGAACCGACGGAGCAAGTGACTTTATCTCTGAGTCTGTTTTACTTTGGGTTTTATCAGTATCTTCGACAGTGGTTGATTTGATGCAGTCATCGGAAGCATGCCCCCAATGGTTAGAAATTCCAATATGTCATCCAATATGTCATCCAATTCTACAGCTGGATAATCCATCACACACTCCGTTAGTAATATCTCCATTTCTCGAAGATCCATCTATTTTATCAGGTTAAAATTAGAGAATTACGACTAATAAACATGTTGAGTGCTTAGATGGCTAATACAAAATATTGCAAACAAAACCCATAACAATAACATAAACGACATGCCATTTGTCCTAACTTACAGCATACGCTAACAGTTTCAAGTTCCAAAATGATATTCTTATTCCAAAGACAATCTGATTGTCTTACCAAAACCATTTGTAAGCATCCTTAATGAAAATGGAAACAAACATACGTAAACGTCATATAAAAAGAAGAAAAACAAATGAAGACTTCTGAAAACCAATACTACACCTAACCTGCTCCCCCAACTACTCATGCTCACCTGCAAGAAAGGAGGACTAAGTAATTTGGATAACCCAATGAGAATGATCCCATGGACCCACCAATTTACCATATAAATGATTTATCACCACAACAATTGATTTAGGCGTTTTCACACAGTCAATTAATAACGAAAGTGCACACTACTGCAATCATAACAGTATGTCAATGTAGTACTTTAGGATCGAATCCACAGAGACCAAGGTTACACTACGATTCTCAGAAGATGAAATTAAGCTAATACGATAATAAGGTTTGGTTTGCAAAGTACTGAAAATAACTAAAAATGTTGTAAATTCAATTAGAGAAAAACGTTAGGTCGAGGGTTTATTCGTAGGAATCCAGAGATCATGAATCAGACAACTATTCAGGAAACGATTAAACACAAGTTTCAAACTCAAACATAAATATCTAACCAATCCACTTCCGTGGCATTATTACTAAATCTAGAAACCTAAAATCCTAACTTCCGTTGAACCAAGAGTTCTAGACCAGCATTAATAAATATGTTCACGAATCGCCTTAACATCAACTTCCGTTGGCTAAGGATAATTAGATCGCTTATGTTCGTTCTAGAAACTTATGACACTTCCGTGGTATAGATTAAACCATAAATCAGAGACTAAGTGATAAATTCAGCCTAAACAATAAACACAACAATAAGCGAAAACCTTAAAAGATAAATCCATATCTATGTCTAATTCAATGATTCATGGATCCCGTTGAAACCCTAAACCTAGCTATGAAACTACTCATACATGGCAGCATAGAACAAGCAAGGAGATAGAGAGAAACTCATAATAATAATAATTAAAGAGAGGAAAGGGTTTAGAATTCTTCTTAATAGAAGCAGAGATTCTTCTTCAAAGCTTACAAAATCAATGGCCAAAAATCTAAATAGAATGGAGAGCAGTAAAAAGAGAGATAGCCTAAAAGTGGATGAAAATAATGTATATATAGGGTTCTGGGCGGATTAGGTCAAAGTAGGCAGTTTCCGGGGCAAAACAGGAAACCTAAAAATTTCCTTTCCCTTCTCGTCGGCCAGCATCGATCGATTTTGGACTTTCTAGGCATGCCCCATCGATCGATGCACTCCTTGCATCGATCGATTATGATTCTTCTGATGGTGTTTCATCGATCGATGCACTCCTTGCATCGATCAATTCTGCTCTTTTATGTATTGTTCCATGCGTTTTTGCCCACGTAATTTCAATTTCTTCCTTTAACGCCTTTTTACCTGAGATAACTAAATCAAGAACTAAAATACTCTAAAAACAAACTTTGACTCGATAAAATACTCAAAAGAAACACCAAAACATGTGTTAGAAAACGGTAAAAACCAAGCATATTGATATATCATGGTTTTTACCCCGTTTATGCCATGATATAAGTCCGTTTTATAGAGTCTTTCTACTATTTCGTAGTGTTTTAGAGTCTTTTATAGGTTTTAGCACTTTTGGAGCATTATTGGAGATATTGGAGTTTTATGGAGCGTTCTGGAGAAAAACAGAAGTCTGGTGACTAAATTCCCGATCAAAACGTCAAGCATCGATCGATACCCCCTTGGTATCGATCGACACCCATCGAGGAGATTACAAGTCGCGACTTTTAATGAAGTTTGAAGAATTGCAGACCTTGCCCAGAAGACTTTAATATTTACAAGAAGACCCCAATTCGTGTTTAGACTATTTAATTAGGTTTTACAGCCACTTTCATGGCTATGCTTGATATTATTCTGGTTTTGTGAGAGAGCTTTTGAAGGGAGACAAGTCTGAAACTCTGTTCGTGAGAATATTTCGAACCCTCTTATCACTCTTTCTATTTTATTTGATGATTTATTCAAACATGTTTATTGTTTCAATCTCAATGCCTGAGTATATCCATTTTAGGTTTAGGGTTTCTCATAAGGGTTTTCTCTGAATGCTAGGTTAATTTGTTGTTAGGATTCACCATCTGAATTAGTTCTTCACCCTTGGTTGTGTTCAAAGCTAATTCTAGGTTGACGAATCTGGAACTTAGATCTTAGGATAATTGATTAGGCACGAGGGTGCGATTAATTACCTGACAGAACCTAGGGTGAGCAAAATAACTATTCGCAAAGAGATTTGGTTTAGTTGTTTTGTGAACAAATCAAACCTGATCTAAAAGCTGATTTAGACTTTAAGATTCGCAAAGAGTTGGTTAATTATATCTTAGTGATTTGAGTTCAAGAATCTGAATCATGTTAGTTAGTTTACATGCATTCATTGATTTCCTGAGAAAAACCCTGAACCTATCTTTCCCCAATTGAATTTACAACCGTTTTAATTTAAGTCTTGTTTTCAATATTATTGATTGCCTAGCTTAATTCTCTGCTTCATAATCTATTGTGTGTTTCTGTGAGTCCTTGTGTTCGACCCCTACTATACTGCAACTACTGCTTAGTACTTTTAGGGTATTAATTTGAGCATATCAAATTTGGCGCCATTGCCGGGGACGCAATTCACCATTAGATTTTAGTCTGAGAATTTCGACTAAGTTCGTCGGTATCGATTGATACTCACTAGTATCGGTCGATACTCGTCGTTCTCTTTTGATTGATATCGATCGACACCACTTGGTATCGGTCGATACTCATCGTGTTACCAATTACTTACGTTCTTCACTTCTGTTTTCAGGTGTATGCCTAATCACAAAACAAGAGGAAACAAGAACACTCAGCTAGTTGAACTGACGTTGGAGCAGCTAGCACTTGTGGAACGGACAAACAGAAAAGCAAGGAAACCAGCAGAGATAAACAACAATCAGGAAGAGTTGGTTCGAGATGAGGTTGGTGCTTACAGAGACCAAGAGGGTCGTTTGTACAATGCGTAGGGACAACGTCTGGATGGAGAGGGGAACATCATTCCCGCTGCTCTTGTTGTTGTTGGGATTGTCGCTGGGAACGCGAACGCTGAGAATGATGTGGTTAATCGTGGTAGAACGATTGGTGAGTGCAACAGACCTGATCAGTTCTATGCAAATCGATCAGCGATTCGTCTTCCACCTTACCAGAGGAATGACTTTGAGCTGAAGCCTGCATACTACACTCTTGTGGGACAGCATCCTTTCCATGGTCTTTCCAGCGAACATCCCATGGATCATATTGAGAGGTTCGAGGACTTGGTCACTAGAATCAAGAGCAATGGAGTGTCCTATGACTACCTCTTCTATAAGCTTTTCCCATACTCACTTGGTGGAGAAGCTACCTACTGGCTGAAGCAGTTGACTCCTGGAGAGCTGACCACTTGGGAGCAAACTAAGACTGCTTTTCTGAACAAATTCTATGATGATGCATGATCTGAGGATCTGAGGAACAAGATTTCCCAGTTTTCTCAAGGACCTACTGAGGCGTTCAAGGCTGCTTGGACGAGATTTAGATCGTATCAGAGGGATTGTCCACATCACGGGTATTCTGATGTTCAGTTGATGGGATTCTTTTTCAGAGAGCTCTATTGGAGGTATCAGATGACCTTGGATGCTGCGAGCAATGAAAACTTCAACACCAGGTATCCTGAGGATGCTTATGAGTTGATTGAGAATTTGGCGTATAGTAATAGCACCAAGAATGCCGATTTTGAGAGGAAGAAGCTAGCTGGCAGCATGGATGGTACACAGATTGATGATGTTCAAGCCAAGTTGGATTCTATGCACAATCTTCTGATGGGCAAGACACCAAAGGCTGTTCACTTTGCTGAAGATGTTGAAGTTTTCAATGAAGATTAAGTAGAGGATGTTAACTACATTGGTGGTTCTGGTTTTCAAAGTCAGAGGAATCAATTCAACAACAACCGAAACTTCAACAACAACTATCAGCAAGGAGGCTCGAATCAATTTGGTCAGAAACCATCTCAGAACAGTGGGTACACCAGGAACTATGGAAATTTTTCTTATCAACCCGTACCTGCTAAGCTTCCGGATAGCAAGATCGAGGCTATGTTTGAACAACTGGTTCAAGGACAGCAGCAAATCACAGTGAATCTCAACGGAAAGATAGATGATGTGTACAAGGATCTGAGTGGAATGATCGATGCTCTCAATACCCATCAGAAGATGATGGAAACGCAAGTGGCTCAAACTGCAGCTGTTGTGAACGGAAAGGCGACTCAAGCACAAACTGTAGGTGTTGTGAAGAGGCAAGATGGTTTTCTTCAAGGGAAAACAGAAGATCCAAGGGCACACATTAATGCAATCACCTTGAGGAATGGAAAAGAGGTCAATCCAGGAGTGAAAAAGAGCATAACTGCAGGAAATTTCGTTGATCTTATGGGAGATGACGATGAAGATTCAAAAAATCCCAGGGTATCGACCGACACCACTCCGTGTCGATCGATACCAGTTCAAATACTTTTTCGAGACGTGACAAAGCCCCGAGTGTCGACCGTTACCAATCTTGTGTCGATCGACACCCACCCTGAGGTCGAGAAGACACCTGAGTTGATTGAAGAAAGGGTTTACAAACCTAAGATACCTTACCCTAGGCATATTGGGAAGACCAAGAAGGAGGTGGAAGACTCTAGATGCAAAGCGATAATGGATAAGTTGATTGTTGAGCTTCCTTTTGTCGATACCATCAAGACTTCCCCAGCCTTTATGAGATATGTTAAAGGGATGGTATCAAGCAATGTAAACCTTGATGAAGGAGTATTGATGATTACTCATGAGTGCAACGCAATTATGCTCAACAAGATCCCAAAGAAACTACCTGACCCATGGAGTTTTGTGTTAGATTGTACGATCTTCACAGAAAGATTTGAGCGTTCTCTTTGTGACCTTGGCTCAAGTGTGAACCTCATGTCGTACTCAGTTACTTAGCAGATGGGGATGACAGACTTCAAGTCCACTAGGATCTCACTGATACTTGCTGATCGCTCATTTCAACTTCCCGAAGGATTGCTCGAAGATGTTCCAATTAAGATTGGGAATTGCTTGATCCCGACTAATTTCATTGTCCTGGAGTATGATTTAGAGCCCAAAGATCCTCTTATTCTGGGAAGACCATTCTTAGCAACATTTGGAGCTTTGATAGACTGCATGAATGGGAAGATAGCTCTCAACATTGGTGATTTGGTTATGACTTTCAACATGGAGAAGATGATGAAGAGACAAACCATCGATGGGCAGACGTACTTTGTAGATACTTTCAGCGATATAGCTGAAGAGTATTTTTTGGAGATGCATCCTGAGGATCCATTAGAGAGAGCATTGGTCAGTTCAGCTGATTCAGAGGTGTATTTGAGTGAAGATGTTGTTGGATATGCTAAGATGCTCGACACAACAGGAGCAGTGTCGACCGACACTATTGTTGGTATCGATCGACACCACCCGCGAGCACCAGAGGAGTTGGCCGAAACTTCTACGAAAGCTGTTGTGCTTGGTGATTGGAGTGAGGAGAAGGCTCCTAAGATCGAACTCAAACCACTCCCAGCCAATTTAAGGTATGCTTTTCTTGGTCCGAATTCAACATATCCAGTGATCATTAATGCTTTCTTAAACAACGCATATATCAACTTACTGCTGAGAAAGCTGCGCAAGTATCGCAAAACTCTTAGCTATTCTCTTGATGATATTTCAGGTATCTACCCAGACTTGTGCATGCATAAGATTCATCGTGAGGACGAGTTAAAGTCTTCAATTGAGTATCAGAGGAGGCTGAACCCGAACTTGAAAGAAGTGGTTAAGAAGGAGGTAATGAAGCTCTTGGAAGCAGGGATTATCTATGCCATTTCGGACAGCTCTTGGGTCAGTCCAGTTCATGTTGTGCCTAAGAAAGGAGGGATAATTGTTGTGAAAAATGAGAAGGACGAGCTGATCCCTACTAGGACAATCACTGGGCATCGAATGTGTATCGACTACAGGAAGTTGAATGCAACCACAAGGAAAGATCAGTTCCCATTACCATTCATTGATCAGATGTTGGAGAGGTTGGAGAGTCATCAATACTATTGTTTTTTCGATGGGTACTCAGGGTTCTTTCAGATTCCGATCCATCCAAATGACCAAGGGAAGATAACCTTTACATGTCCTTATGGCACATTCGCTTACAGAAGAATGCCCTTTGGATTATGTAATGCTCCAGCCACTTTTCAGAGGTGCATGATGTCTATCTTCACAGACATGATTGAGGATTTTATGGAGGTGTTCATGGACGATTTTTAAGTGTATGGATCATCATTCAAGAGCTGTCTTGATAACTTGTGCAAGGTGCTACAGAGATGTGAAGAGAAACACTTGGTTCTTATTTGGGAAAAGTGTCACTTTATGGTTCAGGATGGCATCGTTATCGGGCACAAGGTTTCTGAGGCTGGCATATAAGTTGACAAAGCCAAGATTCAAGTCATGACAAGCCTCCAACCACCGAATTCTGTAAAGGACATTCGAAGCTTCCTTGGTCATGTTGGGTTTTATAGAAGATTCATCAAGGACTTATCAAATCTAGCCCGCCCACTCACAACCCTATTATGCAAGGAGGTCAAATTCGACTTCACCCCTGATTGTCTTGCAGCCTTTGAGGAGATTAAGAAGGCATTGGTGAGTGCTCCTATTGTACAACCTCCAGATTGGACTCTACCTTTTCAGATTATGTGCGACGCTAGTGATTTTGCTGTTGGATCAGTTATGGGTAAGAGGAAGGATAAGAAACTTCATGTTATCTACTATGCCAACAGGACATTGGATGATGCTCAGCGTTACTACAGCACCACAGAGAAAGAAATGCTTGCAGTTGTTTTCTCCTTTGAGAAATTTTTGTCCTACTTGATTGGGAGCAAAGTGATTGTTCATACAGACCATGCTGCTCTCAAATATCTGCTGCAGAATAAGGATCTCAAACCTCGCCTTTGTCGTTGAGTCCTTTTGCTCCAAGGCTTTGACATTGAAGTTAAGGACAAAAAAGGCACAAAGAATTGGGTTGCTGACCATCTTTCGCGGATAAGGATCGATGAAGACGTTCCTATTGATGATTTCCTACCAGAAGAGAACATCTACTTCATCGAGACTGTGTTTCAAAGTGGTTCTGCCGAACACATGCACTTCTCACGAGTTACATGTGTTGGTATCGATTGACACCTCCCTAGTGTCGGTCGATACCCACCGATATTCAGATCAGTTTTGTCTGAGGATAACGCTGGTGTTTCTGAAGGGCATCTAGCTGCAGTGACTGTTCCTGATTGCCCGTGGTATGCTGACATCGCCAACTATTTTGCTGCAGAGGACGAGCCAAAGCATCTCAAGAAATATGATAGGAAGAAATTTCTGCGTGACATAAGGAGATTCTTTTGGGATGAACCTTACCTGTACAAACACTGCTCTGATGGGATGTACAGGAGATGTATTGCAGAAACTGAGGTACCTGAGGTGCTATTTCATTGTCATGGGTCTGAATATGCTGGACACTTTGCTACTTTCAAGACAGTGTCCAAGGTTCTTCAAGCAGGTTTCTGGTGGCCTACCATGTTTAAGGATGCCCATGCTTTCATCTCGCAGTGTGATGTTTGTCAGAGGAGAGGGAAGATCAGTAAGAGACATGAGATGCCACAGAACTTCATCCTTGAGGTTGAAGTCTTTGATTGTTGGGGCATCGATTTCATGGGTCCTTTTCCTTCATCATATGGGAATAAGTACATCTTTGTTGCTATAGACTATGTGTCTAAGTGGGTGGAAGAAATTGCTAGTCCAACCAATAATTCTTCAGTGGTCCTTAAGCTGTTCAAGAGTATCATTTTCCCTAGATTTGCAGTACCTCGAATTTTTATAAGTGATGGTGGCACTCACTTCATTAACAAGGTTTTCGAAAAGCTGTTGAATAAGCATGGTGTGAATCATCGTGTGGCTACTCTCTATCATCCTCAGACTAGTGGGCAGGTTGAGATCTCCAACCGGCAGATCAAGGAGATCTTGGAGAAGACAGTGGGCCCAACTCGGAAGAATTGGTCTGCAAAGCTGGATGATGCACTTTGGGCCTATAGGACTGCCTTCAAGACACCACTTGGGACTACACCGTTTCACTTACTCTATGGGAAAGCATGTAATCTTCCAGTGGAAATCGAGCATAAGGCAGCATGGCTACAAAGATGATGAACTTTGACATCAAGACTGCTGCTGAGAGACGATTGGTTCAGCTGAATGAGCTGGATGAGATTAGGCACCACGCATATGAGAACTCAAAATTGTACAAGGAGATGACTAAGGCGTATCACAACAAGAAGATCCTCTCTAGACACTTTGAACCCAATGATCAGGTACTTCTGTACAACTCCCGTTTACAATTGTTTCCTGGAAAATTGCGTTCTCGTTGGTCAGGTCCTTTCATAATCAAGGAAGTCAGACCACACGGTGCAGTTGTCCTGCTAAGTACATCAGGCGAAGAGTTCATTGTCAATGGACAAAAGGTGAAACACTATTGGGCGAAAGCCGAGATTCCAAGAGGACACATGGTGCCTCTGGATGATGCACCCACTGCCTGATCGTCCGTAAAGTCAAGCTAGTGACGTAAAACAAGCGTTTGGTGGGAGACAATCCACTGGTAAGTCTGTATATAAGTTCTTTTTATTTTAGTGTTTTTGGTTTTGTGTCTTGTGTTTTTGAGTAAATCAGATGAAAAGGGGCGGTGTCGACCAATACCATTCTAGTATCGATCGACACCAGGAGAAACAGACGTTGCATCGACCAATGGTCCTTGTATCGATCGATACAAGTAATGGTATTGGTCGATACCCAACGCGCATGTAAGTTCTCTTTTAAAACCCTCAGGGTTTTCTTCTTTCTCTCCTCAGCCCCCATCGATCGATCCCACGAAACCTCTCACTCTCAAAATCGCAAATCCTTCAATTCTTCACGAATTTGAGTGATTCAAAGGGATAACCTTATTAGATTTTCGTGCTCTTCCTATTTTTATCATCCATTCATCCGATCTGCAAGGTTTGACACACAAATTCCTCTTTTTCTATCCATGACACAAAGTTTGGGTTTTCGAATTTTTGCCTCCTAGAACTTGATTTGATAGATGAATCTCCCTTACCTAAGTTGTTCTAGAGGATTTTCGACACCCCCTTACACATGTATGTACCTTGATTGGACTTTTGGAATTTTAGATTTTGGAATTTTCACGAGTACAGAATCGCCAGGGTATCGATCGACACTCCCTAGCATCGGTCGATACCCTGCGTTAATGAGTCCAGTTTTAATGTAATTTTAGATGGATTGTTGGTGATTGTTGCTGGTGATGTTGGGATTGATTTTGTGTTGGCTGTGTTTGTCTCTGATTGCAGATGTCTTCACGAAAGAAACCACGAATGGATGACGCCTCGAGTTCACACCCACCAGCTTATCGTGTTCCGAAGGAGTACCGCTTGCTGGCTCGCGTCGAGGTGTTTGATGGTGTGGTTTGGCATAGAGGGATAGTGAAGACTTGCCTCGCCAACAACCGTTAAAAATCGGAGATTACTGGAACACAGGAAGTTCTTATCCTTCCCCACTCTTCCCTGCGCGACATCTCTACACCACACGTGCCACCATCCTCACCACCTCCTTCCACTCATGCCTCTCATGAGACTCCGGACGTGACATTTAGGCCTCCTTGGCCTAGGAGGAATGAGAATGCCAGGATTCCTCCAGCGAGATACTGGGATGGACCTCCCAAGGAGGTTGCAGAGAGTGAGGACTGCATCTACATGCCTATCTCTGAGACTTGAGATGACTCTGACACGCTGTTCTACAATGTGTGTCAAAATGTTGATGTGAAAACCCCTAGGTTTGTTGACACTCATAACATGCGTCGCTTGGGTATTGACAGGGAACTCGAGAGTTTGATTGGGAAGATTGGCTTGGGTACTATGCATGTACAGCAATATGATCTCTTCCCCGACTCGGTACGTCAGTTTCTAGCAACAGTTCGCGTCTACTATATGGATGAGGTTCTCAAGGACGCACAGGACGGTACTCTGACCTTTCTGATTCGAGTAGTGAGGTACATATTGCCACTCCCAGATCTCTGCGACATCTATGGTTTTCGTAGGGACTTCGAGAGGGTTGCTCTTCCTACACAGTTCCACGACGTGCAGGCTTTCTGGGAGCAATTCGGGAATGGGGCCTATCATTCCAAGACTACCACTCAGATGGTTGTGCGACACCCGGTTCTGCGATGCCTGGTTCGGATTCTGAGCAACACCATCTTGTGCAAGATGGAGCCTAACAAGATGAGGCTGTCTGAGCTTATTATGTTCTCCATGGCTTTTGGAGACATCGTGGGGATCGAGAACTACGAGTGGCCTGAGCTTGAGCTAGTAGTCAACCTAGGGGCTGTCTTTGCACATCATTTGGTCTCTTTGAATACCAAACAATTTTTAGGTGCCTGTCGCGGTGTAGCTCGGAAGACAGAGACAGTTGGTAGTCTTCTCACCCCTATCTTCCAGTACTTCAGGATTAGTACAGCGAGCTGCTCGATAGTCACTACACGCACTCTCATGGATGAGAGACATCTGCAGAACCTTAGGTGGTTGAAGCATGAGCGACGTTGGTGTTTCTCGAACACAGATGGGGACTTTCTGGTTCAGCTCCCTAACACCGGGCTGACCGACATTGGTGACGATCCCTATCAGCTGCGTTTTTAGCCTGATCTGCGTCTGTTGACTGTTGCACCACCTACTCGCCTTCGCTGAGGCTCTTCCACTAGAGCACCTGCTGCTGCTGCTGAGGACGCACCAGTCCCTGACCTTGCTGGAGGTCAGTCATGACGAGCTTGACATCCATACTCCTCTGCGACTGCTCTCCCTACACCACATGCGATTCCTATGAACACAGATGCCTTTCAGAGGTATGTGGTTGAGAGTTTCCAGAGCATCTGGAACGCCATCTCCACCCTTTCTCGGTGCGATTGCATTGCACCATCTTGTCCACGTTCACCACCACAGACCGGACCCTCTCACATTGCTGGAGTCGACGATGACTCTAAGGAGGATTATCTCCTTGTTCTATCTGGTTTCACTTTTCTTTTCTTTTCTTTTCTTTTGTTTTGTTCTTTTGAGTTGTTTTGTTAGCAGTTTATGATTCTGAACTTTGTTGGATTTATGAGATTATGATATCTTGTTGCTTCTAACCTGTGCTTGAGTGATCCGACAATGCTAACCAATTCACATTTGGATCCTTTGTCTCAATTAAGAGCAACATTGCATCAAAGTCGATGAACAGAGTTACTTGTGTCGACCTAAGCATGGTATCGATCGATACCAGTGCTGTGTGTCGGTCGACACTCCCACCCCAATCCGGTAACTCCTTTGATTTTTACGCCTCCACTTAGCTCTTATGATTTCTTTTACCAACTCTAGACTAGATAACACTGGGGACAATGTTGTTTAAGTCTGGGGGAGGTTGTTGCTGACAGTGTGTTTGTTTTTCTTAGAGTCAGTCGTTTTTGAGTCAAAAATCGTTTTATTGAGTCAAAACCTGTTGGAGACTATGATATTTTTTTTGAATCTATTGTTCTGACCTTGCTTCTAAGTGACCATTGTTATAGAATCAGTTATGGATCAGACTAATGGAAAATCCAAAGGCTGAGCAGTTAACTAGAATACACCCATGTTTCCAGCGGAGTTCATTCAAGCCTCAGCTAATTCTTTGCACTTCATCGATGTGGTCGATGCCCATAGAGATTGATTCCTCACTAATATCTGACAAAGGAACTCATGTGTAGAAATTAATGGTATCTCTCTCCCCTGTTATAAGTTAATAAATAAAAGCATGAAAATATGAAATGATTTTCTTCTCAGTAGAGGGCTAGGAAAATTTCCAACGATCTCATTATTCTACTTGAAAAGAAATGATAACACAAAGGTTGGAAGCGAGGTTAGGAAAATTTCTTATAATACCATTATTCGCCTACGCATTTGATACATAGAGAGAGGAAGAACTGGGAATTCGGTGGCAAACACCATCAATACTCGTGTCTCAAACCTTAATATGTATATGCGAATCTAAGAAAAAAAATGAAAGAACATGCTGAGAAATAAGTCTGGGGGAGAGGAAACAATACCAAAAAGTGTGAAAATTGGGTGGTTCTTTTGTCATGATATTGTATGGGAAAGAGTCTAGAAGGTTCTTGGCATTGATCACAGCGATGAAACTGGCGATGATGGCTTTGATGGATAATGCTGCGAAATTATGTGTGGATTTTGGGGAGCTACGAATGTCTACGGAGAAGTACATGGTGGTTAGATTTGGAACTAGTTAAGTAATATGTGGAGCACTAAGAAAAAGTGTCATTGCAGTGTTTCAAGAACATGTGAGTCTCCGTGTTTTTCAAACATCTTTCTCTTGTTTAGCTTTCTGTTTGCTTGAGGACAAGCAAATGTTAAGTCTGGGGAGTTGATATATCATTTTTTTACCCATTTTTAACCATGATATAGGTCTTATTTATAGAGTCTTTCTAGTATTTTTGGAGTCTTTTTTGAGTCTTTTCAGGTTTAGGTACGTTTGGAGCTTAATTGGAGATATTGAAGCATTCTGGAGCGTTATTGTCCTTGTGTCGAGCGATACCACCTGGTGTCGGTCGATACAAATGACACAGAAACCTTGTGTCGAGCGATACCACCTGGTGTCCGTCGATATTGATCGCATAAAGAGAAGGATCGCGACTTTTTACAAGTTTGAAGATTTTACACTTTGGTCCAGAATACTTTAATAATTACAAGAAGCCCCAAAACGTGTTTTAGCATTATAATTAGGGTTTTCAGCCACCTTTTTGGCTAAGCTTTATTCTATCTTTGATTTTGTGAGAGAGAGCTTTGAGGGAGACAAGTCTGAAACTTTGTTCGTCCAAGAGAAGACTTAAACCCCTTTGTTTACTCTATTTATTATTACTTTTGAGTTCTATTCAATCATGTTGTTTTACTTAATCTCCATGTCTGAGTATATCTCCTGTTAGGTTTAGGGTTCTCAATAAGGGATCTCTTTGAATGTTAGATTAATTAGTTGGTTAGGGTTCATAATATGAATTTGTTCTTCACCATAGGTTGTTCTTAAAGCTAATTCTGGATTGATCACCTGGAACTTAGATCTTAGGTTAATCGATTAGGCACAGCAGTGCAATTGATGATCTGATAGAACCTAGGGTGAGCAAAATAACTAGCTGCAAAGAAATTTGGTTTAGTTGTTTTGTGAACATATCGAACTTAAAGCTAGTTTAGTCTTTAGGATTTGCAAAGAAATTTGGAATTATGAGATTTAGACTTAGATATTTTTTCGCAACGACAGTTGGTTAATTATAGCTTAGTGATTTGAGTTCAAGAACCGGGCTTAACCTTTATCCTAACTAATTAGTTTATATGCATTCTCTGATTTTCTGAAAAATACCCTGAACCTATCTCCTCTCCATTGAATTTACAACCCTTTAATTTACGTTACTACTTTCTTATTTCATTGATTTACTTAGCTTAATTCGAACCTATATAATATATTGTGTGATTCTTGAATCTCTGTGGATTCGACCCCTAAATACTAGAATCGACAAAGCTGCTAGTACTTTAGGGTATTACATTTGAGCTTATCAATGCTCTGCAGGTAAACCATGGAACATGTGCTGCTTCACCAATGCAATCATTTGAGGTTTGATCTCATAATCTTGCCTCGTAATAGTCAATGGACGGATAGCAGCTCTGTTCTGGTAGAAGGCATGAGGTTGTTGTTGCTGCTGTTGTTGCTGTTTTTGCAACTGCTGCACTTGTTGTTGTAATCTCTGGAGTTTGGCAGCTGCAGCGTTTTTTTGGTCGTTGTTCTGATCGCCCATGATGACAGGAATTGACCTTGCTCTCCGGTTCGTTCGTTCTAACCTTGCTAGCTCTTCGTTGCTGAGCTCGCAAAGGTTTTCAGAGCCCCTTCTTTTGATAACTCTATTCAGCATTTCTGTCATTCACCTGAAATGCACAAGGGATCAAGATAGAATACGTTAGTAAATCTTAGACTAAATTTCAAATTCAGAATTGAAAGTAACGCTATTGGTCCCCGGCTACGGCGCCAAATTGATTTAGGTGTTTTCACACAGTCAAATAATAACTAAAGTGCACACTACTGCAATCATAACAGTATGTCGATTCTCACAAGATGAAATTAAGCTAAGATGATAATAAGGTTTGGTTTGCAAAGTAATGAAAATAACTAAAAACGGTATAAATTCAATAAGAGAAAAACGTTAGGTCGAGGGTTTCTTCGCAGGAATCCAGAGATCATAAATCAGATAACTATTTAGGGAACGATTAAACACAAGTTTCAAACTCAAACATAAATATCTAACCAATCCACTTCCGTGGCATTGATTACGAAATCTAGCAACCTAAAATCCTAACTTCCGTTGAACCTAGAGTTCTAGACCAGCATTAACAAATATGTTCAATATGTTCACGAATCGCCTTAACATCAACTTCCGTTGGCAAAGGACAATTTGCTCGCTTATGTTCTTTCTAACAACCTACGACACTTCCGTGGTATAGATTAAACCCTAGATCAGAGACTAAGTGATCAATTCAGCCTAAGCAATAAATACAATAATAAGCGAAAACCTCAAAAGATAAATCCATATCTGTGTCTAATTCAATGATTCATGGATCCCGTTGAAACCCTAAACCTAACTATGAAACTACTCAGACATGGCAGCAGAGAACAAGCAAGGAGATAGAGAGTAACTCATAATAATAATTAAAGAGACAAAAGAGTTTAGAATTCTTCTCAATAGATGCAGAGATTCTTCTTCAAAGCTTACAAAATCAATGGCCAAAAATCTGAATATAATAGAGGACAGTAAAAAGAGAGATAGCCTAAAAGTGGCTGAAAATAATGTATATATGGGGTTCTAGGCGGATTAGGTCAAAGTAGACAGTTTCCGGGGAAAACAGGAAAACCAGAAATTTCATTTTCCTTCTCGTCGGCCAGCATCGATCGATGCACATATTGCATCGATCAATTTTGGAGTTTATGGGCATGCCCCATCGATCGATGCACTCCTTGCATCGATCAATTATGGCTCTTCGGAGGATGATGCATCGATCGCATCGATCGATTATGCACTTTTATGTACTGTTCCATGCGTTTTTGCCCACGTAACTCCAATTTCTTCCTTAAATGTTTTTTTATCTGAGATAACTAAATAAAGAACTAAAAGACTTTAAAAACGAACTTTGACTCGATAAAATACTTAAAAGAAACACCAAAACATGTGTTAGAAAACGGTAAAAACCAAGCATATCAACAATGCAATATAAAACCTAAAACATGCAGCAAATTTTCATATCCTACGACGCACACTCATCACATAAAAGAATCCTATCTACATTGGTTTTATGCCTTTTGCATGCACATCCACATGTGGATGCTAAATTCTGCTATTTCAAATGGGTATTCAACTATATATGACCCTAGTTGACTTAAAACCGAGGATCCACTAACCATCGTAAAGCTTGATTTAAAGGCATTTTGTGCATACTGACTTTGTGATGTCTCCCCTAGATGCATTTTCTCCTATGGCTCGTGATAATTTCTTGCAGATCCTTAAGATTCTCGGCTACGTAAGTATAGTTGTGCACTCGTAGTTTTTATTTGCTTGCTTTGTTTTTCCTCAATCATAAAGCTCTCTCTTTTTCATGTACTAGCCGAGCATAGTCGTACCGTCGTCTATTATGAAGGCTTATTCAAGCGACCGAAAGGATGCTTTGGACAAGATTTCCGAGCGTGAAGCTTATGTAAGACAATTCAAACTTCTTAAAAGAGAAAAAGTTTGAGAAGGAAAACAATCGGCTTTCTAAGCTTAAAAATACAGGATCTCGAGAAACGTGAAGCGAGTTTCGAGGTGGAACATCGCCTTGCTCGAGAGAAGGACGCCACTGCTGAAGCTGCTCAAAGCTATCTAAATTAGTTCAAACAATTTAGCAGCATTCTTGGTGGGTAAATCAGTACAAAACAAAAAACATATATAAATAGAATATTTGGTTTAAAAAAATGACAAACAAAATCAAAATAAGGCACCATAGGAAGTAATCTCCCAAAAAATAGTTAAAATGTGAAAAAGAAAGAACAAACCAAAACGGATTTATAAGTGGGAATACGAAGTGTGTTGAAGCCATCCTCGGAGGAGGAGATGAGAACAACGTCGGTGAAAAGAAAAGACGATAATCGAAGGAAATCCACTCCATAAGGACATTGATATCCTGCATGAGATCTTCCACAGTCTCGCCGGCCCCATTGTAGCAGTTTTTGTACGTGCCACCATCGTGAGGGATGTACACTACCGGACAAGAGAAGCAATCACATCCGTGTTACTATTGTAATCACTGTCGGAGTTGTTGTGGCAAGGGTGGTGTCTCTTCAGCTTAGACACAAGAGATTTTCGTACAACCCAAAAACTTAAAAAATTTGAACCGCTTCATTTCATTAACTACTAAATCCAAATTTAAATATTAGCTTATTTGTTTACCAATATATTATATATATATAGGGTTTTTTCTTCCAAATGATATTGAAATTTGATACCATATGAGTCAAATGCATTGAATCTGCCACAAAATATGAACATAACTTATTTTGATTTTTCCACCAAGTTCATATCAAGCTACGTAATTTTAGATAGAGAGGAAAAAATACCTTGACAGTTCTATTGTAAATTAATAATATATGTCATCTTATCCGGAAGGTGGAGAATCCATCTCACATTGTTGGTAAAATTCCACATATCAAAGACCCAAAAATTGGAAAATTCTGACTAATGCACATATCGGGTGCATCGATGGTTAATGACGAATCATTTATACTATTAGCTACTAACCATACTCCACTCTCTCACGACATCATCTATAGTGTCCATATGTAAGTGAGCAATGCCACTGTGTTGCCTTTCCAAGGAATCTAGATCCTTAGAAAAGTTCATTAATAAAATTCAAAGATTGATGATTGATGTTTACAAACCTGATTATTCTACGCTGTTTCACGAAAATTAAGTCTTATGATTTTTAAAACCTTGAAAGGAAGAGAAAGTAGGAACAAAACAAAGGGTTGATTTTTGGAAGATTGAGTGGGGTGTTCCCTTGACTTTTAATTTTATTTAAAGAAACGTTTTATTTTCTTTGGGTATTTTTGTTTCATTTGAAAATATATTTTGAGGTTTCTTTCTTTAGCGTTTTGAAATCTTATATTTTATAATTAGATGAACAAAGATATAATATTGGAAAAAAATATTTAACGTTGAAAGTTAATGAATGAAGTTTAGACGTTAAAAATAACTATTTATATGGCCTTGACAGATTTATATTTGCTTATAATTTCTAATTGTCTTCCAACGTTAGAATGGCGATAAAATAATTTTTAATCTTTAGTTTTTGTTTATTTTAAGTCTTTCTACAAACTTCTGAAATCAACAAGCAACTTCATGAATATTTATTATTTACCATATTCTCTCTATCAACACCCTAACTAAAATTTGACAAATTCTTCAAGAGTTTAATATTTTAAAAAATGATTAACATCCACCACTATTTGTACTTTTTCGTTATCCAAATCAACTGTCTTAACCTCTCTGAATGCATCACTGATACTCATAAACCTCGGTTCAGCCCATAAGTGGAACAGAACTCTCAATAAACGAACCCATAATGTGATTGTCTATGGATATTTTGCTATCGAAAATTGGTTCCCATCTCATCAAAAACATCATCCAGTAGTCGAAATGGAAAGGCTCTATTTTCATGAATTCGATGATATCTTTCCCATGTCAAAATCGAATTGGAACCGTCCCAGCCGTAGGTCTGCAGCACCCACTCTCTCCTCGATATTCCAAATTCTTCGCATCATAAACAATAAATTCTTTTTTTTTTTTGAATTAAATGTAAAATTGTATTCAATCAAAAAGACTCATGGTTACAATGAATGCTTCGAGTTTTTGAAATTTACAAACTGAAAGAACTAATTTAAACAAGATAGAGGGTTTGAGTTTGGTCATCGGGTAGCAAACCAGAGTTCCATCCCTTCGTCGTATCTCGCATCGCCCATGCTTCGAATCGACAACAGTCTATTGCGAATTTGCTTGTCAATACGTTTTGTAAGCTGAATGGAGTTAATGGCTGGGTCACCATATCTTCTGCCATTCCTCTCTCGCCAATTGGAGTGAATTGTTACCTAGAAGCAGTATCGCAGGAGAAATAACCGAAGTTTGTCTTGTGATTCATCAACTAGAAGAGCGAGAATACCATCCCAGTTTGTCGTGACCTTCAGATTTAGGAGATTATGAGTGAGTCTGTTCCAAATCTCCTCAGAATACTTGCACGTAAAGAAGAGATGGTTCCTTGTCTCGATAGGTTCGTTGCAGAAAACACACGCTGCCGAGATGTGCATGTTGTGCATGTTCGGATTCATGCACCAGCAATCAAGGTTCTAGTGTAGCCTTTGATGATCTCATTATTGTCAAACTGTGGGACTGCATGTGAATTTCATCTTTTTCCTACTTGTTTCTATATTTTTCTCTGAACCACCATGTTTCATCAAATATTTCTATGACATTATCACCCAACATATTTTGAACTGAAAATTAGTGAGTAGGGAAACAAAAAATGTGTATCCCAAAACCCAAAACTATATGTTTGAAAGATCCAACCAAATAGGGAATAAAAACTGTGAGATATTGAGAATGATCTCTTGTGACTCTCAATTTATACCTAGCACTATCAGTGATCATCATAATTCTGCATATTACATTTACTGCATATCAATTTATTATAAGCTAGTTCAATTGCAACCCAATTTCATAATCTGTGATTTATTTTTGTTCGGTGTCCCAATAAAAACTTTTATGAATATATGAGAGCACATTAGTGATTAAAAATTTCAATTTTAAAAGTGGATTATATTATTTAACTCAGTGCAATAAGATATTTATTACACTAATTAATGTCGATTCATATAAATATGTTAATTTATGTTGGGCATATTTTTATTTGATTGTCTTATCAACATTTTCCTAATTCAAAGAACCAATATGTTTTTCAAAAAGATAATTTATTAATTTTTATTACTAAAATGTTATATAAATTAATATAAATAAACTGTCAAATTTATTGTTTTCGACGTGTGTCTAAAGACAGTAATAATAATATTGTTGAAGAATTATAAACTATCATTTATGAATAAAAATAATAGTAATTATTTTTATTCAAAAAGCTAAGTCAAAGGAAACATTGTTGATGAATAAATGAAAAAACGAACAAGTGAACAAAACCTGATTATATACTACATAGAAAAATAAATATCTCATAAAAACAATTAAATGAAGATTTACATAATATTTTTTTTTCATGCACTCTAATAATCTAACCTTTTTAAATTCAAAGAACCCACATGTTATAAAATGAGAAAATATTAATTTTTTGTTTTAAAAATCTAATGTAAATTATGTAATTTAACAATAAAATTAATTATTCTCAACGCGTGTCTCAAAACTGCAATATATAAAAACATTAATAGTATCTCCTTTTTAAAGCCCATTCTTTCTAATGCAAAAAATAATGGGCTTTTAATAAATATAAATTACTAATTTCTCTATTTATTACTGTCTTAGAAACGCATCGAGAATAATTAAATTCGATAGTTAAACTACATTAATATACATTATGTATTTAAAAATAAAGATTAATAATTTCTCACTTAAAAACTCATTGGTTCTTTGAATTAAAAAACTTATATTATTAGAATGCAAGAAAAAAACTTAAAAATATTGTAAAGTTCCATTTAATTGTTTTTAGGAGGTAATTTTACCATTTAGTATATAATCAGGTTTTGCTCATTTGTTAGTCTTTTCCTATATTATCAACAATGTTTCCTTTAACTTAGCTTATTAGCCCCATATGACAACAACTTTTATTCCTAAATGAAAGGTTATGATTCTTAAAGATTATTATTATTATAGTCTACACATAGATGTTGAAAACAATATTTTTATACTTAAGTAACATTAATTTTTATTAAATTTTAGATATAAAATTAATAATTTCCTTTTTTGAATTAAAAACAATAAATTGCAAAAACTCCAAAAGATTTTCATTGTTTTAAAAAATATATTATTTTTTGTAAATTTGGGTATTATCAAGTTTTGTTGTACAGCAAAAATAAATATGATAATAAACAAAATTGAAAAAATATCTCATTAAAATAATGAAATTTTTTTTGATTTTTTGAAATCTATATATTATATGATTATGTTGGTTTGTTAGTCTTTTCATATACTCTGGAGCCATCACAGAGTATATGATTATCGGATAAATCAAGGTTACAATTTTTTACGATGTTATTTAATGAAAATGGAGAAGAAAAACAACAATAATTTCCCCTTTTTTAGTTTTTCATTTCTTTAGATTTATTAATTATAATTAATGTTGATTTTTTATTTTAAAAAATATCCCGCAAATGACCGCAATTATAAAAACATTACCCTAACATGCCCCATCATATAACCGTATAATATAAATATTTACTAATTTAGAATATTTGAAATTTTATAAACTAAAAACTCATGAAAAATATTTATATTATACTGTATCAGAAAATCTAGGGAAATTTAAGCAATCTTATTTGGTATTTCCAACTTAAAAATTCTAAAATCTAGTATGATTTAATATTTTTATGACAATTTTTATTTTCTGATATTTTCTATTGTCTATAAAATAATTGGTGTTTGGCAATAAATTTAATTAATCCAGAAAAATTATAGAACTATCTTTAATTAATACATGTTTGTACACACAAAAAAATATACACCTGTTTGCAAAATCTGCACAGCTTTCATTACCTATACACAGAAATTTGACTAAAACCAAACCCTAAAAGACACATAAAAGCAAAAATCCCAGTTTTTTTAATTTTATCATGGTTTTTGGTGCAAAGATGGAAATTGGGTTCTAAGGGTATAAAAGTGGAAAGTATCATTATTCAACTTTACATAAAAGAGAGAAAAACAATGCTCTTCTTAAAACATAGTTCTTGGATTAGGACTAGACTACAAACATAACATAATACCATACCATTGATTCTTTTTCATCCTAAAATCAATGGTTAGCAAAGTTACTTCAAACACATAAGAATGGGCAGAGGTTTTTGTTAATCAATTCTGGGAATTTTAAATGATTAATGAACTACTCCAGTAATCATATTGAATGACGAACTGTCACAGCACATACACATATTGAATACTTGGTAGAAAAATAACAATCAAAGTTACAATAACTCATCATAGAAACTAAATCACCCAAACAATATATTTTTGGGGGGGGGTAAAATGTCCAAACAATAGTTTAAATGTGAAAGATAGAGAACGAACCAGAACGACTTTATGGGTAGCTGAGGCGACTCTTTTGGTGTCAGAAGCTCTGATAACAACGTCAGTGAAGGACCTGGAGTTGCTGCCATGATCAAGAGAAGACGATAAGTGAAGGAAATCAACTTTGGAATTGAGGACGTTCATCTCCTTCAAGAGCTCCTCCTCAGCCTCGACGACCCCATCGATGCACTCCTTGGAGGGGCCAGCATCGTGAGGGATGTAAAGTTCCCTACAAAAGATGCAACGCACATCCGCGTCAATGTCAGAATCGCTGTCGGAGTTGGCAAAGGTGGTGTCTCTTTATCTTACAAAAAGAGTTTATTAAGCCCCACAATTACAAAAATCAGACCCGCTCTCCCCTTTATAGAACTTAATCAAAATTTTAATATTATGTTATTTGTTGACCAAAAAAAACTATATATGTTAGTGTATTTTTTGTCAAACAATATTTAAGATTTGATACGATATGAGTAAGTCAAATCCATTGAATAAATAACAAAATTATGAACATAATTTATTTTTTCTTTTCAACCAATTTAGTCCATATCAGGCAATGTGATAAAATGGAGAGAGAAATACTTCAGCGAGTCTCTTGTAAATCAAAAATATGTCATCCAATTCTAATGCTGGATAATCCATCACACACACCATTATTAATATCTCCACTTCTCAAAGATCCATCTATTTTATCAGGTTAAAATTAGAGAATTTCGACTAATGGACATGTCCAGTGCTTAGATGGCTAATACCAAATATTGCAAGTAAAACCCAGAACAATAATAGAAACGACATGCCATTTGTCCTAAATTAAAGCATACGCTAAGAGTTTCAAGTTCCAAAATGATATTCTTATTCCAAAGACATTCCGATTGTCTTACCAAAACCATTCGTAAGCATCCTTAATGATAATGGAAACAAACATACGTTATTGTGATATAAAAAGAAGAAAAGCAAATGAAAACTTCCGAAAACCAATACTACACCTAACATGCTCCTCCAGCTACTCATGCTCACCTGCAAGTAAGGAGGACTAAGTAATTTGGATAACCCAATTAGTAGGATTCCATGGACCCACCGATTTACCACATAAACGATTTATCACCACAACAATGCAAATATAAACCTAAAACATGCATCAAATTGTCACGTCCTACGACGCAAACTCATCACATAAAAGAATCCTATCTATAGTGTTTTTATGCCTTGTGCATGCAAATCCACATGTGGATGCTAAATTCTGCTTTTTCAAATGGGTATTCAACTTTGACCCTTGTTGACTTATAACCGAAGATCCACTAACCATCGTAGAGCTTGATTTAAAGGCATTTTCTGCATACTGACTTTGTGATGTCTCCCCTAGATGCATTTTCTTCTACGGCTAGTGATAACTACTTGCAGATCCTTGAGATTCTCGGCTACGTAAGTATAGTCGTGCATTTGTATTTTTTATCTGCTTGCTTTGTTTTTCCTCAATCATAAAGCTCTCTCTTTTTCATGTGCTAGCCAAGCATACTCGTAATGTCGTCTATTATGAATGCTTATGCAAGCGACCTGAAGGATGCATTAAACAAGATTTCCGAGCGTGAAGCTTATGTAAGAGAATTCAAACTTTTTAAAGAGAAAAAGTTTAGGAAGGAAAACAATCGGCTTTCTAATCTTAAAAATGTAGGAGCTCGAGAAATGTGAAGCGAGTTTCCAGGTGGAACATTGCCTTGCTCGAGAAAAGGATGCCACTGCTGAAGCTTCTCAAAGCTTTTTAAATTAGTTCAAACAATTTAGCAGCATTCTTGGTGGGTAAATCAGTACAAAAAAATAACATATATAAATAGAATATTTGGTAAAAAAATGACAAACAAAATCAAAGTAAGGCACCATAGGAAATAATCGCCCAAAAATAGTTAAAATGTGAAAAAGAAAGAACGAACCAGAACGAATTTATGAGTGGGAATAGGAAGTGAGTCTGCCCATCCTCGGAGGAGGAGATGAGAACAACGTCGGTGAAGAGAAAATACAATAAGCGAAGGAAATCAACTCCATAAGGAAATGGAGCTCCTGCATGAGCTCTTCGACAGTATCGCCCATTGTTGCAGTTTTTGTAGGTGCCACCATCGTGAGGGATGTACATGTAACACCCGTAATCCATTAATTGGGCTTAATTTGACATTTTAGAAGTTACGGGGGTTAAATTGAATAAATCAATTTTACCGGCGGGTGTAATTGATAATCTTGAAAGTTTGGGGTCAACTTTCGGAAGGGGAGGAAGGGCGAGGACCGATTGGTGTAATAAGAAAACTTGAATACACCATGTATATATGTGTGTATGTATCGCCTCTTTCGGAACGTGATCGAACCCTAGCCGTCAAGGAGAAGGATTTGCGCTGGTTTCGGCGTGGAAGCAAGGAGAAGCTTCGAGCCTGCGCCTCCCTCTTTCACGGTAAGGCTCCTGCCCCTTGTCGTTTTGGTTTGGTCGTAGTGTGGTTCCGTGGGTTGGCGGCGTTGTGGTCGGGGTCGCTTTCCTAGGGCCAGTCGTGTGTTAGCGGGTCTTGTGGTGGTGTCGGAACGGTGTGGTAGTGCGGGACGCCGTGTGGTGTGGTCGGGCGGAGCGAAACAGGAGGCGTGACGATCAGCGTTGCCATTGGGGGTCGGTGGATCGGAGCTTCCGTGTCGTCAGGGCGCGAGAGAATGGTTCGTGATCGGGGGTTGGATCATGGTGGTTCCGGCGGTGAGCTGCGGCGGTAGTGTAGTCGCGCCGGCGAAGGGAAGAAGAAGACGAAACGCGTAACGTGCGTAGGGGTTTGAATAATTAAGATTTGGTTTTTTGATTATTTTATTATTTTTATTTTTAGGTGGATTAATAGAAGGTTATTCATCCCGGGGAGTTCTAGAAAATTGCTGAATTTTCTCGTGAAACTTGCTGTGCGGGAATAAGGTGAGTGCAGGACCATAGGCGTAATTAAATAATTTTGATAATTGATGTGATTTCGTGATTATAGGCCGTTTACGATCTCGGAGGGTCTAGATCGAGTGTTTCATGAAATGTTTGATTTATTCGGTATTTTCGTGATAGTCTATATTAATTATCTTAATTATTTGTTAGCCTGTAGATGGGAGGATTGTCTCACTAAGTATTTTTCGAAATACTTATGCATCTCTTATATTTTAATTGATGCAGGAAAAGAGAAAGTGTGACCGTGGGATCAGGGCGAGGAAGAGGGGATGATCTAGACTTGTCGTTTATTTGGTTATTTTATTTAATAATTTATGATCTTGATTATTCGGATTTTAATCTTGAACCGGAAACTAATTGGGGAGGTTCAATTATTATTATTTATGGGATTTTAGTAATTATTTGCAAAAAAAAAAAATGGGTGCGGTTGTTTCAGTACACATCCCGACAAGAGATGCAACCACCTTTGTGTTACTATTGTATTCAATGTCGGAGTTGTTGTGGCAAGCATGGTGTCTTTTCAGCTTACACACAAGAGATTTTTGTACAACCCAACAACTTAAAAAGTTAGAACTACTTCATTTCATTAACTATTAAATCCAAATTTAAATATTTGCTGATTTGTGTACCAATATATTATATATATAGGGTTTTTTCTTCCAAACGATATTAAAATTTGATACCACATGAGTCAAATGGATTGAATCTGTCACAAAATATGAACATAACTTATTTTTATTTTTCCACCAAGTTCATATCAAGCTAAGTAATTTTAGATAGAGAGGAGAAAATACCCCGACAGTTCTATTGTAAATTAATAATATATGCAACTTATCAAGAAGGTGGAGAATCCATCTCGCATTGTTGGTAAAATCCCACTTATCCAAGACCCTTAAATTGGAAAATTCTGACTAATGCACATATCGGGTGCATCGCTGGTTAATGACGAATCATTTGTACTATTAGCTACTAACCATAGTCTACTCTCTCATGACATCATCTAGAGTGTCCATATGTGAGTGATCAATGCCACAGTGTCGTCTATGCAAGGAATCTGGATCCCTAGAAAAGTTCAATAACAAAATGCAAAGATTGATAATTGATGTTTAAGAACATGATTATACTACGCCGTCCCACGAAATTTAAGCGTTGAGATTTTTAAAATCTTGAAAGGAAGAGAAAGTAGGAACAAAACAAAAGATTGATTTTTTAACGTAAATGGTTTAGGGTTTTGAAGTTTTGAAGATTGAGTGGGGTGTTCCCTTGACCTTTTATTTAAAGAAACGTTTTTTTTTTCTTTGGGTACTTTTGTTTCATTTGAAAATATATTTTGAGGTTTCTTTCTTTAGCGTTTTGAAATCTTATCTTTTATAATTGGATGGACAAAGGTAAAATATTGGAAAAAACATTTAATGTTGAAAGTTAATGAATGAAGTTTAGACATTAAAAATAACTATTTATATGGCCTTGACAGATTTATATTTGCTTATAATTTCTAATTGTTTTCTAACGTTAGAATGGCGATAAAATAGTTTTTAATCTTTAGTTTTTGTTTATTTTAAGTATTTCTTCAAACTTCTTAAATCAACAAGCAACATCATGAATATTAATTATTTACCATAATCTCTCTATCAACACCCTAACTAAAAGCTGAAAAATTCTTCAAGAGTTTAATATTTAAAAAACGATTAAGATCCACCACTACTTGTACTTTGTCGTTATCCAAATTGACCGTCTTAACCTCTCTCAATGCATCACTGATACTCCTAAACCTCGGTTCAGCCCCTATGTGGAACGGAACTCCAATAAACGAACTCATATCGTGATTGTCTATGGATATTTTCTATCGAAAATTGGTTCCCATCTCATCAACAACATCATCCAGTAGTCGAAATGGAAAGACTCAATTTTCATGAATTCTATGATATCTTCCCTCGTGTCAAAATCGAAATGGAACTGTCCCAGCCGTAGGTCTGGAGAACCCACTTTCTCCTCGATATTCCAAATTCTTCGCATCATAAACAATAAAGTCTTCATGTCGTGCATATTCAGATTCATGCACCAGCAATCAAGGTTCTGGTGTAGCCTTCGATTATCTCAGAATTGTCAAACTATGGAACTGCATGTGAATTTCATCTTTTTCCTACTTGTCTCTATCTTTTTCTCTGAACCACCATGTTTCATCAAATATTTCTATGCCATTATCACCCAACACATTTTGAACTAAAAATTAGTGAGTAGAGAAATAAAAAATGTGTATCCCAAAACCAAAAACTATATGTTAGAAAAAACCAACCAAATAGGGAATAAAAACTGTGAGATGTTGAGAATGATCTGTTGTGACTCTCAATTTATACCTAGCACTATCACTGATCATCATAATTCTACATATTACATTTACTGCATACCAATTTATTATGAGCTAGTTCAATTGCAAACCAATTTCATAATCTGTGATTTATTTATGTTCGGTGTCCCAATAAAAACTTCTATGAATATATGAGAGCACATTAGTGATTAAAACTTTTCAATTTTAAAAATGGATTATATTATATAACTCAGTGCAATAGGATATTTATTAAACTAATTAATGTCAATTAATATAAATATGTTAATTTATGCTGGGCATATTTTTATTTGATTGTCTTATTAACATTTTCCTAATTCAAAGAACCAATATGTTTTTCAAAAAGATAAATTATTAATTTTTATTACTAAAATGTTATATAAAGTAATATAAATAAACTGTCAAATTTATTGTTTTCGACGTGTGTCTAAATACAGTAATAATAATATTGTTTAGGAATTATAAACTATCATTTATGAAAAAAAAATAATAGTCGCGTCCAAAAGCTAAGTCAAAGGAAACATTGTTGATGAATGAATGAAAAAACAAACAAGTGAACAAAACCTGATTATATACTAAATAGAAAAACAAATATCTCATTAAAACAATTAAATGAAGATTTACATAGTATTTTTTTGTTTTTCATGCACTCTAATAATCTAACATTTTTAAATTCAAAGAACCCACATGTTTTAAAATGAGAAATTATTAATATTTTATTTTAAAAATCTAATGTAAATTATGTAATTTAACAATAAAAATTAAGTATTCTCAACGCGTGTCTCAAAACTGAAATATATAATTAATTAATAGTTTTTCCTTTTTAAAGCCCATTCTTTCTAAAGAAAAATCAATGGGCTTTTAATAAATATAAATTACTAATTTCTCTATTTATTACTGTCTTTAGAAACGAGTTGAGAATAATTAAATTTGATAGTTAAACTACATGAATATACATTAGGTATTTAAAATTAAAAATTAAAAATTTCTCATTTAAAAACTCATTGGTTCTTTGAATTAAAAAAATTATATTATTAGAGCGCAAGAAAAAAAACTTATAAATATTGTAAATTTCCATTTAATTGTTTTTAGGAGGTAATTTTATCATTTAGTATATAATCAGGTTTTGCACATTTGTTAGTCTTTTCCTATATTATCAACAATATTTCCTTTCACTTTGTTTATCAGCCCCATGCGAAAACAATATTTTTATATTTAAGTAACATTAATTTTATTACATTTTAGATATAAAATTATTAATTTCCTTTTTAAATTAAAAACACTAAATTGAAAAAACTCCAAAAGATTTTCATTATTTTAAAAAAGATATTCTTTTTTTTTTGTAAATTTGTGTATTATCAAGTTTTGTTGTACATCAAAAATAAACCTGATAATAAACAAAATTGAAAAAATATCTCATTAAAATAATAAAAAATTTTGGGATTTTTTGCAATCTATATATTATAAGATTATGTTGGTTTGTTAGTCTTGTCATAAACTCTGAAGCCATCACAGAGTATATGATTGTCGGATAAGTTATGGTTACAATTTTTTACGATGTTATTTAATGATAATGGAGGAAGGAAAAAATGATCTGGGGAGTGGATGATTTTACAAGGAGAGCCGGGGAGGAGTAAGAAGAAAAACAACAATAATTTCCCCTTTTTTAGTTTTTCATTTCTTTAGATTTATTAATTGTAATTAATATTGATTTTTTATTTTAAAAAGTAACTCGCAA
The DNA here is from genome assembly GCA_030161315.1 of Eutrema japonicum. NCBI lineage: Eukaryota > Viridiplantae > Streptophyta > Magnoliopsida > Brassicales > Brassicaceae > Eutrema > Eutrema japonicum. The sequence goes on along the minus strand of BSQW01000013.1, from coordinate 33,821,241 downwards.
AGGACCGCAATTATAAAATCATTACCCTAACATGCCCCATCATTTAACTGTATAATATAAATATTTACTAATTGAGAATATTAGAAATTTTATACACTAAAACCCATGAAAACTAATTATATTATACGGTATCAGAAAATCTAGTCAAATTTGAATAATCTCTTTCGATATTTCTAACTTAAAAACTCTAAAATCTAGTATGATTTAATATTTTTATGATAATTTTTATTTTCTAATTTTTTCTATTATCTATAAAATAATTGGTGTTCGGCAACAAATTGAATTAATCCAGACAAATTATAGAACTATCTTAAATTAATACATGTTTGTACACACAAAAATGTACACCTGTTTTAATAGTATATATATTCACTGCACAAAAAGTTCTTTTGCAAAATCTGCACATTTTTGATTACCTATACACAGAAATATGACTAAAACCAAACCCTAAAAGACACATAAAAGCAAAAATCCCTGTTTTTTTTATTTTATCATGGTTTTTGGTGCAAAGATGGAAATTGGGTTCTAAGGGTATAAACGTGGAAAGTATCATTATTCAACTCAACATAAAAGAGAGAAAAACAATGCTCTTCTTATAACATAGTTCTTGGATTAGGACAAGTCTACTAACATAACATAATGCCATACCATTGATTCTTTTTTCATCCTAAAATCAATGGTTAGCAAAGTTACTTCAAACACATAATAATGGGCAGATGTTTTTGTTAATCAATTCTGGGATTTTTAAATGATTAATGAACTACTCCATTAATCATATTGAATGACGAACTGTCACAGCACATACACATATTGAATATATGGGTAGGTGAGGTGGCTCCGTTGGTGTCAGAGGCTCTAACGTCAATGAAGGACTTGGAATTGAGGACGTTCATCTCCTTCAAGAGCTCTTCCTCAGCCTTGACGACCCCATCGCTGCACTCCTTGGAGAGGCCAGCATCGTGAGGGATTTACAGTTCCCGACAAAAGATGAAACGCACATCCGCGTCAATGTTGGAATCGCTGTCGAAGTAGTTGTGGCAAGGGTGGTGTCTCTTTATCTTACAAAAAAAGAGTTTATTAAGCCCCACAATTAAAAAAAATCAGACCCGCTCTCCCCTTAATAGAACTTAATCAAAAATTTAATATTAGGTTATTTGTTGAAAAAAAGAAACTATATATGTTAGTGTATTTTTTGCCAAACAATATTTAAGATTTGATACCATATGAGTAAGTCAAATCCATTGAATATGTAACAAAATTATGAACAGAATTTATTTTTCCTTTTCAACGAAGTCATAGTCCATATCAGGCTATGTGATTCTAAATGGAGAGAGAAATACTTCAGCGACTCTCTTGTAAATCAAAAATATGTCATCCAATTCTAAAGCTGGATAATCCATCACACACACCGTTAGTAATATCTCCGCTTCTCAAAGATCCATCTATTTTATAAGGTTAAAATTATAGAATTTTGACTAATGGACATGTCGAGTGCTTATATGGCTAATACCGAATATTGCAAGTAAAACCCAGAAAAATAACAGAAACGACATGCTATTTGTCCTAACTTAAAGTATACGCTAACAGTTTCAAGTTCCAAAATGATATTCTTATTCCAAAGACATTTTGATTGTCTTACCAAAACCATTCGTAAGCATCCTTAATGAATATGGAAACAAACATACGTAAACGTCATATAAAAAGAAGAAAAGCAAATGAAAACTTATTAAAACCAATACTATACCTAACCTGCTCCTCCACCTACTCAGGCTCACCTGCAAGTAAATTATCACGTCCTACGACGCACAATTATCACATAAAAGAATCCTATCTACAGTGTTTTTATGCCATGTGCATGCAAATCCACATGTGGATGCTAAATTCTGCTTTTTCAAATGGGTATTCAAGTTTGACCCTTGTTGACTTATAACCGAGGATCCACTAACCATCGTAGAGTTTGATTTAAAGGCATTTTCTGCATACTGCCTTGGTGATGTCTCCCCTACATGCATTTTGTTCTACGGCTCGTGATAACTACTTGCAGATCCTTGAGATTATCGGCTACGTAAGTATAGTCGTGCATTTGTATTTTTTATCTGCTTGCTTTGTTTTTCCTCAATCATAACGCTCTCTCTTTTTCATGTGCTAGCCGAGCATACTCGTAATGTCGTCTATTATGAAGGCTTATGCAAGCGACCTGAAGGATGCATTAAACAAGATTTCCGAGCGTGAAGCTTATGTAAGAGAATTCAAACTTTTTAAAGAGAAAAAGTTTGGGAATGAAAACAATCGGCTTTCTAATCTTAAAAATGTAGGAGCTCGAGAAATGTGAAGCGAGTTTCCAGGTGGAACATTGCCTTGCTCGAGAAAAGGACGCCACTACTGAAGCTTCTCAAAGCTATCTAAATTAGTTCAAACAATTTAGCAGCATTCTTGGTGGGTAAATCAGTACAAAAAATAACATATATAAATAGAATATTTGGTAAAAAAATGACAAACAAAATCAAAGTAAGGCACCATAAGAAATAATCGCCGAAAAATAGTTAAAATGTGAAAAAGAGAGAGCAAACCAGAACGAATTTATGAGTGGGAATAGGAACTGAGTCGGCCCATCCTCGGAAGAGGAGATGAGAACAACGTCGGTGAAGAGAAAATACAATAAGCGAAGGAAATCAAATCCATAAGGAAATGGAGCTCCTGCATGAGCTCTTCCACAGTCTCGCCGGCCCCATTGTTGTAGTTTTTGTAGGTGCCACCATCGTGAGGGATGTACACTTCCGGACAAGAGATGCAACCACCTCCGTGTTACTATTGTATTCAATGTCGGAGTTGTTGTGGCAAGGATGGTGTCTTTTCAGCTTACACACAAGAGATTTTTGTACAACCCAACAATTAAAAAGTTAGAACCACTTCATTTCATTAACTGTTAAATCCAAATTTAAATATTAGCTTATTTTGTACCAATATATTATATATATAGGGTTTTTTCTTCCAAACGATATTAAAATTTGATACCACATGAGTCAAATGGATTGAATCTTTCACAAAATATGAACATAACTTATTTTCATTTTTCCACCAAGTTCATATCAAGATAAAGTAATTTTAGATAGAGAGGAGAAAATACCCCGACAGTTCTATTGTAAATTAATAATATATGCATCTTATCAAGAAGGTAGAGAATCCATCTCACATTGTTGGTAAAATCCCACTTATCCAAGACCCATAAATTGGAAAATTCTGACTAATGCATATACCGGGTGCATTGCTGGTTAATGAGGAATCATTTGTACTATTAGATACTAACCATACTCCACTCTCTCATGACATCATCTAGAGTGTCCATATGTGAGTGATCAATGTCACAGTGTTGTCTATCCAAGGAATCTCGATCCCTAGAAAAGTTCATTAACAAAATGAAAAGATTGATGATTGATGTTTAAAAACATGATTATTCTACGCCGTCCCTCGAAAATTAAGCGTTGAGATTTTTAAAATTTTTAAAGGAAGAGAAAGTAGGAACAAAACAAAGGGTTGATTTTTTTACGTAAATGGTTTAGGGTTTTGAAGTTTGAAAGATTGAGTGGGGTGTTCCCTTGACCTTTTATTTAAAGAAACGTTTTATTTTCTTTGCGTACTTTTGTTTCATTTAAAAATATATTTTGAGGTTTCTTTCTTTATCGTTTTAAAATCTTATCTTTTATAATTGGATAAACAAAGACAAAATATTGGAAAAAAAATATTTAACGTTGAAAGTTAATGAATATTAATTATTAACCATATTCTCTCTATCAACACCCTAACTAAAAGTTGAAAAATTCTTCAAGAGTTTAATATTTAAAAAACGATTAAGATCCACCACTACTTATAATTTGTCGTCATCCAAATCGACCGTCTTAACCTCTCTGAATGCATCACTGATACTCCTAAACCTCGTTTCAGCCCATAACTGGAACGGAACTCACAATAAACAAACTCATATTGTGATTGTCTATGGATATTTGATACCCAAAATTGGCTCCCATCTCATCAACAATATCATCCAGTAGTCGAAATGGAAAGACTCCATTTTCATGAATTCGATGAAATCTTCCCCCGTGTCAAAATCGAACTGGAACTGTCTCAGCTGTAGGTCTGGAGTACCCACTTTTTCCTCAATATTCCAAATTATTCGCATCATAAAAAATAAAGTCTTCATGTCGTGCATGTTCAGATTCATGCACCAGAAATCAAGGTTCTGGTGTAGCCTTCGATTATCTCTGAATTGTCAAATTGTGGGACTGATGTGAATTTCATCTTTTACCTACTTGTCTCTATCTTTTTCTTTGAACCACCATGTCTCATCAAATATTTCTATGACATTATCACCAAACAGATTATGAACTGAAAATTAGTGAGTAGAGAAACAAAAAAAGGCCTATCCCAAAACCAAAAACTATATGTTATTAAAAACCAACCAAATAGGGAATAAAATCTGTGAGATGTTGAGAATGATCTGTTGTGACTCGCAATTATAAAAGCATTACCATAACATGCCCCATCATTTAACTGTATAATATAAATATTTACTAATTTAGAATATTTGAAATTTTATAAACTAAAAACCCATGAAAAATATTTATATTATACGGTATCAGAAAATATAGGGAAATTTGAGCAATCTCTTTCGATATTTCGAACTTAAAAACTCTAAAATCTAATATGATTTAATATTTTTATGATAATTTTTATTTTATGACTTTTCTATTATCTATAAAATAATTGGTGTTCGGCAATAAATTTATTTAATCCAGATAAATTATAGAACTATCTTTAATTAATACTTGTTTATGCACACAAAAATGTACACCTGTTTTAATAGTATATATATTCACTGCACAAAAAGTTCTTTTGCAAAATCTGCACAGTTTTCATTACCTATACACAGAAATATGACTAAAACCAAACCCTAAAAGACACATAAAAGCAAAAATCCCAGTTTTTTTAATTTTATCATGGTTTTTGGTGCAAAGATGGAAATTGAGTTCTAAGGGTATAAAACTGGAAAGTATCATTATTTAACTCAACATAAAAGAGAGAAAAACAATGCTCTTCTTAAAACATAGTTCTTGGATAAGGACAAGTCTACTTCCATAACATAATACCATACCATTGATTCTTTTTCATCCTAAAATCAATGGTTAGCAAAGTTACTTCAAACACATAATAATGGGCAGAGGTTTTTGTTAATCAATTCTGGGAATTTTAAATGATTAATGAACTACTCCATTAATCATATTGAATAACGAACTGTCACAGCACATACACATATTGAATACTTGGTAGAAAAATAACAATTAAAGTTACAATAACTCATCATAGAAACTAAATCGCCCAAACAATATTTTGGGTGGGGCGGGGGGGGGGGGGGGGGGGGGGGGGGGGGGGGTGGGGTAAAATTTCCAAACAATAGTTTAAATGTGTAAGATAGGGAACGAACCAGAACGACTTTATGGGTAGGTGAGGCGGCTCCGTTGGTGTCAGAGGCTCTAACGTCAGTGAAGGACCTGGAATTGATGACGTTCATCTCCTTCAAGAGCTCTTCCTTAGCCTCGACGACCCCGTCGCTGCACTCCTTGGAGGGGCCAGCATCGTGAGGGATTTACAGTTCCCGACAAAAGATGCAACGCACATCCGCGTCAATGTCGAAATCGATGTCGGAGTAGTTGTGGCAAGGGTGGTGTCTCTTTATCTTACAACAAGGAGTTTATTAAGCTCCACAATTAAAAAAAATCAAACCCGCCCCCCTCTATAGAACTTAATCAAAAAATTAATATTAGGTTTTTTGTTGACAAAAAAAAACTATATATGTTAGTGTATTTTTTGCCAAACAATATTTAAGATTTGATACCATATGAGTAAGTAAAATCCATTGAATATGTAACAAAATTATGAACATAATTTATATTTCCTTTTCAACGAAGTCATAGTCCATATCAGGCTATGTGATTCTAAATGGAAAAAGAAATACTTCAGCGACTCTCTTGTAAATCCAAAATATGTCATCCAATTCTAAAGCTGGATAATCCATCACACACACCGTTAGTAATATCTCCACTTCTCAAAAATCCATATATTTTATCAGGTTAAAATTAGAGAATTTCGACTACTGGACATGTCGATTGCTTATATGGCTAATACCGAATATTGCAAGTAAAACCCAGAAAAATAACAGAAACGACATGCTATTTGTCCTAACTTAAAGCATACACTAACAGTTTCAAGTTCCAAAATGATATTCTTATTCCAAAGACATTCTGATTGTCTTACCAAAACCATTCGTAAGCATCCTTAATGAATATGGAAACAAACATACGTAAACGTCAAATAAAAAGAAGAAAAGCAAATTAAAACTTCTGAAAACCAATACTACACCTAACCTGCTCCTCCAGCTACTCAGGCTCACCTGCAAGAAAGGAGGACTAAGTAATTTGGATAACCCAATGAGAAGGATCCCATGGACCCACCAATTTACCATATAAACGATTTATCACTACAAAAATGCAAATATAAACCTAAAACATGCAGCAAATTATCACGTCCTACGACGCGCAATTATCACATAAAAGAATCCTATCTACAGTGTTTTTATGCCATGTGCATGCAAATCCACATGTGGATGCTAAATTCTGCTTTTTCAAATGGGTATTCAATTTTGACATTTGTTGACTTATAACCGAGGATCCACTAACCATCATAGAGCTTGATTTAAAGGCATTTTCTTCATACTGACTTTGTGATGTCTCCCCTAGATGCATTTTCTTCTACAGATCGTGATAACTATACTTGCAGATCCTTGAGATTCTCGGCTACGTAAGTATAGTCGTGCATCCGTATTTTTTATCTGCTTGCTTTGTTTTTCCTCAATCATAAAGCTCTCTCTTTTTCATGTGCTAGCCGAGAATACTCGTACCGTCGTCTATTATGAAGGCTTATGCAAGCGACCTGAAGGATGCATTAGACAAGATTTCCGAGCGTGAAGCTTATGTAAGAGAATTCAAACTTCTTAAAGAGAAAAAGTTTGGGAAGGAAAACAATCGGCTTTCTAATCTTAAAAATGCAGGAGCTCGAGAAATGTGAAGCGAGTTTTCAGGTGAAACATTGCCTTTGTCGAGAGAAGGACGCCACTACTGAAGCTTCATAAAGCTATCTAAATTAGTTAAAACAATTTACCAGCTTTCTTGGTTGGTAAATCAGTACAAAAATATAACATATATAAATAGAATAATTGGGGGAAAAATTGACAAACAAAATCAATGTAAGGCACTAAAGGAAGTAATAGCCCCAAAAATAGTTAAAATGTGAAAAAGAGAACGAAATAGAACGGATTTATGAGTGGCCGGGAATAGGAAGTGATAGTCGGCACCATCCTCGGAGGAGGAGATGAGAACAATGTCGGTGAAGAGAAAATATGATAAGCGAAGAAAATCAATTCCATAAGGAAATTGATCTCCTGCATGAGCTCTTCCATAGTCTTGCCGGCCCCATTGTTGCAGTTTTTGTAGATGCCACCATCATGAGGGATGTACACTTCCGGACAAGAGATGCAACCACCTCCATGTTACTATTGTATTCAATGTCGGAGTTGTTGTGGCAAGGGTGGTGTCTTTTAAACTTAGACACAAGAGATTTTTGTACAACACAACAACTTAAAAAGTTAGAACCATTTCATTTCATTAACTATTAAATCCAAATTTAAATATTAGCTTATTTGCTTACCAATATATTATATATAGGGTTTTTTCTTCCAAACAATATTAAAATTTGATACCACTTGAGTCAAATGGATTGAATATGTCCCAAAATATGAATATAACTTATTTTTATTTCAAGCTAAGTAATTTTAGATAGAGAGGAAAAATACCCCGACAGTTCTATTGTAAATTAATAATATATGCATCTTATCCAGAAGGTGGAGAATCCATCTCACATTGTTGGTAAAATCCCATATATCCAAGACCCATAAATTGGAAAAATTTGGTATTAGCCATATGGGGTGCATCTCTGGTTAATGACGATTCATTTGTACTATTAGCTAGCTACTAACCGTACTCCACTCTCTCACGACATCATCTAGAGTGTCCATATGTGAGTGATCAATGCCACTGTGTCGTCTTTCCAAGGAATCTTGATCCCTAGAAAACTTCATTAACAACATGCAAAGATTGATGATTGATGTTTAAAAATATTATTATTCTACGCCGTCCCACGAAAATTAAGCGTTGAGATTTTTAAAACCTTGAAAAGAAGAGAAAGTAGGAACAAAACAAAGGGTTGATTTTCTTACGTAAATTGTTTAGGGTTTTGAAGTTTGGAAGATTGAGTGGGGTGTTCCCTTGAACTTTTATTTAAAGAAACGTTTTGTTTCTATGGGTACTTTTGTTTCATTTGAAAATGTATTTTGAGGTTTCTTTCTTTAGCATTTTGAAATCTTATCTTTTATAATTGGATAAACAAAGACAAAATATTGGAAAAAAATTTTTAACATTGAAAGTTAATGAATGAAACTTAGACATTAAAAATAACTATTTATATGGCCTTGACAAATTTATATTTGATTATAATTTCTAATTATTTTCTTACGTTAGAATGGCGAAAATTTGTTTTTAATCTTTAGTTTTTGTTTATTTTAAGTCTTTCTACAAACTTCTTAAATTAACATGCAACTTCATGAATATTAATTATTAACCATATTCTCTCTATCAACACCCTAACTAAAAGTTAAAAAATTCTTCAAGAGTTTAATATTTAAAAAACGATTAAGATCCACCACTACTTATACGTTGTCGTTATCCAAATCGACCGTCTTAACCTCTCTGAATGCATCACTGATACTCCTAAACCTCGTTTCAGCCCATAAGTGGAACGGAACTCACAATAAATAAACTCATATTGTGATTTTCTATGGATATTTGCTATCCAAAATTGGCTCCCATCTCATCAACAACATCATCCAGTAGTCGAAATGGAAAGACTCCATTTTCATGAATTCGATGAAATCTTCCCCCGTGTCAAAATCGAACTGGAACTGTCTCAGCTGTAGGTCTGGAGTACCCACTTTTTCCTCAATATTCCAAATTATTCGCATCATAAAAAATAAAGTCTTCATGTCGTGCATGTTCTGATTCATGCACCAGAAATCAAGGTTCTGGTGTAGCCTTCGATTATCTCTGAATTGTCAAATTGTGGGACTGATGTGAATTTCATCTTTTACCTACTTGTCTCTATCTTTTTCTTTGAACCACCATGTCTCATCAAATATTTCTATGACATTATCACCAAACAGATTATGAACTGAAAATTAGTGAGTAGAGAAACAAAAAAAGGCCTATCCCAAAACCAAAAACTATATGTTATTAAAAACCAACCAAATAGGGAATAAAATCTGTGAGATGTTGAGAATGATCTGTTGTGACTCGCAATTATAAAAGCATTACCATAACATGCCCCATCATTTAACTGTATAATATAAATATTTACTAATTTAGAATATTTGAAATTTTATAAACTAAAAACCCATGAAAAATATTTATATTATACGGTATCAGAAAATATAGGGAAATTTGAGCAATCTCTTTCGATATTTCGAACTTAAAAACTCTAAAATCTAATATGATTTAATATTTTTATGATAATTTTTATTTTATGAATTTTCTATTATCTATAAAATAATTGGTGTTCGGCAATAAATTTATTTAATCCAGATAAATTATAGAACTATCTTTAATTAATACTTGTTTATGCACACAAAAATGTACACCTGTTTTAATAGTATATATATTCACTGCACAAAAAGTTCTTTTGCAAAATCTGCACAGTTTTCATTACCTATACACAGAAATATGACTAAAACCAAACCCTAAAAGACACATAAAAGCAAAAATCCCAGTTTTTTTAATTTTATCATGGTTTTTGGTGCAAAGATGGAAATTGGGTTCTAAGGGTATAAAACTGGAAAGTATCATTATTCAACTCAACATAAAAGAGAGAAAAACAATGCTCTTCTTAAAACATAGTTCTTGGATAAGGACAAGTCTACTTCCATAACATAATACCATAGCATTGATTCTTTTTCATCCTAAAATCAATGGTTAGCAAAGTTACTTCAAACACATAATAATGGGCAGAGGTTTTTGTTAATCAATTATGGGAATTTTAAATGATTAATGAACTACTCCATTAATCATATTGAATAACGAACTGTCACAGCACATACACATATTGAATACTTGGTAGAAAAATAACAATTAAAGTTACAATAACTCATCATAGAAACTAAATCGCCCAAACAATATTTTGGTGGGGTGGGGGGGGGGGGGGGGGGGGGGGGGGAGGGGGTGGGGTAAAATTTCCAAACAATAGTTTAAATGTGTAAGATAGGGAACGAACCAGAACGACTTTATGGGTAGGTGAGGCGGCTCCGTTGGTGTCAGAGGCTCTAACGTCAGTGAAGGACCTGGAATTGATGACGTTCATCTCCTTCAAGAGCTCTTCCTTAGCCTCGACGACCCCGTCGCTGCACTCCTTGGAGGGGCCAGCATCGTGAGGGATTTACAGTTCCCGACAAAAGATGCAACGCACATCCGCGTCAATGTCGAAATCGATGTCGGAGTAGTTGTGGCAAGGGTGGTGTCTCTTTATCTTACAACAAGGAGTTTATTAAGTTCCACAATTAAAAAAAATCAAACCCGCCCCCTTTATAGAACTTAATCAAAAAATTAATATTAGGTTTTTTGTTGACAAAAAAAAACTATATATGTTAGTGTATTTTTTGCCAAACAATATTTAAGATTTGATACCATATGAGTAAGTCAAATCAATTGAATATGTAACAAAATTATGAACATAATTTATTTTTCCTTTTCAACGAAGTCATAGTCCATATCAGGCTATGTGATTCTAAATGGAGAGAGAAATACTTCAGCGAGTCTCTTGTAAATCAAAATATGTCATCCAATTCTAATGCTGGATAATCCATCACACACACCGTTAGTAATATCTCCACTTCTCAAAGATCCATCTATTTTATCAGGTTAAAATTAGAGAATTTCGACCAATGGACATGTCGATTGCTTATATGGCTAATACCGAATATTGCAAGTAAAACCCAGAAAATAACAGAAACGACATGCTATTTGTCCTAACTTAAAGCATACGGTAACAGTTTAAAATTCCAAAATGATATTCTTATTCCAAAGACATTCTGATTGTCTTACCAAAACCATTCGTAAGCATCCTTAATGAATATGGAAACAAACATACGTAAACGTCATATAAAAAGAAGAAAAGCAAATGAAAACTTCTGAAAACCAATACTACACCTAACCTACTCCTCCAGCTACTCAAGCTCAACTGCAAGAAAGGAGGACTAAGGAATTTGGATAATCCAATGAGAAGGATCCCATGGACCCACCAATTTACCATATATACGATTTATCACAACAACAATGCAAATATAAACCTAAAACATGCAGCAAATTATCACGTCCTATGACACACAATTATCACATAAAAGAATCCTATCTACAGTGTTTTTATGCCATGTGCATGCAAATCCACATGTGGATGCTAAATTCTGCTTTTTCAAATGGGTATTCAATTTTGACATTTGTTGACTTATAACCGAGGATCCACTAACCATCATAGAGCTTGATTTAAAGGCATTTTCTTCATACTGACTTTGTGATGTCTCCCCTAGATGCATTTTCTTCTACAGATCGTGATAACTATACTTGCAGATCCTTGAGATTCTCGGCTACGTAAGTATAGTCGTGCATCCGTATTTTTTATCTGCTTGCTTTGTTTTTCCTCAATCATAAAGCTCTCTCTTTTTCATGTGCTAGCCGAGAATACTCGTACCGTCGTCTATTATGAAGGCTTATGCAAGCGACCTGAAGGATGCATTAGACAAGATTTCCGAGCGTGAAGCTTATGTAAGAGAATTCAAACTTCTTAAAGAAAAAAAGTTTGGGAAGGAAAACAATCGGCTTTCTAATCTTAAAAATGCAGGAGCTCGAGAAATGTGAAGCGAGTTTCCAGGTGGAACATTGCCTTGCTCGAGAGAAGGACGCCACTACTGAAGCTTCTCAAAGCTATCTAAATTAGTTCAAACAATTTAGCAGCATTCTTGGTGGGTAAATCAGTACAAAAAATAACATATATAAATAGAATAATTGGGAAAAAAATGACAAACAAAATCAAAGTAAAGAACTATTGGAAGTAATAGCCCCAAAAATAGTTAAAATGTGAAAAAGAGAGAAAGAACCAGAACGGATTTATGAGTGGCTAGGAATAGGAAGTGAGTCGGCACCATCCGCGGAGGAGGAGATGAGAACAACGTCGGTGAAGAGAAAATACGATAAGCGAAGAAAATCAACTCCATAAGGAAATTGATGCATGAGCTCTTCCACAGTCTCGCCGGCCCCATTGTTGCAGTTTTTGTAGGTGCCACCATCGTGAGGGATGTACACTTCCGGACAAGAGATGCAACCACCTCCGTGTTACTATTGCATTCAATGTCGGAGTTGTTGTGGCAAGGGTGGTGTCTTTTAAACTTACACACAAGAGATTTTTGTACAACACAACAACTTAAAAAGTTAGAACCATTTCATTTTATTAACTATTAAATCCAAATTTAAATATTAGCTTATTTGCTTACCAATATATTATATAATATATAGGGTTTTTTCTTCCAAACGATATTAAAATTTGATACCACATGAGTCAAATGGATTGAATATGTCCCAAAATATGAACATAATTTATTTTTATTTTTCCACCAAGTTCATACAAGCTAAGTAATTTTAGATAGAGAGGAAAAAGACCCCGACAGTTCTATTGTAAATTAATAATATATGCATCTTATCCAGAAGGTGGAGAATCCATCTCCCATTGTTGGTAAAATCCCACATATCCAAGACCCATAAATTGGAAAATTCTGACTAATGCACATATCGGGTGCATCGCTGGTTAATGACGAAGCATTTTTACTATTAGCTACTAACCATTCTCCACTCTCTCAAGACATCATCTAGAGTGTCCATATGTGAGTGATCAATGCCACTGTGTCGTCTTTCCAAGGAATCTAGATCCCTAGAAAACTTCATTAACAAAATGCAAAGATTGATGATTGATGTTTAAAATCATTATTATTCTACGCCGTCTCACGAAAATTTAGCGTTGAGATTTTTAAAATCTTGAAAGGAAGATAAAGTAGGAACAAAACAAAGGGTTGATTTTTTTACGTAAATGGTTTAGGGTTTTGAAGTTTGGAAGATTAAGTGGGGTGTTCCCTTGAATTTTTATTTAAAGAAACGTTTTGTTTTCTTAGGGTACTTTTGTTTCATTTGAAAATGTATTTTGAGGTTTCTTTCTTTAGAGTTTTGAAATCTTATCTTCTATAATTGGATAAACAAAGACAAAATATTGGAAAAAAAATATTTAACGTTGAAAGTTAATCACTTCATCAAAACATGGTTTTTGCTACTGATTGTTGCTACTGATTGTTGCTACTGATTAGGCAGTCGGTAAATTTACCGACTATTTCGCTACTGATTTGCGTCTGATTTGCGACTATTTTCAGATAGTCTGATTTGCGTCTGATTTGCGACTATTTTCAGATAGTCGCAAATCAGTAGGTATTTAGTGACTAAAAATTTCAGTCGTTAATAAGTAGCAGTTTTATGACTGATTAGTGACTGAATTGTAGTCGGAAAACATGCAGTAGCTATTCAGTAGTAATTTTAGCAACTGATTTGCTACTGAATCCGGTGGGTTGTGAACAGTAGCAAATCAGTAGCAAAACAGTAGCAAAAGTAGTTATAATTATTGGATCTTCTTTCCCTCCTCTTATATAAAACGGTTCTTCTTCTTCTACTACTTTTTTGAATTGGTTTTTCTTCTTCTTTTTGAATTGATTCTTCTTTTTCTTTCTTTTATAGGGACGACGACGGATTCATACCGCAAAACTCTAGAATTGTCCCTTCTTAAATCTCAGATTCTCTGTATAGATCGATTCCTTTTTTAGTTTTAATTCCTTTGTACATTGTTTATAAAATATCAAAATATTAACAAAAATATTATTTTTAATTCATATCGCAAAACTCTAGAATTGTCCCTTAAAATAGTATTTAAAACTCTCAAAGTTGAACTTACTAGCAGTTTAAATCCTGAGATTTTACCACTCTCACTCTAAACCTTGAAGGTAACATAACTTATACTTTAAACACTCAAAGTAGGGTTTTGTTTTGCTCCGTCGAAATTTTAAACGGAATGTTTAACACCGTTAACGGAACAGTGGATTCCGGTGAAACGTAGTTATTTTTTTAATGCGAGATGGAGCAACCACATCCAATGAACACTGAGACAAACCGACAAGGGATTCCTCGCCACTGGTTTAGCTCACTTGTTTCTCTCTTCTGATGATCCATCCTCTCCACTGGTTTAGCTCACTTGTTTCTCACTTGATGTTATGTTTTGCAAATGGGAACAAATCCTTATTAGTTGGAGTTGCCTTTCCATTTTGATTTAGAACTTGAAACTTATGTTACTTTTGTTTAACTGTAATTTTGGTTTTTTGGTGTATGGATTTGTGTTCTTCATTTGTTTTACTTTACTTTTGTAAACTTCACTACAAGAAAATTGAGTATTGATGGCAGTTGCAGATAGCGTTTTTGTTGTTTATGCTATCGTTGACTAAACCACATATTTTAGATAGCGTTTGTTTATTAGTAAATGCTATTAATTCTCACGCACTAATTTTCTGATTTCACGCCTATTATTTAATAGTATATACACAGTTAAAACGCTATGTAAAGTTGAGCGGGACAAAAAAATTTAAGTGCCCGCCTCATACCCTTAGCGAAAAAATTCCCCAATTATTTTTTGCTCTCCCTCCCCCTTCGTTCGTTATCCCTCTTCTCTCGATCTGAGTTTATGTTCTTCTTTGAAATCCCTAAAATTGTGTTCAAACCTAATCTCGTCTCTTCCATCCTCATCGGTCACTCCACACCGTCTATCAATGTCGGACAGGATACCTTAAACCCTAATAACGATGTCGACTCTGTTAAGACTTTCTTATGAAACGAGGACTCTCCCAATCTCCCTCCACCTCTGCTCCTCCTCCTTCGTCCAGATTCAAATCAAATCCCGAAGGTTTCCTTCCCCCCTCTCATCCTCTCAACTTCGCTTTCGTTTTCTATAATCTGGGTTTTTCGTTACCTCTTGATACGTTTCGAATTCTACAAGGGTTTTTTTATAGATTTCATTCTTTGGTCCTGAAGGTTGTTTTGTTAGCCCGTTGTGAAAAGTTTTGTTCTTTATAGCTTTCATTCATCTGTTTCTTCTAATACAGTGTAATTGTGTTAGATGTGGCTTGTATTTTGTTGTCTTGTTCGATTTTAGTTCAAGTTTTAACTGGGATTCTTATGGTTTTATAGCTTAATGTCAGCTTATTTAGGAAATAGCTTTGCTAAATGACTACGGTATGTATAGCTTTAATGCCATATTAATTTTGGCTTGGCATCAGGTGATTCTCAGTTTTTGGAAGATGATACCACAAAGAATTTTGCCTGGAAGGTTGCTGATCATAAAAGATTGAAGATTGTCCCACGCGTTATAATGAGTAAAAGAGTATTTTATATTGCTGGATGTTTGGGAAAGACTGTGAAGGTAGAGCTGAATGGTAAAAGAGTTCCAATTAAATCATTTGGTGATTATGTTGATCTTTACCTAAGTGCAGCCAATAAATCAAGGACGGACCCTCTCCCAAGGTTTGTTTAATCTATGAACGTTTTTGTTGATCATCTATAAGTAGACGGTGAATTGGAATTAATATTGATCTTTTGAGGTTTTTTGTGTGAGATTAGGATAACTGAGAAACTCAGTGACAGATGGGATGTGCTCGAGTTGAGATTCTGGATTTCTTCTGGTACATCTCTTCGATGGTCTTCCCCTTCCCAGCTCGCTATGCCGCTGGCGCCTTCCCCACATTGACGTTGTTGCTGCTTTGCAGCGGGAGTTTGGTAGCCATGGTTTGGGGAAAGTTGAGAGTTTCTGAGAAGGAAACTGTGTCGATCTGGTGAGATCTAGACGGAGAAATCAGAAGGATTGAATGAGAGAGATTAATCTGATTTTTTAGATCACTGAAGCTAACTAACTAGTAAATTAAATCCTCTGTGTGTATTATTAATTTGATCTTAACAATGTAAATCGAATTGTATTTTGTTAATTTTAACTTAAGAAACGTTAATCTCAAGTTAGAGTATATAACGAGTGTTTGATTTAGGGTATATGGGTTCACACTTGTAAGATATTTTTTTATATTTTTTAATTAAAAAAAGAAAACACAACAAATTATTGTTTCATACGAAGAACATAAGATAGAGTAAAAAAATTATTACAAAATTACAAATAAGAAGGAAAAATTAGTATGTCTTTGATTTAGGGTTTAGGGCGTAGAGATTGGGGTTTAGGGTATAAGGGTATAGAAATTGAAATATATTTTTTATAGTTCTATTAACAATAACAATAAATTTGTCTCATAATCTGTACATAAAAATAAAAAATTAGAAAAAAACGAATTCTTGATATTATTTTAGGGTATATATAGGGTTTAGGGTTTAAAATGAAATACTATTTCTTTGTAATTTTCTAACTAAGAATTAAAAATAAAAAACTTATTATCTTATAATATTATAAGTCTTGGTGATTTTTAATAAAATAATCTAATAAAAAATTCTAACTAAAATAAAATTTACAATCTTACAAACATTTGATTTAGTGTTTAGGGTATTGGAGGGTTAAGGTTAGGGTAAGGGTTTAGGAGATGAGAACAAGTAATGTTTTAAAGATAAAACTAAAATAAGAGTTAAGTCTTCATTTAAGAGATGAGAACATGTAATGTTTTAAAGATAAAACTAAAATAAGAGTTAAGTCTTCATTTAGGGTTTAGGGCATTGGCGTAACTTATGTTGATTTAGGGTTTATGTTATGTTGATTTAGTGTTTAGAGTTTAGGTTATGTTGTCAATTAACAAATAAAAATGATTTGAAAAAAAATTAAATAATTGCAAATGATTGCAAACTCATTACAAACATACAAACCGTACTAATGATAAGTTACTAAGAATTTCATCTATAATTGCAAAATCATTATAAAATGATTACAATCTTACAAACCCTACAAACTAATGATAAATTACAAAATCTTTCATATATAGTTTAGTGTCGCACAACATTTACTATATAGTTTTTGTTTTTATTTTTTTTGTAAACTCCAAAATTACATATCATTATGAAAGTAAATAATTTAGGGAATTTTCAAAAGTACACTTCATTGATGTCTATTTTCAAAAAGACCAAATTTATAAAGGTTTATAAAATTCAAATTTATAAACATATATAAAAATTCAAATTTATAAGGACCTTATAAAGCCTTATAAAACTCTATAAAACATGTTTTATAAACCCTTATAAACATGTTTTATAAACACTTATAACTTTGAATTCTTATAAACAAATTTATGATGTTGTATTTTTGAAAATAAATATCATAGAATTGTACTTTTGAAAAGCGGTATCATCAAAGTGGTATATTTTAAAATTTCTCAATAATTTATCATAACCTCATTGATATAAATTATTTTCTAAATTAAATGTAAATAAAACATATTAAAAATCGCTTTATTTAGGGTATGAAAATCTATCATTATATTAAAAACAAATACAACAAATATTGTTTCATAAAATAAATAGAAAATCTATCATTATAAATCTTAAAAAATTTAAAATACAAAAATTTAAGTTAATTTTAAAATAAATTACTCATAAACTACAAAATATAAAACATTATTCATTAAAAACTAAATAAAAATAGAGAACCAATGAAAAATGATCACTAAGATTGATGACGTGGCCAAATCTCATTCATTGATTGCCTCTGCTTTTCTTTCTCTCCGTTAGATTACTCTTCCAATTCCAATCTCTTGTCTTCCTCGTCTTCTCTTTCTCGTCTCACTTCTCTTTCAGACGAGGGCATGATGAGGTCGAAATAGACGAGTGGGAGTTCACCGGAAGACATTCAGGATGATGAACAAGAAGGAACGGTGGAGAAATAATAGTGACGGCGAAGATATAGACTCGCCGTAGAACAGTTCGTTGGAGCAGCCGGTGACTCCTCCGCCGTCGTAGATTCGTCAAGAGATTTGGGATTAGGTTTCGCAAATCAAAGGTAATACCTTTCGTTCTCTTCTCGAACTAGAAACCTTAAACCCACTCTGTATCTATCTCACAATCAAAGGTAATACCTTTCTAATCGCAATCACACTCTCACACGATCTACATATCATATGTTTATGCTTCCGCTTCAATTGAATTCGCTAAAATTTATTATATCATATTAAATTTCTCTTCTTTTTTTCTTTGTTCGATTTTGTGTAGAAATCCTGCAAGGTGTATAGTTTCTGTGCTGCCGAGTCCGTATGACAATTCTATGAAAATTGGTAACTTCAAATGATTTCGGGGTTTAGGCCCTCAACACTTTTTTTTGCTCTTCCCAGAATGACACAGAAGTTAAAGTAACAGCGACGTGTATACGTGTTCCTGTTATGCGTGTTCATGCAGAGAGTGTGAATCTCCAGTTTGAGAATTCTCTTGATGAGGTAATAATACACATCGAACATGTTTTCTACTGACACTGTTAACTAGACTTGCTAAGTTAACCCCTGAGGCTGCTTAGCTTAATTATTCAATACTATAATCTATTCTCGTCTTCAAGTTTTAACGGGTTTTCTAACTGTATTTTCACAGAACACATCAAGGGAGCTCTTGAAGAAAGCACCTGGAGTTTATATTATAGACGACCGCTCTTCTACCACCTTCCCTATTCCACTTGATGTCTCTAACAAAGACGATGTCGCGGTTGGTATGATCAGGCGAGACTTGTCTCAAGTTGGCAATTTCGGGTAAGTAAAGTTTCAGTTTTTCGATTGAATTTGAACCCAACTGAGTTTTTTCCATTTGGTTTAAAGGCTAAAACTTTGTGAATTCAGGCTAGACATATTCGTCTGCGGCGATCAAATACGCAAAGGAGCTGCTCTAAACGCTGTTCAGATCGCTGAGATGCTTCTCTGAATTCGAATGCCTCACTTGGCTTTCAAATGCGTTTGCAAGCTTTATATATTACTTTTTTTTTCCAGGTGAGAGTAAGAGCAACCTTGTATTTAGGCCTGGGCATAATAACCGAACCGAATGAAACCGAACCGAACCGAACCGAAATTAATGGTTCGGTTAGGTTATGGTTACTTCATAATAACCGAATAGTTTTTATTTTTGATATCCATTGGTTATGATAATCGAATGGCTATTAACCGATAACCAATGGGTATCCATGGATATCAAAAAAAAAAATTTATGTTTATTTCCCTTAATTAACCAAAATAACCGAAATATAACCGAAATAACTAAACCTAAATAATCGAAACTAACCGAAATAGCTGAAACTAATCGAAATATTTTTGAAATTTAACCGAAATAACCGAAATATTTTGAAATTTAACCGAAAATAACCGAAAATATTTGAAATTTAACTAAAAATAACCGAAAATAACCGAAACCATTCGGTTAACCAAAAATACCCGAAAGATTTCGGTTACCAAACGGTTATTAATTTTGATAACCATACCGAACCGAACCGAATGGTAACCGAACCGAAACCGAACCGAAAACTGTTACTAACCAAATGAATAGTAAAAGACATAACCGAACGTAACCGAAAACCGAAATAACCGAACCGAACCGAACCGAATAACCATTTTCCCATCCCTACTTGTACTTGTCACTGAAGCATATCCAGAGTCTGAATTCAATCCTACCCGTGATGTTCTGGAGGGTAAAGGTATCACAGTGGAAGATCTTTTGGCGCCTCTTGAAGGAAAATCTGGGTATCACCAACTAAGCAAGAGGATCTCCCGGTTGCACAAAGATACTCAATCTGTTGTCCATGCTCAATTGCCAAAGCCAGAACGAGAAAGACTGGAACGGAAAGCAGTGAGAGGACTAGTTGAGAAGAAGTTTATTAAGTGGTTGCATTCACAAGTTTGAAGTGAATTCACAAGTATACATACAAAAGTTGTATGAACTAATTTTTTAATCTTGTAATTTTACTTTCTAATATAGGCATTTTGTAACATGGTTTTATATTAATATAATAAAATATGTTACTTTTTTTAATATGCCAAATTATTCAAAAACCAAAAAAAAAAAAAATCCCTAATTATATGTAATTAGTCTACATTTATATTAATAAATTGAATTTTTTGTTTTAATTTAAAAAATATATCAGTCGCTAATCAGTAGCTATATTTAGCTACTGAATAGCTAAAATCAGTCGTAAAAAAATCATAAACCAGTAGCAAATCGATCGTTAAAAAAATCACAAACCAGTAGCAAATCAGTAGCTAAAGTAGTAGGTAATCAGTCGCAATTCAGTAGCTAAATTTTACGACTGATTACCGATTACGGCTGTAGTAGCAAAATTCAGTCACTATTCAGTCACTAGTCAGTCGTAAAATTTTGCTACTGATTAGCGACTGAATAGTGACCGCCTAATATCAGTCGTAAATCAGTAGCAATTTTGCGACTGATTTATTTAGCGACGAGACCTTTACCTACTGCAAAAATCAGTCGGTAATCAGTCGTAACATGGTGTTTTGCTACTGATTTCCGACTGTTTTTGCAGTAGTAAAAAATCTATTTTCTTGTAGTGAATGAATGAAGCTTAGACATTAAAAATAGCTATTTATATGGCCTTGACAAATTTATATTTGTTTATAATTTCTAATTATTTTCTTACGTTAGAATGGCGATAAAATTGTTTTTAATCTTTAGTTTTTGTTTATTTGAAGTCTTTCTACAAACTTCTTAAATCAACAAGCAACTTCATGAATATTAATTATTTACCATATTATCTCTATCAACACCCTAACTAAAAGTTAAAAAAAAATTCAAGAGTTTAATATTTAGAAAACGATTAAGATCCACCACTACTTGTACTTTGTCGTTATCCAAATCGATCGTCTTAACCTCTCTGAATGCATCATTGATACTCCTAAACCACGGTCCATCCCATAAGTGGAACGGTACTCCCAATAAACAAACTCATATTGTGATTGTCTATGGATATTTGCTATCGAAAATTGGCTCCCATCTCATCAACAACATCATCCAGTAGTCGAAATGGAAAGACTCCATTTTCATGAATGGAAAGTCAAAATCGAACTGTAACCGTCCCAGCCGTAGGTATGGAGCACCCACTTTCTCCTCGATATTCCAAATTCTTCGCATCATAAACAATAAAGTCTTCATGTCGTGCATATTCAGATTCATGCACCAGCAATCAAGGTTCTGGTGTAGCCTTCGATTATCTCTTAATTGTAAAATTGTGGGACTGCATGTGAATTTCATCTTTTTCCTACTTGTCTCGATCTTTTTCTCTGAACCACCATGTTTCATCAAATATTTCTATGACATTATCACCAAACAGATTTTGAACTGAAAATTAGTGAGTAGAGAAACAAAAAATGTGTATCCCAAAACCAAAAACTATATGTTATAAAAAACCAACCAAATAGGGAATAAAATCTGTGAGATGTCGAGAATGATCTGTTGTGACTCTCAATTTATACCTAGCACCCCTGTTCTAAAAAGCGGCTGCCTAGGTACTAGGCGGCCAGACACCTTGGAGATTAGTGTCTAGGCGGTGGAGCTAGGCGTTGAACGGATTAATATGATTTTGACCGGATTAATCCGATTTTTGGCCGATTTTTTCCGATTTTAATTTTTTTTTTTTTTTTTTGAAATTATGAAAAAACTTTAAATTTTAAATTGATGTGTTGTATGATAGTTAAGTTTAAATTTTAATTTTAAATTATAAAAACTTTATATTTTTAGGATAGTTAAGTTGTCTATTTATAAAAAAGGAGTAATAAAGAAGGAGTAGAGGCGAGGAGAAAATAAGTTGTCGATTTGAGACTTTGCCACCAAACAAAAAAACTCAATTTTAAAACTTGTTGGACCAATTCAAGAGCCAATTATAATTCAATTTACTCACGTGTATTCAAATAATAGCATATCATTGTCTTTGTTGAGATTTCTAAATTAACCCAAAATAATATATTTCACCAATTTGCTATATATTATTTATAAAATTGCATATTTCTACATATAATAATGTATATTTGATATCATATATTTAATTTTCAATATAAATTAAATAAAATAATATTAAAAACTAGTCCCCGATTAATCCCCGATTTTTGGGCTAGGCGCTAGGCCCAACCCGACCGCCCGACTAGCGCCTAGCGCCTAGCGCAATTTTGAACATTGCCTAGCACTATCACTGATCATCATTATTCTGCATATTACATTTGCTGCATATCAATTTATTATGACCTAGTTCAATTGCAAACCAATTTCATAATCTGTGATTTATTTATGTTCGGTGTCCCAATAAAAACTTCTATGAATATACGATAGCACATTAGTAATTAAAAATTTTCAATTTCAAAAATGGATTATATTATATAATTCAGTGCAATAGGATATTTATTAAACTAATTAATGTCGATTAATATAAATATGTTAATTTATACTGGACATATTTTTATTTGATTATCTTATCAATATTTTCCTAATTCAAAATCAATATGCTTTTCAAAAAGATAAATTATTAATTTTTATTAATAAAATGTTATATAAATTAATATAATTAAACTATCAAATTTATTGTTTTCGACGTGTGTCTAAAGATAGTAATAATAATATTGTTTAGGAATTATAAACTATCATTTATGAATAAAAATAATAGTCACGTCAAAAGGCTAAGTCAAAGGAAACATTGTTGATGAATAAATGAAAAAACTAACAAGTGAACAAAACCTGATTATATACTACATAGAAAAACAAATATCTCCTAAAAAATTAAATGAAAATTTACATTATTTTCAGTTTTTTCATGCAATCTAATAATCTAACCTTTTTTAATTTAAAGCACCCATATTTTTTTAAATGAGAAATTATTAATATTTTGTTTTTAAAATCTAATGTAAATTATGTAATTTAACAATAAAAATTAATTATTCTCAACGCGTGTCTCAAAAATGCAATAGATAGAAAAATTAATAGTTTCTCTTTTTTAAAGCCCATTCTTTCTAATGCAAAAAAAGGGCTTTTAAAAATAGAAATTACTAATTTCTCTATTTATTACATTCTTTAGAAACGCATTGAAAATAATTAAATTCGATAGTTAAACTACATTAATATACATTAGATATTTAAAAATAAAAATTAATAATTTCTCATTTAAAAACTCATTGGTTCTTTGAATTAAAAAAACTTAAATTATTAGAGCGCAAGAAAAAAAACTTAAAAATATTGTAAATTTCCATTTAATTGTTATTTAGGAGATAATTTTACCATTTAGTATATAATGAGGTTTTGCTAATTTGTTAGTCTTTTCCTATATTATCAACATTCTTTCCTTTAACTTAGCTTATCAGCCCCAAGCGACAACAACTTTTATTCATAAATCAAAGGTTATGATTCTTAAACATTAGTATTATTATAGTCTTCACATAGATGTTGAAAACAATATTTTTATACTTAAGTAATATATGTTTTATTAAATTTTAGATATAAAATTATTAATTTCCTTTCTTAAATTAAAAACAATAAATTGAAAAATCTCCAAAAGATTTTCATTATTTTTAAAAAGATATTATTTTTTGTAAATTTGTGTATTATCAAGTTTTGTTGTAAAGCAAAAATAAACCTGATAATAAACAAAATTGAAAAAATATATCATTAAAATAATTAAAACTTTTGGGATTTTTTGCAATCTATATATTATAAGATTATGTTGGTTTGTTAGTCTTGTCATAAACTCTGAAGCCATCACATAGTATATGATTAATGGATAAATTATGGTTATAATTTTTTACGATGTTATTTAATGAAAATGGAGGAAGGAAAAAAATATCGGGGGAGTGGAGGATTTTACGAGGAGCGTCGGGAAGGAGGAAGGAGAAAAACAACAATAATTTCTTTTTTTTTTAGTTTTTCATTTCTTTAGATTTATTAATTGTAATTAATATTGTTTTTTTGTTTTAAAAAGTAACTCGCAAATGATCGCAAGTATATAAACATTACCCTAACATGCCTCATCATTTAACTGTATAATATAAATATTTACTAATTGAGAATATTATAAATTTTATACACTAAAACACCTTGAATAATACTTATATTATACGTTATCAGAAAATCTAGTGAAATTTAAGCAATCTCTTTTGATATTTCCAAATTAAAAACTCTAAAATCTAGTATGATTTAAAATTTTTATGATAATTTTTATTTTCTTATTTTTTCTATTTTCTATAAAATAATTGATGTTCGGCAATAAATTTAATTAATCCAGACAAATTATAGAACTATCTTTAATGAATACATGTTTGTACACACAAAAATATACACCTTTTTAAATAGTATATATATTCACTGCACAAAAAGTTCTTTTGCAAAATCTACAAAGCTTTATCATGGTTTTCTGTGCAAAGATGGAAATTGGGTTCTAAGGGTATAAAACTGGAAAGTATCATCTTTCATCATAACATAAAATAGAGAAAAACAATGCTCTTCTTAAAAAAATAGTTCTTGTATTAGGACAAGTCTACTAACATAACAAAATACCATACCATTGGTTCGTTTTCATCCTAAAATCAATGGTTAGCAAAGTTACTTCAAACACATAATAATGGGTAGAGGTTTTTGTTAATCAATTCTGGGAATTTTAAATGATTAATGAACTACTCCATTAATCATATTGAATGATGAAATGTCACAGCACATACACATATTGAATACTTGGTAGAAAAATAACAATCAAAGTTACAATAACTCATCCTAGAAACTAAATCGCCCAAACAATATTTTAGATGGGGGGGGGGGGTAAAATGTCCAAACAATAGTTTAAATGTGAAAGATAGAGAACGAACAATAACGAATTTATGGGTAGGTGAGGCAGCTCCGTTGGTGTCAGAGGCTCTAACGTCAGTGAAGGACCTGGAATTGAGGATGTTCATCTCCTTCAAGAGCTCTTCCTCAGCCTCGACGACCCCATCGCTGCACTCTTGGAGGGGCCAACATCGTGAGGGATTTACAGTTCCCGACAGAAGATGCAACGCACATCCGCGTCAATGTCGGAAACTGCTGTCGGAGTAGTTGTGGCAAGGGTGGTGTCTCTTTATCTTACAAAAAGAGTTTATTAAGCCCCACAATTAAAAAAATCAGACCCGCTCTCCCTTTTATAGAACTATATTGTGATTGTCTATGAATATTTGCTATCGAAAATTGGCTCCCACCTTATCAATAATATCATCCAGTAGTCAAAATGGAAAGGCTCCATTTTCATGAATTCGATGATATCTTCCCCCATGTCAAAATCGAACTGGAACTGTCCCAGCCGTAGGTCTGCAGCACCCACTCTCTCCTCGTGATACACTCGGAGTTTAACCCTAAAAGTAACTACGGCAAGAGCACAGCTGACGAAGTAGTAATGTAGGGATCGAATCCACATAGACCAAATGCAACACTACGAGAATGCAAGTTGAAAGTAATTCTAAGACGAATGATGTTTGTTTGTGGGTTGTAACTTCTAAAACTAATAATGGTGAGTAAAATGATGTAAATTCAATAAGAGAAAGCACAGGTCCTTAGGTAATTCGCAGGAAATTCAAATTCACTAAACAGACTATCGATTAGGGAGAGGATTAAGAACCGTTTTCGAACTCAAACATGAATATCTAACTAGTCCACTGTCGTGGTGCTCACTACTATGCCTAATAACCTAAGAATCTAAACTGTCGTTTGATCATAAATTTCTAGGCAAACATTAAAGTTCAGGTTTGATAAGTTAACAAATCACCTAAGCATCAGCTTTCGTTGGGTAAGGACGATTTGCTCATCTATGTTCTTTCAGGAAACCTAAATCAGTTTTGAAGTTTAGATTGATCCTAAAATCAGAAACTAGGTGATCAATCTAGTCTAAGCCTTAATCTCAACAATAGATGAAGAACTCTATGTAATTCTCTAATCTAACAGATCCGTTTCAGTGATTCATGAAAATCCCTTGAAACCCTAAAAACCTAACAAGTGGGTTACTCAGACATGATTGCAGAGAATACACAGAGAAAGAAGAAGTAATTCATAATCAAATAAAATATAAATCAAAATAGGGTTCAGAAATCTTCTCCGATATGAAGTAGAGATTCGTCTCCCCAAATCTTACAACAACAAAGCTCAAGTTCTCTGACGAATAAAAAAATAAAGCGTCTTCTAAAAAAACCTAAAAAATATGTTTTTATTAAGTTGCAGGTCGACTGGGATCGAAATCAGGCAAAATTGGGCCGAAAAAAGGAAGCCCAAAACTCAGATCTGCAAAATTTGGAGCTGGATCGATCGATATGGTCTTGGGCTCGAAATCTTCGTTTCGTCGGTCTGGATCGATCGGTCCGGCTTGATCTGATCGATCCAGAAGTTGAGTGTATTGGGGATCGATCGATCCAGTGATGGGATCGATCGATCCAAGGCGGTGACCGGTCGATTTGGTCTTCTGATCGGTCTGGAATATGGGCGTTTCAAGGGATCGATCGATCCAGCCTTCTTTTTCTGGATTTTTCGCCTTTTCTGCTCCTTGGTCAAAACTCCGTCCTGAAATGCCTTTAGACCTGAAATGACTCGAAATAGACTAAAAAGACTCGATGAAGACTCAAAAAAGATTCAAAATAAGAGTTAGAATGCGTTAAAAACGCAACACATAAACTCCCCCAGACTTAGGTTTTTGCTTGCCCTCAAGCAAACATAGAAACCAAGAACAAGAAAGAGGTTTGAAAACACGGAGATTAACCTTTTCTTTAGAACTCTGCAATGACCATCATCTTAGCGATCCACATATTGCTTAACCAACTTCAAATAAGGGATGGTACCGTATGGAGTCATGGTGGAAGAGTTTGCAAATGCGAGGGTCGCATTAGGAGGTCTTATATAAGCAATTTCCAACCTCTCTGCAACAGCCTTTGACATGAAATTCACGCTAGATCCAAAATCAACAAGAGATTCTTTAAATTCAACTCCAGAGATTGAGCATGGAACAGAAAACTTCCCAGGGTCTAAAATCTTAGACAATTGCTTCATCGGTGCTGGTGTGCTCCTTGCCTTGATGAAGAGTGCCTTAATCTCTTCTAGAGTTTCTCTGCAATACTTGAAGGGATCAAGAAAAGGTCGGCCTTCTAAGGCCTCTTCAAATGAGATATCATTGGGGATCTTCCTCACCATCCGGTCAAAACCACTCAGCTTCTCTACACTAATGGGATTCCTGAGGTGTCTAGGGGGCATGGGATATAGGATCTTAGGGACAAATAGTAGTGGGGTGATGGAGGTGTGCTTCTCCTCTGCTACAACATCATGTGCTTCATGCTTATCCATCAACTCAGGTGCAATCTCCATCTTATCATCAACTATTACCGCGTTGCAATGCTCTCTGGGATTTGTCTCAACTTTTCCAGGAAGATTTCTTGGCTGTATCCTAATAGCGTATGTGGTCTGAGCTACCTGAGTATCTAGCTTCTTCACATGAGTCTGGATGGCTTCATACTTGCTGTTGAGATCCTGATACATCCCATCTACCTTGACATTCATCTCGTTAGCTGTCTTCTGCTGATTCATCATCAGCTGCTGCATCATTGATTCAAGCTTAGACTCCTGGTTGGGTTGAGGGTTAGAGAATTGTTGTTTCTGCTGAAAACCACCTTGATTATGAAAATTATTTTGCCCTTGATTTTGCACGAACGTTTTCTGCTGGAAACCCTGTGCAAATGGCTGCTGTCCCTGATTTTTCACGCCAGTCTGCTAAAATCCCTTGGAGAAAATGGTGACGCCCGGATTTTGCACGAATGGTTTCTGTTGAAAATTTGCGTGCCCTGATTTTGCTGTAGATAAATCTGATCCTGAGGATTTTTAACATTAGTGCTTCTGTATGACAGGTTTGGATTTTGCACGTAGTTCTGGTTGAATCTTTTGTTGAAAAACCCCTGATTTTGCACGTAGTTCACTTCATCCACATTCTCTGGATCTACCTCATAGGCTTGCTGATTGTACTCATCATCTCCAGTATCTTCACAGTAGTTAACACATTTATGATTGCTTTGGAGAAGCAATGTCAAGTTGTTAACTTTGGCAGTCAAATCAGCAATGGCGCCTGTCTCAACACTGTTGACACGTCGTGTCCTATCGTACTCAGGATTACGTTGACTCGAGCTCGAAGCAAGATTTTCAATCTGCTGGTATGCTTCCTCTTTAGTCTTGGTCATGAAATCACCATTACTCGCAGCGTTCAGAGAGTTCTTAAAGTCCCAATTGACTCAATCGTAGAAAATATTCAGCACTTGTTCATCTGAATAGCCGTGATGAGGGCACTCACGCAGATATTCCCTGAATCGTTCCCAAGCTTCATTGAAAGATTCACCTCCATTCTGCTGGAAATCAGTGATCTTAATCCTGAGAGATGCTATTTTGGCCTTGGTGTAGAAGTGATCCAGGAATGCTGATCTGGTTGCTTCCCAAGTGGCCAGAGAACCAGAAGCGAGAGACTTAAGCCACCTCGGAGCTCTGTCACTCAAAGAGAATGAGAAGAGCTTGCATTTCATATAATCAGCAGGGACCCCATTAGCACTAGTCGTGCTGCATATCTCTTCAAATGTCTCAATTTGGTCCATGGGATTTTCAGTAGCTTTTCCATAGAACAAGTTCTACTTGATAAGAGAGATAATCTGAGGTTTTATCTTAAAATTCTGCCTCTGGATAGGCGGTGGGCGAATAGCAGCCCTCTCTTGGTAGAATGCATGAGGAGTGTCGATAGCACCAATTGCTTGGCGTGGAGGAGGTTGTCGAGCATTGCTCTTGTTTGCAGCATTCTGAGCTTGCAACAGTCTCTGCTATGCTGCAGCAGCTTGCCTCTGAAGTTCCTCAGCTCTCCTTTGAGCAGCAGCATTACCACCGTCAGGTTCGACGACATAGTCACGAGCATAGAGAAGAGGGTCAATGGGGTTCCCTTCTGCGTCATACTCAATCTGATGGTAATCATCAACAAGTGGGTCTTGGGGATCATGGTTTCCTGGTAAGTTAGCTATCTCTCTCCTTCTCATGTTGTTTTCGCGTTCTACTCTTGCTATCTCCTCGTTGTTCACCTGAATTACATTTTTAGAACCTTCACTTCTGGTCATACACCTGAAACACACGCAGAAATAAAACTAGTTAGTAACTACAAAAATAAATTCTTAGTCTGAACTTTCGTCCAAGACTCATACGCAACGTTTTTGGTCCCCGGCAACGGCGCCAAAACTTGATACACTCAGAGTTTAACCCTAAAAGTAATTACTGCAAGAGCACAGCTGATGAAGTAGTAATGTAGGGATCGAATCCACAGAGACCAAATGCAACACTACGAGAATGCAAGATGAAAGTAAATCTAAGACGAATGATGTTTGTTTGTGGGTTGTAACTTCTAAAACTAAGAATGATGAGTGTTGGGCCCAAATCCCTCACTCAAAGCCCTGCCTGGTTGAACAGATCCAAAAAGAAAGGCCCAGCTCTTGGCGAGATCTGGCGGAGCAAACCTACAAGCTGGAAAGAACCGAGCGCGTAGGAAAGGGTGAGGTCGCTGGGAGAAGGAGCTTGCGTCTAACAAAGTCAAACACACTAATTCAAGATCCTAGAATCAAGATCAGCATTAAAGACAAAGATTACGGATTTAATTATGAGTTTAATGTAAATAATTGAGCTTAGGCAGTTATATTTTGAGCTAGTATAAGTTTGAAACAAGGGCCACATTGTAAGGGATTGAATTCTTGGCAAACATAATAATCTACAACTTTTTCTCTCAAATCTTCTAAGTAATTCTCAAAAGATACAACCTGGAAAGCAAATGATTGAGGTTGTGAGATTTTGCTCTCACAATGAGTGAAACGATGTAAATTCAATAAGAGAAAGCGCTAGGTCCTTAGGTAATTCGCATGAAATTCAGATTCACTAAACAGACTATCGATTAGGGAGAGGATTAAGAACCGTTCTCGAACTCAAACATGAATACCTAGCTAGCCCAATGTCGTGGTGCTAACTACTATGCCTAATAACCTAAGAATCTAAATTGTCGTTTGATCTTAAAGTTCTAGGCAAACATTAAAGTTCAGGTTTGATAAGTTTACAAATCGCCTTAGCATCAGCTTTCGTTGGCTAAGGACGATTTGCTCATCTATGTTCTTTCAGGAAACCTAAATCAGTTTTGATGTTTAGATTGATCCTAAAATCAGAAACTAGGTGATCAATCTAATTTAAGCCTTAATCTCAACAATAGATGAAGAATTCTATGTAATTTCCTAATCTAACAGATACGTTTCAGTGATTCATAAAAATCCCTTGAAACCCTAAAAACCTAACAAGTGGATTACTCATACATGATTGCATAGAATACACAGAGAAAGAAGAAGCAATTCATAATCAAATAAAATACAAACCAAAATAGGGTTCAGAAATTTTCTCCGGTATGAAGTAGAGATTCCTCTCCCCAAATCTTACAAGAACAAAGCTCAAGTTCTATGATGAATAAAAAATAAAGCGTCTCCTAAAAAAACCTAAAAAATATGTTTTTATTAAGTTGCAGGTTGACTGGGGTCGAAATCAGGCAAAATTGGGCCCAAACAGGGAAGCCCAAAACTCAGATCTGCGAAATTTGGAGCTGGATCGATCGATCCCAGGGGGGATCGATCGATCTGGTCTTGGCCTCAAAATCTTCGTTTCGTCGGTCTGGATCGATCGGTCCGGCTTGATCTGATCGATCCAGAAGTTGAGTGTATTGGGGGATCGATCGATCCAGTGATGGGATCGATCGATCTAAGGCGATGACCGGTCGATTTGGTCTTCTGATCGGTCTGGAATCTGCATTTCAAGGGATAGATCGATCCCTAGGGGGGATTGATCGATCCAACCTTCTTTTTATGGATTCTTCTCCTTTTCTGCTCCTTGGTCCAAACTCCGTCCTAAAATGCCTTTAGACCTGAAGTGACTCGAAATGGACTAAAAAGACTCGATGAAGACTCAAAACGATTAAAAATAGGAGTTAGAATGTGTTAAAAATGAAACACATCACCTATATATTCCAAATTCTTCACATCATAAACAATAAAGTCTTCATGTCGTGCATGTTCGGATTCATGCACCAGCAATCAAGGTTTTGGTGTAGCCTTCGATTATCTCAGAATTGTCAAATTGTGGGACTGCATGTGAATTTCATCTTTTTCCTACTTGTCTCTATCTTTTTCTCTAAACCACCATGTTTCATCAAATATTTCTATGACATTATCACCAAACAGATTTTGAACTGAAAATTAGTGAGTAGAGAAACAAAAATTGTGTATCCCAAATCCAAAAACTATATGTTAGAAAAAACCAACCAAATAGAAAATAAAAACTGTGAGATGTTGAGAATGATCTGTTGTGACTCTCAATATATACCTAGCACTATCACTGATCATCATAATTCTGCATATTACATTTACTGCATATCAATTTATTATGAGATAGTTCAATTGCAAACCAATTTTATAATATGTGATTTATTTATGTTCAATGTCCCAATCAAAACTTCTATGAATATATGAGAGCACATATTTTCATTTATAAATGGATTATATTATATAACTTAGTGCAATAGGATATTTATTAAACTAATTAATGTCGATTAATATAAATATGTTAATTTATGTTGGGCATATTTTTATTTGATTATCTTATCAAAATTTTCCTAATTCAAAGAACCAATATGTTTTTCAAAAAGATAAATTATTAATTTTTATTACTTAAATGTTATATAAGTTAATATAAATAAATTGTCAAATTTATTGTTTTCGACGTGTGTCTAAAGACAGTAATAATAATATTGTTTAGGAATTATACACTATCATTTATGAATAAAAATAATAGTCGCGTCAGAAAGTTAAGTCAAAGGAAACATTGTTGATGAATAAATGAAAAAACTAACAGGTGAGCAAAACTTGATTATAAACTACATAGAAAAACAAATATCGTATAAAACAATTAAATGAAAATTTACATTATTTTTAGTTTTTTCATGCACTCTAATAATCTAACCTTTTTTAATTCAAAGAACCCATATGTTTTAAAATGAGAAATTATTAATATTTTATTTTTGAAATCTAATGTCAATTATGTAATTTAACAATAAAAATTAATTATTCTCAACTTGTGTCTCAAAACTGCAATAGATAGAAATTTAATAGTTTCTCTCTTTTAAAGCCCATTCTTTCTAATGCAAAAATAATGGGCTTTTAAAAATAGAAATTACTAATTTCTCTATTTATTACAGTCTTTAGAAACGCGTTGAAAATAATTAAATTCGATAGTTAAACTACATTAATATACATTAGATATTTAAAAATAAAAATTAATAGTTTCTAATTTAAAAACTCATTGGTTCTTTGAATGAAAAAAACTTAAATTATTAGAGCGCAAGAAAAAAACTTAAAAATATTGTTAATTTCCATTTAATTGTTTTTATGAGGTCATTTTACCATTTAGTATATAATCAGATTTTGTTCATTTGTTAGTCTTTTCCTATATTATCAACAATGTTTCTTTTAACTTAGCTTATCAGCCCCATGCGACAACAACTTTTATTCCTAAATGAAAGGTTATGATTCTTAAACGTTATTACTATTATGGTCTTCACATAGACGTTGAAAACAATATTTTTATACTTAAGTAACATTAGTTTTTATTAAATTTTAGATATAAAATTATTATTTTCCTTTTTAAAATTAAAAACAATAAATTGAAAAAACTCCAAAACATTTTCCTTATTTTAAAAAATATATTTGTTTTTTTGTAAATTTGTGTATTATAAAGTTTTTTGGTACAACAAAAATAAACCTGATAATAAACAATATTGAAAAAATATCTCATTAAAATAATAAAAAAATTTGGGATTTTTTGCTATCTATATATTATAAGATTATGTTGGTTTGTTAGTCTTGTCGTAAACTCTGAAGCCATCACATAGTATATGATTATCGGATAAATTATGTTTACAATTTTTTACGATGTTATTTAATGAAAATGGATGAAGGAAAAAACGATCGAAGGAGTGGAGGATTTTAGGAGGAGAGTCGAGAAGGAGGAAGAAACAAAACAAAAATAATTTCCCCTTTTTAGGTTTTCATTTTTTCGATTTATTAATTGTAATTAATATTGATTATTTATTTTAAAAAGTAACCCGCAATGGACAACAATTATAAAAACATTACCCTAACATGCCCCATCATTTAACTGTATAATATAAATATTTACTAATTTAACATATTTCAAAATTTATAAACTAAAAACCCATGAAAAATATTTATATTATACGGTATCATAAAATCTAGGGAAATATAAGCAATCTCTTTTGATATTTCCAACTTAAAAACTCTAAAATCTAGTACGATTTAATATTTTTATAATAATTTTTGATTTTCTGATTTTTTTTATTGTCTATAATATAATTGGTGTTTGGCAACAAATTTAAGTAAATCCAGACAGATTATTAAACTATCTTTAATTAATACATGTTTGCACACACAAAAATGTACACTTGTTTTAATAGTATATATATTCACTGCACAAAAAGTATATGTGACTAAAACCAAACCCTAAAAACACACATAAAAGCAAAAATCCCAGTTTTTTTTTATTTTATCATGGTTTTTGGTGCAAAGATGGAAATTGGGTTCTAAGGGTATAAAACTGGAAAGTATCATCTTTCATCTGAACATAAAAGAGAGAAAACAATGCTCTTCTTAAAACATAGTTCTTGGATAAGGACAAGTCTACTAACATAACATAATAGCATACCATTGATCTTTTTCATCCTAAAATCAATGGTTAGCAAAGTTACTCCAAACACATAATAATGGGCAGAGGTTTTTGTTAATCAATTCTGGGAATTTTAAATGATTAATGAACTACTCCATTAATCATATTGAATGATGAACTGTCACAGCACATACACATATTGAATACTTGGTAAAAAAATAACAACCAAAGTTACAATAACTCATCATAGAAACTAAATCGCCCAAACAATATTTTGTTTTGGAGGGTAAAATGTTCAAACAATAGTTTAAATGTGAAAGATAGGGAACGAACCAGAACGAATTTATGGGTAGGTGAGGCGGCTCCGTTGGTGTCAGAGGCTCTAACGTCAGTGAATGACCCCATCGCTCCCATGGTGTCAGAGGAATTTAGGATGTTCATCTCCTTCAAGAGCTCTTCCTCAGCCTCGACGACCCCATCGCTGCACTCCTTGGAGGGGCCCGACAATAGATGCAACGCACATCCGCGTCGCTGTCGGAGTAGTTGTGGCAAGGGTGGTGTCTCTTTATCTTACAAAAAAAAAGTTTATTAAGCCCCACAATTAAAAAAAATCAGACCCGCTCTCCCCTTTATAGAGCTTAATCAAAAATATAATATTAGGTTATTTGTTGACCAAAAAAACTATATATGTTAGTGTATTTTTTGTCAAACAATATTTAAGATTTGATACCATATGAGTAAGCCAAATCCATTGAATATGTAACAAAATTATGAACATAATTTATTTTTTCTTTTCAACCAAGTCATAGTCCATATCAGGCTATGTGATTCTAAATGGAGAGAAAAATACTTCAGCGACTCTCTTGTAAATCAAAAATATGTCATCCAATTCTAAAGATGGATAACCCATCACACACACCGTTAGTAATATCTCCACTTCTCAAAGATCCATCTATTTTATCTGGTTAAAATTAGAGAATTTCGACTAATGGATATATCGAGTGCTTATATGGCTAATACAAAATATTGCAAGTAAAAACCAGAAAAATAACAGAAACGATATGCCATTTGTCCTAACTTAAAGCATACGCTAACAGTTTCAAGTTCCAAAATGATATTCTTATTTGAATAGACATTCTGGTTGTCTTAATAAAACCATTCATAAGCATCCTTAATGAAAATGGAAACAAATATACGTAAACGTCATATCAAAAGAAGAAAAGCAAATGAAAACTTTCGAAAACCAATACTACACCTAACCTGCTCCTCCAGCTACTCAGGCTCACCTGCAAAAAAGGAGGAGACTAAGTAATTTGGATAACCCAATGAGAAGGATCCCATGGACCCACCAATTTACCATATAAACGATTTATCACCACAACAATGCAAATATATACCTAAATCATGCAGCAAATTGTCACGTCCTACGACGTACACTCATCACATAAAAGAATCCTATCTACAGTTTTTATGCCTTGTGCATGCAAATCCACATGTGGATGCTAAATTCTGCTTTTTCAAATGGGTATTCAACTTTGACCCTTGTTAACTTATAACCGAGGATCCACTAACCATCGTAGAGCTTAATTTAAAGGCATTTTCTGCATACTGACTTTGTGATGTCTCCCCTAGATGCATTTTCTCCTATGGCTCGTGATAACTTCTTCCAGATCCTTGAGATTCTCGGCTACGTAAGTATAGTTTTGTATTTGTAGTTTTTATCTGCTTGATTTGTTTTTCCTCAATCATAAAGCTCTCTCTTTTTCATGTGCTAGCCGAGCATACCCGTACAGTCGTCTATTATGAAGGCATATGCAAGTGAGCTGAAGGATGCTTTGGACAAGATTTCCGAGCGTGAAGTGATGAATGACTTTTGCAAGTCTCGAGATCAATTACTCCATATACTATTGCTAGTATAAGAGGTTCAATCCAATGGGTAAGATTTCCAGGCAACAAGAATACAAGACACTTCTTAAGTTAAGCAAAATAAGCAAGAGTTGTTGTTTAACTAGTGAATTAAGTAACTTAAAATAAGAA
Source organism: Eutrema japonicum (assembly GCA_030161315.1). NCBI lineage: Eukaryota > Viridiplantae > Streptophyta > Magnoliopsida > Brassicales > Brassicaceae > Eutrema > Eutrema japonicum. The sequence continues at coordinate 33,785,191 of BSQW01000013.1, read as the reverse complement.
CAAGAAATAGCAACCTAAACAAGTTATAATGCAAGAAATATAAACGAATTCAAGGATGGGGTAATTGGTTCTAGATCATCCAAGGCTAATCTATGATGCTCAATACTCAAATAAAGCTATCCCTAGGCAATGATCATTGAGTGTGACTAATCCTCTCTCAAGGCATTAATCACCCTGCTAATTACTAATCCAAGATCAAACTCTCATTTGTGAATTACCAATTAGCAAGCATTACGTATAAACAATCAAGATCAACCAAATAAACACCCTAGACAACTACTCTCATAGGCTAGGAATGAATATCTCTTAAATAGTTCATCAAGGCATTTCATCAAACACATTGTGGGTGTGAAATGCCCCTTGATCTAGATTGGCTCTCTCAAGCCCAATCTAGCATTAAGATCACTAATCAAGAAGAGAAACAAGATAATCTAACCCTAAGTATTATAAACCAACCTTGGAATAACCCTAAACCTAACTCATCCTCAAACTCAAAGAACTACTCACTAATCATCATGGTTTCAACAAATCCCAGAAGAGTTAAAACCCATGATCAAATGATTGGATGATTAGAAAATAGAAGATAGATAGATAGAATATAAAAAAACAATACTCAAATGCATAAAATAAAAAGGATCAATCTCTTACAAATCCCTCTCAATCACTCTTAGAGAGAGTTTTTGCTTAAGAAAAGACTTAACCCATGAAAATTAGGGTTTTGGGTTTAAATAGTGAACAGTGGCGAACCGGGTCGACCCGGGACAAACTGGGTACCGACCCGGTTAAGTTGGGTAAAAGTGTAACAGAGGTCAACACCGATGTCACTCATCGGTGCAACATCTCGGTGTTGGACCTGGGTTTGTGCACCGATAAAGCACACCGACTTGTGACCTCGGTGTAGAAGTGGAAGTTGCTTGATGTTCGTGTGAGACACACCGACGTCACACGTCGGTGCTAAGGATGATTTCTCCCGGGAGCTTTACCAATTTGTTGCACCGACTTGTGACCTCGGTGTTGAGGTGAAGTAAGCTTGGAGGAGTCGCACCGATCAATTACACCGACTTGTGACGTCGGTGTAATCCCTTGAGGCTCCAACACCGATATCACTGTCGGTGCTAGAAATCGGTGCTAAGGACGATTTCTCTCTGTTTCCACACTGATCAGTCACACCGATATTCTTGCGTTCTTAGAGGTGTCGGCCTCAAATTCACCAGATGCAATTGTCGCCCAAAGATTTCGGAGCTCGAGCCTCGAATAGTCAAAATATTGCCCTCCGTAAGTCCCCTCTTCCTTGAACACGAATATCTCACATATCTCGCATATCTCGTGGAAGGTGACCGAATAGGTGACTGCATTAATCTTGAATTTCAAGATCCCAAACCCGAAATTTACATCTGCCGTTTCGTCAAATCTCGCTCGAAAAGTCGCTAGGAACATGCAAGAGAGCGCATTGAAAGCTTCATATTTTATGCTCATGAACTTGCCAAGGCCCATGTTCTCAAAGAGCATCCACACATCCTCGCTTATCCCCAGCTTATCCAACATCTCTGAGTCAATGAATTTCCCTTGTTCAAACTTCATTTGGAAAACCTTGGAAAAGTAATCTACCTCGGTTGGCTTTGCCGTTTTAATTTCCGCGCTTGAGCTTCCTTCATCCGAGCTCTCACTTTCTTCTTCTTCGTCCTCAACTATCTTTCCTTTACCCTTCTTGTTGGACACTTTTGCATGAACAAGCTCCATCCCGCTAGTTAGAGACGTTGATGTCGTGGTTGTTCTCTTGTGTTTGGTGCTTTTAGCAGCAACTTTTCATTTTGCATTGGAAGCCTTGGCAACGGCTTTGTCCTTTGCAGCGGTTGAAGCCTTGGTTCTTGTCCGAGTTGATGGAGCACATTCGTTCGTCATTGTGCCTACAAATATTCTTGAGAAAAATCGTGAGCATTGGCACAATGATTTCTCAAAATCAGACGAAGGTTTTTCAAATCGATGCTCAACAAAACAAGGGAATATCCAACTATGGGCAAGCAAAATTTGTATATCGATGCACTTGGCTCAATAAACACACTCAAATTCTCCAAATTGCAATCTCCAATTCCAATTTATCTCAAAATCCCAAATTCTCATATTTTCTCCAAACAATCGAAAATAAGCACAAGAATTAACAAGTTCAGATATAGAGAACCTAACCCCAAGGTCTATGCACAAGTGAAACGCAATATTTAACCACCTTCAAGAATTTTTACTCAAGAACAAATCCATGGTTTTCCAAAGAATGAATGGATGAAATACCTTGAGGGGGGGGGGGGGGGGGGGGGGGGGCTTGGGATTAAATGCCTAGAACGATGATGAATCCAAAAAGAGCAGTGAAAATCAAGAATTTAGGACTTCAAATCAGGGTGAAAAGAGAGAAAGTTATGAAGAAGAATGTGTTTTCTAGACTGAAAACAGAGAGAGAAGTCGCAAGACAAGGCTGAGAAAACAAGGGTTTTCGCGTGGAATAGGAATGAGAAGGGGAACTTACATGGGCCGGGTCGGGTCTTACATGGGTCGGAAAGCGGATTTTTAAAAAAAATTTGGTCAACACCGATGTCACACGTCGGTGTAACACATCGGTGTTGGCAAATTATAAAAGCTTCTTTGCGACATACCGATGTCACATATCGGTGTTGCACATCGGTGCTACGAAAAATTTCTTTCTGTGTCCAGACCGACTTGTTGCACCGATTTGTGACATCGGTGTTGCTCATTCTTTCCCTCGACATGGCTCACACCGATGTCACATATCGGTGTTGCACATCGGTGCTAAGGAAATTTTCCTTCTGTTTCCACACCGACTAGTTGCACCGATTTGTGACCTCGGTGTTGCTCCTTGTTTCCCTCGGCATGGCTCACACCGATGTCACATGTCGGTGTTGCACATCAGTGCTAAGGAAATTTTCCCTCTGTTTCCACACTGACTTGTTGCACCGATTTGTGACCTCGGTGTTGCTTCTTGTTTCCCTCGGCGTGGCTCACACCGATGTCACATGTCGGTTTTGAACATCGGTGTTGCCTTGTTGACCTTAAAGTCCCTAGTAACACTTAACAAAAACATCAAAACGAACTACGGAAAAGAGAAAACAAGAATCCTAAAAGTATATACAATGATAAGCGTGGGATATCTCCCAAGAGCAGTTTGTTTAACGTCACTAAGTTCGACGTTGGTTACCATGTTCAAGCGAGAGAAACATAATCAAGGGGAAGTGAGACTCCCTCCTTAATGATTTCGTTGGCGTGGTAAGTTTTGAGTCGTTGGCCGTTCGCAACAAATTCTTCCCCATTCTTGTTCACAAGAACAACGGCTCCATAAGACGTCACTTCTTTGACCACAAAGGGACCGGACCATCTACACCGTAACTTCCCGGGAAACAACTTGAGACGCGAGTTAAAGAGCAAAACTTGGTCTCCTTCCTTGAAGTCATTGCGCACAATCTTCTTGTCGTGGAAAGCTTTAGTCTGTTCTTTGTAAATCTTGGAGCTCTCATAGGCTTCAAGCCTAATCTCATCAAGTTCTTGAAGTTGGATCAAACGTCTCTCTTGTGCCATTTTAATATCAAAGTTCAGTAGCTTCACGACCCACATGGCCTTATACTCAAGCTCGAGCAGTAAGTGGCATGACTTCCCGTAGAGAAGATTGAACGGTGTAATCCCGAGAGGTGTTTTGAACGCCATCCGGTAAGCCCACAAGGCATCGTCTAACTTCTTAGCCCAATATGGCATTGATTTGTCGATTTGAAACCTCCACTTGGCCGCTTGTTTGAGGTTGATATGGTGTGGCCACTTTATGCTTATCCCCGTGCTTCTTTAGTAGGCTCTCGAAAACCTTGTTGATGAAGTGGCTACCCCCATCACTAATCACAACTCTTGGAACCCCAAACCTCTGAAAATGATGGTCTTGAAGAGCTTGAGAACTACCTTAGCATCATTGGTTGGACTAGCGATTGGTTCAACCCATTTAGACATGTAGTCCACCGCTACTAAGATATATTGGTTCCCATATGAAGAAGGGAATAGTCCCATAAAGTCAATACCCCATACATCAAAGATTTCGACCTCAAGAATGGGATTTTGGGGCATCTCGTCCCTCTTAGCAATGTTACCCTTCCTTTGGCATGCATCACAAGCGCTGACAAAAGCGTGAGCATCTTTGAACCAGCTAGGCCACCAAAAACTGGATTGGAGAACCTTTGTCGTCGTCTTAAATGAAGCAAAATGCCCTCCATAGGTCGAACCATGGCAATGGAACAAGATCCCAGTCGTTTCTTCCTCCGCCACACACCTTCGATATAAACCATCCGAACACAACTTGTATAAGAACGGTTCATCCCAATAGTACCTTGTGACGTCATGAAAGAATTTCTTCTTTTTGTAGCCCTCCAAGTTAGGCGGCTCTCTTCCACAAGCTAGGTAGTTTACCAAATCCGCGAACCAAGGTAGCTTTCCATCCGTGTATCCCTTAGCGTCCTCAAAACCTCTCACGGCTTCAATTCCTCTTCTCAAAACGCTCACTAACATCAATTGCTCCTCGGGGGGGGGGGGGGGGGGGGGGGGGGGGGGGGAGTGAGTCGTCGATTGGTACAAGATCTTCAATGCGCATCCTAGACAATTGATCCGCAACTCCATTCTCAATACCCTTCTTATCGACAATCTCCATATCAAATTCTCCGCATCTAGAAGCTTTAGAATCTCTTTCTTAACGACTTATTTCAAATTCGGATTTAACCTCCTTTGATGTTCGATAGAAGTCATCGATTCATCTTCTAGATGTATCCTATGTGTGCAAAGAGTAGAAGAAATGCCCTTGATGTCATCCAAAGAATAATCAATGGCTTTCCTAAACTTCCTTAATTCATTAAAAAGGGAGGACAATTCATCATCTTTCATGTTTTCATTCACAATGATTGGGTAAGACTCATTGGACCATAGGAAAGCATACCTTAGCCCAACGGGAAGTGGTTTGAGGTTGACTTTAGGAGATTTGAGTTCACTCCAATCGTCATCCACGCTAGTCTTACCATTGCTAGCCTCTAGAGGACTCTCCTCTTGTTCCACTTCCAAAGCAAAGCTCTCTTGGATCAAACCCATTGTAGAACCGTCTTCACACTTTGTCCCTTGACGACACAAATCAATGACCGTTGCTTCACCAACCAATGGCTTGTGTGAGTCCAAAATCAGCTTGTAACCCTCACTAGCTTCATCCAAATACCCATTTTCACCATGATCCATGGTCAAAGCAACTTGCAAGTTATCCTCAAAATTCAATTCCTCCAAGAGCTCGTCCGCCAATTCGTCCATTGCTTCGATGTAGAAGACTTGACCATCGATGGTGGGTCTTTTCATTACATCATTTATGTCGAAATCGAGTACCTCGTCCTTGCCCAAGTGGAGGTCGATCTTCCCTTTTCTCACGTCAATGATCGCACCTGCGGTTGCCAAGAAGGGCCTACCGAAAATCAAGGGGTCTTTGGGTTCCTCGTCCATTTCCAAGACCAAGAAGTCAATTGGAACAATGAAGTCTCCAATCGGGATTGGCAAATCTTCAAATAGCCCAATTGGTACTCTAACACTTTGATATGCTCAAATTAATACCCTAAAAGTACTAAGCAGTAATTGCAGTATAGTAGGGGTCGAACACAAGGACTCTGAGAAATCACACAGTAGATTGTATAGTATCGAATCAAGCTAAGCAGTTCAGACGAAAGTAAAAGCGATAAGCAGTAAACGGGTTGTAAATTCGATTGGAGAAATATAGGTTCAGAGTTTTTCTCAGGAAATTAATGAATGCAGGTAAACTAACTAACATGATTCAGATTTAGCGCGGTTCTTGAACTCAAATCACTAAGCTATAATTAACCAACTGTCGTTGCGAGAATGATCTAAATCTAAATCCTAGGAATTCCAAATCTCTTTGCGAATCCTAAAGTCTAAATCAGCTTTTAGATCAGGTTTTATTTGTTCACAAATCAACTAAACCAAATCTCTTTGCGAATAGTTATTTTGCTCACCTAAGGTTCTATCATGTAATTAATCGCACTGTCGTGCCTAATCAATTATCCTAAGATCTATGTTCTAGGTAGCTAATCTAGAACAAGCTTTGAACACAACCTAAGGTGAAGAACTAATTCAGATGGTGAATCCTAATAACTAATCAACCTAGCATTCAGAGAAAACCCTTATGAGAACCCTGAACCTAAAGTGGATCTACTCAGACATGGAGAATGAAAACAACATGATTGAATAGATCATCAAAGAAATCAATAAAAACAGGAGTTTAGAGTTGTGTCTCCAAAAACCAAAGTAGAATCAAGAATAATGAAAGCCTAGAACAAAGCATAGAACAAAAGCACATCCAAAAAAGTGGCTGTAAAACCTAATTAAATAGTCTAAACACGAATTGGGGTCTTCTTGTAAATATTAAATTCTTCTGGGCAAGTTCTGCAATTCTTCGAACTTCATTAAAAGCGGGTCGTGTCTGCTCAGATGGGTGTCGATCGATACCAAGGGGTATCGATCGATGCTTGACGTAAAATCGGGTACTCAGCAACACGAACTTCAGCTTCACTCAAAAATACTCCAGAAAGCTCCAATATCTCCAATTATACTCCAAACGTGCTACAACCTGTAAAGGACTCTAAAACACTACGAAATAATAGAAAGACTCTATAAAGCGGACTTATATCATGGCCTGAAAGGGGTAAAAATCATGATATATCAACTCCCCCAGACTTAGCATTTTCTTGCCCTCAAGCAAATAGAAGACTAAACCAGAGAAAGAGGTTTGAAAATGTAGAGACTCACATGTTCATGAAACATCGCAATGACCAATTTCCTTAGTGCTCCACATATTACCTAACCAGCTTTTTGATCTAACCACCATGTACTTCTCCTTAGACATTCGCAGCTTCCCAGACTACACACATTATCTCTTAGCATCGTTCAATCAAGTCTTCCTCGCCAGTTTCATCGCTGTGCTTAATACCAAGAACCTTCTAGATTCTTTCCCATACAATATCATGACAAGGAACCACCATTTTTCACACTTTCTGGTATTATTTCTCTCCCCCAGACTTATTTCTTATACTGTTCTCTTCTGATTTTTTTAGCTTTGTATATACAAATCAAGGTATGAGACGCGAGTATTGATGGTGTTTGCCACCGAATCCCCGGTTCTTCCCTCAAAAGTATACAAAGGTGTAGGCAAATAATGGTATCGCAGGAAATTTTTCTAACCTCGCTTCCACCTTTGTGTGATCATTTTTTCTGAAGTAGAATAATGGGATCGTTGGAAATTTTCCTGACCCTCTACACAGAAGAAAATCATTTCATCTTTTAATGCATCTTATTTATTGACTTGTAATAGGGAGAGAAATACCATTACTTCAAATACATGGGTTCATTTGTCAGATACGAATGAGGAATCAAGCTCTATAGATACTAACCACATTGACTAAGTGCAAAAATTTGGCTCAGGCTTTAAGAAACTTTGCTGGAAACATGAGTGTCTTCTTGTTAACCAGTCAGCCTTTGGATTTTTCATTAGTCGATCTAGAACTAATTCTGTAACAATGGTCACTTAGAAGCAAGGTCAGATCAAAAGATTCAAGAAAAAGATCACAGTCTCTGACAAAGTTTTGACTCAATAAAACAACGAATGACTCAAAAACGACTGACTCTAAGAAAAACAAAAACAAAGTCAGCGACTACCTCCCCCAGACTTGAACAACACTGTCCCCAGTGTTATCTAGCCTAGAGTAGGTAAAAAAAAACAAATGAACCAAATGGAATATGATAAACAGGAAGTTACCGTGTTGGAACATTTAGTATCGATCGACACACAGCTTGGTATCGAACGATACCAGGCTTAAACCGATACATATCCTTTCATTCGCGTAGGGTGTCGATCGATACTCAAGGGTATCGATCGACACTCTACGATTCCGAGTTTTTGCTTCTTGTTCTTCCTGACAGAGACACCAAAACTGAAACAATAAAAAGAAAAAGACTCAAAAACAGACTTAGTAGTGGGTTGCCTCCCACCATGCGCTTGTTTTACGTCACGAGCTTGACTGTACGGACGATCAGTCAGGGAAAACTTGAGAGCTGACTCCAAAACAAACTCCACAATTTGACATTGCCAGCTTTAGAGTTCTGCTCATCATGCCCTCCACAAACTCCCTTCATTTCTCTCTCAGCTCCGAAGTAAGAAGAACTCTAGCTTTAGAGAATGATTTTGAAGCACCTTTGCACTTCACCTTGTATTCAATCGAATCCCCATCACACTTCTGAGGGATTAAAGTCATAGAGGGAGCACCCTTCACTCCTTTGCTCTTCACCTTCTTCTTTGCCTTAGCTATTTTGACGTATTTCTTGGTGAGGACCGAGAGACTATCTAGAAGGTCTATGATAGTTGGCTCGTCAGGAGGCTCTTTCAAAAGATCAATTAGCAACGTCTCATCTGTAACAACATCGATGCAAGAGACACGTGTGGGAGTTCCTCTAGGGATAGCTTTGTAGTACACCTCCTTGTAAATGTATGAGAACGAGATTTTCTTGCTGGGTGTGTCCATATTGGCACCAACCGTAGCCATGAAAGGTCTTCCAAGAATCAAGTGCGTACGAGATTGTGCACTCATCTCCACAACATGAAAATCAGCAGGAACCATACAGTCTCCTACTATAACCAGCAAATCAGGGATTACACCATATGGAAGTGAGGTGGAACAATTCGCGAATGTGATAGATGACATGGACGGTCGAATATCAACTCCTAATCTCTCTGCAATTGCCTTTGACACAACATTGACGCTAGCCCCTGAGTCAACGAGAGACTCTTTGAATGCAACTCCGGATATGGAGCATGGAACGGAGAATATGCATGGGTCTTCCCTCTTGGTCAACTGCCTCAGCGGTAGTGACTTGCTTCTTGCGCCGATGAAGAGTGCTTCGATCTCTTCCAGGGTTTCTCTGCAATATTTGAAGTGAATTAGTAGAGGCCAGCCCTCTAGAGCTTCTTCAAAAGTGGATGAGTGGGGTATCCTTCGTACCATCTTCTCAAAGCCACACAGCTGCTTTGGACTGATGGGGGCTCGGAGGTGTTGGGGAATAGGATTCAGCTTCTTCGGCTTGCGAAGTCTGTCAACACTCATACGCAGCTACTTTGCAGTATCTGGGCGAGTATCGATCGATACAGAGAGGGTATCGATCGATGCTTTCTCTTTCGAGACGTCCTTGACAGATTTTTGGACGGGTGTCGATCGATACTTAAGGATATCGGTCGATACATGGGTGGTGTTCGAAGTCTCATCGTCCGATATATCATCAACAAAAGGCAGCTCCACAACAGGCTTATCCAGCATAGCTTTGCATCTGACATCCTCCCATTCCTTCTTTGTCATCTTAGGAGGCATAGGATAAGGTATTTTGGGTTTGTACACCCTCTCCGTGACAATTTCGGGCTCCTTCTCGATCTGCGTCCCATCATCGATCGATACTGGATGGGTATCGATCGACACACGGGATTTTGGATCCTCTCGTGCAGGTGTCTGGACTGGTATCGATCGATATTGACTGGTATCGATCGATACACGGGGATTTTCAGTCAACACAAAATTTTCTGCTATTTGAGTTTCCAGCATCTTCTGATGAATACTGAGAGACTCAAATTTCCCATTCAGATCTGTGTACATAGCGTCCATCTTCCCATTGAGGTTTAGTGTCATCTTCTGCTGTCCCTGAAGAAGTTGTTCAAGCATGGATTCCATCTTACTCTCAGAAGGTCTGGGTGGTGTGGGTGGGCATTGATACCTTTGATCTTAAAATCCATCTCCATCAATGTGGTTAACAAATTCCACTCCATCTTTTTTAGCAAAACGAACAGCCTTCTGCTGCTTGTCCATCAACAAATCTAACTTAGCATTCACCTCAGCAATCTGACTGCAATCCAAGTTACCAACTTGCTTCTTGCGCTCCATGTCTGCATTCTTGGTACTGTTGCTAGAAACCAAGTTCTCAATAAGCACATAGGCATCGTCAGGATATCTCGTGTAGAAATTTCCATTGCTCGCAGCATCTAGAGCCATCTGATACCTCCAATCAGTTCCTTTGTAGAAAGTACCCAGCAGCTGAACCTGAGTGAGACCATGGTGCTGACAATCTCTCTGATATGACTTGAAACGAATCCAAGCAACCTTGAGTGCCTCTGTCGGTCCTTGAGAAAACTGAGAAATCTTGTTCCTGAGATCCTCGGATCTCGCATCATCGTAGAAGTTGTTCAGGAATGCATTCTTCGTCTCATCCCATGTAGTCAGTGAACCAGGAGACAATTGCTTCAGCCAGTAAGTTGCTTCTCCACCAAGAGAGTATGGGAAGAGCTTGCAGAAGAGGTAATCATAGGACACTCCATTGCTCTTGATGCTTATAACCAGATCCTAGAACCTCTCAATGTGATCCATATGGTGTTCATAAGGAAAACCATGAAAAATATGTTGACCCACAAGAGTGTAGTATGCATGTTTCATCTCAAAGTCATCCCTCTGAAAAGCAGGAAGGCGAATAGCTGATCGATTGGCATAGAACTGATCAGGCCTGTTATATTCACCAATCGTTCTACCGCGAGCAGCCACAGCATTCCCTGCATTCACAGCAATTGCAGGGACAATGATATTTCCAGCGACAACAGGAGCAGGTGGAATGATGTTCCCCTCTCCATCCAGACGTTGTCCTCTCTCGTTGCGCAACTGACCCTCTCGGTCTCTCAAAGTTCCAGCAGCATCCTGAATCAGAATCATCGTGTTGTTCATCTCTGCTGGCTTCTTTGCTTTCCTGTTTGCATGTTCCAAATTTACACCTGAAACACACTAAGCAAAGCACGTAAGTAACAAAAAAAATACGTTGAGTATCGATCGACACTGGGTGGTGTCGATCGATATCAACAAAAGAAAACGACGAGAATCGACCGATACTAGGTAGTATCGATCGATACCGATGAGCTTAGGCGAAATTCAACAGCTAAAATCTAATGGCGAAATTGAGTCCCCGGCAACGGCGCCAAATTTGATATGCTCAAATTAATACCCTAAAAGTACTAAACAGTAATTGCAGTATATTAGGGGTCGAACACAAGGACTCTGAGAAATCACACAATAGATTGTATAGTATCGAATCAAGCTAAGCAGTTCAGACGAAAGTAAAAGCGATAAGCAGTAAACGAGTTGTAAGTTCGATAGGAGAAATATAGGTTCAGGGTTTTTCTCAGGAAATCAATGAATGCAGGTAAACTAACTAACATGATTTTAGCGCGGTTCTTGAACTCAAATCACTAAGCTATAATTAACCAACTGTCGTTGCGAGAATTATCTAAATCTAAATCCTAGGAATTCCAAATCTCTTTGCGAATCCTAAAGTCTAAATAAGATTTTAGATCAGGTTTGATTTGTTCACAAAACAACTAAACCAAATCTCTTTCCGAATAGTTATTTTGCTCACCTAAGGTTCTATCAGGTAATTAATCGCACTGCCGTGCCTAATCAATTATCCTAAGATCTATGTTCTAGGTAGCTAATCTAGAACAAGCTATGAACACAACCTAAGGTGAAGAACTAATTCAGATGGTGAATCCTAATAACTAATCAACCTAGCATTCAGAGAAAACCCTTATGAGAACCCTGAACCTAAAGTGGATATACTCAGACATGGAGAATGAAAACAACATGATTGAATAGATCATCAAAGAAATCAATAAAAACAGGAGTTTAGAGTTGTCTCTCCAAAAACCAAAGTAGAATCAAGAATAATGAAAGCCTAGAACAAAGCATAGAACAAAAGCACTGCCAACAAAGTGGCTGTAAAACCTAATTAAATAGTCTAAACACGAATTGTGGTCTTCTTGTAAATATTAAAGTCTTCTGGGCAAGTTCTGCAATTCTTCAAACTTCATTAAAAGTCGCGGGTCGTGTCTGCTCCGATGGGTGTCGATCGATACCAAGGGGTATCGATCGATGCTTGACGTAAAATCGGGTACTCAGCAACACGAACTTCAGCTTCGCTCCAGAATGCTCCAGAAAGCTCCAATATCTCCAATTATGCCCCAAACGTGCTACAACCTGTAAAGGACTCTAAAACACTACAATATAATAGAAAGACTCTATAAAACGGACTTATATCATGGCCTAAAAGGGGTAAAAACCATGATATATCACACTTCTATCTGCAAGGATTAAGGAAATCCTACAAGACTTGTACCCCGTGAATCCCAATCTTTTAGCAACGGATAGCGGCAATAGACTCACGCTAGCTCCTAGATCGCAAAGGTAATTGTCGAAAGCAAGAGGTCCCAAAGCACACGGGAGCGTGAAAATGCCCGGATCTCCAAGTTTCTTGGGTACTACTTTCTTTTGGATTATGGCACAACACTCATGTGTCAATACCACCATGGACTCCCTCTCTTTAGCTCTCTCTTTCATGGCATCCTTTAGAAATTTGGTATATTGAGGTACAAGCAAAAATGCATCTACCAAAGGCATGGTGAGTTCGACTTTCTCCATTTGTCTATCGAACACTGCCTTGTACTTCACCATCAATTGCTTCTTGAAGCGTCCGTGAAATGGTAGATTAGTTACATAAGGTGGTGGTGGGACAAATATAGTCTCTTTCTTCTTCGGCTTCTCTTGAGGAACAACCTTGGTCTTGATCTCTTCAACCCATTTACCATTGTCTTTGCGTTCAAAAATCGTGTCTTCAACTACCACTTCGTCTTGAATCTCAAGTTCCACCCCTCCCCCCCCCCCCCCCCACTTTGGTTCTCAATGTCCTCGTTGAGATTGGAAGGGGCTTCTCTAATGGGTAGGACCGTGCCACTTCGTAGTGTGATGGCATTCACATACTCTTTGGGGTTGGTCTCGGGCTTGCCCGGTAGTTAACCTTGTGGCCTTGAAGAGGAAGCGATTCTTTTGCCCTCGAGTTGCTTAACCTTGGAGCTCAATGTCTCGAGCTTGGAGTTTAGATCGTTGTAAGAACAATCTACCCTTGTACTGATCTCCGCTTGTCCCTTGAGGAGTTGTTGAAACTTGGTGTTCAAGTCAAGCTCTTGCGGTTTAGACGTAGTTGCTTGACCTTGGGGAACGAATCCTTGTTGAAACCCGGACGGTGCATTGAAAGGTGCTTTGGCTTGAAACCCGCCTTTGTTTCCTTGGAAGGTGTTCTTTGGAACATATCCTTGGGTGTTGGATGCTTGGCCTTGTTGTTGTGAAATGAAAGTTTTTTGTTGACCACCTTGGTTCCCTTGCTGTTGTTGAGGGTAGATTTGGTCTTGTGGATTCTCTACATTTGGGATCCGGTAGGAAAAATTAGGGTGGTTCCGGTAGTTGTTGTTGAAACCACCCCGTTGGTAACCTTGATTTCCCATAAAGTTCATCTCCTATTGGGTGGTCCCTTCCACAACCTCATCTTGATAACTTTGGTTGTCTTCATAGTCTCCTACAAAATGAACTTGCTTTTGAGACGAATGGAGAAGCTTGTCGATCTTCTCATTGAGGCTCTTCAAATACTTGGCCCTCGTTTTCTAATCAACGTCGCTAGTGATTCTCGTGGCGCGGTCATAATCATTGCCATACGTACAATCCCTTTGATCAAGGTTCTCCACGAGGTCCATCACTTCATCCACTCGTTTTTCCAAGAAGTTTCCGTTGGATGCGGTGTCAAAGAGCATTCGTATCTTCGGTAAAGCACCACGATATAATGTACTCAAAAGCAAAGCATCCGAGAATCCGTGGTGTGGACATTGTGTGGTGTAGCTTCTAAATATCTCTCAAGCTTCATTAAAGGTCTCTTGGTTCCGTTGAGTGAAACTAGAGTTGTCATTTCTCAACTTCGCGGTTCGTGAAGGTGAGAAGAACTTGGCGAGAAATGCCCACTTGCACTCGTCCCAAGTAGTGATCGAACCTTGAGGAAGACTCTTTTCCCATTGATGAGCTTTATCACCGAGAGAGAAGGGGAAGAGTATTAACTTGAAGCTATCCTCCGATACGCCGTTCATCTTTGTGAGGCCACATATCCTATCAAATTGATCGATGTGGTCAAGAGGATCTTCCATGGCCAAACCGTGAAACTTATTATTTTGGACCATGTTAATCAAAGCAGCTTTGACCTCGAAGTTTTTATTCTCGACCGGAGGGGCTTGGATACCTTGGCGATTCCGGTGAGCATTTGCGGCATCTCCCGCACCAACCACATCTTGAGCTCTAGGAGGGTGGTTTGGAGCCCTCACGTTTTGGGTGGGTGGTTGTGGGTTGTGTACTATCCCTCCTTGGCCTTGGTGGTTTCCATTACCACCTCGTCTATGGTGCGGAAGGTTGTCCACATTGTCATGAATGTCCCCAAGTGGAACATTGTCAAAGTGATCCATGCCTATCTAAATTATTGTAGTCCCACACGTGCTTCCCTTGCTCTAACCCCGCGATACGAGCGATGTATGTCATCCCTCGGTTCAACTAGGTTGTGGTTGCCTCGAGAATGCGTATGCATACACCTATAAGATTGAGAGATAGCAATGGAAAGTGAAAGATATTAGTAATCAAAGAGAAAATGAAACTTAATCTCAAAAAGAACCTAAATCTCAATGCTGAAATCAAAACCCAATTAGCAACGGCGCCAAATTGATGAATGACTTTTGCAAGTCTCGAGATACTATTGCTAGTATAAGATGTTCAATCCATTGGGTAAGATTTCAAGGCAACAAGAATACAAGTCACTTCTTAAGTTAAGCAAAATAAGCAAGAGTTGTTGTTTAACTAGTGAATTAAGCAACTTCAAATAAGAGCAAGAAATAGCAACCTAAGAAAGTTATAATGCAAGAAATATAAACGAATTAAAGGATGGGGTAATTGGTTCTTGATCATCCAAGGCTAATCTATGATGCTCAATACTCAAACAAAGCTATCCCTAGGCAATGATCATTAAGTGTGACTAATCCTCTCTCAAGGCATTAATCACCATACTAATTACTAATCCAAGATCAAACTCTCATTTGTGAATTACCAATTATCAAGCATTAAGTATAAACAATCAAGATCAACCAAATAAACACCCTAGACAACTACTTTCATAGGCTAGGAATGAATATCTCTTAAATAGTTCATCAAAGCATTTCATCAAACACCTTGTGGGTGTGAAATGCCCCTTGATCTAGATTGGCTCTCTCAAGCCGAATCTAGCATTAAGATCACTAATAAAGAAGAGAAACAAGATAATCTAACCCTAAGCATCAAAAACCAACCTTGGAATCACCCTACACCTTACTCATCCTCAAACTCTAAGAACTACTCACTAATCATCATGGTTTCAACAAATTCCAGAAGAGTTAAAACCCATGATCAAATGATTGGATGATTATAAAATAGAAGATAGAGAGATAGAATCAAAGAAAACAATACTCAAATGCATAAAATAAAAAGGATCAATCTCTTACAAATCACTGTCAATCACTCTTAGAGAGGGTTTTTGCTTAAGAAAAGACTTAACCCATGAAAATTAGGTTTTTGGGTTTAAATAGTGAACAGTGGTGAACCGGGTCGACCCGGGACAAACCAGGAATAGACCCGGTTGAGTTGGGTAAAAGTGTAACAGAGGTCAACACCGATGTCACTCATCGGTGCAACATCTCGGTGTTGGACATGGGTTTGTGCACCGATGAAGCACACCGACTTGTGACCTCGGTGTAGAAGTGAAAGTTGCTTGATGTTCGTGTGAGACAAACCGACGTCACACGTCGGTGTTGAACGTTGGTGCTAAGGATGATTTCCCCCGAGAGCTGCACCAATTTGTTGCATCGACTTGTGACCTCGGTATTGAGGTGAAGTAAGCTTGGAGGAGTAGCACCGATCAGTTACACCGACTTGTGACGTCGGTGTAATCCCATGAGGCTCCAACACCGATGTCAGTGGTCGGTGCTAGACATCGGTGCTAAGGACGATTTATCTCTGTTTCTACACAGATCAGTCACACCGATATGTGACCTCGGTGTGGAGTATGCCAAGCCTCCTCATGATTTTGGCTTCCTCTCCTTGCTTCCAATCCGATCGGCTTCACGTCCCGAGTCTCGAGTCTTCTCCAAAGTACCTAAAATACGTCTCGAAACATGCGAAACTTCCTAGAACCTAATGCAACATCCTAAACTCTAAAAGGGACCTAAATGCTAAACAAAGCTATGGTTATGCATGTAAATGACTAGAGAATGCAAACTAAAATGCATGTTAGAACATGTAAATTAAGAGAATATCATGAAGCTTATGTAAGAGAATTCAAACTTTAAAAAAAAAAAAATTTGAGAAGGAAAATAATCGGCTTTCTAAGCTTAAAAATGCAAGAGCTCGAGAAACGTGAAGCGAGTTTCCAGGTGGAACATCGCCTTTCTCAAGATAAGGGCGCCACTGCCGAAGCTCCTCAAAGCTATCTAAATTAGTTCAAACAATTTAGCAGCATTCTTGGTGGGTAAATGAGTACAAAACAAAAACATATACAAATAGAATATTTGGTTAAAAATGACAAACAAAATCAAAGTAAGGCACCATAGGAAGTAATCGCCCAAAAAATATATAGTTAAAATGTGAAAAAGAGATAACGAACCAGAACGGATTTATTAGTGGGAATAGGAAATGAGTTGACACCATCCTCGGAGGATGAGATGAGAACAACGTCGGTGAAGATGGATGATTGATGTTTACAAACCTGATTATTCTACGCCGTCCCACAAAAATTAAGCCTTGAGATTTTTAAAACCTTGAAAGGAAGAGAAAGTAGGAACAAAACAAAGGGTTGATTTTTTACGTAAATGGTTTGGGGTTTTGAAGTTTGGAAGATTGAGTGGGGTGTTCTCTTAACTTTTTATTTAAAGAAACGTTTTATTTTCTTTGGGTACTTTTGTTTCATTTGAAAATATATTTTGAGGTTTCTTTATTTAGCATTTTGAAATCTTATCTTTTATAATTGGATGAACAAAGGTAAAATATTGGAAAAAACATTTAACGTTAAACATTAATGAATGAAGTTTAGACATTAAAAATAACAATTTATATGGCCTTGACAGATTTATGTTTGCTTATAATTTCTAATTGTTTTCCAACATTAGAATGGCGATACAATAATTTTTAATCTTTAGTTTTTGTTTATTTTAAGTCCTTTTACAAACTTCTGAAATCAACAAGTAACTTCATGAATATTTATTATTTACAATATTTTCTCTATCAACACCCTAACTAAATGTTGACAAATTCTTCAAGAGTTTAATATTTAAAAAATGATTTACATTCGCCGTTATCCAAATCGACTGTCTTAACCTCTCTGAATGCATCACTGATACTCATAAACCTCGGTTAATTCAACCCCATAAGTGGAACGAAACTCCCAATAAACGAACCCATAATGTGATTGTCTATGGATATTTGCTATCAAAAATTGGCTCCCATCTTATCAACAACATCATCCAATAATCGAAATGAAAAGGCTCCATTTTTAGGAATTCGATGATATCTTCCCCATGGCAAACTTGAATTGGAACCGTCCCAGTCGTAGGTCTGCATCATCCACTCTCTCCTTGATATTCCAAATTCTTCGTATCATAAATAATAAAGTCTTCATGTCGTACATGCTTGGATTCATGCACCAGCAATCAAGGTTCTGGTGTAGCCTTTGATGATCTCAGAATTGTCAAAGTGTGGGACTGCATGTGAATTTCATCTTTTTCTACTTGTCTCTATCTTTTTCTCTGAACCACCATGTTTCATCAAATATTTCTATGACATTATCACCAAACAGATTTTGAACTAAAAATTAGTGAGTAGAGAAACAAAAAATGTGTATCCCAAAACCAAATACTATATGTTAGAAAGATCCAACCAAATAGGGAATAAAAACTGTGAGATGTTGAGAATGATATGTTGTGACTCTCAATTTATACCTAGCACTATCAGTGATCATCATAACTCTGCATATTACTTTTACTGCATATTAATTTATTATGAGCAAGTTCAATTGCAAACAAATTTCATAATATACGTTCATAATCTGTGATCTACTTATGTTCGGTGTCCCAATAAAAACTTCTATGAATATATGATAGCACATTAGTGATTAAAAATTTTCTATTTTAAAAATGACTCAGTGCATTTGGATATTTACTAAACTAATTAATGTCGATTAATATAAATATGTTAATTTATGCTGGGAAAAATTTTATTTGATTATCTTATGAACATTTTCCTAATTCAAACAACCAATATGTTTTTCAAAAAGATAAATTATTAATTTTTATTACTAAAATGTTATATAAATAAACTGTCAAATTTATTCTTTTCAACCTTTGTCTAAAGACATTAATAATAATATTGTTTAGGAATTATAAACTATCATTTATGAATAAAAATAATAGTCGCACCAGAAAGCTAAGTCAAAGGAAACATTGTTGATGAATAAATGACAAAATAACAAGTGAACAAACCCTGATTATATACTAGATAGAAAAACAAATATCTCATAAAAACAATTAAATGAAAATTTACATTATTTTTAGATTTTTTCATGCAATTTAATAATCAAACCTTTTTTAATTCAAAGAACCCACATGTTTTAAAATGAGAAATTATTAATATTTTGTTTTTAAAATCTAATGTAAATTATATTATTTAAAAATAAAATTTATTTATTTTCAACGCGTGTCTCAAAACTGCAGTAGATAGAAAAATTAATAGTTTCTCTTTTTTAAAGCCCATTCTTTCTAATGTAAAAAAAGTAGGTTTTTAAAAATAGAAATTACTAATTTCTCTATTTATTACAGTCTTTAGAAACACATTGAGAATAATTAAATTCGATAGTTAAACTACATTAATATACATTAGATATTTAAAAATAAAAATTAATAATTTCTCATTTAAAAACTCATTGGTTCTTTTAATTAAAAAACTTATATTATTAGAGCGCAAGAAATAAAACTTAAAAATATTCTAAATTTACATTTAATTGTTTTTAGGAGGTAATTTTACCATTTAGTATATAACCAGGTTTTGCTCATTTGTTAGTCTTTTACTATATTATCAACAATGTTTCTTTTAACTTAGCTTATCAGCCCCATGCAACAACAACTTTTATTCCTAAATGAAAGGTTATGATTCTTAAACATTATTATTATTATAGTCTTCACATAGACGTTGAAAAAAAAATATTTTTATACTTAAGTAACATTAATTTTTATTAAATTTTAGATATAAAATTATTATTTTTATTTTTAAAATTAAAAACAATAAATCGCAAAAACTCCAAAAGATTTTCATTATTTTAAAAAATATATTTTTGTTTTTTGTAAATTTGTGTATTATCAAGTTTTGTTGTACTGCAAAAATAAACCTGATAATACACAAAATTTAAAAAAACATATATCTCATTAAAATAATTAAAACAATTGGGATATTTTGCAATCTATACATTATAAGATTATGTTTGTTTGTTAGTCTTCTCATAAACTATGAAGCCATCACAGAGTATATGATTATCAGATAAAATATGGTTACAATTTTTACGATGTTATTTAATTAAAAGACTGATTTCCCCTTTTTAAGTTGCCATTTTTTATAGGTTTATTAATTGTAATTAATATTTATTTTTTATTTTAAAAATTAACCCGCAAATGACCGCAATTATAAAAACATTACCCTAACATGTCCCAACATATAACCGTATAATATAAATATTTACTAATTTAGAATATTTAAAATTTTATAAACTAAAAACCCATGAAAAATATATATATTATACGGTATCAGAAAATTTAGAAACCTTTAAGCAATCTCTTTTGATATTTCCAACTTAAAAAGTCTAAAATCTAGTATGATTTAATATTTTTATGATAATTTTTATTTTCTGATTTTTTCTATTGTCTATAAAATAATTGGTGTTTGGCAACAAATTTAATTAATCCACATAAATTATAGAAATAACTTTAATTAATACATGTTTGTACACACAAAATGTACACCTGTTTTATAAGTATATATATTCACTGCACAAAAAGGTCTTTCGCAAAATCAGCTTTCATTACCTATACACAGAAATGTGACTAAAACCAAACCCTAAAAGAAACATAAAAGCAAAAATCCCAGTTTTTTTTGTCAACAGCCTAAGTATATGTACCGGTTCACAGCCAAACCGGGGGTACCGAGTTTACATAAAAAATTTCTGATGGGAAGACACGAGCACCCCGTGCTAATTTGTCTGCCTTTCTGTTGTTTGCGCGTGGGATATGTGAGATTGAGAAGAAAATGAAATACTCCTTGCTCTTCAAGAACTCCTCCAGGTGTAACTTAAAAGCCGGCCACTCCTCAGGTGTAGACACCATCTGCACCCACTCTGAGCAGTTTGTTGCGAAGGTTATCGCCGTCTTTTGGTTTGCAATCATGCAGTGCATCGCCCAAATAAGTGCTTCAAGTTCTGCATGCAGGGGAGAGATACTTTGTCTCAGATTTCTCGCTCCCATTATGACTCCTTCGACGCCCTCCTGAAAATAGTACCATCCTAGTCCAGGGAAATTGTCAGTGTTCTTCCAAGAGCCATCAATAAAACATCTCCCTCCACCGTCTCCAACATGGTGAGTCATTGTCTGTGTATAGGCAATTTGTTGTAATGCCATGTCTGGATCACCGAGTTGTGCCGATTCCCAAGTCAATGCCTCAGTTTCTGCCATCCTCAAAATCTCATGTGGAGTTCTATCCACATTTGAGTAGACCTTATCATTCCTTGCTTTCCAAATATACCACACAATCCAGGGAAAAAATGTATTCTCCTTGTTATTTGGAAGTCTCCAAAAGAGATGATCAAAATTAGAGAAAACCGAAGACATTCGGAAAACCCCTGGGGCCGATGTTATCCGAGAGAGTGTCCTTGTTTGTAACGACGGGGGGCATTCAAAGAGAACGTGATTTATTGTTTCTTCTTCTGCTCCACACCGTGCGCATTGGTTATCGCAGTTAATTCCTCGAGCCCGTAAGTTTGATGAAACCGAGAGACATCCTGAGATGGCTTGCCAAATTCGGGGAGCAAAGTAATTTCCATGAATGTGCATGCAATGTTTTCACATTCGGGCCGTAGTTCATGCCGATGTCTGTTTCTTGGTGTTCAATCTGATAACCCGACTTTACCGTATATTTTCCCGTTTTTGTAAAGTGCCAGCTCAAAGTATATAGTGTATAAGTACTACTTATAGGCATAGACCGTATGATTTCCACGTCGGCCGGTTCAATAATTGCATTTATCAAGCCGATATTCCACATTTGTGTCACTGGGTCAACCAAGTGATTGACCATGAGATTTGGGTAGTAATTATACCCTTTACAAGATGCTAATCTCGGGGAAGAATATGGTATCCATTGGTCATTCCATACTGAGATAGAACATCCTGAACCAACTCTCTTAATTAGCCCTTTGTTAACCAGAGATCTAGCTGAAGTGATACTTCTCCATCCAAAAGACAGGGAGTATGATCTTATAGGATCTAAAGGGTCTGTGTTCCGAAAATATCGACCCTTGAAGACCCGATCAATCAATGAATTGAGTTTCTCTATCAACCGCCATAGTTGCTTTGCCAATAAAGCTGTATTGAAGTCCTCTATTGCTCGAAAACCGATTCCACCTTCTGATTTACTCCGACACAGTTTTTTCCATGCTACCCAATGCATTCCTTTCTGTTGTCCATTTGATCTCCACCAGAACCGGGCTGCCACACTAGTTAGCTTTGTGGTTAAAGATCTGGATAGACGAAAACATGACATAACAAATGTAGGCATAGCTGATGCCACCGATTTAATTAAGACCTCTTTACCTCCTTTAGACAAAAGCCTCGAGGTCCAGCCATTAATTCTATCATTGTGTCTCTCGACGACAAAATTAAAAATCTTACTTTTTGCTCCACCGAGACTCTCTGGCAAGCCAAGATATGAACCTATACCTCCCATATTAGGGATTGCCAGTAGTTGTTTAATGTCTTCTTGTGTCGATGTGTGTATCGTGTGCCCAAATTGTAAAGAAGATTTTGTAAAGTTGATCTGCTGCCCGGAGACCGATTCATACTGTTTAAGTATGTTTAATATAATCTGACATTCCTGAATCGTAGCCTTACAGAAGAAGAGACTATCATCCGCAAAAAGTAGATGTGATACCGCTGGGCCTGCCCTTGCCACCTTTAGCCCCGTGAGGAGACTCTCTCTTTCCGCCTTTCGTATATTTGCTATCAGGAGCTCCATACAAAAGATGAATATGTATGGTGATAAGGGGTCGCCTTGACGAAGCCCTCTACGCGGGATTATTTGACCTTTGGGTTGACCGTTAAGGAGGACCCTATATTGGACCGATTGAATGCACCACATCATCCATGTAATCCATTTTTCCGCAAAACCAAATTTCCATAAAAGTTGTTCAATAAAAGCCCATTATACCCGATCATACGCTTTGCTCATGTCTGTTTTATGACCATAAATTTTCCCTTACAGGACTTGTTGGTTCGCAGACCATGAAACATTAATTTCCTGAGCGATCAGAATATTATCCGAGATTAGTCGTCCTTACACAAAGGCTGATTGAGTCTCTGATATCAGGCCCGTGAGCAGTTTCTTTAGCCTTTGGCATAAAACCTTTGATATAATTTTGTATCCCACGTTACACATGCTAATAGGTCTTAACTCCGTCATCCGAGTATGTCGTCGTGTTTTTGGGATGAGTCAAATGTTCGTCATATTCATCTGTTTGTCGAAAGAACCATGCGCCATAAAACCGTTAACCAATCCTACAATATCCGCCTTTATAATATGCCATGATCGTTGGAAAAATAGTGCCGTCATTCCGTCCGGGCCCGGGGCCATTTCAAGATTCATCATAAAAAGGGCCCCCCGTACTTCCTCTTCGGTAGCCATTGCCGTAAGCATCTCGTTATCTTGGTCCGAAACTAGGGCCGGAATTTCACCCAAAGCGTCTGTAAATTCCGTCGGAGAAGAATATCTAAATAATTCCTCGAAATAATCAACTGCCACTTGTTCAACCTCCTTTTATGAAGTTACACAAGTTCCTGATGTGTTATTCAAGCCAACAATCTGATTTCTCCCCCGTCCTAGCTTAACTTGCGCATGATAGAATTCTGTATTTTTATTTCCCATCTTCGCCCATAAAGTACGGCTTTTCTGTTGCTAGAAAAGTTCCTCGTCTAGATATGCCTCTTTCAATTTTCCTGTGATCTCCAACAGTTCCTCCTGGGTTCTAGTATCGTCATTTTGGACCTCCTCTAATGCTTGTTGTAGGTCCTTAATTTTCTCCTTGCCGTATGGTAAGTTGTTTTTCCGCCATTTAGAAATTTCCCGCCGGCAGTTACCTATCCTGTCTATAATGGAGATCTCACTGTCACCTGAGTTGATCTCCCAACCTTTGGAGATTGAATCCATTAACCCCTCCTGACCAATTCACCGTTTATCAAATCGAAATTGTGCATGTCGCCGTGGGAGTTTGTCCTCTACGGTAGCGACTATTGGTCTGTGATCTGACCCAATCATTGCTAAGTATTCAACGAATGAATGTGAAAATATTGCATGACAATCGTTGTTAGCTAAGGCCCTGTCCAAACGACACCGTACAATTTTGAGTTCCGTCTTCCTCTCCAAGACATAGTGTTTCCAAAACACTGAAAGTCCACGAAACCGCAGTGTTGAATCATGAGATTAAAGGACATAAATGAAGCCGCATATCTTAAATTTCCTCGCTTTTCATGATTGCCGGTTATTTCATTTAAATCACCAATTATAAATCACGGATCAATCCGGGATAAACTCGTTCGTGTTAAACATTCCCAAACTTGATCTCGTAATTTCGGTACCGGGTCCCCATAAATAAACGATAAAAAGATGTTTTTTCCTTGAATAACTACCTCAATATCAATTATTCGATTACTTGAAAAAATAACATTGACATCAAACGAACTATCATAAAATAAAGCGAGTCCACCGCTCGCGCCACACGGTTCAACCGTGAGCAACTTATTATAACTGAAATTTTTGCATAAAAGAAAATTCTTGTTTGGTTTCTGAAAGAAACAAAAACTCCGGTTTATGTTTCTTCCAAATCTCCCGAAGATAACTTATTGTGTACATATTCCTGAGTCCCTGGCAATTCCAACTCATAATCCGCATTAATTGATTTTTGATTGAGCTGAGCTAGTTCTCGGGTTTGATGAAGCCTTCGAACCAGCGGTCTTTGATTCCTCCCCAGTACGAGTCGGTAACTTCACCATCGTCTTCTTGCGTGGTGATATAATTCCCTGGACTATCCTCTTCTTCGATCTGCCACCATACACCATCAACCCCGTTTTGGTGAGTTTCTTTTTTGCCCCTTGATTAATCTCACCCATGGCGAGTTGTTTATCCTCGTCCATAATTAGTTCCTGCATAACCTCATCGACATTATTTCTTGAATTATTTGGTATCCCTATGTCAAGAGTAGAAATCAAAGGAATCAGCTCATGTGACTCTTCCATTAGTCCCTGTACTTCCCCAAAACCACCTTTCTCCTGCACTTTTTTGATTATACTCCCCTCCAATTTAACTTCACCGTCCTCCATAATCTCATCCCCCGCTGATATTTCCTCTCCACATATGCTATGCTCCGATTCTGGTGCCTTCACGCCCTCGGGGAAAATATCCTCACTCAAAAAAAGAAGTTTCTTACGTGCCTTACTAGCCGATCTAGGACCCCTGTTCGCTATTTTGTTTTCATCACTTATCGCAGGCAAAGTCTCAGCCTTCGCCACCTCATAAAGACCCTTTCCATGGAAAGCCTCAAGCTTTTCCATTTCCTGAACCGAGAGATCCTCACCCAATATGGTGTGCTCCAATTCCTTTACTCCTTTAGAGGATATCGCATACCTTTGCTTCAGTTCATATGGAGGGACATACCCTGATTTTTTTTTGTACCGTGCTGATCCTTCTCCATATTTCCGTTCATTTCTCCCCTTATATGGCCGGAACTCATTCCCAGCCCGATCCTGTTGTTTCTTTGCCCGCCTGACTAATCTCTCTCCCGTTGTTTCTCCCCTTGTATGGTTGTATCGTTGTACCGTTCTGGTCACCACCAGAAGCAACCACCGCCTTAAAACTCGCAGCGCTTGTGCCCTGACCAAAATCCTTGCGGTGAACTGAATGATCCGTCTCCTTCTCCTCTGTTCCTTCCCGAGATGGACATTTAAAGTGAACGTGGCATAGACTATGGCAGTTACGACAATAACCGAATAGCCTTTCATACCTCAAAGACACCGTTTATCGAATTCCACTTGTGTTGAAAAGACAAGTGGTTGGAAACCATCAACCACCACTTGAACTTTCCCCTCCTCCAAGTACACTGCCTTGACCTTTCCAAGAGCCTCCCCAATGGTTCGAAAAGTTGGGTCAATCCAAGAAATGTAATGGAATTCCCATCACTCGGATCCAAAACGTGATGGCTGACGGATAGTTCCGAGCAACCACCGGCTCCCACCGAACCAAAGAAACCATCTAGTAATCAAAATGGAAGGGCTCCATTTTCATTACTTCCTTGATATCCTCCTCCCTATCGAAGTCAAACTGAAATCTTCCGAGCCCTAGATCAGCACCCGCCACGCGATCCTCAACATTCCATATTCGTGGCAACATGAACAGCAAGGACTTCATGTCTTGTATACTCGGGTTCATACACCTTCCAATTAAGGTCCGTGAGTAGCCCGTAATTAAGCTAGAGTTATCGAATTTATCTCTTCACAATGTTTCCCTTCTTATGACCCGACCTAGATCCGTTCACCAAAGTACTTTGAATCATGCTCTTGGCAAACCAGAAGGGAAAAACGAATTGAAAGGACTGAAGATTTATAATAAAGTGTTGATATCCGAAAGTGTCTTGCGTCTCTTCTTTATACTGCCCAAATAAAGGTGGTGATAGCCCAAGATCCTTCGAGATCTCCTTATCGTAATGAGTGAGCTTGAAAATATGTATTGATGCTCGGAGACCCCCAGATACGCAACCAAGGATATATTCGTGATATCAGTTTAATTCCAATCGAAGTCTTTCTCATTAAAATCCAAAATTTGGAACCGAAAAGAATCCGTAGAAACTCACGAGAAATCTGCTTGAGACAATACTCATCGGTCGCATCTCCACGAATCACGTTTCTTTCCTTACTCGACCATATGACCCGTATCATCAATTGCATCTCTGAAATCCCCCACGATCTCCCTTTTACAGGGCTGTTAGTTTCTTCGAGATCGTCATCACTCTAAACCAATCCGCGAGATCTGAGTAATAAAAACCAGAGATCTCTGATATACCCCCGGGAACTCAACCTCGTCTTCCTGTCATATCTCCCTAATGCCAGATCCCCGAAATTAAAACCGCAATCCTTCCTGATCCATATCCAAGAGAAAAGAAACCCAATTGAAAACCATAATCCCGAAGATCTTCCTGGTAGATCGAATCGCATCCTTCAAATCTCGATCGCCATTGATATCGTCGAGAGCCCAGTTTTTTTAATTTTATCATGTTTTTGTTGCAACGATGGAAATTGGGTTCTTAGGGTATAAAACTGAAAGGGATCGTCTTTCATCTTAACATAAAAGAGAGAAAAACAATGCTCTTCTTAAAATATAGTTCTTGGATTAGGACAAGTCTACTAACAGAACATAATACCATACCATTGATTATTTTTCATCCTAAAATCAATGGTTAGCAAAGTTGCTTCAAACACATAATACTGGGCAGAGGTTTTTGTTAATCAATTCTGGGAATTTTAAATGATTAATGAACTACTCCATTAATAATATTGAATGACGAACTGTCACAACACATACATTCATTGAATACTTGGTAGAAAAATAACAATCAAAGTTACAATAACTCATCATAGAAATTTAATCGCCCAAACAATATATTTTTTTGGGGGCTAAAATGTCCAAACAATAGTTTAAATGTAAAAGATAGAGACCAAACCAGAACGTCTTTATGGGTAGGTGAGGCGGCTCCGTTGGTGTCAGAGGCTCTAACGTCAGTGAATGACCTGGAGTTGCTGCTATGATCAAAAGAAGACGATAAGTACTGGAGGAAATCAACTTTGGAATTGAGGACGTTCATCTCCTTCAAGAGCTCTTCCTCAGCCTCGACGACCCCATCGCTGCACTCCTTGGAGGGGCCAGCATCGTGAGGGATGTACAGTTCCCGACAAGAGATGCAACGCACATCCGCGTCAATGTCGGAATCGCTGTCGGAGTAGTTGTGGCAAGGGTGGTGTCTCTTTATCTTACAAAAAAAAGAGTTTATTAAGCCTCACAATTAAAAAAAAATCAGACCCGCTCTCCCCCTTTATAGAATTTAATCAAAATTTTTAAATTATGTTATTTGTTGACCCAAAAAAACTATATATGTTAGTGTATTTTTTGCCAAACAATATTTAAGATTTGATACCATATGAGTAAGTCAAATCCATTGAATATGTAACAAAATTATGAACATAATTTCTTTTTCCTTTTCAACCAAGACATAGTCCATATCAGGCTATGTGTTTCTAAATGGAGAGAGACATAATTGAGCGACTCTCTTGTAAATCAAAAATATGTCATCCAATTCTAAAGCTAGATAATCCATCATACACACCGTTAGTAATATTTTCACTTCTCTAAGATCCATCAATTTTATCAGGTTAAAATTAGAGAAATTCGACTAATGGACATGTCGAGTGCTTAGATGGATAATACCAACTATTGCAAATAAAACCCAGAACACTAACTGAAACGACATGCCATTTGTCCTAACTTACAGCATACGCTAACAGTTTCTAGTTCCAAAATGATATTCTTATTCCAAAGACATTCTGATTGTCTTACCAAAACCATTCGTAAGCATCCTTAATGAAAATGGAAACAAACATACGTAAACGTCATATAAAAAGAAGAAAAACAAATGAAAACTTCCGAAAACAATACTACACCTAACCTGCTCCTCCAACTACTCAGGCTCACCTGGAAGAAAAGAGGACTAAGTAATTTGGATAACCTAATGAGAATGATCCCATGGACTCACCAATTTATCATATAAACGATTTATCACCACAACAATTCAATATAAAACCTAAAACATGCAGCAAATTGTCACGTCCTACGACGCACACTCATCACATAAAAGAATCCTATCTACAATGGTTTTATGCATTTTGCATGCACATCCATATGTGGATGCTAAATTCTGCTTTTTCAAATGGGTATTTAACTATGACCCTAGTTGACTTATAACCGAGATTCCACTAACCATCGTAGGGCTTGATTTAAAGGCATTTTCTGCATACTGACATGTGGATGCTAAATTCTGCTTTTTCAAATGGGTATTCAACTATGACCCTAGTTGACTTATAACCGAGGATCCACTAACCATCGTAGAGCTTGATTTAAAGGCAATTTATGCATACTGACTTTGTGATGTCTCCCCTAGATGCATTTTCTCCTATGGCTCGTGATAACTTCTTGTAGATCCTTGAGATTCTCGGCTATGTAAGTATAGTTGTGCATTCGTAGTTTTTATCTGCTTGCTTTGTTTTTCCTCAATCATAAAGCTCTCTCTTTTTCATGTGCTAGCCGAGTATACTCGTATCGTCGTCTATTATGAAGGCTTATGCAAGCGAGCTGAAGGATGCTTTGGACAAGTTTTCAGAGAGTGAAGCTTATGTAAAAAAATTCAAACTTCTTAAAGAGAAAATTTTGAGAAGGTAAAAAATCGGCTTTCTAAGCTTAAAAATGCAGGAGCTCGAGAGACGTGAAGCGAGTTTCCAGGTGGAACATCGCCATGCTCGAGAGAAGGATGCCACTACTGAAGCTGCTCAAAGCTATCTAAATTAGGTCAAACAATTTAGCAGCATTCTTGGTAGGTAAATCAGTACAAAACAAAAACATATATAAATAGAATATTTGGTTAAAAAAATGATAAACAAAATCAAAGTAAGGCACCATAGGAAGTAATCGCCTAAAAAATAGTTAAAATGTGAAAGAGAGAGAACGAACCATAACTGATTTATAAATGGGAATAGGAAGTGAGTTAAAGCCATCCTCGAAGGAGGAGATGAGAACAACGTCGGTGTAGAGAAAAGACGATAAGCGAAGGAAATCAACTCCTAAAGGACATTGATCTCCTGCATGAGCTCTTCCACAGTCTCGATGGCCCCATTGTAGCAGTTTTTGTAGGTGCCAGCATCGTGAGGGATGTACACTTCCAGACAAGAGATGCAATCACATCCGTGTTACTATTGTAATCATTGTCAGAGTTGTTGTGTCAAGGGTGATGTCTTTTCAGCTTACACACAAGAGATTTTTGTACAACCCAACAACTTAAAAAATTAGAACCGCTTCATTTCATTAACTACTAAATCCAAATTTAACTATTAGCTTATTTGCTTACCAATATTTTATATATATATATATATATATATATATATAGGGTTTTTTCTTCCAAACGATATTAAAATTTGATACCATATAAGTCAAATGCATTGAATCTGTCACAAAATATGAACATAACTTATTTTTAATTTTCCACCAAATTCATATCAAGCTACATAATTTTAGATAGAGAGAAGAAAATACCCTGACAGTTCGATTGTAAATTAACAATATATGTCATCTTATCCGGAAGGTGGAGAATCCATCTCACATTGTTGGTAAAATCCCACATATCCAAGACCTATAAATTGGAAAATTCTGACTAATGCACATATCGGGTGGGTCGATGGTTAATGCCAAATCATTTGTACTAATAGCTACTAACCATACTCCACTCTCTCACGACATCAGCTATAGTGTCCATATGTAAGTGATCAATGCCACTGTGTCGTCATTCCAAGGAATCTAGATCCCTAAAAAATTTCATTAACAAAATGCAAAGATTGATGAACAAACCTGATTATTCTACACCGTCCCACGAAAATTAAGCGTTGAGATTTTAAAAACCTTGAAAGAAAGAGAAAGTAGGAACAAAACAAAGGGTTGATTTCTTACGTAAATGGTTTAGGGTTTTGAAGTTTGGAAGATTGAGGGGGGTGTTCCTTTGACTTTTTATTTAAAGAAACATTTTATCTTCTTTGGGTACTTTTGTTTCATTTGAAAATATATTTTGAGGTTTCTTTCTTTAGTGTTTTGAAATCTTATCTTTTATAATTGGATGAACAAAGGTAAAATATTGGAAACAAAAACATTTAAAGTTGAAAGTTAATGAATGAAGTTTAGACATTAAAAATAACTATTTATATGGCCTTGACAAATTTATATTTGCTTATAATTTCCAATTGTTTTCCAACGTTAGAATGGCGATAAAATAATTTTAATCTTTAGTTTTTGTTTAATTTAAGTCTTTCTACAAACTTCTGAAATCAACAAGCAATTTCATGAATATTTATTTTTTTTACCATATTCTCTCTATCAACACACTAACTAAAAGTTGACAAATTCTTCAAGAGTTTAATATTTAAAAAATGATTAACATCCACCACTACTTGTACTTTGCCGTTATCCAAATCAAATGTCTTAACCTCTTTGAATGCATCACTGATATTCATAAACCTCGGTTCAGCCCATAAGTGGAACGGAACTCCCAATAAACGAACCCATAATGTGATTGTCTATAGATATTTGCTAATGAAAATTAGCTCCAATCTCATCAACAACATCATCCAGTAGTCGAAATAGAAAGGCTCCATTTTCATGAATTCGATGATATCTTCCCCATGTCAAAATTGAACTGGAACCGTCCTAGCCGTAGGTCTGCAGTACCCACTCTCTCCTCGATATTCCAAATTCTTCGCATCATAAACAATAAAGTCTTCATGTCATGCATGTTCGGATTCATGCACAAGCAATCAAGGTTCTGGTGTAGCCTTTGATGATCTCGGAATTGTCAAATTGTCGGACTGCATGTGAATTTCATATTTTTCAACTTGTCTCTATCTTTTTCTCTGAACCACCATATTTCATCAAATATTTCTATGACATTATCACCCAACAGATTTTGAACTGAAAATTAGTGAGTAGAGAAACAAATAATGTGTATCCCAAAACCAAAAACTATATGTTAGAAAGATCCAACCAAATAGGGAATAAAAACTGTGAGATGTTGAGAATGATATGTTGTGACTCTCAATTTATACCAAGCACTATCAGTGATCATCATAATTCTGCATATTACTTGTACTGCATGTTAATTTATTATGAGCTAGTTCAATTGCAAACCAATTTCATAATATACGATCATAATCTGTGATTTAATTATGTTCGATGTCCCAATAAAACCTTCTTTGAATATATGAGAGCACATTAGTGATTAAAAAATTTATATTTTAAATATGGATTTTATTAAATAACTCAGTGCAATTGGATATTTATTAAACTAATTAATGTCGATTAATATAAATATGTTAATTTATGATGGGCAAATTTTTATTTGATTATCTTATGAACATTTTTTCTAATTCAAAGAACCAATATGTTTTTCAAAAAGATAAATTATTAATTTTTATTACTAAAATGTTATATAAATTAATATAAATAAACTATCAAAATTATTGTTTTCAACGTGTGTCTAAAGACAATAAAGCTATCATTTATTAATAAAAATAATAGTCGCGTTAGAAAGCTAAGTCAAAGGAAACATTGTTGATGAATAAATGACAAAACTAACAAGTGAACAAAACCTGATTATATACTAGATAGAAAAACAAATATCTCATCAAAACAATTAAATGAAAATTTACATTATTTTTAAACTTTTTCATGCACTTTAATTAATAATCAAACCTTTTTAATTCAAAGAACCCACATGTTTTAAAATAAGAAATTATTTATATTTTGTTTTTAAAATCTAATGTAAATTATATTATTTAAAAATAAAAATTATTTATTTTCAACGTGTGTTTCAAAACTGCAATAGATAGAAAAATTAATAGTTTTTCTTTTTTAAAGCCCATTTTTTTTATTTATTAGAGTTTTTAGAAACGCGTTGAGAATAATTAAATTCGATAGTTAAACTACATTAATATACATTAGATATTTAAAAATAAAAATTAATAATTTCTCATTTAAAAACTCATTGGTTCTTTGAATTTTTTAAAAAACTTAAATTATTAGAGCGCAAGAAAAAACCTTAAAAATATTGTAAATTTCCAATTAATTGTTTTTAGGATGTAATTTTAGTATTTAGTATATAATCATGTTTTGCTCATTTGTTAGTCTTTTCCTATATTATCAACAATGTTTCCTTTAACTTAACTTATCAGCCCCATGTGACAACAACTTTTATTCCTAAATGAAATGTTATGTATCTTAAACATTATTATTTTTATAGTCTTCACATATACGTTGAAAACAATATTTTTATACTTAAGTAACATTAATTTTTATTAAATTTTAGATATAAAATTATTAATTTTCTTTTTTAAATTAAAAACAATAAATTCAAAAACTACAAAAGATTTTCATTTTTTTAAATTTATTTTTGTTTTTTTGTAAATTTGTGTATTATCAAGTTTTGTTGTACTGCAAAAATAAACCTGATAATACACAAAATTGAAAAACAATGTCATTAAAATAATAAAAAAAATTGGGATTTTTTGCAATCTATAAATTATAAGATTATGTTTGTTTGTTAGTCTTGTCATAAACTCTGAAGCCATTACAGAGTATATGATTACCGGATAAATTATGGTTACAATTTTTTTCGATGTTATTTAACGAAAATTGATGAAGGAAAAAATGATGTGAGAGGGGGGGGGGAGTGGAGGATTAATTTCCCCTTTTTAGGTTTTCGTTTTTTCGACAACAAATACATCAACTTTCATGGATTTGTTTCCCAAAGTCCAAATCTTATTCACCGTCATGTGAATCATTCCTATATGAGGCGGTTTTGATATAAACTTTCCCACAATACAATCCTTCCAAAGAGGAGGAGCATTCTCGAAAACACAGTATGGGACTTTAATCATTTTAATTCGTCCACTTCTTCCACCACCACCTCGAACTTCTGCAATCCCACCTTTGCGTAAACCACTGACGATTAAGATTTACCTTTACTCTGCGTCTGAATCACTCCACCGTCTTCTCCAGAAATCCCCTTCGAAGTTGATTCACTTGAAACTACTCGCTTACTGTCCTCCGACACCTTTCCCTGATTTTCCCTCAGCCCTTCTTCTCCAGCCTCCGTCGAGACTTTCTCTGATATCACCAGATTATTTTCCTCGAGGTGAACTTCCCCTACAACATGTTGAGCTACCTCAGTGTTCTCCACCGTCTTCCTTGCCTCATCTGACGGAGGGACCACATGTTTTGGCGCCGCCATGAGCCTTAGCGTGGGCAAAAATCCAAAAGAAACCGTAGCCTCCAAGCCGCGTTCCTAATCACCCCCGCTGACGTGGCTCAAAGTATCGCCCCTTATATAAAAAAAACAAAAAAAATCCATCTATTTTATCAAGTTAAAATTAGAGAATTTCGACTTATGGACATACGGAGTGCTTAGATGACTAAAACTATTTGTAAGCATCTTTAATGAAAATGGAAACAAACATACGTCAATGTCATATAAAAAGAAGAAAAGCAAATGAAAATTCCGAAAACCAATACTACACCTAACCTGCTCCTCCAGCTACTCAGGCTCACCCATGGGCGAAGCTGGCTAAGGATGAAGGGGTGCACATGCACCCATAATTGTTTTTGAAATTTATGTACTTTTTACCTTATTTTTTATGTGCATCCATAATAATTTGGAATTTGCACCCATTAAAAAATTAGATAAAATCCAAAAAAAAGAAACAAAACAAATTAAATATATTTAATAAGATAAAAATAACTTAGCCCATTTACGAAAACATACATAACTTAAACTTTAAAGCCCATTTATGTTAACCAAATCTTTTTTGTTAAAATTCTTAATTAATATGACATTATATTTTTTGATATTTTATTTAATATTTATTAATTTAATATTAGTGCACCCGGTCAAAAAATCTTCTGGATTCGCCCCTGGGCTCACTTGCAAGAAAAGAGGACTAAATAATTTGGATAGCCCCATGAAAATGATCCCATAGACCCACAAATTTACCATATAAATGATTTATCACCACAACAATGCAATATAATACCTAAAACATGCAGCAAATTGTCATGTCCTACGACGCATACTCATCAAATAAAAAAATCTCATCTACGGTGTTTTTACGCTTTGTGCACATCCATATGTGGTTGCTAAATTCTGCTTTTTCAAATGGGTATTCAGAATTAGGTTGGAAAAATGATAGAGGCAAGTATGAAAAAGATGAAATTCTCATGCAGTCCCACAGTTTGACAATTCTGAGATAATCGAAGGCTACTCCAGAACTTTGATTGCTGTTGCATGAATCCGAGCATGCACGACATGAAGACTTTATTTTTTATAGTGCGAAGTATTTCGAATATCGAGGAAAGAGTGGCTGTTGCGGACCTACGGCTGGGACGGTTCCAGTTCGATTTGCTTAAACAAGCAAATGAGGAATGTGACCAACTAGTTAGCCAAAAGGTGGTCTCATCGACTAATTCACCATGGGCGTGCAAGGCTTTTTACGTCAACAACAGAGCTGAACAAGCAAGAGGAAAGCTAAGACTGGTCATCGATTACAAACCACTGAATCAATAACTCCAAGATGTCAAATTCCCGTTACCAAACAAATGGGCATTCTTTCAACATCTTCAAGGTGCAACAATCTTCTCGAAGTTTGATTTAAAGTCAGGATTCTGTCAAATCGGTATTTCACCAGAAGAACGGTACAAAACACCGTTATGTTTACCCAATCGCCATCTTTAGTGGAATGTCTTACCGTTTGGCCTTAAAACAGCGCCATCACTATTTCAACAGTTTATGTTACGTATTTTCAAACCTCTACTCCATACGGCCTTGATATACATTGATTACATTCTCTTATTCTCATCAAACTACGAGGATCATATTCAAACTCTTCGACACATCCAGATCATAGTAAAGACATATGGAATAATGCTCTCAGCCCGAAAGATGATTATAGCCCAGCCCAACATCGAATTCCTTGGGATGCGAATTACAAACGGACAATTTGCCCCACAAGCCCATCTAGCTACGATGCTTCTCGAATTTCCAGACAGCGACCTATCGAAAAGACAAGTCCAACAGTTCCTTGGGGGTAATCAATTACCTAAGCGACTTTATCCCGCAACTTTCGCAGATTACGCGTCCACTACAAAAGATGTTGTCCAAGAATCCTCCTTTATGGACAAACAGACAAACAGAAGCGGTCAAAAGGCTAAAGCTAAAAATACAGAAGCTACCACCTTTAAAGATTCCCTCTGAAGGAATACGTGTTCTCTAAACAGACGCAAGTGACAAATATTGGGGTGCTGTGCTACTCGAAGAAATAAATGGAAAACGTCAAATCTGCGGATACAAAAGCGGACGCTTTAAAGATTTGGAGTTACATTATCACTCAACGTTCAAAGAAATTCTAGCTGTCAAAAGGGCTATTGAAAAATTTAAGTTCCACCTGATTGGACATAAATTTCGCATAGAGATGGACATGTCATCTTTCCCAAAAATGCTACAGTTCAAGCAAAAGATGGTCCCGCATCAGCAATTATTACGCTGGAGTGAATGGTTTTCGAAATACGACTTCAATTCCGTCTATTTAAAGGGTACGAAAAATGTTATTGCCAACATGCTTAGCAGAAATCCTCAAAAAGAAATTCACATGATGGCAAGCTCCTCCGCATCCGAAGGAATACTACGATTTTGGAGCCAACATGCCTGAAGATGCTCATCAGCTTATCAATATGAAAATCTTTCACGAGCATCTGAAAGATTCTATCAAAGTACGGCGTCAACGGTCACTACATCACGCCGATAGGAATTCATCCAGACTATCCGTTCGCTCATCTCTACCGAATCGAAGAAGCTGAAATACCAGAAGAAGTTCTATGTTTCCTTTGGTATCTTTGTTCGGTGTACACCATTGGCATCACTTTTGACATACAATGGCTATACCAATTCATCAACTCACGCCAAGTACGCAAAGATTGCCTCTCTACATTCCTGACATGGTTTGCACCATTAAGTGTCTGGAGTGGTAAGCTGAGAAGATCAGCAAAAACCGGTGAACCTGTCATTCAAGAAGCTAAAAGGACAAGGGTGTCTCAACCCTTTCTTCAATCCTCACACAATATACTTCTTCCATCGCCCCGTTCAAGTCAACATCAATACCAACAAAATGCACGCGCTACCAACACTCATCCACGACGACGACTTCAAGCGAGGTGTTCGGCTAGACTTCAACGTCTATGATAACAAGGGATTTGAAGAATTCCAAACTAATACATTTCGCCTCAACAATGATAGACAAACATTCTCCATTCCATTCAATCTGAATTGGAGCTACTATCCTATAGACTACCAGATGAGTCTAGACGAAGATCTATAATTTTTCGGAAACATAACAACCCCGAGACGAATTCAACCAAAGACGATGATACCAGAAGCATCGCCAGCAACAGACCCGCCAGAGCATTTCCAAGATGCACAGTATCCAGATGACTCGATGAACATTGACGAAATCGGAAGAATGTTCTGTTTAAATGATAACGATGAACCACAAGAACACTTTGTTGAACCAGAAATAACATACGAATATCTAGGAGATG
This sequence comes from Eutrema japonicum, assembly GCA_030161315.1. Lineage (NCBI taxonomy): Eukaryota > Viridiplantae > Streptophyta > Magnoliopsida > Brassicales > Brassicaceae > Eutrema > Eutrema japonicum. Next base: position 33,748,394 of record BSQW01000013.1, on the reverse strand, counting down.
AATACGGCTGCTGCGACAAGCATATCATCAAGTTCAAAATGGATCATTGAAGGCCTTTCTCAAGGTATTTATTTTTGTATAATTATGAGTGATGTAAGAGATGATGTAATAGCATAAATATGTATAATTATGTGTGATGTAAGCAATGATGTAATCGCACAATAATGATGTAAGCGATGATGTAATCGCATAAATATGTATAATTATTTGTGATGTAAGCGATGATGTAATCGCTGAGGTATGCGCTTATGTCAGCGCACAAATCCTCCCCTATAAATTTGTGTGTACCCCCTTTGTGAAAATCAACTTAGAATTTCCCTAAAAACCTCTCTCTAATTTCTCTCTCTATGAATTTCTAAATTCTCTCTTGTTTTCAGACTTCTTAACATCTTCATAAACTTTGATTACTTTCTTTCAAAATATAAGTTGCGATTCTGCTCAGTGTGCTCTAAATGAGTTTCTCGTTTAACCAACACGACGATCAATACGACTTTTGTGGGGGGAGATAAGTTTCCTAACAGTGGTTGAGCCATGGCTAGAGATGCCTACGAATGCTCCATTTACCTGGAACTTATCGAAACCAATGATTGTTAATATGACTTAGTCAATAAGGTTTCTCGTTTATCTCATGCACGTCTAAATCTGGTATCAGAGCAAGAATATTTTTCGTGAATGAATCTTAAATATGGTATTAGAGCCAAGACTTATGTTTTGAATGAATGAATCTCTGGTTATGACTGATTGTTTAGAATGTTCTGAAAACAAATCCTCATCATGTCTATTTCTAATCCTTCAGCGATCAATTCCCAGTTTGCTATTTCTACCTTACAAAAAAATAGAAGCCGTTCATCTTCCTCTGATATTAATTCCTTATATGAAATCGAAAATGTTCTAGGAGACCAATTTCCTGAAACTACTCTTCCACTTGTAAATCCATATGAATACTTTGCTAAAAAGCCTGGTCTTTTCTCTATCAAAAATGTTCGACAGCTCATACATCCATCATCAAGCAGGAAGGTTCGCGAATACGTTCAATCTAGCAAGTTCTCATCTTGTGAGGTCCCAGCCACAGAAGAAGAATAGTTCATCTCACTCAACATTCCGGAAGGACTACCAAAGTTATGGCAGCAACAAGGATACACTCACCTACACTTTGGAGTAGTACAAATCGGGCTAACCCTACATGGTCGAAAAGGTCTGCCGGTCATAGCACGAATCAATTTGGTCTACTCTAGACTAAAGTCGTATCAGAAAGCCTGCATCGGAACAGTTCAAACAACATTAAACGCTGGAACAATATTCATAACACTGTTTCCAAACTTTAATATCTCTCTGCAAGATCCCAATCTGCTAAAAACGCTTAAAGTCCAACTACAACTGGTTGGAGAGTTTATGCAAGAGAATAGCGTTATAGCAACGCTACATCACCAGATAGTCTACCGTATCCAAGATCATGCTGTTGACCTTATATTACCCTCATCTGACGAAGCAATTTACCTCGAAGTCTCGTCAGCTTCACAAGCTCCAAGTACTACTCAAATCCCTCGACAAATCTCTAGGGAAGAGTTAATCAAGCAAATACCAGAATCATGGGTTACAAGCTACGAAAGGTTACATCAAGCATCTAAAACACCGGTCCAGACATCCGAAGTAAGCTTCCACTCACGGAACGATGGAACAACGGAGATCAAGTTTGACAAGCCTAGATCATCTTCATTCCGAAAGCAACTATTAACACAATTTGCTATCCAAATTGATAAATACGAGTTCCAAGGTCCATACAAAGAGCAAAACCCGAAGCCGATCTCCTTTTGTCAAAACAGACAAATAATGTATCCATTCAAGGATGAAAACGGTCATCAATATTTTGATGTATGTTCTTGCACAGCCTGCACAGAAGATTCCTATGAATCTGATGACGAGATTCGCCAATGACGGAGAAAGAATAAAGATTCCCTATATAAGAGATATCTTGAAAGAGATCCTATAGTCGGACCACTCGGCGAAGGCAATGGGCGATATGAATACGTAGTCCAATTCTCTGACATAAAAGAGGCATCTAAGCCAGAAATCATGATGATAAGAGCAGATGATTTTCCTCCACCAGAAGATTTCATCAATGATAATATATCCCATAGTCCAAAAGTACTTTCCAAAGCAGTCAACTCCTCAGGACCAGATCAGCTAAGTCAAAGAGAAAAGGTTCTCAATTGGCAATCGGAAAATGCTATGGCTCAGAATCGATTACTTACCACGATTAATCAAAAGATCGACCAGTTTGTAGATGGTTACAACAAAAGATTGAGTGTTCTTCAAAACTCAATCTCAGAGATCCATAATCGACTCAATACTCTCCATCAAGAAATGATGTCTATGGCTCAACACCTGATGGTCAACACTTCTCAATTTCAAGGCAAAGAAACTGAGATGACTAATCTCATATTTCAGTTAAAAGACCTCCAACGGTGCCTCGAAAGTATGGTCCAACAACAAAATTCCCCCGACGCATACCTTCCTCACCTAGGGAGCCTGTCATCAACAATGTCTATGTATATAGGAACTTATTCTCCAGGATTTCTTTCGGGTGAACAATATCAAAGGCCAATACGCCCAATCCCCGTATTCTTATCTTTCGATGAGGCGTTCACATCTCGATATGGTGTAACTCCTATTTAAGCCACAAGCCATGGGAGACAAGGCGAGAAGACAAAGGGAGTCAAAATTTCGTGTCAACCCAACTAAGAACCAAACCATCACCTCCTCTCAATCTAGTCAAGAATCTCTCAAACACGACAAAGGAAAAGGAAATGATATAGGCATGATCGAATTTTTGATGTCTAATTTGCTTGATCACCTAGTTGATCAAGACAAAAATCCTGAAAGGTCAGAACATACGCTGACGCAAGGGCTTCCAGCAAATGTCTCACACCCGACTCCGATCATCATCCGCTTCTCAGATCCAAGCTCCTCTTATTATAAATCTGATTCTGGATAAGAATCCATACCAAAGCAGTTCGCTATAGGATAAGCACCAAAAGAGGAGCCCGATATAGACGAGGTATTCTCAAGCAATGACGAAATGGGTGGCACACCCTTTCAAGAACGAGAAAGGCCAGCAAGATAATTCGCCTCAAAAGTCATAACATTCACGTTCGATGATATTCCCTTCGAAAAATGGAATGATCGTCTTGACGAATTTCACGCATGGATGAATTCCGAAGCCATTACCTCATCATCATACCTCATCATACAACAGTTTGTGGCATGACTTTACTAATATAATGGTGGAATAAGCTGGTAGAATACAGGAAGCAATGGTATGGTGGTTTGATAGAATTGTTGTTGTCTGTATTCTCCACGCGAATTCCACCAATCTCTTAGTGCACCCGAAAGTCGTGCCGCAAACTGTTGTACGACGAGATATGATGATGAGGTAATGGCTTCAGAATTCATCAATTCGTAAAATTCGTCAAGACGATCTTTCCATTTTTAGAAGAGAATATCATCGAACGTGAATGTTATGACTTTTGAGGAGAATTTTCTTGCTGGCCTTTCTCGTTCTTGAAAGGATGTGCCACCCATTTCGTCATTGCTTGAGAATACCTCATCTATATCTGGCTCCTCTTTTGGTGCTTCTCCTATAGCGAACTGCTTCGGTATGGATTCTTCTTCAGAATCAGATTTGTAATACGAGGAGCTTGGCTCTGAGAAGCGGCTGATGATCGGAGTCGGATGTGAGACATTTGCTGGAAGCCCTTGCGTCAGCGTATGTTCTGACCTTTCAGGATTTTTATCTTGATCAACTAGGTGATCAAGCAAATTAGACATCGAAAATTCGATCATGCCTATATCCTTTCCTTTTCCTTTGTTGTGTTCGAGAGATTCTTGATTAGATTGAGAGGAGGTGATGGTTTGGTTCTTAGTCGGGTTGACACGAAATTCTGACTCCCTTTGTCTTCTGGCCTTGTCTCGCATGGCTCATGGCTTTGTTTGTAGGAGTTACACCATATCGAGATGTGAACGCCTCATCGGAAGATAAGAATCCGGGGACTGGGCGTCTTGGCCTTTGATATTGTTCACCCGAAAGAAATCCTGGAGAATAAGTTCCTGGATACATAGGCATTGTTGATGACAGGCTTCCTAGGTGAAGAAGGTATGCATCGGGGAAATTTTGTTGTTGGACCATACTTTCGAGGCCCATTGGAGGTCTTTTAACTAAAATCTCAATTTAGTCATCTCAGCTTCTTTGCCTTGAAATTGAGAAGTGTTGACCATCATGTGTTGAGCCATATACATCATTTCTGGATGGAGCGTATTGAGTCGATTATCGATCTCTGAGATAGAGTTTTGAAGAACACTCAATCTTTTGTTGTAACCATCTGCAAACTGGTCGATCTTTTGATTAATCGTGGTAAGTAGTCGATTCTGGTCAAAGGCTTTTTACGTCAACAACAAAGCTGAACAAGCAAGAGAAAAACTAAGACTGGTCATCGATTACAAACCACTGAATCAATACCTTAAAGATGTCAAATTCCTGTTACCAAACAAAAGGGCACTATATCAACATCTTCAAGGTGCAACAATCTTCTCGAAGTTTGATTTAAAGTCAGGATTCTGGCAAATCGGTATTTCACCAGAAGAACGGTACAAAACATCGTTCTGTTTACCTAATCGTCATCTTCAGGGGAATGTCTTACCGTTTGGCCTCAAAACAGCGCCATCACTATTCCAACAGGCCTTGTTACGTATTTTCAAGCCTCTACTCCATACGGCCTTGATATACATTGATGACATCCTCTTATTCTCATCAAACTACGAGGATCATATACATCATTATTTATGCGATTACATCATCGCTTACATCACACATAATTATATTTATGCGATTACATCATCGCTTACATCACTCATAATTATACAAAAATAAATATCTTGAGAAAGGCCTTCAATGATCTATTTTGAACTTTATGATATGCTTGTCGCAGCAGCCGTATTCATCTCCTGGACATTTGTATGTTATTTCTGGTTCAACAAAGTGTTCTTATGGTTCATCGTTATCATTTAAACCGAACATTCTTCCGATTTCGTCAATGTTCATCGAGTCATCTGGAGACTGTGCATCTTGGAAATGCTCTGGCAAGTCTATAGCTAGCGATGCTTCTGGTATTATCGTCTTTGGTTGAATTCGTCTCGGGGTTCTTATATTTCCGAAAAATTGTAGAACTTCTCTAGACTCATCTGGTAATCTATAGGATAGTAGCTCCAATTCAGATTGAATGGAATGGAGAATGTTTGTCTAGCATTGTTGAGGCGAAATGCATGAGTTTGGAATTCTTCAAATCCCTTGTTATCATAGACGTTGAAGTCTGGCCGAACACCTCGCTTGAAGTCGTCGTGGTGGATGAGTCATGGTAACGCGTGCATTTTGTTGGTTTTGACGTTGACTTGAACGGGGCGATGGAAGAAGTATATTGTGTGAGGATTGAAGAAAGGGTCGAGACACCCTTGTACTTTCAGCTTCTTGAATGACAGGTTCACCGGTTTTTGCTGATCTTCTCAGCTTACCACTCCAGATACTTAATGGTGCAAACCATGTTAGGAATGTAGAGAGGCAATATTTGCGTCTTTGGCGTGAGTTGATGAATTGGTATAGCCATTGTATGTAAAAGTGATGCCAATGGTGTACACCGAACAGAGATACCAAAGGAAACATAGAACTTCTTCTAGTATTTAAGCTTCTTCGATTCTGTAGAGATGAGCGAACGGATAGTCTGGATGGATTCCTATCGGCGCGATGTAGTGACCGTTGACGTCGTACCTTGATAGGATAATTGACTGGTACTTAAAAATTCTTTCTTTGAGATGCTCGTGAAAGATTTTCATATTGATAAGCTGATGAGTATCTTCAGGCATATTGGCTCCAAAATCGTAGTATCCTCCTTCGGATGCGGAGGAGCTTGCCATCGTGTGAATTTCCTTTTGAGGATTTCTGCTGAGCATGTCGGCAAGAACATTTTTCGTACCCTTTAAATAGACGGAATTGAAGTCGTATTTCGAAAACCATTCACTCCAGCTTAATAATTGCTGATGCGGGACCATCTTTTGCTTGAACTGTAGCATTTTTGGGAAAGATGACATGTCCATCTCTATGCGAAATTTATGTCCAATCAGGTGGAACTCAAATTTTTCAATAGCTTTTTTGACAGCTATGATTTCTTTGAACGTGGAGTGATAATGTAACTCCAAATCTTTAAAGCGTCCGCTTTTATATCCGCAGATTTGACGTTTCCCATTTATTTCTTCGAGTAGCACAGCACCCCAATATTTATCACTTGCGTTTGTCTAGAGAACACGTATTCCTTCAGAGGGAATCTTTAAAGGTGGTAGCTACTGTATTTATAGCTTTAGCCTTTTGACCGCTTCTGTTTATCTGTTTGTCCATAAAGGAGGATTCTTGGACAACATCTTTTGTAGTAGACACGTCAGCTACGAAAGTTGCGGGATAAAGTTGCTTAGGTAATTGATTACCCCAAGGAACTGTTGGACTTGTCTTTTCGATAGGTCGCTGTCTGGAAATTCGAGAAGTGCCGTAGCTAGATCGGCTTGTGGGGGAAATTGTCCGTTTGTAATTTGCATCCCAAGGAATTCGATGTTGGGCTGGGCTATAATCATCTTTCGGGTTGAGAGCATTATTCCATATGTCTTTACTATTATCTGAAACTATTAGAGAGTTTGAATATGATCCTCGTATTTTGATGTGAATAAGAGGATGTCATCAATGTATATCAAGGCCCTATGGAGTAGAAGCTTGAAAATACGTAACATGGCCTGTTGGAATAGTGATGGCGCTGATTTGAGGCCAAACGGTAAAACATTCACTAAAGATGGCGATTAGGTAAACAGAACGTTGTTTTGTACCGTTCTTCTGGTGAAATACCGACTTGCCAGAATCCTGACTTTAAATAAAATTTCGAGAAGATTATTGCACCTTGAAGATGTTGAAAGAGTGCCCTTTTGTTTGGTAACAGGAATTTGACATCTTGGAGGTATTGATTCAGTGGTTTGTAATAGATGACCAGTTTTAGCTTTCCTCTTGCTTGTTCAGCTATGTTGTTTACGTAAAAAGCCTTGCACGCCTATGGTGAATTAGTCGATGAGACCACCTTTTGGCTGACTAGTTGGTCACATTCCTCATTTGCTTGTTTAAGTAATGCGTGTGGCATTCCTGCGTGACTTGCTTTTGTTGGCATTGTGTATATATTTTCCTTGAATGGTAGTGACACGAAGAACTCTTGGTTTAACCACAGTGGGTTTTTGAATTTTTGAAGAAATTCGGTATGAGAGTCTGCACATGAGATTGTTGTAATCTCTTCTTTAATTTTGCTGAAATCGGGGGACGAAAGTCCTTCAATTGTGAATAGTCGAGGTATTGTTGTGAAGGCTTTGTAGAGAGTCTTCCATCTTATTCATCTTTGCTTGATCGAAATGTCGAAATTCTTTTTCAGCGCATAATACGAATCCCATCCCAAAATTAGGTCTTTTCCAGGTGCGGAAGAGCCTAGAACTTCTGTAGTTATTTGACACCCTGGAAAGAGCTCTATGGCGATTGCCTTTGATTTGAGCTTGATTGCTAATGACCCTGAATTTGCCACTCTGAATTCTTGTTCATATGGACACCACATGGATGATGAAAGGATTTTGGGATTTATTATGATTGTATGGGATCTTGTGTCTATGAAAGCAATAGCATGGACTGGATCATCATTTTTTGAAGGATCTACGATTGTTACTGGTAAATGTGATTTTGTATTTCTTCCTGATGAGGTATTTGGGTGATCTTGAAGCAGCATTCTTCTTCGTCATATGATTCAGAGATATCGGAATCTGAATAGCCACAGATGGCATCATTTTCATCGTTGTCATAAGAAAGCACCGATTTGAGATCATGATTATCGAGATCGATATCTTCCGCAATATTGGATATTGAGTTGATGAGATACTGAAAAATCATTTGCGCCTGAATTTTGCAAAGTTGGGTTTATGTGTTGATTTTTGGAAACGACGAGTTTTGCCTCTATCTTCACACGAGCAATGTTTCTTGGACTTTGAACACTTGATTGATAGATCTGGTCTTGCACATACTTTGGATAAATGCTTCGATATATCCATAAATTCCATCCAGAACTCCTTTTGTTTGCAAAGTTTGTTGAGTGTTCTAAAGACGTATTTTTGGATTTGTCCGATAGAAATTTCTTCGACTGTTTGGCCTTGGTCTCTGATATTGAGCTTCGTTTGTTGGCTCAGATAATCATCAATAGAGGAGAGGTAAACTTGTTTAAGGCTTGGGTTATTAAGGCCGTTTAGCGCATAGTACCTTCGGGTGATATTCGAACTGTTTTGCGAGATCTCTTTTCTTTAGTGAACAACACTTTGCTGTGAAGTATTCTTCTTGTAGTTTCTCTTTGAGGTGGCTTGGGGTGCCTATAAATTCTCTGTGAATTTCTCCAAGAAGCAACGGTATGGTGGTTTGATAGACTTGTTGTTGTCTGTATTCTCCAAGCGAATTCCACCATTTTTTTAGTGCACCCGAAAGTCGTGCCGCAAATAGTTGTATGACGAGGTATGATGATGAGGTAATGGCTTCAGAATTCATCCATGCGTGAAATTCGTCAGGATGATCATTCCATTTTTGGAAGGGAATATCATCGAACGTGAATGTTATGACTTTTGAGGCGAATTATCTTGCTGGCCTTTCTCGTTCTTGAAAGGGTGTGCCACCCATTTCGTCATTGCTTGAGAATACCTCGTCTATATCTGGCTCCTTGATATATCATGGTTTTTACCCCTTTTAAGCCATGATATAAGTCTATTTTATAGAGTCTTTCTACTATTTTGTAGTGGTTTAGAGTCTTTTACAGGTTTTAGCACGTTTGGAGCATAATTGGAGATATTGGAGCTTTCTGGAGCATTTTTGATCAAAGCAGAAGGTCGTGTATTTGAGTACCCGGTTTGAAGTCTCAGTGTCGATCGATACTGCCTAGTATCGGTCGACACTCATCGAAGCAGACACGACCCGCGAGTTTAATGAAAAGTTGAAGATTTTCAAAATTGCCCAAAAGTCTTTATTATTTACAAGAAGCCCCAAAACGTGATTTAGGTTATTTAATAGGATTTTACAGCCACTTTGATGGCTACGTTTTCATTACGCTTTATTTTATTCTGGTTTTGTGAGAGAGGTTTCGAAGGGAGACAAGTCTGAAACTCTATTCGTCCGAGAGAAGATTTCGAACCCTCTTGTTACTCTTTCTATTTTATTTGATGATTTATTCAAACATGTTTATTGCTTCAATTTCCATGTCTGAGTAGATCTCATGTTAGGTTTAGGGTTCTCATAAGGGTTTTCTCTGAATGCTATGTTGATTAGTTATTAGGATTCACTATCTGAATTAGTTCTTCACCTTAGGTTGTGTTCAAAGCTAATTCTAGGTTGACGAATGTGGAACTTAGATCTTAGGATAATTGATTAGGCACGAGAGTGCGATTAATTACCTGATAGAACCTTAGGTGAGCAAAATAACTATTCGCAAAGAGATTTGGTTTAGTTGTTTTGTGAACAAATCAAACCTGATCTAAAAGCTGATTTAGACTTTAGGATTCGCAAAGAGATTTTGAATTCCTAGGATTTAGATTTAGATAGTTTTCGCAACGAGAGTTGGTTAGCTATACTTTTGTGATTTGAGTTCAAGAACCGCACTAAATCTGAATGATGTTAGTTAGTTTACCTGCATTCATTGATTTCCTGAGAAAAACCCTGAACCTATCTTTCTCCAATTGAATGTACAACCGATTTAATTTACGTTCTGTTTTCAATATCATTGATTGCTTACCTTAATTCTCATCTTCATAATCTATTGTGTGTCTATATGAGTCCTTGTGTTCGACCCCTACTTTACTGCAACTACTGCTTAATACTTTTAGGGCATTAATTTGAGCATATCAAATTTGGCGCCGTTTATGGGGACTTAATTCGCCATTAGATTTTAGTTTGAGAATTTCGACTAAGTTACTCTTTCTATTTTATTTGATGATTTATTCAAACATGTTTATTGCTTCAATTTCCATGTCTGAGTAGATCTCCTGTTAGGTTTAGGGTTCTCATAAGGGTTTTCTCTGAATGCTAGGTTGATTAGTTATTAGCATTCACCATCTGAATTAGTTCTTCACCTTAGGTTGTGTTCAAATCTAATTCTAGATTGACGAATCTGGAACTTAGATCTTAGGATAATTGATTAGGCACGAGAGTGCGATTAATTACCTGATAGAACCTTAGGTGAGCAAAATAACTATTCGCAAAGAGATTTGGTTTAGTTGTTTTGTGAACAAATCAAACCTGATCTAAAAGCTGATTTAAACTTTAGGATTCGCAAAGAGATTTGGAATTCCTAGGATTTAGATTTAGATAGTTTTCGCAACGAGAGTTGGTTAGCTATACTTTAGCGATTTTAGTTCAAGAACCGCGCTAAATCTGAATCATGTTAGTTAGTTTACCTGTATTCATTGATTTCCTGAGAAAAACCCTGAACCTATCTTTCTCCAATTGAATTTACAACCGATTTAATTTACGTTCTGTTTTCAATATCATTGATTGCTTACCTTAATTCTCATCTTCATACTCTATTGTGTGTCTCTATGAGTCCTTGTGTTCGACCCCTACTTTACTGCAACTACTGCTTAGTACTTTTAGGGTATTAATTTGAGCATATCAAATTTGGCGCCGTTGCCGGGGACTTAATTCGCCATTAGATTTTAGTTTTAGAATTTCGACTAAGTTCGTCGGTATCGATCGATACTCGTCGTTCTCTTTTTGTTGATATCGATCGACACCACCCAGTGTCGGTCGATACTCAACGTGTTTTTAGTTACTTACGTGCCTTGCCTAGTGTTTTTCAGGTGTATGCCTCTTCGTGAAACCAGAAGGAACAAGAGCACTCAGCTAGTTGAACTGTCATTGGAGCAGCTAGCACTTTTGGAACGCACAAACAGAAAAGCAAAGAAGCCAGCAGAGATGAACAACCCAATGGTTTTGGTTCGAGATGAAGCTGGTGGTTACAGAAACCAAGAAGGTCAGTTGTGCAATGCGAGAGGGCAACGTCTGAATGGAGAGGGGAACATCATTCCACCTGCTCCTGTTGTCGAGGAGATTGTCGCTGGGAACGTCGCTGGGAACGTTGTGGTTAATCGTGGTAGATTGATTGGTGAGTACAACAGGCCTGATCAGTTTTACGCCAATCGATCAGCGATTCGTCCACTGCTTTTCAGAGGAATGACTTTGAGCTGAAACCTGAATACTACACTCTCGTGGGTCAGCACCCTTTTCATGGTCTTTCAAATGAACATCCCATGGACCATATTGAGATGTTTGAGGATTTGGTCAGTAGCATCAAGATCAATGGAGTATCCTATGATTACCTCTTCTGCAAGCTCTTCCCATACTCTCTTGGTGGAGATGCAACATACTGGCTGAAGTAGTTACCTCTTGGATCACTGACTACTTGGAAAGACACTAAGACTGCTTTCCTGAACAACTTCTATGATGATACACGATCCGAGGATATGAGGAACAAGATCTCCTAGTTTTCTCAAGGACCTACTGAGGCGTTCAAGGCTTCTTGGACGAGATTCATATCATACCAGAGAGATTGTCCACATCACGGGTACTATGATGTTCAGCTGATGGGTTTCTTCTTCCGAGGGATTGATTGGAGGTATCAGATGGCTTTGGATGCTTCGAGCAATGGGAATTTCAATACCAGGTATCCAGATGATGCTTATGTGCTTATTGAGAATTTGGCGTCTAGAAATAGCACAAAAATGTAGACTTTGAGCGAAAGAGACAGAATGGGAAAGTAGATGGATCGCAGATTGCTGAAATTCAAGCCAAGCTAGATCTTCTGATCGGGATGTCGAAGAAGGCTGTACACTTTGCTGACGGAGTCGATAATATTGATATTGATGAAGTGAAGGATGTTAACTACGTTGGTGGTTCTGGTTTTCAGAGTCAGCGATTTGGTTACAACAACAACCGAAACTTCAACAACAACACTCAGCAAGGTGGGTACAAGTTTGAGGGAAACCAATCTGGCTTTCGAGCAAATCAATTTGCTCAGAAACCACTCCAGAGCAGCGATTTCACTCGCAATTATGGGAACTCTTTGTACCAACCCATCCCTCCAAAGTCCACAGAGAGTAAGATGGAATCCATGCTTGAACAGATTCTTTAGGGACAACAAAAGCTGCAAGTGGATTTCACTGGGAAGATTGATTCTCTGTACACTGATCTGAATGGGAAAATTGAAGCTATCAATCTTTCTCAGAGGAAGCTGAAAACTCAGGTTGCTCAGACTGCAGCAGCTGTTTAGAGGCAGGAAGATTTTCTTCCAGGGAGAACTAAGAATCCAAGAGCACACGTCAATGTAATCAACTTAGGAAGTGTTGAAGAAGCCACTGAAGTGGTAGAAAAGGGTTTGGATGCAGGAATTTTCGACAATCCCGTAGATGACGACTGGGATTCTGAAAATTCCTGTGTATCGATCGATACCAGCCAGTGTCGATCGATACCAGCCAAGACACCTGCACGTGATACAAAATCCCGTGTATCGATCGATACTCCTTCTGTGTCAGTCGAGAAAAAACCAGAGATTGTCAAGGAGAGGGTGTACAAACCCAAATGACCTTATCCTATACCTCGTAAGATGACAAAGAAGGAATGAGAGGATGCCAGATGCAAAGCTATGTTGGATAAGTTAGTTGTGGAGCTTCCTTTTGCTGATGATATATCTGACAATGAGATTTTGGACACCACTCCTGTGTCGACCGACACTCCCTTGTATCGATCGACACACGTCCAAAGTTCTGCCAGGGACGATTCCAGAGCAAAAGCATCGATCGACACCACTCCTGTGTCGGTCGATACCAGTTCAATTGCTGAAACGAAACCCGAGTTGAGTGCAGAACAGGTTTACAAACCTAAGGATCCATACCCCATGCCTCCTTTCTCCAAAGCAGCTGCTTGGCTTTGAGAAGATGGTCTGAAGGATTCCCCTCACACTGACTTTTGAAGAAACTTTAGAGTACCGCCCTCTGCTGTGTCACTTCCGAGATTGCAGAGAAACTCTAGAAGAGATCGAAGTACTTTTTATCAAGGCAAGACGCAAGTCACTACCGCCGAGGCAGTTGACTAAGAGGGAAGACCCAGGAATATTCTCCGTTCCATGCTCTATCTATGGAGTTGAATTCAAAGAGTCTCTCGTTGACTTAGAGGCTAGTGTCAAGGGCAATTGCAGAGAGATTGGGAGCTGATACTCGATCTCCCAAGACATCTATCACATTCGCGAACTCTTCCAAATCGATTCCATATGGTGCAATCCCTGATTTGATGGTTAAAGTAGGAGACTGTCTGGTTCCTACCGATTTTGTGGTTGTAGAGATGAGTGCAAGATCTAATACGCAGTTGATTCTTGGAAGGCCGTTCATGGCTACGGTTGGTGCAATTATGGATACACCAAGCAAGATAATCTCGTTCTCGTACATTGACAAGGAGGTGTACTACAATGCCATTCCTACTAGAGGAGCTCCCACACAGATATCTTGCATCCCCGTTGGTGCAGGAGAAACATTGATGGTTGATCTTTTAGAAGAGCCTTATGATGAGCCAACTGTCATAGAAGCTCTGGATCGCCCTCCTATCATCACCAAGAAAGTTATCAAAAAGACTAAGGCAAAGAAGGAAGTGAAGAACAGAAGAGTCGAGAGTGCTACACATGTAACCTTAATCCCTCAGAAGTGTGATGGAGATTCGATCGAGTATAAGGTAAAATGCAAGGGAGCCTCAAGACCATTCTCTAAGGCTAGAGTTCTTCTTCCTCCTGAGCTGAAAGAGAAAGGACAAGAGTTTGTGGAGCGCATGTTGAGCAGGACTCTGAAGCTGGAGATGTCAAGTTGTGGAGCATGTTTTGCTGCAAGCTCTCATTCTTATCCGGACTGATGGTCCGTACAATCAAGCTTGTGAGGTAAAACAAGCGTTGAGTGGGAGGCAACCCACTGGTGAGTTTGTCTTTGAGTCTTTTTCTTTTTATTTTTCGTTTTTGCGTCTGTGTCAGGATAAACAAGGAGCAAACACGAAATCGCCTGAGTGTCGATCGATACCCTGTTGGTATCGGTCGATACCCTACGCGAATGAGAAAGGTTCATCGTGTCGACTTAAGCTTGATACCAGGCCGTGTGTCGGTCGATACTCGATGTTCCAGCACGGTAACTTCTTGTTTCTCATACTTCTATTTCGTTCTTTTGTTTTCTTTCACCAACCTTAGGCTAGATAATATTGGGGACAATGTTGTTCAAGTCTGGGGGAGGTAGTCGCTGACATTGTTTTTTTTTTTTCTTATAGTCAGTCGTTTTTGAGTCAAAGTTTGTTTTATTGAGTCAAAACTGTGTTGGAGACTGTGATCTTTTTCTTGAATCAATTGATCTGACCTTGCTTCTAAGTGATCATTGTTACAGAATCAGTTCTAGATCGACTAATGAAAAATCCAAAGGCTGACCAGTTAACTAGAAGACACTCATGTTTCCAGCAAAGTTCTTTAAAGCCTGAGCCAAATTTTTGCACTTCATCGATGTGGTTAGTATTCATAGAGCTTGATTCCTCATTCATATCTGACAAAGGAACCCATGTGTTTAAAAGTAATAGTATCTTTCTCTCCCTGTTACAAGTTAATAAATAAGATGCATTAAAAGATGAAATGATTTTCTTCTGAGTAGAGGGCTAGGAAAATTTTCAGCGATCCCATTATTCTACTTCAGAGGGAATGATCACACAAAGGTGGAAGCGAGGTTAGGAAAATTTCATGTGATACCATTATTCGCCTACACCTTTGATTACTTTTGAGGGAAGAAATGGGGATTCGGTGGCAAACACCATCAATACTCGCGTCTCGAACCTTAATTTGTATATGCAAGGAATATGATAAGAAATAAGTCTGGGGGAGAGAAATAATACCAAAAAGTGTGAAAAGGGTGGTTCTTTGTCACGATATTGTATGGGAAAGAATCTAGAAGGTTCTTGATATTAATTCACAGCGATGAAACTGGCGAGGAAGGCTTGATTGAACAATGCTGCGAAATAATGTGTGTAGTCTGGGAAGCTGCGAATGTCTACGGAGAAGTACATTGTGGTTGGATTAGAAACTGGTTAGGTGATATGTGGAGCACTAAGGAAAATGGTCATTTCAATGTTTCATGAACAGGTGAGTCTCCGTGTTTTCAAACCTCTTTCTCTGGTTTAGTTTTCTGTTTTGCTTGAGGGCAAGCAAAGGCTAAGTCTGGGGAAGTTGATATATCATGGTTTTTACCCCTTTTAAGCCATGATATAAGTCCGTTTTATAGAGTCTTTCTACTATTTTGTAGTGGTTTAGAGTCTTTTACAGGTTTTAGCACGTTTGGAGCATAATTGGAGATATTGGAGCTTTCTGGAGCATTTTGGATCAAAGCAGAAGGTCGTGTAGCTGAGTACCCGATTTGAAGTCTCAGTCTCGATCGATACTACCTAGTATCGGTCGACACTCATCGAAGAAGACACGACCCGCGAGTTTAATGAAGAGTTGAAGAATTGTAAAATTGCCCAAAAGTTTTTATTATTTACAAGAAGCCCCAAACGTGATTTAGGTTATTTAATAGGATTTTACAGCCACTTTGATGGCTACGTTTTCATTACGCTTTATTTTATTTTGGTTTTGTGAGAGAGCTTTTGACGGGAGACAAGTCTGAAACTATGTTCGTCCGAGAGAAGATTTCGAACCCTCTTGTTATTATTTCTATTTTATTTGATGATTTATTCAAACATGTTTATTGCTTCAATTTCCATGTCTGAGTAGATGTCCTGTTAGGTTTAGGGTTCTCATAAGGGTTTTCTCTGAATGCTAGGTTGATTAGTTATTAGGATTCACCATCTGAATTAGTTCTTCACCTTAGGTTGTGTTCAAAGCTAATTCTAGGTTGGCGAATCTGGAACTTAGATCTTAGGATAATTGATTAGGCACGAGAGTGCGATTAATTACCTGATAGAACCTTAGGTGAGCAAAATAACTATTCGCAAAGAGATTTGGTTTAGTTGTTTTGTGAACAAATCAAACCTGATCTAAAAACTGATTTAGACTTTAGGATTCGCAAAGAGATTTGGAATTCCTAATATTTAGATTTAGATAATTTTCGCAACGAGAGTTGGTTAGCTATACTTTAGTGATTTGAGTTAAAGAACCACGCTAAATCTGAATCATGTTAGTTAGTTTACATGCATTCATTGATTTCCTGAGAAAAACCCTGAACCTATCTTTCTCCAATGTGAATTTACAACCGATTTAATTTACGTTCTGTTTTCAATATCATTTATTGCTTAGCTTAATTCTCATCTTCATAATCTATTGTGTGTCTCTGTGAGTCCTTGTGTTCGACCCCTACTTTACTGCAACTACTGCTTAGTACTTTTAGGGTATTAATTTGAGCATATCACTCCTCTTTTGGTGCTTTTCCTATACCGAACTGCTTTGGTATGGATTCTTATTCTGAATCAGATTTGTAATAAGAGGATCTTGGCTCTGAAAGCGGCTGATCATCGGAGTCGGATGTGAGACATTTTCTGGAAGCCCTTGCGTCAGCGTATGTTCTGAATTTTTAGGATTTTTGTCTTGATCAACTAGGTGATCAAGCAAATTAGACATCAAAAATTCGATCATGCCTATATCCTTTCCTTTTCCTTTGTCGTGTTAGAGAGATTCTTGACTAGATTGAGAGGAGGTGATGGTTTGGTTCTTAGTCGGGTTGACACGAAATTATGACTCCCTTTGTCTTCTCGCATTGTCTAGCATTGCTCGTGGCTTAAAATTGTTTGTAGAAGTTACACCATATCGAGATGTGAACGCCTCATCGGAAGATAAGAATTCGGGGACTGGGCGTCTTGGCCTTTGATATTGTTCACCCGAAAGAAATCCTGGAGAATAAGTTCATGTATACATAGGCATTGTTGATGACAAGCTTCCTAGGTGAGAAAGGTGTGCGTCGAGGGAATTTCGTTGTTGGACCATACTTTCGAGGCACCGTTGGAGGTCTTTTAACTGAAATCTGAGATTAGTCATCTCAGCTTCTTTGCCTTGAAATTTAGAAGTGTTGACCATCATGTGTTGAGCCATATACATCATTTCTTGATGGAGAGTATTGAGTCGATTATGGATCTCTAAGATTGAGTTTTGAAGAACACTCAATCTTTTGCTGTAACCATCTGCAAAGTATTTGCTAGATTGAACGTATTCCCGAACCTTTCTACTTGATGATGGATGTGTGAGCTGTCGAACATTTTTGATAGAGAAAACACCAGGCTTTTTGGCAAAGTATTCATATGGATTTACAAGTGGAAGAGTAGTTTCAGGAAATTGGTCTCCTGAAACATATTCGATTTCATATAAGGAATTAATATCAGAGGAAGATGAACGGCTTCTATTTTTTGTAAGGTAGAAATAGCAAACTGGGAATTGATCGCTGAAGGATTAGAAATAGACATGATGAGGATTTGTTTTCAGAACATTCTAAACAATCAGTCATAACCAGAGATTCATTCACTCAAAACATAAGTCTTGGCTCTGTATCCAGGAACTTATTCTCCATGATTTCTTTCGGGTGAACAATATCAAAGGCCAAGACGCCCAGTCCCCAGATTCTTATCTTACTATGAGGTGTTCATATCTCGATATGGTGTAACTCCTACAAACAATTTTAAGCCACGAGCCATGTGAGACAAGGCGAGAAGACAAAGGGAGTCAGAATTTCGTGTCAACCCGACTAAGAACCAAACCATCACCTCCTCTCAATCTAGTCAAGAATCTCTCGAACACGACAAAGAAAAAGGAAAGGATATAGGCATGATCGAATTTTCGATGTCTAATTTGCTTGATCACCTAGTTGATCAAGACAAAAATCCTGAAAGGCCAGAACATATGCTGACGCAAGGGCTTCTAGCAAATGTCTCACATCCGACTCCGATGATCAGCCGCTTCTCAGAGCCAAGCTCCTCTTATTACAAATCTGATTCTGAAGAAGAATCCATACCAAAGCAGTTCGCTATAGGAGAAGCACCAAAAGAGGAGCCAGATATATACGAGATATTCTCAAGCAATGATGAAATGGGTGGCACACCCTTTCAAGAATGAGAAAGGCCAACAAGAGAATTCGCCTCAAAAGTCATAACATTCACGTTCGATGATATTCGCTTCGAAAAATGGAATGATCGTCTTGACGAATTTCACGCATGGATGAATTCTGAAGCCATTACCTCATCATCATACCTCGTCATACTACATTTCGCGGCACGACTTTCGGGTGCGCTAAAAGAATGGTGGAATTTGCTTGGAGAATACATACAACAACAAGTCTATCAAACCATCATACCGTTGCTTCTTTGAGAAATTCACAGAGAATTTATAGGCACCCCAAGCCACCTCAAAGAGCAACTACAAGAATAATACTTCACAGCAAAGTGTTGTTCACTAAAGAAAAGAGATCTCGCAAAACATTTTTCGAACATCAAACCCGAAGGTACTATTCGCTAAACGGCCTTAATAACCCAAGCCTTAAACAAGTCTACCTCTCCTCTATTGATGATTATCTGAGCCAACAAACGAAGCTTAATATCAGAGACCAAGGTCAAACAGTCGAAGAAATTTCTATCGGACAAATCCAACAATACGTCTTCAGAACACTCGACAAATTTGCAAACAAAAGGAGTTCTAGATGGAATTTATGGATAAATCAAAAAATTTATCCAAAGTATGTGCAAGACCAGATCTATCAATCAAGTGTTCAAAGTCCAAGAAACATTGCTCGTGTGAAGATGGAGGCAAAACTCGTCGTTTCCAAAAATCAACACATAAACCCAACTTTGCAAAATTCAGGCGCAAACGGTTTTTTAGAAAAAAAAGCAAACATTCAGAAAGGAGACAAAGTGCTTTTTATGCCACAAAGAAGGACATTTCGCCAAGAAATGCCCAAACAGTTCAAAGAAGAAGAAACAATATCTCATCAACTCAATATCCAATATTGTGGAAGATATCGATCTCGACAATCATGATCTCGAATCGGTGCTTTCTTATGACAGCGATGAAAAGGATTCCATATGTGGCTACTCAGATTCCGATATCTCTGAATCATATGACGAAGAAGAATGCTGCTTCAAAATCACTTAAATACCTCGTCAGGAAGAAATACAAACACCGCATTTACCAGTAACAATCTTCTATCCTTCAAAAAACGAAGATCCAGTCCATGCTATTGATTTCATAGACACAGGAGCCCATACAACGATAATGAATCCCAAAATCCTTTCATCATCCATGTGGTGTCCATACCAACAAGAATTCAGAGTGGCAAATTCAGGGTCATTAGCAATCAAGCTTAAATCAAAACCAATCACCATAGAGCTCTTTCCAGGCTCTTCCGCACCTGGAAAAGACCTAATTTTGGGATGGGATTCGTATTATGCGCTGAGAAATAATTTCGACTTTTCGATCGAGCCAAAAGGAATAAGATGGAAGACTCTCTACAAAGCCTTCACAACAATACCTCGACTATTCACAATTGAAGGACTTCCGTCCCCCGATTTCAGCAAAATCAAAGAAGAGATTACAGCAATCTCATGTGCAGACTCTCATACCGAGTTTCTTCAAAAATGCAAAAACCCACTGTGGTTAAACCAAGAGTTCTTCGTGTCACTACCATTCAAGGAAAATATCTACACAAAGCCAACAAAAGCAAGTCACGCAGGAATGCCACCCGCATTGCTTAAACAGGCAAATGAGGAATGTGACCAACTAGTCAGCCAAAAGGTGGTCTCATCGACTAATTCATGGGCGTGCAAGGCTTTTTACGTCAACAACAGAGCTGAACAAGCAAGAGGAAAGCTAAGACTGGTCATCGATTACAAACCACTGAATCAATACCTCCAAGATGTCAAATTCCCGTTACCAAACAAAAGGGCACTCTTTCAACATCTTTGATATTCAAATATTTTACATGTTCTAGCATACATTTTACTTAGAATTTTGTGCCATTTGCATGCATAATCACGGTTTTGTCTTGTATTTAGGTCTCATTTAGAGTTTAGGACATTTGCATTAGGTCCTAGTGAGTTCTTGCATATTTTGGAGTCTATTTTAGGTGTTTTGGAGAACATTTGGGGACATGGAATTGAAACCGTCCGTACATGGACAAGGAGAAGGAAGAGTTCACCCCAAGCATCTCAAAGATGTGGCTGGACTATAACCTTCCGACCTAATTCAGCTTCATTGGTCTTCATATAGTTTTAGAGGAGTGAGTTATCCGTTCAGAGCAGCTGGAATCATGTCATTCCAATAAGCGGTTCAGGAGATACGGGTGATTTATTGAAAACATGTCACTGTCGGAAAATACAGAGGCAGTCCGAAGCAGCTAAAAAATCATATCGGATGGAAATCTTCCCATACCCAGTGTAATCTGATCTCTTGATGAAAGTCATGCAAAATTGAGTTAGATTTCTAACACAAGAAGATTCAGCTCATTCCGAGTAATATTCCAGGATTTACCGCCGATTTAGTGGACACATATCAGCTCTGCCCAGTCCAAGATCCGACTCGATTTGCCTCGGGTCGACCCGGTTCGCACATTTTGTGTATTTATGCAAATTTTAGACATTTCTAAACCTAAGTTTTCTTCTTGTAAGAGTGGGGGCTCGACCCTAACTCTCTCTCTTGAGGGATTTGGATTGTTCTTCACATCTATGCCATTCTAGAGAAGATTTCTTCAACTCTATCTTTTATTTATGCAATTTTTTTTATCTTTATGTCTTTCTCTCTTTTGTTCTTCATGTTTTCATGAGTTGACTTTTTGTTGGATTTTGGATTTTGCTTGATTTGGATGGTTTGATGGTTGATTGTTAATGCTTAGGACTAGATAAACATTTGTTCTCATGTTAGGAATGATATTAATGCTAGGATTGAATTGAAAACTCATTTCTAGAACTTAGATATTTCATGCACACAAGGTGTTCGATGAAATGTCTAGAAAATTTCTAAGCCTGTTTTTCATTCTAAGTGATCGGTGGATGCTGACTTTAGGATGAATTGTTGACTAAAATGGATTGTGGTAAATTATGGATTATCTAAGTGATCGGTGGATGCTGACTTTAGATGATTCGTACAATGATTAGTGTCACAAGAGTATGCTAATCTACTTGAAAGTGTTCCATTTCATAAGAATAAATGTGCATTGAATGTTTAGGCATCGTTAGTCAATTGTCTTGATGGTTAGATGATGATGATTTAGATTGCATCTTGTTAGATCCTTCACTTAGGTTGATCTTAAAGCTAGTTTTGGATTGAGAGATCAAAACTAGAGCTTAAGCATTTCACGCCCGAGAGGTGTTCGATGAAATGCTTGAACCAAACCTTTTGTGAGCTTTTCATGCCTAACCAATGAGAGTTGATGTCTAGGGTGATTAGTAAACTAAGTAGAATTAGAGATTAAAGCTTGTTAATCATCTTATCACAAACGAGAGTTTGATCTTGATTTGGTGATTAACAAAGTGATTAGTACCACGAGAGTGGATTAGTCATAATTGTGAACTCCATGTTATAGGATAGTGTTTAATTCAATCTTTATCATCATTCTTCGTTCATTAATCATCTTCTTGATATTTAATTCATTTTCCAACACTTATATCTTTGTTTTATTTCTTGCATTTCATTTTCTTGATTCAAAAATATAAAACCCAACAATATTTGCTCTAGATTAGGAAGTTTCATGTATTCTTAGTGCATTGATCTTAACCTCTTTGGTTCGATACCTCTTATACTACCTAGTATTTAGAGTAATTGATATGAGCTTAACACAAATTCTATCTATCAATCTTCAAGGTGCAACAATCTTCTCGAAGTTTGATTTAAAGTCAGGATTCTGGCAAATCGGTATTTCACCAGAAGAACGGTACAAAACAGCGTTATGTTTACCTAATCGCCATCTTCAGTGGAATGTCTTACCGTTTGGCCTCAAAACAGCGCCATCACTATTCCAACATGCCATGTTACGTATTTTCAAGCCTCTACTCCATACGGCCTTGATATACATTGATGACATCCTCTTATTCTCATCAAACTACGAGGATCATATTCAAACTCTCTGACAGTTCCAGATCATAGTAAAGACATATGGAATAATGCTCTCAGCCCGAAAGATGAATATAGCCCAGCCCAACATCGAATTCCTTGGGATGCAAATTACAAACGGACAATTTGCCCCACAAGCCCATCTAGCTACGACACTTCTCGAATTTCCAGACAGCGACCTATCGAAAAGACAAGTCCAACAGTGCCATGGGGTAATCAATTACCTAAGCGACTTTATCCCGCAACTTTTGCAGCTGACGCGTCCACTACAAAAGATGATGTCCAAGAATCCTCCTTTATGGATAAACAGACAAACAAAAGCGGTCAAAAGGCTAAAACTAGAAATACAAAAGCTACCACCTTTAAAGATTCCCTCTAAAGGAATATGTGTTCTCCAGACAGACACAAGTGACAAATATTAGGGTGATGTGCTACTCGAAGAAATAAATGGGAAACGTCAAACCTGCGGATACAAAAGCGGACGCTTTAAAGATTTGGAGTTACATTATCACTCCACGTTCAAAGAAATCCTAGCTGTCAAAAGGGCTATTGAAAATTTTGAGTTCCACCTGATTGGACATAAATTTCGCATAGAGATGGACATGTCATCTTTCCCAAAAATGGTACAGTTCAAGCAAAAGATGGTCACGCATCAGCAATTATTACGCTGGAGTGAATGGTTTTCGAAATACGACTTCAATTCTGTTTATTTTAAGGGTACAAAAAATGTTCTTGCCGACATGCTCAGCAGAAATCCTCAAAAGGAAATTCACATGATGGCAAGCTCATCCGCATCCGAAGGAGGATACTACGATTTTGGAGCCAACATGCTTGAAGATGCTCATCAGCTTATCAATATAAAAATCTTTCACGAGCATCTCAAAGAAAGAATTTTCAAGTACCAATCAATTATCCTATCAAAGTACGGTGTCAACGGTCACTACATCGCGCCGATATGAATCCATCCAGACTATCCGTTCGCTCATCTCTACAGAATCGAAGAAGCTGTAATACCAGAAGAAGTTCTATATTTCCTTTGGTATCTCTGTTCGGTGTACACCATTGGCATCACTTTTGACATACAATGGCTACACCAATTCATCAACTCACGCCAATGACGCAAATATTGCCTCTCTACATTCCTATCATGGTTTGCACCATTAAGTGTCTGGAGTGGTAAGCTGAGAAGATCAACAAAAACGGTGAACCTGTCATTCAAGAAGCTAAAAGGACAAGGGTGTCTCAACCCTTTCTTCAATCCTGACACAATATACTTCTTCCATCGCCCCGTTCAAGTCAACGTCAAAACCAACAAAATGCACGCGCTACCAACACTCATCCACCACGACGACATCAAGCGAGGTGTTCGGCCAGATGGGAAAGACGATGAAGGTTGTTCATTTTGCTGATAAGGTTGAGAACTTCAATGAGGATGAAGTGGAAGGTGTTAACTACATTGGTGGTTCTGGTTTTCAAGTTCAAAGAAATCAATACCAGCAAAACAACAACCGAAACTTCACCAACAGTGCTTAGCAAGGAGGGTACAATCGTACCTATGGGAATTCTTCTTATCAACCTATACCTGCTAAAACCCCAGAGAGCAAGGTTGAGTCTATGATTGAACAGATTCTTCAGGGACAGTAGAAGATGACAGTGGACTTCATTGGAAGATGGATGCTATGTACACAGATCTTAATGGAAAAATTGAGTCTCTCAGTACTCATCAGAAGATGCTGGAAACTCAAATAGCTCAGACTGCAGCAGCTGTCAAGGGAAAGATGGTTCATTCACAGAATGAATATGTCAATGCAATCACCTTAAGAAGTGATAAAGAGGTCACTGCAGTGGTAGAAAAGGGTTTGGATGCAGAGAAATTCGTGGAGTTAGAAGAGGTTGAAGGCAATTTTGAACCTGATACGTCTGTATCGACCGACACCATTGCTGGTATCGATCGACACCAACCTGAAGAAACGACACATGAGCCTGGTGTCGATCGACACCAATCTGGTATCGGTTGACACCCCTCGCAGACTGAGCTGGAAATTGTGAAAACACCGAAGATTGTTGAGGAGAGGGTTTATAAACCTAAGGTGCCATATCCTTTACCACCTAGACATCTCATGAATCCAATAACTGCAGAGAAGTTGCTCGGTTTTGAAGAAGCTTCGGAAAACCGCCCTTTGCCCAGTTACTTCCGAGATTGCAGAGAAACTCTAGAAGAGATCGAGACACTCTTCAGCAAGGCAAGAAGCACACCACCACCAATGAAGCAATTGACTAAGAGGGAAGACCCAGGAAAATTTTCAGTTCCATGCTCTATCTCTAGAGTTGAATTCAAAGAATCTCTCATTGATTCAGGGTCTAGCGTCAATGTCATGTCAAGGGCAATTGCAGAGAGGTTGGGAATTGCTGATATAAGATCTTCTAAGATGTCTCTTGCATTCGCGAACTCTTCCACCTCAGTTCCATACAGTACAATCCCTGATTTGCTGGTTAAAGTATGAGATTGTCTGGTTCCTACTGATTTTCAAGTTGTGGAGATGAGTACAAGATCTACTACGCCTTTGATTCTTGGAAGATCGTTCATGGCTACAGTTGGTGCAATTATAGATACGCCCAGTAAGAGAACCTCGTTCTCATACATTGACAAGGAGGTCTCCTATAAAGTCATTCCTTCTAGAAGAGCTCCCAAACATATCTCTTGCATCACTGTTGGCACAGGAGAGACGTTGATGGTTGATCTTTTGGACGAGCCTTATGATGAGCCAACTTTCATAGACATTTTAGATGGTCCTTCTATCATCACCAAGAAAGATATCAAAACGGCTAAGGCAAAGAAGAAGGTGAAGAACAAAAGAATCGAGAGTGCTACCCATGTGACCTTAATCCCTCAGAAGTGTGATGGAGATTCGATTGAATATAAGGTGAAGTGCAAGGGAACTTCGAAACCATTCTCTAAGGTTAGAGCTATTCTCACTTCAGAGCTGAAAGAGAAAGGAAAGGATGTTGTTAAGGGTATGTTGAGCAGAATTCTGAAGCTGGAGATGTCAAGTTGTGGAGGTTGTTTTGAAGCAAGTTATCATTCTTATCCTGACTGATTGTCCGTAAAGTCAAGCTCGGGACGTAAAACAAGCGCTTGGTGGGAGGCAACTCACTGGTGAGTCTGTACATAAGTCTTTTATTTTTGAATTTTTCGTTTTTGTGTTTTGTGTTTTCGTGTGAATCAGATGAAAAGGGTATGTGTCAACCGATACCATCACTGGTATCGATCGACACCAGGAGAAACAGACGTTGCATCGACCAATGGTCCTTGTATCGATCGATACAAGTAATGGTATTTGTCGATACCCAACACGCATATAACTTCTCTAATTTTCACGTCTCCACTCAGCTGTTTTGGTTTCTTTCACCGACTCTAGACTAGATAACACTGGGGACAGTGTTGTTTAAGTCTGGGGGAGGTAGTTGCTGACAGCGTTTTTGTTTTTCTTAGAGTCCTAAAAAAGAAAAACAAAAAAAAATTGTTTTATAGAGTCAAAACTTGTTGGAGATTATGATCATGTGCTTGAATCTATTGTTCTAATTTTTCTTTTGAGTGACCAGTGTTACAGGATAAGTTCTAGATCAACTAATGAAAAATCCAAAGACTGACCAGTTGACTAGAAAACATCCATGTCTCCAGCAGAGTTTTTCTAAAGCCTGAGCCAAATTTTTGCACTGCATCGATGTGGTTGATGTTCACAGAGCTTGATTCATCATTCATATCTGACAAAGGAACCCATGTGTAGAAAGTAATGGTATTCCTCTCCCTTGTTATAAGTAAAAGCATAAAAATATGAAATGATTTTCTTCTGAGTAGAGGGTTAGGAAAATTTCCAGCGATCTCACTATTCTACTTGTGAGGGAATGATCACACAAAGGTTGGAATCGAGGTTAGGAAAATTTCCCGTGATACTACTATTCGCCTAAGCCTTTGATACATAGAGAGGGAAGAACCGGGGATTCGGTGGCAAACACCATCAATACTCGCGTTTCAGACCTTAATGTGTATATGCAGATCTAAAAAAAAAAAAAAAAGAACATGATGAGAAACAAGTTTGGGGGAGAGAAAATAATCCCAAAAAGTGTGAAAATTGGGTGGATTTTTTGTCATGATATTGTATGGGAAAGAATCTAGATGGTTCTTGAACATTGGCTGCAGCGATGAAACTGGCGATGAGGGCTTTATTGGACAATGTTGTGAGATAATGTGTGGAGTCTGGGAAGCTGCGAATGTCTACGGAGAAGTACATGTGGTTAGATCTGGAACTGGTTAGGTGACATTTGGGTGCTTAGGAAAAGGGTCTTTACGATGGTTCAGGAACAGGTGAGTCTCCGTGTTTTCAAACCTCTTTCTCTGGTTTGGTTTTCTGTTTGCTTGAGGGCAAGCAAAGGCTAAGTCTGGGGGAGTTGATATATCATGGATTTTACCCCTTTTTAGCCATGATATAAGTCCTTTTTATAGAGTCTTTCTAGTGTTTTCGTAGTCTTTTAGAGTCTTTTCAGGTTTTAGCACGTTTAGAACACAATTGGAGATATTGGAGCATCCTGGAGCTTTTTGGAGTAAAGCAGAGATCGTGTAGCTAAAGTACCTGAATCAAAGCCCGAGTATCGACCGATACCACTAGTATCGATCGATACCAATCGCAGGGAGATCACACGAGTCGCGACAATTAAGAAGATTGAAGAATTTGAAATCTGCCCCAGAAAACTTTATTATTTACAAGAAACCCCAGAACGTGTTTTAGGTTATTTATTAGGTTTTTCATCCACTTTTGTTGGCTAAACTTTATTTTACTTTGGTTTTGAGAGAGAGCTTTGTGAGGGAGACAAGTCAGAACTCTGTTCGTCCGAGAGAAAATTTCGAGCCCTCTTATTACTCTTTTCTTATTGTTTAATTTAATGATCTATTCAGTTATGTTGATTGTTTCATTCTCCATGTCTAAGTAGATCCATCTTAGGTTTAGGGTTTTCTCATAGGAATTTCTCTGATTGCTGGTAATTGATTAGTTAGGATTCACCATCTGAATTAGTTCTTCACCATAGGTTGTTCTCAAAGCTAATTCTGGATTGATCACCTAGAACTTAGATCTTAGGTTAATCAATTAGGCACGACACTGCAATTGAGAAATCTGATAGACCTAGGGTGAGCAAATTGATTATTCGCAAAGAGATTTGGTTTAGTTGATTTGTGAACATATCAAACTCGGTATTAAAGCTGATTTATTCTTAGGAATTTGCAAAGAGATTTGGGATTCTGAGGTTTATATTTAGATAATTCTCGCAACGACAATTGGTTAATTATAACTTAGTGATTTTAGTTCAAGAACCACGCTAAATCTGAATCTTGGCTGATTGGTTATTTGCATTCATTGATATCCTGAGAAATACCCTGGGCCTTTATTCTCTCCATCGATTTTACATCCTTTTTTATTGTTTATTGCTTTTGTTTCAACTGATTCGAAACTATTTGGTCTATTGTGTGATTTTCTTGAGTCTTTGTGGTTCGACCCCTAAATATACTGCAACTACAGCTTATTACTTTTAGGGTATTAATTTGAGCTTATCAGTAAGCAAACTAAACACACTAAGAAAGGAGCCACAAGAAGTACACAACTTCTTGAAATCATACATACATATATTTGTGGACCTTTTGACGTTCCAACTTTTGGAGGCGAAAAGTATTTCATTACCTTTATGGATGATTATTCATGTTATTGTTATCTCTATATATTACATGAAAAATCTCAATCGGTGGATGTTGTACAAGTATTCATTACTGAAGTAGAGAAACAATTAGATAGAAAAGTGAAAATCATTAGGTCAAATAAAGGTGGTGAGTTTTATGGCAGGTATGATGAAACAGGACAACATCCTAGACCTTTTGCCAAACTTCTCCAAAAATTAGGAATCCTTGCCCAGTACACAACGCCTGGTTCTCCATGGCAGAATGGTGTAGCTGAAAGGCGTAACCGTACTTATATGGGAATGGTTAGATCCATGATCAGTCATGCTTATTGATCAAGAATGATTCAAGTGATGAACACGTTCCAACATAGGATTCTATGTTCCAAAATATATTGAAGAGAAGCTACTTGGTCCAAGTTTGGTCCGTACGATCTGTACGGTGGTCCCTCCTTTCTCCGACGTTAATATGAACGTTGGGTCAGGTCACTATCACCTCTGGAAGAGGACCAAGCCCCTCTTCTCTCTCTCCTCACATGTGGCACTTGTTAGACCATAGATATCTTATCTAAAATGTTCTTTTTGTACATCTATAAATAGATTGTGATAGAAAACAAATAATATACATCTTGGGAATGTTGTTTTCTCCTACAATCTCTCTCTCTACTCTCTCAGAATCTAACATGGTATCAAAGCAAGTTGAAATCGATTCTTGATTCTTGATTCTTGATTTTCTATTCTCTAAACTTCTTAAATCTCACCTCTTCACTTGAATCAACATTCCTTATATCTTTCTTTTCTTTTCTCTTCGATTTCTTTGGGCTACAACAATGGGTTCTAGTATTCTTACAACTGAAAGCTCAAGACCCGTTGTTATTCCCGTAATCCTCAAAGGAGGAAACTATTTGTTGTGGTCTAGAACCACAAAAACCGCCTTGTGTGGTCGGGGTCTTTGGAATCACGTTTTGGAGGACAAAACACCAAAAGAAGACACCAAAGATGGAGAGAAATATGAAGAAGCCACAGCCGAAGAAGCCACAGCCAAAGAAGCCAAGTGGTTCCAAGAAGATCAAACGGTGCTTGGTCTCATCCAAAACACCATTGAACCATCCATTCTTGAAGCTTACTCCTATTGTGAGACCGCTAAGGCTCTATGGTAATGTGTCAAACTTGGGCCGTGTTTTTGAAGTCAAGAAGACTATCAATGACCTAAGCGAAGAAGATATGGAGTTCACCAAGCACTTTGGAAGGTTTCAATCACTATGGGCCGAACTAGAGATGCTTATGCCAACCACGATGGATCCAAATGTGCTAAATGAAAGGCGTGAACAAGACAAGGTGTTTGGTCTCCTCCTCACTTTGAATCCAACCTTTAATGATCTCATCAAGCACATCCTAAGAGAGGACAAGCTTCCAAGCCTTGATGATGTGTGTTCCCGAATCCAAAAGGAGCAAGGTTCCATTGGGCTCTTTAGAAAGGGAGAACTCATTTCGGCCAACAAAGGAACGTACAAGCAAGATGAGAAGAACCCATGGTTGTGTGATCATTGTAAGAGGGAGGGACACATCAAGGACAAATGTTGGATCCTCCATCCACACCTCAAGCCTAGCAAATTCAAGGATTTAAGAGCTAACCTCTCTCATGAAGATGTGGGTGAACCGGGATAAGGAAGCACGTCCACACAAAGAGAAGAGGTTGCCATGGCTGTTTCCGGTGAATATGTGAGGAAAAGTGATTTGGAGGCTCTCATCAAAGCCTTTGCCTCAAAACAATCCGGTATCACTCTCTTTTCCCATAAACCTAGTAGCACACTTATTGTAGACTCGGGTGCTTCTCATCATATGATTAGTAATTCTAGGCTTCTAAGCAACATAAAATCGGCTCTAGGTAAAGTGATTATAGCTAATGGTGATGGAATTCCCATAGAAGGAATTGGAAAATTAAATTTGTTTAACAAGGATAGTGAAGCAATGTTTGTACCTAAGTTTACCTCGAATCTACTATCGGTTAACAGGGCAACTAAAGACCTTTATTGTTATGCAATATTTGGTCCTAATGATGTTCATTTTCAGGATATTGAGAATGGGAAGTTACTTTGGAAAGGTGGAACCAAAGATGAGCTTTATGTTCTTGAAGACACCTTACCAAACAAATCAGATGCTTTCACTTTTAGTTCTTGTTATTCCTCTAGTTTAAATTTTATTTGGCATGCTAGATTAGGTCATCCCCATGCTCATTCTCTTAAACTAATGTTTCCTCATGCTTCTTTTGATCACTCTAGTTGCGAAGCTTGTATTCTTGGCAAACATTGTAGAACCGTTTTCCCTAAATCGTCTACTCTTTATGAACATTGTTTTGACTTATTACATTCGGATGTTTGGACTTCACCATGCATGTCTAGGGATAGTAACAAGTATTTTGTGACCTTTATTGATGAAAAATCGAAGTATACTTGGATTAATTTACTTCCATCAAAAGACCGTGTGTTTGAAGCTTTCACAAACTTTCAAAACTATGTTACTAACCAATTCAGTGCCAAGATTAAAGTGTTTAGATCAGATAATGGAGGTGAATATACATCCCACAGATTCAAAGAGCACCTATCAAAGCATGGGATCCTACATCAAACAAGTTGTCCTTACACACCACAACAAAATAGAGTGGCAGAAAGGAAGAACCGGCACCTTATGAAAGTGGCTAGATCCATGATGTTCCACAACAATGTGCCAAAGAGGTTTTGGGGAGATGCGGTGTTAGCAGCATGCTATATCATCAATCGAATTCCAACCAAAGTCATGCAAGACTCATCACCATTTGAGGTACTCAACCAAACCAAGCCCTTTATTGATCACTTACGAGTGTTTGGGTGTGTTTGTTTTGTATTTGTACCAGGTGAACAAAGGAACAAACTAAAGCCAAGAGCACTAGGTGTATGTTCCTTGGATATTCAACATCTCAAAAGGGTTACAAGTGCTATGACCCCATCAACAATCGCACCTATGTGTCTAGGGATGTCAAGTTCCTTGAAGGTCAAAGTTATTATGAAAAGAAGGATTGGGAAAGCTTAAAGTACCTATCTAGCTCACCATCCGACCTTGCCACGAGTCTAAGATTTCTTCTTGATCATCTTGGGAACCAACACGGCCATGTTCCAACATGTGGTCCTATGTTCCGACAAGACCACATTCATACTCAAGAGAAAGAACCACCTCAAGACTAACATCAAGAAGACTTGGATATGGTAGAGGAAGAGTCTATCCATCATGAGGAAGAAGAGGCGGCTATAGAAGAAGTCGTCCAACCACTAAGAATAAGTACTAGGCTCTCATCAAAGCCTAGAGTCTATTACAACAATCAAGCCGTAGCTCATCCTATCTAAGCCGTGTATTCTCTTGCCTTTTTGCCATCCGACCATCAAGATTTCCTTGGGAAAATTGAGCAAGATCAGATCCCTCGAAACAATGAAGAGGCCAAGGAGAATAAGGAATGGGTAGAAGCTATCGGGATGAAAAATGAGCTATGGAACGCAACCATAATTGGGATGTAGATGATCTTCCACCCGGGAACAAGGCTGTGACTTCCAAGTGGGTCTTTACTATCAAGTACAAGAGCAATAGTGACATAGAAAGGTACAAGGCACGCTTAGTAGCAAGAGGGTTTACCCTAACTTATGGAGAAGACTACACGGACACCTTTGCTCCCGTAGCTAAGCTTTATACCGTGCGAGTGGTGCTCTCTTTGGCTACTAATCTCTCTTGGGATCTATGGCAAATGGATGTGAAGAATGCATTTCTTCAAGGGTAACTAGGGGAAGAGGTGTATATGACTCCACCACCGGGTCTTGAAGAAACCATTGAACACGGGAAAGTTTTGAGGCTTAGGAAAGCCATCTATGGTTTGAAACAATCACCAAGAGCTTGGTTCAATAAACTTAGCTCCACGCTCACGGATCATGGTTTCAAGAAGTCACACTCGGATTATACCTTGTTTACGTCACAAAGTTCTCAAGGCCTTGTTGTGGTTCTTGTCTATGTGGATGATCTCATCATCTCCGGTGATGACAAAGGCAGTATTCAATTCACCAAGGCCTTCCTCAACTCAGTATTTGATATCAAGGATCTCGGGGAATTGAAGTATTTCCTAGGGATTGAAGTGTGTAGGTCTCCGCAAGGACTCTTTCTATCCCAACGGAAATACACACTTGATCTTTTAGGTGAGACCGGTAAACTTGGACCAAAACCGGCTAAGACACCGCTTGAAGATGGCTACAAGGTCACTCGAAAGGGGGAGACAACGGATGAGAAGTTTGAGGATGTATCATCATATAGACGGCTTGTTAGAAAATTGATCTATCTTACACTCACAAGACCGGATCTTTGCTTTGTTGTGAATCAAGTGAGCCAGCACATGCAAGCACCAACGGTTTACCATTGGAGTATGGTGGAAAGAATCCTAAGTTACCTAAAAAGAAGTCCGGGTCAAGGCATTTAGATGGGAAAGAATAATAGTACCGAGATTGTGGGTTATTGTGATGCGGATTGGGCTGGTGATAGGGTTGATAGGAAGTCTACAACAAGCTATTGCACCTTCATTGGAGGAAATTTGGTGACTTGGAAGACAAATAAGCAAAAGGTGGTCTCTTGCTCTAGTGCGGAAGCGGAGTATAGAGCCATGAGGAAGCTCACCAACGAATTGACTTGGCTCAAGGCTCTACTCAAAGACTTTGGCATTGAGCAACCAAGTCCTATTACTATGCATTGTGACAACCAAGCGGCCATTCACATTGCAACCAACTCGGTATTTCATGAGAGGACTAAGCACATTGAGATCAATTGCCACAAAGTTCGTGAGAAAATTGAAGATGGCACGATCCTTCCATGTTACACTCGAAGTGAAGATCAATTGGCAGATATCTTCACCAAAGCTGCAAGTCTCAAGGTTTGCGATCACATCCATCGCAAACTTGGGATTGTAGACCTTACACACCCTTGATCTCATGACCTCTAATCCATGGACATCACACTCTTTTTCCCTTAACATAGTTTTCTCGCAAGTGATTTTTCTATTTTAAGGTTTTTAATGAGGTGATGCTTCATGGGCTTCCAAGCTTAGCCTTCTTGTGGACTCTATGGCTAAGCTTGAGGGGGAGTATTGATCAAGAATGGTTCAAGTGATGAACACGTTCCAACATGGGATTCTATGTTCCAACATATATTGAAGAGAAGCTACTTGGTCCAAGTTTGGTCCGTACGATCCGTACGGTGGTCCCTCCTTTCTCCAACGTTAATATGAACGTTGAGTCAGGTCACTATCACCTCTAGAAGAGGACCAAGCCCCTCTTCTCTCTCTCCTCACATGTGGCACTTTTTAGACCATATATATCTTATCTAGAATGTTCTCTTTGTATATCTATAAATAGATTGTAATAGAAAACAAATAATATACATCTTGAGAATATTGTTTTCTCCTATAATCTCTCTCTCTACTCTCTCAAAATCTAACAATGCTAACCTACCTATATCCTTGTGGATGGATGCATTACGTACTGCAGTCTATATCTTGAACAGGGTTCCAAGCAAAGCAGTTCCAAAGACTCCTTTTGAACTGTGGAAAGGCTGGAAACCTAGTCTGTCACACCTCCAAGTTTGGGGATGTCCAGCTGAAGTAAGAGTATATAATCCACATGAAAAGAAATTAGATTTCAGAACGATCAGTGGTTTCTTTATTGGTGATATATCATGGTTTTTACCCCGTTTAAGCCATGATATAAGTCCGTTTTATAAAGTCTTTCTACTATTTCGTAGTGTTTTAGAGTCTTTTACAGGTTTTAGCACTTTTGGAGCATTATTAGAGATATTGGAGTTTTATGGAGCGTTCTGGAGCAAAACTGAAGTCTGGTGACTAAGTGCCTGATCAAAGCGTCAAGCATCGATCGATACCCCCTTGGTATCGATCGACACCCATCGAGGAGATTACAAGTCGCGACTTTTAATGAAGTTTGAAGAATTGCAGAACTTGCCCAGAAGACTTTAATATTTACAAGAAGACCCCAATTCGTGTTTAGACTATTTAATTAGGTTTTACAGCCATTATTCTGGTTTTGTGAAAGAGCTTTTGAAGGGAGACAAGTCTAAAACTCTGTTCGTCCGAGAGAAGATTTCGAACCCTCTTATTACTCTTTCTATTTTATTTGATGATTTATTCAAACATGTTTATTGTTTCAATCTCCATGTCTGAGTAGATCCATTTTAGGTTTAGGGTTAGCTCATAGGGGTTTTCTCTGAATGCTATGTTGATTAGTTGTTAGGATTCACCATCTGGATTAGTTCTTCACCTTAGGTTGTGTTCAAAGCTAATTCTAGGTTCACGAATCTGGAATTTAGATCTTAAGAAAATTGATTAGGCAAGAGAGTGCGATTAATTACCTGATAGAACCTTAGGTGAGCAAAATAAATATTCGCAAAGAGATTTGGTTTAGTTGTTTTGTGAACAAATCAAACCTGATTTAAAAGCTGATTTAGACTCTAGGATTCTCAAAGAGATTTGGAATTCCTAGGATTTAGATTTAGATAGTTTTCACAACGAGAGTTGGTTAATTATATCTTAGTGATTTGAGTTCAAGAGTCGCGCTAAATCTTAATCATGTTAGTTAATTTACCTGCATTCATTGATTTCCTGAAAAAAATCATGAACCTATCTTACCCCAATTGAATTTACAACCGTTTTAATTTAAGTCTTGTTTTCAATATTATTGATTGCTTAGCTTAATTCTCTACTTCATAATCTATTGTGTGTTTATGTGAGTCATTGTGTTCGACCCCTACTATACTGCAACTACTGCTTAGTACTTTTAGGGTATTAATTTGAGCATATCAAATTTGGCGCCGTTGCCGGGGACTCAATTGGCCATTAGATTTTAGTCTGAGAATTTCGACTAAGTTCGTCAGTATCGATCGATACTCACTAGTATCGGTCGATACTCGTCGTTCCCTTTTTGTTGATATCGATCGACACCACTTGGTATCGGTCGATACTCAACGTGTTTTTTGTTACTTACGTTCCTTTCCTAGTGTGTTTCAGGTGTGAATTTGGAACGTGCAAATAGGAAAGCAAAGAAGCCAACAGAGATGAGCAACACAATGATTGTGATTCAGGATGCTGCTGGAGTTTTCAGAGACCAACAGGGTCAGTTGTGCAATGCGAGAGGGTAACGTCTGGATGGAGAGGGGAACATCATTCCCACTGCTCCTGTTGCTTCTAGGATTATCGCTGGGAACGCGAACGCTGAGAATGTTGTAGTTAATCGTGGTAGAACGATTGGTGAGTGCAATAGACCTGATCAGTTCTATGAAAATCGATCAGCGATTCGTCCTCCACCTTACCAGAGGAATGACTTTGAGCTGAAACCTGCATACTACACTCTTGTGGGACAACACCCTTTTCATGGTCTTTCCAGCGAACATCCCATGGATCACATTGAGAGGTTCGAGGACTTGGTCACTAGCATCAAGAGCAATGGAGTGTCCTACGATTACCTTTTCTGCAAGCTTTTTCCATACTCTCTTGGTGGAGAAGCGAATTACTGGCTGAAACAGTTAACTCCTGGATCGCTGACTACTTGGGATCAAACTAAGACTGCTTTCCTGAACAACTTCTATGATGATGCACGGTCCGAGGATCTCAGGAACAAGATTTCTCAGTTTTCTCAGGGTCCGACTGATGCACTCAAGGTTGCTTGGATTCGTTTCAAGTCATATCAGAGAGATTGTCCGCATCATGGGTTCACTCAGGTTCAGTTGTTGGGTACTTTCTTCGGAGGGATTGATTGGAGGTATCAGATGGCTCTAGATGCTGCGAGCAATGGAAATTTCTACACGAGGTATCCTGATGATGCATATGTGCTTATTGAGAACTTGGTTTCTAGCAATAGTACCAAGAATGCAGACATGGAGCGCAAGAAGCAAGCTGGTAATTTGGACTGCAGTAAGATTGCTGAGGTGAATGCTAAGTTAGATTCAATACACAATTTGTTGATGGGCAAGCAGCAGAAGGCTGTTCATTTTGCTGAAAAAGATGGAGTGGAATATGTTAACTACATTGATGGAGTAGGATCTCAGGATCAAAGGTATCAACGCCCATCCAAACCACCCAGAACTTCTGAGAGCAAGATTGAATCTATGTTTGAACAACTTCTTCAAGGGCAGCAGAAGCTAACTGTGGAATTCAATGGGAAGATCGATGTCATGTATAATGATCTGAGTGGAAGGATCGACGCTATTAATATTCAGCAAAAGATGATGGAAACTCATGTAGCTCAGACTGCAGCGACTGTCAAGGAACTGATGGGTCATTCACAGAATTAATATGTCACTGCTATCCCCTCGAGGACTTGAAGTGAGGTACACCCAGGAGTGCAGAGGAGCTCAACTGCAAAGATTTTGGTTAATCTTGCCAAGGATGACGAAGAGATTTCGGAAATCACCTATGTGTCGACTGATACCCTGTTGTATCGATCGACACCCGTCCAAGAATCTGTCAAGGACGTCTCGAAGGAGCAAGCATCGATCGACAAACTCCCTGTATCGATCTATACCCTCCCAGATACTGCAAAGGAACCGCGTACGAGTGTTGACAGACTTCACAAGCCCAAGAAGCTAAATCTTATCCCTCAACACCTCTGAGCCCCCATCACTCCAAAGCAGCTGCGTGGCTTTGAGAAGATGGTACGAAGAATTCCACACACACTGACTTTTGAAGAAGCTCTAGAGTACATGCCTTTGTTGAGTCACTTCCGAGATTGCAGAGAAACTGAGGGCGAGATTAAGGCACTCTTCCTCAAAGCCAGAAGCAAGTCACTACCGCTGAGGCAGTTGACCAAGAGGGAAGACCCAGGATTATTCTCCGTTCCATGCTCCATCTCTGGAGTTGAATTCAAAGAGTCTCTCGTCGACTCAGGGGCTAGCGTCAATGTCATGTCAATGGCAATTGCAGAAAGATTGGGAGCTGATATTCGATCTCCCTAGTCATCTATCACATTCGCAAACAGCTCCACCGCATTCCCATATGGTACAATCCCTGATCTGCTGGTTAACGTAAGAGATTGCCTGGTTCCTACTGATTTTCAGGTTGTGGAGATGAGTGAGCATTCTCGTACGCAGTTGAACCTTGGGAGGCCGTTCATGGCTACGGTTGGTACCATTATGGACACACCCAGCAAGCACATCTCGTTCTAATACATTGACAAAGAGGTGTACTACAAAGCCACCCCTAGAGGAACTCCCACACATATCTCTTGCATCACCGTTGTTCCAGGAGAGACATTGGTAATTGATCTTTTGGAAGAGCCTCCTGACGAGCCAACTGCCACAGACGTTCTAGATAATCCTTCTGTCATCACCAAGAAATACGTCAAAACAGCTAAGGCAAAGAAGAAGGTGAAGACCAAAGGACTACAAAGCGTTCTCCATGTGACTTTAACCCCTCAGAAGTGCGATGGAGATTCAATTGAATATAAGGTGAAGTGCAAGGGAACTTCGAAACCATTCTCTGAGGCTAGAGTTATTCTCACTTCGGAGCTGAAAGAGAAAGGACAGGAGTTTGTGAGAGCATGATGAGCAGAACTCTGAAGCTGGCAATGTCAAATTGTGGAGCTTGTTTCGGCGCAAGTTCTCATTTTTCTCCTGACTGAACGGCCGTAAAGTCAAGCTCGTTACGTAAAACAAGCGCTGAGTGGGAGGCAACCCACTGGTGAGTCTGTACATAACTCATTTCTATTTTGTTTTTGATTTTTGGTTTTGTGTCTTGTGTCAAACGTGAGGCAGGTTTAACGAGGAGTATCGATCGACACCAGTCAGTGTCGATCGATACCAAGTGTCGTAAAAAAGGGAGCATAATTTTTCATAAGTGTGAATTGACACCATCCAGTGTCGACCAAAAACGACAAGTGTCGACCGATACCTCTGGGTATCGATCGATGCTCCACGGCCAGGTAAGTTTCCTTAAAACCCTACGGTTTTGTCTTCTTCCTCACAACCCCTCATCGTTCGATACCGCCTCCATATCCCTCTCAAATCGCATCTCTCTCATTTCTTCACCTATTTTGGTGATTCAAGTGCCTAGATTCATTCGATTTTCATCCTCTATCTCTTTCTAGCATTTGTTTCTTCAATCAGCAAAGGTATGTCTTCGAAATTCCATTTTTTGGTCCGATTTTAGGTTTGTGGTTTGCTAGATTTTACTCTTTAGCACTTGTTTTTCTTGACAATGGTCATTTGCTGAGATGCTCTAGAGTAGTTTCGAACCTTGCCTTACATTCAATTGCCTTTAATTTGGACTCTTGGATAATTTGGAATTTGGGACTTCGATGAACTGGAAATTGACTAAGGTGTCGATCGATACCCTCCAGTATCGATCGACACCACTCGTTTCTGCAGATAAAAATTTGCTGTGAATGCTGAGAAGTGTTGGATTTATGATGTGTCTTTCTGTCTTGTTTGAAGATGACATCTAGGTCAAAGAGAGCCAGGACTACAGACGCATCGAGCTCTAACCCATCTGCTACGTATATTCCTGCGGCCTCACGCAGAGGTCCTTGGCCTAAGCTGAACGAGAAGGCCAGGATCCCTTGTCACAGCGATTGGAACGGGACGGAGAGGGAGATTGCGCTGAGTGATGACACCGCGTTTAGACCCATTTCTGAGGAGTGGGACGATTTCGACACGCTGTTCTATAACGCGTGGTTGGGTGTTACCATCGAGCCTACCAGGTTTGTGGATGGGCTTTCCTTGCATCAGCTGGGTCTCGACACAGATTTGGCTCGTCTGCTTGAGCGGATTGGTTTTGGTCACATGGCTACACAGCAGCATGACCTCTACCCAGACTTGGTTCGTCAGTTTATGGCAACAGCTCGCGTTAGCTATTCAGATGAGCTTCTGCGAGACGCACAGGGTGGTAGCCTGTCCTTCATGGCTCGCGGAGTGAGGTACAGGTTTCCACTCCCTGATCTTTGTGACCTCTATGGGTTTCAGAGGGATCGCAGGAGGATTGTTCTTCCAGCTGCCCATCCTGACATGCGTGGATTTTTGGCATTGTTTGGGAACGGTGTCTACGAGTCTAAGACGTCCACTCAGATGGACATATGACATCTGGTCCTGCGTTGTTTTGTTAGGGTCCTGAGCACTACTCTCCTGTGCATGATGGAGCCTAACAAGATGAGAGTGTCTGAGCTTCTGCTTATGTTTCTGGC
Source organism: Eutrema japonicum (assembly GCA_030161315.1). Lineage (NCBI taxonomy): Eukaryota > Viridiplantae > Streptophyta > Magnoliopsida > Brassicales > Brassicaceae > Eutrema > Eutrema japonicum. Next base: position 33,709,186 of record BSQW01000013.1, on the reverse strand, counting down.
TGTCAGGAACATCATCCCTGAGCAGGATTTTGATTGGCCTGAGCTTGAGGATGTTAACCTTGGGGCTGTTTTTGCGCATCATATGGTCTCTCTGAAGACCAAACCATTCACGGGGACGAGCACGAAGAAGGAGTCAGTTGGTAGTCTTCTGACACCTATCTTCCAGCACCTCGGGATCAGTACTACGAAATGCTCGATCATCACTAAGCGTCGGTATATGGATGAGGCTCATCTGAGGAACCTTAGGTGGTTGAAGACCGGGAGGAAGTGGATTCTTAGTAGATCTGATGGGAGTTTTCTAGTGCAGCTACCTAACAGGGATCTGACAGACGTATCTGAGGATCCTGCTCTGCTTCGTTTTGAGCCTCCTGCAGAGCTGTTGACTCCGATTTATTCAACTAGACGACAGGTTCGTCCACCTGCTGCTGACATCCCATCTACTTCACGTCAGGGAAGACGTACACAGGCTGCACCGTGCCCACCTATTCCTGAGCCACAGTGGCCTGAGGACACGGACGTCCCGATGGAGCCAGCTGCTTTTCAAAGACTGATGATAGCGAGCATGAAGAGCATATGGGCTGCTGTTGGCTGCCGTTGCACGACTGACACGGATGCTGATCCATCATCCCAGCCTGGACCTTCACATACTGCAGCTGCTGACCATGAGAGTGATTCTGAGGAGACGCATGATTAGTCTTCTCTATCTTCGCGTTTGTGTTTTTCTTTCTTTTTCTTTTATCTTTATTTTCTGTTGAACTTATGTCGGTATTTGTTTTGCATTTGAACTTCTTTGGATTTATTTTTGATCTACCATGTTGCTTTTAACCTGTTTTTGAGTGTTCCTAACAGTGCTAACATCTAACACAATGGAATGCTTTCTCTGGTTAAGCGACTCGACACCCCTGATTTTCAATCAGTGTGTCGACATACGATTGGTGTCGATCGATACCCTGTAAAGGTACGGTTTATGCTTTTTCATAATCCACTTAGTTCATTTGTTTTCTTTCACCAACCTTAGGCTAAATAACACTGGGGACAGCGTTGTTTAAGTCTGGGAGAGGTAGTCGCTGACTTTGTTTTTTGTTTTTCTTAAAGTCAGTCTTTTTTTAGTCATTCGTTGTTTTATTGAGTCAAAATTTTGTTGGAGACTGTGATCTTTTTCTTGAACCTATTGATCTGACCTTGCTTCTAAGTGACCATTGTTACAGAATCAGTTCTAGATCGACTAATGAAAAATCCAAAAGCTGACCAGTTAACCAGAAGATACTCATGTTTCCAGCAAAATTCTTTAAAGCCTGAGCCAAAATTTTTGCACTTCGTCAATGTGGTTAGTATTCAAAGAGCTTGATTTCGCATTCGTACCTGACAAAGGAACCCATGTGTTTGAAGTAATGATATTTCTCTCCCTGTTACTATAACGCCCCGACCGCCCCTACCTGTGGGCCCCATGCCCTCTCTCGGCCCGTGGGCCCCACCCTTGTCCGACGGCCGGTGCGTTAGTCCGGGAGGCATGTAATACTTGTTTACTGACCCTACAATCACCACGTGATCTTTCCCCGTGTTTTGTCCTCACTCACACGATATCGCGAATCACTTCCCGGTAGGTCACCCATCCTTAAATTGCTCCAGCTCAAGCACCCTTAACTCTGGAGTTCTCTCTGGACAAGTTCCCGAAAAGATAAGTGCACTTTGGTGACATAGGTAGCCAAATCAATTCTTATAAGCCTCTCCGCATATACAAGAAATCGGGATGTTACAATCACCCCCACTCATAGAGCGCAACGTCCTCGTTGCGCACCAGGATCGTCACCCTAGACGGTGTGGGCCCACCTGACTCCACACACGTGTTTGGGTTCGGCTCTGATACCACTTATAACGCCCCGACCGCCCCTACCTGTGGGCCCCATGCCCTCTCTCGGCCCGTGGGCCCCACCCTTGTCCGACGGCCGGTGCGTTAGTCCGGGAGGCATGTAATACTTGTTTACTGACCCTACAATCACCACGTGATCTTTCCCCGTGTTTTGTCCTCACTCACACGATATCGCGAATCACTTCCCGGTAGGTCACCCATCCTTAAATTGCTCCAGCTCAAGCACCCTTAACTCTGGAGTTCTCTCTGGACAAGTTCCCGAAAAGATAAGTGCACTTTGGTGACATAGGTAGCCAAATCAATTCTTATAAGCCTCTCCGCATATACAAGAAATCGGGATGTTACAATCACCCCCACTCATAGAGCGCAACGTCCTCGTTGCGCACCAGGATCGTCACCCTAGACGGTGTGGGCCCACCTGACTCCACACACGTGTTTGGGTTCGGCTCTGATACCACTTATAACGCCCCGACCGCCCCTACCTGTGGGCCCCATGCCCTCTCTCGGCCCGTGGGCCCCACCCTTGTCCGACGGCCGGTGCGTTAGTCCGGGAGGCATGTAATACTTGTTTACTGACCCTACAATCACCACGTGATCTTTCCCCGTGTTTTGTCCTCACTCACACGATATCGCGAATCACTTCCCGGTAGGTCACCCATCCTTAAATTGCTCCAGCTCAAGCACCCTTAACTCTGGAGTTCTCTCTGGACAAGTTCCCGAAAAGATAAGTGCACTTTGGTGACATAGGTAGCCAAATCAATTCTTATAAGCCTCTCCGCATATACAAGAAATCGGGATGTTACAGTTACAAGTAAAAAAAATAAGATGCATTAAAAGATGAAATGATTTTCTTCTGAGTAGAGGGTTAGGAAAATTTCCTGCGATCCCATTATTCTACTTCAGAGGAAATGATCATACAAAGGTGGAAGCGAGGTTAGGAAAATTTCATGTGATACCATTATTCGCCTACACTTTTGATTACTTTTGAGGGAAGAACCAGGGATTCGGTGGCAAACATCATCAATACTCGCGTTTCGAACCTTAATTTTTACATGCAAGAGATATGATAAGAAATAAGTCTGGGGGAGAGAAATAATACCAAAAAGTGTGAAAAAGGTGGTTCCTTGTCATGATATTGTATGGGAAAGAATCTATAAGGTTCTTGGTATTAATCATAGCGATGAAACTGGCGAGGATGGTTTGATTGAACGATGATGTGAGATAATGTGTGTAGTCTGGGAAGCTGCGAGTGTCAGCGGAGAAGTACATGGTGGTTAGATCAAAAACCTGGTTAGGTAACATTTGGGTGCTTGGGAAATTGGTCATTTTTAATGTTTCATGAACAGGTGAGTCTCTACGTTTTCAAACCTCTTTCTCTGGTTTAGTCTTCTTTTTGCTTGAGGGCAAGCAAAGGCTAAGTCTAGGGAAGTTGATATATCATGGTTTTTACCCCGTTTAAGCCATGATATAAGTCCGTTTTATAGAGTCATTCTACTATTTCGTAGTGTTTTAGAGTCTTTTACAGGTTTTAGCACTTTTGGAGCATTATTAGAGATATTGGAGTTTTATGGAGCGTTCTGGAGCAAAACTGAAGTCTGGTGACTAAGTGCCTGATCAAAGCGTCAAGCATCGATTGATACCCCCTTGGTATCGATCGACATCCATCGAGGAGATTACAAGTAGCGACTTTTAATGAAGTTTGAAGAATTGCATAACTTGCCCAGAAGATTTTAATATTTACAAGAAGACCCCAATTCGTGTTTAGGCTAGTTAATTAGGTTTTACAGCCACTTTCATGGCTACGCTTGATATTATTCTGGTTTTGTGAGAGAGCTTTTGAAGGGAGACAAGTCTGAAACTCTGTTTGTCCGAGAGAAGATTTTGAACCCTCTTATTACTCTTTCTATTTTATTTGATGATTTATTCAAACATGTTTATTGTTTCAATCTCCATGTCTGAGTAGATCCACTTTAGGTTTAGGGTTTTCTCATAGGGGTTTTCTCTGAATGCTAGGTTGATTAGTTGTTAGGATTCACCATCTGAATTAGTTCTTCACCTTAGGTTGTGTTCAAAGCTAATTCTAGGTTGACGATTCTGGAATTTAGATCTTAGAAAAATTGATTAGGCACGAGAGTGCGATTAATTACCTGATAGAACCTTAGGTGAGCAAAATAACTATTCGCAAAGAGATTTGGTTTAGTTGTTTTGTGAACAAATCAAACCTGATTTAAAAGCTGATTTAGACTTTAGGATTCGCAAAGATATTTGGAATTCCTAGGATTTAGATTTAGATAGTTTTCACAACGAGAGTTGGTTAATTATATCTTAGTGATTTGAGTTCAAGAACCGCGCTAAATCTGAATCATGTTAATTAGTTTACCTGCATTCATTGATTTCCTGAGAAAAACCCTGAACCTATCTTACCCTAATTGAATTTACAACCGTTTTAATTTAAGTATTGTTTTCAATATTATTGATTGCTTACCTTAATTCTCTACTTCATAATTATTGTGTGTTTTTGTGAGTCCTTGTGTTCGACCCCTACTATACTGAAACTACTGCTTAGTACTTTTAGGGTATTAATTTTAGCATATCAATTGGTTACCCTGAGAAATCTAAAGGATATAGATTTTATTGTCTAACCCATAGTACGAGAATAGTGGAAACCAATAATGCCAGATTTTATGAGAATGGCGAGATTAGTGGGAGTGATAAAGCTCAAGATGTGGTCATTCAGGAAATTAGGGTTAATATCCCATTACCCTTAGTTCCGAATGTTGGGAATCTTCCCGTTGTTGAACTGTTAAACAATGAGGAAAACCTAGTGAATGATCATTCACTCCATGATGAAAACATCGCCAATAATGTTCATGTACTTGAAGCAAAAGAGGAACCAGCATTAAGAAGATCAACTCGTCTGAGAAGATCAGCTATTTTCGATGACTATGCTCTTTATCAAGTATAATCTGGAGAATGGGATATTGATGATCCGGTTTCTTATTCACAAGCCATTAAAGATGTTAATTCTGATAAATGGATTGATGCCACTAAAGATGAAATAGACTTGATGGCTAAGAATGAAGTTTGGGATGTTTTTCCATTGCGTAAAGGACACAAAGCGTTTGGGTGTAAGTGGGTCTTTAGGACCAACCTCGACTGCAATGGCAATCTTGAACGATATAAAGCCAGACTTGTAGCTAAAGGGTTTAATCAGAAAGAATGCATCGATTATAGTGAGACTTTTTCACATTTGTCCAGAAAAGACTCTCTCGAAATTATCATGGCATTAGTGGTTCAATATGATATTGAGTTACATGAAATGGATGTGAAAACTGCCTTTCTTAATAGAGACTTGCAAGAAGAATTCTATATGCGTCAACCTGAAGGCTTCATTATCGAAGGTCAGGAAGACATGGTCTGCAAACTAAAGAAATAAATGTGTGGACTGAAACAAGCTAGCTTTGAAGTAATGGTATCTAAAGTTTGATGAAATCATTACAAAATTCGGTTTCAAAGAAAATGCAGCAGATCCATGTATATACCACAAGATCAGTGGGAGTAAGTTCATATTTTTGGTGATGTATGTTGATGACATCTTATTAGCTAGCAGTGATCTTGGTCTATTAATTGAGACTAAGAGTTATCTTTCCAAGAACTTTGATATAAATGATATGGGTGAGGCATCCTATGTGATAGGAATTAAAATATTCCGTAATAGATCACTAGGAATCTTAGGATTGTCTCAGAAAGCATGTATTGATAAAGTTCTTGAGAGATTTGGCATAATGGTGTGTTCTTCTAATATTGGAAAGCTCCAAATAAGGTTATGAAATACTTAAAGGAAACAAGTAAATACATACATGAAATCAACACATCCACAGATGGTTGAGTTTTCTAACTCATAATTTAGTGGGTATCAAAGTTATAGGCACTACATTCTTGTTTATGTGTATCTCATTAGCAGAGATACTATATTATGGAAAAGCTTATAGTTGTAGTTGCTTTCTACATTCACTAAGTAGACTGAGTATGTAGCTACTTTATGAGGCTTCAATTACGAAAACATATTTGCATAAATGTCTTTGAGTTTGAGACGTTGAGTCTCAACTCTTAATGTGACAATGAAAGCTGCAAATCTTTTCTCTAAATAAGACATGATATCTACAGGATCCAATTATATGGACATTAAGCTTAATATATGTCACTAAAAGTAAGATGTTAAAAGAGAAAAGTTTGTCATTGTATAAATACGCGCTAATGTTATGGTTGCAGACATATTTACGAATGCATTACCTCAAAAGACCTTTATAAAGCATACTGAAAGTATGGGTCTTGAGGATAGCACTTAATCATGTTGTCTGCTTATGTTTTAGCCTATATTTGACATTTATGTGAGCTCTTTATGACTTTTACATCTTTTATTCATTATGTTTCTAATGTGTGCACATTATTAGATTTCATGATAACAGAATGTGTCTTTAATTAAAGACATGAAAGGGACCATTACGGTAACTTCTACTTATGTTTATGGTCTAGTTATGAAAGTAGTCAATGAAGTATACATGGAAGGAATCATGTTGCAAAATGATATGCGACTGCCATGACTCACATTGATTGATAGATTAACCAAGACGCTAATGATGACCAAGTAAAGATATAGCATATTATGCCGGCCTTATGATTTTCGAAAGAAAACTTTAATGCACTACACTAACGACCAAGTGGGAGAATGTAAGGAATAAATTCCAATCCTATTATGTGGTCTTATAGTTACGGGTTACGGGTTTTCTTTCGGGATTGCTATTCTTTAAACACGTTTTAAAACCGATGAAGTTATCTTCATCATTAAATAAACTTAGCTAAGAAGTAAACTTAGCTCATTAAGTAAACTTAGCTAAGAAGTAAATTTAGCTATTAAGTAACCTTGATAGACGGTTAAGATTAAGACTTAGCTATGAAGTAAATAATGGACGGTTGAGATTAAAACTTAACTATGAAGTAAGTTACTTAGCTATGAAGTTATGGTCCTCTCTCCTCCTATAAATAGATGTCTTCACTCCATCACAAGGCATCATGAGAGATCAAGAGTGAAACAACACATAAAGAGAAAGTGAGAGGAAAAGGGAGAGAAACCATACCTCACGCCTAAAGGTTGATCTTTGGTCTTCGGTTCAAGAAACCGCTCAAGAATATCTCTTCGCTACAATGAATGGAGGTACCCCTAATACTCTTTTTATGTTTCTATTACATGATTGATCAAGATGTTCAAAAAATCTTAGGGTTCATGTAAATTATGCTTACATCACAGAGTCGGTTTTCGGCACGTTAGCTCATAAAATTCTCCATATCCAAAGAGAAAAGACATAAGAAAATAACGGAAGACCAGATTAGGTGGCTTCAATAAAAAAGTTAGAAATCCAATTAAAATTCACGGAAACCCTGTCCGGCGAACAAAAAGGACACAAAAAAAAATTCGGCTCAATTTAATTTTTTTACTATAAAGACTGAGCCGAATTTAATTGCAATTAAACTAGTAAAACGAATGTGAATTACTAATATAATCCAATTAAAATGAAGGTGTGGATACACGTTACGCCACATTTTTTAGTCAGAAGACAGATTTCAAGAAATGACAGAAAAATTGACAAACTTGGGTAAAAGGAGACGGAACGAGCAAAGACGAGATCAAGGGGTGAAATCACTGAGCAAATACACGGACCAAAAAATATGAAACCTAATAAAAAAGAAATGGTGAAACAAAAATGAAGATTTGTTCATATAGAGAAAAGAGGTTAAAAGATACAAAGACCGAAGAGGGGCAGATAAAACTACTTGCAGAAACCGTCGAGCTTCCACATCAAGCATAATCAATGGTTGATATCTCAAGAAATTAATTAACTGGGACAATGAGCTCCAAAACTAAACAAGGCCACGTCACTTTGCAGACAGCCCAAAAACTCAAGCTACAAGTAAACTTTAAACACGTAGTCAACAGAATATTAATGACAGAATAAAAACTGGTTCGAGCTAATTACCTGCGTCCATATCTTAAAAGATCTTAACCAACAAAACAGAAAAATGTAAGACGTAGAAAAAAAGATTAAATGGGAAAATTGTGATAATCCAAACCGGTTCTGTTTTTAATTTTTCCCTAAACCGGAATAAAACTCGTATATAAGTCTAAAGCGAGGAAAAAACCCCTAGTCTTTTTTCTTTCTTTCTTTCTTTCTCTTCTCTCACTCGCGGCCGCTCTCCTGCTCTCTCTCTCTCCCTGCGCGACCTCTCTCTCTCACCGGCGCCGCCTCTCTCCTCCCCACCGTCGAGACCAACCTCCTCCTTGTCTCTCTTCCGCGCAGGAACCGTCCGCCACTTTTCAGAGAGATTTCCCGGCGAACCGCGAAGAACCATGAGATCATAAACCTATCAAATCGACGTCCCGGATCTTATCGTTCCAGGAAGACCGATTTTGACCGGAACGGAGACCTGAGTCCGTAGATATCGCCATTCCAGTGAAAGGTGTCGGATCTGCCGTTCACCAGAAAACCCTAACCGCCGCCATCACCTTGCGGGCTGTTTTCCCGACGAACCGCCGCGAACCAGAAGACTTTTTACCTATCAAACCGAAGCCCCGAGTGTCTTCTTTCCGTGAAGCCCGAGATCATCCGAATCCAAGATCCGAACCAGAAGATATGACTATTCTAGTACACGGCGTCGGGTCTGATTCTTCTCCACCTCCATCAACGAGTTCTTCTGAAGAGATCAGAGGCGAGCTGGTCATATCACCTTCACAATCTCCTCCTCCTTCTACACCGCATGCAGTCAAGTGAGGACGTGTTGCGTTTTCTCCTTTTTTCATTATTCGATTTGATGCCATTAGCCTATTCTTAATCCGTTGCTGCCTTTTTATATGTCGCGTTGGGTAATGGGTAAGGGGTAGAAGGTTAGAGTCTTTGAGTTAGGATTGATTGCTGGTACCAGATTGAACTGTCTGGTTTGCTTGTTGCATTGTCCTGCTTGAGAGTCTTGCACCTAGATGAACGTTTGCGTGTTAGGGATAAACCGGTATTGCTTGAGATATTAGTAAATGTTAGGTCCTCGACACTGTGAGGGATCAGTGGTTCGATTTGATTGATGGACCCGAGACCAGCATTCTGGTAGGCTTCCAACGGGGTTAAAAGGAGCTATCCCGCGCTCTAGGCCGGAGAGCCATGTTACGAGAAACGGTCGGAGAGCCTGGAAATTCCAACCGTGTTAGATTGCGTGAACACTGGTAGAGTGCATTGTTTGAGAACCGGAAAGAAAAGGATGAGTACTGAGAAAAGTCGAGTACTGAGAATTGAGATTACGTGATAAAAAGAGAAAGAGTACTAAAAATGAATATTGTGTGAAACCTTGTTTGAGTTCGTTTTAGGTCTAGGCTATTGGTTATTATTTTGTTTAATTGTTGAAAGGGTTAAGTGAGTCGCTAAAGGCTCATCCTCACTGGGTAATCTTGATTACTCAACCCTCTCCCCTTGTTTTCTTTCATGTTAGTTCGGATCGTATCGTTGTGTTGTTGTTACCGGGCGTTTTCCTGGTGATCCTATGTTGCTGGCCACTGGTCGACCTAACATGCCCGATTCTCGGTTATCTCCGGAGACCTGGGATAGGGATGTTACAAAAATAAAGGATGACGTGGTAATCCTCTGTAGTAGATGAAGTACCAATATGACTTTCTTAACAAGAATAAGAAAATATGCAGCAATAATAAGTTGTTTGAGAATATGTTGTTTAAGCATCTCCTTCTCTCTAAGAAGAGCAATTAGTTAACTACCTTATTAAAGGAGTGACTCACATGTGAATTATATAAGCTAGAAAGAACTTTCATAATGCTCCCATGTTCAAATCCATGTTGCTTCTAGAGTTTTAGGCCATTATCTCTAGCTGATATTGTAGTGCACGAACATATCAAAAGAGAATAGGAGGAATAAGTACGTATGCTCGAAAAAAAAAAGAAGGCGGGTTAGTGTGAGAAGCTACTGCTCCAAGTCATTTTGAAGGACGCTGATCTTGGGATCAAGAGATATAGAAAGTAACACTACTTGACGATATAGAGTGAATCTGAAAAGGTAGGTGTGAACATTTTCAACTACATCAAAAATGAATCAAGAAAAAGGGATCTTAGCTCACATGCGGTTACACACTTTCAATATACACAAATACTATAGAAAAATACACATTTGTAGAATCTATTTTTGTTCATCAGTTCATCGAATAAGAACACATTTTATCATTCTTGATTGTTGTTAGATTTCGTCTGGCTTAGCATTCTGATTTCCATAAGCCTTGATTTCAATTTTTCAACCTAATTCTGAATACCCATTTGAAAAAAACAGAATTTAACACCCACATGCGTAAAAACACTGTAGATAAGATTTTTTTATGTGATGAGTGTGCGTCGTAGGACGTGACAATTTGCTGCATGTTTTAGGTTTATATTTGCATGGGTGTGGTGATAAATCGTATGGGATCATTGCAGGTGAGCCTGAGTAGCTGGAGGAGAAGGTTAGGTGTAGTATTGGTTTTCAGAAGTTTTCATTTGCTTTTCTTCTTTTTATATGACGTTTACGTATGTTTGTTTCCATTTTCATTAAAGATGCTTACGAATGGTTTTGGTAAGACAATCAGAATGTCTTTGGAATAAGAATTTCATTTTGGAACTTGAAATTCTGTTAGCGTATGATGTAAGTTAAGACAAATGGCATGTAAGTTAGGACAAATGGCATGTTACATTAGATCTCTGTTATTGTTCTGGGTTTTACTTGCAATATTTGGTATTAGCCATCTAAGCACTCGACATGTCTATTAGTCAAAATTTTCTAATTTTAACCTGATAAAATAGATGGATCTTCGAGAAGTGGAGATATTACTAACGGTGTGTGTGATGGATTATCCTGTTTTAGAATTGGATGACATATTTTTGATTTACAAGAGAGTCGCTGAAGTATGTATCTCTCCATTTGAATCACATAGCCTGATATGGACCATGACTTGGTTGAAAAGGAAAAATAAATGATGTTCATAATTTTGTTACATATTCAATGGATTTGACTTACTCATATGGTATCAAATCTTAAATATTGTTTGGCAAAAAATACACTAACATATATAGTTTTTTGGTCAACAAATAACCTAATATTAAAATTTTGATTAAGTTCTATAAAGGGGAGAGCGAGTCTAATTTTTTAATTGTGTGTGTAAGATGAAGAGACACCACCCTTGCCACAACGACTCCGACAGCGATTCCGACATTGACACGGAGGTGTGTTGCATCTTTTGTCGGGAACTGTACATCCCTCACGATGCTGGCCCCTCCAAGGAGTGCAGTGATGGGGTCGTCGAGGCTGAGGAAGAGATCTTGAAGGAGATGAACGTCCTCAATTCATGGTTGATTTCCTTCACTTATCGTTTTCTCTCGATCATGGCAGCGACTTCAGGTCCTTCACTGGCGTTGTTATCAGAACGGAGTCACCTCACCTACTCATAAAGCCGTTCTGGTTCGTTCTATATCTTTCACATTTAAACTATTATTTGGGCGATTTAGTTTCTATGATGAATTATTGTAAATTTGATTGTTATGTTTCTACCAAGTATTCAATGTGTGTACGTATGTGTTGTGACATGACAGTTCGTCATTCAATATGATTACTGGAGTAGTTCATTAATCATTTAAAATTCCCAGAATTGATTAACAAAAACCTCTGCCATTCTTATGTGTTTGAAGTAACTTTGCTAACCATTGATTTTAGGATGAAAAATAATCAATGGTATGATATTATGTTCTGGTAGTAGACTTGTCCTAATCCAAGAACTATGTTTTAAAAAGATCATTGTTTTCTCTCTTTTATGTTAAGATGAAAGACGATACCTATCAGTTTTATACCTTTAGAAACATGATAAAATTAAAATTAAAACATGATTTTTTGCTTTTATGTTCTTTTTAGGGTTTGGTTTTAGTCATATTTCTGTGTCTAATGAAAGACGTGCAGATTTTGCAAAAGACCCTATTGTGCAGTGAACATCTATACTATTAAAACATGAGTGCATTTTGTGTACAAACATATATTAATTAAGGATAGTTATATAATTTATCTGGATTAATTAAACTTGTTGTTGTCAAACACCAATTATTTTGTAGATAGTAGAAAAAATCAGAAAATAAAAAATCTCATAAAAATATTAAATCATACTAGATTTTAGAAATTTTAAGTTGGAAATATCAAACGAGATTGTTTAAATTCCCCTAGATTTTCTAATACCGTATAATATAAATATTTTTAATGGGTTTTTAGTTGATAAAATTTTAAATATTCAAAATTAGTAAATATTTATATTATATGGTAATATGATGGGGCGAGTTAGAGTTATGTTTTTATAATTGCGGTCATCATATAATTTTTATAACAGTTTACTTTTTGTTATATAGCAAAAGTTGCTATCATTTAAGATTATAAAAATTACATAATCATGAAAAAATTTATTAAACTTTAGTGTACAAAAAACTTTATCCATTTTGTATATTTCAAAATTTAGCTTATTAAAAAATTTACCATGCGAGGAATCTAGTTTAGCATTATAAACATTAAAATTAAAAATATTAACATATAAGACCTCCAAACTAGCTCCAGAATAATGTCATGGCTTTAAATTTACTTTTAAAAATTTTAAAAAAAATCAATAATGAAAAACTTCAAAAAGAAAAGGGAAATGATTTTTGTTGTTCTTCTTCCTCCTTCCCTTCTCTCCTAGTAGAATCCTCCACTCCTCTGATCATTTTTTCCTTCCTCCAGTTTCATTAAATAACATTATCAAAAATTGTAACCATAATTTATCCTATAGTCATATACTTTGTGATGGATTCATAGTATATGACAAGACTAACAAACCAACATAATCTGATAATATATAGATTACAAAAAATCCCAATAATTTTCATTATGTGAATGAGATATTTTTTTCAACTTTTTGCATTATCAGATTTATTTTTGCTGTAAAACAAAACTTGATAATACACAAATTTACATAAACAAATATTTTTTAAAAAATAATGAAAATCTTTTGGAGCTTTTACAATTTATTGTATTTTATTTAAAAAGGAAATACTTAAAAATTTATATCTAAAATTTAATATAAATTAATGTTACTTAGGTATAAAAATATTGTTTTCAACGTCTGTGTGAAAACTATAAAAATATTAACGTTTAAGAATCATAACCTTTCTTTTTTTTTTTTTTGTCAACAGCCTTGATACCTAGCCCTATTCGGTGAACCAAATCGGGGGTATCGAGTTTACATAAGTGACTTCCGATGGGTAGACTCGAGCACCTCGTGCTAACTTGTCTGCCACTGTGTTGCTCGTGCGTGGGATTTGTGTGATAGAGAAATAGGTGAAAAGTGATAGAGAAATAGGTGAAATAATCAAAGTCAAAGGAAACATTGTTGATAATATAGCAAAAGACTAACAAATGAGCAAAACCTGATTATATACTAAATGGTAAAATTACCTCCTGAAAAAAAAAATGGAAATTTACAATATTTTCAGTTTTTTTCTTGCGCTCTAATAATCTAAGCTTTTTTAATTCAAAGAACCAATGAGTTTTTAAATGAGAAATTATTAATTTTTATTTTTAAATATCTAATGTAGATTAATGTACTTTAACAATTGAATTTAATTATTCTCAACGCGTTTCTAAAGAGTGTAAGAAATAGAGAAATTAGTCATTTCTATTTTTAAAAGCCCATTTTTTCCATTAGAAAAAATAGAGTGCCAAAAAATTCAAAAATGCTGAAAGTTTTTATTTTTTTATGAGATGATTTTTTTCAATGGTGTATATTATCATGTTATGCTGGTTTGTTAGTCTTGTCATATACTCATCAACATTGTTTCTTTTAAACCTAGTTTTCTGGTTCTAAATAACAATTATCTTTATTCTCTAAGTTAATTTATAATATTATATTATTAATTTTTCATTTTTAAAAATTAACAAAAAAAATCTATAAACCCATTCATTCCCTTAATTCAATTTTTTATTGATAAATTTGTTTATAAAATTATAAATATAATGTATCAATAGATTCTTTGTTATTTTTTCCAAATAAGAACTCATTAATTTTATATTTATAATTTAATTTAAAGGATAAAGATATTTGTCATTTAGGGTCAAAAAGCTTGGTTCAAAATAAATAATGTTGATGAGTATATGACAAGAATAGCAAACCAGCATAAACTGATAATATACGAAATTGAAAACATTATGTCATAAACAAAATTAAGTAAAACATTTCAGAATTTTTGGATATTTTGACTCTATTTGTTTCTAATTCAACGAACCAATGGGTTTGTTAAAAAGTGAAACTATTAACTTTTCTATTTATTACAGTTTTCAAACACGCGTTGAATATAATTAATTTTTATAGTTAAATTATATTAATTTAGATTAGACTTTAAAAACAAAATATTAATAATTTCTCATTTTAAAACCTTTGGGTTCTTTGAATTAGAAAAGGTTAGATTATTAGAGTGCATGAAAAAAAAACTAAAAATAATGTAAATTTTCATTTAATTGTTTTTATGAGATATTTGTTTTTCCATTTAGTATATAAAAATGTTTAGTTTTGTCATTTTTTCATCAATAATGTTTCCTTTACTTAGCTTTCTGACGCGACAATCCTTTTTATTCATAAATGTTAATTTATAATTACTAAACAATATTATTATTACTGTCTTCAAACATACCTCGAAAACAATAAATTTGACACTTTATTTCTATTAATTTATATTAAATTTTAGAAATAAAAATAAATAATTTATCTTTTTGAAAAACATATTGGTTCTTTGAATTAGGAAAATGTTCATAAAATAATCAAATAAAAATATGCCCAGCATAAATTAACATATCTATATTAATCGACATCAGTTAGTTTAATAAATACCTAATTGCACTGAGTTATTTAATATAATCTATTTTTAATTGAAATTTTTTAATCGCTAAAATGTCTTCTCATATATTCATACAAGTTTTTATTGAGACACCGAACATAAGTAAATCACAGATTATGATCGGGATATTATGAAATTGGTTTGCAATTGAACTAGCTCATAATAAATCGATATGCAGTAAATGTAATCTGCAGAATTTTGATGATCGGTGATAGTGTTAGGTATAAATTGAGAGTCACAACAGATCATTCTCAACATTTCACAGTTTTTATTGCCTATTTGGTTGGTTCTTTCTAACAGATAGTTTTTGGTTTTGGGATACACATTTTTTTGTTTCTCTACTCACTAGTTTTATGTTCAAAATTTGTTGGGTGATAATGTCATAGAAATTTTTGATGAAACATGGTGGTTCAGAGAAAAAGATAGAGGCAAGTATGAAAAAGATGAAATTCACATGCAGTCCCATAGTTTGATAATTTTGAGATAATTGAAGGCTACACCAGAACCTTGATTGTTGGTGCATGAATATGAACATGCACGACATGAAGATTTTGTTGTTTATGATGCGAAGAATTTGGAATATTGAGGAGAGAGTGGGTGTTGCATACCTACGGCTAGGATGGTTCCAGTTCGATTTTGACATGGGGAAGATATCATCGAATTCATGAAAATGGAACCTTTCCATTTCGACTACTGGATGATGTTGTTGATGAGATGGGAGCCAATTTTCGATAGCAAATATCCATAGACAATCACATTATGGGTTAGTGTATTGGGAGTTCTGTTACACTTATGGGGTGAACCGAGGTTTAGGAGTAGCAGTGATGCTCTCAGAGAGGTTAAGACGGTCGATTTGGATAACGGCTAAGTACAAGTAGTGGTCGATGGTTTTAAACTTTTATGCTTTGAAATTATGATTGAGTTTCATAGCGTATGGGAGACAACGGTTGCACTAAGATATGAACGTCTCTTTGGTTTTTGTTAGATTTGCCACAGCCTTTGCCATGATCAGTTATGGTGCCCATCTCATGGAGGTTCGGTGGAGACGAAGAATGAGTTAAGATAGAAATGATGTTTCAATCAGTATGAGATAAGTCAAAACAAAGGAAAAGATAAGGTGTACGACACAAGGGACATCATGAAGCAGTTTCTCTCCGGAATGGAGTCTCGTTTTAAAAAGGTAAGGATCATCTTTTCGTTGAAGGAACATCACGGCACTACAAACACTAGGGGTACGTTCCACTAAAGAAACTAAAATAAAGATATGCGGTGTCCTCTAAACGAACTGAGGCATTCTAACATTGGTCAAACTCTCACGGAAAATGAAAGATTAATTATTGATACCTTTTATAGAATTAGCTCGAGTATGAAGAAGATTCCAACTGTCCCTTTCGGTGATGAAGATGCAAAAAGGTGTGGATGCGGTCTCACATAGAGAAAAGAAAGTACGTGAAGAGCTGAAATTTAGAGATAATACACATGTTTTTGGGTAACTAAGGAAACAAAGTGGAAGGCTCAACTAGATATGGGTGAAACGAATATGGATGCAAGTGATGGTTTTGGGGCTAAGGATGTGATGCTGGAGAACTTACCCCTTTACGGTAATACTTTGGCTTTGAAAATAGTGCAAACGGTTTCTGATCAGGTAAAGACAACACACGGTTTCTGATCAGTTAAAGACAACAAACAGACATATGGCGGTAATAGATAAATAAATGGGAGAGAATGGGCAGGATGCAAAACAAGTGGAAAATGGACTAAGCAAGCGAGTGGGGGGTGGAATAACATGATGAATACACATAGCATAAGGGAGAAAGTGGTCCTCATGGTACACGGAAGAAATTGTTCAAATCGAATGCAATTTTTCTTGGTGGCAGTTCGAAATTGAAGAATAGAATGATACAAGTTATGATATCTCCTAGGAAGAGGATGATGTCAAAAATATCGGCTCGTATGTGTGACACGGTCCATGCGGATGCAGGTAAGGGTCCATCAAACCCGATTTCTGGTATGACCAAATACAAATGTGTAAAAGACGAATACATATTCTTAGTTGGAATTATCAAGGCTTCAGTAGTCATTTCACAAGAAGTTATATGCAGGAGATCTAGAAAAAACACATAAATAGTTTTTGTTTCTTTCATAAACCAAGCAGAACTTTTCTGTTTTGCAAAAATTTCAGTTAAATTTTTGCTATATGGTTTAACCGTGCAGTGCGAGCGGTGGACACCGTTACTTTATGATAATATATATTTTAAATGTTAATGAAATCTTTGCGAATGATAGAATAATAGACAATGACGCGATTTTTCAGGGGAACTTTTTTGTTATATTTTGTCTATGGAGATCCTACCCCGAAATTACGCAATCACGTTTAGGAACGGTTAATCTGTATGCATATCCCAGTCTGATCTTTGGTTCATAATCTTAATGAAATAACCGGAAATCATGAGAAACTAGGTGGTAGTTTGCGACATGCCTCAAATCTTATGTCATTTAATCTTATGATACAAAATTGTGGATTCATAGATTTCCCAAATTTTGGAAACACCTTGTCATGGAGGGGAATGTAAAACTCACAAACGGTCATGTGCCGATTGGACCAGGCTTTAGCAAATGAAGATTATCATACAATTTTCTCACATTCATATGTTAAACAGCCGGCTATGGTTGGGTTAGATCATAGGCTAATTGTCGCTACAATCGAGAATAAAATTCTTAGGAAAAGAAATCAGTTTCGGTTTGACAAACAGTGGATTGGTAGAGACAACTTAATGGATTCCATTGCTAAAAATTGGGATATCAACTCAGATGAAAGGGTTCAAATTTCGTAGAACAAACTGGTAATTGTCGGTGAGAAATATCTATTTGGTGCAAAAATCATTTAACATACAGTAAGAAAAAAATCAATGAATCACAATGGGCGCTAGAAAATGTCCAAAATGACGAGACTGGGACTCGGGAGGAATTGATAGAGATTACACAAAAATTAAAAGAAGCATATCGAGATAAGAAGCTTTTCTGGAAGTAAAAAAATGTCGCATTTGGTGGTTAAAAGGGGAGAGAGAAATTGGATTATTGAGCTTCATAATGCATTAAGGGTGTGGGTTTGATGGGAAAAGAGGTTGAACATGTGGCGGTTAGTTATTTTGATGAGTTATTCACCTCTACTTCTCCAACGGATTTTGAGGAGGTTGAGAGAAACTCTGCCTTATTTCGGAACAAATAGTGAGGTTCTTACGGTAATGTCTACCGAGGAGAATGTATGGCATGCACTTTTCCTTATGCACCCGGAAAAAATTTGGGGTCCATATTGAATGACAGCATTATTTATTCAACAATCATGGCAAAAAGTAAAGTCCAATATTTTTGGTTTGGTAAAATGTTTCCTTGGAACAAGGGCTTTGATCATAAATAAATATGACAAACATTTATTTAATTCTGAAGACGGAAGACCCACCAAAATGACGGGATTAAAATCCATTAGCTTTTGTAATGTCAAATTGATATATCATGGTTTTTACCCCTTTTAGACTATGATATATGTCTTATTTATGGAGTGTTTCTAGTATTTTGGATTCTTCTCGAGTCTTTTACAGGTTTAGGTATGTTTGGAGCACAATTGGAGAAAATGAGCCGTTTTGGGTGAAAATGAGCATATGGAGATGCAGAGACGTCAGAAATTTGGCATTCGTTGAAGAACTTCCCACCGATGGATTGAGCTCCGATTTGGACACAAGGCAGATCAATGGATTATCTTTCATTTGGAAGTGGTTTGAGGCCATTCCAACGGTGCGATCACAAGTTATGCCAGTTTTCGTGAAGACAGTCCAGTCTGGCGAGCAGAAGAGTCGACACAGAGGATGAGTATCGACCGATACTACTTAGTATCGATCGATACTACTCGGGAAAACAGGAAACTCGACTTTTTACAAGTCTGGAGAGTTTGCATCTTAGTCCAGAAGTCTTTAATTATTACAATAAGCCCCAGAACGTGTTTTAGCATTATAATTAGAATTTTCAGCCACTTTTGTTGGCTATGCTATATTTTTACTTTGATTTTTGTGAGAGAGCTTTGGAAGGGAGACAAGTCTGAAACTTTGTTCGTCCGAGAGAAGATTTCGAACCCTTTTGTTACTCTTTTTTATTTATTCAAGTATTTATTCAGTCATGTTTATTGCTTCAATTTCCATGTCTGAGTAGATCTCTTGTTAGGTTTAGGGTTCTCATAAGGGATCTCTTTGAATGCTAGGTTGATTAGTTGATTAGGGTTCATAATCCAAATTAGTTCATCACCATAGGTTGTTCCCATAGCTAATTCTGGATTGATCACTTAGAACTTAGATCTTAAGATAATTGATTAGGCACGAGAGTGCGATTAATTACCTGATAGAACTTAGGGTGAGCAAAATAACTATTCGTAAAGAGATTTAGTTTAGTTGTTTTGTGAACAAATCAAACTTGAACTAAAAGTTGGTTTATACTTTAGGATTCGCAAAGAGATTTGGAATTCTAGGCTTTAGGCTTAGATAATTCTTGCAACGAGAGTTGGTTAATTATACTTCAGTGATTTGAGTTCAAGAACCGTGCATAACATGAACCCTGATTAGTTAGTTTATTTGCATTCATTGATTTCCTGAGAAATTTTCTAGACCTATCTTTCTCCAATTGAATTTACAACAGTTTAAATTACGTATTTGCTTTCAATTACATTGATCACTTAGCTTAATTCTCATCTATACAATATATTGTGTGTTTTTGTGAGTCTATGTGGATTCAATCCCAAAGTATTACAACCGACACTGCTTTAGTACTCTTAGGGTATTAATTTGAGCATATCAAATTTGGCGCCGTTGTCGGGGACTCAATTCGCCATTAGATTTTAGTTTGAGAATTTCGACTAAGTTCGTCGGTATCGATCGATACTACTCAGTGTCGGTCGATACTCGTCGTTTTCTTTTGTTGATATCGATCGACACCACCCTGTGTCGGTCGATACCAATCGTATTTTTGGTTACTTACGTGCCTTGTCTAGTGTGTTTCAGGTGTATGACTCGCGAAACCAGGAGGAACAAGAGCACTCAGCTAGTTGATCTTTCCA
Source organism: Eutrema japonicum (assembly GCA_030161315.1). NCBI lineage: Eukaryota > Viridiplantae > Streptophyta > Magnoliopsida > Brassicales > Brassicaceae > Eutrema > Eutrema japonicum. The sequence continues at coordinate 33,689,236 of BSQW01000013.1, read as the reverse complement.
AAAAGGAGCTAGCAAATTTGGAACGTGCAAACAGGAAAGCAAAGAAGCCAGCAGAGATGAACAATCCAGTGGTATTGATTCGCGATGATGTTGGAGCTTTGAGAGACCAAGAGGGTCAATTGTGCAATGAGAGAGGGCAGCGACTTGATGAAGCTGGAAATATCATTGTCCCTGCAGTTGCTGTGAATGTTGGGAATGATGTGGTTAATCAAGGTAGAACAATCGGTGAGTACAACAGACCTGATCAGTTCTATGCCAATCGATCAGCGATTCGCCCTCCTGCTTTTCAGAGGAATGACTTTGAGCTGAAACCTGCATACTTCACTCTTGTGGGTCAGCATCCTTTTCATGGTCTTTCTCATGAACACCCGATGGATCACATAGAGAGGTTTGAGGACTTGGTTACAAGCATCAAGTGCAATGGAGTGTCCTATGATTATCTCTTCTGTAAGCTCTTCCCATACTCTCTTGGTGGGGATGCAGCTTATTGGCTGAAGCAGTTACCAGCTGGTTCGCGGACTACATGGGCGGAGACGAAGAATGCGTTCATGAATAATCTCTATGATGATGCGAGATCAGAAGAGCTCAGGAACAAGATTTCTCAATTTTCTCAGGGTCCGACAGAGGCACTCAATGCTGCTTGGATTAGATTCAGATCATATCAGAGAGATTGTCCACATCACGGGTTCACTCAGGTCCAGTTGTTGGGTACTTTCTACAGAGGGATTGATTGGAGGTACCAGATGGCTCTAGATGCTGCGAGCAATGGAAATTTCTACACGAGGTATCCTGACGATGCGTATGTGCTTATTGAGAACTTTGCGTCTAGCAATAGCGCCAAGAGTGCTGATCTCGAGCGGAAAAGGCTGCACGGAGGTATTGATGGATCGCAGATTACTAAAATGCATGTGAAGCTGGATTCGGTGCATAATTTGTTGATGGGCAAGCAGCAGAAGGCTGTTCATCTTGCTGAAGAGGATGAAGTGGAATATGTTAACTATATTGATGGGGTTGGATTTCAAGATCAAAGGTATCAATGCCCACCCACACCACCCAAAACTTCTGAGAGCAAGATTGAATCTATGTTTGAACAGCTGGTTCAAGGACAGCAACAGATCATAGTAGATATCAATGGCAAGATATATGCTTTGTACAAGGATTTGAATGGAAAGATCGAGACCCTCAATACTCATCAGAAGATGCTGGAAGCGCAGGTAGCCCAGACTGCAGCAACTGTCAAGGGACTGATGGTTCATTCACAGAACGACTACGTCACTGCTATCCCCTCGAGGAGTGGAAAAGAGGTACACCCAGGAGTGCATAAGAGATCAACTGCAGAAATTTTCACCCCTCATGCCGAGGATGACGATGAGATTTCGAACACCATCCCTGTGTCGACCGATACTCCATTGTATCGATCGACACACGTCCAAATTTCTGCCAGAGACGATTCCAGAGCGAAAGCATCGATCGACACCACCCCTGTGTCGGTCGATACCTGTTCAGTTGCTGAAACCAAACCCGCGTTGAGTGCAGAAAGGGTTTACAAACCTAAGGCGTGATACCCCAGGCCACCCAGACATCTCAGAGACCCCATTTCTCCAAAGCAACTGGTTGTCTTTGAGAATATGGTACGAAGGATTCCCCACACACTGACTTTTGAAGAAGCTCTAGAGTACCGCCCTCTGCTGAGTCACTTCCGAGATTGCAGAGAAACTCTGGAAGAGATCGAAGTACTCTTTATCAAGGCAAGAAGCAAGTCGCTACCGCTGAGGCAGTTGACCAAGAGGGAGGACCCAGGAATATTCTCAGTTCCATGCTCTATCTCTGGAGTTGAATTCAAAGAGTCTCTCGTTGACTCGGGGGCTAGCGTCAATGTCATGTCAAGGGAAATTGGAGATAGATTGGGAGCTGCTATTCGATCTCTTAAGACATCTATCACATTCGCAAACTGTTCCACCTCACTTCCATAAGGTACAATCCCTGATTTGATGGTTGAAGTGGGAGATTGTCTGGTTCCTACTGATTTTCAGAATGTGGAGATGAATGCAAAATCTAGTACGCATTTGATTCCTGGAAGACCGTTTATGGCTACGGTTGGTGCCATTATGGACACACCCAGCAAGAGAATCTCGTTCTCGTACATTGACAAGGAGGTGTACTACAAAGCCATCCCTACTAGAGGAACTCCCACACATATCTCTTGCATCACCATTGTTACAGGAGAGACGTTAGTAGTTGATCTTTTGGAAGAGCCTCATAACGAGCCAACTATCATAGACCTTCTAGATAGTCCTTATGTCATCACTAAGAAAGGCGTCAAAACATCTAAGGCAAAGACGAAGGTGAAGAGCACAGGAGTGAAGGGTGCTGCTTCTATGACGTTAATCCCTCAGAAGTGTAATGGGGATTCGATTGAATACAAGGTGAAGTGCAAAGGAACCTCAAAACTATTCTCTAAGGCTAGAGTCATTCTTACTCCGGAGCTGAAAGAGAAAGGAAAAGAGGTTATAGAGAGCATGTTGAGTAGAACTTTGAGTCTGCAAGTGTCTAGTTGTAGAACTTGCATGGGAGTGAGTTCTCAACCTCGCTCTAACTGATCACCTGAGCCAGAGTCAAGCTACTGACTTAAAACAAGCGCTTGGTGGGAGGCAACCCACTGGTAAGTCTGTATATAAGTCTTTTTTTGTTTTTGGTTTTATGTTTTGTGTCTTGTGTTTTGCGTGAATCAGTTACAGAGGATCGGTATCGACCGATACCACCTGGTATCGATCGACACCACATGCATCAATGACGATGAGAAGAAGTTTCTGTGTCGACCTAAGCCTGGTATCGTTCGATACCAGGCTGTGTGTCGGTCGACACTCCCCGTTCCATCACGGTAGATCTTTCTTTTTCCGTAATTCTAACTTCGTCCATTTGATTTATTTTACTAACTCTAGGCTAGATAACAATGGGGACAGTGTTGTTTAAGTCTGAGGGAGGTAGTCGCTGACATTGTTTTTGTTTTTCTTTGAGTCAGTCATTTTTGAGTCATTCGTTATTTTATTGAGTCAAAATCTGTTGGAGACTGTAATCTTTTTCTTGACTCTATTTTTTTGACTTTGCTTCTAAGTGACCATTGTTACAGAATCAGTTACAGATCGACTAATGGAAAATCCAAAGGCTGGCCGGTTAACTAGAAGACACTCATGTTTCCTGCAGAGTTCTTTAAAGCATGAGCCAAATTTTTGCACTTCATCGATGTGGTTAGTATTCATAGAGCTTGATTCCTCATTCATATCTGACAAAGGAACCCATGTGTTTAAAGTAATAGTATTTCTCTCCCCTGTTATAAGTTAAAAAAAAATAAGTGCATGAAAAGATGAGATGATTTTCTCCTGAGTAGAGGGTTAGGAATGTTTCCAGCGATCCCATTATTCTACTTGGTGAGGAATGATCACACAAATGATTGGAAGCGAGGCTAGGATTTTCCTATGATGCCATTATTCGTCTACACCCTTTGATACATTGAGAGGGGCAAACACCATCAATACTCGCGTCTCATACCTTGATGTATATATGCAGATCTTAAAAAAAAAAAAAAAACATAATAAGAAATAAGTCTGGGGGAGAGAAAATGATACCAAAAGTGTGAAAAAGGGTGGTTCCTTATCATGATATTGTATGGGAAAGAATCTAGAAGGTTCTTGGTATTAATCACAACGATGAAACTGGCGATGATGGGTTTAATTGAACGATGTTGTGAGATAATGTGTGTAGTCTAGGGAAGCTGCGAATTTCTACGGAGAAGTACATGGTGGTTAGATTTGGAACTGGTTAGGTGATACCTGGAAAGCTTGGGAAAATGGTCATTGCAATGTTTCAAGAACAGGTGAGTCTCTATGTTTTCAAACCTCTATCTCTGATTTTGTCTTCTATTTGCTTGAGGGCAAGCAAAGGCTAAGTGATGAGTACATCAAGTCCGAAATCTCACAAGGACCCAAGATCAACGCCATGAAAGCTCATGGGATTGCTACTGCCTTTGAAATGGACTGTACTGAGTGTACGGCAGGCTTAGACCCTCGTCCTATAGGCAACAGCGGTCCCATTCCTAAGGCCGGGACAGTAATTCCTAAGCTCCTAGCCCGAATAGAGCCGACCGTCCCACCACCCAAAAGAGGTGGGATTCATCGACCAACCCACCACGAGGAAGAGAACAGTCGAGCCAGCATCCCCGTAGCTCGACCTTGGTACCACGGTGACCCGATCGTCTACGAATCGAGCAAGACTGGTGAGCTCGACGGCCAGGAGGATCCAAACGTCCCACCACCCAAAGGAGATAGGTTTCATCGACCAACCGACCATGGAGGAGAGAACAGTCGAGCCGGAATCCCCATAGCTCGACCAAAACCGGCACTCACCTTAGCCATGCTCCACGGCGCATCCGAGAGAGCGTACGAGCCGGGAAACATGTGTTTTGGCCCAAGATCTTCAAGCACTGATCCAGCCAAGGCCCAACACGCATACTGGAGCCTCTTATGGTCCAAACCAAAGGAAGAATTGACTTGGCACAATCCGAATCTAAACCGGGAAGGCCAATCTCCTACGCGGGCCCGTTTGGAGCCAAGTAAGGAAAGTCCGACTGCGGGTCCTTTGCAAGACTTCTCCACGTGTGTCATGCTGTCCACAGAGTATACAATGGGTCCTAGACCACCAGATCACAAGGAGACACGCTCAAATATCCTGCACGGTCGTTTTGGCCCAAGGTTAATGAAACTTACCATATCCGGCTATGCACGCGATTTGCTAGATCAAGGCAAGATATTGTCTTCTAATCTCGGCCATCCAATCTCAGCATCTCATCCTAGACGTCCAGCACCCCAAGGAAGATTCGTCCTTCCCTAAACCGCAACAAAAATATCGCCCAAAAATCACAATCGCAACAATGACGACATCCGAAGATCTCCTTTTAATTTCTTTCCTTGTTTTTGAATTCTTGTGACCGTTAGGTCTTTTGTCGAGCTCCTATAAAGCTCTCTTTGCTTCTGTATTGTCATTCACGAATTTTATAAGTTATTACAATAAACTTTCGAGTTTAGTTATCAAAGCATCTTTGTCTTTGAATCGGTCCGCCTTTGTTTGTTCTTAAGTATTGTGCGAGGTGTCCCCCTTGCTTAAGAGCTGATTGAATCTTCCCTCTCTAGTGCGTGGTTTCCCCCAGGAGAGTTAAGTTCATCTTGTTTGTCCGGTCCCATCACAACCGAGCCAAGCTTCCGCAATCATCACCATCGACCCATCATTCCGCAACCAAGCCGCTTTGAATAACTTTGAGGCCTTGATTGTAAATCCGACCTCGAGTCTTACATCATTGGTATCAGAGCTCAAAAGCTCCTATCTATCAGGTTACCTCGTTCCTTGTCTAAGTTTGTCATTTGTTTCATTGCCCTTTCATTTTTTTTCTTTACCGAAAACTACAAAAAAAAAAAAAAAAAACTGCTTTACCGTCTGTTTTGTTTTAATTTTCATAAAATCATAAAAACTCATAAAAACATTTCGTCTTTTGTGTTTGCTTGTTAACTCATCATAGAAAAATACAAAATTGTTTCTGGAATTTTATAAGTTGATTTAATAATTTTAGATCCAGCAAAACTGAACCGGAAAATTTCTGTGCGAAAAAACAGTTTTTGTGTTCTTGTTTGTTCTTAAGCTAGACTTTGATTCCTGTGAATTTTCTTGTGTAAGGTACTATGGAAGAGCTAGCCAACGACCCCATGTCACTCATGGCTCGTAACTTCACTGCTTTCCAAGAAGAGATGAGAAACATGACCCAACGGCTAGAGCAAGGCTTAGCCAACGTGGGAGGAAGGCTTGACCGAGTGGAAGCACGGCCTCAAGGAGAAAACAGGGGAGCTCCACCACAAGCAGCACAGCAAGACGATGAACACATGCCCGAGCTTGATGGCGACCCACCACCTGGTCGGAACCAGCCACCGGATCCACAACAAAACCAGCAACAACGCCGGAGAGATCCATTGAATCGAGGCCGGAACCGTGATGAAGGTCAAGGCCAGTACAACAACAACAATGATTTGAAGATTACACCACCTACCTTTGCTGGGAAGGTAGATCCCGAAGCCTACCTTGATTGGGAAAGGCGAATGGAGTATATCTATGAATGCTATAACTACCAAGAGCACAAGAAGGTGACCTTCGCAGCTGCTCAACTCACTGACCATGCCCTTGCTTGGTGGGATCGAGAGATGGCAGAAAGAAGAAGGTATGGAGATGGACCACTCAACTCTTGGAGGGAGATGAAATCACTTCTCAAACGAAGATACGTTCCACCACACTATCATCGAGAACTCCAAAGGAAATTCAGAAAGCTTTACCAAGGCCAGAAGACGGTCGAAGAATATTATGATGAATTTGAGATCTTAAGGAACAGGCTAGAGCTAGAGGAGACCGAGGAGACCCTCATGTCTCATTTCCTCGAAGGCCTTAATGAAAAGATTGCAAAGAAAGTAGAGATACAACCGTATCATCAACTTCATGAGCTGCTACACCTTGCTATCCAAGTGGAGAAACACCTCAAGAAGAAGACATCTACTGCCCCTAAGCCGAAATACAACTCACCAATATGGAATTCTCCCACAACTCAAGCTACGGACAAAGGGAAATCACTTGAAATTGAATCTAGATTCAAGAGTAAAGCGCCGGAGGCCTATAGAGATGCACGACAAGAGCAAGGTAAGTCTTCTACTCCTTACCATACACGTGAGCTCACTTGTTACAGGTGCAAAGGAAGAGGCCACATCTCAAGAGACTGTCCGAACCCGAGAGTGATGATCATATTGCCATCCGGTGAATGCGAATCACAAGACGAGGCAGAACCGGAGGACGAGAAGGAGGCCATTGAATATGCTGATGAAGGAGAGTCCCTAGTGATCATGAGAGCCCTCAACACTCAGGTGGTTGAAGAAGACACGGCCCAAAGAGAAAATCTCTTTCACACACGTTGTACCGTCCAAAACAAGGTATGTCACCTCATCGTCGATAGTGGCTCTTGTACTAACATTGCAAGCTGCTTGTTAGTTGAAAAATTAGGTCTTACCACCACGGACCACCCTAGACCATATAAGCTTAAGTGGCTGAACGATAAGGAAGAGCTAAAGGTGTCAAAACAAGTGCAAATTTCCTTTTCAATCGGTGCATACAAGGATAAAGTGGTGTGTGATGTCGCACCAATGGAAGCTGGTCATATTCTCCTAGGAAGACCCTGGCAATATGATAGAGCCGTGTCCCACAATGGAAGAACAAACCAGTACTCCTTCCATTTCAACAACAAGAAGGTCACGCTTGCTCCATTGGACCGAACAGAAGTCCGAGTGTTGCAAGCAAGAGCAAAAGAAAAACGACAGTTCAAGGTAAGTCTTTTCCTTGGAAATTCCGATAAGCTATCTTCCTTAGAGCCCATAACACACTTGTCTTTGCCATTCGCGTCGAAAACAGGTTTTTTAGGTTGCAAGTCAACTTTGTCCGAGGCCACATCAGTTTTAGCCGAGGAACCAAAAGTTGCCGAAGCAGCACCTATTCTAGCCGAGGCAAAATTCACTATAGCCGGGGAGAAAGAAGTTTTTGCCGAGTCAACTTCAGAGGCAAAACCAGACTTCACCAAGCTCCACATCACTACCAGCACACTCAACAAGCAGAAACAAGGATATATCTACTCCTTGTTGATCCAAGAAGCACCACCAATGGTGGCCCACATCCAAAAATCAAGCCAACTCCGGGGTAAGCTCCTAAACCACCTTTCGGGATACAAGTCTAATGCGTCATGTTTGGATGTAGGTTTGAAGATTTCGAGGACGAAATCACTTGAAGAGGGAGGGTATGATGAGTACATCAAGTCCGAAATCTCACAAGGACCCAAGATCAACGCCATGAAAGCTCATGGGATTGCTACTGCCTTTGAAATGGACTGTACTGAGTGTACGGCAGGCTTAGACCCTCGTCCTATAGGCAACAGCGGTCCCATTCCTAAGGTCGGGACAGTAATTCCTAAGCTCCTAGCCCGAATAGAGCCGACCGTCCCACCACCCAAAAGAGGTGGGATTCATCGACCAACCCACCACGATGAAGAGAACAGTCGAGCCAGCATCCCCGTAGCTCGACCTTGGTACCACGGTGACCCGATCGTCTACGAATCGAGCAAGACTGGTGAGCTCGACGGCCAGGAGGATCCAAACGTCCCACCACCCAAAGGAGATAGGTTTCATCGACCAACCGACCATGGAGGAGAGAACAGTCGAGCCGGAATCCCCATAGCTCGACCAAAACCGGCACTCACCTTAGCCATGCTCCACGGCGCATCCGAGAGAGCGTACGAGCCGGGAAACATGTGTTTTGGCCCAAGATCTTCAAGCACTGATCCAGCCAAGGCCCAACACGCATACTGGAGCCTCTTATGGTCCAAACCAAAGGAAGAATTGACTTGGCACAATCCGAATCTAAACCGGGAAGGCCAATCTCCTACGCGGGCCCGTTTGGAGCCAAGTAAGGAAAGTCCGACTGCGGGTCCTTTGCAAGACTTCTCCACGTGTGTCATGCTGTCCACAGAGTATACAATGGGTCCTAGACCACCAGATCACAAGGAGACACGCTCAAATATCCTGCACGGTCGTTTTGGCCCAAGGTTAATGAAACTTACCATATCCGGCTATGCACGCGATTTGCTAGATCAAGGCAAGATATTGTCTTCTAATCTCGGCCATCCAATCTCAGCATCTCATCCTAGACGTCCAGCACCCCAAGGAAGATTCGTCCTTCCCTAAACCGCAACAAAAATATCGCCCAAAAATCACAATCGCAACAATGACGACATCCGAAGATCTCCTTTTAATTTCTTTCCTTGTTTTTGAATTCTTGTGACCGTTAGGTCTTTTGTCGAGCTCCTATAAAGCTCTCTTTGCTTCTGTATTGTCATTCACGAATTTTATAAGTTATTACAATAAACTTTCGAGTTTAGTTATCAAAGCATCTTTGTCTTTGAATCGGTCCGCCTTTGTTTGTTCTTAAGTATTGTGCGAGGTGTCCCCCTTGCTTAAGAGCTGCTTGAATCTTCCCTCTCTAGTGCGTGGTTTCCCCCAGGAGAGTTAAGTTCATCTTGTTTGTCCGGTCCCATCACAACCGAGCCAAGCTTCCGCAATCATCACCATCGACCCATCATTCCGCAACCAAGCCGCTTTGAATAACTTTGAGGCCTTGATTGTAAATCCGACCTCGAGTCTTACATCACTAAGTCTGGGGGAGTTGATATATCATGGTTTTTACCCCTTTTAGACCATGATATATGTCCTATTTATGGAGTCTTTCTAGTATTTTGGAGTCTTTTCGAGTCTTTTCGAGTCTTTTACATGTTTAGGTATGTTTGGAGCACAATTGGAGAAAATGAGCCGTTTTGGGTGAAAATGAGCATATGGAGATGCAGAGTCATGCAAAGACGTCAGAAATTTGGCATTCGTTGAATAACTTACCACCGATAGATTGAGCTCAATTTTGGACACAAGGCAGGTCAATGGATTAGCTTTCATTTGGAAGTGGTTTGAGGCCATTCCAACGGTGCGATCAAACGTTATGCCAGTTTTCGTGAAGACAGTCCAGTCTGTCGAGCAGAAGAGTCGACACAGAGGATGAGTACCGACCGATACTACCTAGTATCGATCGATACTACTCGGGAAAACAGGAAACTCAACTTTTTACAAGTCTGGAGAGTTTGCATCTTAGTCTAGAAGTCTTTAATTATTACAATAAGCCCCATAACGTGTTTTAGCATTATAATTAGGTTTTTCAGTCACTTTTGTTAGCTATTCTTTATTTTTACTTTGGTTTTTGTGAGAGAGCTTTGGAAGGGAGACAAGTCTGAAACTCTGTTGGTCCGAGAGAAGATTTCGAACCCTCTTGTTACTCTTGCTTATTTATTCAAGTATTTATTCAGTCATGTTTATTGCTTCAATTTCCATGTCTGAGTAGATATCATGTTAGGTTTAGGGTTCTCATAAGGGATCTCTTTGAATGCTAAGTTGATTTGTTGATTAGGGTTCATAATCCAAATTAGTTCTTCACCATAGGTTGTTCCCATAGCTAATTCTGGATTGATCACCTAGAACTTAGATCTTAGGATAATTTATTAGGCACGAGAGTGCGATTAATTACCTGATAGAACTTAGGGTGAGCAAAATAACTATTCGCAAAGAGATTTGGTTTATTTGTTTTGTGAACAAATCAAACTTGAACTAAAATCTGGTTTAGACTTTAGGATTCGCAAAGAGATTTGGAATTCTAGGCTTTAGGCTTAGATAATTCTCGCAACGAGAGTTGGTTAATTATACTTCAGTGATTTGAGTTCAAGAACCGTGCATAACCTGAACCCTGATTAGTTAGTTTATCTGCATTCATTGATTTCCTGAGAAATTCCCTAGACCTATCTTTCTCCAATTGAATTTACAGCAGTTTAAATTACGTATTTGCTTTCAATTACATTGATCACTTAGCTTAATTCTCATCTATATAATCTATTGTGTGTTTCTGTGAGTCTCTGTGGATTCGATCCCTAAGTATTACAACCGACACTGCTTTAGTACTCTCAGGGTATTAATTTGAGCATATCACAGATATAAAATAATATCGAAGGTTTTCTGCCAAAGGCTAAAACGACTTTTACCAAATCTAACATTGGAGACTTAATCAGCCTTTATGGCAGGTGAATTATTTTTAGATAATATTATGATTGCCTAGAAAATGTTTCACGGACTACAAACAAATATATCATGAAAATGAAAATTTATGGCGGTAAAAATTGATATGAGTAAAACGTAGGATCGGGTGGAATGACCTTCTATTGAGCACATTTTGAGAAAGTTTGAATTTGTGGATAAATGGATCATATGTATGATGTGGTACATCAAATCAATACAATACAAGGTATTCATTAACGGTCAACCAAGAAGACAAATATTTCTGAAGAAAGGGCTCCGTCAAAGCGATCTGTCATCACCATATTTATCCATCTTTGTAACAGAAGTAATGATACCAAATATACAAAATACTGAAAGAGAAAAATCACTAACATGTTTAAAGATTGTGCGAGCAAGTCTATCGGTCTCTTATCTTCTTTTCGCTGACGATAGTCTATTTTTCTATACGGCAAATAAAGAGGAGCATCATACTATTTTACAAATACTTAAACAATATGAGTCGGTGTTTGGACACCATATTATTATTTTTTAATCTTCTCTACAATTTGGATATATGGTGAATGAAGCGGTACAAAATGAGATCAAACAAATTTTAGGGATCTCAAACATTGAGGGTATGAGATCATACCTAGGAATTCTGGAAAGCTTGGGGGAAAAAAGATTAAGATTTTCAATTTTATCGTCAAACACCGGATTTAATTGTTGGACATCAAAATGTTTATCTAAGGACGGTCACGAGGATTTAATTAAATTAGTGGCATCGGCAATTGATATGCTTGGTTTTTACCGCTTTCTAACGCATATTTTAATGTTTCTTCCAATTGTTTTATCTAGTCAAAGTCCGTTTTTAGAGTCTTTTAGTCTTCTATTTAGATATCTCAGGTAAAAAGGCGTTCATGGATTAAATTGGAGTTACGAGGGCAAAAACGCACGAAACTGAGAAGAAAGAGACAGCATCGGTCGATACCGGTGGAGCTGGTCGATGCCACCCCTACCCGAGAGGTTGACATCGACCGATGCTGGTGAAGGTGTCGATGGAACCGGTCGATGCTACCCCTACCCGAGAGGTCTGCATAGACCGATGCTGAAGAAGACCGATCGATGCTACCCCTACCCGAGAGGTCAGCATCGATCGATGCCAAGGAGGACGATCGATGGGCTGGTCGATGCTACCCCTACCCGAGAGGTCAGCATCGACCGATGCTAAGATGGTATCGACCGATACCAGCCGACGAGAAGAAGAAAGGAAACTTCTGTTTTCCTTATTTTTCCCTGGGAAATTCCTGTTTTGACCTAATTCGATCTATACCTATATATACTCTATTTTTAGCCTCTTGAAGGAAGCCACCTTTTGTTCTATTCAGAAGTTTTGCTATTGAATCATTGTAAGCTTTGGAGAAGAATCTCTGCATCTATTGAAAAGAATTCTAAACCCTTTCTCTCTTTATTTTATATTATGATTTCTTCATCTCCTCTTTGTTACTATGTATGAGTGGTTCCATAGTTAGGTTAGGGCCTTCAAAGGGATCCATGAGTCATTGAATTAGACACATATAGGGATTTATCTTTTGTGGTTTTCGCTTATTGTTGTTTTTATTGCTTAGACTTGAGCTGACCGCTAGGTCTATGAACTAGGGCAATCTAAGAGTGCGGAAGTGTCTTAGGTTGTTAGAAAGAACATAAGTGAGCGAATTGTCCCTAGCCTGCGGAAGTTGATGTTAAGGCGATTCGTGAACATATTGAACCAGCTCGTTAATGTTGATCTATAATTCTATGCCAACGGAAGTTATGATTTTAGGGTGCTAGATTTAGTAACCATGAGCACGGAAGTGGATTGGTTAGATATTTATGTTTGAGTTTGAAACTTGCTTTTAATTATTCCCTGAATAGTTGTCTGATTTATGATCTTTGGATTCCTGCGAATAAACCCTTGACCTAACGCCTTTCTTTTATTGAATTTACATCGTTTAAATTGCTCTTGTTACTTTTCTAAAACAAACCATATTTATATCTTAGCTTAATTTCATAATTGTGAGAATAGTAGTGTAACATTGGTCTTTGTGGATTCGATCCTAAAGTACTGCATTGACAACCGTTATGATTGCGGTAGTGTGAACTTTAGTTTTAATTGACTGAGTGAAAACGCTTAAATCAATTTGGCGCCGTTGCCGGGGACCAATAGTGTTACCTTCGATTCTCTGAATTTAAAATTTAGTCTAAGATTTACTAACTTTTTATTTTCTTCCTTTTTGTTTCTTATAGTTGATGGCCATGAATTATAATGATTGGCCACAAGAAGAGGGTTCCACATTTGATGATTACATTCAAGATGAGCCATATGTGGAGCCACCATTTGATGAAAGTGTACTCACACTTGAACAGAAGGAGGAGCTGGATGAGATTTGCAAAGAAAACTCGACATTGACAAGGGGTGATCTCGCGATTATGATCCGTTTGAACCTCATGTCACATCGGGCATCACTTGAGGTAAAGGAGCTCACAATGTCCGAGATAATGGTAGCTCATGCGCTTAAAGAGGTAATTTATTGGGTTCCACCATGCCAACTAGAGGTAATTTTGACTCAACCTTTGAAATCTATGATTATGAGGATAGTCATTTGCCTTGCATTGAAGATGTAGTTTCTAGTTTGCAAACTCATGTGCTCATTGATGAATGCTATAATTTAATATGTGAGTCTCAAAGACTAGATTCCTTAAGAGTAGAAAAGCTTGCTAGAGATTATCATGAAGTATGTTTTGATATTAATTATCTATGTGCTTTGAATGTTCATGATCTCGAGTTTAACCTTTCAATGCATGAGAAATCTAGATCCCTTCTTGAAAAGTCTTACCTAGGGGATGTGCTTGATGTAGATAAGATCTTGAATGAGATATATGATCCTAAGGTTGAGATGGAATCTAGGAAGGAGGATATTGTGTTTTACATGATTGATGGAGATGAAGTTGACTATTTTGTGATTAACTCGTTTAACCCTGAAGTTGACTTTATTTTTCCATCAAATGCATTTGATCCTCATAAGCATCTCACCATCAAGGAAAATTCTAAAATATATGCTACATTCGTAGTAAACTCCCTTGATGTGAGTTTTGTTTCTTTGTCATGGATAGTTGCATGTCATGTTGCACATTTTGTTTCTTGCCCTAACAGGAGAAGGACCAAAGGTGCATTGGCTCAACCTTTTAATTCTCATGATTAACATCTGAGACCGAAGTCAAGCTAACGACTTTAAACAAGCGCTTGGTGGGAGGTAACCCACCGGTAAGTGTACATATGTTATCGTTTCCTTTGTTTTTGCTTTCACTAACATTTTCTATTTTTTTTAGTTTTGAGTCTAAGTGTCTCAGAAAAAGAAAACAAAAAAAAGGTCGAACAGAACAGAATCGATCGATGTTGAGGGTCCTGAAAATCGGAAATCGATCGATGCAGTGTACGCGTCGATCGATGCAGTGTACGCGTCGATCGATGCAGGGCATCCAGAGAAACCATAATCGATCGATGCAGGGCGTCCAGAGAAACTAGAATCGATCGATGCAAGGAGTGCATCGATCGATGGAGCATGGCCCGAGAAACCAATATCGATCGATGGAGCATGGCCCGATGAACCAAAATCGATCGATGCATATCTTGCATCGACCGATACCGACCCATGTAAGTCAACTTTGACTTTTTCTTTTATTTTATTTTTTCTTGAGTCTGCTTCGCCTTCCTCTTGATTTATTTTCACACCGAGACGGTGTGAATTAAGTCTGGGGGAGGGTCTTTGTCGTTACTAACTTTGTTTATTTCTTTTGTTTTCTCTCTTGAGTCATTTTGATATTTCTTTCTAGAGTCGTTTTATTGAGTCAAAACTTGTTGGAGATTGAGATAACTACTCTTGAATTTTTAATATGATTTTGCATCTAAGTGACCATTGTTACAGATTTAGCTCCCGACAAGACTAATGGAAAATCGAAAGGCCAAACAGTTATTCAGAGGCAACCATATTTCCAGAAAAATTTCAAAATTTGAGCTAGTTTATGCGCTCTTCCTTTTACCTCATCATCGTGATTGGTGTTTTCAGAGCTTGATTCCTCGTTCATATCCGACAAGACAACCCGTGTTAAAGTATGGTACCCATCTCCCTCATTTTTAATTAAAAGTAGAAAATATGAAATGATTTTCTTTCGAGTAAAGGGCTTGAAAAATTTCCAACGATCCCATTATTTTACTTCGAATGAGATGAGCACACTAAGGTTGGAAGCGAGGTTAGAAAAATTTCCGAAGATACCACTATTCGCCTACTATGCCTTAGATTGAAAGGGTGGCACTAAAATGAATCGGGGATTCGGTGGCTAAAACCATCAATACTCGCGTTCCATCAGCCATTAGCCCTATGGAAAAGAAATGAGGAACTAATAAGTCTGGGGGAGGGGAAAGGTACCAATGGTTGTGTTGTTGTCTTGTCGCGATATCGAAAGGGAAAGAGTCTATAAGGTTCTTGGCACTATGATCTTTGATGAGACCCAGCGATGATAGTTTTGGGATTGTTCTGTGAGATTATGTGTTGAATCTGGGAGGCTGCGATCGCTTGCAGAGAAGTACATGGTGGTCCAATCAGGAGCTAGTCTAGCAATACGTGGATTAATAAGGTGACGGTCATTGCGGGACTTCAAAGGTAGTGTGAATCTCCGAGTTTTCAAACTTTTCTTCCTTGCTAGTCTTATGTTTGCTTGAGGACAAGCAAAAGACTAAGTCTGGGGGAATTGATATCTTGGTTTTTACCGCTTTCTAACGCATGTTTTAATGTTTCTTCCAATTGTTTTATCGAGTCAAAGTCCGTTTTTAGAGTCTTTTAGTCTTCTATTTAGATATCTCAGGTAAAAAGGCGTTCAAGGATGAAATTAGAGTTACGAGGGCAAAAACGCACGAAACCGTGAAGAAAGAGACAGCATCGGTCGATATCGGTGGAACTGGTCGATGCCACCCCTACCCGAGAGGTTGGCATCGACCGATGCTGGTGAAGGTGTCGATGGAACCGGTCGATGCTACCCCTACCCGAGAGGTCAGCATCGACCTATGCTGAAGAAGACCGATCGATGCTACCCGTACCCGAGAGGTCAGCATCGATCGATGCCAAGGAGGACGATCGATGGGCCGGTCGATGCTACCCCTACCCGAGAGGTCAGCATCGACCTATGTTAAGATGGTATCGACCGATACCAGCCGACGAGAAGAAGAAAGGAAACTTCTGTTTTCCTTATTTTTTCTTGGGAACTTCCTGTTTTGACCTAATTCGACCTAGACCTATATATACTCTATTTTTAGCCTCTTGAAGGTAGCCACCTTTTGTTCTATTCAGACTTTTTGCTATTGAATCATTGTAAGCTTTGGAGAATAATCTCTGCATCTATTGAGAAGAATTCTAAATCCTTTCTCTCTTTATTTTATATTATGATTTCTTCATCTCCTTGCTTGTTCTTCGTTACTATGTCTGAGTAGTTCCATAGTTAGGTTAGGGCCTTCAAAGGGATCCATGAGTCATTGAATTAGACACATATAGGGATTTATCTTTTGTGGTTTTCGCTTATTGTTGTTTTTATTGCTTAGACTTGAGCTGACGCTAGGTCTATGAACTAGGACAATCTAAGAGTGCGGAAGTGTCTTAGGTTGCTAGAAAGAACATAAGTGAGCGAATTGTCCTTAGCCTGCGAAAGTTGATGTTAAGGCGATTCGTGAACATATTGAACCAGCTCGTTAATGCTGATCTAGAATTCTATGCCAATGGAAGTTAGGATTTTAGGGTGCTAGATTTAGTAACCATGATCACGGAAGTGGATTGGTTAGATAGTTATGTTTGAGTTTGAAACTTGCTTTTAATTATTCCCTGAATAGTTGTCTGATTTATGATCTCTAGATTCCTGCGAATAAATCTTTGACCTAACGCCTTTCCTTTATTGAATTTACATCGTTTAAATTGCTCTTGTTACTTTTTTTAAACAAACCATATTTCTGTCTTCGCTTAATTTCATAATTGTGAGAATATTAGTGTAACTTTGGTCTCTGTGGATTTGATCCTAAAGTACTGCATTGACAACCGTTATGATTGCGGTAGTGTGAACTTTAGTTTTAATTGACTGAGTGAAAACGCTTAAATCAGCAATACCAACATACATTATGTCGTGTTTTTGTCTACCAAAAGCTATAACCATAAAACAAACAAGTGCACAATGAAACAATTTGGTGGAGTTCAAATGAATAACAAAACTGTATGCATTGATTAGGGTAGAAAAAGTTATGACGTGGTAAAACGAATGGGGGAGTTGGCTTAAGAATAGTCATATGGATGGAAGAGCATTGTGTAAGTTAGAGCTCTGGTACAAAAAAGGCTAATTAAAAGAGCTGGTTCAGGTTGTTCCATCTCTGTGTGAAATAACCATTGGATTCTAGCCTCTTGCTCAAGGTCAGCAACATGTAAAAGGCATAACTATTATCCCAATTTCATAGGTTAATCATTTAGTTAATTCAGTGATACGAACATGGAATACATCATTATTAGACACATTTATATATCTGGCATATGTTCTAATTATTTGCAACACGCCTATTTGTAGTACTTATAGACCATATACTCTTGGCATTTTACAAAATTAGGAAGATATACGATTAAGTCAGAATATTGTATTGAACAATATTTTACATCTATCGGTCCCAATATACAACTCTTTGGATCAGAGGTGGAGGATTGACATGCATATAAATGGAAACAAAGATATCCGCCGAAATTATGACATTTTATTTGGCAAGCCAAATCGGATGTCTTTCGGTTTCATCAAACTTGCAGGTGATATCACTCTATCTTACATGTTTTTCATATTTTTTACCTTTTTCTATTGGTTTTGTGGCCTATTAGGTAGTTTTCATATATTTGTTGAGTCTCAAGTCTAAATCAGGTCAAGAAAGCCAGAGGAAACAAAAGGATGCAAAGTGTTCTTAATCTTGCAATGCATACGCATTAGAAGTTTTTCTTTGGAAAAATGAGAACACATGATTGGATTGAAATCAAATTTGGAGACAAGATAGCAACGGATGTTAGCTTTTTAATTCAATTGGAATCAAGTCATCTGGATGAGTGTTCTGGATAATATGAAGATTTTGGTGATTTGCTGGTCAAGTAGATCGACAATCCATATCGACCAAGACACATGTCGACCATATGGTCAACATTGGACCAGGCTAGGAGACTTGAAAAAATTGAAGCCTTGAGAGAGCATGTCGACCACACACATTCCATGTGTGATCGACATACTCTCCCTTTTTGGGCAATTTTGGCAATTCTCCTCTTTGAAGGGTTTTTTTCCTATTCCTTATAGGGCTTTTAATATTTTCGACCTAGGGTTAGATTTATACCTATAAATACATATTTTTAACCTTTTAGACATTGAACCACCCTATAATTCGAACATCATTTGAATTTTCGGCTAGAGAGCTCCTAAGAGAGACGATCTCTTCTCTGTTTTTCGATAAAGAATATTTCTGAACTCTTGTCTTTTATTTTCTTTTATATATTTATAAAGATGTCTTCTCTTATATATTTCTTGTTGTTTGCTTGCATAACGTCTGAGTATATCTCTTAGTTAGGTTGTAGGGTTTTCAAAGAGTTCATTTTTTGCTATGTTGATAATTGATTGCATCTAGGGTTTATATGTAGGCTCTTCATATTTTCTTGTGCGATTTAATGCTGATTGCTTTTCCCCAAGTCTCGCAATCTGGTCGTAGGTACTGAGAGCTATTAAAGTGTTGAATCCTTTACCGGAACTAGTATTTGATGAGAAAGGTGTCTTAGGCTTCCAAGAGTCGACCTAAGGAGTCTTGTGAACAATCGAAACCTGAGCAAAAACTTCTGACAATTTGGTGATATTAATAGCTTCCAAAAGTTTTCATATTAGGTCGATTAGACATAGAGGTTGGAGCCATGAGAGTGAAAAGATCTTACATCCGTGTTTTAAGTTAAATACGGTGCATATAAAACCATATGCACAATTTCACTTGCATCATGAATCTCTGAGAATTCTCCTATTGCCTAACGCCTCTATCTCTATTGCTTTCTATCGTTTTAGTTTATTTGCTTTTACTTGTATTGATTTCTACAACTCGTGATGATCTCTGTTTTGTCTTAGCTTGAATCAAGTCTCATAGTTCATAAGTGCAGTTTAACTGTTCTCAGTGGATTGTCTGTGCATTTGCAACTTTATCTAGGGTTAAAACTTACACCCCATCAGCGGGTTAGAGGAAATAATTGTGACGCACTTTGTATACGTTGTGGAACGGAAGATGAATCAATCAATCATACTATTTTTATTGTCCCTCGGCTTTACAAACTTGGGCGATCTCTCATGTACCAGCGCCTCTAGATGTTTTCCCAATGTCATTAGTTTTTTCTAACTTTGATTATCTCTTTTGGCGACTGCCGAAAGATATTCGAAATCGAATTTTCCCTTAAATTATTTGGTACATTTGGAAAGTTAGAAATGATAAAGTTTTCTCAAATCTTAATAGAGATCAAAAAGAGGTCTTTAGGATTGCGGAGACCGAATCAACAATATGGGAAACAGTTCAAATTAGGGATCAAAACATGGTATCCCAAAATTATTACCTCTCCGATGATTTTGGGTAGTGAAGACTTTTCGGATTAGGATGGTATTGTTACCAAAAGGGCGCTGAAGGATTTTTAATTGGAGTAAGGAATTTACGGAGAAGTGTTTCTCCATTATACATTGAACTAGAAGCACTCATATGGGCTATGCAATGTATGATCGCAAATCAGAAGACAACGATAGCTTTTTCGATAAATTGTTCCGAGTTGGTGAAGATGAGGTCTACTCAGACGGAGTGACATGCTTTCTCATTATAGTTATAGGAATTCGAGAGGAGTAGGAGGTTTTTTCTTCTTTTTCTCAATTTCGCACATCTCACACGCAAGACAACATGAAAGCGGAGAAATTAGCACAAGGTGCTCGCGTCTATATGTATGACATTGTTTTTGCAAACTTGGTACTCTCGGTTTGGATTTCTGAACCGTTTTAGATATCTAAGATGTTATAAAATAAATAAATAAATATAAATACATAAATAAATATGAGTGACGATACTTAAGTAGATAATTAAGAAAATTCAATTCAATAAATTTTCTACTCAAAAGTAAAAATTCATAAAATAATCTGACAAAAATATTTCCAACATAAAATCAAAATAATCCAACATAACGACTAAAATAATCTAAGAAATAAAACCTAAAAGTCTTCTAAGTTTTCCTTCAAATAAATATTAATTTTTCTTCTTTGTCTTAATATTTTTGCCGAATAATCTTTGATTTTCGACTTGACTTTCGACTTGCTCATCAATGTCAATGATATTTCCATTTCTTTTTGACAATAGTGTTAGAGAATATGCTAAAAACCAGTATGAATTATCTTCACCACTTGGAAGCATTAATGGTTGCTACAATATTAAAAATAGTTATATATATAACAACTTTCACGAATTAGTATTCAGAACAATGAATATGATTTCATACGAAATTAGAGGCTTTTACATGTGATTGTGATTCTCACTTGTCAATTAAATCTTCATCATCACACCATATAGGTATTGAATCATCGGGTTCAAAAAAATGTATTAAATTTGAACCTGGAAACAACTTATTCTACATCATGATAGGTTTTGCAATTGTATAGAGTTTTTCGATCTACATGATGTTGGTGACAGATATAATTAGATTGCAGAATTTATGTTATAAAAAGTGTTCGTTACATTTTAGCTAAATCTTGGAAATAGATTATATCTTTTGTTAATGTGACTTAATGATATTGTGCATTTAATTACTTTTACTATATAGAAGATTGTTGTGATAACGTGGATAGCTTAGATTGAAAGAAAACTCTCTCATTATATAATATAGTAGTTCTATGCCCCGCGTTTTGCGCAAGATAACATTTTTAAACAGCTATCAATATGAATCGTTGAATATAAATATAATCATTTGAAGTTTTAAAAATAATTTATGTTAATATTTGTAGAGACAACAAACTTATTTTACCAAATGATATAAAACATAGATATTGCCAAATATAATTTTTTCCTTAAAAAGCAATAAATCCTTCAATTGAAAACTTCCTAAGAGGAAGAAACGGCATCGACGACCATCTTATGACCTTTTATCCCAGAGAAAATTAATTTCATATTCAGGTCCCGTGAAGAGATCTTCTTAAAAGATTTAATGTTCACTATTAACCTAATCATACATATGATTAAATACCAATGGGAACTTACCACCACCCCGAAATTAATATATATAGGCCAAGTTTAAATATCAGTAAATGCAAATGTGTAAACATAACACCCATGACGTTACAATAGGTTTGGTAAGCATGTTTTACCCACTGAAGCAAGTGCATTGTGACATATATAAAGAAATTGTCGACCAAGTCATAAACACGTTCCTATCTAATATCACCAATTACGTTGCATAGTCAAACAATTTAATATTTTTATATTAAAAACTCATTAATTTCACTTGCTAAAAAAGATTACAAATATATATTTTTTATTTTAGTTTTGTGCATACATATTTGATATTTCTGAACTATAGTCAATTTTTCTTCACACTTTTTACCGTCAATTCTTTTGTTATCTTGCACTCGTTCCCTTTCCGGCACTTATGTCTTTTCACTTTCTCTTCACTCACATATAAAAGATTGGAAAGTGATTTGATTTTCAACTCATTGTAGAACTATTTTCTCCTTTTCATCTTCATACACTATGCTTTCTCTTATCAGTTGTTTGAACGTTTTGCTGATTTGAGCGTAAAAAATTCTTACTGGCGATACACATTTGTCGTGGCGAGGATGTTCTCACCTATTATGATGTACGTCAAATCTTCTTATTAAATATCGATTCTTATATTTGAACCCGTTTCTATCTACCAGACATCATATATCATTGACACACATTGCACTCTAACCTTACTATTTTTAAAAAATAACCAAAATTCTCTCATGATATTTTTTGTTTCATCTATATTATATTATGATTTTAGCTACACATAATTTTTTTTTTTGATTTTCTTAAAATGTGTAACTTGTTGCAAAAAATGTAACTTAAAAACTCATTAAAAAGTCTATTTTTCTTGAAAAATAATTATTCTTATTATGAGTAAAAACAGTTTAAATTTTGTATTTACTATTAGAATAAACTTGTAATTTTTTATTATCCTAAATAATTTGTAACTATTAAAAAATGCTTTTTGATCCATTTAATATATTTTAACGTGATAATTGTTTTTCCTATTTCTTAAGAAGTAATTACTGCTCCATTAACTATATGTTAATATATAATTTTATATTCAATTTTTGTTTATTGTGTTGTATTTTTTTCGTTTTTATTTTATTTTTTTGTAAATTTTTTTTTGATGAAAAATGATAATTAGAAAAAGCGTGTTAATTAATTGAGTCATCAACTTTAGTGTAAGTCTGTTCTTCTCTTTTTTTTTAATGAAAAATAATAATTATTACAAAGTGTGAATTAATTGAGTAATTAACTTTAGTTTTATTTTTCTTTAGTTTTAATTTTTTTTTTTTTTTTTCTGATATGGACACTCTAGATTGAGAGAGAACTCTCCTATTATATAATAGATTTGAAATTAATAACACATCGATTAAATGCAAATTTCTATCATTAATTGACTAGTGTTCTTGTTTTATTCTTCTTACTTAAGAACTATTTACGACAGTTAATTGACGAACCGGGCTGAAATCACTATGCACAATCACTTGATTATTTACCGTTATATTCTTTTATGCAAACAAATTGCATGCACATATTCAATAGTCGAATGCATATTTTGTTCATTGTACTCAATGACTTTTTTTTGCATATTCTTCCCCATACGGTGCATTTGAGGAGGACATCACTAATTCATTGCGAGTATGAACTACACATTAATTTACTAATCAAAATAGGTTAAAGAAAATCAATCGTATTAACTTACTTAATTGGTATCTCGCAGCCTAACTCCCAATTTAGAGCTTAAACCTCTTTTCCCTTTTGTTTTCACAAGTTGAACATTCCCAACATTGGTGATTTGCCCAATATCATCTGAAGTAGTCAGAAAATGATAATAAAATGAATGTAATTAGTGTAGTATCTGTTTTTTGTGTTATAATGAAAGTGTTAAAATCCTTACCAATCAAGACGTTTTGGTCTAACTTGTCTTTTAATATTAAACGAAAATCCATTAATAAATATTCGTCGACTATTCAGTTGGAAAATGAGTCAACTTCTTGGTTCGAAGAAACAAAATTTTGTGCGGCACCGGATTTGTCCTAAAGTCGCCGAAGTTATTATTGAGTGTGAAAACATGAAATGAAATAGATAACCCTTCTTTTAGTAGATTTTTATGTTTCTCGATCAATTCTACTTCAACAGAAGCCTGGATTCTTGTTTCGTGTGTCACAATAAAGATTCGAATATAAATTTCAAGGAAAAAATAGTTTAATTAAGATAATTAATATTGAAAAATACAAATACAAACCATTAAATAGACAATTATAATAGTACAAACATTTTTGTCAACCAAAACCACTTCCATAGAACTCCCAGATTCAGCATTGTATAAGTTCCACACAGCCAAAATATGTGGTTTTATTTTTGTGTTTCACTGGCTGGATCTAGTTTGGAGAAGGGTATGAACTTATAGTGGGATGGGGGCAGCTGCCTCCACTTAAAAATCTGATTAAAGTAAATTATTAAGAATAATAATTACTGCCCACACCCTACATAATATATTTGCCCCCATTACTTTATTTTGCTTGCTCCGATACTTTATCCGATCAAATTATTTTTTATATAATTGAATTTTAATTTTTCATCTAAATTGATGTCAAATGGATTTACTTATCTTTTTCATTTAGATCACTTAAAATAAATTCATCAATTCTACGCTTTTAGCCAATATATTAACTAGACATAATATTGGCATATATAAAAGATTTACCATATGTATTTCAATTGAGAAATTATCAAATGTATAGAACTGGTTATATCCGGTTTAATTAATTGTGAATTTGGTTTTGGATTACTTAGTTAGCAATTGTATATATGCTTTGTAAACCTGTCATTTTGAATTTGACAAAATAAGAAATCAGTTCACAAATCTCTTTGTTCATGAACTCTATTATGGTATCAGAGCATTTCTCTTACAAAATCTGGTGATTTCACCTTCGATTTCCTTCTTTTATTTGCACTCTCACCGATCAATCGCCTTGATTATCGTTGATTGCTCTTCCGCTCAATCAATTTCTTGCAAAAATGATGAAGAAAGGACGAAAACTGAGGAATGGGAGTACGACACCTGAAAATGGTGAATCTTCTGTTCAGACTCGTCGCAGATCGGGGTTCTGGAAGAACCTGAAGCTGCGATGGAGAAACAACAACATTCTCAACGATCGGAGACATATGGAGGTCATGGATTGATGGCGAAGAATGTCGAATCATATGACAACATCCACGGTCCATTTTTCCTCTATTCTTCCGATCATCCATGTTTATCGATTGTTGCTCATGGTCTAGATGGAACGAATTACAATAGTTGGTCTATTGCGATGAAAATTAGTCTTGATGCGAAGAACAAGCTTAGTTTCGTCGGCGGATCTTTACCGAGGCCTTATGAAATTGATTCTTGTTTCAAAATCTAGAGTAGATGTAACAGCATGGTGAAGTCATGGATTCTTAATGTTGTGAATAAGGAGATCTATGATAGTATACTCTATTATCAAGATGTTGTCGAGATGTGAGATGATTTGTTCATTAGGTTCAAAGTTAATAATATGTCAAGGAAATATCAACTTGAACAGACTGTGATGACTCTCAAGCAAGGTCAACTATATATGTCTACTTATTTCACTAAGAAGAAGACATTATGGGAACAACTCTCTAATACAAGGTCTCGTATTGTGAAGAAGTGTGATTGTGATCAGACTAGAGAATTACTTGAGGAAGCTGAAACAAGTCGTATAATTCAGTTCCTTATGAGATTGAATGGTAATTTCAATAATATCAGAGGTCAGATACTTAACATGAAACCTATACCAGGATTGAATGAAATCTACAACATGTTAGATCAAGATGATCAGTCATAGAGTTGTTGGATTTGCATCCAGGTATATGCCTCTTCCTTCAACTTTTCAGTCTCAAGCTAGTGTTCCGGACCATAATAATATCTTGTTGGCACAAGGAAATTTTCAGAAACCAAAATGTTCTCATTGCTTTCGTATTGGACATACGGTTAATAAATGCTACAAGGTTCATGGTTTTCCACCGGGACATCCGAATAATAAGAAGAACAATTATGTTGGGAATACAAATTTGGCAGCTACTAGTCAAATTCAGAATCATAATGAAGTTTTTTTCTGAGGAAGTGAATGACAACATGTCCAACGATTAACTTCAGGAGATAATTTCTTACTTGAGATCTAAACTTCAGTCTCCAAACATTAGTTCATGCCCTGAGAAGGCCATAGCTTCAACTTCAAATTATGTACTAATTGTCTCACAGATATCTGGTACGTTCATTTCAGTCTACAACTATTTTTATTATGACATGTTGACTTCTTCTTTACTTTGGCAAATCTTTTTTTATG
The DNA here is from genome assembly GCA_030161315.1 of Eutrema japonicum. NCBI lineage: Eukaryota > Viridiplantae > Streptophyta > Magnoliopsida > Brassicales > Brassicaceae > Eutrema > Eutrema japonicum. The sequence goes on along the minus strand of BSQW01000013.1, from coordinate 33,663,803 downwards.
AACATGCGTGAGGGCCAATCACAAATTTTTGGTATTTATTTCAGGAATCTAAAATTGCTAAATGAATCCTTGTGCTCTAAAATTCTGCTTTAAGTAAAAAAAATGTCTGTTTTAAGGTTTTTCTTCGATGGGAAAGACCAAAAAAAAAAAAAATTCGTGGGTTGGGTCGGGTTTTTTAATGTATTTGTGAGTGGTCGATTATAATGGATTTGTATATGCGTCGGGTCGGGTTTATAACTTATTTATTGTAAATTCGAATTTTGACTCCATAATTAACGGATTCTATAAAATAAAGACCTAAAATGTTTTTTGCAACATACTTTTTCTTCTTCGTACATGTCACTATGCATTAAGTATTTGTTGTAGTTAGATCTACATTTCAATACTTCAAATGTGTAGTCATGTAATACATGATTGTCTTTCGAGACCACTAGATATACAAATATTCAACCACATTGTTCTTAACGAGTTATAGACCTCCTTCACACTAGTTCTGATAAGAGTGTACAAAAAGTAGGAATAGACACGATATAAGAACTGACAAGTGAATAAGTAAACATGAATTTCATAAGAAAAAAGGAAGTGATGTACTTCCTCGATTCCATAATAAAAGATTTTTAGAGATTCTAAGAAGAAAAAAAAGAAATGACTTTAAATTTCATACACAACACTAGATTCACTAACGTGCGATATAAGTCACGAATCTTCGAGCAACCTCGCGGCCTCGTGAACCAAACCCAAAACACTCTCTACTTCTTCTTTAACCTTTCCTGATAATAAAGATTTTCCATTGTTCTCCTTCTCGACTGTTTCAATCGTTTTCAACGCATTATCGACTGTCTCAATCGTAGCCTTATGCACCTCTTTCGCTCTAAGCTCCTCTGCATCGAGCTCTTCTCTTACAATCATCGCCTCTTCTTTTCTCAGATCTGACTCAAAGACAAGCTGGTGAATCTCTATTATCATGTTTTGTATTTCAGACATCCCTTGTTCTTCCATCTCCTGAAGCGTTTGCTTCTCTTGGATTGTATTATCCAATTCCATCTCTGATTCGGATCTCGTCTTTGATCTCTTCTCTATCTCTGTTTCCACGGTTTTGATCTCCTTCTCCAGCTTCAAAGACTTCCTGTTCATGTCGTCGATTTCTTTTCTAACCGAAGCCAGCTTCTCCCGGGAAAGCTTCATCTCGGACTGGAGCTTTGTTTTCTCTTCCTCGGATTTCAGCAAATCTGTGGCTTTGCCTGTAAGCAGAGTGTTTCGCTGAGGAGTGCTGATCTTCTCAATGTTATCAATCGAACAAAGAACCTTCTCTTCCTCGTGTCTCCTGTTCTCTTCATCCACTTTTATCTTCAGCATTACAATGTTACTCTTCAGCTCTGCCTCAGATTGTTGGATCTTACCCATAGCAGCGTCGATTTCTCTTTTGCAAGAACGGAGAACGTCGAGCTCTTCCTTTTTCTTGTTTAGATGATCGGAAGATGCGTTCGCATGCGCCTTTGCACGTTCTTCTCGCTGTTGAAAGTAAGCCGCAGATGATACAAAGTTTGATATTGAGCATCTGAGAGCAGCCAGCTTTTTCTCTGCAACTTCTTTTCTTGCATTAGTTTGATCAGAGACGGCTTTGATTGATCCTAGCTCGTTCTGGTGCTCCTTAACTCTGTCTTCGGCCTCTTTGCTCTGCTTTGACAGCTTGATGATGTCCAAAACAATCTCCTCAAGCGAAGCGAACACTCCAACGGTTTTGGCAGAGACTGAAAGCTTTTCCTGCGCCAATTCAAGTTTCATCCTTGCTGAGTTTAAATCTTCTGTGGACCTTTCAGAAGAAAGGTTGCAGAGCTCCATTTCAGTGTCACTGGAGCAACTGGCATCAGCACCATCAACTTCAAGAAGCTTCTCTTGGCCAGGAGCAGAGAGCAGTCTTTTGACTTCATCCTTTTCCTTCATCGCATTTTCATACAGACTCATCAGCTTCTCGTTCTCCTCGTGCATCTCGCTAAGCTGATTCTCTAGGTTTCCTATCATTTTCTTCAGTTCCGCAGCTGCACTTTTCTCGACCTCCAGAGCACACTCAGCACTGTTCTGAGCTTCAGCATTATTACTTGATGAATCTGTCTCGGTATTCCCCAAAGCTCTGGAGCTGTTTTCTGCGGCTACTTGTTCATACAGCTCTATAAGTTTGTTGTTGTCCTCAATCAGGACCTTTATTTTTTTGCACAATTCATCATTTTCTTTCGACAGCTTGATAGCTGTCTCGTGAGCTTCAGCTTCTCTTTGACTAGCACATGCAATGGCTTGAACCATTGTTTGGACCTCCATCTGATCATCCTCGCCAACCATTCCTGAGGATCTTATTCCCTCAAGCTGTTTAGCCAAATTTTCCACAAGCCTGAAAAAGAAATCCAAAGAGATGAGCTGAGGCTTAATGGTTGAACCTGAAACTGAAATATATATTGGGTGTGCAGTTAATTACTTTTCCAATCTCTCTTTCTCATCAATGGAAAAACTTAATGATTTCTGAAGAGATTCCATTTCTGCCCGATTTTGAATAGCCTTCACATTGCAAAACAAGCAATGAGTTAAGAGATATCTAATCTGATGTAGTGAATGGGCATAAAACCCGACTGAAGGCAAGAATAACCTGCATCCGGAGGAATTCATTCTCATCTTGGACGGACGAAAGTTTCTTTGATTCCTGATTCTGCAAAAAATAAAACAAAAACAAGTGTCAAAACGTAGAGACAGCGTATTTGTGCTGCCAGAAAATAACAGACTTTGTGAGGCACTACCAGCACAGATGAAAGACCATCAAGCCCATACCTGGTTTGAGCAGAACATATTGCTGATGTTACAATCTTCTTTCACCGTGGAGTAATCTGATTCGTGCATGAGTTTCCAATCAAGAGCTTCTAGCAGCTGTACATAGATCCAAGTTACATGCTAGTTCAAATTGTAAGCAAATTTTGGCGGTCTTGAAATGACAGAATGTATTATTCACCTTAGCTTGTAACACCTGAATCTGTTGATTCAAGATATCTCGTTCACCTTCCTCACATTGTGATTTCAATCTGTGTAGCAAATAAAAGTTTAACCAAAATAGAAAAGATATATATTGCTGTAACAAATTAATAGGGAATTTTTGAAGAGTCTTGCCTTCGGATCTCTTCTTTCAATCGCAAATTCTCCGTGGCAAATTTGGTAACTTCCTGATTTCTGTCAACCTGAGCACGTAGCACCTCAATCTCTTTCAAAACGTCAGCCTTTTCTTTTTGCAGATGTGCTTCAACAGAGATCTTTCCTGAAGCTACACCTTGTAAACTCTTGATTGCTGAATCTCGGAGCTTTAACATCATTTTCAACCCTCGTATTTCATCTTCTCTTTTCTTTTCCTGTGTGGAGAAAAAAAAAATTATGAACTTGCGAATTTCATCATTCTTTTCTCAGTTATCCTCTGAATTTCCACAAGTGCATCCCAAGTGAGGAATATATTTCTAACGTACCAACTTCATTGAGGCCTCATTTTCAGCAGCCAAAGCCTGCAAGGCAGCGTCCTTTTCCCTCTCTCTCCTGAAAGCACCAACAAGTGCCACTTCGTAGTCTTTTGGCTACAAAGCCATACAAGTAAAAATGTTAATAACAGGCCAAATGCTGAACAACGGAGATCATATTTTTTAAGAAAAAGCAATTTCAAACCTTAGACATCCTTTTGTGAGTTGTCAGAGGAGTGAATGATCCATTGAATCCATCCCACTTGAGAGACATTGGAGAAGCAGGGCAACCCATTGAGATAGTGTCAATGTCCTGATTGTCTACTCCAACGTTAACCATTCCTCTTAAGCGGGATACTTCTTTCTGTAAAATATGATTTACAACACATCAGAACAAGTCCGTGGGAGAGAAAGAGAAACAGTCTTTGCTGAAAAATCTACCTTGAGCTGTTGAATTTGTAGCCGCATAGCAATAACATCTCCAGATGCATCTTCGTTGACAATTGCCTGTTGAGTATAATATAATTAATATAGCTAACTTGTGCACTATATCAGATCCATGACTTAACAAACAATGCCAAGGAATAATTTCATTACATTGTTCTTAATAAGCTTGGCACGCTGTGCAAACTTCAAGGTACTTAGGGTCTCCAACGAGCAACTGAATAAGAGAAAAAAAAATACCAAGGACCATGAGATACAGTACAATGACTATTTCAGGGAGAAAGGTCACGGAATGATAATCAGACACAGAGTAATATGTACCTGCTAGACGGGCTTATATTAGCAATTATTATTGTCTTTGAATTTCCTCCAAGAGAATCCTGTAGATATATAAAAGAGTAACGGTCAATGATCACTGCAATTAGGTGCGAGAACCATAATGTAGACATCCAAGCTAAATATGCGAAAGCTTAATAAATCATGTTGAGATCTCATCATTTAGGAAGATTTTTAACCTGGAGCAGAAATGTGAGCTTTGAATCTCGATAAGGAACATGGACTGATTTTCCATTGGAAACGCTTACAAGATTCATGATCACAAGCCTGCAAAGTCAGTAAAAGCACAAATCATTAAAACTATATAACAAAGACCAAACTAGAATACTTGACGCTTGAGCAAAGATGTATTCTTACCCCAATGTTGAAAGAGACTTGTTGATGTTGGTTGCTTCTTTGAGGCGTTCACCTTCAGCTCCTGAACTCTTTTGCCTATACCCAGATGTTAGCAGAATATCTTAAACAAAGAAAGGGTAGTTGATTTCTTGAAGTATATTGCTGATGTTACCTTTCAGATCCAGCTAAATCAACAAGATTGAGCCGTGCAAAACGATGATGAGTTACACCTTGAGATACCCACTAATAGAAAACACAGGTCAGGTTATTTTTATCTGAGAAATTGAAACATATACACACATAATAACAAAATACACCCTGAGAACTCACTTTAAACAGGTTAAATGAATTTGATTACCTTGCTTTCAATGATACATGTAAATACACTGTGGGATCGACTACTTGCACGATTCATATTAGTAGCAGCTACTTTTCTGTTTGCAGCACCCTACACAAAATGTTCAAACCGACGAGTGTCATGGAAGTTGCATAAGAAAACTATTATGAAAAGAAATGAGCAAGTTGTCAACTGATTCTTGCATTATCTTTCTGAATATGGAATGAAAGAGCATCTAGCATGCAAAGTAGTTAATAAAAGCAAAAGAAAAGATGGACACTCAAGAAAATAGCGTCATCAAGCTTCACCATGCAACAATTGACTAAAGATTACGAAGCAAATACAGAGAATATTTTTCGAATACTCTTTTGAAACTTAAACATAGACAGGATAGATTATTTTGAGAAACTTAAACTTCCATAAGATCAAACTCTAATAATTGAGAAAATGTATCTATAGTACAGAAGAAGGTCAGCATAAGAAAAAACCTGGAGGAGCAGACCAAGTGCACCTAATATAGCATAGCTAAAAAGTTTGCAATAAAAATAAAAAGATGGAGAAGAGAAATGAATTACCTGCATCAATTGTTGAATCGCATCTCTCGCACTTGAAACTTCAATCTCTTTTAGATTCTCAACATGAATACCTTTCTTGTGGTCTTCCCTTAGCTGCGAAAGGGGATGTTTAGTTAATCCCACATAAAATACAACATTCAGATCACAAATTTCGATATCTATGTAAAATGGAGAAGATACATTTGGTATGTGTATACCTGTAAATTATTAGATGATGGATCTAATAAATCAAGGATTTGCTCGTTGTATATCTCCAGAAATGAGCATCTACAAGTAAACTGTAGCTTTTCCTCTTTGCGGACCTCTTTTTCCTGGTACAAGAAAGCAGATAAGTTAGCACACAACATTTCACAGCAAATACATATGCGTACAGAAAGACATATGGCACCAAACCTTTTGGATCCTTGAGAACAAATACTCAAAAACTCTAGGTGTCATCCCGCAGTTGACACTATGTCTACGTGTTCCTCCCTCGATATCTCCAAGCATAGTGTGAGTTTTCCCACTTCCAGTCTGAAAATTAAGACTACCATCAGGCTATTGTAGCCAGCCACGACAAAGAAAGAAAGAATGAAAGCTCACCTGGCCATAGGCAAACATGCAGCTATTGTAGCCAGCCACAACATTCTCCACCATAGGCACTCCAGCCACTTTAAACATCTTCTCCTGTAAGTGAAAATGAAAAGCAAATAGATTCTCAGGAACAGTCTTGAGCTTAAGTGAAAATGGATTATGAAGCGATGGAACAAAATGTTGTACCTGGGTAACATTCTCGTCAGCAACGATATCAAACGTGAAACGAGACTCTGGATTCCCAATCCAAGTGATTGCCTGGCCATTGTCTTGCCTAACACATTTGTTGTTCCCTTGTGTAGATATCTCTGAACTACTAAGTGGACGGGTTCTTATGATAACCTATTTTCAACATTCGAAGATAAACTTAGTTTTGTTAAATGTTCTCAAAATCAATTCGTCCTCGATTATATTTCGACATGGAAATTCTTTGAGAGCATCAAGTAACAGGAACGTGTTAGCTAGAAATTTAACAAAGAAACAGTGCTTACACCTCGATTATGTGTTAATCCCTAACCAAATAAACTCACAGAAGCTCGACAAAATCGAATCTACAAAGAAACCCAGAGATGGATACTCGAATCATCACTCACCAAATCGCCCAATTCCAAGAGATAAAGAAAACCAAAAAACGCACCTGCACATTGTGATCTTTCCAGAAAGACGGATCCTCGTTGAACTCGAAGCTATGAGACCTCGATATCTGAGCAGATCCAGCGCAAATCTCTCCATCTTCGTCCAAATCAGGCATTCTTCGAACCGCGGAAGAGACAGCCAGAGACTGATGATGAGTGTGGTTCTCCCCCGAGACGGTGCTTGCATCCGGCGTGCACGGAACAGAGCGTAGGGACTCCGATGCGGCGGCACGGTCGTTGAATCCGAACCGGCGCTTGATGGCACTAGCAGTTTCGGAAATAAACGGCATCTGAGACTATGAGTGAGTAATGAGAGAGAGAGAGAGAGAGAGAGAGAGAGAGAGAGAGAGAGAGAGAGAGAGAGAGAGAGAGAGAGAGAGAGAGAGAGAGAGAGAGAGAGAGAGAGAGAGAGAGAGAGAGAGAGAGAGAGAGAGAGAGAGAGAGAGAGAGAGAGAGAGAGAGAGAGAGAGAGAGAGAGAGAGAGGATTTTGAAATTGGGTGTGAAGGGGGAAAGAGAGAGTGAGAGAGAAAAGGGAACGTTGTGTGAAGAAGACGAGATAGATACGATCGGAGGGTGGAGGGAGCGTGTTGATTAACGGATGAGATTGATTAGCGTTTTTTTGAAATCATCGGTGGAACGTTGTGGGGGCATTTGACTTCTCAAACGTTTTTTTGCGCCTCCTCTTTTTTTTTTTTTTTAATTCCTTAATAATTAGAGCCCTAATAATTAATATTCTTTATTTCCAACATCGGTTTACAATTCCAAATAAAATGTGAATGTAAACCAAACCTGGGAAACCTGAACCGGACATTGTATATTTTTTTTTTTGGTTTACAACATTGTATATCTTTAATAGATCTTACATATTTTGTTCTCATACTAGTGAACAAAGAGTATACTAAAGTTACGTCTTTGTTTTTAGGGACAATTTGCTGTATAACCAATTTCTGATAATTGGTTAAGAAAATAGCCAAATTTTTTTTTAATTAAACACGTAATAATTTAGGTTTCTTGCTGACTTTTATACCCTGGTGACAAAGCAAATGTTGCTTGCGTGGGAGAGAGAGAAATGGTCGTATACAGATTTTAAGGGTATAGGATTTTGTCTAGTGTCACAGTAGTCAGTCTAATCACTAACATAACACAGAAATTTTATTTAGTTTCTGAATTATCATGTTCCCGCCAAGTAAATGTGTGGCCGAAAATAAAAGGTAAAAGTAATAAATGTTTACTTACCCTTACCAAAGCTTCTGATTTCTGTCGGGGAAAAATTAGGAAAGATGGAAGAAGGAGAAGAAGGCGGTGGGGTAGGAAACCTAAGATTAAAAACATAAATTTTTATTTATTACTAGTTACTGAGTTCGTCTGTCTATATGAACCAGATTCGTACATAGTATTGTTAATATATAGAAGTTAAATCTATAGATCTACTATTGGGGAGAATCATATGATTTCTATACCATTTTCGGGTTTGTCTATGTTGGGCTTATCTATTCTACCTTGCTTGTCAGGCTCTTTCATCACAAGATAATGTCCTACTTGTGATTGGGACATGGAATAGAGGAAGTGATATGGCATGGAGTTTTGAACCCGAAACTGTAGAAGGAGATAGGTTTATTCGGCTGCGGGGAGGAATGTCTTTGGAAGACTTGCTTGGGAAGGTTAAAGGGAAACTGAAACTAGTATCCCCAAACATAACAATCAAACTGTCTTATCATTATCCTCTGTGGCTATCCATAGACGATGGAGATGGATCTACAACGCAATATATCACAGATAACGACAAAGTTGAAGTTTTCGTCCAAATGCGTAGGAAAATAGAAGAGGTTAACCTCTTCGTCTCTGTTGTCAAACATCAAAAATGTTGGGCTACATGTGCAAGTAAAAGGATACTGCCACAGACAAATTGGAAGTGTCCTCGAGAAGGGACAGAGACGGAAGATGATTGGCACGACTTTGCCATGTCTGACACACCTTTAACCGGTCCAGCAATTGACAACCAGCGATTTTCCCCACAGCAAACTGGAACCAAGCGTGGCAAATCAAATAGTCTATCTACACGGCGCAGGACGAATGGAATTTCTATTCAAGAGTCAGATGATGTCATTCGCTTGGTTAGTCCACCAATTCCAATTGCCTCCAAAGGGAAAGGAAAAATGCCTGTAACAGATATGGCTTCCGACAGTGACTCAGATGATGACAATGCCGGGTTGGTACATGTGCTTACAGAAGATTTACCGGCACAATGTGAAGGAAGTAACGGTGTGCGGAGGAAGCTGTTGTTTGATACACATAAAGGGGATTTCGATGAAGAGGACGCATGCGATGGTTCGGACTCGGGGGAAGATGTAGATCACCCAACAGGGTCGAACATTTATTGGGGACGTTTTGCTGAAGCGTTGCACAAAATTCTGACGGATGGGAGTGATTCACCAGCACTGTTTGGACGAGATGCTCCTCCGGTATATAACGATTACCGACCAGAAGGTAATCTAGTACATGTAGACTACATATGTATATTTACTAAAATAGTCAGTCTGTTATAAATAGTTGGTTGTGTGCATAGCAAATGAAACACATTTCGTATCCACGACCTTGATGAGATAGGAGAATGGTAAATCAGTGTATTATTGCTATAATAATGTGTTGGTATCTATCACTTGTATCACACAGCCTACGCAGACTATGGCATGGCATATGGATTTGCAATTTAAATAGTGAGACTATTATTAATACTGCTGTGTAGACTTACTATATACATCACATATAGTATTCACTCAATTGATGAGATCTGTGTATGGCAAATAATTTTATATTTGCTAAGTTATTGGATAGTTGTTGGTAACTGCTATGGAATAGACATACGTAGTCGAAGCATACTCTCGAGTTAGTAATATGGTAGTGTATTGTTCATACATGTTCAATAAATAGACTCTCTATACTATATACAGTATTGTCGACTAATAACCACAACTCAATGATGCAGCTGTGGATTCAGCTTTGGCCGACATCCCGTATGAAGGGGACAACTTATTTGTTGGGCGAGTGTTCAGATCTAAAGTGGACTGCAAAATCAAGATTGCCATTCATGCCATCCATCGGAAGTTTCATATCTGATCGGCATGCCATTATTTATAATGGACTCCGCATGGTAAGTGACAGAACGTTTTAGGTCCATATAGTCATCCTACAACAAGACTAAGTGGCAATACTATTTAAGTGATTATAGAAGACTATATGCAGTAACTACTTGTTGTATATAAGTACTATATAGACAACCTATTATTTATTATTTCAGTGCATTTACAATATGTTGTAGGTTTATCCGCTGGCAAATCATGCAGCATGCACTGTCCACTTATGGCGTAACGTGAATGCACGCTACAAGTTTAAGCGGTTAGCAACACTTATATCAGCTGCGGCGCGCTGTTTTAAGGTGACGGAGTTCAACCGCAAGTTCATTGAAATTCAAAGAATAAACCCAGGCTGTGCAGCGTACCTTGTTGACATCGGTACGTATAGAACATTGGACACGCGCGCATTTCAAAGTCAGCTTATATAGATTGTCTAGTTGACATACACTTACAGACTGTCTATATTATAGGATTTGAGCATTGGACACGCGCGCATTTCAAAGGGAAACGGTACAACATTATGGACTCAAACATTGCTGAATCGTGGAACGCTGTGTTGAAAGAGGCTCGTGAGTATCCTCTCATTTCCATGTTTGAGTACATTCGAACAACTGTTATGTCATGGTTTGCTATACGAAGAGACAAGTCAATGAGGGAACAGGGCGCGATAACTCCCCGCGTCCGCGTACTGGTTGAAGCAAACTTCGACGTATCAACTGGTTTGGCTGTTCGGGCCATTAGTGATACAGAGTTCTAAGTCCAAGAAAGGGCAGGTGAATGCTTTACAGTGCAATTGGATATTGCGAAATGTTCGTGCAGGGAGTTCCAAGAGATAGGCATTCCATGTCCACACGCAATGGCTGCAGCAGCACATTGTGGGAAGCCAACAAATTCAATGGTCTCGGATTTCTACTACGTGGACACATGGAAACGCGGATTTGCGGGGAGAGTGTACCATGTTCCATCTGTTGGAGGCTTGGAGATTGGAGGAGGGACAACAACTGAACTGCTTCCTCCTCCTTTGAAGCGTCCACCAGGCATGCCCCGGAAACTGCGAATTCCGTCCGTAGGAGAGTTTAAGGTATGGTCTGATTATATGCATTTAAATACACTATGTATGTAGACCGACTATTTTGTAGTATAATGTATACGTTATGTTTTCAGAAGAAGCAGATATCAAACCGCAGATGCACTCGTTGTAGGCGTAAAGGTCACAACAAGGCATCATGCTGTAACGCAATATGAAGACGCTACAAATGTGTATGAGAATAGGAAGGAGGTTCAATATATGCTTTTTTGGACCCGGGCGAATATTTGTAAGTGCCACCGTAGGCGTATGTAGTATTGCGAAGTGGCATACGAGGGTTTCGTTGGGGTTAATTAAATATTTGAGTATATACATATGATGCCATATACCCACGTATTTGGTTATACTTTCTAAATTTCGTGTAACCCTTATATGTACGTTTGTTTAATTTGTAATGCCCGCAGACCCTTCCCTTTTGTGTGTTATAAATGAAATGGCCTTCACTTTAAAACGTCTTTGCCATTTACCGTATTCTATAGATAGAATAATCAGAAGTTATAACTTTCTCTTATAGTAGTTTATGGACAAAATAAGTTAGATTATAGGCTGTCTATATAGAATGTACGTGTCATGCTTATGAATATAAACAAATGAGGGACATGTAACAATAGTACGATCAATACTTTAAACCGTGAGTTAAACAAACATTGCAAACAACATTACGAAGTGGTTTAACGAACAGAAAACATAAATAATAATCATGCGTAGACATTCTACATTACAAACGTTAATACTAAACGTTCTACTAGATTGGTCCATTTTGAGTGAATGCCTCGCACGCTGCAATGGCGTAGTTCTTCGCTGCAACCTGAATATGTGACTCGTTTAACTGGTTGACTGCTGGAAGCCTACCCTGGCAATGAAGTTCCATAAGGACAAGTGACGATACGGCTGCAAAACCTAAGGCAAAATCACATATCGGTCACTGTAAATTAATATCCGAAATATATTAGCTTAAACAGATACGTACCAGGTTGTTCAATAAGGAAAGACAGGTCAAGCCTCTTTATAGGCATGGGCGTTATTGGAACTGCATGATATGCTTCGGGACCGCCATGCTTTCGAATAAGATAAGGTAACATGGTTGCAATGGGCTGAATATAGTTTTCAATACCTATGACCGAGATGCATGACGTGTTGCAGTCGACGACATTTAGTGACCACGTTGTTAAGTCAACAATAACACCCACCCAGTGCTGCCTAGCAAAAAGTTGTAGGATGTATATAACATCTACCTCGGTCAACAAGGCAGACCTCCTAACAAAAGGGTCTCGAGCTAGTGACGAGAAGTAAAATTCCTTTTTATCCGGTTCAGCTGAAAACGCAGAGTACGTCCCCTTCAACTCTGATAGGAATGTTGCGGGCCAGAAATCAAAATGACACTCTTTAACGACATCCTTCCGCAATTGAATGAATTTAACAAGTGTATCCATAGCCTGTGAAAAGGAAATTCTGTACTAAATCAGCAAATATAAATTCCATGTTTGTTGTTAACTGCTAAAAGGCAATGAAGTAGTTCAATGGCGAGTCTTACCTCTTCGGACATCAATCCACGGGCTCCAAAAATGTCAACGAACTCTGTGTTAGATAGTTCCAAAACGGGCCCAATCCTGAAAGACCTGGAACATGGAAAATACATGAGAGATAGCCTGTCCATTTACGGTTAATTCTTTTCAACAGATAGTCCACATACATTTCACCCTCCATCTGTTTCATGAATGCACTAACGCGTTCATCTGACGGCTCTGTGAAAGGGTCGAAACCGCCAAATACTGGTCGTAGCTGATTGAGGGGTAGTACATCGGGCTGAAAAGTTCTGTTGCCAGGAATAGCTAGTACATATTTGGATTGCGTGTCTGTTTTTGTTTTATCTACTCGCTTGGCCTGTGGTTTTTTTTGTTTCTGAACAGGGGGTGTGTACCTATTCGTGGTTGTACGGGCCCTTTTGCTTACCCGTTTATCAATCGGCACGTTGTCATCATCGCCAGATTCAGCAACGGGTTCGGATATATCCTGAAAACAGGTTATTCATGTAGTGAATGGGAAAGCACTGTATAAGGGTACTGTAATGGAATGTAGGAGAACTATCATATTACCTTCCGCTTCATTTGCTCGGGCGCAGTTGATCCCGTTACACTTTCAGCCTCAATTGGTTGCACTTGCTGATGTGCTAAAAGGCCTACTACGACCACTGTAGCGGGTGGATTCTGTTTGTTGCATCCAATATCGCGGTTCTGCAAACGGTACAGTGTTAAGGCGTGATATATACAAGCCGGGACATTATAGTATGCTGATATATTACGATACCTGTGACCGGGTAGGCGTATATGTGAATCCGCCACAACTGTATCGCTTTCATGGCTCGCATTTGGGGTTTGGGTGTGAACATGTGCAACAGCCTCTGGGTCGATTCCAGTCTGCATATAGGAAGATCTTTAATATATCGCTCATATAGACAGTCCGTCTACTTATTTATAAGAAAACTACGAACCTCGTCATTAACATTCTCACAACTTCTGCTTGTATCATTCAACTCAGCATCTACAACGGCTGGGTTTCTTGTCACAGCACCCGATGATCCACATGCACGTGCTTGCTGCGAGAAATGTACATCATAATATCATTTGAGAATATATCGTGGTTACTTGTAGAATATGTATGGTTTGGGTACGAACCTCTTCTGCGGTAAATGTTTCGGTAACATAATTGCAAGCGTTTGCAATTATGTTAGTCGGGTCCTCCGCAGGAGTCGACATTTATTCCAGCTCAGGATTACGGGAACTTTGGGGTTCAGTATTGCTTCCTGTCTTAAAGTGTACACGCGGGCCTGCATATAGAACCGCATATATCAAATAGGATAGGCGGCACGACAGTAGACCAAATAAAAAAAATAGACAAGTCATATATAACGTACTTTTTCGAACGTTCAGTGGTCTTTCCCGTTTCTTTTTCACACTTCTCTGTCTTACCAATGGAGATTTCGGTTTCCCTTTTCCGACCCCACCAGTTGCACCATTACCACCGCTCATGTTGGCAACACTCCGACTGAGTGATTTAATCTCTGCCTCAATGCCACTGATCTTCAAGTCAATATGGTCTTTAACACTCAACATGTACCCCTCAAGCATACAAATGGAACGTTCCTCGAACGCATCGGCCGCTAAACGAATTAATGCCTGAATGTCTATGCTGCTACTGTCTGGTGTCAATGGGATAGTGAATCCCTGACCACGCGCTGTGTCGGGCTCTACGTTATCACATTTCTTCGCAGGGTGGAATATCCCACTTGGATGTTGTGACACTTTCTCGGGTAGAAAGGGATCGTCATCTGCATCTCCTGGTTGATGCTTAAACTTTTCTGCTAAAACGTCTTCTTTCTTTACTCCACCCATCCAAGTATTCTGCTCGAATGGATAGTCATCGCCAATCATAGAAACCATAGTGTCAACCGTTTCATCTTTTGCCTCATCCGCGAAAGAACCAGCCATCAGTTCATCATCGATTTCGCTGCTCAACAACGCACGTACATTAGCCTGCACAGACAAAAACAGGTGGTTAGGGATAGCAAATAGTGGATATTTGTTTCACATATACATATCATTATAATACTATTATGTATTCTTACAAAATAGTCATTCTATTCAAATGATATAGTACGAATATTCGTTTCGATGCAGTCCGTATAGACAACGGATATAGTACGTACATATACCCGACATATATAAATATATACATTCTATACAACTGTTATAGTACGTCTACTCGTTTGATTGCATGCATTATACACAACTGATATAGCATGTATTTAATGATAACATTTATAAAAATAGAAATTCCATTGAAATGATATAGTCAGTATTTGTGATTCCATGCAAGCAGTATACGCAACATTATATAATACGTATATATAAAATACATATATTACATTGAAGTGTCATGCGGCATGTGAGTACTAAGAATGCTTATTAATAACAACAAATTGACAGCCATTATTACTAAAACCCATCTTATGTCGCAGATATATCGAATGGGAAAGACGTTAAAATGTTAGGACTAAATACCTAGCCAACTTGATCAAGAGATTTCATATTCGCCACATTAATCGTCAAACTCCGTTGAACAACACCCCCAATTATTTTAGTAATGGACAACCCATCTGCCTAAGACCTTCCATCGCTCCCAATTGGACCGACTATATCCGGGCAGCAACAAACGGTAACTAGCACTATCGCATGTGCGAACCCCTGTATAGCTACTGTTTCATGAACGTATTGTGAGGGGGACCGAGATTTTGCACTTGTAACAGTTAAGAGAAAGGACTCCCGTCCCCATGGGTACTTCAAAAACTTTTCTGCATCGGCAAGCATTTCCACTACATCTTCTCGGACATTGGGTACCCCACTAGTTGGACATAGCATGCCCTCAAATAGAACCAACAATACAAGTTGTAGGCGCGTTTCGGAGTCCTTGTAGCGTTTTCCAAGCTGCAGCTTGTCAACAATCCATTTCAGGGTAACCTTCTCTGCTTTCCCAAACAGTTTTTCCCAAATACGTCCATTCGCTGTTACTGCTTTCCCCTTCCCTTTACCTTTAACAGGTTGCCTGATATTATGCAAATCCTTATCAGGCTGCGTTTCCGGATCTCCGCAATTAAGCCCGGTCACCATTGCAAAGTCATCAAGCGAGAATCGAATTGGCTTCCCAGAGAATAACCACCATAATTTGTACTTTTTTCGTAACCAACTGCCGGGATAGGAGGTAGTGAACAAAATTCACTAAGAAGACATGGTGCCCCATCTGCATTATCTTCCCAAACTGTGAGGCTGCCAACATAGCCACATGTTCTTCATCTAATGCTTGCTTGATTGTTTCGACCCAACGTAGATTGAAATAACCATTTATCCGTTTTCGACCAAACGGTTCATACCCAGTTATGAACATTCGTTCTGGTAATCCTAATTCAAACATCACAAAATCCTGCACCAAAAACAAAAATAACAGAGGGGTCATAGGTAGAAAGCCTTGCGAATAAAGTTATGGACACACATTAGATGACGGTTAGTTGGCACAGGAACTTCAGCAATACCACATATACTATAAATTGATATGCACATATATAGAGTACACTAAATAGGAAGACATAGTCCTCCCATTCATAAACGGTTCTAAAATGACTGATACTATAATTGAATCTCGAAATAGAGTATCCATTTCCAGACGAATAGACGGTCTACAGCAGAAACCCAACAAAATATAGTACACGATAAATAGAATAGTTTACTAAATAGGCAGACATAGTACTCCCATTCATAAACGGTTCTAAAATGAGTGATATTATAATTGAATCTCGGAATAGTATTTCCATTTCCAGTCGAATAGACGGTCTACAGCAGAAACCCAACAAAATAGAGTACACGATAAATAGAATAGTCTACTCGGTCGTCTTCTTCACAGTTCACCTGTAATCTATGAATGTTGGAATACAACATATAACCGTTGCCATCATATACACATACTCCCATCTCCAAATCGGGAAAACATGACAAACATAACCCACTGTACACATCGAACTCAACCGACCTAGATCCGTGAAGTGCTGAGATTTTTAAACCACGGAAATCTGGGATTAAAGAAAAAAAAAACCAAAAAAATCTAACTTGTTCCCCAATCACTAAATCGCATCGGTGTAGGTCCTTACCTGTTGGGATGTAGTGTCGATACTCCTTCGCTCTAACTCAATTAGCCGATACGCGCTCAGACAACAAAATCGATCTCTACTAAAATTACTGAGATTGTGGATGCAGGTAAAAAAAATTGTTTCCCCTACTCCTCCGATTTGCTTTGGTTGTATCGGAACTGCTTTTTCTGTCAATAAAGTAAATCCAACAATTACATCTTCTTTTCTACTGTATCAAAATAAACTGTCAGTAAGGGTGTTCTCGGGAATATTACAGGTTATACATAGAATAGTGGTGGTGGTTTTTTTTTTGGTCAGTTACTTAATTATAATTTTTTTTTTGGTCATCCAATACAATTTTCCTTGTTTTTATCTATTGAAATTCTATGCAGTATATATGTTACTACGAGAGATAGAAGTAGCATATTTTATGGAAAAAAATCTTATGGAAAAAATCTCATAACAAGTAAATAAAAGAGTTAAAATCGTCCAAAATGTTGAAATGTATTATTTTAATGGTCATAGGGTTTAAAGGTTTCTACTCTAAGTTTAGAGTTCGATTCCCAGAAAATCCAAGTAAAAAAACCAAGTTTTGCACATTAATAGATGTAAAGCTTATTAGAAGTTCCAGAGTTTTGCAAGTATAAATGTTCGTCGTGATCCCGTGTGTTGCAAGGAGAGCTGTTTATTATGGGTGTAGTGCATGTAAAATCGTATGTCGTGATCTATGTATTGCGGAAAGATCTTTGTCGTGGAATCGTTGTTCGTGGAGCTCTTCATCATAATCACAAGTGATGCATGTAGTATAATTCAATAGATTAATCATCATTTATAATATAATTAAATCAATTTTCTATGATGATGATGTAACAGTGTTATAAAAAATCGTCCAAAATGTTCACTTAAACAAATTTTTTTTTTTTTGTCATTTTCTTAAATAGAACATTTTCTAATGTTATATCTGCAAATACTTCTTTTAGTAAACTAGATTCAATATATGTGGGATCATTATGTTCGCTAATGAATTTGCATTTATGTATTGTATTTTGAAATTTAAGTAGGGATGACATAATCTACTTATGCATATAGGAAAAATGATTGTCACCTGCACGAAGGATATGCCAGCAAATGATCACGCATCTGGACTAAATTAATGTATCACTAACTACACCAAGTATATAATGTGCATCATGACATGTATCAACTAACACATGTTATGTGATTAACACCATAACCATTTTTTGTCACCGGAACAGTGTATTGCACGATGGAATCTAATATCGTCCATTTAGACCTCCGTTGACCCATTAAAACTAATCGACCATCCGACTACTAATAACCCAAACCATTTGAATCAGCCCAGATCCGGCCCAATTCTGAACTGAACAAACTGACCCACCTAAAACCTACTCGACCCGATTGTAAAAAGTAAAAAAACACTAGTCTTTCTCTCTTGATCATGGCATGTAAGAATTTGTCTTTCACCTAGGGTTCTTGGGAGAGGGAAAATATCTGCATCGGCTAAAATCTTGAGATATCTTGTGGAATTAGTGCCTGAATTTGAGATAGAAGACTAATAAGTGATTATATCTCGTTCCAATGAGGTTATTATTTCAAATTTTAGTTTGATTTTTGTGTTTAAGATTTCCAAAATTAAGGCTCTGAGATTGTATTTCGATTTTGTTTTGGGTTTTGTGGGGATTATATTACACTACCTATTGGGTAGAATTCGGGTTTTGTTTTGTTTGAAAACAAAGTTTTT
Organism: Eutrema japonicum; assembly: GCA_030161315.1. NCBI lineage: Eukaryota > Viridiplantae > Streptophyta > Magnoliopsida > Brassicales > Brassicaceae > Eutrema > Eutrema japonicum. Next base: position 33,645,421 of record BSQW01000013.1, on the reverse strand, counting down.
AGTTTGATTTTTTGTCGTTAATGTCAGGGTTATCTTGGGTTTTGGTTTGTTTGTTTTGTCACTATTTAAGACAAGTTGTAGTATATTTTTTCGGCATGTTGGACTGAAATGTGTTGTTTTATCTTGTAGTAACGATATTTTGGTCAAAGTGAATTGCCATCATTCTCAGCAATTCAAAACAGAAAATGGTGTCTTGGATTACGTGGTTGGACTGGTTTATGTGGTTGAGGTGGATTATGTTTCTATCTTCACAAATGTTGTATTGAAGATGCTTGAAAAAACATATTGACATAGAGAACATGTACAAGCTACCATTTGAAGATGTAGAAGATAGAAAGCATTTGTGGGAAAATGTGGATGTGAATTAATAGAGAACACAAGTGGCATGGCGTTGGTACAAAGAGAGGGACATATAAATTGAAAAAGTTTGGGATGTTGATGAGAATGTGAGTGAAAAGGCAGTTGTTGATGCTAATACATTGGAAGACATTTGTTGATGAGAATGTGAGTACTGATGAGAATGTGAGTGATGAAGAAGTTGATGAACTGTATGAGGATAATGGTGAAGAATCAGATGATGAAAGTAAATATCCAGAAGCAGGTTTGTCTGATAATTCAGAATCAAATGATAAGGGTGAGGTGATTGACGAAGACATAAAAGTGTTTAACAATGTTAATTACAAGGAACAAATTCTAGATGAAAATGAAGTCTGCCATGCTATTGATTACTCATATGGTGATGAAGAAGAACAAGCAGAGAAGTTGGCTAGAAGGGATTTCTGTGATGGTGTGCTCAGTTTGAGGCAACTATTTAGTAGTGAGAAGGAATTTAACCATAATGTGATCAGTTATATTTTAATGAGTAGGCGTAATGTGGTGTTTGATAGATGAGAAAAATTATAGTTTGGTGCTAGGTTAATGAAAAGGTTGTGGATGGCGGATTTATTGTTCAGTGGAGAATCAAACTGGAAAATAGATGGTTAAAGCGTATGAAGATGAACATCAATGTCATAATGTTGGAAGGTGTAAGCTTATAAAGGGTCATGTGATTGCTGATATCTTTCTCGAAGACATTAAGAGAGATCCAGAAATAAGTGCATAGGAGATAAAAGATGAAATGAGAAGGAGATACAACATTATTATCTCACATCCACTGTCACAAACTGAAAAAAGACTTGCATTTGATAATTTGTTAGCTGAATCTAATAGGCATATTGTGGTATATGTGGTGAGAAATGACATAACTCAAGAAATTGTTCTCATGAGATATTCTTTTATTATCTCTTGTTGTCTTTTGTTGTTTGGTTATTGTGATAACCTATGTTTTTTGCAGTCTCTGGAGAACAAGACAAAGAGAAAACGACTTAATGAAGAAGCTCAAGTAGAAGATCAAATGGAAGCTCAAGAGGAAGTTAAAAGCTGATATGGGAGCTCAAATGCAAGCTCAAGTAAAAGTGCAAGACATTTCTTCAACTTCACCACAAGGAAGTCAAGGAAGCTGATTGGCTAGATTGCTTTTTGGATGATAATTGGCTTGTTTTTTTTAGGTAAAAATCGGCTTGTTTCTTTTAGGAAAAACATGCGATGTTTTTTGGAGAACACATGTGTGATCTTTTTGAATAATTGGTTCCTTTTGGAATGTTTTTTCAGAAAAAACATATGATGTTTTTACATGTTTTTGGGAAAACATGTTTGATCTTTTGGTAATGGTTACGTTGTGATCTTTTTGGGATGCATTTAGATGTTTGATCTATCTCTAATCGACTAAATATCATTTTTTGGATCAATTCGTATGTATGCATTTGTTTGTATGTCTTATGACCATATTACCACAAAATAACTAGAAATTGATAATTATAAGTTGGTACTTAGAAGTTCAAAATAGAATTCAATACAACACACATGATAAGTTGGTACTTAAAAGTATGTGCAATTGGTGTCATTGTCTTTGGTTGATTTATGGTTCCTTTTTAATGACTTTACAATCAATCATGTCAATCATGTGATGATCATATTGTTAAGAAGAAGCAAGTGGGCCAGTGGTTGTCACACCTCTGCTGCCATCTTACCGGTGTCGAGTTCGACTCCACATGCCCTCCATGTGTGGGGGTATTTGGCTATTGGGCCAGTCTGTTGTGTTCCAAAATGATGACAAAAAAAAAGATATACAACATTCGAAATCATTCATCTTTCTCTTCCATCCAAGCTCGGTAGAATATTCGGATTTTACATAATTATTTCTTCCACCTAACACTACAAGAAAATAGTCATATTGCAAAAAATAAAAATTGTTGCAATATGCCGAGATATTGTCGTAAACATAAAATTTGCAACAAGTTTTATAGTGTTGCTATTTGCGTGTTGCAAATCCTTCTTTGTTGCACATGCATCACAAATTTTGCAATGAACTATTTTTTTGCTATATTTGTTATATTAATGCAACGACATTTTACACATCAATTTTTTCATATGATGACATATTTTACAATTCTTAATAATTGAAAATTATTGCTATTAAGTCAAGACGAGAGTTGACAATGTCCTTCATTTTCCCTGAAATATTTAACAATGTATTGATGATATTATCAAAAAACTTATTTTCGATATGCATCACATCAAGATTAAGGCGAAGGAGATGAGTTTTCCAATAAGCCAACTTCTAGAATATGTTTTGCTTGTGCGTCAATTATAGTTTTCACCATATCCCGCTATTTTTGAATGATCTCCCCCACAGTTAACTGTTTTTGGTAAACCAAACAAATGATCACTACATAAATCTTCCTCCGAATACATTAAATCCACCACTTTATTTTTTGTGAAGTTTTTTTTGTTACGCCGTAAATATGATCATTTGAAAGTAAACGACGATGACAATCAAACCATCATGTTTTCTCCCATGTTTCAACCAAAAAACTTTAGTACACTACAAGAAAACAACGTCATTGCAACGAAAATTTACCACATAAAAAATTCGATGTAATGTACCGTGGAATTAACATCAAATTAATGATGAAAAAGGGTTTCAACGTAAAGTCGTCGTAAATGTTGGTGATCGTAAAATCGTCGTAAATTAGGCACGCGTGTCCATCGATGTTACGAAGAATTTTGAAATCGTTGTAAAGTTGATGCTACTTTACATCGAAATTACGACGAATAACATTTTTTAAGATTTTCGTTGTAACTTCAATGGTAATTTGCGTCGAATTTACAACCACCGAAAATCGATACTAATTAACGACGAAATCACGTCGAATGTAAAAGTTTGGTAAAACACGTTTTTTATTGGTTCATCTAAAAGTTTACATCGAAACATGTCATCGTAAAGTAGTTGTAATATTGTTGTTTAATCATTGTAAATTTATTTCGTTGGTAAAACGTTGTAAATTTCCGTTGCAAAATCGTTGGTAATCCTGGAAAAATTTCTATAAATACATTCCAACTTCAATCGAAATTCTACCCAAAAAAAAAACAAACAAACACTTTTTAAAAAAAATGTCTATATACGATCTAAGAAGATGGATGTATATGCATAAGGATTCGGGAGAGCGTTGACGAAAGAATTCAATGACGGGCTTAAAATATTCATGTATTAGACCGGAAATATGCAAACAAACATGGAAAGCGGTAAGATGTTATGTCCTTGTTGGAAATGAAAGAATACGAGATATATTTTTATTGAGGCGGTGTGGAAACATTTACTAAATAGAGGGTTTACGCCGCAATATTTTATTTGGTATCAACATGGAGATAGTTTTGAAAGAAATCATGCTATTAGTAGTAGTAATTATCAAGGTCATCACTACAAGAAAACAGTCGTATTCCAACGGAAATTTACGTCGGATTTAAATCGATGTAAATGACCAACATATTTGCATCGAAATTACAACGAAAAATGTGTTGGATGTAAATTCGTCGTAAATAGATGTCATCAAAATTACGACGATCATACGATAATTTTACGACGAATATCATTTTTGCATATTTCGTTGTAAAATCGATGTAATATTATATCGAATTTACAACGATCAATATTCGATGTAAATTAACGACGATTTCACGTTGATTGTGAAAGTTTGGTAGAACACGTTTTCTTTTAGGCTCACCTAATTATTTACATCGAATCTGATCGTCATAAATCCGTCGTATGGTCGATGTAAAATCGTTGTAATGTTATTTCGATGTAAATCGTTGTAAATTTATGTTGCAAATCCGTTGGTAATTCTGGAAAATTTTCTATAAATACATCCTAACTTCAAACGAAACTCTAAAAAAATAACACATTAAAAAAATAACACTCTGCAATATTTTTTATAAAATGTCTATATACGATCTACGAAGATGGATGTATACGCAAAAGGATTCAGAGGGAAAGTTGATGAAAGAATTCAAAGAGGGGCTTGAAATATTCATGTATCAGGCCGGAATATACAAACATCCCTGGAAAGCGGTAAGATGTTCTGTATTTGTCGTAAATGCAAGAATACGAGATATATTCTTATTGAGACGGTGTGGAAATCTTTACTAAATAGAGGGTTTATGCCGCAATATTATGTTTGGTATCAACATGGAGAGAGTTTTGAAAGGAATCAAGCTGCCAGTAGTAGTAATTATCAAGGTCATGTAGATTTTGATGAACCAAATTAGCAGGGTAGTTATCATCATGGTCAACATCAATTTGACCAGAGTCAAGATCATGATACGATGCATGCCATGGTTACTTATGCATTTCATGAAACAAATGTTGATAATAGTGTTGAAGAACCCAATGTAGATGCGAAACGATTTTATGATATGCTAGACGGTGCAAATCAGCCACTCTACGATGGATGTAGAGAAGGTCAGTCTAAATTATCGTTAGCAGCTAGGATGATGACAATTAAAATTGATCATAACTTAGCTGAGGTTTGCATGGATGATTGGGCTGATCTTATTAAAGAGTATTTGCCAGAGGATAATTTGGCTGCCGAAACATACTATGAGATACAAAAATTGGGTTTTAGTCATGGGTTGCCTTCTGAGATGATATATGTATGTGCTGACAATTATATGCTTTTTTGGAAAGATGATGATAAGCTGCAGGAATGTCGATTTTGCCAAAAACCAAGATTTAGGCTGCAAACTTCTGGGTGTATAGTAAGATACCATACCAACGAATATGGTATCTTCCTATAAATGATAGGTTGAAACGATTGTATCAATCGGAAAGGACAGCTGCATCGATGAGGTGGCATGCAAAACATTCACAAACAGATGGGGAAGTGACTCACCCGTCAGATGCAAAAGCTTGGAAACACTTTTTCTTTTTGCTATGAAAAAGCTTGGAAACACTTTAAGACGGTACACCCAAACTTTGCTAAATCTAAGCGGAATGTCTATCTTGGTCTTTGCACTGATAGATTTAGTCCATTCGGTATGTCTGGTAGGCAATATTCTTTGTGGCCAGTTATCGTAACGCCTTATAACCTTCCCCCAGATATGAGCATGGAAAGGGAATTTTTATTCCTGAATATTTTAATCTCTGGTCCCAATCATCCAAAGCGGTCCCTTGATGTGTTTTTGTGGCTTCTAATACATGAGTTGAAACAGTTGTGGTATACACGAGTTCGTACATATGACTTTTCGAGGAAAAAAAACTACAATGCGTGCGGTGCTTATGTGGACAATAATCGACTTCCCTGCTAATAATAGTGTTGAGGAACCCAACGTAGATGCGAAATGATTTTATGATATGATAGACGCTACAAATCAACCACTCTATGATGGCTGTAGAGAAGGACATTCTAAATTGTTATTAGCAGTTAGGATGATGACAATTAAAACTGATCATAACTTAGTTGAGGTTTGCATGGATGATTGGACTGATTTTATTAAAGAGTATTTTGCAGAGGATAATTTGGTTGCCGAAACATACTATGAGATACAAAAGTTGGGTTTTAGTCTTGGGTTACATTCTGAGATGATAGATGTATGTAATGACAATTGTATATTTTTTTGGAAAAATTATGATAAGCTGCACGAATGTCGATTTTGCCAAAAACCGAGATTTAAGCTGCAAACTTCTGGGCGTAGTAAGATATTGTACCAACAAATGTGGTATCTTCCTATAACTGATAGGTTGAAACGATTGTATCAATCTGAAAGGACATCTGCATCGATGAGGAGCATGCAGAACAATCACAAGCAGCTGGGGAAGTGACTCACCCGTCAGATGCAAAAGCTTGGAAACACTTTCACACGGTACACCCAGACTTTGCTAAATCTAAGCGGAATGTCTATCTTGGTCTTTGCACTGATGGATTTAGTCCATTTAGTATGTCTGGTAGGCAATATTCTTTGTGGCCAGTAATCGTAACCCTTAAAACCTTCCCCCAGATATGTGCATGCAAAGAGAATTTCTATTCCTAGAAATTTTAGTCCATGGTCCCAATCATCCATAGTGGTCCCTTGATATGTTTTTGTAAGCCTTTAATACATGAGTTGAATCAGTTGTGGTATAAAGGAGTACGTACATATAAGTTTTGGAGGAAAAAAATAATATTACGATGCGTACGGTGCTTATTTGGACAACAAGCGACTTCCTTGCATACCGAATGCTATCAGGTTGGGCTACGCATGGGAGGTTATCTTGTCCTTATTGCCTCGATCGGACAGATGTGTTTCAGCTGAAACATGGTCGAAAAACATGTTGGTTTGAATGTCATCGTCGGTTTCTACCAATCAACCATCCATATCGGATTAACAAGCAAATGTTTAGGAAGAATAAAATTGTGTGTGTCCCCCCACCAGTGTATATATCTGGGGAAGATCTTGAAGCACAAATAGATCATTTTGGGGCACAAGAAACGGTGATTCGTGGGGGAAATTAGCACACTCCATCTAATATTCCCGATGGATGCGGGGTAAATCATAATTGGCACAAGAAAATCATTTTTTGGGAACTTCCGTACTAGAAATATCATATACTGAGACACAATCGTGATGTCATGCACATTGAAAAAAATGTTTTTGATAACATCATGCATACAGTGTTGAACGTGCAATGAATAACCAAAGACAATGGAAAGTCAAGGCTGGACTTGCCCGATATTTGCAACATAAGTGAGTTGCATATTATGAGCAATGTGAAATCACCAGTTCCTATATTTCGGTTGGGTGAAGAAGAAAAGCCAGCGTTGTTCAAATGAATTTCATCTGACGTGAAGTTCCCTGATGGGTACGTATCCAATCTTTCTAAATGTGTTGAGAAAGGACAAAAGTTTTCAGGGATGAAAAGTCATGACTCCCTTTCGCATTTTCCTAACTCCTTCCAGGAAATGTTCATGAAGTAATTGGAGGTAAGATACATCATCACATATAAAACTGTTGAGATTATATATATACATATATATATGTTCAAATAAAATATATAATTTATCATTCATATTATTTTGATTGTGCAGGTATCAGAGCGTTTTTATGGGATCTTAGTACACGGACGTTGTCAGAAGATGTAATTGCACAACTGACTGCTAATATTCCAATATTGTTGTGCAATTTGGAGAATATATTTTCCCCGGCGTTTTTTGACGTTATGGAACATCTTTCCATTCATCTCCCTCACGAAGCATAACTAGGCGGACCTCTTCAGTTTAGGTGGATGTACCCATTCGAGCGCTTCATAAAACATTTAAAGAGAAATGCCAAAAATCTAGTTAGGGTTGAAGAATCAATTAATGTTGCGGGAAGTTTTACCGAAGACACTTCACACTTCACATCATACTATTTCCTTACAAAAGTCCGCACACGCAAACGGGCTCTCCGGCGATATGATGATGGTGGTGTGGGACGAACTTATCAAGTAGAGGGTGTCCCAGACATCTTCTCACAATCGGTTGCCTTAATGGAAAATTGAAGGAAGTTTGGTGGTCTAACGAGAATGACAGGCACAACGCACATACGTCCATCCTCCTAAATTGCGAGCAAGTGAGTCCTTACGAGAGGTAATGTAACTAATCCACTTATCAATTATAGTTGATTTCATTATTAATTAATTAACGGTGTTTATTTCCATATATATATGTGTGTGTATTTTGCAGCTTATTTGTTAGTCAGGTACGAGAATGCATTGAATGCGTTTTGATAATGAAATAAATGATCGTAAAGTTCGACACTTTGCTCCGTGGTTGAAGACGCAAGTATGTTAATAGTTATAAATACTTCTTTTAGATCGATACTCTATCGATCTACTATATATGATCACTCCTCAACCTAACATGCACACTTATCGATCTGCCTTAGGTGGATCATGACGACCCAACATATCCAATATGGTTTCATGAGTTATTCCAAGGTTCCATCTTGAAGATAACGACCGCACCCATGTATTTCACTTGTGGTTATGTGTTTCATACATACAAGTACGGCGTTCGACGGGCAACTACCAACTACGGAGTATGTGTAAGGGGTGAAATAGATTATTATGGGGGTGTTGCAAGAAATAATAGAAGTGGAGTACCCCGACTTGGTTATGATGAAATGCATTCTCTTCAAATGTGATTGGTTCGATCCAACAGTCGGTCGAGGGGTGCGAATTAACAAATTTGTGTGGTTGACGTCAACAAATCACGACGATACAACCATTTTAAGCCATTTATCCTAGCAGAACAAGTCACATTTGTTCCATATCCGCGAGTTCGAACCACTGGGATCCCATGATTATCAGTTATTAAAGTAGCTCCAAAGGGTAAAATTGTTGGTGTTGACGATCTTCCAATGCAACAAGATTCTTGCTGTGACATTACAGAACCGAAGATTACGGACGACGTTCTTTTAATTGATTCCCATACCATGCAACTTGAATATCTACCTGATGACACAGAAGAAGAAGACGATTCCGATGAGTTTGAAGAGAGTGATGATAATGATGAACCTGAAGATGATGAATTCAATGAAGATATGTCATCAGATGAGTCTGATTGATTTATAATATAATTGCTTTGTGTAATAAAAAAAACTTTATATTCAAGACCTTAATTAATATTGGTTTTTCATCATTTATCTTGTTTTAGATAAGTTTTACTCATTGTATACAAAAATTTGAGTAATCACAAAAATCAATAACATTATATATTTCATGCATGTTATGGATACTTATAAGTAGAAAGGTTATACATTATTATCTAAGATAAGAAAGTTTTCAAAAAATTATATTGAATCGTCGTTATTGAATTTGTTGTTTACTATGACAAGTCCTGAATGCATAAATATATTCCGTTGATACTTTAAAACGCTTTTTACAAGAAGAAAACATCATTATGAACAATTTTCAAAAACTTTGCAACGTATTGTTACTATTTTTGTTTAGTGGAAATATAGCCGGCTATACAAGATGGTTGTAATATTGTTACTATTTTTGTTTCACCGCCGCAAATCGATATGATTATTTACCGAGGAAATTACAACGATCTGTCGTAGTATCGATGTTACTTACCAATGGAAATACGACGAATCGTCGTAAATGTGTCGTAATAAAAAAAATCTATTTTGCCGCGTGCGGGAAAAAATTGATTGGCTGAATTTTCAATTTTTGCTGAATCGACATTACGACGGAATTACATCGGATTTGTCGTAATATCGATGTAATATAACATCGAAATTATGATGTCCAAAAAAACTATATATATGAGCGCCCAGATCCCTCCCTCGTCGCTCATTCCACACTACACACTTTCTCTCTCAAATCTCAGGTTTTCTCTCTCTCCGATTCAACACTTCCCAAAAGGTTTTTTGTGTGGATAGGATTGGAATTAGATATATAGGATTGGAAATTAGATAGGATTGGAAATAATAATTTAGAATGATTGGAATTAGTTATATAGGATTGGAATGCGAATTTTAAGATTAATAAAATTGGATTGAAATATGATTATATTTTTTAGATTCATTAATCTTATTATTAATTTTTTTTTAGATATATATATGGCGCCACGTAGATCGCACTATATTCATTTCTTTAGTGAGCGAGGCGAGTCGGGACTGAGTGATGCGGCTAGTGGGGTCCTGTCATCTTCTGCCACAGATACCGCGGTTTCGGATTCTGCGGGGACTCAATACGCACCAACGCCGCCACCTCCACCTGCACCAAAACCAGCACCTCGAGCCGTGTTGCCATATGCGCAAAACACGGTCTAAGATCTTTTGTAGCAACCGAATCGTTCTGGTTTAAACTGGTTAGATCCACATCAACCGGCAAAAATGTTTTGGTACGTTATTTCAAAATTATTTTTCTTTTGTAATTTAATTTATTTTATTTACTAATATTTTTAGTTTTTTTTTTAGGTTTGGTCTCGATACCTGTGTCGGACGGAGTGTGTGTGAAACCATTAAAGGTTTCTTTATCGAGCCTCACGCCAATTGGTCTATGGTTTCAGACGGCATTAGAGAGATGGTGAAAATGTTTTGAGGTCAATTTTTTTATTTTTTCAAAATTAATTATTTTTATTTAACTAACTATTTTTAATCGTTTCTATTTTTTTTTTGGTTTTTTCATATAGCAAAAATGGCACTGAGAGCTTGCGATTAATGAGACAGTGAAGAGGAAGTTTAAAAGGAAGGCAAAATTGCGGCTCAATAATATCGTCTCCGATTGAAAGAGGAAGTGGGAGGTGAATGGCAATGACGCGAAGCCCGTTTACCTGGCTTCCAAAGTTTAGAACAGCTTGAAGCGCTACAGGATAGATGCGCAAAGTGTGGTTGCTAAGTTTTCGGCTTCTCGGAACACTGTCGGTCCAGACGGTCTTCCGGCGGTTACGCCACATACTTCCGGTCAAATGCCTTTTGCGGGAAGGCGCCTTCTGATGGTATGATTTGTTAATTTCTATTTTTATGATTTTGTTATTATAACCATTAAATGTTTAACTTTTTTTTGGTATGTTTTGTTAGGCAAACGGAGGCGAACTTCATCCAATGACCAAAGTTTTTGAGGAAACTCACAAAAAGAAAAATGGCGTTTTTGTGGGTACTCGGGCGGAGAAGGTCTACAATGACGCAATGACAAAGATCGTCGATCGTCAAACTCAGCTCTCTCAGCAGCTATCACATGGCGGTAGCTCGGTCCAATCCACACCATCTTTGACCACAACCGAGATGGGCCAGATTTTTGAAGAGGTAGTATAATTAAGTTATATTTTTACAAAATTAATTTGTATTTTACTTTTTATTTAATTATTAAATTTAACATTTTTTTTTAGGTTAACACAAAGAAAAATGGTAGAATTTTAGGGATGTGATCGATCCGAGATACTCCCGTCGCCTCATATTCCTCACGCCATACTTTCTAGAATCCGGTTGTGTTGCAGAACGAGTTAAATGTCGCTCGCATTGAGATCAACACTTTGCGGGCAAAGCAACATGTATACGATGCGAAGATCCAAGGATACAATGCATTTTTCGACATTCTTGCCGCGAGTAACCCCAGTTTGACGAGCAAAATAAGGAAGCGCCAGACGGATGCATCATCATCTACATCGGGCCTGAGGGATGAGAAGCCGGATGCGGATGAGCAGACGGAATTGGAGCGGCGAACTGCGGCAACTATGGACGCGGAGCTTTTCGGAAATTTCAATATTAACCTTGCGGATAATTAGATATTTTCTAGTTTTTATTTGTATTTCGAATTTTATTTTTAATGAAAATTTTTAAATTAGAAATTTTTAATTTTTAATTATTAATTATAATTTTATTAATTAAATTCGAAAAAAAATTTATAAATAATATAAAAATAATATTGAGAATCTATGGAAATCGTTGTTAAATAATATCGTATTTACAACGATTTGATTTACGATGGCTTTAGATCGATTTGGACGTTACAACATATTTACATCAATTTGTACTTTACGACGGATTTACATCGAATTGCGCTTTACGATGATTTACCATCGATTTCATTTTCCAACGAATTACCATCGAATTTATTACGACGATTTACCAACGACTAGCACGATACAATAAAATCAATTTCTCGTTGTTAATCCGATGTAATTTTCCTACGATAAATATACCAAGGACATAACTTTGGTCGTAAGATCGATGCTAATTTACCATCGACATTACGACGAAATATTTACGACCCCGATTATAATTCTCCCCAATATTTCCGACGATTTTCGAATAACGACGATCCCATTACGACGATTTGTCAATCGTCGCTAATTCGTCCCAAACCCCATTTTACAATGATTTTACAACGAATATGGCCGTTGTAATAGACTTATTTTCTTGTAGTGGTATCACCCATACAATAAGGACATGAACAACCATGTGTTGTCCATCCAAATAACATTGCATAGATAGGAAAGTCACTGATTGTCCACAAAATCACAACTCATAACGTAAAGTTTTGCTTCATTGATAGATCAAACGACTGATCTCCATAATTTCATAAACCATTCAGTTCATCTATAAGAGGCTGTAGAAAAACATCTAAACTCCTTTTCGGATGGTTTGAACCAGGCACAAAAACAGTGAGAAACAAAAACTCTCGCTTCATGCACATATCATGTGGTAGGTTGTACGGGGTCATGGTAACATGCCATAACAAAAAGTTTTAACCAAACATTCCAAAAAAATTAAATCCATCTGTGCATAAACCAAGATAAACATTTCTAGGCTTATTAGCAAAATTCATATATACATGGTTGAAGTGTTTCCATGCTTCATCATATGGATGACACATTTCGTCACTACAATGGGTTGGATAATGTTCTTTGTGTCATCTCATTAGTGAAGCTATTTTCTTTGATTGTTATAATCTTTTCAGCCTATCAACTATTGGCAAATAGAACATTAGTTTGTATGGAACTTGCTTTCTTCCGGATTTTTTTCGTATTATTGAATCTATTAGCTTTAAAAAATCTTACTTCACGTGTTCAATCTTCTCTTTTCCATCATGATTCGAAAGAGTAAACGAAGAAGAGTAGTTTTGATTTAAAAATGAAGTGAATTTTGTAGAGAAAAATTAGGAATTTGAAAGGAAAATATGGGAGAGAACGACAATTGGTTATCGGAATCCAACATACCACTCGACACTATCACACTATTACATTGGAGACAGAATCATTGTCGCTGGAAAAGGAAAACTCTACCTTGAAAAAAAGAAACGCTTACCTTAAAACGACATGAGGAACACGAAAAGAAAGATGATAGTAACAAGATAAACCATCATCACTGAATTGACAGTCATTAAAAACCACAAATAGGAGGGAGAAAATAATATATTTCTTCCTGAGATGTTTCATATAATAACAGATCCCCTGAAGTTTGAGCATAATTCTATTTCACCACATAATCAAAGTTCGAATCAAATTTCCCCACGAAATTAAAGTTTCAAACTTTTTTCCTTATCGGTTATATCGGTTTGATATCGGTTTTGAGCGGTTTGTAACCTAAACCAACAAAACAAAAATCGATCCAGAAAAAAAAAAATCGATCCCCACAGTATTCACCCGACCCGACTTAACTTCTTCTTCTTCACCCGATTTAATGAGAAATTCGATCCAGAAAAAATATAAAAAAATCGAAGCTCGTCAGAGAGATTTCGAAGAATAAAAAAATCGAAGCTTGGAATTACTCTCTAAAAATTCCAAACTTTCTAAGGTTTGAATAAGCATAAAATTACCTTCGCTCTCTGCTTTACTTCCTGTACCCAACATGGATTAAGATCAAAATCTTCAAAACAAATAAAGTAAGGATCTTACGAACAAAATAGCTATGCCATTAAACCGATCAAATTGCAATCTGAGAAAAGTCTTTGCCGACGGTGACTCCTCCTCCAGAATCATCCAATCCGCCGCCTTCACCTCCACCGCATCAACACCACCTACTTCAATGGCGGATCCGCCGGAATCTTCATCCTCTTACTCCTACTCACCGCCACTAGCTCTGCTCCGATTCAAGTATTGGACACCTTCTTGACCAACCAATTCCGCCTCGACCCATTCGAACGACTCTTTCGGATCTCTCTCATCCTCTCTCAAGCGGTCTCTCTCCTCTGCTTCCTCTTCTCTCCACCATCAAATGAAGACGACAGAAACTCTCTCGCTCTTAAAATCCGTGAAAGTTTAGGACTTTAATCAAATTAAGGATAATAATATATAATATCAAATGGGCTTTACGATTCCTTTGCCGAGAATATGGGTTTTTGATTTCCTGTGCCGTGTTGTTGAAGTGGAATCGATGTTACGCTTGTTAACGTGTTTCCTGCAATCTTATTGGCTATTCGAGTGAGTATGAAGAAGAAGAGTTTAATTTAAGAGGAGAGAGAAGATCACACGATTGATTGTAACCGGGTGAAGAAGAAAAAGAAATCGGGGCGGGTTGGTTTTTTGGGTCGGGATTTGATTTGTAATTAGGTTAAGTTTGGTTTTATTTGGTTTATATTTAATTGATATATAGTAAACCGAATCAAATCGTGGTACGTGGATAAATAGGTTTTGAACTTTAATTTCGTGGACAAATAGGTTTGGAACTTTGATTTCGTGGGGAAATATGATTCGAACTTTGATTATGTGGGAAAATAGAACTATGCTCAAACTTCAGGGGGATATGTTATTATATGAAACATCTCAGAGAGAAATAGATCGTTTTTCCAATAGGAGGCAACGACGTTTAAATATATAAGATTTAAAATCTATATAATATATCTCATTAACTACAATTCAAATATATAAGATTTATCGAAATTTATTTTGAAATTTTGAGTTGAAGAGTTATTTTTTGTGTAACGGACTATTAAGAGTAAAAGATTTAATTTGGTAGATTTGTATAAGATATATTAGTTAGGAAATTCTAATTACGAATAGTAAAAATTAATGGTAGAATTAGTCGTAAAGTTTTTATCGGATGTGTTTTAAGTAAGATATGAAAACATAAATTCATTATTAACTTATTCGAATTTAAGGAAATGAGAATATATTGGACTAGCTTGAATAAAAAATAAATTTTATTAATTACATATTTTCTAAAATATTTAAAGAAACCACAAAATGTAGAGTTAATGACTTTCCGAAATTAGTAAAATTAGTTTCTAACCATATATATATATATTATTTTGTAACAAAAAAATATTGTGAATAATTAATATATGGGTGTGTTTATCTTTTTTTTTAGGATATGGTTAGTTTTATTTTAAGAGAAGTGTTTCTATAGAATATTATGTGTGATTATCTCGATTTTATTTGATGCTACAAAAATATTGTTAGTAATTAATAAAAAATTCCGAAATTTAAAGTTTTTTTGTTAAAAATCTTATTTTCTGTTTATTAAATTATTATTTTTTTAATTTCATTTAATTATTTTGAAAATAAAATAAATAAACCTCATCCAATCAAATTATAACGTTTTAAATATATCCAAATTAAGCTAGTCGGGTTTAAAGGATCCGCGCGTTGTAAAACCGGGTTAACAATATTAATTCAATAACAGATGAGAAAAATAAGAAAAATAGATTTTCCAACCAATCAAAACATAACCGTGGCATTGACATCATTTTTTGATTGGCTGAGAATTAGGGTTTATTAAAATGTACTTCGCAAATAATAGTACATATATCAACTAATGTATCCGATTTAAATTAATCTAGATTATAACCCGTGCGTCCGCATCGGAATTTTTTATTTATTTGATTTATTAAATTTTGTAATATATATTGTTTTTATTGTGTTTAGTATAATTGGTATTGCGGACGAACGGGTTGTAATATGAGACAGATTTATTTTGGGTTTAACAGTACTTTGTTTTTGTATATATAATTTTCGTAATATGAAACACAACAATTCCTGATTAGACATAAAAACTCCTTTGTGAGTTTAGTTTTCATAAGTTGTTTACTCATTGTAATGGGTTTAGAGGTTACGGGTAATATTGGTGTTTAGATATCTAATTTTTTTTGTAGGTAACATTTTTAATATGTTATGTTATAAAATTAGATGTTCTCAACTCAACTATTGTCATCTGTCTCTTGCTTATACTCGGTTTTCTACTCAAACTCAATTTTCTCAGTTTTTCATTTGTAATTTCATGTCTAAAGCGGGATCAATTTTGCTATCTTTACTGTTTTTCTATGTGAGACTTTAAAAACTTTTACTTTATTTTAACTGTATTGTGATTATACATTAGAACCGTTCAAAATGTCAACTCAACTATTGTCATTCGTCTCTTGCTTATACTCGGTTTTCTACTCAAACTCAATTTTATCTGTTTTTTCATTTGTAATTTCTTGTCTAAATCGTTCATTTTTCTGTTTTTCTATGTGAACAATTGAAAACTTTTATTTTATTTTAACTGTATTGTGATTATACATTAGAACCGTTCAAATATCAACTCAACTATTGTCATCCGTCTCTTGCTTATACTCGGTTTTCTACTCAAACTCCATCTTATCAGTTTATCATTTATAATCTCATATCTAAATCGTTCTTTTCTAGCCATATCATATCTTTTACTGTTTTTCCGTCTCTAGCTTTCAAGTTTTATTTTATTTTAAGTGCAAGATTTTAGAAATTTTTATTTATTTTATAATTTTTAAAGATTTAATTTATCCAATCAAAGTTTAACACTTATAAAATCTTTAAAGTTCTACTAAAAATTCACACAGTTTAACTTTGTCTTTTTGTTCCTACCATAGTTAATTTTTAAAAAACCAACAAAATAAACCTTATTTTTTTCTTTTAAATCGCTACCTATTAATTTAAAGTCAAATTGTCTACAACATTTTGTTTCAAATATATTAATAACCTAAAATTAAAGTTCATACTAATCACCTCTCTATCATATCGAGGAACATCCAGCTGAGAATAATTGTGGGAATGACACATCAACAAAATATTTTTGAATCAAGCTCAAAATTATCGCTTAAACTTTTATCCGTATTTTGATTATACATTCGAATCGTTCAAAATCTCAACTCAACTTTTGTCATCCCTCTCCCTCTTATACTCTGGTTTAAACTAAATCTTATTGGTTTTTCATTCGTAATCTCATATCTAAATCGTTCATTACTTGCTATCTTTACTGCTTTTTCAATGTGAGACCTTGAATACTTTTATTTTACTTTAATTGTGAGATTTTATAAACTCTTACTTTATTTTAAATTATCGTTAAAGTTCTAATTAATCCAGTTAATGTTTAACACATTTAAAACCCGTTAAATTTTTCTAAAAATTCACACAGTTTAACTTTGTCTTTTTGTTCATACCATGGTTAATTTTTAAAGAACCAAAAAAATCCAACCTTATTTTTTTCTTTTAAATCGCTACCTATTAATTTAAAGTCAAATTATCTTCAATATTTTTTTTGAAATACATTAATAATATAAAATCAAAGTCCATACTAATCACCTCTCTATCAGATCGAGGAACATCCAGCTGAGAATAATTGTGGTAATGACACATCATCAAAACATTTTTGAATCAAGCTCAAACTTTTCGCTTAGACTTTTATCCGTATTGTTATTATACATTTGAATCGTTCAAAATCTCAACTAAACTTTGTCATCCCTCTCCCTCTTATATCTAAATCGTTCATTTCTCGCTATCTTTACTGCTTTTTCTTGTGACTTTGAATACTTATTTTACTTTAATTGTGAAACTTTATAAACTATTACTTTATTTGAAATTATCGTTAAAGTTCTAATTGACCCAGTCAATGTTTAACATTTTTAAAACCCGTAAAATTCTTCTAAAATTTCACATATCCTAACTTAGCTTTTTTTGTTCATCCGATGGTTAATTTTTTAAAACCAACAAAATAAAACCTTAATTTTTTCTTTTAAATTGCTACACAATATTTTAAAGTCAATTTCTCTACAACAATTTCTTAAAGTACGTTAACAATCTAAAGTTATATTCCTTACCAATCTCATCTCTATCAGATCGAAGAACGTCCAACTGAGAATAATTGTGGAAGAGACACATCAGCCCAAAAAAAAAAAATGAAACTCAAACTAATCGCTTAGACCTTTACCTGTTTTGTGATACATTAGAACCGTTCAAAAGTTCAACTCAACTATCGTCATCCGTCTCCTTCTTATACTCGAGTTTAAATTCAAACTCAATGTTATTGATTTTGTTATTTGTAATCTCATATCTAAGTCGCTCCTTTATCGCTGTTTTTACTGTTTTCCGTGCGAGAATTTGAATTTAAATTCAAACTCAATCTTATCGATTTTGTTATTTGTAATTTCATATCTAACTAGCTATCTTTATTGTTTTTCCGTGTGACATTGTGAAGAGTTTTATTTTATTTTAAAATCTTTACAGTTTTAATTTATCCAACTAAAGTTTAACACTGTTAAAACTCTTAAAAATATTAAGTAAAAATTCACACAGTCTAACTTCGTCTTTAAGTTCCTTGCGGTGGTTTATTTTTTAAATGCCAACAAAATAAGACATAATATTTTTTAAATCGCTACCCATTATTTTAAAGTCAAATTCTCTACAGCATTTTTTTGAAATACTTTAATAACCTAAGGTTAAAGTCCCTATTAATCACCTCTTTATCATATCCAGGAAATTACAGATGAAATTAATTGTAGGAGTGACACATAACAAAAGTTTTTAAATCAAGCTCAAACTAATCGCTTAGACTTTTACATGTATGGTGAATATACATTAGAACCGTTCAAAATCTCAACTACTTGCATCTGTCTTTTGCTTATACTCGGTTTTATACTTTAATCTAATCTTATCAGTTTTTCATTTATTCTCATATCTAAATCGTTCTATCTACCCATCTTATATCTTTTACTGTTTTTCCGTCTCATACTTTGAATATTTATTTTATTTTAAGTGTCAATTCTTGTAAATTTTAACTTTATTTTAAAATCATTAAAGTTTTAATTTATCCAATCAAAGTTTAACACTTCTAAAATCTGTAAAGTTCTACTAAAAATTCACACAGTTTAACTGTATTTTTGTTCATACAATGGTATATTTTTTTAAAATCAACAAAATAAAACATTATTTTTCTATTAGTTTCTACGGATTCACTTAATTTAAATTCAAATTATCTACAAAATTAATTGTAGGAGTGACACATAACAAAAGTTTTTAAATCAAGCTCAAACTAATCGCTTAGACTTTTACATGTATGGTGAATATACATTAGAACCGTTTAAAATCTCAACTATTGGCATCTGTCTTTTGCTTATACTCGGTTTTCTACCTAAATCTAATCTTATCAGTTTTTCATTTATTCTCATATCTAAATCGTTCTATCTACCAATCTCATATCTTTTATTGTTTTTCCGTCTCATATTTTGAATATTTATTTTATTTTAAGTGCCAATTCTTGTAAATTTTAATTTTATTTTAAAATCATTAAAGTTTTAATTTATCCAATCAAAGTTTAACACTTCTAAAATCTGTAAAGTTCTACTAAAAATTCACACAGTTTAACTGTCTTTTTGTTCATACAATGGTATATTTTTAAAAAATCAACAAAATAAAACCTTATTTTTCTATTAAGTTTCTACCTATTCACTTAATTTAAAGTCAAATTATCTACAACATTTTACTATGATTGAGTGAAAATCTAGTGCACGGGATGCGATTGAACTCTAACAAATCTTTTCCATTTTAGAGATTTGATGCAAATAAAATTAATTAGGTAGATTTAGATGTTTTGAATCTAATGTAGAGAACAATATATTTAGTTAATGACATTGTTTTATAAATGTAATGTATTATTATTTATGCAGGTTAATCAAATTAACATGCTTGAAAATTACGAAACTTTGAAGGAATAATTTCTGTTTGAACATCAAATATTTTGTAAATTTAGAAAAATGAATGCTAATGATTACTCATATATACTTATTAATCGTATATTTGTTTCATCAATAATAAATCCAGAAAATATGATTGTTAGTTATCGTAATATCATACCTCAATTTTGTTGATCACTTCTGCAACTATTTAGGCAATTTTTTCGATCGTAAAATCCAAATTATTGTGATGGATTTTCATACATTTTTGAATACCTTTTTGAAGGTAGTAATAATAACTAACCAAATTTGAATACATTTTGAAATATATGCTAATAATCAAAATTGCTATCACGTACTTCCTTTTTATATAATGTTGAGTTGTTTAATGCTGAAAACTAGGAAACAATAGAATATTAAATTAAATGATACCAAAAAAGATTTTTGATCGCTTAAAAATAAAAATTTCCATCGAATAATTAATACGATTTGAAATACTAAACTACCAAATGAAAAGATAAATTAAAATGAAATTTAGAGTTTTATATCATATTTTAATTTTCATACTTTTTATAAATACGAACATAAATAATTATGAAATAAATTTATATACTTTTGACATTTTTTAATTTTCTATAAGATTAAAATCAAGAAATAGTTAGCTGAATATATTTCAAATGAAATATAATGTGTATTACCATATTATGAATAAATGTTTTATTTTTGTTAATAATACATTTAATTTATAGTAAATAACTTAATTTAGTTTATTAAAACTGATTATTATGTTCGTAGATTTGTAAAAATACTTAACAAAATTAAAAAAAAAAATTTTGTAAATAATTAAATTTTCAATGTATATATTTAAAATTCATATCTTATTCTTTTTGTGTTTTCTTTTAAAATATATTAAAGAAGTATTTAATTCCTGAAAATATTTACTTAATAGTAATTAATACTCCACTTCGTTTTTAAACCATTACATCAACCAAAATCTACTATTTGTACAAAATATAAACAATAAATCAAAACAATTATTTTTTTAAGAAAATACATAAGAATTTAAAAATATTCTTATAAGTCGTTTACCAATTAAGTAAAATGAGATATTTCTAATAATTCAAATCAGTTAAGAAAATATTATAAGATATTCATTGTACAAAATTTGAATACCAATTGGAAAAACTAAAGACTAAACAAACTTATTCAACAACGAACTAAAAACAGTGAATGTTACAACTCTTAAAGACAACAACTTAGGAGTCTCAACATACCAAATCAAAATATAGAGATAGATCTTCAATGCTCCAGTTCAATCCGCTAATAGTTATAAAAACAATTATATCGAATCCAACTGTCACTCCAAATCATCAGCTTTTACGTATAATTATCGACCCATTCGCATCATGGCTCAATAGTCTAAGTTGGTAGTGTTGAGGATTGAGCTATGACTTGACTCGAACCTGTGTTTATCAAGAGAAGAATATCAATAAGTAAAATACATATTTTGTTATGTATATTAAAATGGAAAGATAGTTAACCTCCATCACTATTTTGTTAGTTTAATTGGATAATGGCTAGTAAAAAATATATTATAATTACAAAGAATACTAAAAAAAACAGTAATTAAAATTGGTATTAAGTAAATCACCTTTGAAGATAATTGATATGGAAGTTGAGATCCTCAGACGAATCCTCTTTGTTTCTTCAAACAAAAAGATTATGATTAGCAAGAAAACTTTTTAAAAAAACCAGTAATTCAAACTGTTAATTATTAAGTAAATCACTTTTGAAGATAGTTAATATGGAAGATTTGCAATCCATTGATGTCCTGCAACAAAGAAAAAACATGTCAATACGTATCATAATTAATCAAAATTTCATAATATGAAGGTAGAAGAATAAAACGAAAACATCTACAAAAACCTAAAGAATTGTGTATCAATGATCGAAAGAATCTCTTTATATAGATGAATGAAGAGTGTTGGAGAAGTTTTTTCATGTTTATCTAAATGGAAGTTAAATATTAAATAAAAAATATTGCATCAAATCTTTTTCGTATCAAATTTGGTTAGTTGGCTTAATTAGACATTTTTTATAAATTTTGTAGAAAGATTCATAAAGCATATATTATAAAGATTGCAATCTTCACAATTATTTGAGGACATATAACAAATTATGCTAAATAAATTTTAAACTTTCTAAAAAAGGAAAACTTAAATATTGTTGTGATGTTGAAACCGAATATTATATTTTTTTTTTCAAATTCGTAAATATTGCAACCGAATATTATATTAAGATCATAATTTCCTTTTGTGGATAATCCTTAAATGTCAACATAATATTTAAATATAATCTACGAAAATATTGTGATAAACTTTTATGCAGAAATTCAAAATAGTTAAATGTTAAAAAAAGATGATTTGTTTCTGGTAATTTAGTTAAATTAAAAATTGTATATTTCTAACTATATGTTTTCTGGTAATACATATTTAATATCTTTTTTTGATAATACATATTTAATTAAAAATAGTTAAATATTGGGATAACCTTAAGGACGATATAATTATAGCTAATAGTTAAATGTTTTATATGAAAAAATAAGGGGAAACGATCTATTTCCCCCTGAGAAGTATCATATAATAACAAATCCCCCTGGAGTTTGAACCTAGTGTTATTTCCCCACATAATCAAAGTTCGAAATTTATTTCCCCACCGAATCAAAGTTTAAAAACTATTTGACCATGAAATCAAATTTAATCGGTTTTGAGCGGTTTCTAACGTAAACCGTAAATCCGAAACCAAACCAGTTAAACCGACACCAAACCGAATTAAAATCCGACTTGACTTAAAACATGATCTAAAACCCGATCTTCTTCGACCCAAAAAAAAAATTCCGATCTTCATAATTTTTTTTCTTCTATTCTTAAAAAATTGTAATCTCTTCTCTAAGGCCAAACTGAGCAAATCTGTTTTATTGTCACCTCTCGATAATCTGGGTTCGTTGCAAAGTCTGTAAACACATGTTTCACGAAAAATTAAACAAAAACAAATTTATTCAGTTTCTGGGTAAACTTTTGAATGTGCGAAACATAATATTCAATTTTTGGATTCTGCAGAAATTTAAAATCAACCCTCCCCAAATCAATTAATTTAGAGTTATGGGTTTCTCGGATGGATTAAATAAACTTCTCCTTCAACTCCATATGATTCGTTGATTTGCAATGATGGCCTCTTCGTCTCCAATTAATTCATAGTTATGGGATTCGTCATCTTCTGCAATTGCCTCCATTTTTAAAGCTTCTTGCTGAAAACAGAAGCTGCCGACCAGAAACTCCTTCACACTGATGGCTTCTTCGTCTGAGAATCACCGTCACTTACAGCTGCCGCGGAGACAAAACTGAGCCACGTCGAAGGTGAAACTGAGCCGCCGCAGTGAAATCGAAATCGGCATCGCCGAGACGCTCTTCTCTTCCTCCTCTTCCTCACGCTTTTGTACTTCGACTGCATCGACGGGTTTCTCTTCTCTAATTCCTCCTCCTTCGTCTGGATCTGCTGGGTAAAGTTGGATAAGTTGTAAACGGATTAAGGAAAAAAGAGAAATTAGATAGGGGAAGAAGAAGAAGAAGAAATGGTTAACGTTATAACCGGTTGTATTCAGGTTTAATTTTGGTTTATTTCAGTGTTTACGTGGTTAAAATTGGAATCGGGTTTAAAGGGTTGAAATTAGGTTAATTTTGGTTTTTGTTGGTATTAATTTGGTTAACAGTTAATTGGTATACAATAAACCAACTTAAACCGTGGTATGTGGGGAAATAGATTTCGAACTTTGATCTCGGGGGTAAATAAGTTTTAAACTTTGATTCGGTGGGGAAATAAGTTTCGAACTTTGATTAGGTGGAGAAATAGCACTAGGCTCAAACTCCAGGGAGATTTGTTATTATATGATACTTCTCAGAGGGAAATAGATCGTTTCCCCAAAAAATAAAGAAAACGTGATTAAAACAATTTCATGTATAGTTAAACTTATTAAAAATAATTAATTTTTAAATAGTTATCAAATATTTTATTATTTAAAAATTCAAATTCATACAAAATAATTACATGTTATTATTTAAGTTATTATTTAAAAATTAATAATAACTTAAATAGTTATTCAAAATGATAAAAAAAAAATGTGATATGTTATTTTTAATAGTTCTACGTTTTTAAAATATTTTGTGTGCATATAAAATTTTTTAAAATCCATTCATCAAAATATTACAAAAATCAATTCGTTAATCAAAATCCATTTTGTGTTATATTACTATGGAACCTATGATAATAAAAATAAGTAAATTAGTATATTGACAATTTCATGTAAATAAGTAAATTATTTAAAATAAAATAATTAAATTATAAAAAAAAAATTTGTTTATTGATCGTTACATATTTTAGTAGTGTTAAATTATTTATTTTGACAATTTCATGTATTTTTAATGTGCATATATGAGAAATCAATTAAAAAAAAGTTGTCATATATACATAATGTTAAATTATGTCAGAAATTCGTGTTTGGATATAGAGATAGTAGGAGAAAAACAAAATTAAATAAGTAGATTACATTGAAAAGATTTTTTCAGATTTTTTTAAAATAAAATATTTCCCTTTAGAAACAAGATTAAAAAACAAAGGATAGTAGATATCCGGAATGAGATTAGACTAAAATCTGTTTGGTTACAAAATGTTAGCCTGTTTTAATAGTATAGATAAATAAACAAGATCTTTTTAAAAAATGATAATATAAATTTCGAGACAGTAAATAATAGGGCAATTCTCAAAAATACCATCATTTTGGTTTTTGTTTCAAACTTACCACCATTAACTTAGAGAGACAAACATGGATTAAAGACTAAAAAATGCGTAGAAGGTAAAAACCAAAGACTCATAATCACTAAACTGAAACTCGATACCAGATAGATCTCATAAACATCTCCATAGACCAAAGAAGACGCCAGAACTGCACCACAATCCATAACCTCGAGAAGTTCCAGAGAAACTTCCAAGAACTGAAATCACCTCCAAAAGAAATAAACCCGTATCACCGACAGAAACGAGAACAGGACCCACACTAGAGACGAGCATCGAACAATATGATCTAGGCTCCAAGGAAAGATCCTTGAAATCCGACTAGGGATATCAATCAAGGAAGAACAACAAACCTTACACGTGAACATTCGTTAGACAAGCTAAAGCCATCTACAGACTAAAAACCAGAAACAGCCACGCAAGAGAAGACTTGAAACTCATCCCACTGCATCGTCTTGAACCCACCTCCACATCCCAACAAGGATACAAAGAAGAACTATTAGATGTCTTTGCAACAGGATAATAACCGAAAGACTCACCCCAAGAACGAAACCTATATCACAGCTAACCACATCACAAGCGAGAGGACAATCACGGAGGAGAAGAGCTAGGAGCCGAGTCTTTAACCCCACACTGAGAATAAATACTAAAAGGAACTACAAAACCGGTTCACACCGTTCTGCCAACCATGAATCCGTCGTAATGGAGCCTAACCAGAAATACTAATCTACTGACCACGCCGTTATCTAACCCTAAAACCCGCCAACAACAATAACAAGGGCCACAACTCTAAAACAAATCCGAAGACTAGAAAAGCTAGAGAAGAAGAGTACCCGAGATCGAGGCACACAAAGACAAATCCTCCACCACCGTCAAATTCCAGAACAACACCACCGAGAGAGGATCGCCATCTCAAAAACTCAAAAGCAGAGCCTAACCAGAAGAAAAACCGCAAAGGACCAAGTAACAGAGAATCATAATCACCAAACCACAAAACCTCAGAAACAAAGCATCGAAAATCCACACAACCGCGTAGCGGATCCGAAAACCAAGCTTTTCCACCGGAGAGATTTGCCTTCTGAAACACACATAGCCGCGAATCACCAAGGATCCACAAAGCCACCGTTCAAAACCCAACAACACCACTTCATAGGCTTAGAAGAAGACTGAAACAAAGACAAGGAAGCAAAAGAGGAAGCTATTGTACCCTCCCACGGTTTCGACGATGAGCACCGATAACCGGAGAGGGCGACGCGAAAATCGGAGAAACTTGGTTAGTCGGCGGCTTGGTTAGTGAATGATATGTGAATTAGACACGTATGTTTTTACTGAAGGCTTTGATTTATATTTTTTTATTCAATAGGTTAAAATTTGTTTTTTTTGCGGTTCTGAATATATCAAATATTCATACACGATGTAACAATTTCCTCAATATTTCTAAGTTGAATCTGGATTAGCTCATCTGGTTCACTTAAATGATGACCAATGGTAGCGTAAAGTTATTTAATAAGAGGAAAAAAATGTTTGAATAGTTAAGGGACTACGAATAGTTTTTTTCGACAATAGAAATAATATAATTTTTAGCACATAATATTATATGATTATCAATATATACAAATATATTCAAATTTTGAATATAAAATAAAATACCTGCTTTTTTAATTTTTTTAATTTTTTAGTTTAATTTTTTATTTCAATATAGAAATATATATCTGATTTTAAATAGTTAATCATCATTATAGAAAGGAATGTATACGAATATATCCATTATTTGAACATAAGAAGGAAATATGTCGAGTTTTCAATTATTGAATTTTCCATTTTGTGAATATATTAATATATCTCCCTTTTTAATTTTTAATTTTTAATTTTTTATTATGAATATATAAAGGAAAAACTCAGATATTATTTTAAAAATATTTTTTTTTCTATTTTTTTTTTATTCATGAAAAAAAGAAATATGTGGGAAGGGGACATGATATATCAGATTTTATTTTATTTTAAATATTTATATAAAAGAGATATACATATATATATATATATATATATATATATATATATATATCTCAGTTTTCAATTAATTTTTGATTTTATGATTTTTCTAATAACATACGTCTTATTTCAAAAACAAATATGGGGAACACGGTATTTTTGATTTTTAATAACATACGTTTTTTGTGTATCAACAAAACAAATATAGAAAAATATGATATATTCAAATTTTAATCGATCGATCATGGTGCTTATGTCTTCCTTAGCGTCGATCGATACTAGGGGACATTGATCGATACAAAACGCCATTGTCCGCCTTAGCATTGATCGATACCAGGAGGTATCGATTGATCCGAGTGTCACTGGAGAAGACGCTTTCTTTCCTTATTATGTTTTTGCCTCAAATTGTCTATTATACTTCAAATGCTCCAAAATGTATCTAAGAACGCATTTTGATATGAAATGGCTCAAAATATACTAAAAGATTCGATAAAACATTGATAACTGTGACAAAACAAAGGTTAGAGAGCATTAAAAATGCAATACATCACCAATCATTGAATAAAAGCAAATTCTTCATTGGAGAAGAAAAGCAGTTGAGTAAATCCATTTTCTCCAAATTCTGCTTCACGTGTTCAATCTTCTATTTTCCATCGTGATTTGGAGGAGTAAACACAGAAGAGCAGTTTTGATTCAAAAACGAAGTGAATTTTGCAGAGAAAATTTAGGAATTTGAAAGGAAAATATGGAGGAAAACGACAATTGGTTGTCGAAATCCACCATACCACTCGAAACTATCACACTATTACATCAGAAACAAAATCATTGTCGTTGGAAAAGAAAAATTCTACCGTGCGAAAAGGAACGGTTACCTCAAAAAGACATGAGGAACACGAAAAAAAAGATGATAATAACAAGAGAAACTGTCATCACTGAATTGACGGCCATAAAAGGCACAAATAAGAGGCAACGACGTTGGAATACCATCAGATTTCAAAATTAGATGGGGTTTCCACCTTTTCATTTTATACACCAAAATATTATTACAAATAATTTATAATATTATTTTAATAATATTTACGTTTTTTATTTTTTTTTAAGAAAAAGTTGAAAAATAGATTTTGAAAAGATTTTGTTATAATAATAAATATTTAAATTTTAAATAAATATGAGTAAATTAGTTGGAAAATGGTTTGACATTTTTATTCTTAATGATATTTTAGAAATTGTTATAATTTTCAATGGTATTTTTATGTAATATTTATCATATTTAATTTTATATTACTTTTTTTTTCTTTTTCATTTAATAGCATAGAGATAGTATAGAGATTTCTTCCTAAAATACGGTTTGAGTCCAGCGTAGACCAGACCAAACCAAACCATACCATAGCATTGATTACCGTCATTTAACAGTGCGAGATCAGATGATTTAATAATGGGCTCAAAAGTGTAATGATCCTTTTGGTAAAACAAAAAGCTCATAAGCCCATGTCGCTGTTTTTCTAAAATTTAGGGGTTGCACACATTTTCTTCTTCTCGACCAATCGACCAGATCTCAACGATGTTATACTCCGAAACTTCTTCCACCAGCGTCGCGGCGGTCCTCCCGCCGAATGCCTTGGATTTATGCGGATCCGTTGAAGATGCAGCTTACTTTCGTATGCAACGCCGTGCAGCCGCCGCATTTAAGTCGTCCGTTCAGATCCCTTCCTCCACTTTCTCAAAGCCCTCGCTAAGGAATACAGATGCTCTTATGTGTGCTCCTCGATCGATCGGTTTACTCTTCTTCGACGAGATAGAGAGAGGGATGGGTCACAAAGCTTTTCAAGAGTATGGTGTACCCTAGCCTCTGTGGGTCTGTTATCAGGTGATCTGGGCCTCCTCCTCATGTTAGTAAGCGCGTGCTGGACCGTAGAGGATCATAGCTCAGGTTAGTACTAAAGAGTTCCTTGTATCCTTGATGGGACTTACGGTAGCCTCTGGTGGTTCGTTCGTATGTGATCCTTAGCTCAGGTGGCGGTTATTTTCTGAGAGAAATATCATTCGCTTCTCCTTGTTCATATTCCCACTCCGCTGCTTTTCTCTCCCAATTTTCCCTCTCCGCTGCTTTTCTCTCGCTCAACTAATGGCGGAACCGCAAGAAGCTAAACCTTGGTCTAATCTTGAAGACGCAATTGCAGATTTCTGGGCGAGGTTTCCTGATATGAAGGTCTACTGCAAGAACCTCGTTGACGAGCGATTCCCGAAGAGGTCCGTTTGTATTTGTTTGTTTAGATCGGAGACTGATTTTGTAGTTTGATTTGTATTTTGTATTATCTCAATCTCGATTCTCGACTCGATTGATTTGTATTTTGTAGTTTCCTCGACGAATTCGTTTCCATGGTGGAAGCAGCTAGGTGGAATATCTACGATGATCCACGCTGTGAGGTGAGACGTGTCTTCATTTCTTTTTACCTTCTTGTACATTTTGATTTTAATTTTTTTTTATATTATTATTGATTTGACTATACATAGGTTCCAAAGAGACTGATGCACAATCTCTTTGAAGATGAGATAAAAAAAATGAAAAAGACGGCGGAAGAAGAAGAGTCGGAAGACTTTGCGTATGGAGAAGA
Source organism: Eutrema japonicum (assembly GCA_030161315.1). Lineage (NCBI taxonomy): Eukaryota > Viridiplantae > Streptophyta > Magnoliopsida > Brassicales > Brassicaceae > Eutrema > Eutrema japonicum. The sequence goes on along the minus strand of BSQW01000013.1, from coordinate 33,616,225 downwards.
GTCGGAAGACAAAGTCTGGACTCCGATCGGGGAAGCCATTGCAGATATGTGGTATAATTTCCGCATGTAACCAAACGGAGATCTAAAGAGCTTTTGTAACGATCTCAAGGCTGTTGACAAACGATTCCCTGATGAGTAAGTGTTTTATATCACATGTTTGATTATCTCTCTTCTAGGTTCCTCTTTTCTGGTTTCTGCATCTACGTACTTATTTCTACATTCTAGGTTCCTCCCAAAATTCACCACGCTCCTTGATGATGGATGGAATCCCAAGTTCGACCAAGACTTTAAGGTATCTGATTATTTTAATGGACTGATCTTGTTGGTTGCTTGAATGCTGAGTTAGATGCTTGTTATAATGGATTAATATTGATGTTTTAATGTTTGATGTGTTTAAACACAGCCTGTTTCTATAGATCCAAAAATGTGCCTGTTTCTTTCTTGTGTGTGTCAGAGAGTTCATACTTGTTGTTTGTTGAATCACTGATTAGAACTGCTTAGAAGGAGTAGAGTAGAATGAAACACTTAAGTGCCCAAGTTGTTGAGTAAAAAGTTAATAACTAAATGTGAATGAAGAGACTATTGAACGCATAATGCATGTTTGTTAGATGAAAGCCTGATTTTGGTTAGTGATGAATGCATATAATGATTACATTAGAATGTGATGAATGATAGGTGATAACTAGAACCATAACTGTTGAATGAGGATATGATGATTATTTGAAGAATGTTTAATATAAAGTTATTTACTGGATTGTGAACAAGCCCCAGAGATATGATTTGATGATTTCAAAATTTTGCACAGAAAGCAGAGGCAATCATGACGTCTCTGTTTAGGAAATGGAAGGAGAAAATAAGAAAGTCTTCTAGAAAGAAAACCCGTACAAACATGCTGAAGGAAAAAAAAATTGCTGAGCAAGAAATCATTCCTGTCCTGACTAGGGATGTTAATATGGGTTTTTGGGCCCATCCCGACCTGACGTTAAATTAGCCCGGCCCTGAATTAGCCCTAACCCAGACATTTTAAAAAAACAGGGTTAAACCCTAACTCAGTTTTAGCCCACCCATTTAAGCAAAACATATGCTGTTTCTCTTAACTTATTTCACAAAAAGAGATCAATGAAGACTGTAATTTTTTTTAAAACACGAGTTAACGTAAATACAAATATACGATGATAATTTACTTGTTTTATCTGAATAAAAATATGTTTTATACTAGTAACTAATATCATATTTAAAAGTAAAAACTTTAATATCCCACAAAAAACACAAACAAAGCTTCAAGATCTCCTTTGTTCTCCCTCACATTCTCTGAAAAGTGAAAACATGACATCTTAGTATAATATGTGAAATATGAAAACATATAATAGGATATCTCATAAACATATCACTAACCTTATTCATATGTTTGAATCCCCAATTTCTGAAAGACAAAGGCTGAAACCTACTTGCTAGGATCAATATATACTACTCAATCAAGATAATTCATACTTATTCTAATTTAGTAGAACCGAATTTAGTATAGTTTCTAATCTATATTAGAGCCAAAATCAAAGAGCTTGGGGTGAATTTCCAAAAAGAGAATTTGATACATACCCTTTGTTCAATAACAAGATCCCAGGCTATGCCGCTAAGGGCGTACCGAATCAAGAACTTGATGATATCAAGAGGAATGTAGAATACAATATTATAGAGCAAAATGACCCAGGCCCATCCCCACCCGAACCCTTCGATAGCAGCAAAGCTCCAATTTGCATAGACTGCATTTAGAGTAGCCACCTGTTTGGAAGAAAATGGTCAAAAAAATGGAATAGCGGTTTATAACTCTGACTTGAATGCTGACCATAAATAGTGAAGTGCCACACTAACCAATTGAGCGAGGATGAAGGCTATCACAAGCCACACACCCCAGGACGTTCCACATAAGACCAACTCCGTGACCGAGTTACAAAGACTGCACATTACACCAATTTCACACACAGCTAAAAAGATTTAAGCTTTTATAACTTTTGATTCGAAATTTTCAACAAAACCAACGAAAACAAAAAACCCATCAACGATTTAAGTGTGTACCTTCAGAATTCTTGAACAATGTAGTCTTGTCTCTGCAGCGAAAGTGAAAACTAGATAGAAACCTTCCAAATCCAATGAGTAGGTTTCTATCGAAATCTTCTGCCAAATTCGCCAACAAATCAATGAGGGAAAATATAAATGGCACTAAAGGTATCCCCAAAGACGAATCGAGAAGCGAAGAGACGACGAAGAAGCGAAGAAACCCTGTAATCGGATAGCGTAATCAAAGAAATATTTTTTTACAGGGTTGATTTTAAGCCCTGTCAAGCTTGAGGGTTAATTTTAATGGTCCATTTTTAGCTCTATTTCAAATTAAAGGGTTTAGGGTTAAATTTATTACATAGGACTGGGCTAACCATTTGAGTGCTGACACAAGAGCAGCTGGAAAAAAACAGGGCTTGCATGAAGGAAAATTTTGAAAATAGTCAAAATGCATACTTGAAGTCAAAGGATGAGCAAAGTGTTGAGAGGAACCAGGAAGCAGCCATTCAGAGAACAAGGCGTCAGATGATCAATCTTGAAGGAAGGTTTAAAAATGTTCAGAAACTCAACAAGTAATCTGTCTGATTCTAGTCTTTGAACTTTTCAGTTTGGATCAGTCCAGTATCTTTAGGGTCTTTTGATTTTACTCTGCTTCTCGAGTTTCTTTTAGCGTGATAGTAAATGTTTTTTACTCTGGATATTTTTTTTGTTTTTTTGGGTTATATTGGTTGACTTTGAGTTAGTTTTTCCGAAAATATTAGTTGTGAGAACCTGCACAAGGAAATCTTTAAAAAAAACAAAAAATCAATTCAATGGCCGTAATGTTTGGAAACTATTGAAGACTGCTTTTAAAATATATATTGAAAAGTAATCTTTCTAAAATGTTAATTTACTCATCATACTTACCCATTATAAATATTTTAGTTACATATAAAAAACAAAAAAACAAGCAACAGATTATCATACTGTTTCTTATGTACAAATCTTTTTTACTCTTTTTTTTGTCATCTATTTTTATTAAACCGAATAATAACTCGGATAGAATACATAGTCCGACGGTAAAACTAAAAAACCTTGGAAAAATAAGCCCAAAAGAGTTAAGCAAAACCCAAACAAAGGTAGCAAAACCCAAACAAGGGAAGCAAACTAAGGAGACAAAACATGGATTAAAGACTAAGAAAAATACGTAGAAAGTAAAAAACCAAAGACTCCTAATCACTAAACTGAAACTCGATACAAGATAGATCCCAAAAACATCTCCATATACCAAAGAAGACGCCAGAACTGCACCACAATCCAGAACCTCAAGAAGAACCAGAGAAACTTCCGAGAACTGAATTCACCTCCAAAAGAAATAAACAGAACTTAAACCCGCATCACCGACAAAAACGAGAACATGACCCACACTAGAGATGAGCATCGAACAATCTCCATTAAAACCCCTCCAAAGAGGAGCAGAAAACGAGACGATCTAGGCTACAAGGAAAGATCCTTGAAATCTGACTGGGATACATCAAGGAAGAACAACAAACCGGGTGTTGACCCGGTCGATTTGGGTCCGGATTGGCTTGTACCGAGGTGCGTAGCTCAGTACATTTGGCCGGTGCTCATGTCTGATCAAGTGTCGAGCTGGTGTACCGAGGAGAGCTGGTCGGTGCGTGAGAACGTGGTAACACGTGTGAGATTGGACAAGTCTTCAAAATAACGACATTATATCCGGCCGTTCGGGTCATCATTGCGGCGTTATACCCGGCCGTCGGGTCAGATAGGCTACAACACCCAGCTGTTGGGTCATCAACGACGTTTATACCTGGTCGTAGGGTCAAATCGGTTCGATGAAAAATCCATCATGAACACTGTAATAGCTTGCGATTGCAAAATCCAAAAACAACCCGCGAGAATGAGAAGTCAAATCAAAAGAAGATGTCTTCGCGAGGGCCAAAAACATCATCATCACAAAAAAAATTGAACAAACCTATCATAGGTTCATGTTCATTAACGTTTCGCCGTCTTCACTGTAAATTTTGTGCTCCAAGAAAACTAATAGAAAACCAGTATGGTCAATCACTGACCGAATCAATAAAACGAACAACCAAGAAGATTTTACGTTGTTGTCGCAAACCTTCATCATCCAACAATATTATATAATATAAGAGAAACAGAAGACCAACATGTAGCCTTCTTTAATTCACGCTTTCTTAAAGCTGAATCTCAAACACACCCAAAAAAACATCACGTTTTTTTTTTGTTTTTTTTTTTTTTTTCAAAAGCAGAAGATAGAAAGAAAAACAAAACCATAATTCATAGGAATTGAACATGGCTCTGTTACCATGATAAATTGATGAGAGTAAGAACACAAAGGTGTTTAGGAAGAATTATTATTAGACTGTCATGAAAATAATGTTAGAAGTTACATTCTCTTATATAGAAATAAAGCTAGATCTAATATAAACATAACTGTAAATAATATATTTAGAGATAAAAGTAAATTTCCTAAACTAAGATATTGGTAAATATCCATATTCTTCTTGATCTTCATGTTTTCCATAATCTCGATATGGTCGATCTCATCGATATCCCAATAGAAAGGAAGCCCATTTGGATTCTGAGACCCAAGAGAAAATCCTAGGGTTTCCTACTCATTAACTCTATAAAAAGGAGCCTCAGGACCCTAGAGCTCATTCAGAGATTTGACAGTGGAGCCCTGCAGAAATCCCGAGCTCTTCAAAACCCTAGCCGTCTCCTTCTCAAAAACCCTAACCGCCGCTCTCTTCTCGACGAGCTGCTGCTGCTGCCACCTCTCCTAGCCGCTGTGAGTCTTCTTCCACGAGGTGAAGTCACCATAGCCTCCACTTTGCAAGGAGAAGGCAGAACATACCCATTCTGGGAGAAAGGAGAAACGGTTAGACAAATCATATCGGATTGATCTCAAATTTGGTAACCATCTTTCTGACTCGTAGATATATCTATAGTCGAGAGCGGATTATCGTTTGGAGATGTGGTCTGAAAGTTATTCACGTTTTACTGAGACTGATCTGCACATCGTCTAGATCTGACCATGACATTCTAGCGAATCATGTATTTTGGTTGGGAAAACGAGATCCGCTTCACCTGAAACTTTGTAGAGATCTTAAGGACACATAGATATAACTCTCGGTTGAAGGAGATACGATTTGGGAATTAGGAGCATAGGGAAACGTTTGATCGAAGTGGAGACAGCGAATCTATCCAAAGAGGAGTGTTGGATCTTCATCATCAAAGTAGCAAGATGAGTACGTGGTCGTGTTTTCTTCATTCATGTGGGTGGCTTAGTGTGATGCTTAGTCTAGGATTAAGCCGATCATACCTACGAGTATTACTTCATAAGTGATATGTATTTGCTTCTTGTGTGGTTATATGATTATATATATATATATATATATGAGTATATGAGTTCATTGAGAACCAAGCATGTTATGAAAGGATAAACAGAATGATGTGTTGATTGTTGATTGAGATGCATGTTTTCTTGATTAATGATTGTGAATGAGAATGGTAGTGTGCATGAGGCACGTGTGGATGTGTGCCGTGTTAGAAGCTGCAAGTGAGGTTGGGAGTCCCTACTTGACAGATTGTGTGTTTGGACAGTGATCAAGTCGTGACGATTATGATGCTGTGTGGAACCATAACCGGACTGACGAGTTGTGACGGTTATGACTTTGTGTGGAACCATAACCGGACTCACGAGCTCTGATCATGTTGTGACGGTTATAATGCCGTGTGGAACCATAACCGGGCTGACGAGCCAATGAGAGGGGGCATCCCTTAGAAACTGCAGTGACCGTCTAAGGGACGTCTCGCCTGTCTGGTATATAATCACGGGGTGAAAGAACCCGAGTATGGGGGTGAAAGAGCCCATTTTAGGACTCCCTTGTGTGTTGTATGTGTGTCTTTAGGACACAATCTTTGCATGGTCGTCTAAGCCTTAGACTGAGAACTATATGTGTTTTTTGCATGTGTGCGGGACTTGCGGTTGCGGTCTCACTGAGTAATCTCTTCCCGAATTATTCACCCCTCTCTCCTTGCAGTTTAGAAAAGCCCTAGAAATTGATATCTAAGGAATGTGTTGGTGGATTTGCTAAAAGAAAGCGAATTCGGCTGATCAACATGAACAACTCACTGATCCGGCCTGAACGAGGTAGGTCGGGGTGTCACAAGTGGTATCAAAACCCCAGGTTAAGTCAAACCGGTTATGCCCCGGGAGACTGTCCAGATGAAAAGTTTTGAAAAGAGTTTCAAAAAGTTTAAAGATTTTAAAAGTTGTTTCATTGTTTGAAAAGGGTGTACACCCGAAAAGTATTTAGAAATGAGAAGTATTTTAAATCACCAACAACACCTGGATATAACTCATGACCTTTTCTAACCTAGTGTTTCAAGCGTGTTGAAGAAAGCTCAGAGGTAAAGCAAGGTTCAGAGAAGAACTCATCGCCATCAAAGAAAGAACCAAGTCACCGTCATATTTTCGTCATTGTTTCCTCATCTATGTGTTCTCTGATCATCTCAACTTCAATTCGTCGTCGTCCCGATCTGCCTTGTCGTTCTTCGAGTCTCAGCATTCTACAGTCTATACCATATTCGATCTCAATCTACATCGTTGTGACTTCAAGCCCGTGTTCGTCGGTTCAACTTCTTCATTCTATGGTCGTCGTTTTTCGTCGCCAATCTTCATCGTTCCATCATCGTGGTCATTCTTATTCGTCGCCATTCTTCATCGTTCTTGTCGTCATTTGCCATGAGTCATCACTGCAAGCACCACGTCATCGGAGAGCCATCATCGTCACCAAGAGTCAAGATTCACCGTCGCTGGTCCAAATCAGAGAATGGGATAGGAAGATGAAGGCACATCTGAGGTGAGGTTCCAAGGGAGGGATCTCGGTCGGATATGAGGAGTGACGTCGGGTCTATGGTGGTTCTAGACAGAGGGTATGTCGCAGAAACCATAAGAACCGATGGTGTTTCACTCGTAGTTGTCTTCTTCTTCCAAAGTGATAGGGTATCACATAGTGGACAATGGAACATTCATATTTTGTAAACGGATGCGTGCTCCAGAAATGGAGGATCTGAAGGATGAGATCTTGCAGAAGCAACTTGTTGCGTTCTTCCATATATCCGGGAATCACATAAAGGAAATGTCGTAAGGAATGCAATGGAGAGCAATGTGGAAGGACACGATCACTAGTAGAAATTTATCGCATAGCCACGAAAATGCCACGATCACTATGTGGCTTTTTTCGAATTAGCCACGAAATTGTAAAAATAGACAAAAAAGAAAAACGTGGCTTTTTCGTGGCAAAAGTAGCCACAAAATAGTCATGAAAAATATTTTGAACTCTTTAAAAATAAAATCATAAAAAAATATATATATATATATATCTAATTATTATATATATATATCCAACAAACAAAATCCAACAATTATATACCCAAATTTTAAACCCTATACCCCAAACTTTAAACATAAACTCCAAACCCTAAATCATAATCTAAATCTTAAATTTTAAATTTTTAATCATAGAAATGAAATCATAAACTATAAAACCAAAATATAATCATTATATATGCATAAAAATAATATTTAAAACCATTTAAATATATAATTTACATAAAATCAATCTTTTTAATAACTATTTAGTTATTTAAAAAAATTGTCATTTTCTTAATCCTAAATCATAAATTTAAAACTCAAAATCAAGAATTTAATTATATATACTGAAAACTAAAATCTAACACTTAAAAAATCATTTTTACCCTAAACCCTAAACATCTAACTCTTGATCATAAACTCTAAATCTTAAATTGTAAAACTCTTAAACATAAACATCAAATAATATAAAAAAAATAATCCAACAATTATAACAAAATTTTAAAAATATAATTATAATCATTTTCTAAATAAAAAATGTATACCCTAAACCTCAAACTTAAACCCTAAACCCTAAACATCTAAATATTGATCATAAACTCTAAATCTTAAATGGTAAAACTCTTAAACATAAACATCAAATAATATACAAAAAAACAATCCAACAATTATTTCAAAAATAGAAATATAATCATTTTCTAAATCCTAAACTCTATATAAACAAAAATATATCATTATTATATATACCCACTTAATGTAAACTATTTTTTAGTGTTTATAAAAACCATTGATAAAAAAATGTAAACTATTTTTTGTTTGTCAACTCATAAACACTACATTTTTTGTTATTTATAAACTCATAAATAAAAAAAACATTATTCATTATAAACTATTTTTTTGTCAACAATTCAGTATAAACTAAGTAAGAACATTTTAAAAAGAAAAAGCATTTTTTTTTTAAAAAAACACATCCTTGAAAGGATGAGAGCCAATGAAGAGAGGTCACCCAGATCGATGACGTGGCAAAATCTGATCCGTTACAAGCGATGACGTGGCAAAAATCTGACCCTTTGTTTCTTTTTTTTCTTCGTCTTCCTCACATCTCGTTCTCACTTATGGCGCTTCGTGGGAACAATTGCTGGAAAACCACTTTTTCTAAAAATTTATTCCCATCATTTTTTTTTGTATTTTTAATAAACAATTAATTTTACAACAAAATTGAGGGAAAAACCGAAAACCTCAAATCAAAAATAGAAAATTACAGGCCCAACCACTTGGATCCGATGAAAAACCCACCCAGACCTAACAATCCGGACCCAAACCCAAATTCAGTTAATTAAAATTTGAAAAAAACAAAAAACCAAAAAAACCTCCCACTTCCCCATGCTTCCCCGCGAGACCATCTGTCTTCCATGAGGAAAGTTCTGATCGATTCATTCCGACCTTCCACCACGAAATCAGACAAGAGCGAAGCCACTCCGGTTCCCTCGCGTTCTGGTCTTCGATTTAGTCTGCAGATTTCTAGATTTCGTCGATTGCCGAGAAATCCCGAGCCCTCCCTCAGACCCACGCGATTCTTCATACTCTTCCTCTCAGACTTCGCAATAGGTAACAGAATCAAAGCTAGTTCTGATGCCTTAGTTTTTGATTTTCGATGAGTGCCATTATGCCAAAATTCTCTCCTTTCGATTTTGGTATGAAATTGTTCTCGAATTAGCTTGGATTATTCACAAAAGGTATGTGGATGTATTGTCTAACTTATATCTAGTTTTGGTTGTTTTAGAAATTACCTAGAAGAAAAGAAATTATAGAAGGAGAAGCAATGGATTGTCATGAAACCGATCCGAAAGTGACGGTTAATGAAGGAGAAGAAGTGACTAAAGAGCAATCAGTTGAAGAAAACGTTGATGGAAGGAGAGTAGAGGAAGAAATGGGGGATGAAAGGGAAGAAACAGTTGCTGAGGAGGAAGAAAACGTTGCTGAAAATGTTGCTGAAAACGTAGAAGAAATCGTTGCTGAAAACGTTGAAGAAAACATTGCTATCGCAGGGGAAGACAATGTTGTGGAGGAAGAAAATGGTGGAGAAGAAGAGGAAAAAGAGGTAACTGGAACATCTTAGGTTTGAAATTGTGATGTAGGGACATCTCTGGCTAACTGGAACATCTTAGGTTTGAAACTGAGATGTAGGGACAACTGTGGGTAACTGGAACATCTTAGGTTTGAAACTGTGATGTAAGGACAACTCTGGCTAACTGGAACATCAAAACTGTAATGTAGGGACAACTCTGGCTAACTGGAACATCTGAGTTCAACTGTGGATAAGTGATAATAATAAGTGTTTTTTATTTTATTTGCAGGACTACGATAGTGATGCTGATGAAGATGATGATGAGAGCCAACCACTGCCGCCGGAGAAGATATTTTTTGGTCCAAGCGAGTACAGTAAGACTTGCAAGGTCGAAAGTAGGTGTAAGCTGAAATCGACGGTGGAGTACATTGAGGATGGTCTTGATGAAGAATTGGAATGGTTTCGAAATCATTCTCAATTCAAGCATCTGTTCCACATGCCTAAGGAGGCAAACCACATGCTTCAAGGCATGTGGATGCTTCTCCTTCGGACAGCATCTACGGAGAAGGAGAGAGAGTGCTGGTTTGTGGTGAACGGAGTGCCTATCAGGTACTCTTTGAGAGAGCACGCCCTCCTTATTGGATTGGACTGCCACGATTACCCCGACAACTATAAGGCATTGGGGGATTTGGAGTTTGCTGAGCGGACGTTTGGTAAGGACCTGAAGGTAACAATCAAAGATGTGGAGGAGAAGCTTGAGGAACTTAAGAAGAAGACCGAAGGAGTGAAGAAGAAGACCTCAGCAGTGAGGAAGACCTTGGGAGACAGGTTGAAGCTCACTATCTTGTATTTCTTATGCAAGGTAGTGAAAGCCAAGTCTAAGGTTGATGGTAACATAGATTCGTGGCTGCTGAGTGTTGTTGATGATGTCCACGCTTGTGAGACATTTCCTTGGGGTCGTTTTACATTCGACGAAACCATGAAAGAGATCCGACGCTTTGTGAAAAGCTTCAAAGGCGTCGTGAAACCAAAACAGCAAGCGGCGTTTTGTGGCTTTGTTCTTCCTCTCGAGGTTAATATTTAAGAGTAATTTATGATTTTAAATATTAGTTTAAAGATTTTAACACTGAGATAATATAACGATATGTGTAGATTATGGCATATGAGGCGATTCCAAATCTTGGACGAAGATTTCGGGAATCTGTACCCGCAGAGCAGGAATGTCCAAGGTGTGGTAAAAGTAAATTCTCATAAAGTTTAATGAAAGGTCATCCTTTGGATGACATCAATGAAGCGGTCGGTCTCAGCAAAGTAAGAGTTTGTGAACATAGTTAGTTGGTAATATTTGTAATCTTTTAGAGTTTCATTTGATGTTCGAATTATTAATCTTTACAGGACATCTCTAGCATTTTGGAACCAGATTCAGAGGAGAATGATATGTTGGAGCGGATCATAGACGATGACTATGATGATGGGATAGATTTCTTCGATCCCATCGTCGAAAGTTGGAGAGAGCGTCTAACTGTTGAGAAGAAGAAGATATTTTGGAGAGACCTCTTTGATTTGGACGTGGCTTCACGGAGTGATGCAGTCCTTGAGACTGCGAGAGTTGATGTTGGCCTTGATAGAGTTTCTCAGGTACCTGGGCATGTACCTGCACAGTCTGGAGAAGCCTTGGAGAGGAAGCTGAAGAAATGGATGGAAAAAGCGATGGAGAAAGGGTTTGAGAAGATCATGGAGAAGATAACAGAGAAGGTTATGGACATGGAGAAAGCGATGGATGCGAGACTGAAAGAGCTTGAGAATTTTGTCTCAACACATCGAGAGAGTCGAGCTTATGAGACTCCATCCTATCAGCCAACTCGACCAATCATCGAGGAGACAAGTGAGTTTGAGAATTTTGGCTCAACACCTCGAGAGAGTCGAGCTTATGAGACTCCATATGCAGGTGGTGTGGTTCTTTTCAGTGGAGTCCCTGACCCATCTCCACCAATCATCGAGGATATAAGTGAGTTTTTTGGGTTTGCGGTTTTGGGTTTGGTGATTTCCTTGTTGTGTTTAACTTTGTTTATTTTTTTATGTAGCTGAGGTAGAGGCCCAGAAAGAGAAGAAAGGAAAAGGAAAGAAAGACAATAAGAAGAGGAAGGCGAAGGATCCCAGTGTCACTCCAATACCAACCGGAGTGAAGAGAAGAAGGGGAGAGTCTGACTATCTAAGGCCACCGTGGGTTGATGAGAAGAAGCCTGTGAAGAAGACTGGGAAGAAGATTGGGAAGAAGCCTGAGAAGAAGCAGAGAAAGAAGTAGGGGTTTGTAGTAGTTTGGTTCTTTGGTGTTTAGCATCTAGTACTTTGGTTATGAACTACTTATCGTTTTTATGTATTTCATTTTTTGGAACAACTGGTTTATATAGGTTTAACTTAATTAAATTTTTTGGAACAACTGGTTTATATAGGTTCAACTGAATTAAGTTTTTTGGAACAACTGGTTTATATAGGTTTAACTTAATTAAGTTTTTTGGAACAACTGGTTTATATAGGTTTAACTTAATTAAGTTTTTTGGAACAACTGGTTTATATATGTTCAACAGAATTGAGTTTTTTGGAACAACTGGTTTATATAGGTTTAACTTAATTAAGTTTCGCAGAACAACTAGTTTATATAGGTTCAACTGAATTGAGTTTTTTGGATCAACTGGTTTATATAGGTTCAACTTAATTAAGCTTCGCAGAACAACTAGTTTATAACAAAGAAACATAAGATTGTCTTACAAAGCAACATAAAGAGGTAAACATAAACATAAACAGGTAGATGTTTTCAAGTCTTATAAAGCAACAGAAACATAAGATCTTTCGGAAAAACGAATACAAAAGGACCTTCAGCCGCATATTATGAAACATAAACATAAACTAAAGTCACTTCCTTCTCCCCGAAAGTTTCTCCCTCAGCATATGGATCTCGTGGTCCTTCTTGGCTAAGCTATCCTTGATCTCATCAATTTCTTGACGCATTTGCGCAACGGCCATACGCATCTCACTATAGAGTTTGAAAGCATTGTGAGTCGAAGTTCTCTACTCATCTAGTCGGAGCTCTACTCTTGTAAATTGCTCTTGGATTGCATGATCCCACTACTTAAAAAGGTGGTCTCCACCATAACAAATGTTAGATATACTTACGTCACTCGCTGTGCAATGGTAGTATCTTCTTCCTTCATCCCCCAAAGTTTTAGCCACGTCGACTCTCACTTGTTTACCGCACCAACACTTTGAAGGAATACCGAAATTAGCGTCCTCTCTTGCGTAGAGATCCTCGTAACTTTCTTCTGAGGAATCAGTCTCTCTTGCACTTATTGGCATTGTCACTGTAACGGGAAAAACATAAATAGTTATACAGACATCGAAACCTCATATCATATACCCAGAAATCGAAACGAAATGTGAAATCGCCTAGATGCCATTTACCCAGAAATCGAAATCCCATATCCTCGAGAATTGTGAAATCGCCTAGACTAGATGTCTTAATCAAGAATTGCCATTTACCCAGAAATCGAAATCCCATATCCTCAATGTACCCAGAAATGTGAACTCGCCTAGATGCCTTAATCGAGAATTGCCATTTACCCATAAATCGTGAAATCCAGAATCGCGAAATCTAGAATTCGAAAATCGAAATCGCGAAATCCAGAATCGAAAACTTACCTTTGTCGATTGTTGAACTCCACCTTCCAAATCCAGAAATTTGAGAACTTTCCCCTTTTCCTCTCAAACCCTAGAAATCGCTCTCCTCTCTCTCAAACCCTAGAAATCGCTCTCCTCTCTCTCTCTCTCTAAAACGAATAAACGAAAAATTGTGAGAAATGAGTGGATGTGAGAGTGTGTCGAGAAAAAGATATATTGATTAAAAAAAAATAAAAAAATAAACCAATTGGGGAAAAGAAGGAGGGAAGTTCCGAAAAAAGGAGGGAAGTTCCGAAATGAGTGAGAAATGTATTTATTAAAGTTGGTGTGGTTTAAACATAGTTGTCCCCTAGATATACAGTTGTTCACCAAACATCATAGTTGTGCTTTTGGCGATATTTGCGTATTTTAAGTTGGACCTTAATATAAATGATTATGTTGTAGTTGTCCACGTGACTTCCCACAATTATGTACCATTTATGATGTTTTCATAAGACAATTTGCACGAAATCAAAATTTTTAACTCTTTTCCATCGTAAGAAGTGAATATTAACAAAGTCTTTTTTATACTATAAGGAGTATTTGATGTGAGAACAAGCATATGTATTAGGAAAATGTTTAATTCATTTTTATTGATTAATAATCGTTTCTTTAGGTATTATGAATCCTTTTACAACTTAATTTACCATTTTTAATATTAGTTGTATATTATATTAATAATTATGATTGTATAATTAATTTGTTCGTAGTTGTACTAGTTGTACTTGTTGAACCCGGTTGTACAAATCCGAGAACAGACATGTTCTTATCTGTACGTAGTTTAACATGGTTGTACAAATCCGAGAAATGCTGAACAGACATGTTCTTATTTGTACTTAGTTAAACCTGGTTGTACAAATCCGATGCCATATAGCAACATTCATGTTCTTAGTAGTACTTAGTTAAACCTGGTTGTCAAGATCCGAGAAATACAGCAACATACATGTTCTTAGTAGTACTTAGTAACATACATGTTCTTAGTTAAATTCGAGAATTACAAAGAAGAAAATATGTTTACTCATCAGGACTTTCGGGCTGCAACCACCTCTCCAAGTTAATGCCAGGCATAGACTTGTTTCTCCTCTTTCGGCTACCTTCTCCGGTAGATGGAAACCGCTTTTCCTGATTTCTTCCAGATCGTTTGGTGTATAGCGGCGGTAAGGCGAACAATTCTTCTATTTCAGCAGGAACCATCCAGTTAGAGTCATGCGGGACGACATAAATCGTTCTGTAATATGCCAACGCCCATGTATCAATCAAGTAATATTGAGAACATAGATCATAGATTTGGATATTCGCGGTTCTCCCATCCTTCCTCATGAGGTTTCTCGTTGCGGCTATTGCGTGGACACACGGATACTTGTCTATATCAAAACATCTGCACGAACAACTTTTCATTTTTAGGTCCACCAAATAACTCTTCCCATCGCGTCCAATAACGTTGTATTCAAGCTGGAAGCCGTTTAGCTCAGTCACCACTAATTTTGATGCAATTGCACATCGTGTGTGCAGCTCGTTCTCCACAAAAGGCACCACTCTCTTGTGGTCCGATGCAGCACCAACTTCTTTCCTATGTTTGTTAAACCATTCAGAAATTTTTTCAAGAATCGCATCAATCATAGGTAATAGAGAGTACTTCATTGCTTCCCTAAACACACTGTTCATTGACTCTGCGGAATTGCTGGTGTCTATGTTGTACTTGTCTCCTGGGAATTTGCACCTTGCCCATTTATCCAACTCTATGCTCTTATCGAGATATTCGGCGACTTTAGGAAACCTACTCCTAAAATCAGCATACTCTCGGTTGAAATCACTCTCCGTATAAATATGAGCACAATCCCTGAATTTCATCGCGACATGATCCTTGTGTTGTTTCTTAACCTTTCCTCTAACGTTTTGAGACAAATGCCAGATACAATGTCCATGATGTGCGCTCGGGTACACCTCAAAGACTGCCTTGATGATGCTTGCATGTCTGTCGCTTATAAAAACCATTCCAGGAACATCCGGTATAACTGTTTTCAGCATTTTGAAAAACCAGGTCCAGCTAGCATCTTTCTCACTATCAATTACACCAAACACAATGGGGTAATGGTGATGATTGGGATCCTGAGCTGTTGCGAAAACCAACATACCACCATATACAGACTTAAGAAAAGTTGCATCTACAACTATCACTTTCCTCATATACCTAAACCCTTCAATGCTAGCTCCCAAAGCAATGAATAGATACTTGAACCTTTTCTCTGCATCCAATTCCACAGCTGTTACTGATCCAGGATTCACCTTCTCTAACATGTACAGATAGGAATACAACATCTTGTAGCTTTTTTCAGGACTCCCTCGTACATCACTTTCATGTTGTTTTTTTCCTCTCCAGGCCGTAGAGTAAGACAAATGCAAACTGAGTCTTCCTTGAACAATACTCATGAGATTTTTAGGACTCGGGGTGTCTAATAGACCTGGATAGTCTTCATGCAAAAGAGCTGCTACCATTCCTGGTGTGCCTTTTTGTTTACAACTGCTTGTGCTCGCAACAGCCCGATAGCAACTATGCATCTTTCTATGTACTCTTACACTGAAAAATTCTGATTTCTGAATTCTCGCAGCTCTTAAATACCATTTGCAACCTTGTGCAGCTTGACCACATCGTAGCATAAGTCGCTCCGTATCCGACTTAACCGTACGAATCCCAAAACAGTTCAAATTTGCAGCTCTATGAACCAGTTCTTGCACTGCCTCCTTAGAACAAAATTATTGACCATTTTCAAGATCCGTACCATCTTCCCATTCTTCAACATACTGACTATCTTGTACAGGAGGTGGCAGCTCAACATATTCATGCCTACCATCGAAACCGCCATCCACTGGGCTATCCACAGCCTCAAAATCGTTACGTGAATCAGTCTCACAATGGTTATCCACTGGGCTATCCACATCATTCATCGGCTCTTCATTGATATTCTCGTTATTTTGTTCTGATATTTCGCCAGCTCTAAAAATAGTAAGGATTCCACCATTATCTGCATCATCAACTCTCCCATTTGAAGCCGGCTCCCCATAATTCTTACCAAATGAACTTCCTCGCCCCGCTCTTGAAATTTGATCGACCCACTGACCTTTTTCTAAATCATCATTCGATAACTCCACATGCATAACATGTCGAAGTCCCTTTTCATCCGATGTCGTCAGATAAACAAAAACGTCCTCGTCATCTACAATATATGACTCTCTCGCAGCATTAGAGACACTATAATTCAATTTCAGCTTCCTCGGGGTTTCATCTAACGCAATCTTCCTGCATATTTTCTCTACTAACATCGAATAAGTTATCTCTTCCATAGATGCGGTCTTATATGATATAGCGTATACGGAATTTATTGAAACCCATTCCTGCTCTTTTGTATAGTACCCTCCATAGTCAAAATGAACGTTTGTGTGCCTCTTCCTCATCGCCTCCTGGAAATAAGATAAAAACATAAATTACGAATTACATAATTTGTCATAGTTATTCCATTTGTTCAAGTTGTCCTAATATCTCTCAGTTATATACCATTTGAACCATTTGTCCTACTATCTCTCAGTTATACCATTTGTTCCAGTTGTCATACGTCTGCAGATTTCCAGATTTGGGATCGATTATAAATCGGGGTTTCCTCTAGATTTACCACCATTCAACAACTAAATTCGATAAATAACCTATGGAAATAGCTATTCTTACCATCAAACATGATTACAAACCAAATCGAACCAAATGTGCTACCAAAACAACCAAATTTCTTTTCAAATCCCTAAATCTAAAAAATCTCCAAATCCCTTAACAATGAACTCACCAAATCCGATGGAGAAAGGGGAAGAAACCGACGACAACAAGAACGACGAACTCGCCGGAGGGGACGGCGGATGTAATGACCTCGGTTTCTGTAACAATGGCGTCTCGGGGAGGAGGAGGAAAGGTGACGGAAGGTGACGGGGGTGAGTCGGGAGGTGATTCGCGGGTTACTGGTCTGTTTTTTTTTTTATAACAAATATCATTAAGGGTAAAAGTGGCATTACACATCATTGGTGGCATGTAGATTAGTACATGGCATGGCAAAAAAATTTCTTAACAAAAGTGGCATATGAGAACTTCGCTCCGCTTCGTGTGCAAAAGGAGATGAAGCTTCTCCTCTCTGATCCCCCTTCTGGGGCTTCGTTTCCACATCTCTCTTCCGCCGCTGCTGGCTCCGATGGTTTCTCTTGGGCTCGTCTCTCTCGTCGAGGCTTTGGTCGTCGCCGCCGCCAGCTCTCCGCCTCAAACGTACGGTTTCTTCTTTTATTACGAATTCGATTGTTAATTTGGTATTATCGATTCCGATGTCTGTCAATGATTGAGACGTTTCTTGTACATATAAATAGGTTTTTAAGGTAACAAAACAAAGCATGTGGAGGCAGAGTCCTAGTTGGCAAGCTGTTTCAGCAAGAGATCTTCCAGTCGATTGACCGGAAAAAGAGTATTTGTCGTTGTTGAAGTTGGGGTAGGCTCCGCCGACCATCGATGCAGACTTGGTCAACGAGGATCTGGTGTTGGGGACTCACCGGTGAGGACGACGAAGGAAGCTGCGGCGACCAAGTTTTTCTCTGTCTTGGAGATTTCAACTTGTGCGGATCCATGGAGGAAAGGAGATGACGAATGGAGGTAGGATTTAGGCTCATCACAGAGGAGCTCGCCGGAGCAGCGTCGACGATTATTATTGCATTTAAATTAATATTTATAAAATAATTAATTTGTTTTTGTTTTTTTTATTTATAAAAACCACGAATTAGCCACACATAAGAAACTATTTATTCACATTCATTTCGTGGCTAATTCGTGACTATAGTTACCACGAAATGTGTGTGGCTAAACCGTGGCTGTGTAGCCACGAAAAGCCACAAAAAAATTTAGTCACGATCGTATGGCAACGATATTTTTTCGTGATTTTTCGTGGCTATTTCACTTTATAGCCATAAAATTTAGGCTGTTGCCACGAATTTTTGTGTGGCTATACACATTTTTTTTTAGTAGTGCATACTTCAACTTACAAGATGAGCTTCTTCAGAGAGCGTGTGCGTTCATGATGGTGATGATCTAAAGGAAAAGATCTCACAACAAGTTGTGCTAATGGTAAAAGTGGAGTGCATAATTCCTAGTGGAATATGGGAAAGTCACCACTACCGGAATGGAAAGGGATATGGTGATAATGCCAATAGAATTGGCCGTAAGGATGCAACTTAGGTAGTTGTAGAACGGTCCGAGTTTGAGCAGAAGCGTCTGAGGAAAAGAGCAAAGTAACCCCTATAGTTCAGCGCGGCATGGAATAACCTAGGACAAAGTTCGTCCTGTTGAACAAAAGGAGTGTTGGAAGGAGAGTCATGATCAAGTGCTTGAAACTTACCAACTGGGACATGTGGTAAAAGAACCCACTAATAATAGTGAAAATGAATTCACTAAGGACTGTGAGGAAGTACCTCCAGGGAAAACGGATGGAAACGTTAAACCCAAAAGGAACGGGTTTACCGATTTCTAACATATATTTTTGTGTTGGTTTTGAGTCTTTTATTGAGTCAAAGTGTGTTTTTAGAGTATTTTAGTCCTTTATCGAGTCAGTTTTTAGGTTAATTTGGAGGAAATCGGGCCATTTATGCTGGAAAAGGTGAAATTGGGAATGCAGAGTCATGCAGAAGCGTCAGACGCTTGGCTTTCGTTGAATACCTTCCCACCAATGGATTGATCTGATATTTTGACACAAGATAGAGATGTGAATTAGCTTTCATTTTCAAGTGGTTTTAAGAAAGTCCAACTATGCGATCAAGAGTTATACCCGATTTACTGTAGACAGGTCAATCTGCCTCACAGAAGAAGCATGCGCGGAACATAAGGTTGCATCGACCGATACACACTTGCATCGATCGATGAAAATGTCTGAAAAATTTACAGGAGCTTCTGCATCGACCGATGGATACATTGCATCGATCGATGCACTTCCCAAACGAAAAAGACAGTTCTCAAACTTCATATTTTGCCCCAGAATCATCCTAACTCAACCTAATTCGACCCATGACATATATATACTTATTTTTCAGCCTCTTTGAAGGCTAAGATTTATTTTTCTTAGAAATTTTCATCTCTTTCAATTGTATGCTTGGGAGAAGATCTCTAAACCTCGTTTGATAAACCCGGAGAAGATTTATGAACCCTATTCTTTATTTATTGAATTTGATTATGTTTTCTCTCATACCTTTTTGTTTATTCTCTGCAATTATGTGTGAGTAGATCCATTGTTAGGTTTCTAGGGTTTTCAAAGGAATACATGAATTGCTAGTTTAGAATTGTTAGATAGGGAATTATCGAATGGATTCTTCATCTAGGTTGTTATTAATGCTGAAACTTGATTAGCTACCTAATTTATGATCTTAGGATATTTAACGCACCGAAAGTGTTTGATTAAATGCCTGAACAAACCTTAGATGAGCAAAACATCCTTAACCAATGGGAGTTGATGTTATTGTGTTTTGTGAACTTATCAAACTCGTTTATCATGCATGTTTAGGAGTTGTGGATTCAAACGGGAGTTTAGAATTCATAGATCTATAACATAGGGATTTAATACTCCGGGAGGAGATTGATCTAATCTAGTGATTTGAGTTCGAGAACAATGCCTAATGCTTTCCCTATTTGATAATCTATTATGCAATTTATGTTTCCTGCGAATTTCCTTGAAACCTGACGCCTTTTATTAATTTTTTCACAACTGATTTTCTTTGTTTATTTGCAATTCGATACATTCAAACCTATATTTTCATCTTAGTTTTATTTTTAATCTCACTAATTCGTAGTGTAACTTTGATCTCTGTGGATTCGATCCCTTAGTACTACTGTGATTGTCATGTACACTTGCAGTGATATTCTAGGGTAAAACTTAGAGCTATCAAGTTTTTGGCGCCGTTGTCGGAGACCAATTGCGTTACCTACAGATTTAGGATTGGAGTTTAGTCTAAGACATTAACTTTTTTTTTCTTTTAGATGATGGCCATGGATTACAATGATTGGTCACGAGAAGAGGAAGACACATTTGAAGAATACATTCAAGATGAGCCATATGTGGAGCCACCGTTTGATGAGAGCGTGCTTACACCGGAACAACAAGTGAAGTTGGAAGAGCATTACAAAGAGAATCCAACAATGGAAAGGAGTGACCTAGCGATTATGATCCGTTTGAACCTCATGTCACACCGGGCAGCACTAGAAGGAAGACATCTCACATCTTACAAAATACATGTAGCTCATGCACTTGAAGAGGTAATATATTGGGTTTCACCATGCCAACTGGAAGGTACACACGAATCAACCTTTGAGTTTCATGATTATGAGGTTTGTCACATGCCTTGTACTGATGTTGTAGTGTCTAGTTTGCATGCTCCCTTACTCATTGATGAATGTTATGATTTAATATATGAGTCAAAAAGACTAGATACCTTAAGAGTAGCAAAACTTACTAGAGATTACCATTAAGTATGTTTTGATATTAATTATCTATGTGCTTTGAATGTTCATGATCTCGAGTTTAAGTTTTCAATGCCTGAGAAATTTAGATCTCTTCTTGAAAAATCTTACCTAAGGGATGTGCTTGATGTAGATAAGATCTTGAATGATATAGATGACCCTAAGGTTGAGATGGAATCTAGGAAGGAGGATAATGTGTTTTACATGATTGATGGAGATAAAGTTGACTATTTTGTGATAGACTCGTTTAAACCTGAAGTTGATTTTATCTTTCCATCAAATGCATTTGATCCTCATGAATATCTAACCATCAAGGAAGATTTCAAGATATATGCTACATACGTACTTGACTTCCTTGTTGTGAGTTTTGTTACTTTGCCATGGATAGTTGCGTGCCATGTTACACATTCTGTTTCTTGCCCTAAAAGGAGAAGGACCAAAGGTGCATTGGCTCAACCTTTTGATTCTCATGATTAACATCTGAGACCGAAGTCAAGCTAACGACTATAAACAAGCGCTTGGTGGGAGACAACCCACCGGTAAATTTTCTTTTTTTAATATATATTTTTCTTGAGTCTGTTTTGCCTTCCTCTTGGTTTATTTTCACACCGAGACGGTATGAAATAAGTATGGGGGAAGGTTTTTATCGTATACTGACGTTGTTTTCTTTTTGATGTCTACTTTGTCTTCTAACATTGTTCTTTTTGAGTCTTTTTGAGTCTTTACCGAGTCTTTTTCTTGTTTTATTGAGTCAAAAATTGTTGGAGATTATGAACATTTTCTTGAATTTATTGTTCTGACTTTTCATTTGAGTAACCATTATTGCAGAATTAATTTCCGATCAGCCTAATGAAAAATCCAAAGGTTGACCGGCTAATCAGAGACATCCATGTTTTCAGAAAAAAATCAAAAAGCTTGATCTAGTTTCTGAGCTCTTTCTTTTACCTCACCGTTGTGATTTATGTCTTCAGAGCTTGACTCCTCATTCATATATGACAAGACAACCTGTGTGAAAGTATGGTATTCCTCTCCCTTGATTTTAGTAAAGCAGAAAATATGAAATGATTTTCTTTTGAGTAAAGGGTTAGAAAATTTTTCATCGATCCTATTATTTTACTTCGAAATAAATGATCACACTAAGGTTGGAAGCGAGGTTAGGAAAATTTCCAGTGATACCATTATTCACAAATATCTTAGACAAAAAAAAATATTTTGAGAAGAATAAGTCTGGGGGAGAGAAAGAGTACCAATGGTTGTATGGATGACTTGTCATGGTATCGAAAGGGAAATAGTCTAGAAGGTTCTTGGCACTATGAACTTCTGGTGAGACCCAGCTATGATGGCTTTTGAACTATTCTGCGAGATTGTGGGCTGAATTTGGGAAAGCTGCGACGCTTACAGAGAAGTACATGGTGGTTAGATGTGGAATTGGTTTGACCAATATGTGGATTACAAGGTTGGAGGTCATTACACTGTTCTAAAGAATTGGTGAGTTTCCGCGTTTTCAAACCTCGACTCCATTCTTTGTTTGATGTTTGTTTGAGGGCAAGCAAAATACTAAGTCTGGGGAGTTGATGTACTCGGTTTTTACCGATTTTTAACATATGTTTTTGTGTTGGTTTTGAGTCTTTTATTGAGTTAAAGTGTGTTTTTAGAGTATTTTAGTCCTTTATCGAGTCTTTACAGGGTTTAGGTTGATTTGGAGGAAATCAGGCCATTTATGCTGCAAAATGTGAAATTGGGAATGCAGAGTCATTCAGAAGCGTCAGAAGTTTGGCATTCGTTGAAAGCCTTCCCATCAACGGATTGATCTAACATTGTGACACAAAATAGAGCTGTGAATTAGCTTTCATTTTCAAGTGGTTTTAAGAAACTCTAGCGATGCGATCAAGAGTTATACCCGATTTACTATAGACAGGTCAATCTGCCTCGCAGAAGAAGCATACGCGGAACATAAGGTTGCATCGACCGATACACACTTGCATCGATCGATGCAAATGTCTGAAAATTTTCCAGGAGCTTCTGCATCGACCGATGCATACTTTGCATCGATCGATGCACTTCCTAGACGAAAAAGGACAGTTTTTAAACTTCCTATTTTACCCCAAATCATCCTAACTCAAACTAATTCGACCCATGACATTTATATACTTATTTTCAGCCTCTTTGAAGGCAAAGCTTTATTTTTCTTAGAATTTTTCATCTCTTTCAATTGTATGCTTGGGAGAAGATCTCTAAACCTCGTTTGACAAACCAATAGAAGATTTCTGAACCCTATTCTTTATTTATTGAATGTGATTATGTTTTTTCTCATACTTATTTGTTTATTCTCTGCAATTATGTGTGAGTAGATCCATTGTTAGGTTTCTAGGGTTTTCAAAGGAATACATGAATTGCTAGTTTAGAATTGTTAGATAGGGAATTATCGAATGGATTCTTCATCTAGGTTGTTATTAATGCTGAAACTTGATTAGCTACCTAGTTTCTGATCTTAGGATATTTAACGCACCGAAAGTGTTTGATTAAATGCCTGAACAAACCTTAGATGAGAAAAACATCCTTAACCAATGGGAGTTGATGTTATTGTGTTTTGTGAACTTATCAAACTCGTTTATCATGCATGTTTAGGAGTTGTGGATTCAAACGGGAGTTTAGAATTCATAGATCTATAACATAGGGATTTAATACTCCGGGAGGAGATTGATCTAATCTAGTGATTTGAGTTCGAGAACAATGCCTAATGCTTTCCCTATTTGATAATCTATTATGCAATTTATGTTTCCTGCGAATTTCCCTGAAACCTGACGACTTTTATTAATTGTTTCACAACTGATTTTCTTTGTTTATTTGCAATTCGATACATTCAAACCTATACTTTCATCTTAGATTTTTTTTTTAATCTCACAAATTCGTAGTGTAACTTTGGTCTCTCTGGATTCGATCCCTTAGTACTACTGTGATTGTCTTGTACACTTGCAGTGATATTCTAGGGTAAAACTTAGAGCAATCAACAGCGGAGCCCTGCAGAAATCTCGAGCTCTCCAAAATCCTAGCCTTCGCCTTCTCAAAATCCCTAGCCGCCGGCCTATTCTCATCGAGCTGCTGCTTCTGCCACCTCTCCTAGCCGCCGTGAGTCTTCTTCCACGAGGTGAAGTCACCATAGCCTCTGTTTTGCAAGGACAAGGCAGAACAGACCCGTTCTGGGAGAAAGGAGAAACGGATAGGCAGATCAGATCGGATTGATCTTAAATTTGGTAAACATCTTCCTGACTCGTAGATATATCTATACTCGAAGGCGGATTGTCGTTTGGAGCTGTGGTCTGAAAGTTATCATGTTTTACTGAGCCTGATCTGCACATCGTCAAGATCTGACCAGTCTAGCGAATCATGTATTTTGGTTGGGAAAACGAGATCAGTTTGACCTGAAACTTTGCATAGATATTAAAGATACATAGATCTAACTCTCGGTCGAAGGAGATACGATTTGGGAGTCAGGAGCATAGGGAAACGTGTGATCAAAGTGGAGACAGCGAATCTGTCCAAAGAGGAGTGTTGGATCTTCATCATCAAAGTGGCAAAAGTAAGGACGTGGTCGTGTTTCCTTCATTCATGTGGGTGGCGTAGTGTGATGCTTAGTCTAGGATTAAGCCGATCATACCTACGAGTATTACTTCATAAGTGATATGTATTTGCTTGTTGTGTGGTTAAATGATTATATATATATGAGTATATGAATGCATTGAGAACCTAGCATGTTAGGAAAGGATAAACCGAATGATGTCTTGATTGTTGATTGGGATGCATGTTTGCTTGGTTAGTGATTGTGAATGATAATGGTAGTGTGCGTAAGGCACGTGTGGCTGTGTGCCGTGTTAGGAGCTGCAAGTGGGGTTGGGGAGTCCCTGCTTGACAGATTGTGTTTGGACAGTGATTAAGTCGTGACGGTTATGATGTTGTGTGGAACCATAACCGGACTGATGAGTTGCGACCGAGTCGTGACGGTTATGACGCTGTGTGGAACCATAACCGGACTGACGAGCTCTGATTATATTGTGACGGTTATGATGCTGTGTGGAACCATAACGGACGGTTATGATGCTGTGTGGAACCATAACCGGGCTGACGAGCCAATGAGAGGGGCATCCCTTAGAAACTGCAGTGACCATCTGAGGGACGTCTCGCCTGTGTGGCGTGTAATCACGGGGTGAAAGAGCCCGAGTGTGGGGTGAAAGAGCCCATTTAGGACTCTATTGTGTGTTGTATGTGCATGTGTCTTTAGGACACAGTGTTTGCATGGTTGTCTTAGCCTTACACTGAGAACTATATGTGTTGTTTGCATGTGTGCGGGACTCGCGGTTGCGGTCTCACTGGGTAATCTCTTCCCGAATTACTCACCCCTCTCTCCTTGCTGGATAGAAAAGCCCTGTAAATTGATATCTAAGGAAGGTGTTGGTGGATTTGATAAAAGAAAGCGTTTTGGGCTGATCAACACGAACGATTCACTAATCCGGCCTAAACGAGGCGGGTCGGGGTGTCACAATCTAACTTTCCCCCCTCAACTATTACTAATGGGACAATGAGTGGTTCATGTAACACTCGTCTTTTAACTTCCTCTAGACGGCATGTCACATGTTAACTTATACCACAAGAAACCAACACTTAACCGGAAATAACCAACAAGTCTTCATTTCAATTCAAAACGTCTTTCAATAAAAACACTTAACTCTTACATTTAAACATTCAACGTGCATTTCAAACAAGTCATCCAACATGCAACACACAACAATAATCTTTTCCTGTAATTAAAGAATACTTCTAGGTGATATATATATACATAAATATTTATATATAATTATAGTATAATAATACATACTCAAACAAATATGTGTTACTTATTTATATGTAACTCGTAGGTATGTCTGATTTAATAATAGATTAAACGAATAACAGAGATGAACGGGTATATAGGGACAACACAATCTTGTTCTTCACTTAGCAAATCGGATTGAGGTCTCGGGAACTGAATGTAAAGGGATTCCGGTTCAGCAACAAATTCAGACTACATTGATTTACAATTAATAAAACACGATTTAAATTAGTTTGTTATTCTCGGATAAATATCCAAACCCAAAATAAATCGGTTATTAATTAAATTCACAACAATTCTTTGATTCTGATTTAATTAGCTAATCCTAAAATAATCCAAAGTCACAGTTTAATGGGTTTAAGTTAATTTAGGAGATTTAATTAAATAACCAGACCCGATTTAATAAGTAACCAACGCCAACACCATAATTTAACTCCATAACAATTCGACATCAACGTCTCGTGTCTCGGTATTAATCTGATCTAACAATTAAACCCACCCAAAATTAAAATCTTGACTCTTAATAACACATGGAGTCCTCTTTCTTTTGCTTGCCTCTTGTAAACAACCTATTTTCCCACAGAAAAGTATTACCTAGTAACAAATACACACGAAGTTTCACCCTTGTTTTACTTTTCCCTAATTTGAAAGTTAAAAACATATTTTCTCCCAATCCGAAAGTTCGAAATATATTTACCCATATTTGTCGGTTTGAATGGTTTGCGAGCTAAACCACTTATACCGATACCAAACCGAATTTAAAACCCACCAATTAATACTTTTACTAGATAATACTTTTTCAGAGAGAAATATGTCATTTACCCAACAATTAAACCCACCCAAAATTAAAATCTTGACTCTTCGTAACACATGGAGTCCTCTTTCTTTTGCTTGCCTCTTGTAAAATCTATATTTTGCTCCTCAACTATTATTAATGGGACAGTGAGTGGTTCAGATCTCAATTGCTGGTTCGCAGTGTTGTTCAATTGAAGTATTTTTCGGTTTATTAAAAAGTTGTTTTTTGAGCAATTTTCCCGAAACTAAAGAAGTTCATTCAAACAAAAGAATCAATAGGTTCAACAATTCTTTTGAACAAAAGCTGGGATACTGGTGAAAACCTAGGAATATCTTTCAACTCCTCGATGATCAAGTCTTGTTCTTCAAGAATATCGACAGTGGGTCTCAAGGAGATTGTTGCAGTCTTTAAACACTTAGAGTTAGCTAGGATGTATGTCAAGAATTCGTCCTCTTCTATTGTATCCCCATATGCATTCCACTCGAATATTTCGAGATGTGACGACAAGCATCCGGGAACAGAGCTCGGTTGATTCCATGAAAGTGGGAGATCCTCGGGTTTATAGCTAAATTCCTGTGAAGCAACGATGGCTATATATTAAGCAAAATTTGACTAGTATTTTAGTCCATCAAAGCTAGAAGAGGAGAGAAAGAGGATACATACACAATCAACCGTAAGATTTTTCAGTTTTGGAGCATTTTTAATTAAACGCATAAGTGGTTCCAACCAATCTGATTCTTTTGGACATATTCTTAACTTTATAAGTTGAGAGAAGTTGATGGTGCTACAACGTATAACCTGCGACAAAACAAACAACAACGTAAGTAAATGCAACAATGTGATCACACTAGACAAGCGATCGATAGATAAAGAGATCTACCACTTCATTGGTAAAATACAACTCAAGAGACAAGACCGAGGAAAGAGATCTTGTGAACTTGTTACTACCATGAAAAGACTGAACATTGATATAAGCATCCTTGAGACAAGGCATATTCTCTACCGAGCAAGAGTCTCTTGAATAATCAGTGATGATAAACTTTTCTAAGGCCGGAGTATCCATAACCAAACACCTACTGGTGTCTACTGCATCATTGTCCTCTGGTAGTGAGATATAATTTCTATACAATTTCACAATAAACTTTGTCACATTGTCCTCCTTGTTTCGTTACACGACCAAGAGCTTAAGAATGGGGCAGCTTGATAGGAACCTAACGAGGGAAGCCTCGTCTTTATACACCACATAGGACATTCTAAGAACTAAGAGTGATGGGAGGCAAGAAGAAGAAGGGAAATCCACGAGAATCTTGTGAGAGAGATCCAGATTCTGGAGTGATTTGCAGGAATAAAGGCTCTCGGGCAAGCTGGTTGGATCTGCGGACCAGAGTAGTTTGAAATATAGACTAATCACGAGGCGACCAACAGCATTTGCAACCCACTTTCCGACATCAGCATCAGTAGGACACCCTGGACCGAGTTTTATACACAACTCGTCTATTACAGGCGCCTTGTGGAGTTGCAATGATTTGTCAAGAAACCACCATATGCTCTTTTTGCTTTCATCATTATCATCCTTCTCCTCTATGCTGTCTTTGTACTCTAGTGTACGTACCATCGTCCAAATAGAGAGCCATCGTTTCGACAGAAACATGGTAGCCACTGCGTCTTTTGTCGGGACAAGACCCGATATCTTTACCAGCAAATCTTCTGGCAACTCACTAATCCTATCTTCACAAACTGTCCCTTCAATTTTGGCTTCTGGCATCTTCACTACGCAAAACCCTAAGAGAAGGATTCGGCATCCATAGCAACAAAGGGAAATCGTTATTACTCAATAGGTCTCTTACTTATCAAATAGCAACAGGGAGATTATATCCATCTTGTAAAACCCTTAAAATATATCACTCGTACAAAAAAAAAAAACCGTAAAGACAACAACAACATGAACAAGTATTTAACTTTCAGAGAGGAACTAGAAATTCCTAAACTATCAATCTCCACAAGATTCGTCCTTCTATACCCTCTTCCCTCTCTAGAAAGCTTAATACTTTGTTGCGAAATCTTAATAAAAACAACCGAGACAAAGCATAAACAACTTAACCAATTGAATTTCAGATGATATCTATCTATTTTCCTTGTAGAGTTCGTTAATCGCTTGAAGCGATGATAAAAATAGGAATCGATTTTCTTTTTAAAAAAAAATTAGGTTGGAAACGTGTGACAGGAATCACAATATTTAATCATTCGGTTTATGATATTTCTCTTGGTTTATCTTATTGTCTTGGTTTAGCTTTTTCCGGTTCAATTATATTTCTTTTTCTCGTTATATGTAAGGCATTTTGCCAATTTAAGAAACCTAATCAAAAACACAATATTATCTTCTTCCTCTAAAATCTGTCATCATCTTCAACCTCCACCATTGAATCTTTGTTCTTCGAAGGTGATCCCTCACCTTATAGACTTTGATTCTCCGATCTCCGAAATCTCGGTGGTTCTCTGGATCGGATTCTATCTCCTGGAATTTTCCTGTAACAATGGTATCAGAGCTTTACGTTTCTCGGAACCGGAAGCCATGTTCGAAATGTACCAGCGATATGATGGGATGATGCCGTTCCTGTCCTCAAGGGAACAAGCTGCAGCTCTGTTGATCGAGATGCAGAGGCTGCGAGAGTTAAAGCAAGCGGAGGAGCATAAACAGCGCATCGAGGCTCTGAGAAGCGATCTCAAAAGTTACTTCGAAGAGTTCTATCCTCAAGCTTTGAATCCACAACCATTACGACCTCCCGATCCTCCATATCTCAGCCAACTGGACCTGAATTTTGCGATTAAAACATCTGAAACTGAATCCGAGAAGGAAAGTGATTCTCCAGATTCTGATTCTGGCGTTGGGTTTATGCAGGACGATTACATCATCGCGATGTCTGATCACAACCAACCTAGACATATTCTGATGGTGGAAGAAGAATCATCTTCGGAGGAGAGCTCGACGCATGAAACAGATTTGGTTTTCGAAAAAGAAACTATTCCTGCTAATGCATATGATTCATCAAAGTTTCCACCTCAGGTATCCACATATCACTTGTCTATATTTGATGGAACATTGCTCGATTGTTGGATTGTGGAAGTGGAGAATTTCTTTCGCCTTGCTCAGTATGGAGATGAAGAAAAGTTAGACCTCGTATCTTTGAGCCTAGAGGGAAATGCGTTGAAATGGTTTAAGAAGCACAAAAGGGAGTTCATAGATTGGACTTACTTCAAGCGCAAATTGATGGCTCGATTTGGTATGGACAAGAGTTCTTCTCCACCAGAAATTCTGTTAGAGAAGGGATTAATCCCTGAGACTGATCCAAATGTAGATCATATTCTGGCTGGAATTGACAAGGATGTCAAAGTAATAACGGAAAAATGGCCAGAGAAATGTCAGAGTTTGTTGTTTCCTGCAGTAATGCCGAGTTTGTTAACTCGGAAAAGATGTCTCATTAAGAAGTACATGAATAAGCGTTTGACAATTGCTCTTAATGGAGATTATGATCAGAAACTTGCAGGTGTGAGGATGATGAAGCAACAACTAATAGGTGGTGATGTGAAGTTCCACTTGAAACACAAATGGAGATCTAGGATATTGCAATTATTTTCAGGAATAGAAATCGATATGGGTAAGATGAAGGACAATTACTGGGAGACTGAGCAAGTTGTGTTTCAACAGAGTAAACAAGGAACATGGAAGGAGGTAGTTGTGGATCAAATTCTGATCCGGTTTGCAAGGATATGGTCATGGCTGAAAAAAGAGAAGTTCTTTTCATCAAAATGGCTGACCTTTTGTGAAAGAGTCGCCTCATCAAGTAAAACTGGATATATGATCTCCAATCTCAGACAACAACAATTCTGCTTTACGTCTTTTCATTGTGCATTTGAAGTCCTTGCAAGTGAGTACTCTGGGACACTTTCTCTCTGTTGCAACTCTGAGTCCATCCACAACCAAGTTGTCACTACAGTCTTTGTTTATTGGAAAGTCTATCCTTCAGACCAAGGTACATGGAAATTTTACCAAATATCTCATCAAGATATCATCCTTGAGGACAAGGATGTTCTAAAGAGAGGAGTATTGTGACAGGAATCACAATATTTAATCATTCGGTTTATGATATTTCTCTTGGTTTATCTTATTGTCTTGGTTTAGCTTTTTCCGGTTCAATTATCTTTCTTTGTCTCGTTATATGTAAGGCATTTTGCCAATTTAAGAAACCTAATCAAAAACACAATATTATCTTCTTCCTCTAAAATCTGTCATCATCTTCAACCTCCACCATTGAATCTTTGTTCTTCGAAGGTGATCCCTCACCTTATAGACTTTGATTCTCCGATCTCCGGAATCTCGGTGGTTCTCTGGATCGGATTCTATCTCCTGGAATTTTCCTGTAACAAAACGGAAAACGGTAAAATTCGCATCACTCACGGCCAATAATTCATATCGCCGGAGCATAGAAGACTTACCCGTCAAAATTCGAATAGACTTCTCCGGCGAAGCAGAGAAAAGTGTTTGGCAACGACGGAGAATTGAGCCGCGACTTTGGCGTTTTGTTTTATTTATCCTCGTTTTGTTTGTATTCGGCCGGAGGCAATTAAATATGGGCTTTTACTGGGTTCAGTACAATGTTTTTGTTAAGTTGCCGTTTAATAAAGAGAGATTTACATCTGAAGCACTTTCATCAAAAATTTAATGGTTTTCTGCAAAAAAAAACTGTCATCCGGTTTCGATTTGTAAGAAAACCCATCACCACAAAAAATGCAGGTCAATTTTTCACCCGATAGTCAAACCGCAATATAACCTTCGGTCGTGTATAGATTTTTAAAACCGTATAAGACCGTGTATTGATTACCAAAACTACGTCGTTTTGGGCAAAATAATTGAGAAAATTATGTAAAATAATGGTTTGAACCCTTCATCTCACATTTATAACACATGCACCCTACCAACTGTGCTAACAAAGTTAATTAGAAAACTTCAAACATATATATTTATAAATACCGGAAAACACTGAAAACCGAAAATCCCGAAAATCTCGAAAACCCGAAAAATCCAAAAACCCCGAAAATCCGAAAATCCCGAAAAATCCGACCACAAAGTTATTAAACCGAAGCAAAATTCCAACCCAAAAAATCCGAAACCCCGAAAATCCCAAAAACACGAAAAATCCAAAAAAATCAAAAAATTCGAAAAATCCTAAAAACCCGACCACAAAGTTAACCGAAGCAAAATTTCCGAACCGAAAACTCGAAAACCCCGAAAACCCTTAACCAAAAAATTCCATTGATGAATTTCGGTTCGGGTTTGGTTCGGATTTTTCGGTTTTCGAGGTCTTCGGATTTTGGGGTTTTTCGGATATTATAAATATATATGTTTGAAGTTTTGCAATTAACTTCGGGGTTTTTGGGTTTTTCGTTTCGGGTTCGGTTATGTTCGGGAATTTTGCTTCGGTTTAATAACTTCGTGGTCGGGTTTTTCGGGTTTTCGGGTTTTTTTGGGTTTTCGGTTTTCGGTTTTTCGGGTATTTATAAATATATATGTTTAAAGTTTTCCAAATAAATTTGTTAGCGTAGTTGGCAGGGAGCATGTGTTATACCTATGAGGTGGAGGGTTCAAACCACCATTTTACATAATTTTCACAATTATTTTGCCCAAACCGATGTAGTTTTGGTAATCAATACACGGTCTTATACGGTTTAAAAAATCTATACACGACCGAGGGTTATTGCGGTTTGACTGTCGGGTGAGGGGTTGACCTGCATTTTTCTGTGGTGATGGGTTTTCTTGCAAATCGGAACCAGATGACGACTTTTTTTGCAGAAAACCCAAAATTTAACACAAATATGCTCTTTTGATGGGCAAAATGATATTTAATACCCTCTATTTCTTTAACCCAACATTTTAATTATACTAAATGTCTCAGTGGAAAGGTCACGATTTTTGGTAGCAAATTACACATTCGTGATCTTGGAATTGGTTTTTAAGGGTTCAATTGTCACGGGATATGACTGCAACTGACTCATCACCGTGACGCCGAGGAGGAGAAGGAGCTGAGCATCAACGTGATGGGACACAGCCTCGGCGGCGCGTTGGCGATACTGAGCGCGTACGACGTGGCGGAGATGAGACTGAATCGGAGTCGGAGTCGGGAAAGTGATTCCGGTGACGAAAAACTGGAAAGTGATTCCAGTGTGTGTGATTTTTGATTAAAACCCATCCACGGTAAAGTGATTCCGGTGACGGAAAACTGGATGGGGGCGCTGATTAAAAAATAATTAGTTTACTAAAAATTGATTTAATTGGTTTAATTTAATTTTAATCCTGTTCAGAAGCTGGATTTGACGGAAACCGTTAACAGTAAACGGAGATGGGGTTAAACCCCGAGATGTAAGTTTATGTGTGGTTATACATTGACAAATTTTGTTTGTGTAGCCTGAAGAAGATGTCTACATAACCTCCGACTAAAAATCACGTAATTGATTTTCAGAAAATACTCTCCCCTTGTCGGCGGCACAACATCCGTCTTCGCAAATCTCCCAGTTCCAGCTCTCGTTTTTCCGTTTTTCATCCTCTATCTCTACATGTTCTATCTTCTGCTCATCGGCATCCCACCTCCCCTAAACCCATTTGTTGTAGTTTTTGCCATGTCGGGTATCAAATATCTCCCATTTTTCTTAGGTTTCATTGAATATTTGTTTGCGTAACTTAATGTGCAATTATCTCACCAAAATCGTGTTTTCTAGGCTCCGACGATAATTCAGAAGGGGACTTCCTTCTCCCGCCGCGGCTTTATGCCACTGATAGATACCCCATCAACCGCCTAAATGTCTACTCAAAGTTAGACATTCTTAAATTCATTCACGATGCACTAAGAGGCACAACAAAGTTCGAAACTGTAAAGGACTCTTTCTTTGGTAAACTATTCGACATCCATGTTTCTAGATGTCCCATTTCTGGGAAATTGATCCACGCTCTTCTTACAAGACAACTTGTCACAATGAAGAAATATGAGATGTGAACGGTTTTGGGTGGACACCCTCTACGATATTCATTTGCAGAGTTTGGTAAATTAACCGATTTGCCTTGTGGTGAGTTCCCTGAAGAATACAACCCATATTTCCAGGCATCATTTGATCCTGACCGCATAGATCTATGTTGGGAAACATATATTGGATGTGATGCACAAGCAACACTAGCAGACATATCCGTAATATTGGTAGACACTACGATTTCCGGTCCGCAGAAACTTCGTTTAGCCTTATTACTTATTTTGGATGGAGTTCTAGTAGCTACTCACCAAACCCACATGCCCACACTTAAGTATGTAAAGATGTTGGATGACATCCCTTCATTATGTTCCTTCCCTTGGGGAAGGGAATCATTATTACGGACCATTTCATCGACGATTCCCGAGAAGAGGGTCCCCGCCAAGTGCGACGATGCCGTGTTAGTTTTCCGACATCAACTGCAACAGAAATCTTTGCATGCAAGATTTTTCGTTGGTCCTACAGCTACTAGCGTTTTATTCCATTCCATCCTCGCTATCTAGGATTCCAAGCACATCTGACCAGGCCACCATCCTATCTGTTTCTGGTGTTGGAATCCCCCAACAGACTGTTATAACACTGAAGGACGTTATTGTTGTGGAGAACAATCCAAATGTATTTCCTAATTCCCCTGTTGTTAACCATCATTTATTATAGTAAACTATCTCATATAACATCTTCTGTAGCAGCTTGTTGTTCAGCCTATCATTCAATACTCCGACACCATAGAGGACGGATGAGGAGAGTGAGATGATGAAGTTAAAGATAAAAAGAAGTGTTGTACATGGAGTGATGAAGTTAAAGATTAAAAGAGCTGAACAAGTGGTCACTGTTTTCTGTACCAAATGTTTTGGATCATAATTACACTGATTTCAGGATTTGCAGTGACGTCCAAATCTAACACTCAATCTCCTACGTTTTATTGATACAATCACATTCCCTATTATACTGTATTGTACTCTTAAAGTTACTGCTGCAGGATGAAGCAGTAACAGACTCTCCCTTGGATAATACAATCCCATCCTAGGTATGCATAATCCCACTTTCTTTCCGATGTCACACTTGAATAAGTGGACACTGTTTTCGGTACCATATTTAGTATATCATACTGTAAGCGATTTCAGGATTTGCAGTTTACAACATTATTATCTCACCTCCACTATCACAAACTGCAAAAAGACTTGCATTTGATAATTTTTTGGCTGAATCTAATAAACACATTGTGGTATATGTGGTGAGAAAGGATATAACTCAAGAAATTGTTCTCATGAGGTATTATTTTATTGTTTCTTGTTATCTTTTGTTGTTTGGTAATTGTGATAACTTATATTTTTTTTGTAGTCTCTGGAGAACAAGGCAAAGAGAAAACGACTTAATGAAGAAGCTCAAGTAGACGCCCAAATGGAAGCTCAAGAGGAAGTTGAAAGCTGATATGGGAGTGCAAGCTCAAGTAGAAGTGCAAGTCATTTTTTCAACTTCACTACAAGGAAGCCAATGAAGCTAATTGGCTAGATTGCTTTTTGGATGATAATTGGCTTGTTTTTTTAGGTAAAAATCGGCTTGTTTCTTTTGGGAAAAACATGCGATGTTTTTGGGAGAACACATGTGTGATCTTTTTGAATGATTGGTTCCTTTTGAAATGTTTTTTTAGGAAAAACATGTGGTGTTTATACATGTTTTTGGAAAAACATGTTTGATCTTTTGGTAATGGTTACGTTGTGATCCTTTTTGGAATGCATTTATATGCCTGATCTATCTCTAATCGGCTAAATAGCATTTTTGGATCAATTCGTATGTATGTATTTGTTTGTATGTCTTATGACCATATTACCACAAAATAAATAGAAATTGATAATTATAAGTTGGTAATTAGAAGTTCAAAATAGAATTCAATACAACACACATGATAAGTTGGTACTTAAAAGTTTAAAAGTATCTGCAATTGGTGTCATTGTCTTTGGTTAATTTATGGTTCCTTTTTAATGACTTTACAATCAATCCCGTCAATCATGTGATGATCATGTTGTTGATATACAACATTCGACATCATTCATCTTTCTCTTCCATCCAAGCTCAGTAGAATATTCGGATTTCACATAATTATTTATTCTACCTAGCACTACAAGAAAATAGTCATATTGCAAAAAATAAAAATTATTGCAATATGCCGATATATTGTCGCAAACATAAAATTTGTAATAAAATTGCAACAAATTTTATAGTGTTGCTATTTGCGTGTTGCAAATCCTTCTTTGTTTCACATGCGTCACAAAGTTTGCAATGAACTATTTTTTGATATATTTGTCGTATTAATGCAACGATATTTTTCACATCAATTTTTTCATATGATGACATATTTTACAATTCTTAATAATTGAAAATTATTGCTACTAAGCCAAGATGAGAGTTGACAATGTCCTTCATTTTCCCTGAAACATTCACAATGTATTGATGATATTATCAAAATACTTATTTTCGATATGCATCACATCAAGATTAGGGCGAAGGAGATGAGTTTTCCAATAAGCCAACTTCCAGAATATGTTTTGCTTGGGTCAATTATAGTTTTCACCATATCCCGCTATTTTTTAATGATCTCCCCCACAGTTAACTGTTTTTGGTAAACCAAACAAATGATCATTTCATAAATCTTCCTCCGAATACATTGAATCCACCACTTTGTTTGTTGTGAAGTTTTTTTTGTTACGCCATAAACTATTAGCATTTGAAAGAAAACAACGATGAAAATCAAACCATCGTGTTTTCTCTCATGTTTCAACCCAAAAACTTCAGTATACTACAATAAAACAACGTCGTTGCAACGAATATTTACCACATAAAAAATTCGATGTAATGTACCGTCGAATTAGCATCGAATTAATGACGAAAAGGGTTTTAACGTAAAGTCGTCGTAAATATTGGTGATCGTAAAATCGTCGTAAATTAGGCACGCGTTTCCATCGATGTTACGACGAATTTTGAAATCGTTGTAAAGTTGATGCTACTTTACATCAAAATTATGACGAATAACATTTTTGAGACTTTCGTTGTAACTTCGATGGTAATTTGCGTCGAATTTACAACCATCAAAAATCGATACTAATTAACGACGAAATCACGTCGAATGTAAAAGTTTGGTTAAAACACGTTATCTTATAGGTTCATCTAATAGTTTACATCGAAACATGTCGTCGTAAAGTAGTTGTAATATCGTTGTTCAATCATTGTAAATTTATTTCGTTGGTAAAGCGTTGTAAATTTATGTTGCAAAATCGTTGGTAACTCTGGAAAAATTTCTATAAATACATCCTAACATCAAACGAAATTCTACCAAAAATAAAAAAAACAAACACTTTTTCTTAAAATGTCTATTTACGATCTACGAAGATGGATGTATATGCATAAGGGTTCAGGGGGAGCGTTGACGAAAGAATTCAAAGACGGGCTTGAAATATTCATGTATTAGACCGGAAATATGCTAACAACCATGTAAAGCAGTAAGATGTTCTTTCCTTATCGGAAATGCAAGAATACAAGATATATTCTTATTGAGGAGGTGTGGAAGCATTTACTAAATAGAGAGTTTACGCCGCAATATTTTGTTTGGTATCAACATGGAGAGGGTTTTGAAAGAAATAATGCTACTAGTAGGAGTAATTATCAGGTCATCACTACAAGAATACTGTCGTATTCCAACGCTAATTTACGTCTGATTTAAATCGATGTAAATGACCAACATATTTGCATCGAAATTACGACGAAAAATGTGTTGGATGTAAATTCGTTGTAAATAGATATCGTCGTAAAATCGTCGTAAAATTACGACGATCATACAACAATTTTACGACGAAATAAATTTTTTTCGTAATATTAATGTAATATTACGACGCATATCATTTTTGCATATTTTGTCGTAAAATCGATGTAATGTTACATCGAATTTACAACGATCAATATTCGATGTAAATTAACGACGATTTCACGTCGATTGTGAAAGTTTGGTAGAACACGTTTTACATCTAATTATTTACATCGAATATGGTCGTCATAAATCCATCGTATGGTCGATGTAAAGTCGTTGTAATGTTATTTCGATGGTAAATCGTTGTAAATTTCCTCTGCAAATCCGTTGGTAATTCTGGTAAAAATTCTATAAATACATCCTAACTTCAAACGAAACTCTAAAAAAAAACAAACACATTAAAAAAAAACTCTACAATATTTTTTTTAAAATGTCTATATACGATCTACGAAGATGGATGTATACGCAAAAGGATTCAGAGGGATCGTTCACGAAGAATTCAAAGAGGGGCTTGAAATATTCATGTATATATCAGGCCGAAAATATACAAACAACCCTGAAAAGCAGTAAGATGTTATATAATTGTCGTAAAGGCAAGAATACGAGATATATTCTTATTGCGACGGTGTGGAAATATTTACTAAATAGAGGATTTATGCCGCAATATTATGTTTAGTATCAACATGGAGAGAGTTTTGAAAGGAATAAAGCTGCCAGTAGTAGTAATTATCAAGGTCATGTAGATTTTGATGAATCAAATTATCAGGGTAGTTATCATCATGGTCAACATCAATTTGATCGGGGTCAAGATCATGATAGGATGCATGCCATGTTTACTGATGCATTTTATGAAACAAATGCTGATAATAGTGTTGATAAACCCAACGTAGATGCGAAACAATTTTATGATATGCTAGACGCTGCAAATCAGCCACTCTACGATGGATGTATAGAAGGCCAGTCTAAATTGTCGTTAGCAGCTAGGATGATGACAATTAAAACTGATCATAACTTAGTTGAGGTTTGCATAGATGGTTGGGCTGATATTATTAAAGAGTATTTGCCAGAGGATAATTTGGCTGCCGAAACATACTATGAGATACATAAGTTGGTTTTAAGTCTTGGATTGCCTTATGAGATGATAGATGTATGTGTT
Source organism: Eutrema japonicum (assembly GCA_030161315.1). Taxonomy (NCBI): domain Eukaryota; kingdom Viridiplantae; phylum Streptophyta; class Magnoliopsida; order Brassicales; family Brassicaceae; genus Eutrema; species Eutrema japonicum. The sequence continues at coordinate 33,577,767 of BSQW01000013.1, read as the reverse complement.
GAAAATTGTATGCTTTTTTGGAACGATAATGATAAGTTAAAGTAATGTCGGTTTTGCAAAAAACTGAGATTTAGGTCGCAAACTTCTGGGTGTATAGTAAGATACCGTACCAACGGATGTGGTATCTTCCTATAACTGATAGGTTGAAATGATTGTATTAATATGAAAGGACAACTTCATCGATGAGGTGGCATGCAGAACATTCACAGACAGATAGGGAAGTGACTCAGCCATCAGATGCAAAAGCTTGGAAACACTTTAACATGGTATACCCAGACTTTTATAAATCTAAGCGGAATGTCTATCTTGGTCTTTGCACTGACGGATTTAGTCCATTCGGTATGTCTGGTAGACAATATTATTTGTGGCCAGTTATCGTAACGCCTTATAACCTTCCCCCAGATATGTGCATGCAAAGGGAATTTATATTCCTGAATATTTTAATCCCTAGTCAATCATCCAAAGCGGTTATTTGATGTGTTTTTGCAGCTTCTCATACATGAGTTGAAACATTTGTGGTATACAGAAGTTCATACATATGACTGTTCGAGGAAAAAAAAATTACGATGCGTGCGGTGCTTATGTGGAAAATAAACGATTTCCCTGCATACAGAATGCTATCAGGTTGGCTGACGCATGAGAGGTTATCTTGTCCTTATTGTCTCGATCGAACATATGCATTTCAGCTGAAACATGGTCGAAAAACATGCTTGTTTGGTTGTCACCGCCGGTTTCTACCAATCAACCATCCATATCGGAGAAACAAGTGGATGTTTAGGAAGAACAAAATTGTGTGTGTCCCCCCACCAGTGCATCTATCTGGGGAAGATCTAGAAGCACAATTAGATCATTTTGGGGCACTAGAAACAGTGATTCGTGGGGAAAATTGGCACTCCTGCTAATATGTCTGATGGATACGGGGTTAATCACAATTGGCACAAGAAAAGCATTTTTTTGGAACTTCCGTACTAGAAAGATCATCTGCTGAGACACACTCTTGATGTCATGCACATTGAGAAAAACGTTTTTGATAACATCATGCATACAATGCTAAACGTGAAAGAAAGAACCAAAGACAACATAAAGTCAATGTTGGACTTGCCCGATATTTGCAACAGAAATTAGTTGCATATAATTAGCAATGGAAAATCACAGTTCCTATATTTCGGTTGGGTGCAGAAGAATCGTTGTTCAATTGGGTTTCATCTGACGTGAAGTTTCATGATGGGTACATATCTGATAAGGACTTTTGAAAGTCTAGAGATCAATTATTTTAAATGCCTATTGAGCATAAGAGGTTATCGAACCTATTGGGAAATGATTTCAAGCACCAAGAATGCAAGGAACTAAATGAGTTAAGCTAATTAAGGAAGTTTGGTTAAGTAACCAAATTGAAACAAACAAAAGCAACTAAGCAAGATGTAAAAACAATAAGCAAAGCGAATCCTAAGATGGGGTAATCGATATTAGGTAACCAAAGCAAGATCCAAGGCATTCATTCACACAAACAAGCTATCCCTAGGTTAATGATCTCTAATCTTGATTAGTCCTCTTTCAAGCACTACAAGAAAACACAGTTTTTACGACTACATTTTGCGACTACTTTTTTAGTCGCAAAACTGAGTGACCCTTTTATGACTTATTTGCGACTAATAAGCGACTACTTAAGTCGAAGAGGCACAGTAGTCGCAAATTAACGACCAAAATTATTAGTAGGCAATTAATCGCTAATAAGCGACTGATATCCGACTAATACTAGACTACATTAATTTAGTCGCAAAATGGTCTGACTTTGAGACTAATTTTCGACTGTTTTTTTTGTCGGGAAACGTAGTCGCAACAGTAGTCTCTAATTTGCGACTATTAGTATTAGTATGGAAATATAGTCTCACATTTGCGACTGTTTTGCAACTTAAATTAATCGTCTCAAATTTGCAACTGATTTGGATATTAGTCGGTAAAGGCAGGTAGAAAACGTGGAAAATGTAGGAGATAGTTGGTACACCTACCATTTGCGACTACTTATAGTAGTCCCAAATTAATCAGAAAATAGTGGCAAAATAGTTGTACATTTGCGACTACTTTTTGCGAGTCGCAAATCAGTGACAAACGTTTTGCCTATATAACGCTCGTACCCCTCCTCCCCATTGACACAAATCATTCATTCAAACCTACGTACAAAAAAACCAGAGTAAAAAAAAAAACCCTAGATCCAAATCCAAAAAAAAAATCCCATATCCAAAAAAATACAATGTGGAATTCATCAAGAGAGTGGATGTATAATAGAATCGATCCACACACAGATCATATCTCTAGTGAATTCTTGGCGGGGGTGGAGCAGTTCATGAATTTTGCTAATAGCCAACCACTAGCGCAAAGCAGTGGAGGTAGGTTTCACTGTCCTTGTGTAAAATGTCAAAATTCTAAATTTTTGCAAGGAAATACAATTTCGAAGCATTTGCATAGTAGGGGATTTATGCCATGATATTATGTATGGTCTGAACATGGTGAAGATTATGATGTGGTTGGGGGATCAGGAGGAACAAATAGTCATTATGCTAATGTAGATAAACCAACAACGTATGATGGGGGGAATGTATATGTTGGGATGGTGAATGATGCATTTCATGGTACTACGCCATTTAATCATCATGAACATGATAGTGGATATGATCATGTTCATGAAGAACCTACCCAAGAGGCAAAGCGGTTTTACGACATGTTAGATGCTGCAAATACTTCACTTTATGATGGTTGTCGTGAAGGTCTGTCGAAGTTATCTTTGGCTGCTCGGTTCATGAACATTAAGTCAGACCATAATATGGCCGAAAGCTGTATGGACGCATGGTCTGAATTGTTTACTGAGGTTTTACCAGAGGGTAATCAATCACCTAGTTCGTACTACGAGACAGAAACTTTGATGCGAAAGCTAGGATTGCCGTACCATACATTTGATGTATGTATAGATAATTGTATGCTTTTCTGGAAAGAAGATGAGAAGTTGGAGCATTGCAAGTTCTGTGCAAAGCCAAGATATAAGGCTAGTGAGGGACGAACTAAAATCCCGTTTAGTCGTATGTGGTATTTACCTATCACTGACAGACTGAAGAGAATGTACCAATCAGAGAAGACTGCATCATCGATGAGATGGCATGCTGAGCATGATTCAAAAGACGGAGTAATGTGTCATCCATCTGATGCGGCGGAGTGGAAGAATTTTCAAAATTTGCATCCTGCGTTCGCAGAAGAAAAGCGAAACGTATATCTTGGGTTATGTACTGACGGTTTTAATCCTTTTGGTATGTCAAAAAATCACTCGTTGTGGCCTGTGATCATGACTCCATACAACTTACCGCCAGATATGTGCATGAATACTGAGTATTTGTTTTTGACTATTTTGAATTCCGGACCAAATCATCCACGAGCCAGTCTTGATGTTTTCCTCCAACCATTGATCGACGAGTTAAAGGAGTTATGGTATAACGGAGTTGAGGCATATGATGTGTCATTAGATCAACATTTCAACCTGAAAGCTGTTCTAATGTGGACTATAAGCGATTTTCCAGCATATGGTATGTTGTCGGGCTGGACGACACATGGAAGACTATCGTGTCCTATTTGTATGGATGATACAAATGCTTTTTATCTTCCGGCTGGTAGGAAGACATGTTGGTTTGACTGTCACAGAAGATTTCTTCCTGCAAGTCATTCGTTACGGAAGAATAAAAAAAACTTTTTGAAGGGAAAGCACGCATTGAACGACTACCCACCACAATCTTTAACTGGCGAACAAGTTTTATATGAGCGTATAAGGCATGCAGAACCACCCAAAACATCTGAAGTCGGTGGAAATGGTCATGAAAATAAAGTGGACGGCTATGGGGAGTGGCATAATTGGCATATTGAAAGCATATTTTGGGAGCTACCGTACTGGACCGATCTGACGCTACGACACAATCTTGATGTGATGCATATCGAGAAGAATCTTTTCGATAACATCATGTATACTGTTATGAATGTTAAAGACCGATCAAAAGACACAGTAAAATCAAGATTAGATATTGCAAAATTTTGTTCTCGGAAAGATTTGCATGTAGATGATCGAGGGAGAGCTCCATTTCCTATTTCGCGATTGACTTCAAAAGCGAAAGGAAGCTTACTACAATGGGTCAAACATGAGGTTAGATTCCCCGATGGCTATGTAGCAGATTTAGCTAGTTGTGCAGACATCAACGGTGGAAAGCTCTCGGGAATGAAAAGTCACGACGGCCATGTATTTATGGAACGATTGCTTCCGTTTGTCTTTGCAGAACTTCTACCGCGTAACGTGCACCTAGCATTATCAGGTATATGTATATATATATATATATATATATATAAATTGTCATATATGTTTCACTTATATATATATATATATATAACTTATATGATTGTAATATATTGTCGTAGGGATTGGAGCATTTTTTCGTGACTTAAGTAGTAGATCATTGGATCAAACCAGGCTCAAAGTTTTGAAGGATAACATTGTCATGATTTTGTGTAATTTGGAAAAAATCTTCCCACCTTCTTTCTTTGATGTGATGGAGCACCTACCAATACACATACCTTACGAAGCGGAGCTTGGTGGTCCTGTGCAATATAGGTGGATGTATCCCTTCGAAAGGTTTTTTAAACGTTTAAAAGGGAAGGCGAAGAACAAAAGATATCCAACGGGATCAATAATTCAATCATACATAAATGATGAGATATCTTATTTCTCAGAACACTACTTTGCTTCGCACATTTCTACAGCTCGCAGAAGAAGGTATGATGGTGACTATTTATCAGAACAGTAATTATACGAGCTAAAATGAAGGTCTTGACAATTTGTAGACGTTAATATTAATATTATTATTTCGCAGGTCAAGTCGGTATGACGAAGGTGAATTACCGGTATATCCTATACCGGTACCAGATATATTCACTGAAGTAGGTCGTCCAAGTGGCCAAAGTAGTGAATTTTGGTTAACTGAGAAAGATTATAACTGTGCACATGCATATGTATTGCGCAATTGTGACTATTTTCAGCCACTTGAGAGGTAATATATAGTTCATTAACGTAATTGTTATATTTTAATTAACTTTAATATTTAATTTAATTAGTTAACTATTTCTTATAGATTGTTGGAGGCGCAAATTCGATTTGAATATCCAGAACTCTCTGATGACGAGGTCAACTCGAAAAGAGATACAGATTTTCATATATGGGTTCGCCAATATGTACGTATTTAATATCCATCTATTGATTATTAAAGAATAGTTATGAATTTGTTTTTTTTAATATATTTGCATATATATAAATGTATAGGTGAATACAATGAAAAGTCAAGAACATTTTCCTCCTTGGGTTCTTGAAATAGTGGAGGGTCCCGAAAATAAAGTGAAGTCATGGCCTATGTATTTTACTAGAGGGTATTTGTTTCACACACGAGAACACGGACTCACAAAAAAAACAATGAATTATGGGGTATGTGTTCGAGGACAAAATTATTCTGAAGCATATGATCAAGAGGATGATTTTTATGGGACTGTGGAAAAGATCATAGAGCTCGAGTATCCAGGATTTATGAATTTGAAGATCACACTTTTCTACTGTGAATGGTATGACCCAACAATTGGCAAAGGCACCCGAATGCAATAAGGAGGCATTGTTGATGTGCTATCATCAAGGAGATATCAAAATTACGAACCTTTTATTTTAGGTAATTTTTGTTTTGATAAGTATGTATATATATACATATATATATATATATATATATATGTATATATGTGTGTGTGTGTGTGTGTACTACTTCTAATTTTACGCCCACTTACAGGATCTCAAGCTGATCAAGTTTGTTATCTTTCATACCCATACATTAAACGACCTCGGAAGGTGTGGCTCACAGTTCTCAAAGTACATCCAAGACATGGTGTTCAGGGAAAATTTAACGAAAAAGAGCCGGTTATATTGCAGCAAACAATTGATGATAACACGGATACGATTGATGAAATCATAATTGATACTTTAGTTGAGGGAAATCAGCCTTACGAAGAAATTGATTTTGAGATCGAAGACGCAGAAGCAGAGGACGAATTTCTTTGTAATTTATCATCGTCAAATGATGAAGATGAGGAATTTTAATAATATTTTAATTTATATCTTTGTAATCATATAATTATATATCATGTATGTTTGTATATGTTTGATGCAATATAGTTGTATGTTTTATTTATATATGTGTTTGTATATGTTTGATTTATATATATGTTTGTATATGTTTGATGCAATATAGTTGTATGTTTTATTTATATATGTCTTTGTATGTTTTGTAACATATGGTTGGAACTAATATAATAGAAATATTTTGACATAATGCTTTATATACAAGTCTATGTAAGAAACAAACGAATGATCACAATGGCTCTTTGGTTACGTCCTTCCAGATTGAGAATGAGGTCTAAGGTTCGATTCTCCGGAATCGGATTTTCAACAAATTAAGCAGTAGTCACAAAAGAGTCTTAAATTACCCACGATTTTGCGACCATTCTTTAATTTTTAAACATATTTTCAACAATTTCGTAATAGTCAAGTAAGTGTCTTAAAATACCCACGATTTTGCCACTAATTCCTTACCAACACCTGAAATTCAGACTGATTTGCAACTATTTCGCAACTCCAATTGTTTTTTTTAATAAAAAATCAACAATATCGAATGTTAAACATGTTAATCTAAACTTTTAGACATGTAGACATGTTTTGTATATTATTTAGACGTTTATTAAATATCTTAAATTTCTAATTTCAAATTTTCAAACTTATGGTTGTATATTATTTAGACATGTAGTAAATTGACTATATGTGTTACATGTAATAAGTTAGGGTATTTATTTAAGAATGATTGAAATTACAATTTATGGTTGTATGGAGAGTTCTAGTGTTAGATTTAGGTTAAGAGATAGTTTATAGTCTTAGTTTTATTAAAAATGAATGAAACTTTGGGATTTAGGGTATAGGGTAATGAATTATTAAATACAGTCACAAAATAGTCGTACTTTGTGACTATTTTATGACTAATTTGCGACCATTTCAAACTATTTTCCTGAATTAACACGCGGTAACATTATCCCTCCTATTTTTTTTTATTTGCGACCAGTTTTGCGACTATATTTCTTTGAGACTGATTTGCGACTATTTAGAGACGCCTTCGTTCATAACATAGTGAAACTCGTCGTCTCCCCTTCTATTGTCGAGAAAACCTAACTCCCTCATCTCTTTCTCACCTATCTCCGAACCCTCTAAATCGGGATTCTCTACCTCTCATTCTCGGAAATTCCCTTCACGGCAATGGGTCCCAAGGTAAGACCAAGTAGTTCCCGCGGGGGTGGTGGCCGAAAGTCTAGTTCCCACGGTGGTGGTGGCCGGTTATCCGGCGGTGGGAGAGGCGACGGAGGTGTCGACTCGTCTTCCTACGCCTCAAACCGGTCCTCTTCCGCGACAGAATCGGTTAGCCCTTCATCATCTAATCCAGCCCAATTTCCTCCGACGACACAAACGCCGCATTTCATTAATCCACATCCCGAAGTCGCTACTGTGCTGCCTCCAACGCCACAACCTGCGACTCCGACGTCACAACCTCCGCCTTATCAGACTCCCCTGCATTATCCTCCGCCTTATCAGATTTCCCATCAACAACAACCCTATCAGATTCCCCAGCAACAACAGCCTCTTTATCAGAATCCTCAACATCAACCGCAGCCGGTTCAGATTCTAGAGCACCAATATCCTGCTCCTAATGCTCCTGAGACAGAACTGGACTTCGAACGGTTGTTAGATGATTTGTTGGCTCTTCCTGGCCGAGAACATCTAACAATCTTGAGTCCACATCCGATTCTCCACGTCCAGAACACATGGTAAGGATCGATTCTATCTTTAATTTTGTATCCATTAGTAGGTAGTTTGAATATCTAGTTTGATGTTGCTTAGCTTCTGTTAGTTGTGTGGTCCTGTTTTGCTCCTGTTTCAGGTTGATTTTGGTTTGCTTGTATTAGTAGATTGCTCCTGTTTTGGTCCTGTTTATGTTTCAGTTTGATTTTGCTGTGCTCCTGTTTCAGTTTCATTAATACAAAATGATGCATATGTAAGAACATATAGATGTCGATGGTTATGCATATGTAAGAACATTGTTCTGTAAAAGTTTAACATCCATCTAGTGAGTTTCATTGTTCTGTAAAACTTTGATATCCATCTAGTGAGTTGTATTGTTATGGAAATTGGATTATCATTTGCAGTTTCATTGTTCAGTTTCGTTTTTCATTACTAGGTAGTGAGTTGCATTGTTTTGGAAATTGGATTATCATTTGCAGTTTCATTGTTCAGTTTTGTTTTACATTGCTAGTGTAGTAAGTTTCATTCATTTGCAGTTTCATTCATTCAGTCTAATTAACCTTTTTTGCTGTTTTATGTCACAGGTTTAACCGGGACAAAGGCAAATTGTCTCGAGTCATTTCTGGAATATTTCGGAGGAAGTTCGATGGTCCATATTATAGCTGGGGCAAAACGCCTTTAGACATCCAAGAAAGATATTTCAGAACATTTGCGGTAATAATTATTTTTTTTTCATTGTATAGTAGGCACATAGTAATCTGATTTAGTTACTGAGTGATACTTACATTTATTGTGTTGTGTAGCGGAAGTACAATTGGGAGAGGGGGATTACTGACTTGGTGAAAGCAGGCTTCTTGAGAAGGGCCAAAAAACGGATGAAAGGCATAGTAATTCAAGCTAAACACAGTGGTGAGAGACCACCTTGGATAGGCGAAACGCTTTGGGCAGAAATGGTGGCTCATTGGGGAACTCCAGAAGCAATTGAGAGGAGCTCTACTTACTCACAATGCCGCAACTCTGACCGTGGCGGTCTTGGTCCTCACAAACACGTATCCGGGCAGAAATCATACCTGCAAGTTCAACAAGAAATGGTAACGTTTTAATTCATTGGTTTTATATATTGCATTTCAGATAACTAATATGTTTTTGTATCATTTTAGGAGGAAGAATTAGGGCGTCTTGTCTCGCTTGGAGAAGTCTTTATGAAAACACATACAAGACATGATGGATCTTTTGTTGATCAAAAGGCCAAAAGGGTAGCTGAAACTTATGAGAAGAACATCCAAGAGAGGATGTCAAAAATGGTTGTTGATGGTGCATCACCTTCAGAGCAATCAACTCAGCAGAACCTGACCATTGAACAAAAAAATGACATCTTTCTTAAGGTAAGTCTTCCTCTTCTTAGAATTAGTTTAACAAGTCTTTAGTTGCTGTAATCTGATTGATAATCTTGTCTTATGGTAATCTGTCATTTTGAAGTTTTTAGTTGCTGCATTCAGTTTTCAGTTTCTTGTGTTATGGTAATCTTGTCTTATGGTAATCTGTCATTTTTCTTTTTGTGGCCTGTTTGATACAATCACAAACACCAAATTGAAGAGTTTTAGTCTCGTTTATATACTCTAACAATGTGGTCATTTTCTATTTCTTTCCTGGTCAGTTTTGTGACTCATGTGTTCTACGTTTCTGGTTCATGTTTCTCATGTGTTGAACGTTTCTTTCCTTGTCAGTTTTGTAACATGTCTTCTGATTCATTTTTTTTTTTTTTGTGTTAGTCTACTGAAACAGATACCAAGGGACAGCCTTTTGGACTTGGGGAACTTGGAGAGATCTTCAATAGCAGGAGTAAGGACGGTAGTAGTTATGCATCCTCCTCAAACACAATTTTTGAGATGCAAGAACAACTTCGAGCTGCTCATCAAAAGATCGCGGAACAAGAAGCGGAAAATGCTCGACGGGATGAGGAACATCGACTTGCTCAAACTCAGTTGGCTTCGTTCCTCTCCTTCTTCAAAGATAAGGATCCTGCGTTTGCATCGTATGTGGCGGCTTCTCAAGGAGCCACCGCAGCCACCGCACCAGCCACCGTACCGGCCAACTTACCGGCCACAAACCATTCACTTCCATGTTAAAACTTTTACATTTTGTATATATAAATGTTTTGGATTTATAAATGTAAAAAAATGTTTTGTATCTTGTTTTCTGTTATTGAAATCTTTAATTTAAACTTTTATTTTCATTTTAGGTTTTTTAAATTTAAATATAATTTCTGATTTGAGAGAGTAATATAAAAATAGTGGCCAATTAGTTGCTAATAAGTGACTCTTTTGCGACTAATTTACTGATTTGCGACAACGACAAGAAAAAAATAGTGGCAAAATAGTTGCCAATATGTGACTCTTTCACGACTACTTTTAAAACAGTCCTAAATATAATTGTATCAAAGTAGTCTCGATAATACGACTCCTCGTAGAGTCTGAAAATAATCTCTAATAAACGACTATTTAATCGTCTTAAAATTGTCTCTATAGTACGACTCAAAAAACAGTCTATAAATTGTCGCTAATAAACGACTATAAATGTCAGTGTCAACATAGTCGCTTATATACGACGAAAATATTTTGTCACACAATAGTCGTAAATTTGCGACTATTATGTGATAACTGTATTTTGCGACCAATTATTTGCGACTACTTTTATTAGTCCTACAATAGTCGCAAATGACTGATTTGCGACTATTTTGAGACTCTTTTGGTAGTCGCAAAAGCTGTGTTTTCTTGTAGTGAAGGCACTAATCACTATGTTAATTATTAAATTCATTAGCAAACTCTCATTTGTGAATTATCAATCAACATGCATTGAGAATATAAACTAGATCAACCAAAAATATGCCTTAGACAACTAATCTCTTAGGCTAAGAACATAAATCCTTTGAATAATTGATCTAGACATTTCATCAAACACTTGGTGTGCATGAAATGCCTATGATCTAAATCCACTCTCTCAAGCTAGATTTAGCATTAAGAGCATTAAACAAAGAAGGATAATAGATAATTTAACCCTAAACACCTTGAATCATGCCTTGAATCACCTAAATCTAACCCATCTCAAGATCCTAAAATGACTACTCTCTAACCATGAAGAAACCCTCAAATCCCATGAGAAAGATGATGGATTTTATGATTAGAGAATAACGAGATGATTAAGATGATTAGGGAAGAAGATATGATTCAAACTCTCATTCAATTCAAGATATCTCTTACAACACCATAAAAATCCCTCAAGAACAAGGCTCCCACGTTTTTTGGCAAGAGAAAGAGAGAAAAATAATGTCCCCCTCCCCAAAATTAGGTTTAGAAGGGTTTTATATCAAAAGGAGAGTTAACCGGGTCAACCCGGAACAAACCGGGTATTGACCCGGTCAACATGGGAGGTCTAGGTTGACTTTGGTCGAAGCTTTAATACCTGGCTGGTGTTGGGAGGTACACGAGGCCGGTATCGAAATTTGAAAAACCTTAAAAATCGTCGGTTGAATCTTGGTCGGGACGGTTTTTGCTCGGGATGGATTTTTTCTCGGTGTGAGGTTTTGACTCCGGGTCAGTGTACCTGGTTTGTGCAGGCCGATATGGAGGCTCTTGATTCTGGTACCTAGCCGGCGTTGGGAGTGATCTTTGGCCGGTATTTTTCCTGCCCAAGCGAAGTTCCAATACCGGATCCATGTACCGGCCATGTGTTGACCGGTATGGGAGCTTCGTCTTGCTTTGTCTCTTGGCACCGGCTGGTCTGGGTCCGGCTTATGAAGCCGGTAATGGCCCTGTTCAAGCTAGAGTCCAGCACCGGACAGATGAAGAGGATGATCCCGGGCCGGTACGGTAACTTATCCTAGCGGCCAGGCGCAGCTGTCTCGGAAGAGCTGCGACAACTCCCTCTTCCCTTGTCCAAATGACATGAATCCAATTCTTGTGTCTAGAGAACTCATCTGGCTACAATTCTTATGAAGACTCTGAAGTCTGAATCATTTCGGGTCGCCTTATTCTGATCGGTTCTTTGAGATACTCTGGACGGCTCCTTTCTAGTCTTTAAGCTCCAAATCTCCAAATGCCATCAAGTGCCTCCAAACACCTAGAAAACTCCTCAAAAACATGCAAAAGACTCATTAGGACCTAATGCAGCTCCTAATACTCTAAATGGGACAAAACAAGTATGAAATGCCATGAAGATCCAAAACAAGTATGAAATGCATGTAGAATATGCACATATCAATATCCAATCTTGTTAAATCTGTAGAGAAAGGACAAAAGTTTACAGGGATGAAGAGTCATGACTGCCACGTGTTTATGCAATGATTACTTCCTTTCGCAATTTTTGAACTCCTTCCACTACAAGAAAACTGCCTATTTCCAACGAAAATTTACGATGATTTTAAATCGTCGTAATTGGCCAACAGATTTACGACGGCATTACGACGAAATATATGTTCGATGCAATTTCGTCGTAAATATTTGTCGTCGTAAAATCGTCATAATTGACCAACAACGATTATATGACGATTTCAAAATCGTCGTAAATTTGTCGTAAAGTTACGTCGATATTACGACGAATATGACTTTCGCAAATTACTCTGTAAAGTCAATGTAATTTTACATCGGAGATACAATGATATTTATTCGATGTAAATTAAAAATGATTTCACGTCGATTGTTTCCAGTTTGGTGAACACGTTTTCCAGCAGGTTCACCTAATTATTTACGACTAATCTAGTCGTCGTTAATCAGTCGTATATTCAATGTAAAGTGGTTGTAAATATTATTTCGATGTAAATTCGTTATAAATTATCGATTTTAATTCGTTGTAAATTTTCGATATAAATCTGTTGGTAATTATGAAAAAAATTATATAAATACATTATAAGTTCAAAAGAAAGTTTCAAAAAAAAAAACAAACACTTATCCCAAAAAAAACACAATAATTGTTTTTTATTATAAAATATCTATATACAATCTACGAAGATGGATGTATACACAAAAAGATTCGGAGGGAGCGTTGACGAAAAAATTCAAAGAGGGGCTTAAAATATTCATGTATCAGGCCGAAAATATGCAAACAACCCTGGAAAGCGGTAAGATGTTCTGTCCTTGTTGTAAATGCAAGAATACGAGATATATTTTTATTGAGACGGTGTAGAAACATTTACTAAATATAGAGTTTATGCTGCAATATTATATTTGGTATCAACATGGGGAGGGTTTTGAAAGGAGTACTCAAGCTGATTGTAGTAGTAATTATCAAGGTCATGTAGATTTTGATCAGGGTAGTAGTTATCATCATGGTGAACATCAATTTGATCAGGGTCAAGATCATGATAGGATTCATGCCATGGTTACTGAAGCATTTCATGAAACAAATGCTGATAATAGTGTCGAGAAACCCAACGTAGATGCGAAACAATTTTATGATATGCTAGACGCTGCAAATCATCCACTCTACGATGGATGTAGAGAAGGTCAGTCTAAATTGTCGTTAGAAGCTAGGATGATGACAATTAAAACTGATCATAACCTAGTTGAGGTTTGCATGGATGATTGGGCTGATCTTATTAAATAGTTATTGCCAGAGGATAATTTGGCAGCTGAAACATACTTTGAGATACAAAAGTTGGTGTTTAGTGTTGAGTTGCCTTATGAGATGATAGATGTATGTTGACAATTGTATGATTTTTTGGAAAGATGATGATAAGCTGCAGGAATGTCGATTTTGCCAAAACCGAGATTTAGGCCGCAAACTTATGGGCGTAGTAATATACCGTACCAACGGATGTGGTATCTTCCTATAACTGATATGTTGAAACGATTGTTTCAATCTAAAAGGACAGTTGCATCGATGAGGTGGCATGCAGAACATTCACAGAGAAAAGGAGAAGTGACTCACCCGTCAGATGCAAAAGATTGGAAACACTTTAACATGGTACACCCATACTTTACTAAATCTAAGCGAAATGTGTATCTTGGTCTTTGCACTGATGGATTTAGTCCATTTGATATGTCTGGTAGGCAATATTATTTGTGGCCAGTTATCGTAACGCCTTATAACCTTACCCCATATATGTGCATGCAAAGAGAATTTCTATTCCTGAATATTTTAGTCCATGGTACCAATCATCTAAAGAGGTCCCTTGATGTGTTTTTGCTGCCTCTCATACATTAGTTGAAATAGTTGTGGTATACAGGAGTTCGTACATATGACTGTTCGAGGAAAAAAAGTTTACGATGCGTACGGTGCTTATGTGGACAATAAGCGATTTCCCTGCATACGGAATGCTATAAGGTTGGACTACGCATGTGAGGTTATCTTGTCCTTATTGCCTCGATTGGACAAATGCGTTTCAGCTGAAACATGGTCGAAAAACATGCTGGTTTGATTGTCACCGCCTGTTTCGACCAATCAACTTTCAATATCGGAGAAACAAGCGGCTGTTTAGGAAGAACAAAATCGTTCGTGTCCCCCCACCTGTGTATCTATCTGGGAAAGATCTAAGCGCAAATAGATCATTTTGGGGGACTAGAAACGGTGGGGAAAATTGGCACACTCTAGCTAATATGCCTCATGGATACGGGGTTAATCATAATTGACACAAGAAAAACATTTTTTGGGAACTTCCGTATTGGAAAGATCATCTGCTGAGACACAATCTTGATGTCATGCAGATTGAAAAAAACGTTTTTGATAATATCATGCATACAATTTTAAATGTGAAAGCACTACAAGAAAACATGCATTTTAAAACGGACATAATCGTCGTAAAATCGATGTAAAACTGGCTTTGGGACGGATTAGCGACGATTGCTAATTCGTCGATAATCTTCGTAAACAATGGGATGTATTCAAATTTTCGTAAAATCATCGTAAAGAATCCATCATTAAATTGTCGTAAATCTACATCGGAATTACGACAAAAATTACCTCGGTGGTATATCGTTGCTAAATCGTTGTAACATTACGAATATTTTACATCGAATTATCGTATTGTAAATTCGTCGTAAACTCGTCGTAAAATTTCATCGTAAATGCGTTGGTAAAGCGATGTAGAAATAAATCGATGTAAAATTATCATAATTTGTTTATCGTCGTAAATCGTAAATTGTCGTAAATTCGTCGTAAATCTTCGATCATCGTAAATTCATCGTAGATTGGTGATCGATGTAAAATCGATGTATATTATATTATATTATATATTATATTATATATATATATATTATGAATAAATATAATCATAAATTTAATAATAAATAAAATTATTATTATAAATAAAATTCCAAATACAAAATAAAATTCCAAATACAAAATAAAATTCCGAATACAAAATAAAATTATTAAATCTGGAATTAATACCCACGTTACCGAAAAACTCCTCGTCCATGCTCTGCTCCACTTCCGCTCGTTGTGCCGCAAGCGGATCCGCAACATCCTGATTCTATTCGATCACACTGTCCTCATTGTGAAATAAATTAAAAAAGTTTAAGGAAAAAGAAAACTTACCTAAAATGGGATGCCTCCCATTGAGCGCTTTTGTTTAAAGTTGTTTAGCTCGACGTTGTTGCTGGTCAAGCTGGTAGTGGATCGATCAATGCCATTATTTCCCTCTCGTTTTCTTCTTCGTCCGCAAGGTATGGCTTGACACGCTGTTCGTTCACCGTGAATTCTCCACTTTTACCCCAAAGGACAATGGCTCCGTATGGTTTGACTTCCTTTATTATGAAGTGTCCCGACCACCTCGATCGCAATTTTCCGGGAAAGAGTTTGAGACGAGAATTGAAAAGAAGAAGCTTGTCGTTCGCGGCGAAAGATCGGTTTATGATTTTCTTGTCATGATACGCCTTTGTCTTTTCTTTGTATATCTTCGAGTTTTCAAAGGCGTTGTGCCGTATTTCATCTAGTTCGTGTAGAAGGAGTAGTATCCTTTCCCCAACTGTTTTCATGTTCAGATTCATCTCTTTGATAGCCCATTGTGCTTTGTATTCGAGTTCCACATGCATATGACACGTTTTCCATATACGAGGTTGAATGGCGTCGTTCCTAAAGGTGTCTTGAATGCCGTTCGGTATGCCCAAAGTTCGTCGTCGAGTTTCGTAGACCAATCCTTTCGATTTGCTCCAGTTGTCTTTTGCAAAATCGACTTGATTCCTTGTTGGAGATCTCCACTTGGCCACTTGTTTGAGGGTGGTATGGAGAGGCGACTTTGTCGTAACTCCATTTTTCTTTAACAGGTTTTCAAAGACCTTGTTAATGAAATGAGACCCTCCATCACGTATTACGATTCTAGGAACACCGAAACGCGGAAAATGATCGATTTGAACATCTTAATGACCACTTTTGCGTCGTTTGTAGGGCTAGCAATTGCTTCCACCCATTTCGAGACGTAGTCTACGGCAACCCATGAAATCAATTCCCCATAAGTCAAAAATTTCAACTTCGAGGATAAAATTATGGGGCATCTCGTTCCTCTTACTTATACTCCCCATACGTTGGCACAAATTACAGAGCGAGACGAAAGCTTGTGCATTTTTAAACAAAGTTGGCCACCAAAAGCCTGCCTGGAGAACTTTAGAGAAAATTTTGAAAGTTGCGAAATGGCCTGCATAAGCTGAGCTATGACATCTAAATAGTATCCCATCCATTTCCTCTTCAGCCACGCATCGTCGGTATAAGAAGTCTGCACATCTCTGGTAAAGGTATGGTTCATCCCAAAAGTAGTGTCTTATATCTCGCAAAAATTTCTTCTTCCTATACCCAGAGAATTGTGGTGGTTCGACGTCCGCAGAAAGGTAATTTGCAATGTGTCTGAACCACGGGGTGTCGAACGTGTCTGGCTGCCGTTTAATTGGCCGTGAACGAATTTCTTGTGCGGTGTTAGGTATTGCGTCTATCGCATAGACGCTGTCATCCGGCAAACTATCATTCAAGGGCATTTTGTCTTCCACTTGTATTCGAGAAAGGTGATCCGCTACTCCGTTATCTACTCCTTTTCAATCTCGAATTTCGATGTCGAATTCTTGCAAGAGGAGTATCCACCTTATTAGCCTAGGTTTTGCGTCTTTCTTAGACATCAAATATTTTATCGCCGCATGATCAGTATGGACTATCACCTTGGATCCAACAAGGTAGGATTGAAACTTTTCGAAAGAAAATACGACAGACAGGAGTTCTTTTTTTGTTGTCGCATAATTGCATTGAGCGTCGTCCATTGGTTTGCTTACGTAATAGATCGCATGCAACTTCTTATCCTTCCGCTGCTCGAGTACTACTCCAACTGCATAGTCGCTTGCGTCACACATGATTTCGAACGGTTGTTCCCAATTAGGTGGATACACGACTGGAGCGGAGACAAGGGCGTCTTTGAGCTTATGGAACGCAGCTAGGCATTTATCGTTGAATTCGAAGCTCCTTTCTTTCCACAATAGACGTGTGAGGGGCCTAGCTATTTGAAAAAATCTTTTATGAATCTCCTATAGAATCCGGCATGCCCGAGAAAACTTCGGATACCTTTTACATTTGTAGGAGGTTGTAGGCTTTTCATGACCTCGATTTTTGCTTTATCCACTTCGATTCATTTTTCTAAAATTCTATGTCCGAGCACAATTCCGTCTCGCACCATAAAATGATATTTTTCGCAGTTCAGGACTAGATGTTTGTCTTCACATCTTTGTAGAGCTTTCCCCAGGTTCACCAAGCACGTTTGGAATGAGGACCCGTGGACAAAAAGTCGTCCATGAAGACTTCCATAAAGTCTTCGATATATTCGGTAAATATCGACATCATGCACCTCTGGAAATTTGCGGGCGCGTTACACAATCCAAAAGGTATTCGTCGGTAAGCGAACGTTCCGTACGGAGAAGTGAAGGTTGTCTTCTCTTGGTCTTCCGGTCGGATGGGAATCTGGAAAAATCCGGAATATCCATCGAGGAAGCAGTAGTACTGATGGTTAGTCAATCTCTCCATCATTTGGTCTATAAATGGCAAGGGGAAATGGTCCTTCCTAGTTGCAGCGTTCAGCTTTTTGTAGTCGATGCACATGCGGTGTCCAGTGACGGTCCTTGTGGCAATCATTTCGTCTTTCTCGTTCTTGATCACCGTGATCCCTCCTTTTTCGGGATGACGTGAACTGGGCTAACCCAAGGGCTGTCCAAAATCGGGAAGATGATTCCGGCTTCTAAAAGCTTCATAATTTCCCTCTTGACAACGCTCATCAAGTTAGGGTTCAACCTCCTTTGGTGCTCCACTGAATTTTTGGCGTTATCTTCGAGATAGATCTTGTGCATACATAGATCCAGAGAGATTCCTGGTATGTCATCAAGCGAGTATCCTATAGCCTTTATGTGCTTTTTCAACTCGCATAGTAACATTGTTGTCTCGGATTTACTCAGACCAGAATTTATAATGACCGGGTAAGTTGAATTTGGTCCAAGGAAGACGTACTTGAGACCGACATGCAGGGGTTTTAGCTCCACTTTAGAAGCTATCAGCTCGGTCCACGGGTCATTTATTGGTGCAGAAGTGTCCTTCGGCATTGTTGGAATATCCGTTTTGTTCTGTAAATCAAGGTAGCTCACAGTCGTTTTGTAAATTTCAGCCTTATCGAGCATTTTCACACAATCCCTCAAGGTTTCTTCGAGAGTGATGCCCCCATATTTTGCGTTCGAGATTACGACTTTAAATGGGTCACTCATGAGTAATTTTTCATAGAATTTCTCAGTGACCTTTTCGACCTCATCAAGCTAGAAAGCTTGGTCGTCTATGGTTAGTTTACTAAGGATTTCTCTCATATCGAAATGCATCACGAGGTCACCTAAGTATAAGTCTATTTTCTCCTCCGGGACGTTGATCATCGTCCCTACGGTGGATAGGAATGGTCGCCCAAGTATAAGGGGATCCGCAGGTTCCTTCTCTAACTCGAGTACCACGAAATCAGTAGGAATGCATCATTCTCCAATCACGATGGATACGTCGACGAGGACGCCTATCGGTCGTCGGACCGAACGATCCGCTAGTATTAGTGAAATCTTAGTCGGCCCGAAGGTGTGGTACCCTAAACATTTAGCAACTGACAGTGGCATCTTGTTTATGATTGACCCAAAGTCGTATAGACAACGCTAAAATGTTACACCTTTTATGGCGCACGAGAGCACGAAGCTTCCTGGGTCACCTCTTTTTCGAGGGAAATGGTTTTGCAAGATTGAACTACATTCATGAGTGATCATCAAAACTCCTTCTTCAAGTGTCTGGGAGTTGGTCAGGATGCTTTTCATAAATTTTCTTAGAGGCGGGATCATTGCACAAGCTTCGACAAAAGGTAGTCTAACCGTTAGCTGCTCAATTATTTCATTTAGTTTAGCTCTTTCTTTCTTTTTCTTTGGCGCCTGATAAGCTCAAATGTAATACCCTAAAGTACTAATAGCTTTGTCGATTGTAGTATTTAGGGGTCGAATCCACATAGACTCAAGAATCACACAATAGATTAAATATGTTCGAATTAAGCTAAGTAAATCAATAAAACAAGAAGCAATAAAGTAATTACGAGTTGTAAATTCAATGGAGGAAGATAGGTTTAGGGTATTTCTCAGGAAATCAGAGAATGCAGGCAAACCAATTAGTCAGGGTTCAGATTAAGCGCGGTTCTTGAACTCAAATCACTAAACTATAACTAACCAACTGTCGCTACGAGAATTATCTAAATCTAAATCTCAGAATTCCAAATTTCTTTGCAAATTCTAAAGTCTAAACCAGCATTAAGTTCAAGTTTGATTTGTTCACAAAACAACTAAACCAAATCTCTTTGCAGATAGTTATTTTGCTCACCATAGGTTCTATCAGATCATCGATTGCACTGTCGTGCCTAATCGATTAACCTAAGATCTAAGTTCCAGGTGATCAATCCAGAATTAACTTTAAGAACAATCTATGGTGAAGAACTAATTCAGATTATGAACCGTAACCAACTAATTAACCTAGCATTCGAAGATATCCTTTATTGAGAACCCTAAACCTAATAGGAGATCTACTCAGACATGGAGATTGAAACAAACAACATGATTGAATAAATCTCTGAAATTAATAATAAAGGAGAAATAAAACAAGGGTTCGAAATCTTGTCTCGGACGAACAGAGTTTCAGACTTGTCTCCCTCAAAAGCTCTCTCAATCAAAACCAAAGTAAAATCAAGCGTAGCCAAAAAAAGTGGCTGAAAACCCTAAATATAATGTTAACACACGTTTTGGGGCTTCTTGTAATTATTAAAGTCTTATGGGCCATAGTGTAGAATCTTAAGACTTGTAAAAAGTCGCGATCCTTCTCTTCATGCGATCAGTATCGACCGATACCATATGTGGTATCGATCGATACACATCATTTGTGTCGACTTCAACTTGATCCTTCAGCTGCATGATCTTGCTTGGCTCCAAAATGCTCCAATAATCTCAATTTAGCTCCAAACGTACCTAAACCTATAAAGACTTGAAAAGACTCCAAAAATACTAGAAAGACTCTATAAATAAGACCTATATCATTGTTAAAAGTGGGTAAAAACCATGATATATCAACTCCCCCAGACTTAGCCTTTGCTTGCCCTCAAGCTAACAGAAAGCTAAACAAGAGAAAGAGGTTTGAAAAACACGGAGACTCAACTGTTCTTGAAACATTGCAATGAACCTTTTTCTTAGTACTCCACATATCACTTAACCAGTTCCAAATCTAACCACCATGTACTTCTCCGTAGACATTCGCAGCTCCCCAGAATCCACACATAATTTCGCAGCATTATATGATAATGCCCTCATCGCCAGTTTCATCGCTGTAATCAATGCCAAGAACCTTCTAGATACAATATCATGACAAAAGAACCACCCAATTTTCACACTTTTAGGTATTGTTTCCTCTACCCCAGACTTATTTCATATCATGTTCTCTTGCATATACATATTAAGGTTTGAGACGCGAGTATTGATGGTGTTTGCACCGAATCCCCGGTTCTTCCCTCAAAATGTATCATAGGTGTAAGCGAATAATGGTATCACATGAATTTTTCCTAACCTCGCTTCCAACCTTTGTGTGATCATTTCTTTTCAAGTAGAATAATGGGATCATTGGAAATTTTTTTAACTCTCTACTGATAAGAAAATCATTTCATATTTTCATGCCTTAAATTATAACAAGGGAGAGGAACCATTACTTTCTACACATGGGTTCCTTTATCAGATATGAATTAGGAATCAAACTCTATGTGCATCAACCACATCGATGAAGTGCAAAAATTAGCTCAGGCTTGGATGAAATCTGTTGGAAACATGGGCGTCTTCTAGTTAACTGGTCAGCCTTTGGATTTTTCATTAGTTCGATCTAGAACTAATTCTGCAACAATGGTCACTTAGAAGCAAGGTCAGAACAATAGATTCAAGAAAAAGATCATAATCTCCAACAGGTTTTGACACAATAAAATGATTTTTTGACTCGAAAACGACTGACTCTAAGAAAAACAAACACGCTGTCAGCAGCTACCTCCCCCAGACTTAAACAACACTGTCCCCAGTGTTATCTAGTCTAGAGTCGGTAAAAGAAAACAAAAGAACTGAGTAGAGATGTGAAAATCAAAGAAATTACCGGGTTGGGGTATGAGTGTCGACCGACACATAGCACTGGTATCGATCGATACCGATACCAGGCTTAGGTCGACACATATAACTCTTTTCATCGATTTGATAAACTCAACTCTTTTGTCACGCAAGTGGTGTCGATCGATACCAACACTGGTATCGCTCGACACAGCTCTTTTGTAACTGATTCACGCAAAACACAAGACACAAAACCAAAAACCAAAAGAAATAAAAGAAATATGTACAGACTTACCAGTGGGTTGCCTCCCATAAAGTGCTTGTTTTACGTCACTAGCTTGACTTTGGCTCATGTATTAGCCAGGATAAGAATGAAAACTTGTTCCAAAACAAGCTCCACAACTAGACATCTCCAGTTTCAGAATTATGCTCAAAAGACCCTTCACAACATCCTTTCCTTTCTCTTTCAACTCGGAAGTGAGAATAGCTCTAACCTTAGAGAATGGTTTCGAAGTTCCCTTTGCACTTCACCTCATATTCAATCGAATCTCCATCACACTTCTGAGGGGTTAAAATCATATAGGCAACACCCTTGACTCTTTTGCTCTTCACATTTTTCTTTGCCTTAGCCGTTTTAGTGTCTCTCTTCGTGATGATAGAAGGACCATCTAAAACGTCTATGACATTTGAGTCATCATAATGATCTTCCAAAAGATCAACCATCAACGTCTCTCCTGTAACAACGGTGATGCAAGAGACATGTTTGGGAGCTCTTCCAGAAGGAATGGCTTTGTAGGAGACCTCTTTCTCAATGTA
Organism: Eutrema japonicum; assembly: GCA_030161315.1. Lineage (NCBI taxonomy): Eukaryota > Viridiplantae > Streptophyta > Magnoliopsida > Brassicales > Brassicaceae > Eutrema > Eutrema japonicum. Next base: position 33,555,447 of record BSQW01000013.1, on the reverse strand, counting down.
TGAGAACGAGATTCTCTTACTGGGCGTGTCTATAACTGTACCAACTATAGCCATGAACGGTCTTCCAAGAATCAAAGGTATATTAGAACTTTCGCTCATCTCTAAAATCTGAAAATCAGTAGGAACCAGACAATCTCCTACCTTAACAAGCAAATCAGGGATTGTACCAAATGGAACTGAGGTGGAAGAGTTCGCGAATGCGAGAGTCATCTCAGCAGATCTAATATCACCAAATCTCAACCTCTCTGCAATTGCATTGGACATGAAATTGACGTTAACCCCTGTATCAACGAGAGATTCTTTGAATTCAACGCTAGAGATAGAGCATGGAACTGAATATTTTCCTGGGTCTTCCCTCTTAGTCAACTGCTTCATTGGTGGTGGTGTACTTCTTGTCTTGATGAAGAGTGCCTCGATCTCTTCTAGAGTTTCTCTGCAATCTCGGAAATGACCAAGCAAAGGGCGGTATTCCAAAGCTTCTTCAAAAGACATCGTATAGGGAATTCTTCTTACCATCTTCTCAAAACCGAGCAACATCTCTACAGTAATGGGATCCATGGGATGTCTAGGTGGTCTAGGATATGGTACCTTAGGCTTGTAAACATTCTCCTCAACAATCTTCGGTATTTTTGCAATATCTAGCTCAGTCTGCGAGGGGTGTCGACCGACATCAGATTGGTATCAATCGATACAAAGCTTTTGTGTCATCTCCACATGTTGGTGTCGCTCGACACAGGTTGGTGTCGATCGATACAAGTAGTGGTGTCGATCGACACAGCCATATCAGGCTCAAAATCACCTTCAACCTCTTCTAACTCCACGAATTTTTCTGCATTCAAAACCTTTTCTACCACTGCAGTGACCTCTTTAGCACTTCTTAAGGTTATTGCATTGACGTATTCATTATGTGAATGAACCATCTTTCCCTTGACAGCTGCTACAGTCTGAGCTATTTGAGTTTCCAGCATCTTCTGATGAGTGTTGAGAGCCTCGATCTTCCCATTCAGATATGTGTACATGGCATCCATCTTCCCATTGAAATCAACTGTCATCTTCTGCTGTCCCTGAAGAAGCTGTTCAAGCATAGACTCAACCTTGCTCTCTGGGGTTTAAGCATGTAGAGGTTGATAAGAAGAATTTCCATAGGCTCTAAAACCAGCTGGGTTGACTTCAGATTTGTACCCTCCTTGCTGAGCATTGTTGGTGAAGTTTTGGTTGTTGTTATGGTGGTATTGATTTCTCTGACCTTGAAAACCAGAACCACCAATGTAGTTAACACCTTCCACTTCATCCTCATTGAAGTTCTCAACCTCATCAGCAAAATGAACAACCTTCATCGTCTTCCCCATCAACAGATTGTGCATCGAATCCAACTTAGGTTGAACCTCAGCAATCTGCGATCCATCCATGCTCCCAGTCTGCTTTCTTCGCTCAAAGTCTGCATTTTTGGTACTATTGCTATATGCCAAGTTCTCAATAAGCACATATGCATCGTTAGGATATCTGGTGTTGAAGTTCCCATTACTCGCATCATCTAAGGCCATCTGGTACCTCCAATCAATCCCTCTGAAGAAAATACCCAGCAGATGAACATTAGTGAACCCGTGATGTGGACAATCCCTATGATATGATCTGAATCTAATCCATGCAGCTTTGAATGCCTCTGTCGCTCCCTGAGAAAATTGGGAGATCTTATTCCTAAGCTCCTCAGACCTTGCATCATCATAGAAATTGTTCAGTCTCTTCCCAGGTAGTTAGTGATCCAGGCGGTAACCGTTTGAGCCAATAAGCTGCATCTCCACCAAGAGAGTATGGGAAAAGCTTACAGAAGAGGAAATCATTGGACACTCCATTGTATTTGATGCTAGTGACCAAGTCCTAAAACTTCTCAATATGATCCATGGGGTGTTCATGAGAAAGACCATGAAAAGGGTGCTGACCCACAAGAGTGAAGTATGCAGGTTTCAGCTCAAATTCATTCCTTTGAAAAGCAGGAGGGCGAATCGCAGAACGATTGGCATAGAACTGATCAGGCATGTTGTACTCACCAATCGTTCTACCACGATTAACCACATCATTCCCCAGATTGCCGCGCCCAGCTGGCGCGGCCATCTCATCAGCAACAACTAGAGGGACAATGACGTTTCAATCTCCATCAAGTCGTTGCCCTCTCTCATTGCACAATTGACCCTCTTGGTCTCTCAAAGTTCCAGCATCATCCCGAGTCAATACCACTGGATTGTTCATCTCTGTTGGCTTCTTTGTTTCCCTGTTTGTGATAAGCTCAAATTAATAACCTAAAAGTACTAAAGCTTTGTCGGTTGTAATACTTAGGGATCGAATCCACTGAGACTCACGGAAACACACAATAGATTATATAGATGAGAATTAAGCTAAGTGATCAATGATATTGAAGACCAAACGTAAATTAAAACGGTTGTAAGTTCGATTGGAGAAAGATAGGTTCAGGGTATTTCTCAGGAAATCAATGAATGCAGATAAACTAACTAGTCAGGATTCAGATTTAGCGAGGTTCTTGAACTCAAATCACTAAAGTATAATTAACCAACTCTCGTTGCGAAAACTATCTAAGTCTAAATCCTAGAATTCCAAATCTCTTTGAGAATCCTAAAGTCTAAACCAGCTTTTAGTTCAAGTTTGATTTGTTCAAAAAAAACTAAACCAAATCTCTTTGCAAATAGTTATTTTGCTCACCCTAAGTTCTATCAGGTAATTAATCGCACTCTCGTGCCTAATCAATTATCCTAAGATCTAAGTTTCAGATTCGTCAACCTATAATTAGCTTTGAGAACAACCTATGGTGAAGAACTAATTCAGATGGTGAATCCTAATTAACTAATCGACCTAGCATTCAGAGAAAACCTTTATGAGAACCCTGAACCTAAAGTGGATCTACTCAGACATGGAGAATGAAAACAACATGATTGAATAGATCATCAAAGAAATCAATAAGAAACAGGAGTTCAGAGTTGTCTATCCAAAAACCAAAGTAGAATAAGACTTAGAATAAAGCTTAGAACAAAGCATAGCCATCAAAGTGGCTGAAAAACCTAATAAATTGCCTAAGACAAGTTTTGGGCCTTCTTGTAAATAATAAAGTCTTATGGGCAATTTTGCCATTCTTCAACTCTTGTTAAGTCGCGACTCGTGTCTTGCTGCAGTGAGTATCGACCGATACTAGTCAGTATCGATTGACACTGAGGCTTCAAATCGGGTACTCAGCTACACGAACGTCTGCTTTGCTCCAAAATGCTCCAAAAGCTCCAATATCTCCAATTATGCTCCAAACGTGCTAAAACCTGTAAAAGACTCTAAAACACTACAAAATAGTAGAAAGACTCTATAAAACGGACTTATATCATGGCTTAAACGGGGTAAAAACCATGATATATCAACTCCCCCAGACTTAGCCTTTGCTTGCCCTCAAGAAAATAGAAGACAAAACCAGAGAAAGAGATTTGAAAACACGGAGACTCACCTGTTCATTGAACATTGCACTTACCATTTTTCTTAGTGCTCCACATATCACCTAACCAGCTCCAATTCTAACCACCATGTACTTCTTCGTAGACATTCGCAGCGTCCCAGACTACACACATTATTTCACAGCATCGTTCAATCAAGCCTTCCTCGCTTCGAATAATGGCATCATAGAAAAATCCTAGCCTCGCTTCGAATCCTTTGTGTGATCATTCCTCACCAAGTAGAATAATGGGATCGCTGGAAACATTCCTAACCCTCTACTCAGGAGAAAATCATCTCATATTTTCATGCACTTATTTTTTTTACTTAGAACAGGGGAGAGAGATACTGTTACTTTAAAACACATGGGTTCCTTTGTCAGATATGAATGAGGAATCAAGCTCTATGAATACTAACCACATCGATGAAGTGCAAAAATTTGGCTCAGGCTTTAAAGAACTTTGCTGGAAACATGAGTGTCTTCTAGTTAACCGGTCAGCCTTTGAATTTTTCATTAGTCGATCTGTAACTGATTCTGTAACAATGGTCACTTAGAGGTAGAGTCAGAACAAAAGATTCAAGAAAAAGATCACAGTCTCCAACAGATTTTGACTCAATAAAACAAATTTTGACTCAAAAACGACTGACTCTAAGAAAAACAAAAACAATGTCAGCGTCTACCTCCCCCAGACTTGAACAACAATGTCCCCAATGTTATCTAGCCTAAGTTTGGTGAAAGAAAACAAATGAACCAAGTGGATTTTGAAAATCGAAAATCTTACCTGTGAAGGTGATGAGTATCGATCGATACCAGTTGTATGTCGACACACTGATTTCAAATCAGTGGCATCGAGCTGCTTAGCCCAGGGAAAATGATCCAAAGTGTTAGAAGTTAGCACTGTTAGGAACACTAAAAAACAGGTTAATAGCAACAAGATAATCAAGCATAAATCCGTGAGTTCAAATGCAAAAATAAAGCTGACATAGGTTCAAAAGAAACGAAAAATAAAAATAAAAACAAACGTGAAGATAGAAGAAGACTAATCCTCCGTCGCTTCGGAATCACCATCAGCGTCAGGATCATCAACAGGAGAAGGATCAACCGGAGTCTGCCTGCACGGTGTCGATCGACACCGCATAGTATCGGTCGACACTTGTGACCAATTCCTGCTCTTTCTCCGCAACTGTGGTATCGATCGACACATACTGTTGTCGATCGATACTCCTTCTCTTAATCTGCTTCACGTTAAGACACAAGACACAAAACTAAAAATAAAAACAAAAATAAAAACGTATGTACAGACTCACCAGTGGGTCGTCTCCCACCAAGCGCTTGTTTTACGTCACGAGCTTGACTTTACGGACGATCAGTCAGGAGAAGAATGAGAACTTGTGCCGAAACAAGCTCCACAATTAGACATCGCCAGCTTCAGAGTTCTGCTCATCATGCTCTCCACAAACTCCTTTCCTTTCTCCTTCAGCTCCGAAGTGAGAATAACTCTAGCTTTAGAGAATGGTTTCGATGTTCCTTTGCACTTCACCTTGTATTGTATCGAATCTCCATCACACTTCTGAGGGATTAAAGTCATAGAAGCAGCACCCTTCACTCCTTTGCTCTTCACCTTCTTCTTTGCCTTAGATGTTTTGACGTCTTTCTTGGTGATGACAGAAGGACTATCTAGAACGGCTATGACTGTTGGCTCGTCAGGAGGCTCTTCCAAAAGATCAACTACCAACGTCTCTCCTGTAACAACGGTGATGCAAGAGATATGTGTGGGAGTTCCTTTAGTAGGGATGGCTTTGTAGTACACCTCCTTGTCAATATATGAGAACGAGATTTGCTTGCTAGGTGTGTCCATAATGGCACCAACCGTAGCCATAAACGGCCTTCCAAGAATCAATTGCATACGAGATTGTGCACTCATCTCCACAACCTCCTCTCTTCCTCTTCTCTTCTAACAAGCCTTTTTTTTTCTTTTTGCAGGTCACCGCCGCCGTTGCCGCCGACCGTCGTTGCCTCCGACCGCCACGCCGACCGCCGTCCACCTATTCAACTTATATATGTAAATCCCTAAATCCTATTTTCAATTTGTTAGATTAGTATTTAAAAAATGTTAGATTAATTAGTATTTAGAATTAGTTAGATTAGTGGAACGAAATTGTGAATTTGTTAGATTAGTATTTATAATTTTAGATTTAGTAATTTATAATTTGGATTTTAGGTTGTTAAAACTTTTCCTAAATAAAAAATGCTAGATTAGTATTTAGAATTTGTTAAAAAAGTATATCAAAACGTTTTTGAATAATAAAAAAATTATATAAAACATTTCAAGAATTTTTACTAATTAAAAACATATTTATAATATTTATAAACGTTTTTTTGAAAACATATTAATATTTTTGGGAATTTTGAAATTTTCGGGATAAAAGTTTTGTACTTAGATGGAAAACTATAATATTTTCGGCTATTTTGAAATTTTCGGGGAATTTTGAAATTTTCCAGATTATTTAAAATTTTCGAAATTTTAGTAATTTTCGTGAATTGCGTAATTTTTGGAAAATTTGAACTTCTCGTAATTTTTGACGGTCTAGGGAATTTTGAACTTCTCTGGATTGCTATTACCAACTCCAGAACCATGTTGAAGGAGATCTTTGTGTTGAAAATTCGGTTTCTTCTTGTTATGACAATAAGGACACACAAAAGCTTGAGGAAAGAGTTTATCTTTAGGCTTTTGTGTGTCCTTATTGTCCTAACAAGACGAAATCGAGTTTTCAATACAAAGATCTCTTTCAACATGTTTCTGGAGTTGGTAATAGCAATCCAGAGAAGTTCAAAATTCCCTAGAAGTTCAAAAATCCTGATTAGTTCAAATTTTCCCCGGATTTCACACTTCACAAAAATATCAAAACTGCCAAAACTTTTAAATTTTTAAAATTTCGAAAATCCTGAAAATTTTATAACTTCGATAAAATTTTAGCTTTCGATGTACTAACGTTTTTAAGTTTTTCCCGCAGGGCTGCGAGGACTCTCTCCGTTTGGGCGGTTCCCAAGGCCGCCGTTCTCGGGGTCATCGGACTCCGACTACTGCACCATCGAGCTCCGGAACTCAAATCACGGACTCCCAGCAATACGCGGCTAGGTTCAACATTATAATATGAATCTCCCTTGAATCGTACACTCTACGGTTGGGTAAGAACGGGATAAGCCTTGCAAAAAATCAGATTGTTTCAAGGGATGTGGATTGAATGGTCTCACAAGGGTTGCGAAAGGGCCTTGATATTCCACTTCGATTCTTAAGGATATTACGCACCGAAAAAAGATCGAAGGTTTTGTTAGATTACACACCAACAGATTATGAAGAGAATCACTCTCAACACAAGAAAGAAATCATACTGATTTTTCATAAAAAGAAGACTGATTTTCGTCCATGACAATACAAGGAAGATATAAAGAAAAACAAGGACTGCATGAAGGAGAGAGAAAAGAGTAAACATTATATTAAAACAGAGTTTGAAATTCGAAATTGGACTCTTGCTCTTCCTCATGGTCGAAATCTATTGCTTGCTGGACTTGAGGAAGATCACAAAATGGGCCAGTAACAATGTGAATCATTTGCCTCGTTAAAAACCTTTCCAAGAAAACCCATTGAGACAAAACTTTGACAAGGGAAAAAGAACACTAAATGATTCACATACCCATTTAGTGATTTCTTTGGGTCTTCTTTGTACTTTGATGGTTTGAGGGAATAAGTGAGTTTCTTGGGAACATCATGTATGACATAAAAGATGTCCAAATCGCAGCAGCTTTGACAAGAGATCCGTTGAGAAGTTGAAGCCTCCAAATGAAGCAAGTCGAGAATCCGTTGACTTAGAAATTGAATATCTTCCAAATAAAAAATGATCTTGACTTGATTCAAATTCGCCGTGAGCCTCGGATGGATCAAGATTGTAGAACAATTTGATTTGTAGCATGAATCGTCCTGGTGTTGTTGGAAACCTCCAATTAAGGCTGGTATGTCCAAATCAGGTAAGTTGGGAATCACCCGATTTGTAAATTCGATAACTCCTTCGTTTGAGCTCCAAATGGACTGATTCCACTTCTTAGTGTGCTTTGGGTGAGCTTTGAATGTTTTCCAAGTGGTCTCATATTTTGAATCTTCGTGGTTGATTCCGTATGCTTCAAGGAAGGCACATATGTCCTTGTTGACTCGTATGTGGCTTGGGTGGCATGTTTGATGGAGCTCTGGTTCAAGCTGCTCCTTCATGATGCTTGCCATGATCACATCACATTAAGATCGAGGATCTTTTCCAGAAGCCCAACCGAGACCACTGTATCACATTAGGATCGACCCGAAGTTTGAGGGCGGAACTTGGTAAGTTAAATTTCTATTATAAGTTCAATTTATTTTGCCTTGTGAATTTTAACGTACTAACTTTATTTTAATTTTTTTTCAGGTTTAAGTTGTCGCCTGAAATCACAAAGGCGATATTGCGGATGCTCCACAACATGTTGGACAAACCGTACGAGAAGTACTCCGACATGCCTTCCGACTAGAAATACGTCTGGCACCGGAGTTTCGCGGTAAGTATTTACTTTATTTTTCTTCTTTTTCAAGTTCATTTTTTCAATATAAATTTTCAAAACTAACGTTATGTTTTAAATGTAGCAAGAGTTCACGTGGGACTCTAACCTTACAACGAAGGTTATTGGGCATATCAACAAGTATGCCGCGCTTTCGTATTCGAACCACATGTACGAGTGGAAGCAAAAGTGGAAGCACGGCTGAGCCAAGCCGAAGGACCTTGAGGACGATGAGTGGAAGGGTTTCTGATAGTACTGGAGTAAGCCGACGACGAAGGCGACCTCCCAAAGAAATTCGAAGAACCGCAACAGTGACCGAGGAGGGAAGGGGGTCTACATTCACAACGAGGGCGCAAAGACCGTCGAACGCGAGGCGATGGAAATGGTAATTATAATTTCAATTTTTAATTACTAATTTTGTTTAATATTACATTTTACTTAACTAAAATGTACAGGCGAAGGCAGAGGGCAAAGCTCCCGACTACCTTAAAGTCATCGAGAGGAGGCACACCAACAAAAAATCGGGTGTGATCCAGGACGGATGCATTCGTATGCTTGTCGAGACCTGCAAGAAGAAGAAGACGGAACACGAAGTTTCAATGTCGCAGCTCACTCTTGATAGATCGTCGGACTCGAACGAGTACGTTTTATCCACGGAAGAGATCAACGCAATTGTTCTCGAGGTAATTTTTTATTTGTTTTACTTTTTTTTGTCCATAATTTTAACTTATTACTAACATTTATAATATTTTTTAGGAAACTCGACAAGTCAAGGGTCGATTCGCTGGGTTAGATGGAGTTCCGACCCATGAATCTTCTTCCTCGGTATCCTTCGGAGTATCGGGAAGAAATCATGAGGCTCAGCCAAACGGTTAAAGACCGTGACGACGAGGTCGCAGAGTTAAAGTATGCACAAACTACGATACAGACACAGCTCGGCGAGTTGCAGAAGATCATGCAAGGTGCCATCCCCGATATCTTTCGGAAAAACAACCCCGGCAACCCCGACGATCCCGACGAGTCTCCTACCGTTTAAATTGTTTAATGTTTTTTTTGAACAATTATAATTTTGTTTTATGAATACTTTTATATGTTTAATGAATTTCAATTATTAAATTATTTTTTAATAATATATTAAATAAAAATTAAATAAATAAATAAATTAATTAATGTTTTCATATATTTAATTAAAAATTAAATATTAATTTTAAATTTATAATTGAACAGATTATTAATTATCCATCGTAAACAGTCCGTCGGAAACGGTCCTTCGAATATCCTTCAGAAACAGTCCGTCGAACATCCGTCGGAACTCCGTTGGAAACAATCCGTGGGAAATCCACATAGATTTTGTTGTTTCGGTACGAAGCAATCGGATACTTAAATCGAATTGGAACGCAAATAAATTGGAGTTGGTTTTGTATCACTAGAAACTAAACTAGACGGTGGGATAGACGAGGTTGTAATCAATTAAACTAAACGCTGGGCTTAAGGGTATTCGCAGGGATTCATGGCTAAAACGATGTAAAAATAAAAGATAAAGGTAACCAACTATGAAAATTCTTGAACTTGAATCACGAATGTATGATTAGGTCACTACCGTGATCCTAACCAACTGTTACCGACCAACTCGACCAGTAGCTTCTGTCTCTGGCCGCGAAGGAGGTAACATATTATTTCGTTTAGGATTCGTCATTGCTCACAATACTCTATAAGTAGCTTTCGTCTCTTATAGCGAAATTGCTCGTTTCATTCTAGTTCAAGCAATTAGAAATCACTTCCGTGAATCCAATTCAACCTAAGATCAGACTTTAAGTGGAACAAAGAATCATGCATTAACGAATAAGACTAAACGAAGAACTCATAGAAGATTAGAAACCCTAAATCAAACACATCAACGAATTAAACCATGAAATACCCTTTGAAAAATCCTTTTAAACCCAACTCGGGAACTACTCAATCATACTGTAGCAAAACATCATAGAAGTAATAAAGTATTGCAAAATTAAAGAGATAAAAAGTGAAGAACAAAGAACACGGGTGAGGACGGATATCGAATGATGATCCCCTTGCGCCTCCTCTCTCTCCTTCGATGTCGCCTCCTTTTCTCATCTTCCTTCTGTCTAAAAACGAGCTACCCTTTTAGAATGACCTAACACGAGCTTATATTCACAACGAGGGCGCAAAGACCGTCGAACGCGAGGCGATAGAAATGGTAATTGTAATTTCAAATTTTAATTACTAATTTTGTTTAATATGTACAGGCGAAGGCAGAGGGCAAAGCTCCCGACTACCTTAAAGTCATCGAGAGGAGGCACACCAACAAAAAATCGGGTGTGATCCAGGACGGGATTAGCTCGAACTTATATAGCTTCTTTTTTCGTCGGGAAACGGTTAGGGTTTTATTCATAAGTGATGGGATTATCTCGATCTTTAAAACAGATCTCGGGATCGAAACAGGGGCTAACCGCGGGCGCGTGGTTCTGAACTACGGCGAAGTGGTGTTTGGCCGCCAGTGGAGCTCCTCTGGCCTCGGCGAAATGGTGCTTGGCCGCTGGTCCAACTCCTCTGCCCGTGGCGGATTTTTGAGATAGCTTCATCCGCCTTCAGTGCTTCGGGAATATTTGGTGATCCAACCATTGGAATATCTATAAACTAATTGCATTTGAAAGCTGGTTGTGTCATCTTTGTTGTGTCCAAATTTGGTTGTGATCAGACGGTGAAAAGGTCTCCATTAGCCGCAAGACTTCTTGACGGTCCAAGTTTATCCAAAAATGTACTTTTGCTCCGAAATGCACTCTTTTATTCCGAGTTACCTGAAACGTCTTTCAAATCTTTAAAATATGAAAATCACTTGAAAACCTTTGAAAACGGAGTTAAAACACCTACAAAAGAATATGAAAGTGATCCATAAAAACGGTAAAAAACCGGTGTTATCAATCAGCACTTTGCGGGTAAAGGAAGTGCTATACAATGAGAAGATCCAAGGATACGATAGGACGTTCAAATGATACAACTCTCTCTTTGATATTATTGCCATCGGGCCTGAGGGATGAGCATCAAAATGCGGATCCGTTCGCGGAAAAACGAGCGGAAGTGGAGCGGAGCACGGACGAGGAGATTTTCGGTAACTTGGGTATTAATCCCCGAGATAATAATTAGTATTTTGTATTTTGTATTTTGAATTTTATTTTGTATTTTAAATTTTATTTTGTATTTTGAATTTATTCATAAAATTTTAATTTATAATTATAATTTTACTAATTATTAATTTATAATTTTAATTATTAATAAAATAAATATTATATATTATATATATTATATATATATGTATATATTATATACATCGATTTTACATCGAATTAGAATTTACATCGAAGTTACATCGATCAAAAATTTACGACGAATTTACATCGATCAACAATTTATGACGAATTTACATCAATTTATTTCTACATCGCTTTACCAACGAATTTACATCAAAATATTACGACGATTTTACGACGGATCGCCGATAAGAAAATTCGATAATTCGATGTAAAATCGTCGTAATTTTACAAACAATAGGTAATTTTCGTCGTAATGTCGACGTACCTTTACGACGATTTAACGACGGATTATTTACGACGAATTTACGATGATTTGTATACGTCCCAGTTTTTACGACGATTATCGAATTACGATGAACGATTTATGACGAATTGACAATCGTCGCTAATCCGTCCCAAAGCCTGTTTTACGACGATTTTAAATCGATTCTATCCGTTGTAAAACGCATGTTTTCTTGTAGTGTTCCATGAAATGTTCATGAAGCAATTGGAGGTAAGATACATCATCACTTATAAAATTGATGATATTAATTATATATGTTCAAATATTACAATATATAATTTTGATTGTGCAGGCATCAGAGCATTTTTCTGGGATCTTAGTACACGGACGTTGTCAGAAGATGTAATTGCACAGATGGCTGCCACTATTCTAATTTTTTTTTGTGCAATTTGGAGAAGATTTGGAGAAGATGATGTAATACACCATCGTTTTTTTGATGTTATGGAACATCTTCCCATTCATCTCCCTCACGAAGCAGAACTAGGCGAACATGTTCAGTTTAGGTGGATGTACCCATTAGAGCGTTTCATGAAACATTTAAATGGAAAGGCAAATAATCTAGCAAGGGTTGAAGGATCAATTGTTGCGGGAAGTTTGACATAAGAAAATTCTCACTTCACTTTATACTATTTCGCTACGAAATTCCGCACACGCAAACGGGCTCCCCGACGATATGATGATGGTGGTGTGGGAAGAACTAATGCAATAGAGGGTGTCTCAGACATCTTCTCACCAATCGGTCGTCTTAGTGGAAAATTGAAGAAACTTTGGTGGTCTAACGAGAATAACAGGTACATTGCACATACGTACATCCTCCTAAACTACGAGAAAGTGAGTCCTTACGAGAGGTAACGTAATTATATGTAGTTCATTATATATTTATTAATATAAATAAAGGTGTTAATTTTCATGTATATATATATATATATATATATGTATTTTGCAGCTTATTTGTTAGCCATGTACGCGAATGCATTGAAGGTATTTCAGATGATGAAATAAACGATCATAAAGATCGTCACTTTGCTAAGTGGTTGAAGACGCAAGTAAGTTAATATATAGTTATAAATATTTCATTTAATTAGATCGATACTCGATCAATCTAACATGCACAATTATCGATATAATTTTCATAGGTGGATCATGGCGACCCCGCATATCCAATATGGTTTCATGAGTTACTTCAAGCCCCACTCGGAAAGATAACGACTGAATCCATGTATTTCACATGTGGTTATGTGTTTCATACATATAAGTACGGCATTTTTGGGGCAACTACCAACTACGGAGTATGTGTTAGGGGTGAAATAGATTATTATGGGGTGTTGCATGATATAATAGAAGTGGAGTACCCCGACTTGGTTAGTATGAAATGCATTCTCTTCAAATGTGATTGGTTCGATCCAACACTCGGCCGAGGTGTGTGAATTAATAAATTTGGTGTGGTTGACGTCAACAAATCACGACGTTACAACAAGTTTGAGCCATTTATCCTAGCATCACAACCAGAACAAGTAACATTTGTTCCATATCCGCGAGTTCGAACCACTGAGCTCTCATGGTTATTGGTTATTAAAATAGCTCCAAGGGGTAAAACTATTGGTGTTGACGATCTTCCAATGCAACAAGATTATTGTCGTGACATTACAAAACCAGCGATTACGGACAACGTTCTTTTAGTTGATCTCCAAAACAGGCAACTTGAATATCTACCTGACGACACAAAAGAAGAAGGCGATTCTGATGAGTTTGAAGAGAGTACTGACGATGATGATGAACTTGAAGATGATGAACCCAATGAAGATGATAATTATGATTGATTTATGATGTAATTGCACTTAAATTGTATAGTAAAAATAGATATGGAATCAGAGATTTATCTCGGCAGAAAATGACCGGAGATAATCGGAGATGGGATCGTAAGGATTCCCAGAGGTCGAATATTACCCAAACCCTGAAACTTTTATGGTTTGGGTAATATTAGAACTCTGGGAGTCCTTTCGATCTCATCTTTGGTTATCTCCGAATTTCAGTATTAAAACGGACTTACGACGATTTAAAACATAGGCGTCGTAACATCGTAGTATAACTTAAACCATAAAATTCAAAATTTGGTTTAAAGTTTACGACGACATTACGATGATTTAAGACATAATCGTCGTAACATCATCGTAATACTTAAACCATAAAATTCAAATTTCGGTTAAAAGGTTACGACGACATTACGACGATTTTCTTTCAAATTGTCGTAAACCCTAAACCATAATTTAGGGTTTAGGGTTTAGGGTTGCTTATGTTTGGTTTTTCATCGTTTATCTTGTTTTATGTAAGTTCTCTACTCATTGTATAAAAAATTGAGTTATTGATGCGTATCGGATTCGTCTTCGAAACTTCAGGTTTTAAATTTGTAAACCTTAAAGCCTTCAAGTGCAAATATGTGCGTTGTAGTCCATAAGGTATCGATCCAGAGGGAGGGAATGATGTTCTGCGAGACCTTAGACACCGTATAGTAAATAAACCTAAAACGAATATATGTTTATAGGGTTTTGTCACGAACTTGAAACTAGGAATCTAAACTATACTAAACTAGACTGAACTAAACTAAGGGAGAAAATAAGAAAGCGAACGAGACTAAATTAAGCTAAACTAACCGAATAAATAAATCTAATCTAGGTGAACAGTAGCAATCAATAATTATTTTGAAGTTGTAAATCATTTAACGAAGCGTTGGGCAATCGGAAATTCTTTAGGGTTCATGGCCGATTTTCACTGAGAATTCGCTAGGATTTCTAAAGCGACTTTTTGTCGTCTTTGGGTTCTTGAAATTGGAACACGTACGCTGTGTGTAGTCTACTCCCGTAATCCTACATACTTACTCAATTCAGTACTCGGATGGTAACTTTCGTCTCTGCCCGCGCAAGAAGTGAATGATACTCTCAAAGGTCGTTTACGCCCACAATTCCTCCGTAAGTATACTTTCGAAATCTTACGACGGATTTGCTCGTCTACACTAGTTCAAGCGATTAGATTCAGCACTCTCGTGGCTCTAAAACGCCTAATATCAGTTTTTAAGACGGTTAGTCAAGCAACACATTAACAACAAGGATAGAACGAAGAACCCTAATCGGTATCCTAGCCAAAAAACTAAATCAAAATCGAACCATGAGAGCCCCTTCAAACCCCTATACCCAACAAGGAGATTACTCAGCCACGACCATGCATGACAAAATAAAGCTTCTAAATTGCACAATCAATAGATAAGAAATCAAACAAAAGGGTTCAAGGGAAATCCCTATCTCCCTAAACAAAGAACAAAGAACAAGAGAAAAAGTTTGGTGCAAAACAAGTCTAAAAGTGTAACCAAAGTGGTGCACAAAATTGTGGCTGTAAAACAAGTATTTATAGGTCTTCAACTCATTTTGGTCGAGTTAGAGTTTGACGGGAAAATACGGTTTTGGCCTCAGGTGAAGAAACGACTTGATTTAGGCGAAATTGGCTTGGCCGCGGGTCCGTGCTTTCCAGGAGTGGTGATCCGGGCTCTGGCCGCGGGTCCGTTCTCTCTAGGAGTGGCGAACTGGTGTTTGGTCGTGGTGGACTGCTTCTCAGCAGCCTCATCGGTCTTCAGTGTTTCAGGTATATTTTACGATCCAACCATTGGATTGTCTCCAATCCAATTGCATTTAAAAGATGGTTGTCTCTACTTTGTTCTATCCAAATTTGGTGATGATCGGACGGTGAGAAGGCCTCCTATGATGGCAAGACTTCTGAAGGTCCGATTTTATCCAAAAACGTACTTTTGTTCCGAAATACACTCTTTTACTCCGAGTTACCTGAAATGTCTTTCAAAACACTAAAACATGGAAATCATTTGAAAAATATTGAAAACGGATTTAAAACACCTGCAAAATGATATGAAAGTGATCCATAAAAATGGTCAAAAACCGGTGTTATCAGTTATCACAAAAATCACTTACATTATATAATTCATGGATGTTACGAATAAACTTATGACAACGAATGATATACATTATTATGTAAGATAATAAAATGTTCCATAAATTATATTCAATCGTTGTTATTGAATTTGTTGTTTACTATGAGAAGTCTTGGATCCATAAATATACTTCGTTAATACACGACGATTTTGTGTATTAGGGTTTAGGGTGTAGATTTCTAATATTACGACAATTTTATGACGGATACGTCGTAATTTTGATGGTAATGTACGGCGATATTACGACGTTTAATTAGGGCATGAGTATTACGACGATATTACGACGACTATGACTTAAATCGTCGTAATACTCAAAACCAAAATTTTGAATCTGATTATAGGGTTGATTATATGTTGTTTAGGATTGGTTTTTCATCGTTTATCTTTTTTAACTAAGTTTTACTCATTGTATAATTTTTTTTGAGTTTTCACAAAAATCAATAACATTATATACTTCATGCATGTTATGAATATACATTATATTATGTAAGTTAAGGAAGTTTTCCATAAATTAGATTCAATCGTCGTTATTGAATATGTTGTTTACTTTGAGAAGTCTTGGATGCATAAATATACTTCGTTAATACACTATAGATTTGTGTATTGTAATTTAGTGTATAGGATATAGAATTATTTTTACGACGATGTTACGACGGATCCGTCGTAATATCGATGGTACATTACGACGGATCCATCGTAACATCGTCGTAATCTAAAATATCAAATTTGCCGCGTGGGGGAAAAATTCAGATTGGTTGAATTTTCGGTTTCAATATTACGACGGATTTGCATCGAATCGGGACCGAGTGATAATTCGGCGGTCCTGTCATCTTCTGCCACACCGGCGCCACCACCTCCACCAGCACCAGCACCTTGACCCCCATTGATATATGCGGAATACACAGTCGAATATTTTTTGTGGTAGCCGGGTCATGATGGTTTACCCCGGTTAGATCCGCAACGTCTGCCGGAAACTTTTTGGTACGTAACTTCAAAAAAAAAAATTTTGTAATTAACTTTATTTTATTTACTAATAATTATAGTTTTATTTTTCATGCTTGGCCTCTATACCAAAGTTGGACGGAGTGTGTCTGACACCATTAAAGCCTATTTCATTGAGCCTCACCGCAATTGGTATGCGGTTCCGAACAACGTTATCGAGAGCTGGTTCAAATGTTTCGCGATAATTTTTTTTTTTTAGACTAAATTATTTTTCTTTAACTAATTATAACTATTTTTAATCGTTTCTAATTTTTGTCGTTTTTTATAGCAAAATGGCATTGGAATCTTGCAATCAACAAGACGGTGAAGACGAAGTTTATAGAGAAGGCAAAATTTTGGCTCAATAATACCGTCTCCGATTGGAAGAGGAAATTAGATGTTGGTGGCGATAAAGCGAAGCCCCCATACATGTCTTTCCAAGTTTGAAACGGCTTGAAGACCTATTGGACAGATCTGAATTCGCAGGTAGTGGCAGCTAAGTGTTTGGCTTCTCGGAACACTATCGCTGAAGACGGTTACGCCACATACTTTGGTTCAAACGTCTTTTGTGGGAAGATGCCTTCAAATGCTATTATTTTTTTCGGTTAATTTCTATTTTAGTGATTTTGTTATTAATTAAAATTAACCATTAACCGTTTACTTTTTTTGGCATGTCGTTTTGTTAGACAAACGGAGGCGAACTTCCTCCAATGACCCGACTTTTTGAAAAAACTCACAAAACGAAATATAGCTCTTTTGTGGATGCTCGGGCGGAGAAGGTCTACAATGACGCTATGGAAAAGATCGCCGAGCGTCAAACTCAGCTCTCTCATTAGCTATCACCTGGCGGTAGCTCATCGGTCCAATCCACAACGGCTTTGACCACAGCCCAGATGGACCAGATATACGAAGAGGTAATAATAATTAAATTATATTTTTACGGAATTATTTTGTATTTAATTTATTAAATATAACGTTAGTTTTTTTAAGGTTGCCCCGAATAAAAAGGGCCAAATTTTAGGGATAGGATCGATCCGAGATAGTGTTGTCACCTCGTCTTCCTAATATATCATGGTTTTTACCCCTTTAAGCCATGATATAAGTCCGTTTTATAGAGTCTTTCTACTATTTCGTAGTGTTTTAGAGTCTTTTACAGGTTTTAGCACTTTTGGAGCATTATTGGAGATATTGGAGTTTTATGGAGCGTTCTGGAGCAAAAATGAAGTCTGGTGACTAAGTGCCCGATCAAAGCGTCAAGCATCGATCGATACCCCCTTGGTATCGATCGACACCCATCGAGGAGATTACAAGTCGCGACTTTTAATGAAGTTTGAAGAATTGCAGAACTTGCCCAGAAGACTTTAATATTACAAGAAGATCCCAATTCGTGTTTATACTATTTAATTAGGTTTTACAGCCACTTTCATGGATATGCTATATTATTCTGGTTTTGTGAGAGAGCTTTTGAAGGGAGACAAGTCTGAAACTCTGTTCGTCCGAGAGAAGATTTCGAACCCTCTTATTACTCTTTCTATTTTATTTGATGATTTATTCAAACATGTTTATTGTTTCAATCTCCATGTCTGAGTAGATCCTCTTTAGGTTTAGGGTTTTCTCTGAATGCTAGGTTGATTAGTTGTTAGAATTCACCATCTGAATTAGTTCTTCACCATATGTTGTGTTCAAAGCTAATTCTAGGTTGACGAATCTGGAATTTAGATCTTAGGATAATTGATTAGGCACGAGAGTGCGATTAATTACCTGATAGAACCTTAGGTGAGCAAAATAACTATTCGCAAAGAGATTTGGTTTAGTTGTTTTGTGAACAAATCAAACCTGATTTAAAAGCTGATTTAGACTTTAGGATTCGCAAAGAGAATTGGAATTCCTAGGATTTAGATTTATATAGTTTTCACAACGAGAGTTGGTTAATTATATTTTAGTGATTTGAGTTCAAGAACCGCGCTAAATCTGAATCCTGTTAGTTAGTTTACCTGCATTCATTGTTTTCCTGAGAAAAACCCTGAACCTAATCTTTCCCCAATTGAATTTACAACCGTTTTAATTTAAGTCTTGTTTTCAATATTATTGATTGTTTAGCCTAATTCTCTACTTCATAATCTATTGTGTGTTTCTGTGAGTCCTTGTGTTCGACCCCTACTATACTGCAACTACTGCTTAGTACTTTTAGGGTATTAATTTGAGCATATCAAATTTGGCGCCGTTGCCGGGGACTCAATTCGCCATTAGATTTTAGTCTGAGAATTTCGACTAAGTTTGTAGGTATCGATCGATACTCACTAGTATCGGTCGATACTCACTAGTATCGGTCGATACTTGATATATCATGGTTTTTACCCTATTTAAGCCATGATATAAGTCCTTTTTATAGAGTCTTTATAGTATTTTGGAGTCTTTTAGAGTCTTTTACAGGTTTAGGTACGTTTGGAGCATTTTGGAGCATTCTGGAGCATATCGAGATGCAGAGTCATGCAGAGACGTCAGAAGTTTGGCATTCGTTTAAGACCTTCCCACCGATGGATTGAGCTCAAATTTGGACACAAGATAGATCAATGAATTAGCTTTCATTTGGAAGTGGTTTGAAGCCATTCCAACGGTGCGATCGAAAGTTATGCCAGTTTTCGTGAAGACTGTCTAGTCTGTCGAGCAGAGGAGTCGACGCATAGGATGAGTATCGACCGATACTACCTAGTATCGATCGATACTGCTCGGGAAAATAGGAAACACGACTTTTTAGAAGCCTAAAGACCCTGCAACTTGGCCCAGAAGACTTTAATACTTACCAGAAAGCCCAGAACGTGTTTTAGCCTATATTTAGGGTTTTCAGCCACCTGTTTAGGCTATGCTTTTATTTTCTGTGTTTGATTTTACTTTGGTTTTAGAGAGACAAGTCTGAATCTCCCTTCGTCCGAGATCAGATCTCTAAACCCTTCTTTCTATTCTATTGATGATTTATTCAAACATGTTGATTGTTTCATTCTCCATGTCTGAGTAGATCCACCTTAGGTTTAGGGTTTTCTCATAAGGGTTTTCTTTGAATGCTAGGTTAAATATCTTTTAGGATTCACCATCTGAATTATAGTTCTTCGCTTAGGTTGTGTTCATATCTTGTTCTAGATTAGCTACCTAGAATATAAATCTTAGGATAATTGATTAGGTACGAGAGTGCAATTAATTACCTGATAGAACCTAGGTGAGCAAATTGATTATTCGCAAAGAGATTTGGTTTAATTGATTTGTGAACATATCAAACCTGTTGTTAAAGCTGATTTAGACTTTAGGATTCGCAAAGAGATTTGGAATTCCTAGGATTTAGATTTAGATAGTTTTCGCAACGAGAGTTGGTTAGCTATATTTTAGTGATTTGAGTTCAAGAACTGCGCTAAATCTGAATCCTGTTAGTTAGTTAGTCTGCATTCACTGATTTCCTGAGAAAAACCCTGAGCCTATATTTCCCAATTGATTTACATCTCGTTTAATTTCTGCACTGTTTTTAATTACATCTATCTGGCTTAGCGTAATTCGACACTTCATAATTTATTGTGTGATCTCTGTGAGTCTTTGTGGTTCGACCCCTACACTTACTACAACAACTGCTTTAGTATCTTAGGGTATTAAATTGAGCATATCAATTTTGGCGCCGTTGCCGGGGACTCAATTTCGCCATTAGATTTTAGTTTAGAATTTCGACTAAGTTCGTCGGTATCGATCGATACTCACTAGTATCGGTCGATACTCCGGCGACTTCTTTTTTTTTTTGGTATCGATCGACACCACTTGGTATCGATCGATACTCAACGTATTTTTCTGGTTACTTACGTGCTTTGCCTAGTGTTTTCCTTGCAGGTGTATGCCTGTTCGTGAAACCAGGAGCAACAAGAGCACTCAGCTAGTTGGACTATCACTGGAACAGCTAGCGCTTGTGGAACGCACAAACAGAAAGACCAAGCAAACATCAGGGATGAACAACCCAGTGGTTTTAAGAGCTGATGAAGCTGGAATTCTGAGAGACCAAGAGGGTCATGTGTGTAATGAGAGAGGGCAACGACTTGATGAAGCTGGAAACATCGTTGTCCCTGCTCCTGTTATTGAGATTGTTGTGCCAGCTGGGCGCGGCAACGTTGGCAATGCTGCAGGTGTTCGAGCTCAGACAATTGGTGAGTACAACAGGCCAGAGCAGTTTTTCGCCAATCGGTCAGCGATTCGTCCTCCTGCTTATGAGAGGAATGACTTCGAGCTGAAACCTGCTTACTACACTCTAGTAGGACAGCATCTCT
Organism: Eutrema japonicum; assembly: GCA_030161315.1. NCBI lineage: Eukaryota > Viridiplantae > Streptophyta > Magnoliopsida > Brassicales > Brassicaceae > Eutrema > Eutrema japonicum. Next base: position 33,534,497 of record BSQW01000013.1, on the reverse strand, counting down.
TCCATGGTCTTCCTCATGAACATCCAATGGACCATGTAGAGAAATTCGAGGACTTGGTCACTAGCATCAAGAGCAATGGAGTGTCTTACGACTATCTCTTCTGCAAGCTCTTCCCCTACTCTCTGGGTGGAGAAGCTACTTACTGGCTGAGGCAGCTATCTCCTGGATCGCTAACTAATTGGGAGGACACCAAGAGAGCCTTCCTGATTAACTTCTATGATGACGGGCGATCTGAAGATCTGAGAAATAAGATATCCACTTTTTCTCAAGGACCTACTGAGGCGTTCAAGGCTGCTTGGACAAGATTCAGATCGTATCAGAGAGATTGTCCACATCATGGATACTCTGATGTGCAGCTGTTAGGTATCTTCTTCAGAGGAGTAGATTGGAGATATCAGATGGGTCTGGACTCTTCGAGCAATGGTAATTTCAACACCAGATATCCTGAGGATGCTATTGTGTTGATTGAGAACTTTGCATCTAGTAGTAGCACCAAGAGCGCAGACTTCGAGCGCAAGAAGCTGGCCGGTAACATGGATGGGTCACAGATTGCTGAAGTGAAAGCTCAGCTGGATTCTATGCACAGTCTTCTGCTGGGAAGGACAACAAAGGCCGTCCACTTTGCTACTGAGAATGAGGTGGAAGATGTTAACTACATAGGTGGTTCTGGTTTTCAGGGTCAGCGATTCGGATACAACTCCAATCGAAACTTCACCAACAATGCTCAGCAAGGAGGGTACCAATCCCCACCACCCAAAGCTCCTGAGAGTAAGATTGAGGCTATGCTTGAACACCTGGTTCAAGGGCAGGAGAAGATGACAGCCACCTTCAATGGTAAGATGGACACCATGTACACCAATTTGAGTGGAAGGATCGAGGCACTAAATACGAGTCACAGGATGCTGGAAACTCAAGTAGCTCAGACTGCAGCAAATTCCAAGGGAAAATCGGTTCATGCACACGTCAATGCGATCTCCTCAAGTGCAGAGAATTACGAAGAGGATTCTGAAATCGCCAGAGCATCGATCGATACCCCCAGGTGTCGATCGATGCCGGTTACAATTCTGAAACGGGACACTTCCAAAACCCGTGTATCGATCGATACCCCACTGGTATCGGTCGATACCAAGGCAATTTCTGAGGAGACACATGATATTTCGACCAAGGAGCCTCAAGTAGCAGCAGCACGGTTCAGTATCGCCCAATTTTGGGAAGACTATGAAACGAAGTGTCAGGCAGCGATAGCTAAGGAACGAGCTGAGAAAAGAGCTCGCAAGCCCAAGAAGGAGAATCCTGTACCTAAACACCTCAGAGATCCCATCTCTCCAAAGCAGCTGCGTGGCTTTGAGAAGATGGTAAGAAGGATTTCCCCTGATTCAACCTTTGAAGAAGCCCTAGAGTGCCGTCCTCTGCTAAGTCACTTCAAGGATTGCAGAGAAACTGAGGAAGAGATTAAGGCACTCTTCATTAAGGCTAGAGGTCCACCTCCACTGAGACAGTTGACCCCAAGGGAGGATCCAGGGAAATTTGTAGTTCCATGCTCTATCTCTGGAGTTGAGTTCAAAGAGTCTCTTGTCGACTCAGGGGCTAGTGTCAATGTCATCTCAAGGGCAATTGCAGAGCGGTTAGGAGCTGATATTCGATCACCAGAGGCATCTATCACATTCGCGAACAACTCCACCTCGCTTCCACACGGTACTATCCATGGTTTGCTGGTCAAAGTAGGAGACTGTCTAGTTCCTACTAATTTTCAGGTTGTAGAGATGGGTGCAATATCTCGTATGCCTATCCTTTTGGGACGACCGTTCATGGCTACTGCAGGCGCGATCATAGACACACCTAATAAGAGAATCTCTTTCTCTTACATTGACAGAGGGGTCTATTATGGTGTCATTCCCCCTAGGAGTGCTCCCACACATGTGTCTAGCATCGAGGTTGTCACAGGAGAGTCGCTAGCGATTGATATTTTGGAAGAGCCTCCTGATGAGCCTACTGTCGCAGATGTTCCAGGTGAACCGCCCAGCACCCCCAAAGAAGTTGCCAAGAAAACTAAGGCAACAAAGAAGAAGGCCAAGAGCAACAAAGTTGAGAATCCCCATGTCACTTTGATACCTCAGAAGTGTAATGGAGATTCGATTGAGTACAAGGTCAAATGCAAAGGAGCCTTGAAGCCATTCTCTAAGGCAAGAGTCCTTCTTACTTCTGAGCTGAAAGAGAAAGGGCAGGAGTTTGTGGACAGCATGCTAAGCAGAACTTTGAAGCTAGTAATGTCAAGTGATGGAGCCTGTTTTGGTGCAAGCTCTCACTCTTATCCAGCCTGAAGGGCGTTACAGTCAAGCTATTGACGTTAAACGAGCGCTTGGTGGGAGGCAACCCACTTGTGAGTCTGTTTTTGATTCGTTTTTATTTTTATTTTCGTTTGTTTTGAGTCTGTGTCAGGATGAACAAGGAGCAACTCGAAATCGCCTAAGCATCGATCGATACCCCTATGGTATCGATCGACACCAATCGCGGATGAAAATTCACAAAGTCGATCTAAGCATGGTATCGATCGATACCATGCCGTGTGTCGATCGACACCGACTGTTCCAGAACGGTAATTTCTTGTTTCTCTTCGTTCTATCCTTTTTCTTTGTTTCTTTCACTGACTCTAGGCTAGATAACACTGAGGACAGTGATGTTCAAGTCTGGGGGAGGTGTCTGCTGACATTGTTTTCGTTTTTCTTAGAGTCAGTCGTTTTATCGAGTCAAAACTGTTTTATTGAGTCAAAATTTGTTGGAGATGATGATCCTGTGCTTGAACCTATTGATTTGATTTTGTTTTTGAGTGCACAGTGTTACAGGATCAGTTCTAGATCGACTAATGAAAAATCCAAAGGCTGACCAGTTGACTAGAAAACATCCATGTCTCCAGCAGAGTTCTTCTGAAGCCTGAGCCAAATTTTTGCACTTCATCAATGTGGTTAGTGTTCATAGAGCTTGATTCATCATTCATATCTGATAAAGGAACCCGTGTGTTTAGAATTATGGTATCTCTCTCCCCTGAAATAAGTTGATAGATTAAGAGCATAAAAGATTGAAATGATTTTCTTCTGAGTAGAGGGTTAGGAAAATTTCCAGCGATCCCATTATTCTACTTAAGAGGGGATGATCACACAAAGGATTGGAAGCGAGGCTAGGATTTTCCTATGATGCCATTATTCGCCTACATCCTTTGATACATAGAGAGGGAAGAACCGGGGATTTGGTGGCAAACACCATCAATACTCGCGTCTCCTACCTTGATATGTATATGCTAAGCTGAAAATAAAAAAAAAATAATAAGGATATAATAAGAAATAAGTCTGGAGGAGAGAAATTGATACAAAAAAGTGTGAAAAATGGTGGTTCCTTTGTCAAGATATTGTCTGGTAAAGAGTCTAGAAGGTTCTTAAATATTAGCTGCAGAGATGAAACTGGCGATGAGGGCTTTACTTGAACAATGCTGTGGGATTTTGTGTGGAGTCTGGAAAAGCTGCAAATGTCTACGGAGAAGTACATGGTGGTTAGATCGAAAGCTGATCAGGTGACATTTGGGTACTTGGGAAAAGGGTCTTTTCGATGGTTCAGGAACAGGTGAGTCTCTACGTTTTCAAACCTCTTTTTCTGGTTTAGTCTTCTATTTGCTTGAGGGCAAGCAAAAGGCTAAGTCTGGGGGAGTTGATATATCATGGTTTTTACCCTATTTAAGCCATGATATAAGTCCTTTTTATAGAGTCTTTATAGTATTTTGGAGTCTTTTAGAGTCTTTTACAGGTTTAGGTACGTTTGGAGCATTTTGGAGCATTCTGGAGCATATCGAGATGCAGAGTCATGCAGAGACGTCAGAAGTTTGGCATTCGTTTAAGACCTTCCCACCGATGGATTGAGCTCAAATTTGGACACAAGATAGATCAATGAATTAGCTTTCATTTGGAAGTGGTTTGAAGCCATTCCAACGGTGCGATCGAAAGTTATGCCAGTTTTCGTGAAGACTGTCTAGTCTGTCGAGCAGAGGAGTCGACGCATAGGATGAGTATCGACCGATACTACCTAGTATCGATCGATACTGCTCGGGAAAATAGGAAACACGACTTTTTAGAAGCCTAAAGACCCTGCAACTTGGCCCAGAAGACTTTAATACTTACCAGAAAGCCCAGAACGTGTTTTTAGCCTATATTTAGGGTTTTCAGCCACCTGTTTAGGCTATGCTTTTATTTTCTGTGTTTGATTTTACTTTGGTTTTAGAGAGACAAGTCTGAATCTCCCTTCGTCCGAGATCAGATCTCTAAACCCTTCTTTCTATTCTATTGATGATTTATTCAAACATGTTGATTGTTTCATTCTCCATGTCTGAGTAGATCCACCTTAGGTTTAGGGTTTTCTCATAAGGGTTTTCTTTGAATGCTAGGTTAAATATCTTTTAGGATTCACCATCTGAATTATAGTTCTTCGCTTAGGTTGTGTTCATATCTTGTTCTAGATTAGCTACCTAGAATATAAATCTTAGGATAATTGATTAGGTACGAGAGTGCAATTAATTACCTGATAGAACCTAGGTGAGCAAATTGATTATTCGCAAAGAGATTTGGTTTAATTGATTTGTGAACATATCAAACCTGTTGTTAAAGCTGATTTAGACTTTAGGATTCGCAAAGAGATTTGGAATTCCTAGGATTTAGATTTAGATAGTTTTCGCAACGAGAGTTGGTTAGCTATATTTTAGTGATTTGAGTTCAAGAACTGCGCTAAATCTGAATCCTGTTAGTTAGTTAGTCTGCATTCACTGATTTCCTGAGAAAAACCCTGAGCATATATTTCCCAATTGATTTACATCTCGTTTAATTTCTGCACTGTTTTTAATTACATCTATCTGGCTTAGCGTAATTCGACACTTCATAATTTATTGTGTGATCTCTGTGAGTCTTTGTGGTTCGACCCCTACACTTACTACAACAACTGCTTTAGTATCTTAGGGTATTAAATTGAGCATATCAATACTCGTCGTTCTCTTTTTATTGATATCGATCGACACCAGTTGGTATCGGTCGATACTCATCGTGTTACCAATTACTTACGTTCTTCACTTCTGTTTTCAGGTGTATGCCTAATCACAAAAGAAGAGGAAACAAGAACACTCAGCTAGTTGAACTGACGTTAGAGCAACTAGCACTTGTGGAACGCATAAACAGAAAAGCAAAGAAACCAGCAGAGATGAACAACAATCAGGAAGAGTTGGTTCGAGATGAGGCTGGTGCTTACAGAGACCAAGAGGGTCGTTTGTGCAATGCGCAGGGACAACTTCTGGATGGAGAGGGGAACATCATTCCCGCTGCTCCTGTTGTTGTTGGGATTGTCGCTGAGAACGCGAATGCTGAGAATGTTGTGGTTAATCATGGTAGAACGATTGGTGAGTGCAACAGACCTGATCAGTTCTACGCAAATCGATCAGCGATTCGTCCTCCACCTTACCAGAGGAATGACTTTGAGCTGAAGCCTGCATACTACACTCTTGTGGGACAGCATCCTTTCCATGGTCTTTCCAGCGAACATCCCATGGATCATATTGAGAGGTTCGAGGACTTGGTCACTAGCATCAAGAGCAATGGAGTGTCCTATGACTACCTCTTCTGCAAGCTTTTCCCATACTCACTTGGTGGAGAAGCAACTTACTGGCTAAAGCAGTTGACTCCTGGATCGCTGACCACTTGGGAGCAAACTAAGACTGCTTTTCTGAACAATTTCTATGATGATGCGCGATCTGAGGATCTGAGGAACAAGATTTCCTAGTTTTCTCAAGGACCTACTGAGGCGTTCAAGGCTGCTTGGACGAGATTTAGATCGTATCAGAGGGATTATCCACATCACGGGTATTCTGATGTTCAGTTGATGGGATTATTTTTCAGAGGGCTCGATTGGAGGTATCCGATGACCTTGGATGCTGCGAGCAATGGAAACTTCAACACCAGGTATCTTGAGGATGCTTATGCGTTGATTGAGAACTTGGCGTCTAGTAATAGCACCAAGAATGCTGATTTTGAGAGGAAGAAGCTAGCTGGTAGCATGGATGGTACACAGATTGCTGATGTTCAGCCCAAGTTGGATTCTATGCACAATCTTCTGATGGGCAAGACACCAAAGGCTGTTCACTTTGCTGAAGAAGTTGAAGTTTTCAATGAAGATGAAGTAGAGGATATTAACTACATTGGTGGTTCTGGTTTTCAAGGACAGAGGAATCAATTCAACAACAACCGAAACTTCAACAACAACTATCAGCAAGGAGGTTCGAATCAGTTTGGTCAGAAACCATCTCAGAACAGTGGGTACACCAGGAACTATGGAAATTCTTCTTATAAACCCGTACCTGCTAAGCTTCCGGACAGCAAGATCGAGGCTATGTTTGAACAGCTGGTTCAAGGACAGCAGCAGCTCACAGTGAATCTCAACGGAAAGATAGATTATGTGTACAAGGATCTGAGTGGAAGGATCGATGCTCTCAATACCCATCGCAAGTGGCTCAAACTGCAGCTACTGTGAAAGGAAAGGCGACTCAAGCACAAAAAGAATACGTCAATGCAATGACCTTGAGAAGTGCAGAGAATCTCGACAACCCTCTCGAAGTTGATTCCGAAACTGATTCGTCAGCATCGATCGACACCACTTCTGATATCGATCGATACCACTCTGAAGAACCGATACATGAACCTTGAGTCGATCGACACCATCCTGGTATCGATCGACACCCGTCGCAAGCCGAACCAAAGACTGTAAGGAAACCAGAAGTGATCAAGGAACGTGTCTACAAGCCTAAGATACCGTATCCGAGACTACCCAGACATCTCAGGGACCCAATTTCTCCAAAGCAGCTGCTTGGCTTTGAGAAGATGGTACGAAGGATCCCCCTCTCACTGACTTTTGAAGAAGGTCTAGAATATCTTCCCCTGCTAAGTCACTTCCGAGATTGCAATGAAACTGAGGAAGAGATTAAGGCACTTTTTGCCAAGGTCAAAAGTACACCACCTCCGATGAAGAAGTTGACTAAGAGGGAGGACCCAGGAATATTCTCTGTTCCATTCTCTATCTCTGGAGTTGAATTCAAAGAATCTCTGGTTGACTCAGGGGCTAGCGTCAATGTCATGTAGAAAGCAATTGCAGAGAGATTGGGAGCTGAAATTCGTTCTGCCAAGACATCTGCCACATTCGTGAACTGCTCCACCTCACTTCCATACGGTACAATCCCTGATTTGATGGTCACGGTAGGGGACTCTCTGGTTCCTACTGATTTTCAGGTTGTGGAGATAAGTGCAAGTTCTACCACACAGTTGATTCTTGGAAGACCGTTCATGGCTACAGTTGGCGCTGTCATGGACACGCCCAGCAAGAGAACCTCGTTCTCCTACATTGACAAGGAGGTGTTCTACGACGCCATTCCTACTAGAGGAACTCCCACACGTGTCTCTTGCATCGATGTTGTCACAGGAGAGTCGTTGGTAGCTGAAAATCGGAAATAGTTTTCTAACGAGCCTAACGCCATAGACATGCTAGATCATCCTCCTATCGTCACTAAGGACGCCATAAAAATGACTAAGGCAAGGGAGGAGGTGAAGAACAAAAGAGTCGAGAGTGCTCCACATGTGATCTTAATCCCTCTGAAGTGCGATGGGGATTCAATCGAGTACAAGGTGAAATGCAAAGGGGCCTCGCGACCATTTTCTAAAGCTAGAGTTCTTCTTACTCCAGAGCTGAAAGAGAAAGGACATGAGGTTGTGGAGCGCATGTTGCGCAAGACCCTGGAGTTGGAAATGTCAAGTTGTGGAGCCTGTTTTGCTGCAAGCTCTCATTCTTATCCGGACTGATCGTCCGTACAGTCAAGCTCGTGACGTTAAACAAGCGCTGAATGGGAGGCAACCCATTGGTGAGTCTGTACATACGTTTTTATTTTCATTTTGTTTTTTGACTTTTAGTTTTGTGTCTTGTGTCAAACGTGAAGCAGATTTGACGAGAAGTATCGATCGACACCAGTCAGTGTCGATCGATACCAAGTGTCGTGAAAAAGGGAGCATAATTTTTCATAAGTTTCAATCGACACCATCCGGTGTCGACCAAAAACGATAAGTGTTGACTGATACCTCTGAGTATCGTTCGATGCTCCACGGCCAGGTAAGTTTCCTTAAAACCCTACGGTTTCGTCTTCTTCCTCACAACCCCTCATCGTTCGATACCGCCGCCTATCTCTTCTTCAAATCCCAACTTTTCCAAATCTTCACCGAATTGAGCAATTTAAGTATCCGTTTCTAGCACTTGTTTCTCAATCCAACAAAGGTATGATCTCGAAATTCCACTTTCTCAATCTGATTTTTAGGTTATGGGTTTGTGAAATTCCACTCCTTACAACTTGTTTTTATCGATGCATGTCGTTTGCTTAGTTGTCTTAGGGTAGTTTCGAACCGATATTAGCCTTTAAATTGCCTTGATTTTCATTGATTGATGATTTGGAATTTTGTGTGTCGATGAACTGAAATAGCTTCAGGGTATCGATCGATACCCTAAGGTGTCGATCGATACCCTCATACCTGATTATGCGATTTTGCTTATGTTGATCTGAGAGATGTTTGATTTATGTGGTATTGTTTGTTTGTCTCTGATTTTAGATGTCTGCATCAAAGAGAGCAAGGACTTCAGGTGAGCCGAGGACATTTAATGTGAATAAGCGTGTCGAAGCAAGAATCTCATCGAAATGGGTTGAGGTAGTGGTTAAAGCTTGTCTTGACGACAACCGTTACAGAGTCGTGCCGGTAAATCACCCCACCACTAGCTTGCTAGTGAACGAGCATTCTATATGCGCTCTCCGTACGTCGAGCTCTAGTCGGTTACCGACAACGTACAAGCTGGATGAGAGGGTTAAGTATTGGGATGGTGAATATTGGCGTCAAGGTTTCGTGAACACTGTCCGGGGTCATGATAACTACGGGGTTATATTTGATGTAGAGACAGAAGAAGATGATCTTCCGGGTAGTGCATTACGCAGAGCTTCTCCACCATCAGCCACACGGTCTGCACCACCGCCTCCACCTATGAACCCTACTCCTAGGTCCGCTGGTTCTCCTTCTGCCCCTCCAGCACACCGACCGAACCCTTGGCCTAGACGAGAGAGTACCATGATAGCCTGCGGAAGAAATTGGGATGGACAGGAGAAGGCGTATGCCTTGAGTGATAACACCGCCTTTAGACCCATTTCTGAGGAGTGGGATGACTTCGACACGCTGTTCTATAACGCGTGGTTGGGTGTTACCATCGAGCCTACCAGGTTTGTGGATGGGCTTTCTTTGCATCAGCTGGGTCTCGACACAGATCTGGCTCGTCTGCTTGAGCGGGTTGGTTTTGTTCACATGGCTACACAGCAACATGACCTCTACCCAGACTTGGTTCGTCAGTTTATGGCGACACCTCGCGTTAGCTATTCAGATGAGCTTCTACGAGACGCACATGGTGGTAGCCTATCCTTCATGGCTCGCGGAGTGAGGTACAAGATTCCACTCCCTGATCTTTGTGACCTCTATGGGTTTCGGAGGGATCGCAGGAGGATTTCTCTTCCAGCTGCCCATCCTGACATGCGTGGATTTTGGGCATGGTTTGGGAACAGTGTCTACGAGTCTAAGACGTCCACTCAGATGGACATACGACATCCAGTCCTGCGTTGTTTTGTTAGGGTCCTGAGCACTACTCTCCTATGCAAGATAGAGCCTAACAAGATGAGAGTTTCTGAGCTTCTGCTTCTGTTTCTGGCTGTCAAGAACATTATCCCTGAGCAGGATTTGGATTGGCCTGAGCTTGAGGATGTTAACCTTGGGGCTGTTTTTGCGCATCATCTGGTCTCTCTGAAGACCAAACCATTCACGGGGATGAGCACGAAGAAGGAGTCAGTTGGTAGTCTTCTGACACCTATCTTTCAGCACCTCGGGATCAGTATTACGGGCTGCTCGATCGTCACTAAGCGTCGGTATATGGATGAGGCTCATCTAAGGAACCTTAGGTGGTTGAAGACCAGGAGGAAGTGGATTCTAAGTATATATGATGGGAACTTTCTGGTGCAGTTACCTGATAGGGATTTGACAGACATATCTAAGGATCCTGCTCAACTTCGTTTTGAGCCTCCTGCAGAGCTGTTGACTCCGATTTCTGTGACTAGACGACAGGTTCGTCCACCTGCTGCTGACATCCCATCTACTTCACGTCAGGGAAGACGTACACAGGCTGCACCATGCCCACCTATTCCTGAGCCACAGTGGCATGAGGACACGGACGTCCCGATGGAGCCAGCTGCTTTCCAGAGACTGATGATAGCGAGCATGAAGAGCATCTGGGCTGCTGTTCACTGCCGTTGCATGACTGACACGGATGCTGATCCATCGTCCCAGCCTGGACCTTCACATACCGCTGCTGCTGCTGACCATGAGAGTGATTATGAGGAGACGCAGGATTAGTCTTCTCTATCTTCTCGTATGTGTTTTTCTTTCTTTTTCTTTTATATTTCTTTTCTGTTGAAATTATGTCGGTATTTGTTTTTGCATTTGAACTTCTTTGGATTTATGTTTGATCTACCATGTTGCTTTTAACCTGTTTTTGAGTGTTCCTAACAGTGCTAACATCTAACACAATGAAATGCTTTCTCTGGTTAAGTGACTCGACACCCCTGATTTTCAATGAGTGTGTCGACATACGATTGGTGTCGATCGATACCCTCCAGTATCGATCGATACCCTTTAAAGGTACGGTTTATGCTTTTTCATAATCCACTTAGTTCATTTGTTTTCTTTCACCAACCTTAGGCTAAATAACACTGGGGACAGTGTTGTTTAAGTCTCAGGGAGGTAGTCGCTGACTTTGTTTTTTGTTTTTCTTAGAGTCAGTCGTTTTTGAGTCATTCGTTGTTTTATTGAGTCAAATTTTGTTGGAGACTATGATCTTTTTCTTGAACCTATTGATCTGACCTTGCTTCTAAGTGACCATTGTTACAGAATCAGTTCTAGATCGACTAATGAAAAATCCAAAGGCTGACCAGTTAACCAGAAGACACTCATGTTTCCAGCAAAGTTCTTTAAAGCATGAGCCAAAATTTTTGCACTTCATCAATGTGGTTAGTATTCAAAGAGCTTGATTCCTCATTCATACCTGACAAAGGAACCCATGTGTTTGAAGTAATGATATATCTCTCCCTGTTACAAGTAAAAAAAATAAGATGCATTAAAATATGAAATGATTTTCTTCTGAGTAGAGGGTTAGGAAAATTTCCTGCGATCCCATTATTCTACTTCATAGGAAATGATCACACAAAGGTGGAAGCGAGGTTAGGAAAATTTCCTGTGATACCATTATTCGCCTACACCTTTGATTACTTTTGAGGGAAGAACCGGGGATTCGGTGCCAAACACCATCAATACTCGCATTTCGAACCTTAATTTGTACATGCAAGATATATGATAAGAAATAAGTCTGGGGGAGAGAAATAATACCAAAAGTATGAAAAAGGTGGTTCCTTGTCATGATATTGTATGGGAAAGAATCTATAAGGTTCTTGGTATTAATCACAGCGATGAAACTGGCGAGGATGGTTTGATTGAACGATGCTGTGAGATAATGTGTGTAGTCTGGGAAGCTGCGAGTGTCTGCGGAGAAGTACATGGTGGTTAGATCAAAAAGCTGGTTAGGTAACATTTGGGTGCTTGGGAAATTGGTCATTTTTAATGTTTCTTGAACAGGTGAGTCTCTACGTTTTCAAACCTCTTTCTCTGGTTTAGTCTTCTATTTGCTTGAGGGCAAGCAAAGGCTAAGTCTGGGGGAGTTGATATATCATGGTTTTTACCCCGTTTAAGCCATGATATAAGTCCGTTTTATAGAGTATTTCTACTATTTCGTAGTGTTTTAGAGTCTTTTACAGGTTTTAGCACTTTTGGAGCATTATTGGAGATATTGGAGTTTTATGGAGCGTTCTGGAGCAAAACTGAAGTCTGGTGACTAAGTGCCCGATCAAAGCGTCAAGCATCGATCGATACCCCCTTGGTATCGATCGACACCCATCGAGGAGATTACAAGTCGCGACTTTTAATGAAGTTTGAAGAATTGCATAACTTGCCCAGAAGACTTTAATATTTACAAAAAGACCACAATTCGTGTTTAGACTATTTAATCAGGTTTTACAGCTACTTTCATGGATATGTTATATTATTCTGGTTTTGTGAGAGAGCTTTTGAAGGGAGACAAGTCTGAACCTATGTTCGTCCGAGAGAAGATTTCGAACCCTCTTATTAATCTTTCTATTTTATTTGATGATTTATTCAAACATGTTTATTGTTTCAATCTCCATGTCTGAGTAGATCTACTTTAGGTTTAGGGTTTTCTCATAAGGGTTTTTCTGAATGCTAGGCTGATTAGTTGTTAGGATTCACCATCTGAATTAGTTCTTCACCATATGTTGTGTTCAAAGCTAATTCTAGGTTGACGAATCTGGAATTTAGATCTTAGGATAATTGATTAGGCACGAGAGTGCGATTAATTACCTGATAGAACCTTAGGTGAGCAAAATAACTATTCGCAAAGAGATTTGGTTTAGTTATTTTGTGAACAAATCAAACCTGATTTAAAAGCTGATTTACACTTTAGGATTCGCAAAGAGATTTGGAATTCCTAGGATTTAGATTTAGATAGTTTTCACAACGAGAGTTGGTTAATTATATCTTAGTGATTTGAGTTCAAGAACCGCGCTAAATCTGAATCCTATTAGTTAGTTTACCTGCATTCATTGATTTCCTGAGAAAAACCCTGAACCTAATCTTTCCCCAAATGAATTTACAACCGTTTTAATTTAAGTCTTGTTTTCAATATTATTGATTGCTTAGCTTAATTCTCTACTTCATAATCTGTTGTGTGTTTCTGTGAGTCCTTGTGTTCGACCCCTACTATACTGCAACTAGTGCTTAGTATTTTTAGGGTATTAATTTGAGCATATCACTTCCTCACGTCATTCTTTCGAGGAACCGATTGTGTTGCAGAATAAGTTAAATGAAGCCCATTCTGAGATCAGTACTTTGCGGGCGAAGCAAGCAGTATACAATGAGAAGATCCAAGGATACGTATCTCTCTTCGATATTATTGCCGCGACTAACCCCGATTTGACGGTCGCAATTAGGCAGTGTCAAACGGGTACATCGACATCGGGCCAGAGGAATGAGCAGCGGGATGCGGATCAGCGAGCGGAATTGGAGCAGAGAACGGACAAGGAGATTTTTAGGCAATTCGATATTAAACTATAAGATCATAATTACTATTTTGAATTTTATATTGTATTTTGAATTTATTTATAAAATTATAATTTATAATTATATTTTTATTAATTATTTAATTTATATTTATAATTTTATTATTAAATTTATAATTTTAATTATTAATAAAATAAATATTATATATTATACATATATATAATTTATACATAACATCGACTTTACATCGATTTAGAATTTACATAGATCTACAAATTACGACGAATTTACATCGATTTATTTTTACATCGCTTTACCATCGAATATATTACGACGACTTTACGACGGATTTGCCAATACAAAAATTCGATAATTCGATGTAAAATTGATGTAATGTTACAACCATATACCAACGAGGTAATTATGGTCGTAATGTCGATGTAAGTTTACATTGCTTTTAAGACGGATTTTTACGACGGTGTTACGATGATTTTTATTCGTCCTAGTTTTTCCGACTATTTTACGACGATTCTCGAGTAACGACGATCCGTTTACATCGAATTGGAAATTGTCGCTAATCCGTCCCAAAGCCTGTTTTACATCGATTATGTCCGTTGTAACACACATGTTTTCTTGTAGTGCATGTAGATTTGATGAATCAAATAATCAGGATAGTTTTCATGATTAACATCAATTTGATCAGGATCAAGATCATGATAGGATGCATGTCATGGTTACTGATGCATTTCATGAAATAAATGTTGATAATAGTGTTGAGAAACCCAACGTAGTTGCGAAACGATGTTATGATGTGATAGACGCTGCAAATCAGCCACTCTACGAAAGTTGTATAGAAGGACATTCTAAATTGTCGTTAGCAGATATGATGATGACAATTAAAACTGATCATAACTTAGTTGAGGTTTGCATGGATGATTGAACTGATCTTATTAAAGAGTATTTTCCAGAGGACAATTTGGTTGCCGAAACATACTATGAGATACATAAGTTGGGTTTTAGTCTTGGGTTGCCTTCTGAGATGAAAGATGTATGTAATGACAATTGTATGTTTTTTGGAAAAATGATTATAAGCTGTAGGAATGTCGATTTTGCCAAAAACCGAGATTTAGGCTGCAAACTTCTGGGCGTAGTAAGATACCGTACCAAAGGATGTGGTATATTCCTATAATTGATAGGTTGAAATGATTGTATCAATCTGAAAGGACATCTGCATCGTTGAGGTGGCATGCAAAACAATCACAGACAGATGGGGGAGTGACTCATCGGTCAGATGCAAAAGCTTGGAAACACTTTAACACGGTACACCCAGACCTTGCTAAATCTAAGCATAATGTCTATCTTAGTCTTTGCACTGATGGATTTAGTTCATTCAGTATGTCTGGTCGGCAATATTCTGTGTGTCTAGTATTCGTAACGCCTTATAACCTTCCCCCAGATATGTGCATGCAAAGGGAATTTCTATTCCTGGATATTTTAGTCCATGGTCCTAATCATCCAAAGCGGTCTCTTGATGTGTTTTTGCACCCTTTAATGCATGAATTGAATCAGTTGTGGTGTACAAGAGTTCGTACATATGAGTGTTTGAGGAAAAAAATATATTACGATGCGTGCGGTGCTTATTTGGACAATAAGCGACTTCCTTGCATACCGAATGCTATCAAGTTTGACTATGCATGGGAGGTTATCTTGTCCTTATTGCCTCGATCGGACAGATGCGTTTCAGCTGAAACATGGTCGAAAAACATGCTGGTTTGATTGTCACCATCGGTTTCCACCAATCAACCATCCATATCGGATTAATGAGCAACTGTTTAGGAAGAATAAAAGTGTGTGTGTCCCTCCACCAGTGTATCTATCTGGGGAAGATCTTGAAGCATAAATAGATCATTTTAGGGCACAAGAAATGGTGATTCGTGGGGGAAATTAGCACACTCCAGCTAATATTCCCGATGGATACGGGGTGAATCACAATTGGCACAAGAAAATCATTTTTTGGGAACTTCCGTACTAGAAAGATCATATACTGAGTAACAATCTTGATGTCATGCACATTGAGAAAAACTTTTTTGATAACATCATGCATACTGTGTTGAACGTGCAATGAAGAACCAAAGACAACGGAAAGTCAAGGTTGGACTTGCCCGATATTTGCAACATAAGTGAGTTGCATATTATGAGCAATGTGAAATCACCAGTTCCTATATTTCGGTTGGTTGTAGAAGAAAAGTCAGCGTTATTGAAATGAGTTTCATCTTACGTGAAGTTCTCTGATGGGTACGTATCCAATCTTTCTAAATGTGTTGAGAAAGGACAAATATTTTCAGGGATGAAAAGTCATGACTGCCACGTGTTTATGCAACGATTACTCCCTTTCGCATATTTCTGAACTCTTTCTGGGAAATGTTCATGAAGTAATTGGAGGTAAGATACATCATCACATATAAAACTGTTGAGATTATATATGTGTGTTCAAATAAAATATATAATTTATCATTCATATTATTTTGATTGTGCAGGTATCAGAGCGTTTTTATGGGATATTCGTACACGGACGTTGTCTGAAGATGTAAATGCACAACTCACTGCTAATATTTCAATATTGTTGTGCAATTTAAAGAATATATTTCCCCCGGCGTTTTTTGATGTTATGGAACATCTTCCCATTCATCTCCCTCACGAAGCATAACTTAGCGGACCTCTTCAGTTTAGGTGGATGTACCCATTCGAGCGCTTCATGAAATATTTAAAGGGAAATTCCAAAAATCTAGTTAGGGTTGAAAGATCAATCAATGTTAAAGTTTGACCGAAGAAACTTCACACTTCACGTCATACTATTTCGTTACAAAAGTCTACACAAGCAAACGGACTCCCCGACGATATGATGATGGTGGTGTGGGATGAACTTATCAAGTAGGGGGTGTCCCAGACATCTTCTCACCAATCGGTTGCCTTAGTGCAACATCTTAAACTTTAAAAGGGACCGAAGTGCTAAACAAAATTATGGTTATGCATGTAAATAACTAGAGAATAAAAACTAAAATACATGCTAGAACATGTAAATTATGAGAATATCACACTTCTTTCATTTGCGTTTTCATTTTGAAATTTTCTACGTTTTTCTTAAAAAAAATCAAGTTTTTCGAAAAGCGTAGGAATACTTTTTGATAGAATGATGAAAGAAATCCATGAACATAACCGACCAGTGTGCTTCTACGCTATCTCCTAGTAACATGCTATTTCGTGATTTGGTTCTAGACTAGGCGGTAGCAAGAGTTTCTGTTAATCCGAAATCCCAGAGGAATTTTGACCGTAGATATTCTCTAGGATGGAATATGCTAGCTCTATTTTATTTGGACTTAATCTTAACTTAATTTTCTCATCAAAGGTTTAGGCAAAGATAACGAATCATACATTCATGATGTTCTTTTACCTTTTACCACTCTTTGTCGTACATGAATGGCCAGCTCATCTTTAGTTGGTATCCCACCCGAAACTTAACCTTTTTTTAAACCTCATGCAACTCTCTTTGTGACTAATGTTCAGATATGTGCAAAAACGCCGGAGAGGGAGGAACGATACATCTTTCAGTCACTAAAGACGAAGACTATATGCGATCGGAGGTGGTGAATTCAAAAAAGATGCGAGCTTGGTTATGCCTTGGAAAAACTCAAAACCATGGTAAATTTTTGTGCCCCTAAGACTATATTTCAATAAAAGACGTTTCCCCCTTTCGAAAAAAAAACAAATCGAAAATAATCGAAAGGGAAAGGAAACGAAAGCCCTAAAAGAGTCTAGGTTGGTCAAAATACTTATGAGGCATCAATGGTTCATTTGTGAGAAGTCTGTCATTCCGAGCCCACAGGGAATTCTAAGTTTGAGGGAATGACAGAAAACTTCTGTTTTTGGAGAAAGGAGGAAGTGCAACATTTTTACGCAAGAAGAAGTGACTCGAAGTTGTGGTGATCAATAAGTCCTTCCTCTCTTGCTATTTTTCATAATATCTCGCACTTTCCGGAGAAATTACGGTAACCCGAAACACTCTTAACCTCACCTCTAAATGCCTTTAATACCTAGCCTCGATTATCTTGGTTTAATCCTTTTGATGAGAAACTCATGCCTATACTTAATGACTGTAGAGAGCAAGTTGACCTGGTTTTTGGATTTTGAAAGTTCATATTCCGTATGACCGATACCGTGGACTAGTGTTACGGGAACTTCTAGTGAAAATTTTCTATGCTAGATTGCGATTTATGTAGTTTGATGGTTATGGTTTAGAAGGACGGTCTCTAAAATTTCTAATTCCCGATGATTTTCGTTTGATCATTTCCAAGCTTGAGCTTTGTCTTGTTTGAGGACAAACAAGGTTTAAGTCTAGGGGTGTGATAACACCGTACTTTTACCCATTTTGCTATATATTTTAAAACACTTTAATAAGTTTTCCGCTTGGTTTTCTATGCTTTTATTACGCGTTTTACATGTTTGCGATTTTAAAACTCTTTTCAGGTAACTCGGGATAAAATAGTGCACTTCTGAACAAAAATATGTTTTTGGATAAACTTGGACCGTCAAGAAGGCTTACAATCAAAGAAGACCTTTTCACCGTCTGATCATCACCATATATGGAGATAACAAAGTAGAGACAACCAGCTTTCAAATGTAATTGGATTGGGGACATCCAATGGTTGGATCCTAAAATATACCCGAAACACTGAAGCCCAATAAAGCTGCCTGAAGAAGCAGCCACCACGGGTCAAGGATCCGGAGCTGCGGCTAAGCACCGTTCCGTCGCCCCTGGGGCCACTCCAACCGCGGCCAGAGAAGACGGAGCCGCGGCTAAGCCTATTTTCGCCCGAAACGATCAGTTTCTTCACCCGAGGCCAAAACCGTCTTTTCCCGTCAAACCCTAAAACGACCTAAGCTTGTTGAAGACCTATAAATACTTATTTTAGAAAGCAATTTCGACATCCCAAACTTTAGACACCATTCTTCACATTAGTTTTGCTTTCTTGTAGTCTTGCATCGAGATTCTCGGGATTGGTGAGGAGGTTTCTCACCAAGGTTAGCTCTTGTTCGTGAGGCTTCTTCATCAATCTCATGCTTAATTTAATTATGTCTTTTTCCAGTATGTTTGAGTAGTTTAGATTGTTGGGTTTAAAGGATTATCAAGAGGAATTCTATGTTCGATAAGGATTTCACTCGGTAAACTCTAGTCGATTTCTAGAGCTCTTCTTGTGGAAAGTTGTTAATGCATTAATCTAGTTCCATGAACTAGAGGCTGATGGGGGGGGGAGTTTAGAACCACGGAAGTGTTGCATCTAATAACCAGCAAAGTTCATCCACAAGGCGTGCGCGTCGTAAGATTTTGGAAGTATACTTACGTAGTGTCGTGAACCTATGGACCCACTAGCATATCACAATCTTACGCGCGGACAGAGACGGAAGCTACTGGTCGAGTTCATAGGCTGTAGGGCGTAGGTTATACGGAAGTAGACTACGTCATTATTATGTCCTATTTGTGGAGTTATAATCTAGAAACACCGGTTACTAATGAGCTAGGGGCCGTTTGATTGAATCGAGCATACCCCGAGATATTCCTCTCGACCCAGCAACGTTTGAGAATAGTTACAACCGTCTTTAGTAATTTAGTTTAGCAATTGAGTCCGTAGAAGTAGTTTAGTTATCGATTTCATTAGGTATAGGTTAGTAGTCGATTTTCTTAGGTGTTAGGATAGTTTTAGGTTTTCTTAGGATAGGTTTAGTTTCTCTTAGCATTAGTTTAGTAGTTAAAATTCCTTAGTTTAGAGTAGCCATCGATTTTCTTAGATAAGATTAGTAGAAGTTTTCCGTTTCTCGTTCTTTACAATTCTAGTTACAAAAACCCTATAAAAATATATTCATTCTAGGTTTATTTACTATACATTATCTAAGGTCTCATAGAACATCACCCTCTCCATGTGGATCGATACCTCAAGTACTACAACGCACATATGTGCACTTGCAGGCTTTAAGGTTTATAAATTTAAGACCTGAAGTTTCGGAGACGAATCCGATTCGCATCAAGTAGCCATCGATTTTCCTAGATTAGATTAGTAGAAGTTTTCCATTTCTCGTTCTTTACAATTCTAGTTACAAAAACCCTATAAAACTATATTCGTTCTAGGTTTGTTTATTATACAGTGTCTAAGGTCTCATAGAACTGCACCCTCTCCCTATGGATTAATACCTCAAGTACTACAACGCACATATGTGCACTTGCTGATATTCCCATATTTTGTCTCTTCTATGCATTCATTTAGCTTAGATTTTATCTCATACACATATAGTTTCATAACATTTCTTATTGGTTTTGTCCCATTTAGAGTTTAGAGCTCTCATGCTATGTCCTAGAGAGTCTTGTATGTTTTGGAGTCTTTTCTAGGTACTTTGGAGGCTTTCGGACACTTTGGAGGAGTTCGCACTTAGCTCGGGATCTTGAAGCGACGGTTAGAAGCATGAAAACTCAGAAATATTTTCTCCCTCGGAGTTTTCCCTCAATACCGGCTCGGCACGAAGAAATCCTCTTGGCCGGTATGCGATTTTAGCCGAGACAGGAAGATTGCCGGCTCCGTGTCCCGGCCCCATTTCCCCCGGCGTGAAGAACCTCCCCGATGAAGACTTTGCTGGCTGCACTTCCCGGACCCATTTCCCCCGGCGCCAAGCATCTTCCCCCTCGATGATTTCCCTCACACCAGCCCGACATGAAGAAAGTCCCTCGTCCGGTGTGCACATCTCATCCCACCAAGGGGATTGCCGGACGCGTATCCCGGCTTTCATTGGCCCGATATTACCCCTTAAGCATTTTCTCCCCGGGAAGTTTTCCCTCAGCACCGGCCCGGCACGCGATAGTTCCCTCACCCGGCATAGGATTCTCGCTCGGGCAAGAGATTTGCCGGCTCCGTGTACCGGTTCCACCTTTGCCGGCATCATCCTCTCGCCGAAGACTTCCCACACTGGCTCTGTGCACCGGCTCCATCCCGACCGGTATGGAAAACACGACCCGAAATCCGCCCGGATCAATACCCGGTTTGTTTCGGGTTGAACCGGTTACCCACTTATTATTTTAAATACCTTAAGACCTAATTTTATTCATTATGCTTTTCTTAAGTCTAAAAACCCTCACCTTTGAGAGAGAACTTGAGATTTGTAAGAAGGATCCTTTGTTTTATGCAATCTAGTATTTGTTTCTATCAATCTCTTCCATCTATCTTCTTTCTATCTTGATTATTCATCATCCATCAATGGATTTAACCTCTATCTCCATCGATTTTGGGTTGTTCTTAATGGGTATTGAGTAGTCTTTTAGGGTTTAGAGATGGGGTAGATTAGGATGATCCATGGCTTGATTCATGGTGTTTAGGGTTAGATCTTCTTATATCCTTTCTTGTTTAGTCTTAAGGCTAAATCTAGCTTGAAAAAATAGGTTTAGATCATAAGGCTTTTCATGCACACCAAGTGTTTGATGAAATGCCTTGATGAACTAAACAAGAGATTTACACTCCTAGCCTATGATAATAGTTGTCTAGGGTGTATTTTTGGTTGATCTTGTTGATTTAAACTTAATGCTTGCTAATTGATGATCCACAAATGAGAGTTTGTTAATGGATTAGGTGATTAGCATAGTGATTAATTGCTTGAAAGAGAATTAGTCAAGTTTAGGATCTTATGCCTAGGGTTTAGCTTGTTTGAGTAAATGAATATCATGAATTGAATTTGGGTCATCTTATATCCATAATCCCATCTTTGAATCCGCTTTTGCTTATTGATTTACATCTTGCTTAGTTGCTTTATTTTTTTTAATTTGGATAATTAATCACAAAATTCCTTTTAATTAGCTTAACTTACATAGGTTCCTTGCATTCTCAATGCTTAGAGTTATCTCCTAATACAGATTGATAACCTCTCTTACTACATCATATTGAGGGTATTGATACCTCTTAGAGACACAAAAGTCTTAGTATCACTTGCAGGCTTTAAGGTTTATAAATTTAAGACCTGAAGTTTCGGAGACAAATCCGATACGCATAAAGTTTTTGGCGCCGTTGCCGGAGAGAGATCGCTACAGCTTCTATCACACCTTAGAGGATAGTAAAACGACTCTAGAACAAACTTTTGCTGTTTGATTTTTGGTTTTGTTTTTCTTCGTTTCACGCTTTGAAACATGAACTCGCCTCTGGAGCGAGATTGCTACTACAAGCGGGGTTACTATGACCCATCTTGCGCTCACCACCGTCACGACTCACATGGTGTGTGTGACTCGTTCTACATGGATCGGAAACCGGCACCGACCAACTAATTTCAAGGAAGCCACGAGCCTCCTTACTACCAAGATGAGCCTTTTGCGTCTCCCGTTGTCAACTCTAGACAACAAGCATACCGTCTTCCTCACCAAATATTGAACCAGAACTATTAAAACTTGTAATTCAGCGCTCATTTGAAGCGAATAGAAGACATCATCAACGAAACCATCGAGTCTCAAGCCGAGTTCGGAGCCATTTCGAATGAGAGAATAGATTCCATCTCCGTAGAATTCAACAAGAAGATCGATGACCTTACTGCCCAAGTCAAAATCCTTGAAGAACAGACCCTTAAAGACGCTACAACACTAAACGAGAGGATGGAACTCGTTGAAGAAGAACAAGGAAGACAAAAGTTTGATATCTGGAAAGCTAATGATGGGGTACGTACTCTGAACTACATGGTTGATGATTTGGATAACTCCGTCAATGACAACAGTAACACCACCTACAACTACACCCTCGAGCTGTGGGAAGGAGTAGGAGAAGTTAAGGACAAAACGAGAGAGCTCGATCTTACACTAGACCGACTTATCTATGCTATCAACGAAGTAGAAGAGCAAGTGGAGAAGCTATCTAAATATCATGAGGAGCATGAAACGACACTTGAAATACATGTTCCTGACCTAGAAGAGAAGCCATATGACTCCCAAGAACAAGAAAATACCAAAGGAAGTGAAGAAGATGACGAACCGGTCAAGTCCACACAGACTCCTTTCACCACTGGCGCGAGCCTCCCGGCCGCGGCCAGCCCTCCCTCTGCCGTGCCTCCGCCCTCTCGGCTCGCGGCCACGCCTCCCTCCGTTGCGCCTCCATTCCTCGGACCCGCGGCTAGCTCTTGCTCGTCTCCCTTCAAGCCGTTCGAATCCCGAACACTCTCCTTTGAGCAAGTTGCACTCTCTACTGATCCTCAAACATCAACAGAGCCTACAACTAACCTGGAACAAGACTTAATTGCACCGTGCAATGTGGTTTTATCAGCCCAATCCTCCAATGAAGTCAAAGTAAAATACTCCGAAGAAGAACTCGAGGTTATTCTTTCGAAATTCCAATTTCAGCTCGTTGAGTGACTCTGACCTTGCACCACCACCACCACCAAGCCCAATACCGAAAGAGCCAAGGACAGAATGCATCACCCGAGAGAGATTGATCGAGTTCAATAGATTTTTGAAATCAATCCCGATATACACCTCATTCGAAGAAATTTGGGAAAAAGGACCTACATACGCTTTCTTCCGCTACATCAATGAGAGCAAGGAAGACATTCACGCCTATTTCATGAGAACGAGACGTTCAACAACGCCTTATGCCGCTTCCCATACTATCCGAATCTGCCATCCCAAGAAGTACCGAGAGTACCCGAATAAGATAAGCCGAGAGAAATTAGAGGAATTCAACAACGTGGTCCATAATTTACCTAGAGGTACTGCTTTTTCTAGAGCTTACATGGATCATATGATTGGTCATTTCTTTTGTGAAAGCTAGGGGTCCATAACGGAGATAGAAGATATTTTCGACAATGCTATGAACAGAAAACCCGTTAGGAGTCTGATGAGGACATCGGCTCTAGAACCGACCCAACTGTGATGCCCATCGTACCAGAAGGTCCCATGACCCGTTCCAAGGCCAAACAGCTCAGAAGAAGATTCGGAACGGCCATACAGGCGTTCGTCAACTCACCCGGACCAGGCGACCCGTTTGGAGGTTTAGCCGAGAGAAGAAATCACTTGCAGAATGACCGACCGAACGACGTGATCTCCACTGAGGGATGTAAGTTCTCACACCCAAGTGACTATGTTAAGACTAACCGGTCGAGTGGTTTTAGTCATACAGGCCCGGAATCAATTTTAGCCGAAGGACCTTACCCGGAAACGGTTTTAGCCGAAGCAAAGGAGACAAGCTCATACGACCGTCCAAACGATCCAATCAGCACTGAGGGAGGTAAGTTCTCTCGACAAAGTGGATATTCTAAAGCTAACAGGTCGAGTAGTTTCCCTATTAGCGATGCAGAACAATCAGCTGCTTCACACACAAGCCACCTAGCCGGTAAGGACCAACAACGGGCCAAAGAAAGCGTTGAAGTTAAGGAGCTGTCGGGACTTGAAGAGGATGACTTCTATGATCAAGAAGACCCCCTAGAAGACTTCACCAAGCTGCTGCACGTCCAAGACGCACCAAGGCCAGAGCCACCTTCAAAGACGCCTCATGCGCCACCTTCGGCCACTTCACCTCAATGTAAGCTGTTTACATTATACACTGTCTTTGCAGGGACTTCAAGCTTCGACAACGATTAAAGAACTCTTCAAAACGACGCCAAGACAAGAGTTTAGAATTCGCGGCCATACTTTCCTTATTTTGCTTTAATGAAACGATGCATTTTGTATTTTTAGCTAGGGATGCGGTTTTCCTTATTTGTATTTCTTTGCTTTGTGGTTTTTATGTCTTTTACTTTTCGTTTGACCTAAGGGTCACTCAGCTGACGAGCCCTTTATAAGGTTCCCCTGCAGCTTGTATTTTTGGTTACCTTTTGATTATTAATAAAGCGCCGCATTTTCCCTAGAGAAGCGATTTCTCTTGTTCTTGTTCTTGTTCTTGTTCGTGGATTCGACCAAGCTCAAGTCCTGCACCGTATCAGAGACTCATCTCCCCTCTGTGTCGTGTACTCACTCCACCAACAGCCCACTCACCGACTCCACACGAGAGAAGCGATCGCCATCGTGTCAAGTCACTTCACCATCGACCATCTTTCGGCCAAAGGGCAAGGCGACCGCCTACCTTTCGTCCCACGACTATCCCGGTTAAGACCTCACCACCGAGGCTTACACCATCTGGTATCAGAGCCAAAGGTTCCACCTTTGGTTTTCTATCTCTTAGCTTCGAGTATTTTTTTTTTTTCATAGATCTATCGATTGGTTGTTATTTCATTCAAAAAAAAAAAAAATTTGTTGCTAGGGTTATTAGTTCTGTCTTGTTCTTCGTGTTAGTTTAAGAAAAGCAAAAAACAAAAAAATATATAGGTTTTAGTTTAGTAGTCGTATATTTGTTTCCGCAATTTTCAAAAAAAAAAAAAAAAAATATTTACCGTAGCGATTTGGGGAGTTTTGGGGAAATTTCCCCGGGGGAATTTTAGGAAGTTTTCCCCGCGTGTTAAGACTTGCCGACTGCTGAGAATATTTGCTCGATCGTTTAGGAAATTTTCCCCGCGTATTAAGACTTGCCGACTAATTAGGAAATTTACCGTATCGCTAGTTGTAGTGTTGGAAAATTCCCCGGGGGAATTTTAGAAATTTTCCCCGAGAATTTAAGGCTTGCCGAATATTCAATATCTTTGTTAGATCACCTAGAAAAATTTGGGCAAAGTTTTTAAAGTCGTTTAAGTAAATTTTCTGAATTTTTCTTGCATACCACTCGGTATTTGACGAATTTATCTTTGAGTGTTAACAAGAAAACAGGATCGTCGACATGGAAGACGAAGCCGACAACGTTCCCCAAGATGCCGTGATGCAGATGCTTACGGCGATGAGAGAAGAGCTGAGAGGACTTGGCCAAAGACTAGGCCAGCTCGAGCAGCCGCAACCGGGACGAGCCGAAGAAGCTCAACAACCGGCGAGGAGGAATGCTCCCATGAATGACCGGCATGATGCGATTCCGGAAGACCGTGACAGCATGCCGGAGATGGAGGACGAGTTTCCCCCGGACCCCCGACGTCACCTGAACCAAAGGAGACGTGACCCCATTAGAGGGCCCCGGCCGATAGAGCGTGAGCCCAATCACGACATGAAATTGTCACCGCCTACTTTTGCAGGAAAATCCAACCCGGAAGTATATTTGGATTGGGAAAGACGCATGGAGTACATATACGAGTGCTATGGTTATGGAGAAGGCAAGAAGATAGCCTTGGCAGCCGCACAACTCACCGAAAATGCACTCGCATGGTGGGACAGGACTGTGGCCGAGAGGAGAAGGCAACTTTTTGGGCCGGTCCAAACATGGCACGACATGAAATATCTCCTACGACTAAGGTATGTGCCTGATCATTATCACCGTGATCTTCAAAAACGTTTCAGGAAACTAGCACAAGGCAACCGGACCGTAGAGGAGTATTTCGAGGAATTCGAAAAATTGATGAACTCATTGGAGTTGGAAGAATCCGAGGAGGCTTTAATGGCTCAATTCATTGACGACCTTCAAGAGCGCATAGCTAGAAAGGTGGAGAGAACAAGGTATAGTGGGCTCCATGAGCTACTACACCTCTCGGTGCAAATTGAGCAACAAATCAAACGAAAGACATCACTCACCAACCGGACCAGGAACAACTCGCCTTGGCAAGCAACTAGCAGCAAGCCGGTCGACAAGGGCAAAGCTGCCGAGATAGACTCTCGACTCAAAGGCCGAACCAGCGACTTCCCGAAGACAACTCGGCCCGACCAAGGTAAGTTCCCTACTACTAGTCAAGCTAGAACTCGTGATATTACCTGTTTTAAATGTCAGGGAAGAGGACACTATGCTCGGGACTGTCCGAATCAAAGAGTCATGATCATTACGGCGAGTGGTGGATATGAATCTCAAGACGAGATGGAAGAAGAAGTAGATGGAGAAGCAGACGACGTTGAGTATCCAGGTACCGGTGACCTACTAGTCACTAGGCGAGTACTTAGCGTGCTGGTTCAACCCGAGGAGAAGATTCAACGGGAAAACTTGTTCCACACACGATGCACTATTAACAACAAGGTATGTAATCTCGTAATAGACGGAGGATCTTGTGCTAATGTGGCAAGCAAGTTTATGGTAGACAGGTTAGGCTTGGAAAAGACTAAGCATCCTAGGCCATACAAGCTACAATGGCTCAATGACACTACGGAGCTCAAAGTGACGGAGCAAGTGAGTGTTCCTTTTAGCGTCGGTAAGTATAAGGACGAGGTGCTTTGTGACGTAGTGCCCATGCAAGCTGGCCACCTCCTGCTGGGGAGACCGTGGCAATTTGACCGTGCAGCCATTCACAATGGCCGAACCAATTTTTACTCCTTCATGCATAAGGAGAAAAGGCACAATTTGGCCCCTTTAAGCCCGACCGAAGTATAAGAGCTACAAGCCAGAATGAGCAAGGAGACCAAGGTAAGTGTCTCTAATCTATACATCAATGCTGGTGGTTTAAACCGTGCGATGAGTGCCGAAGGCACTATATTACTAATGTTGTTTAAAGAGTGTCTAAGTACAGAAAACAGGGAACTAGTCTTGCCGCCCGAAGTAGACGCTTTGTTAAGCAAATTCCGAGATCTCTTTCCCGAAGAGAACCCACCAGGCCTGCCCCCTCTACGGGGAATAGAGCACCAAATAGATCTTGTGCCAGGCTCGGCCTTGCCCAATAAAGCTGCCTACCGAATGAATCCCGAGGAGACTAAGGAGTTGGAGAAACAAGTCCAGGACTTGTTAGACAAGGGCTACATAAGAGAAAGTCTAAGCCCATGTGCTGTTCCTGTGTTGCTAGTGCCAAAGAAAGATGGCACTTGGAGGATGTGTGTAGATTGCCGAGCTATCAACAATATCACTATCAAGTACCGGCATCCTATACCGCGCCTAGACGACATGCTTGACGAGCTAAGTGGTTCCACCATTTTCTCAAAAGTAGACTTGAAAAGTGGGTACCACCAAGTCAGGATGCGTGAAGGAGATGAATGGAAAACGGCCTTCAAGACCAAGCAAGGCCTATACGAGTGGCTAGTCATGCCTTTCGGCTTGACCAATGCACCGAGCACATTCATGCGACTAATGAACCAGGTTCTTCGTTCCTATATAAGTAAATTTGTAGTGGTCTATTTTGATGACATACTTATATATAGTAAGAACCTACAAGATCATCTCAAACATCTAGAACTAGTGCTTAAATCACTTCGCAAGGAAGGCCTTTATGCTAACCTTAAGAAGTGCACATTTTGTACTAATGAACTTGTTTTCTTAGGCTTTGTAGTGAGTGAACAGGGCCTACGAGTGGACGAGGAGAAGATCAAGGCCATAAGAGATTGGCCCACACCGACATCTATCGGACATGTTCGGAGCTTCCATGGCTTAGCAAGCTTTTACCGACGGTTTGTGAGGGATTTCAGTACTGTTGCTGCCCCACTCACAGCTGTGATCAAAAAGAACGTGCCATTCACATGGGGAGCAGCTCAAGAAGCTGCCTTCAACGAGCTCAAGGACCGGCTTACCCAAGCACCGGTTCTTGCTTTGCCCGATTTCGATGAAATGTTCGAAGTGGAATGTGATGCATCCGGCTTAGGAATTGGAGCTGTGCTGCATCAAAGGAAAAGACCCGTGGCCTTCTTTAGTGAGAAACTAAGTGGAGCCACGCTGAATTATCCGACTTATGACAAGGAGCTCTACGCTCTTGTCCGGGCATTGGAGACTTGGCAACACTACTTGCTGTCCAAGGAGTTCATCATTCATACGGACCATGAGACTCTTAAGCACTTGCGAGGTCAGACCGCACTCAAAAGAAGACATGCCAAGTGGCTTGAATTTGTGGAGACGTTTCCCTACGTCATCAAGTACAAAAAGGGCAAAGAAAATGTGGTAGCCGATGCCTTATCAAGAAGGCATGCTCTCATTTCAACAATGGAGGCCAAGGTGCTAGGATTTGAGCACATCAAGGACCTATACAAAGACGACCCTGATTTCAAAGAAAGCTACGCTAATCACGGCAAAGGAATATACGGTCGATTCTATCTCCAAAATGATTTTCTTTTTAGAGGTAAACGTTTGTGTATTCCGCAGGGATCAATGAGGGAGTTAGTGCTTAGTGAAGCACATGGAGGAGGATTAATGGGACACTTCGGTGTAGACAAGACCTTGGCCATAGTCAAAGACCATTTCTATTGGCCGCACCTCAAGAAAGACGTGAAGAAATACTGTGCTAGATGCGTCCGATGCCTCAAAGCCAAATCCAGGTCACATCCTCACGGTCTTTATCTCCCTTTACCTATTCCTAACGCCCCATGGGTAGACCTTTCTATGGATTTTGTTTTAGGACTTCCCAAGATACGACATCAAGATTGCATCTTTGTTGTTGTGGACCGGTTCTCTAAGATGGCACACTTCATCCCGTGTGACAAGACAAATGACGCGACCAACATTGCTAATTTGTTCTTCAAGGAGGTGGTGCGCCTACATGGAATTCCTAGGACTATAGTGTCCGACCGAGACACAAAATTTTTGAGTCATTTTTGGAGGACTTTGTGGAAGAAGCTAGGGACCAAGCTCGTATTCTCCACTACATGTCACCCACAAACAGATGGACAAACGGAAGTGGTAAACCGTACACTTGGCTCTTTACTTAGAGCCACTCTTGGTAACAACATGAAAACATGGCTTGATTGCATTCCATTCATAGAATTTGCATATAATAGGGATGTTCACTCGGCCACTAAGCTATCTCCTTTTGAAGTCGTTTATGGAATTAATCCTCTATCTCCAGTAGATCTTGTGCCAATTCCCCAAGTAGAACAGGTTAACCAAGACGGGCTTAGACGTGTCGAGCTCATCAAGGAGTTGCATGAGAAAGCCAAAGCCAATATTGAGAAGAAAACCGAAGGGTACAAGAAGAGCCATGACAAAGGCAGGAAGGAGATCACATTCGAACCAGGAGATTGGGTCTGGCTACATATGACCAAAGAAAGATTCGCGGACAAGCGCGCATCCAAGCTCGCTCCAAGAGGCGACGGCCCATTCAAAATTCTAGCCAAAATCAACGACAATGCTTACCAACTAGAGCTACCAGGTGAGTTGAACATCTCACATACGTTCAATGTTGCTGATTTATCTTCTTTTGATACAGGAGATCCAGTTTTGTGGACAAAACCTCTTGAAGAGGGAGGGAATGATGAGGACATCGGCTCTAGAACCGACCCAACTGTGATGCCCATCGTACCAGAAGGTCCCATGACCCGTTCCAAGGCCAAACAACTCAGAAGAAGATTCGGAACGGCCATACAGGCGTTCGTCAACTCACCCGGACCAGGCGACCCGTTTGGAGGTTTAGCCGAGAGAAGAAATCACTTGCAGAATGACCGACCGAACGACGTGATCTCCACTGAGGGATGTAAGTTCTCACACCCAAGTGACTATGTTAAGACTAACCGGTCGAGTGGTTTTAGTCATACAGGCCCGGAATCAATTTTAGCCGAAGGACCTTACCCGGAAACGGTTTTAGCCGAAGCAAAGGAGACAAGCTCATACGACCGTCCAAACGATCCAATCAGCACTGAGGGAGGTAAGTTCTCTCGACAAAGTGGATATTCTAAAGCTAACAGGTCGAGTAATTTCCCTATTAGCGATGCAGAACAATCAGCTGCTTCACACACAAGCCACCTAGCCGGTAAGGACCAACAACGGGCCAAAGAAAGCGTTGAAGTTAAGGAGCTGTCGAGACTTGAAGAGGATGACTTCTATGATCAAGAAGACCCCCTAGAAGACTTCACCAAGCTGCTGCACGTCCAAGACGCACCAAGGCCAGAGCCACCTTCAAAGACGCCTCATGCGCCACCTTCGGCCACTTCACCTCAATGTAAGCTGTTTACATTATACACTGTCTTTGCAGGGACTTCAAGCTTCGACAACGATTAAAGAACTCTTCAAAACGACGCCAAGACAAGAGTTTAGAATTCGCGGCCATACTTTCCTTATTTTGCTTTAATGAAACGATGCATTTTGTATTTTTAGCTAGGGATGCGGTTTTCCTTATTTGTATTTCTTTGCTTTGTGGTTTTTATGTCTTTTACTTTTCGTTTGACCTAAGGGTCACTCAGCTGACGAGCCCTTTATAAGGTTCCCCTGCAGCTTGTATTTTTGGTTACCTTTTGATTATTAATAAAGCGCCGCATTTTCCCTAGAGAAGCGATTTCTCTTGTTCTTGTTCTTGTTCTTGTTCGTGGATTCGACCAAGCTCAAGTCCTGCACCGTATCAGAGACTCATCTCCCCTCTGTGTCGTGTACTCACTCCACCAACAGCCCACTCACCGACTCCACACGAGAGAAGCGATCGCCATCGTGTCAAGTCACTTCACCATCGACCATCTTTCGGCCAAAGGGCAAGGCGACCGCCTACCTTTCGTCCCACGACTATCCCGGTTAAGACCTCACCACCGAGGCTTACACCATCTGGTATCAGAGCCAAAGGTTCCACCTTTGGTTTTCTATCTCTTAGCTTCGAGTATTTTTTTTTTTTTCATAGATCTATCGATAGGTTGTTATTTCATTCAAAAAAAAAAAAAAATTTGTTGCTAGGGTTATTAGTTCTGTTTTGTTCTTGGTGTTAGTTTAAGAAAAGCAAAAAAAAAAAAAAAATATATAGGTTTTAGTTTAGTAGTCGTATATTTGTTTCCGCAATTTTCAAAAAAAAAAAAAAAAAATATTTACCGTAGCGATTTGGGGAGTTTTGGGGAAATTTCCCCGGGGGAATTTTAGGAAGTTTTCCCCGCGTGTTAAGACTTGCCGACTGCTCAGAATATTTGCTCGATCGTTTAGGAAATTTTCCCCGCGTATTAAGACTTGCCGACTAATTAGGAAATTTACCGTATCGCTAGTTGTAGTGTTGGAAAATTCCCCGGGGGAATTTTAGAAATTTTCCCCGAGAATTTAAGGCTTGCCGAATATTCAATATCTTTGTTAGATCACCTAGAAAAATTTGGGCAAAGTTTTTAAAGTCGTTTAAGTAAATTTTCTGAATTTTTCTTGCATACCACTCGGTATTTGACGAATTTATCTTTGAGTGTTAACAAGAAAACAGGATCGTCGACATGGAAGACGAAGCCGACAACGTTCCCCAAGATGCCGTGATGCAGATGCTTACGGCGATGAGAGAAGAGCTGAGAGGACTTGGCCAAAGACTAGGCCAGCTCGAGCAGCCGCAACCGGGACGAGCCGAAGAAGCTCAACAACCGGCGAGGAGGAATGCTCCCATGAATGACCGGCATGATGCGATTCCGGAAGACCGTGACAGCATGCCGGAGATGGAGGACGAGTTTCCCCCGGACCCCCGACGTCACCTGAACCAAAGGAGACGTGACCCCATTAGAGGGCCCCGGCCGATAGAGCGTGAGCCCAATCACGACATGAAATTATCACCGCCTACTTTTGCAGGAAAATCCAACCCGGAAGTATATTTGGATTGGGAAAGACGCATGGATTACATATACGAGTGCTATGGTTATGGAGAAGGCAAGAAGATAGCCTTGGCAGCCGCACAACTCACCGAAAATGCACTCGCATGGTGGGACAGGACTGTGGCCGAGAGGAGAAGGCAACTTTTTGGGCCGGTCCAAACATGGCACGACATGAAATATCTCCTACGACTAAGGTATGTGCCTGATCATTATCACCGTGATCTTCAAAAACGTTTCAGGAAACTAGCACAAGGCAACCGGACCGTAGAGGAGTATTTCGAGGAATTCGAAAAATTGATGAACTCATTGGAGTTGGAAGAATCCGAGGAGGCTTTAATGGCTCAATTCATTGACGGCCTTCAAGAGCGCATAGCTAGAAAGGTGGAGAGAACAAGGTATAGTGGGCTCCATGAGCTACTACACCTCTCGGTGCAAATTGAGCAACAAATCAAACGAAAGACATCACTCACCAACCGGACCAGGAACAACTCGCCTTGGCAAGCAACTAGCAGCAAGCCGGTCGACAAGGGCAAAGCTGCCGAGATAGACTCTCGACTCAAAGGCCGAACCAGCGACTTCCCGAAGACAACTCGGCCCGACCAAGGTAAGTTCCCTACTACTAGTCAAGCTAGAACTCGTGATATTACCTGTTTTAAATGTCAGGGAAGAGGACACTATGCTCGGGACTGTCCGAATCAAAGAGTCATGATCATTACGGCGAGTGGTGGATATGAATCTCAAGACGAGATGGAAGAAGAAGTAGATGGAGAAGCAGACGACGTTGAGTATCCAGATACCGGTGACCTACTAGTCACTAGGCGAGTACTTAGCGTGCTGGTTCAACCCGAGGAGAAGATTCAACGGGAAAACTTGTTCCACACACGATGCACTATTAACAACAAGGTATGTAATCTCGTAATAGACGGAGGATCTTGTGCTAATGTGGCAAGCAAGTTTATGGTAGACAGGTTAGGCTTGGAAAAGACTAAGCATCCTAGGCCATACAAGCTACAATGGCTCAATGACACTACAGAGCTCAAATTGACGGAGCAAGTGAGTGTTCCTTTTAGCGTCGGTAAGTATAAGGACGAGGTGCTTTGTGACGTAGTGCCCATGCAAGCTGGCCACCTCCTGCTGGGGAGACCGTGGCAATTTGACCGTGCAGCCATTCACAATGGCCGAACCAATTTTTACTCCTTCATGCATAAGGAGAAAAGGCACAATTTGGCCCCTTTAAGCCCGACCGAAGTACAAGAGCTACAAGCCAGAATGAGCAAGGAGACCAAGGTAAGTGTCTCTAATCTATACATCAATGCTGGTGGTTTAAACCGTGCGATGAGTGCCGAAGGCACTATATTACTAATGTTGTTTAAAGAGTGTCTAAGTACAGAAAACAGGGAACTAGTCTTGCCGCCGGAAGTAGACGCTTTGTTAAGCAAATTCCGAGATCTCTTTCCCGAAGAGAACCCACCAGGCCTGCCCCCTCTACGGGGAATAGAGCACCAAATAGATCTTGTGCCAGGCTCGGCCTTGCCCAATAAAGCTGCCTACCGAATGAATCCCGAGGAGACTAAGGAGTTGGAGAAACAAGTCCAGGACTTGTTAGACAAGGGCTACATAAGAGAAAGTCTAAGCCCATGTGCTGTTCCTGTGTTGCTAGTGCCAAAGAAAGATGGCACTTGGAGGATGTGTGTAGATTGCCGAGCTATCAACAATATCACTATCAAGTACCGGCATCCTATACCGCGCCTAGACGACATGCTTGACGAGCTAAGTGGTTCCACCATTTTCTCAAAAGTAGACTTGAAAAGTGGGTACCACCAAGTCAGGATGCGTGAAGGAGATGAATGGAAAACGGCCTTCAAGACCAAGCAAGGCCTATACGAGTGGCTAGTCATGCCTTTCGGCTTGACCAATGCACCGAGCACATTCATGCGACTAATGAACCAGGTTCTTCGTTCCTATATAAGTAAATTTGTAGTGGTCTATTTTGATGACATACTTATATATAGTAAGAACCTACAAGATCATCTCAAACATCTAGAACTAGTGCTTAAATCACTTCGCA
Organism: Eutrema japonicum; assembly: GCA_030161315.1. Taxonomy (NCBI): domain Eukaryota; kingdom Viridiplantae; phylum Streptophyta; class Magnoliopsida; order Brassicales; family Brassicaceae; genus Eutrema; species Eutrema japonicum. The sequence goes on along the minus strand of BSQW01000013.1, from coordinate 33,500,644 downwards.
AGGAAGGCCTTTATGCTAACCTTAAGAAGTGCACATTTTGTACTAATGAACTTGTTTTCTTAGGCTTTGTAGTGAGTGAACAGGGCCTACGAGTGGACGAGGAGAAGATCAAGGCCATAAGAGATTGGCCCACACCGACATCTATCGGACATGTTCGGAGCTTCCATGGCTTAGCAAGCTTTTACCGACGGTTTGTGAGGGATTTCAGTACTGTTGCTGCCCCACTCACAGCTGTGATCAAAAAGAACGTGCCATTCACATGGGGAGCAGCTCAAGAAGCTGCCTTCAACGAGCTCAAGGACCGGCTTACCCAAGCACCGGTTCTTGCTTTGCCCGATTTCGATGAAATGTTCGAAGTGGAATGTGATGCATCCGGCTTAGGAATTGGAGCTGTGCTGCATCAAAGGAAAAGACCCGTGGCCTTATTTAGTGAGAAACTAAGTGGAGCCACGCTGAATTATCCGACTTATGACAAGGAGCTCTACGCTCTTGTCCGGGCATTGGAGACTTGGCAACACTACTTGCTGTCCAAGGAGTTCATCATTCATACGGACCATGAGACTCTTAAGCACTTGCGAGGTCAGACCGCACTCAAAAGAAGACATGCCAAGTGGCTTGAATTTGTGGAGACGTTTCCCTACGTCATCAAGTACAAAAAGGGCAAAGAAAATGTGGTAGCCGATGCCTTATCAAGAAGGCATGCTCTCATTTCAACAATGGAGGCCAAGGTGCTAGGATTTGAGCACATCAAGGACCTATACAAAGACGACCCTGATTTCAAAGAAAGCTACGCTAATCACGGCAAAGGAATATACGGTCGATTCTATCTCCAAAATGATTTTCTTTTTAGAGGTAAACGTTTGTGTATTCCGCAGGGATCAATGAGGGAGTTAGTGCTTAGTGAAGCACATGGAGGAGGATTAATGGGACACTTCGGTGTAGACAAGACCTTGGCCATAGTCAAAGACCATTTCTATTGGCCGCACCTCAAGAAAGACGTGAAGAAATACTGTGCTAGATGCGTCCGATGCCTCAAAGCCAAATCCAGGTCACATCCTCACGGTCTTTATCTCCCTTTACCTATTCCTAACGCCCCATGGGTAGACCTTTCTATGGATTTTGTTTTAGGACTTCCCAAGATACGACATCAAGATTGCATCTTTGTTGTTGTGGACCGGTTCTCTAAGATGGCACACTTCATCCCGTGTGACAAGACAAATGACGCGACCAACATTGCTAATTTGTTCTTCAAGGAGGTGGTGCGCCTACATGGAATTCCTAGGACTATAGTGTCCGACCGAGACACAAAATTTTTGAGTCATTTTTGGAGGACTTTGTGGAAGAAGCTAGGGACCAAGCTCGTATTCTCCACTACATGTCACCCACAAACAGATGGACAAACGGAAGTGGTAAACCGTACACTTGGCTCTTTACTTAGAGCCACTCTTGGTAACAACATGAAAACATGGCTTGATTGCATTCCATTCATAGAATTTGCATATAATAGGGCTGTTCACTCGGCCACTAAGCTATCTCCTTTTGAAGTCGTTTATGGAATTAATCCTCTATCTCCAGTAGATCTTGTGCCAATTCCCCAAGTAGAACAGGTTAACCAAGACGGGCTTAGACGTGCCGAGCTCATCAAGGAGTTGCATGAGAAAGCCAAAGCCAATATTGAGAAGAAAACCGAAGGGTACAAGAAGAGCCATGACAAAGGCAGGAAGGAGATCACATTCGAACCAGGAGATTGGGTCTGGCTACATATGACCAAAGAAAGATTCGCGGACAAGCGCGCATCCAAGCTCGCTCCAAGAGGCGACGGCCCATTCAAAATTCTAGCCAAAATCAACGACAATGCTTACCAACTAGAGCTACCAGGTGAGTTGAACATCTCACATACGTTCAATGTTGCTGATTTATCTTCTTTTGATACAGGAGATCCAGTTTTGTGGACAAAACCTCTTGAAGAGGGAGGGAATGATGAGGACATCGGCTCTAGAACCGACCCAACTGTGATGCCCATCGTACCAGAAGGTCCCATGACCCGTTCCAAGGCCAAACAGCTCAGAAGAAGATTCGGAACGGCCATACAGGCGTTCGTCAACTCACCCGGACCAGGCGACCCGTTTGGAGGTTTAGCCGAGAGAAGAAATCACTTGCAGAATGACCGACCGAACGACGTGATCTCCACTGAGGGATGTAAGTTCTCACACCCAAGTGACTATGTTAAGACTAACCGGTCGAGTGGTTTTAGTCATACAGGCCCGGAATCAATTTTAGCCGAAGGACCTTACCCGGAAACGGTTTTAGCCGAAGCAAAGGAGACAAGCTCATACGACCGTCCAAACGATCCAATCAGCACTGAGGGAGGTAAGTTCTCTCGACAAAGTGGATATTCTAAAGCTAACAGGTCGAGTAGTTTCCCTATTAGCGATGCAGAACAATCAGCTGCTTCACACACAAGCCACCTAGCCGGTAAGGACCAACAACGGGCCAAAGAAAGCGTTGAAGTTAAGGAGCTGTCGGGACTTGAAGAGGATGACTTCTATGATCAAGAAGACCCCCTAGAAGACTTCACCAAGCTGCTGCACGTCCAAGACGCACCAAGGCCAGAGCCACCTTCAAAGACGCCTCATGCGCCACCTTCGGCCACTTCACCTCAATGTAAGATGTTTACATTATACACTGTCTTTGCAGGGACTTCAAGCTTCGACAACGATTAAAGAACTCTTCAAAACGACGCCAAGACAAGAGTTTAGAATTCGCGGCCATACTTTCCTTATTTTGCTTTAATGAAACGATGCATTTTGTATTTTTAGCTAGGGATGCAGTTTTCCTTATTTGTATTTCTTTGCTTTGTGGTTTTTATGTCTTTTACTTTTCGTTTGACCTAAGGGTCACTCAGCTGACGAGCCCTTTATAAGGTTCCCCTGCAGCTTGTATTTTTGGTTACCTTTTGATTATTAATAAAGCGCCGCATTTTCCCTAGAGAAGCAATTTCTCTTGTTCTTGTTCTTGTTCTTGTTCGTGGATTCGACCAAGCTCAAGTCCTGCACCGTATCAGAGACTCATCTCCCCTCTGTGTCGTGTACTCACTCCACCAACAGCCCACTCACCGACTCCACACGAGAGAAGCGATCGCCATCGTGTCAAGTCACTTCACCATCGACCATCTTTCGGCCAAAGGGCAAGGCGACCGCCTACCTTTCGTCCCACGACTATCCCGGTTAAGACCTCACCACCGAGGCTTACACCAGTTCCCCTGCAGCTTGTATTTTTGGTTACCTTTTGATTATTAATAAAGCGCCGCATTTTCCCTAGAGAAGCGATTTCTCTTGTTCTTGTTCTTGTTCTTGTTCGTGGATTCGACCAAGCTCAAGTCCTGCACCGTATCAGAGACTCATCTCCCCTCTGTGTCGTGTACTCACTCCACCAACAGCCCACTCACCGACTCCACATGAGAGAAGCGATCGCCATCGTGTCAAGTCACTTCACCATCGACTATCTTTCGGCCAAAGGGCAAGGCGACCGCCTACCTTTCGTCCCACGACTATCCCGGTTAAGACCTCACCACCGAGGCTTACACCAGAGTCTCCAGAAAATCGAACAACAAGGTCCGTTCCTTATCACTTGTAGCATCCATGGAGTTGAATTTAAGAACGTTCTTTATTATTCCGGAGCTTGCTTAAGCATCATGTCAAAATCGCCACAAAGCGCATCGGTATTAAGCACATACACCCTACCCGAACGAAAATCAGCATGGTCGATGAGACTTGTACCACACCAAAAGGGATTGGCCGAGACATGCCAATAAGAATCAGAGATTGCATAGCCCCCATCGATTTCTGCATCATCCAAACAACGAAGAAAGATGCAACAGCGATAATTCTAGGATGGCTGTTCTTATCAACCATTGGAGACATCATGGATTGGCCAAATTGATGTGTTTCATTCACTAACATCGACAAAGACGTGTTCTACACTGCCATACCACTCAAAAAAGGAGAGGAAAGACGTGTTCTTTGTGATTCCGGAGCTTGTTTGAGCATCATGTCAAAATTGACCACAAAGCGCATCGTCATTAAGCACATACACCCTACCCGGACGAAAATCAGCATGGCCGATGATACTTGTACCACACCAAAAGGGATTTCCCGAGACATGCCAATATGAATCGGAGATTGCATAGACCCCGTCGATTTCTACATCGTCCAAACAACGAAGAAAGATGCAACATCGATAATTCTAGGATGGTCGTTCTTATCAACCGTCGGAGCCATCATGGATTGGCCAAATCGACGTATTTTATTCGCTAACAACGACAAAGACTTGTTCTACACTGCCATACCACTCAAAAAAGGAGAAGAAAGATGTTCTACCACGATGGATCCCGAACTTGATCCCGATCCACAGACAAGCGATGATTCACATGACGAGGAAAAAAAAGAAGATCACCTCGATACCAACGTCGAGCTAAACGACTTTAAACAAAAGCGCTCAATGGGAGGCAACCCATTTTAGGTACGTTTTTCTTTCTTTTTCTATTCTTAGTTTTCAGTCTTCTAAAAAACAAAAAAAACCCAAAAAAAATTCAAAAAACCCAAAAAACAAAAAGATGGAGACACGATTCAAATCTACTCGGTCCAGCCCAGACCGCAAGAAAGGACTCAACCGCAAAAGAAGCTTTGCCGCGGCAGCACAAGCCAGACCCGCGACGAGCTAGCCCTTGGCCGCGGTCGCGATCAACCGACTCGCAGCCGCACAAGTCCGACCCGCGACCAGCCCCCTGCCTATCCCGAACGATTTGTTTCGTTCCTCGATCGATTCCAAACTGTTCCCAAACATCCCCACATCCATTCCCATCACCATATCATCATCTACCATCCCTAAATCACCACCATTCCATTCGAAAATCCATTCTTCGACCGCATCCATGTAAGTTTTCTTTTTCCCTTTAACTTTTCTAATTAATACATACATCTATTATTCGTCCTTGCCCGATTTATATCACACTGAGGACAGTGTGATTTAAGTCTGGGGGAGGATTTCATCCCTTACTAACCACCACTTCTTTCATTTGTGTTTGTATTTTGCATTTTTCGATATTTTTCTTAAAAAATTTCAAGTTTTTCGAAAAGCATAGGAATACCTTTTGAGGGAATGATAAAAGAAATCCATGACGATAACCGACCAATGTGCTTCTACGCTATCTCCTAGTAACATGCTCTTTCGTAATTTGGTTCTAAACTATGCGGTAGCTCGAGTTTCTGTTAATGCGAAATCCCAAGAGGAATTTAGACCGTAGAGATTCTCTATGATGGAATATGCTAGCTCTATTTTATTTGGACTTAATCTTAACTTAATTTTCTCATCAAAGGTTTAGGCAAAGATAACGAATCATGCATTCATGACGTTCTTTCACCTTTTACCACTCTTTATCGTACATGAATGGCCAGCTCATCTTTAGTTGGTATCCCACCTGAAACTTAACCTCTGTTCAAACCTCATGCAACTCTCTTCGTGACTTATGTGTAGATATGTGCAAAAACGCCAGAGAGGGAGGAACGACACATCTTTCAGTCACTAAAGACGAAGACTATACGCGATCGGTGGTGGTGAATTCAACAAAGATGCGAGCTTGGTTATGCCTTGAAAAAATAAAAATCATGGTAAAGTTTTGTGCCCCTAAGACTCTACTTCAATAAAAAGCGTCTAGGTTGGTCGAAATACTTATGAGGCATCCATTGTTCGTTTGTGAGAAGTTTGTCATTCCGAGCCCACAGAAAATTCTAAGTCTAGGGGAATGACAGAAAACTTCTGTTTTTGGAGAAAGGAGGAAGTGCAACATTTTTACGCAAGAAGAAGTGACTCGAAATTGTGGTGATCAATAGGTCCTTCCTCTCTTGCTGTTTTGCATAATATCTCGCACCCTCCGGCAAAATTACGGTAACCTGAAATACTCTTAACCTCACCTCTAAATGCCTTTAATGCCTAGCCTCGATTGTGTTGGTTTAACCCTTTTGATGAGAAACCCACGCCTATACTTAATGAATGTAGAGAGGTAGTTGACCTGATTTTTGGATTTTGAAAGTTTATATTTTGTATGAAGGATACCGTGGACTAGTGTTACAGGAACTTCTAGTGAGAATTTTCTAGGCTATATTGCGATTGATGTAATTCGATGGTCATGGTTTAGAAGGACGGTCTCTGAGATTTCTAGTTCCTGATGATTTTCGTTTGATCATTTCCAAGCTTGAGCTTTGTCTTGTTTAAGGATAAACAAGGTTTAAGTCTGGGGGTGTGATAACACCGTATATTTACTCGTTTTGCTATATATTTTATAACACTTTAATAAATGTTCCACTTGGTTTTCTATGCTTTTATTACGCAAATCCCATTTTTGTGGTTTTAAGACTCATTTCAGGTAACTCGGCATTAAAGAGTGCATTTCGGAGCAAAAATACGTTTTTGGATAAACTTGGACCGTTAAGAAGTCTTGCAATTAAAGAAGACATTTTCACTGTCTGATCATCACCAAATTTGGATACAACAAAGTAGAGACAACCAGCTTTCAAATGCAATTGGATTGGGGACAATCCAATGGTTGGATCCTAAAATATGCCTGAAGCACTGAAGGCCAATGAAGCTGCCCGAATAAGCAGTCCACCGCGGGTCAAGGAGCCGTACCCGTGGCCAAGCGCCATTCTGCCACCCCTGGGGTCACTCCACCCGCGGCCAGAGGCCACTTCGCCGAGACCAGACCTAATTTTGTCTAAGACGATCCGTTTCTTCACCCGAGGCCAAAACCGTCTTTTCCCGTCAAACCCTAAAACGACCTAATTAAGCATGTTGAAGACCTGTAAATACTTGTTTTAGACAGAAATTTCGACATTTCCAACTTTAGACACCATTCTACACATTAGTTTTGCTTTCTTGTACTCTTTCATCGAGATTCTCGGGATTAGTGAGGAGGTTTCTCACCAAGGTTAGTTCTTGTTCGTGAGGCTTCTTCATAAATCTCATGCTTAATTTAATTATGTCTTTTTCCAGTATGTTTGAGTAGTTTAGATTGTTGGGTTTAAAGGATTATCAAGGGGAATTCTATGTTCGATAAGGATTTCACTCTGTAAACCCTAGCCGATTTCTAGAGCTCTTCGTGTGGAAATTTGTTAATGCATGAATCTAGTTTCATGAACTAGAGGCTGATAGGGGGATTTTAGAACCACGGAAGTATTGCATCTAATCACCAGCAAAGTTCATCCACAAGGCGTTCGCGTCGTAAGATTTCAGAAGTATACTTACGGAGTGCCGTGAACCTATGGAGCCACTAGCATATCACAATCTTACGTGCGGCCAGAGACGGAAACTAATGGTCGAGTGAATATGTTGTAGGGCGTAAGTTATACGGAAGTAGACTACGTCATTATTTTGTCCTTTTTGTGGAGTTATAATCTAGAAACACCGGTTACTAATGAACTAGGGGCCGTTTGATTGAATCGAGCATACCCCGAGATATTCCTCTTGACCCAGCAACGTTTTAGAATAGTCACAACCGTCTCTAGTAGTTTAGTTTAGCAATTGAATCCGTAGAACACTACAAGAAAACAGACTGAAACCTACGGACAAATCGGTAGGAAATCCATAGGAAACTGCTATTTCCGACCGATTTCCTACGGGATATTTTCCGACCGATTTCCTATGGAATAATTTCCTACCGTTTTCCTACGGGATATTTTCCTACCGTTTTCCTACGGAATAATTTTCTACCATTTTCCTACGGGATATTTTCCTACCATTTTCCTACGGAATAATTTCCTACAATTTTCCTACGGTAAATGTAAATATTATTTAAAAAATAGAAAATTAATAAATATGAAAATAAAATAAAATGATAAAAATACATTCTTAAACAAATTTATTGTTATTAAACAAAAAGACAAAACATAAAATAAAATTGTTTTATAAAATACTAAAAAATAAAATTGTTCAAAAACAAACAAAAAAATCCGTTTGCCGCATCTTGATTCGTTTGCATTCTCCTCGAAGCCTCTGCGGTCTCATAATCCCGGAAAGACTAACTGAAATAAACAAAAAATTTCATTATTAGAAATATAAAAAATACGTATTTCATAAAAAAAAATCATATTACTACAAAAAATATAAAAAAAAATCAAAAATTATAGTATTTCAAAAATTTTAAAATTTTCTAAACTTGCAAAAATTTCATTATTACAAAAATTTCAAATTTTTCGAAATTTTTGAAGTTTTTCAAAAATTTCAAAAGTTTCAACATTTTCAAAAACTTCAAAATATAAATTCTAAATTTCTATGTCGAAAACGAAAATTCTAAATTTCTAATTTCTAACAACCTAATTTAATTTCTAATATCTAATTTAAATTTTAACAACCTAATTTCTAAAACAAAAATTTCTAAATATTCAATTTCTAATTTCTAACAACCTAATTAAACAACCCACCAATCATTCCAAAACTTAATCTAAAATTTCTAATTTCTAATAACCTAATCTAACAAACTACACAAAACATTAATTTCTTACAACATAATCTAATAAACTACACAAATAAAGAAAGATAAAAACTTACATGGTTTTCGATGATTAAGGAAGGGAATGACAGTAGGAGGAGAGAGACGATTGTCTGAGGAAGGGCAGAGAGAAGGATAGTAGGAGGAGAGAGACGATTTTCTGAGGAAGGGGAGAGAGAAGGACAGTATAAGGAGAGAAAAATCGGAGGAAGGGAGAGAGACTAATATCGATTCGTCGGAGGAAGAGAAAAAGAAGAGGAAGAAGAAAGAGTAAGGGAATCAATTATAAAATAAGAATTTCCTACGGCATTTCCGTAGGAAATCCGTGGCTTCCGAAATTTTCCCAATTAATAAGCGCCTTAATTTTCTGTGTATACCAAAATGTGTCGGTCAAAATTTCGTACGAATTTCCGACGGATAAAAAAAATATTTTTTTGTATGTCTTACTTGGCTGGTCAAAGGTACATTAATCGTTGTCCATAGGAAATCGGTAGGAAATTTCATATGGATTTCCTACGGATATTAAATTTATTTTATTTTTATTTGAGCCGTAGGAAATTTCCTACGGATTTCTGACGGATAAAAAATATTATTTTTTTGTATGTCTTACTATTGGCTGGTCAAAGGTACATTAATCATGGTCCGTAGGAAATCAGTAGGAAATTTCTTGCGGATTTCCGACGGATAAAATAAAAATAAAATTAATTTAATATCCGTAGGAAATCCGTAGGAAATTTCCTACCGATTTCCTACAGACCAAGGTATAGGGTATCAATTTGTAAAATTTGTTGGTTCTATACCCAATTTAACAATAATACAATTCTAATTATGATCATATACTTCACTAATATAGAGTTTTAAAGCCAATATCTAACTTTATCACAACTCTCCTTATACTTTATCATAACAAACACTTAACTTATATTACAACTTATATATTTCATAACATCAAATGTTCTACAATATGAAAAAACTATTTTAAATGTGAATTTAAAGTCTCATGTGTTAGAAAATTTGTAAAAACGATGGTTATGACGGTTTGTTTTAAGTCTCGCACAAAAAAAACAACCCTAAACCCCAAGTCGTAGGAAATCGGTAGGAAAAGTTCAGGGGCCGTAGGAAATCGGTAGAAAATTACTGGAGCCGTAGAAAACTGGTAGTAATTTTTTTACGGATTTCCGACGGATCAAAAAAAAAATATTAATTTAAGGATCCGTAGGAAATTTACTACTGGTTTCCGACAGACATGGATTCGTAGAAAATTTCTGACCGATTTCCTAAGGATTCACTTTTCCTAGGAAAATGGTTGGAATTTCGTAGGAAAATTCTGACGGCATTTTGTCCGTAGGAAATTTCGTAGGAAATCAACATGTTTTCTTGTAGTGGAAATAGTTTAGTTATCGATTTCATTAGGTCTAGGTTAGTAGTCGATTTTCTTAGGTATTAGGATAGTTTTAGTTTTTCTTATGATAGGTTTAGTTTCTCTTAGCATTAGGTTAGTAGTTAAAATTCCCTTAATTTAAAGTAGCCATCGATTTTCCTAGATTAGATTAGTAGAAGTTTTCCGTTTCTCATTCTTTACAATTCTAGTTACAAAAACCCTATAAAAATATATTCGTTCTAGGTTTATTTATTATACAGTGTCTAAGGTCTCATAGAACAGCACCATCTCCCTGTGGATCGATACCTCAAGTACTACAACGCACATTTGTGCACTTGCAAACTTTAAGGTTTATAAATTTAAGACCTGAGGTTTCGGAGACGAATCCGATTCGCATCAGGAAACTTTTTTTTTTGGTATCAGTCACTTGCTCGTATTTGAACTGGTCTAATAAGTGAAATTAATAAAATTGAGGATTGCATTTTAAACAAGAAATGTTCCACACTATCATTATATAGGGGTGTCAATTAGGGCCAAAGCCCGAGGGTCGGCCCGGCCCGACCCTGAAAAACAGCGGGCTCGGGCCTAGTAATATAAGCCCGAAAAAAAATCAGGCCTTTCGGGCTAGTGTGTTTTTCGGGCTTAACCCGACTAGGCTCGGGCTAGCCCGAAAAGCCCAGAACTTTACATTTTAATTAGTTAGAGATTTTATTTAAACATTTATCTTTCTAAAAATAATAATTTGACATATTTCTATACATTTCGTGATCCATGTACCATTATCATTCATCCATATTTACTTCATATTTTTAAAATCATTATATATAAACTTTCAATGACATTTCTATATGATTTATACATATCAAAACTTAATATTATTTTACTTTTTTTTTATCTGTAGCTCTTGATGGTGATGAGGATTTAGAAGACGATGAATGAGATTCTAATCTAAACTCTACTACCTAGATTTGAAGTGTTTTGATTTTATATTTTATTTGGTAATACATTTTATTTGAATTTTATTTGTCTCTTTGTCAAACTTTTGCTTTTAAATTTAATTGGATTTGATATAATACATTTCAATTTAGATTTATTTTGATAAATATTTTGTTTTAATTATTCATCTGAGAATTGTGAATTTTTGTATTTGTAAATAAAAGAACGAAAAAGCCCAAAAAAGCCCGAAAAGTCCTAGAACCATGTCCGGGTCAGGCTCAAATATATGCGGGCTTTACGGGTTTCGGGCCGGGCTGGACCGGGTTAGCCCGATTGAAATCCCTATCATTATATGACTATAAACAAGTTAGAAATGTTATCATATAGTCCAAAAAGACCAATGTCGAAAACAATTTCATTGCAATGGTAAGGACTTATATTATGAATTATAATGGGCGAAAATATCTGAAACCTCCACATTTTTTGCAAAAACATCAAACCTACATTTAACAAAAGAAGACCCAATTCAAGAAACTAAGAAACTATTAAGCACAAAAGGAATGGTTTAGTTAGTAATAATACATGAACCTTTGCAGGCTTTACATTAACCGTGCCAGATTCCACCTTCATCCTACCTTCTTGACAGAAAACACATTTCGTTCCGCCTTTTTGCGCAAACCCACAAAATAAGAAGGAGATCACTTAAAACATACTAATCTCAAGCAGGGTCGTATCTAGGCATGTGCAAAGAGTTGGAACTTTGATAAACTAACAAGAAAAATTGGTGTATTTAAGGGTTCAGAATAATTTAAAAACAAATTTTACATGTAATTAGGATCCATATTTCAAATACTGCACAAGAACCATACTTTTTTTGCTTTTTTTGAACTGGCCATTCTTAAGTAGTTTAAAAACTATATTGAAATGAAGTAAAAAGATTACCTACTTCCAATAGAACAATGCATAAAATCAAAGTATCATATACAGTAAACTCAAATTTTCTTCATTTTTTTGGGTATCATCAACTGGTTATGGTTTCTAATCCAAGGTAATAAAGAATCATCAATTGATTATTAATACTAGAACTAGGGGTGTCAATTAGGGCCAAAGCCCGAGGGTCGGCCCGGCCCGACCCTGAAAAACAGCGGGCTAGGGCCTAGAAATAAAAGCCCAAAACAAATCGGGCCTTTCGGGCCTAGATGTTTTAGCATGCATATCACTTAGAGTTTTGTGTCATTTACATGCATAATCATGGTTTTGCCTTGTATTTAGGTCTCATTTAGAGATTAGGACATATTGCATTAGGTCTAGTGAGTTCTTGCATGTTTGGAGTACTTTTTAGGTGATTGGAGGCAATTTGGGCATATTTGGAGAGTTGGACCAAAGTAGAGTGCAAGGTCCATCCGATATACCGAAACGATGTGGCTGGACTGAGGCCCTACGATATGAATCAGCTTGGATGACCTTCATAAATTCCGTAGATAAGTGAGTTAGCTAGCCACTGGAATTGGAATCAGGTGATTTGGACTTGTGGTTTGGAAGATATGGCCGTTTTACTGAAGACATGTCCGTCTGGCTGATACAGTTTATTCAACACCGATGTCACACATCGATGTAAAACCTCGGTATTGCCTCTCTGAAGTGACCAGGAGCAAAAAAACCTTAGCACCGAGGTCCAACACCGATGAGTGACCTCGGTGTTGGACGTCTCTCACCCGAACCAGCGGAGCTCGTCCAAAGTGTCTCACAGATATGGCTATACGGAGACCTTACAATCCGATTCACCTTAAACTTCCTTCATAGAAGTTGTATAGGAGTGAATCATCTTTACACAAGAGTTTGAATCGGGTTATTTGGAAGTATGGATAGGGAGATAAGACAGATTTACCAAAGATATATTCATCTGGCCGAGAGAAGATGACACTGTTAAAGGCACCGGAAAAACGAAGGCCTTCCGATATGAATCAGCTTCAATGATCTTCATGGAAGGTGTATAGAAATGAGTTAGATGTACATAAGAGTTTGAATAAGGCTATTTGGACGTGTGGTTCGGAAGATATGGCGGATTTGCCAGATACATGTCCGCCTGGCTGAGACGATTTCTTCGACATCGATGTCACAAGTCGGTACAACACCTCGGTATGACTCCTTCACAGCAATACTGACCTCACAATTCGGTACAATAAGTCGGTATTGAAACAGGAGGAAAATCTCCTTAATACCGAGTTGTTGTACCGAGGAGTGACATCGGTATTCCTCGTAGAAACACCAAGGATGCAAAGTCCATCCGAGACGCCGGAAAGATGTGGCTGTACGGAGGCCTTCCGATCCGATTTAGCCTCGGCGGTCTTCACAACTGTTGTATCCCAGTGTGTTATCTTACTACAGGAGGGGGTTCCATATCATTCAGATATGTGGTTCATTAGATACGGCCGTTTTACTGAGCGTATATCCGTCTGGCCGAAGCCACCAGACATGCCTGAAATAACTGACTGGACGAAGAGTCTCCAATCCTAATTAACCTCGGGGTTCTTCACTAAAGTTGTAGCCAAGTGTGTTAGCTATCCACAGGAGGTAGTTTGAGGACATTCGGACATGTGTTCCAAGATATATTGTGGTTTTACTGAAGGTTCTACAACACCACCATCCGCACAAACCCAGGTCCAATACCGATGTACAATACCGATTTGTGACCTCGGTATTGAGTTACTCAAGACCAGATTTGACCCATTTCGAACCGGTTCGGTACCCGGTTTGTCCCGGGTCAACCCGGTTCACCCCCTTTCACTATTTTAGCCCAAAAAAACCCTATTTTCTGGATCTATCTCTTTGCTTATCCCTTTTCTTAGGCTAAAAACCTTGTTCTTGTGATTTGTAAGAGAGATCATTCACTTTTTATGCAAGTTTAAGTTTATATCTTGTGTTCTTTCTCTAATCTTTCACATTCCTATTCCCTAATCATGATTAACATCACCTCTTTCACAAGATTAGGTGTGTTCTTCATGATTAGTGAGTAGTTCTTTTAAGAGCTCATGGATGAGGTAGATTAGGGGAATTTCGTGGTAGATCTTGATGTCTAGGACTTAGTTTACATCTTCCCTCTCTTATTTGGTGTTCACAATGCTAGATTAGGCTAGATATAGTTAATCTAGGTCTTAGGGAATTTCATGCACACAAGGTGTTCGATGAAATTCCCCAAAGAACCAAATAAGGGATTTTGCTTTCTTAACCTATGAAAGTAGTTGTCTAAGGAGAATTAGGGCCATAGGAGCCTATGTTTATTGCTTGTTAATCATCCTATCACAAACGATGGTTTGTTCTTGATTTGTATGATTAACAAAGTGATTAAGACCATGAGAGTGGCTTAATCTTGTTTAAGTGTTCTAGGCTAAGGGAATTTCTTGTTTGTGTGAAATGACATCTAGATAGATCATGGAAGGATCCAAAATCAATAAACTCATCCAAGGGCTTGAATTTATTAATTTCTAAATCTCGTTTAAGCTATTTAATCTTGTTTACTTGTTCAAATTGAAGTAGGTTGCTAGAACTTAAACTCAAACCACTTTGTTTGCTTGAATTAGAGAGTGTCTTGTATTCTTGTTGCATTAAACTAGACCCTAGATTGGATTGACACCTAAAACACTACAATGACATGTGTATTTAGGATTGATTCTTAAGTAGGTAAAATTCTATCTATCAATTGGCGCCATTGCCAATTTGGGGTTCTAGTTTGGTCAATAGGATTTAGATTCCTTTTGAGATCAAGCTTTTTTTATTTTCTTTGTTTACTAATCTCTTTATCTAGTTTTCTCTTTTCATATAGGTACAACATTCATCTCTTGAACCGTGGGAATAGAACAAGAAGGAAAGCAAACATTAGAGAGTTGTACGTCTAGCAAGGTTGTGAATCACTATGGATCAAGCACCTAGAGCACGGAGACCAATAGGAGCTGGTGATGCACCAAACCGGTATGGGAATAGGAATGGTATACATCCACCACTCTTGGAGAATGTCGATTTTGAAATCAAGGTAAGCTTTATATCCATGCTCCAAGGAGACAAGTATCATGGGCTGCCCGTGGAGGATCCACTTGATCACCTCGATAACTTTGACCGTATGTGTGACTTGGTAAAGATGAACGGTGTCTCGGAGGATGCACTTAAGCTTAGGCTTTTCCCTTTCTCTCTTGGCGACAAGGCTCACCATTGGGAAAATACATTGCCTCACGGAACCGTCAACTCTTGGGATAAGTGCAAGGAGGGCTTTTTAGCCAAGTTCTTCTCCACTTTAAGGACATCCAAGATAAGAAACCAGATTTCTAGCTTCACTCAAATAGGAAATGAGAGCTTTTGTGAAGCATGGGAGAGATTCAAGGGCTATACAATAGCATGTCCACGCCATGGGTTCTCCGATGAATCTCTATTGAGTACTCTATACCGAGGTGTATTGCCAAAGATGAGAATGATCCTTGACACCGCAAGCAATGGAAATTTCATGGGGAAGGACGTTGAAGAAGGACAAAAGCTTGTTGACAACCTTGCCCAAAGTGATGGGACTTATGGAGAAGACTTTGAAAGTTCTTCAAGAGGGGTTAAAATTATGAGGACCAAAGTACAAGAACGATTAAAGCCCTTAATGAAAAGATGGACAAGCTCATACAAACAACCCAAAAGTCCATCAAATTCGTTGGAGAGCTTGATAGAAACAAAGAAGAGGTTTACTTTGTAGGAGGACAAGGCGGTTACAACAAGATTGTCAACCCCAATCACCAAATCTTTCAAGACAAACTACCTCAAGGCCAAGAGTATAACTTCCCAACTCAAGGGTATGGTTCCAAGAACACTTTCCAAGGAAACCAAGACTTTGATGTGAAAGGGATGTTTCAACAATTACTCAAGGGTCAAGCCGAGATTCACACTAAGGTCGATTGCTCTTACGATGACCTATACAAAAAGCTTGAATCCATGTCCTCAAAGATCAAACACTTGGAGGAACAAAATTCTAAAGGAAGTTCCCTCACTTGTAAGCCCATGGAGAAACTCAAAGGAAAAATCGATGAGAGCCAAAATGAGTATTGCAACGCTATATACTCAAATGATGAGAATGAAGCCGCTATTAGAGAAATTGAGCTTCTACTTTATGGTTCACAAGCCATAGACCTTCCCCCTAGAGGCGTCACCTTGAAGCTCAATGTGGACATTGAGGAACAAGGTGGGGGAGTGACCCTTGAGAAGGATGAGGACGTGACCATGGTTGATGACAAGGGTATTGGCAATTTGGTTGATTCACCAAGCAAGACAAGGATTAAGCCTAAGTCTCTCCAAAAGCTTGGGAATCCCAGTAAGTTCTCCATCACTTGCTCTCTTAGTGATTTAGACGTTGAGGATGTTTTGTGTGACTCTGGTTCAAGTGTGAATGTCATGTCCCGAGAGATGTTCAAGAGTCTAGGGATAAGAAACATCACCTATCACCCATCACCTATCACTTTTATAGATGTTTCTTCAAGGAAGCCACTTGGTCTCCTCGAAGACTATCCACTTAAAGTTGGGGATTGCATAGTCCCAACGGACTTCGTTGTCATGGAAATGAAGAAGACCAACAAGCTCCCACTACTCCTTGGAACCCCATTCCTACTTACTACCGGTGCTAGAATGGATTTCAAAGATCAAAGGGTAGTTCTCTTGAATGTGGATGATAAAGTATATTACCCAATGAGGACTTATTCCAACAAGCTTAGTGGCACAATTACCATAAAGGATGATGAGTTTCGTGAAGAATAAGTGAGATATGTGTGTAGTTTTGTGATGGTTGAAGAAGCTCCACCCCCAAAGGTCTATGAAGAGGAAGAGAAGTCTCTTGAGAGAAAAGATTTGGGTTATGGTAATGACAAGGAAGCTTCGGAAGTTGGCATGATCACTTATTTGGAACCGCTTCCTCCCACCACAATGTAGAATGACGTTGAGGGTAGTAAGGGTGCAAAGAAGAAGACAAAGGCCAAGGATAAGATGGGAAACAGATCAAGCAAGCTCGATGGGTCTAGATCCGAGCCAAGCTACCCTTCTATGATGACTATCACTCCATGGAATCACAAGGATGGAGTGATTAAGTACAAGATCAAATGCAAAGGCCGATCCAAATCCTTTGCCTCGGTCAAAGAAATCCTCACACCCGAGCTCAAGGAGAAAGGGGAAGGCGGTCTTAAAGAGGTAATGAGCAAGGTGCTCAAACTTGAACTCAAAGATCCGCCTTGGAGTGCTCACACTCCCCTCTCACCCGCCTAAAAGGGTAACCAAATTCAAACTTAGTGACTTTAAACAAAGTGCTCTTGGGAGACACCCCAAGCTTATCATTGTACATACTTTCTTTTATGTCTTTCTATGCTTCCTTGTCCTTTTTGATGGGTTTGCTTAGTGTGCATAGGTTCTTGATAGTCTAATGGTCATGGACTTAAGGACAAAGGGGTGTAGGATTGAGGTGATCACTCTCGTTCCCTCCATTCATTTCCAAGGTAATACTCCAAACTTTGTACATAGCATTTAACATCATATCTTCTTTCTTTCTTTCATGCATTGTTTAGCTCTCTCTTATGCTTCTCTTACACAAGGGACTGTGTAATTTAAGTTTGGGGGAGGGTTTGTGTGTTATCTAACTTTATTTTTGGTGATCTTATTTTACCTTTTCCATCTTGAGTCTCATGCATATCATGCATTTTCAATAATTTTGAAATTTTTTTGAACTTTTGCACATTCCATATAGGATTGAGTCTAGATGCATAACATATAAGGTAGCTTTGCATGAGCATTAGGAGCAATGGTAGATTTGTCCTTGTAAAGTACCATATTAAGGGCCTAGTCCAATGTCATTGTTGCTAGTTACTTGATGCTTTGATCTCGTGTCGAAATTAAGAACGAACCATGCCTTGATCTCATGTCTTATTGTTCTTGCTATGATTGAAGCAAACCTTGACTTGAATTCAACCTCATCTAAGTGATAACCATATATTTGACTTGTAAATATTGTGTTTGTGCAATCTTGAATGAATTCGTGGACCACCTATACATACTTGGATATTCTTTTTCCTTTTTACCACTCTTTCTTATCTAAGTAGCCATATCCCATCATTGGAATGGTTTCCCCTACCCTAACCTTAGCCTTCTTTCAAGCCATTGTTATTAGTGTGTGAATTGTGAGGCATTTCTTTCGAACAAACTTGGCAAACGTGTTAGGTTTAGGGCGACAAGAGGGAATTCTCATGTAGACTTAGCTCCAACATCACGGAGTTAATCTAGGAATTGGCTAGTTAAGATGGCGGTTCTTGGTTCAAGTTTGTGGGAACGATTTTAGACTCGGTGAATGGGTTTGATTGGAATGGATTGTGGAATATAAAAGATGAAAAGGAGAAAAGGAAAAGGGGATCAGATTTGTGTAGATTGGTTGGTGCAAAAATCATAAGACTAGCTCTAAAAAATAAGATAGCCTCAAAAGATAGAAGGAAAAAGAAGAAAGGCAAAAAGGCCAAAGCATCGAAGAATGAGAAGAGGTGTGAACCAAAAAGAAGAAAAGAAGAGCTAGATCACAACAAAGGAGCACCAAACCATGAAAGAACAAGGAAGAAGAAGTGATCCCCGAGTGAGGAAAATGTGAAATGAAAAGACAAGAGGCATGTGGGTTTGAGAAGGCAAAATGCCTTAAGATAAAAACGCGTAGCTTAGGATGTGGGTACAACGGGTTAGAAGCTTTAGGTTAGAGACACTCTAGGCATTTGGGTAGATGAGAATTCTCCCTTGTATGCATAGGTTGCCTTTTACCTTTAGCATTTTGCTAAAGTTTGTTCATTCATGAGAGATCATTGTACCTTATTACCCATGCATGATAATGAGATCACCTTCATCTCATAACCTTACCCTTAGCCAAACGAATTCATTTGATCTTGAATAAACATGATTCACGCCCATAACACTTAATCAATGTCAAGAGGTTGGACGATATGAAAGTTTGTGTAGGTGGAGGTTCGAATGTAAATCATGCAAGGATAGGTATGGCTAGTCACTTTTGAGTAAGTTTGTGTGATCGCATCAAGAAGTTTGCAACTTGGACATTGGGCTTGGATTCTTTTTTATGGCACTTTTGAATTTGAGCTCCCATTTTTAGTCTTCTCCCTTTCTTTATTCTTGTTTGCTTGAGGACAAGCAAAGGTTTAAGTTTGGAGGAATTGATATACTCATATATTGCATGTTTTAGCATGCATCTCACTTAGAGTTTTGTGTCATTTACATGCATAATCATGGTTTTGTCTTGTATATAGGTCTCATTTAGAGATTAGGACATATTGCATTAGGTCTAGTGAGTTCTTGCATGTTTGGAGTACTTTCTAGGTGATTGGAGGCAATTTGGGCATAATTGGAGAGTTGGACCAAAGTAGAGTGCAAGGTCCATCCAATACATCGAAACGATGTGGCTGGACTTAGGCCCTACGATATGAATCGGCTTGGATGAGAGAGTTAGCTAGACACTGGAATTGGAATCAGGTGCTTTGGACTTGTGGTTTGGAAGATATGGCCGTTTTACTGAAGACATGTCCGTCTGGCCGATACAGTTTATTCAACACTGATGTGTGACATCGGTATTGAAGCCTCAGGGGAATACACCGATGTCACACATCGGTGTAAAACCTCGGTATTGCCTCTCTGAAGTGACCAGGAGCAAAAAAACCTTAGCACCGAGGTCCAACACCGATGAGTGACCTGGGTGTTGGACATCTCTCACCCGAACCAGCGGAGCTCGTCCAAAGTGTCTCACAGATGTGGCTATACGGGGACCCTACAATCCGATTCAGCTTAAACTACCTTAATAGAAGTTGTATAGGAGTGAATCATCTTTACACAAGAATTTGAATCGGGTTAGTTGGAAGTATGGATAGGGAGTAAGACGGATTTACCGAAGATATATCCATCTGGCCGAGAGAAGATGACACTGTCAAAGGCACCGGAACACCGAAGGCCGTCCGATATGAATCAGCTTCAATGATCCTCATGAACGTTGTAGAGAAATGAGTTAGCTGTACATAAAAGTTTTAATAAGGCTATTTGGACGTGTGGTTCGGAAGATATGGCTGATTTACCAGATACATATCCGCCAGGCTGAGACGGTTTCTTCGACACCGATGGCACAAGTCGGTACAACACCTCGGTATGACTCCTTCACAGCAATACTGACCTCATAGGTCGGTACAACAAGTCGGTATTGAAACAGGAGGAAAATCTCCTTAATACCGAGTTGTTGTACCGAGGAGTGACATCGGTATTCCTCGTAGAAACACCAAGGATGCAAAGTCCATCCGAGACGCCGGAAATATGTGGCTGTACGGAGGCCTTCCAATCCGATTTAGCCTCGGCGGTCTTCACAAAAGTTGTAGCCCAGTATGTTAGCTGACTACAGGAGGGGGATCCATGTCATTCAGATATGTGGTTCGTTAGATACAGCCGTTTTACTGAACGTATATCCGTCTGGTCGAAGCCACCAGACATGCCTGAAAGAACTGGCTGGACGAAGAGTCTCCAATCCTAATGAACCTCGGTAGTCTTCACTACAGTTGTAGCCAAGTGTGTTAGCTGTCCACAGGAGGTGGTTTGAGGACATTCGGACATGTGTTCCAAGATATATTGTGGTTTTACCAAAGGTTCTACAACACCACCATCCGCACAAACCCAGGTCCAATACCGATGTACAATACCGAGTTGTGACCTCGGTATTGAGCTACTCAAGACCAGATTTGACCCATTTTGAACCGGTTCGATACCCGTTTTGTTCTGGGTCGACCATGTTCGCCCCCTTTCACTATTTTAGCCCAAAAAACCCCTATTTTCTGGATATATCTCTTTGCTTATCCCTTTTCTTAGGCTAAAAACCTTGTTCTTGTGATTTGTAAGAGAGATCATTCACTTTTTATGCAAGTTTAAGTTTATATCTTCTGTTTTTTCTCTAGTCTTTCACATTCCTATTCCCTAATCATGATTAACATCACCTCTTTCAAAAGATTAGGTGTGTTCTTCATGATTAGTGAGTAGTTCTTTTAAGAGCTCATGGATGAGGTAGATTAGGGGAATTTCGTGGTAGATCTTGGTGTCTAGGACTTAGTTTACATCTTCCCTCTCTTATTTGGTGTTCACAATGCTAGATTAGGCTAGATATAGTTAATCGAGATCTTAGGGAATTTCATGCACACTAGGTGTTCGATGAAATTCCCCAAAGAACCAAATAAGGGATTTTGCTTTCTTAGCCTATGATAGTAGTTGTCTAAGGAGAATTAGGGCCATAGGAGCCTATGTTTAATGCTTGTTAATCATCCTATCACAAACGATGGTTTGTTCTTGATTTGTATGATTAACAAAGTGATTAAGACCATGAGAGTGGCTTAATCTTGTTTAAGTGTTCTAGGCTAAGGGAATTGCTTGTTTGTGTGAAATGACATCTAGATAGATCATGGAAGGATCCAAAATCAATAAACTCATCCAAGGGCTTGACTTTATTAATTTCTAAATCTCGTTTAAGCTATTTAATCTTGTTTACTTGTTCAAATTGAATTAGGTTTCTAGAACTTAAACTCAAACCACTTTGTTTGCTTGAATTAGAGAGTGTCTTGTATTCTTGTTGCATTGAACTAGACCCTAGATTGGATTGACACCTAAAATACTACAATGACATGTGTATTTAGGATTGATTCTTAAGTAGGTAAAATTCTATCTATCAATTGGTGCCATTACCAATTTGGGGTTCTAGTTTGGTCAATAGGATTTAGATTCTTTTTTAGATCAAGCTTTTTTATTTTTTTTGTTTACTAATCTCTCTATCTAGTTTTCTCTTTTCACATAGGTACAACATTCATCTCTTGAACCTTGGGAATAGAGCAAGAAGGAAAGCAAACATTAGAGAGTTGTACGACTAGCAAGGTTGTGAATCAATATGGATCAAGCACCTATAGCACGGAGACCAATAGGAGCTGGTGATGCACCAACCCGGTATGGGAATAGGAATGGTATACATCCACCACTCTTGGAGAATGTCGATTTTGAAATCAAGGCAAGCTTTATATCCATGCTCCAAGGAGACAAGTATCATGGGCTGCCCGTGGAGGATCCACTTGATCACCTCGATAACTTTGACCGTATGTGTGACTTGGTAAAGATGAACGGTGTCTCGGAGGATGCACTTAAGCTTAGGCTTTTCCCTTTCTCTCTTGGCGACAAGGCTCACCATTGGGAAAAGACATTGCCTCACGGAACCGTCAACTCTTGGGATAAGTGCAAGGAGGTCTTTTTAGCCAAGTTCTTCTCCACTTCAAGGACATCCAAGATAAGAAACCAGATTTCTAGCTTCACTCAAAGAGGAAATGAGAGCTTTTGTGAAGCATGGGAGAGATTCAAGGGCTATACAATAGCATGTCCACGACTTGGGTTCTCCGATGAATCTCTATTGAGTACTCTATACCGAGGTGTATTGCCAAAGATGATAATGATCCTTGACACCGCAAGCAATAGAAATTTCATGGGGAAGGACGTTGAAGAAGGACAAAAGCTTGTTGACAACCTTTCCCAAAGTGATGGGACTTATGGAGAAGACTTTGAAAGTTCTTCAAGAGGGGTTAAAATTATGAAGACCAAAGTACAAGAACGATTAAAGCCCTTAATGAAAAGATGGACAAGTTCATACAAACAACCCAAAAGTCCATCAAATTTGTTGGAGAGCTTGATAGAAACAAAGAAGAGGTTTACTTTGTAGGAGGACAAGGCGGTTACAACAAGATTGTCAACCCCAATCACCAAAGCTTTCAAGACCAACAACCTCAAGGCCAAGAGTATAACTTCCCAACTCAAGGGTATGGTTCCAAGAACACTTTCCAAGGAAGCCAAGACTTTGATGTGAATGGGATGTTTCAACAATTACTCAAGGGTCAAGCCGAGATTCACACTAAGGTCGATTGCTCTTACGATGACCTATACAAAAAGCTTGAATCCATGTCCTCAAAGATCAAACACTTGGAGGAACAAAATTCTAAAGGAAGTTCCCTCACTTGTAAGCCCATGGAGAAACTCAAAGGAAAAGTCGATGAGAGCCAACGTGAGTATTGCAACGCTATATACTCAAATGATGAGAATGAAGCCTCTATTAGAGAAATTGAGCTTCTACTTTATGGTTCACAAGCCATAGACCTTCCCCCTAGAGACGTCACCTTGAAGCTCAATGTGGACATTAAGGAACAAGGTGGGGGAGTGACCCTTGAGAAGGATGAGGACGTGACCATGGTTGATGACAAGGGTATTGGCAATTTGGTTGATTCACCAAGCAAGACAAGGATTAAGCCTAAGTCTCTCCAAAAGCTTGGGAATCCCAGTAAGTTCTCCATCACTTGCTCTCTTGGTGATTTAGACGTTGAGGATGTTTTGTGTGACTCCGGTTCAAGTGTGAATGTCATGTCCCGAGAGATGTTCAAGAGTCTAGGGATAAGAAACATCACCTATCACCCATCACCTATCACTTTTATAGATGCTTTTTCAAGGAAGCCACTTGGTCTCCTCGAAGACTATCCACTTAAAGTTGGGGATTGCATAGTCCCAACGGACTTCGTTGTCATGGAAATGAAGAAGACCAACAAGCTCCCACTACTCCTTGGAACCCCATTCCTACTTACTACCGGTGCTAGAATGGATTTCAAAGATCAAAGGGTAGTTCTCTTGAATGTGGATGATAAAGTATATTACCCAATGAGGACTTATTCCAACAAGCTTTGTGGCACAATTACCATAAAGGATGATGAGTTTCGTGAAGAATAAGTGAGATATGTGTGTAGTTTTGTGATGGTTGAAGAAGCTCCACCCCCAAAGGTCTATGAAGAGGAAGAGAAGTCTCTTGAGAGAAAAGATTTGGGTTATGGTAATGACAAGGAAGCTTCGGAAGTTGGCATGATCACTTATTTGGAACCGCTTCCTCCCACCACAATGGAGAATGACGTTGAGGGTAGTAAGGGTGCAAAGAAGAAGACAAAGGCCAAGGCTAAGATGGGAAACAGATCAAGCAAGCTCGATGGGTCTAGATCCGAGCCAAGCCACCCTTCTATGATGACTCTCACTCCATGGAATCACAAGGATGGAGTGATTAAGTACAAGATCAAATGCAAAGGCCGATCCAAATCCTTTGCCTCGGTCAAAGCAATCCTCACACCCGAGCTCAAGGAGAAAGGGGAAGCCGGTCTTAAAGAGGTAATGAGCAAGGTGCTCAAACTTGAACTCAAAGATCCGCCTTGGAGTGCTCACACTCCCCTCTCACCCGCCTAAAAGGGTAACCAAAGTCAAACTTAGTTACTTTAAACAAAGTGCTCTTGGGAGACACCCCAAGCTTATCATTGTACATACTTTCTTTTATGTCTTTCTATGTTTCCTTTTCCTTTTTGATGGGTTTGCTTAGTGTGCATAGGTTCTTGATGGTCTAATGGTCATGGACTTAAGGACAAAGGGGTGTAGGATTGAGGTGATCACTCTCGTTCCCTCCATTCATTTCCAAGGTAATACTCCAAACTTTGTACATAGCATTTAGCATCATATCTTCTTTCTTTCTTTCATGCATTGTTTAGCTCTCTCTTATGCTTCTCTTACACAAGGGACTGTGTAATTTAAGTTTGGAGGAGGGTTTGTGTGTTATCTAACTTTGTTTTTGGTGATCTTATTTTGCCTTTTCCATCTTGAGTCTCATGCATATCATGCATTTTCAATAATTTTGAAATTTTTTTGAACTTTTGTACATTCCATATAGGATTGAGTCTAGATGCATAACATATAAGGTAGCTTTGCATGAGCATTAGGAGCAATGGTAGATTTGTCCTTGTAAAGTACCATATTAAGAGCCTAGTCCAATGTCATTGTTGCTAGTTACTTGATGCTTTGATCTCGTGTAGAAATTAAGAACGAACCATGCCTTGATCTCATGTCTTATTGTTCTTGCTATGATTGAAGCAAACCTTGACTTGAATTCAACCTCATATAAGTGATAACCATATATTTGACTTGTAAATACTGTGTTTGTGAAATCTTGAATGAATTCGTGGACCACCTATACATACTTGGATATTCTTTTTCCTTTTTACCACTCTTGCTTATCCAAGTAGCCATATCCCATCATTGGAATGGTTTCCCCTACCCTAACCTTAGCCTTCTTTCAAGCCATTGTTATTAGTGTGTGAATTGTGAGGCCTTTCTTTCGAACAAACTTGGCAAACGTGTTAGGTTTAGGGCGACAAGAGGGAATTCTCATGTAGACTTAGCTCCAACATCACAGAGTTAATCTAGGAATTGGCTAGTTAAGATGGCGGTTCTTGGTTCAAGTTTGAGGGAACAGTTTTAGACTCGGTGAATGGGTTTGATTGGAATGGATTGTGGAATATAAAAGATGAAAAGGAGAAAAGGAAAAGGGGATCGAATTTGTGTAGATTGGTTGGTGCACAAATCATAAGACTAGCTCTAAAAAATAAGATAGCGTCAAAAGATAGAAGGAAAAAGAAGAAAGGCCAAAAGGCCAAAGCATCAAAGAATGAGAAGAGGTGTGAACCAAAAAGAAGAAAATAAGAGCTAGATCACAACAAATGAGCACCAAACCATGAAAGAACAAGGAAGAAGAAATGATCCCCGAGTGAGGAAAAGGTGAAATGAAAATACAAGAGGCATGTGGGTTTGAGAAGACAAAATGCCTTAAGATAAAAACGCGTAGCTTAGGATGTGGGTACAACGGGTTAGAAGCTTTAGGTTAGAGACACTCTAGGCATTTGGGTAGATGAGAATTCTCCCTTGTATGCATAGGTTGCCTTTTACCTTTAGCATTTTGCTAAAGTTTGTTCATTCATGAGAGATCATTGTACCTTATTACCCATGCATGATAATGAGATCACCTTCATCTCATAACCTTACCCTTAGCCAAACGAATTCATTTGATCTTGAATAAACATGATTCACGCCCATAACACTTAATCAATGTCAAGAGGTTGGACGATATGAAAGTTTGTGTAGGTTGAGGTTCGAATGTAAGTCATGCAAGGATAGGTATGGCTAGTCACTTCTGAGTAAGTTTGTGTGATCGCATCAATAAGTTTGCAACTTGGACATTGGGCTTGGATTCTTTTTATGGCACTTTTGGATTTGAGCTCCCATTTTTAGTCTTCTCCCTTTCTTTATTCTTGTTTGCTTGAGGACAAGCAAAGGTTTAAGTTTGGGGGAATTGATATACTTATATATTGCATGTTTTAGCATGCATCTCACTTAGAGTTTTGTGTCATTTACATGCATAATCATTGTTTTGTCTTGTATTTAGGTCTCATTTAGGTCTAGTGAGTTCTTGCATGTTTGGAGTACTTTCTAGGTGATTGGAGGCAATTTGGGCATATTTGGAGAGTTGGACCAAAGTAGAGTGAAAGGTCCATCCGATACATCGAAACGATGTGGCTGGACTAAGGCCCTACGTTATGAATCAGCTTAAATTACCGTCATCAAATATGTAGATTAGTGAGTTAGCTAGCCACTGGAATTGGAATCAGGTGATTTGGACCTGTGGTTTGGAAGATATGGCCGTTTTACTGAAGACATATCCGTCTGGCCGACACAGTTTATTCAACACCGATGTGTGACATCGGTATTGAAGCCTCAGGGGAATACATCGATGTCACACATCGGTGTAAAACCTCGGTATTTCCTCTCTGAGGTGACCAGGAGCAAAAAAACCTTAGCACCGAGGTCCAACACCGATGAGTGACCTCGGTGTTGGACGTCTCTCACCCGAACCAGCGGAGCTCGTCCAAAGTGTCTCACAGATATGGCTATACGGAGACCTTACAATCCGATTCACCTTAAACTTCCTTCATAGAAGTTGTATAGGAGTGAATCATCTTTACACAAGAGTTTGAATGGGGTTATTTGGA
Organism: Eutrema japonicum; assembly: GCA_030161315.1. Lineage (NCBI taxonomy): Eukaryota > Viridiplantae > Streptophyta > Magnoliopsida > Brassicales > Brassicaceae > Eutrema > Eutrema japonicum. The sequence goes on along the minus strand of BSQW01000013.1, from coordinate 33,473,823 downwards.
AGTATGGATAGGGAGATAAGACAGATTTACCAAAGATATATTCATCTGGCCGAGAGAAGATGACACTGTTAAAGGCACCGGAAAAACGAAGGCCTTTCGATATGAATCAGCTTCAATGATCCTCATGGAAATTGTAGAGAAATGAGTTAGCTGTACATAAGAGTTTGAATAAGGCTATTTGGACGTGTGATTCGGAAGATATGGCTGATTTACCAGAGATATGTCCGCCTGGCTGAGACGGTTTCTTCGACACCGATGTCACAAGTCGGTACAACACCTCGGTATGACTCCTTCACAGCAATACCGAACTCACAAGTCGGTACAACAAGTAGGTATTGAAACAGGAGGAAAATCTCCTTAATACCGAGTTTTTGTACCGAGGAGTGACATCGGTATTCCCCGTAGAAACACCAAGGATGCAAAGTCCATCCGAGACACCGGAAAGATGTGGCTGTACGGAGGCCTTCCGATCCGATTTAGCCTCGGCGGTCTTCACAAAAGTTGTAGCCCAATGTGTTAGCTGACTACAGGAGGGGGTTCCATATCATTCAGATATGTGGTTTGCTAGATACGGCCGTTTTATGGAGCGTATATCCGTCTGGCCGAAGCCACCATACATGCCTGAAAGAACTGGCTGGACGAAGAGTCGTATTCCCAATTAACCTCGGTGGTCTTCACTAACGTTGTTTCCAAGTGTGTTAGCTGTCCACAGGAGGTGGTTTGAGGACATTCGGACATGTTTTCCAGGAGATATCGTGGTTTGACCGAAGGTTCTACAACACCACCATCCGCACAAACCCAGGTCCAATACCGATGTACAATACCGAGTTGTGACCTCGGTATTGAGATACTCAAGACCAGATTTGACCCATTTTGAACCGGTTCGGTACCCGGTTTATCTCGGGTCGATCCGGTTCGCCCCTTTTCACTATTTTAGCCCAAAAAAACCCTATTTTCTGGATCTATCTCTTTGCTTATCCTTTTTCTTAGGCTAAAAACCTTGTTCTTGTGATTTGTAAGAGAGATCATTCACTTTTTATGCAAGTTTAAGTTTATATATTGTGTTCTTTCTCTAATCTTTCACATTCCTATTCCCTAATCATGATTAACATCACCTCTTTCACAAGATTAGGTGTGTTCTTCATGATTAGTGAGTATTTCTTTTTAGAGCTCATGGATGAGGTAGATTAGGGGAATTTCGTGGTAGATCTTGATGTCTAGGACTTAGTTTACATCTTCCCTCTCTTATTTGGTGTTTACAATGCTAGATTAGGCTAGATATAGTTAATATAGATCTTAGGGAATTTCATGCACACAAGGTGTTCGATGAAATTCCCCAAAGAACCAAATAAGGGATTTTGCTTTCTTAGCATATGAAAGTAGTTGTCTAAGGAGCATTAGGGCCATAGGAGCCCATGTTTATTGCTTGTTAATCATCCTATCATAAACGATGGTTTGTTCTTTATTTGTATGATTAACAAAGTGATTAAGACCATGAGAGTGGCTTAATCTTGTTTAAGTGTTCTAGGCTAAGGGAATTGCTTGTTTGTGTGAAATGACATCTAGATAGATCATGCAAGGATCTAAAATCAATAAACTCATCCAAGGGCTTGCCTTTATTAATTTCTAAATCTCGTTTAAGCTATTTAATCTTGTTTACTTGTTCAAATTGAATTAGGTTGCTAGAACTTAAACTCAAACCACTTTGTTTGCTTGAATTAGAGAATGTCTTGTATTCTTGTTGCATTGAACTAGACCCTAGATTGGATTGACACCTAAAACACTACAATGACATGTGTATTTAGGATTGATTCCTAAGTATGTAAAATTCTATCTATCATAAAGACATAAAATACACCACAAAAGCTTTTAGATCGTGTCAAGAGGAAAAGTTGAAACAAACAAATACTAGATACATTTTTGAGGTTTTTGCACAAACATTTGATTTCGATTTCAAGGGTTTTTTTTTTTCTTTGGAACATCACAAGGTTTCAAATACACCAAATTAAAAGAATGGGCTAATGTTGGGCTATTAATGGGCCTAGGGAATCTAGCCCATTAATAAACTCGTTGGGATAAAAACTCATCGTCTCCTATCGACGAAACAATTTTTTCTAGGGTTTTGAAGAGTCTCTCATCGCCGTTCCATCTTCCAAATCGAAGGAAATGGGTTTCTCCGCGATATGAAATTCTCATCCGAAGAAGTACGGCCCTGGATCTCGCACCTGGTAATCAATCATCTTCCTCTTTCGCCTCTTAATTTGTTTGGTTCCTAGAAGAATGTAGAATACGAATAGAACGAAAACAATCTCGATTTTATTCCTCATCTTGCGCAAGATTCGTTATTATCTTGTGATGAATCTGATCAGCTTTGATTACGTTATGTTAATTATCCTGTAATGAGTGTTTGACTTGTGCTCTGATTGTAGAATAGTAAGTTTCGGAGAGGTTTTGATTGCATAAATTCTTGTTAGAAACTTACTTTTATGTGTGTATTGCTGTTCTATGTGAGATTAGCTTATGAATGATATTGTGTATTTGGCTTCTGTGAGATTAGCATATGTAGCTGATTGTGTATATGGCTTCTGTGAGAGTAGCGTAGGAATGAGGTGATGCATTAAGGAGAATAAAAATTCATGTGATGTGATGTAAATGCATTACTCCATCATCATGTGCAATCTGCGATCACAATTTATCAGAGAAATATAACAAAAAAGTATAATATTGAATAAGATTCGTTACAATATAGTCTCATCACATCACATGAATTTTTATGTAGCAGATTGTGTATATGGCTTATGTGAGATTAGCTGTGTGTTATATTTGGCTGTCAAGATTCTGACTTTATAACAAAAATTATTGTTTTATGTAGCCGTGTGTGCGGGAATTCACACGGGCTGATTAGGAAGTATGGTCTGAACTGCTGCAGACAGTGCTTCCGCAGCAATGCCAAGGAGATTGGATTCATCAAGGTAAATTTCAATGATATTAATCTCCATGACTTGTGTATTTATGTCATTCGTAATTGTTCATTCTGGTTTTGTTTTCTCGTCTTTGCAGTACCGTTGATGAGGCACCAACTAGTTCATGATTGATGCTTATAATACACACATGCATGATGGCATCAATGGATTTTGCTATGATCCTCTTTCTAGTTTTGATATTTTGAATTGAGAATCTTTCTTTTACTTATTTATATTTAAGTTGTTGAACCTCTCCCAAAGATAGTTGTTGTCTTGTCTTTTAAAGCCTTATTATGTCTTGTTTTGAAGTGGAATGATGATGTTTGTCTTAGTTTTTATTGCTTCTTGTTTTATCAGTCTATTATGGTACTTTGTGATTCTTGTTTTTCAGTCATAGTGGTATCTATTCGCAATATTACAGTAGTCCAAAACATTAATATTCTTGCTTAAATCGGACAAAGTTGGGTGCATCATGGTTGGGCTAATGCATGATGCGTATGAACTTCACTAACCAATTGAGAAATAATGTCCAGTATGTGAATTAGAGCTCAAAGGTTCCAGTTGTGTCTTGTGAGTTAATGGTCATAGATGATGTTTCCTGTTTTTGTTTTGGTTGAAGTGTGTTCCATATTTTCGTGAATCATTTTATGTTCTGATTGGTTATATTGTGTAGTCGTAAAATATTGAAAAATAAATTTAAAAGCTGCCGAGTAAGATGAAATCCGCAAATTGAAAAATATTGAAATGAAATTATTTGTGCGATTAAATAAATTTGGAAATGGCGGAATATTATACTAAATTACCAACTTATACATATACTTAAATGCCAATAAAATACTTTTAAGAGAAAAATTGTCTAAATAGGTATTTTTTTGAAAATACTTAAAGTTAAGATTTTATACCAAAAAGAACTGTTTACATACTACTAATCTAATAAGGAAACCCATACAACTTACCCTTATATACTTTACCCATAATTGGAACCAAGCAAGATTGAAAATGTTTCATATCGGATGAGAAATCCAACTAAAATAAAATTCAAAGAGAGAAGTAGAGTTGCTATCTTTCGGCGGGAAAGCTAGAAGTCGGTTTCGCATAGTCCGGTCCACTAACGCTTTGATGACGTTCATTGGAGAGGAGGTTGAAGTGAAGATCCTTACGTTTTGCTTCCGCCAAACCGCATAGACAACAGTTCGGAGAAGAAGTTTAGTGTGATAGAGATGTGGCGACTTCTAGATTGATTGGTCTGCATTTGCTGGATGAGTCATCTTCCAGCAATAAGAGATATCTAATCTGGTGTAATGAATGGGCATAAAACCCGACTGAAGGCAAGAATAACCTGCAACCGGAGGAATTCATTCTCATCTTGGACCGACGAAAGTTTCTTTGATTCCTGATTCTGCAAAAAAAACAAAACAAAAACAAGTGTCAAAACGTAGAGACAACTTATTTGTGCTGCCAGAAAATAACAGACTTTGTGAGGCACTACCAGCACAGATGAAAGACCATCAAGCCCATACCTGGTTTGAGCAGAACATATTGCTGATGTTACCATCTTCTTTCACCGTGGAGTAATCTGATTCGTGCATGAGTTTCCAATCAAGAGCTTCTAGCAGCTGTACATAGATCCAAGTTACATGCTAGTTCAAATCGTAGGCAAATTTTTGCGGTCTTGAAATGACAGAATGTATTATTCACCTTAGCTTGTAACACCTGAATCTGTTGATTTAAGATATCTCGTTCACCTTCCTCACATTGTGATTTCAATCTGTGTAGCAAATAAAAGTTTAACCAAAATAGAAAAGATATATATTGCTGTAACAAAAAAATAGGGAACTTTTGAAGAGTCTTGCTATAACGCCCCGACCACCCCTACATGTGGACCCCACGCCCTCTCTCGGCCCGTGGACTACACCCTCGTCCGACGGCCGGTGCGCTAGTCCGGGAGGCTCGTAAGACTTGTTTACTGTCACTGCAATCACCACATGATCACTTCCCGGTAGGTCACCTATCCTTAAATTTTTCCAGCTCAAGCACGCTTAACTCTGGAGTTCTCTCTGTACAAGTGACCGAAAATATAAGTGCACTTTGGTGACATATGTAGCCAAATCAATTCTTATAAGCATCTCCGCATATACCAGAAATCGGGATGTTACAATCACCCCCAGGAGCAGAGCGCAACGTCTTCGTTGCGCACCAGGACCGTTACCCTTGACGGTGTGAGCCCACATAACTCCACACACGTTTTTGGGTTCTGCTCTGATACCACTTATAACTCCCCGACCACCCCTACCTGTGGGCCCCACGCCCTCTCTCGGCCCGTGGGCCCCACCCTCGTCCGACAGCCGGTGCGCTCGTCCGGGAAGCTCGTAAGACTTGTTTACTGACCCTTTAATCACCACATGATCTTTCCCTGTGTTTTGTCCTCACTCGCACAGTACCGCGAATCACTTCCCGGTAGGTCACCCATCCTTAAATTTTTCCAGCTTAAGCGCGCTTAGCTTTAGAGTTCTCTCTGGATAAGTGACCGAAAAGATAAATGCAATTTGGTGACATAGGTAACCAAATCAATTCTTATAAACCTCTCCACATATACCAGAAATCGGGATGTTACACTTGCCTTCGGATATCTTCTTTCAATCGCAAATTTGGTAACTTCCTGATTTCTGTCAATCTGAGCACGTAGCACCTCAATCTCTTTCAAAAGTTCAGCCTTTTCTTTTTGCAAATGTGCTTCAACAGAGATCTTTCCTGAAGCTACACCTTGTAAACTCTTGATTGCTGAATCTCGGAGCTTTAACATCATTTTCAACCCTCGTATTTCATCTTCTCTTTTCTTTTCCTGTGTGGAGAAAAAAAAATTATGAACTCGCGAATTTCGTCATTCTTTTCTCAGTTATCCTCTGAATTTCCACAAGTGAGGAATATATTTCTAACGTACCAACTTCATTGAGGCCTCATTTTTAGCAGCCAAAGCCTGCAAGGCAGCGTCCTTTTCCCTCTCTCTCCTGAAAGCACCAACAAGTGCCACTTCGTAGTTTTTTGGCTACAAAGCCATACAAGTGAAGATGTTAAGAACATGCCAAATGCTGAACAACGGAGATCATATTCTTAAGAAAAAGCAATTTCAAACCTTAGACATCCTTTTGTGAGTTGTCAGAGGAGTGAATGATCCATTGAATCCATCCCACTTGAGAGACATTGGAGAAGCAGGGCAACCCATTGAGATAGTGTCAATGTCCTGATTGTCTACTCCAACGTTAACCATTCCTCTTAAGCGGGATACTTATTTCTGTAAAATATGATTTACAACACTTCAGAACAAGTCCGTGGGAGAGAAAGAGAAACAGTCTTTGCTGAAAAATCTACCTTGAGCTGTTGAATTTGTAGCCGAATAGCAATAACATCTCCATATGCATCTTCGTTGACAATTGCATGTTTTGTATAATGTAATTAACTAGATTTTAACCCGTGCGCCTGCACGGAAATTTTGTTTTTATTTATCAAATTTTATAATACAATTTGTGTTTAGATATAATTTTTGTATATTTAACATTTGTCATATGAGACACATAATTATTTTGTTGTTTAGATATAATTTGTTTTTTCTAATCCGCCTTATAACGGATTCAATATGAAAAGTAATGGGAGTTTATTATGTTGACATAATCTTTTTCTAATCTACCCTATAACCGGAGTAAGTTTTAAATTTTGTTTTCTGATGTTTAGCTCTATTTTTTCGACAAAATATATTTGTAGATGTAAAAGTTTGAGATGTGTTAACAATTTTATTTTTGGTATAAAATAAATTATATTGTTTTCTAAAATTTTAATCCACAATGATGGCATGCGACCATTTTTATTTGTTTTTGTTTTTATGTTTGTATATTTTGCATAGAAAATATATTTTTGGTATGACATGTATGATTCAAAATTAGTGGTTTTAGCTACCCTAATTTTATGACTGGTTTTTTATATATATTTTCATTGTTTTGTTATTAATTTGCGAAGAAAACATAATCATAAATATTTTATATAATCAACATAAATATCATATCATTTACACCTACAAATCATCATAAATATTTTATATTTAAAATATGACCATTATTTTTTATATGTGAATTATCTTGTTTATTTCAAATAAAAATTGGTAATCTTAATAAAGTTTTCTAATAGTATAGATATTATTTAAATTACAATATCTAAATTAAATCTAAATTAATATCTAGTTATGATTATAAAGATACAATAAAAAAAATATGCTGGTTATGTTGTTTACATGTGTGATTTGGTCATGAATCATGTTTTCCTAACTATATATTAAAATCTAGAGATATTTCTATTATTAAGTTAATAGTAGTTTATGAGTACATCGTAGTTATCAAATTTGTATTTTTAGGATTAATTAAATTATTATTACTGGTAATATATATTTAGATATCTTAGTTTTTATATTCTATAATGGTTAATTGGACGCTCGTTTGGAAAATATTAAAGAAGACTAAAAATATCACACTTGGTTTTATTAGTTTTTATATATAGTTTGGTATCTTTTAATCATAAAATGTTATTATATTTTAAATTATTTAATGACTTAAATAGAGACTAAATATTATTTATAAATATTATAATTAATTAGAATATTTATATCTAACAATAAAGATATTATGTAGATTTTTTTTTTTTAAAAATACATGTTTGGCAATAAGAATAGTAGTTATCCAAATAAATAGTAGCCTAATATGAATGTGTTCCTGTTTGGACACAAACATAAACATGAGTTGATATTTTATATATTGTACATATAGGTTTCTGATATTTTGAATCATTTAATAGTTGGGTTTATTTGTGACAAATATTTATATGGTAGGTAAAAAATAATCTTATTAATTTATCTATTACATTCAATAGCAATAGATGTCAAGTTCATAACCACTTGATTATAAAAACAAACTAGGATTTAACCCGCGCTAATTATAGCGCGGGGTAATTTTTTAAAAAGACATTGTTTCAAAATTTAATAAAAATATTTTTATCTGAATTTTACAATATAGCTAATTAATAATTATAGATAAAACTGTCAATTTGTTATAATTTATCTATTTTAACCGTTTTGCAGTGAACTAAAATATTATTCGGGCTAACCCGCAAAAACTTATAATCTTGAAAACATAACTCTAATATGTATCGTTAAATTACTCTAGTTTTTGTGGTTAGTCTACGAACTCTTTAAAAAAAAATAGTTTTCTTATGTCTAACTTTTTATAAAATTAGTAAAATATTTGTCAACTTTTGTTTTGATATATATATATATATATATATTCAAATAAAATATAATAAATTATATTGAAAATATATAGCAAGATTTTGAATAGATTTTTTTTCTTTGAATATATATGAATTGATTATTATTTAAAAATATATAGTATTAAAAATAATTAAATAATTAAATAATAAATAACATTTTTAATGCAAAATATATACTTTCCATATTTCAATCAATAATTTTAAAAGATTATTATATCCTTTCCTATTTTAATTATTTTTTGTTATTTGTAATGTCATTTGATGTAATAACTTACAAAACAAAATTCATTTATAAAAATGTCTTCTTAAATAATATTAAAGAGAAGTAACAACTACTATTATTCGTAATTAAGAGTTGAAGCATACATAATAGTCACATGCATAAATATAACGAAACAGATGAAACCATAATAAAGTACTTGATCGATTTTTAGAAAAGTTGTTTTGTGATTTGCGATTGAAAATAAATAATTTCTATTGTTCGTGTGTTGAATTATATTTACGAATTTTGTTGGAGTTTGTGGTAGAGAATGAAGAATACTAAATTGTTTTTAGAAGAACATAAAATTTTCAAGTAAAGTTTTTGTTGTAAACACTTATTATTATTGATCTGAATGAATCTGCTCTCACGAGCTACATATTTTATAATAAAAACATAATTCTTTTAGAAACTTTCATAAAAAACATACAGAAAGGAATCTATATATATAAAGGAGAATGTACTCTCTTCTCATGATGCCACATCATTTTCTCATACTCTAAAATTGAGACACATTATCAACTCATTTGTTAATTTTAAATTGCTAATATGATTTATTATATTTTGTGTTATTATACTTTAATTCTCATGATAACCATCATTCATTGATTTTAACAAGAATTTGAAAATATATTTATTTATAAATGATAACTTATATATATATTGAAGTATTTCTTTATTATTATTAAAAGTGGGGTACTTTATTTAAATGATTATGTAGATATGGATAGTAAACTATAAAATTCTAGGATAATTGGATTTGGATCCGGTTTTACCAAATCCAAAAAATAAATTCTCGGATTTGAGTTCGTTAATATCCACGAATATCCAAATCTATTTCGAAAATGTTAAAAACTAAGATATAAGAAACATATATAAATTTTTAGAGTATTAATTATAAAAGCTCGCAAAAATATATGTAGCTTGAGAGAGAGAGAGAGAGAGAGAGAGAGAGAGAGAGAGAGAGAGAGATTATGAGTGCATCTTCGAAACACGTCAGAGAATTGAGATATTTTTAAATGATTAAATGACTAACTGTATGATGTTTTTGTGGAAATGACTTGACGCTAATGTAATTCTATCCGAAATTGGGTATGTGATTATGGATATTCGAAAATCATAAACCTACAGAAATATTCAGATATTTACAAACCAAATTTGATTTTAAAGTTTTGATTAATATATTATGTAATTATTTTCTAAATATTGTATAAAATATTAATGAAAAGATTAATATTAAAATTTGATTTTTTTTTTACTTTGTGAAATACAAAATTTAATGAAAAGATTTGATTTCATCGAGTTTTCTATATATATAAAGGAGAATGTACTCTCTTCTCATGATGCCACATCATTTTCTCATACTTTAAAATTGTGACACATCATCAAATCATTTGTTAATTTTAAATTGATAATATGATTTATTATATTTTGTGTTATTATAATTTAATTCTCATGTTAACTATCATTCATTGATTTTAACAAGAATTTGAAAATACATTTTTTATAAATGATAACTTATATATATAAAAACTATATATATTGATGTATTTCTTCATTATTATTAAAAGTGGGGTACTTTATTTAAATGATTAGGTAGATATAGATAGTAAACTATTTAAATTATTTAAATGATTAGGTAGATATATATATATATATATATATATATATATATACATTAAGTAGATATAAAAACTATTAAACACTATAAATATTAAAATTTGAATTTTTTTTTACTTTGTGAAATACAAAATTTAATGAAAATATTTGATTTTATCGAGTTTTCTTCTAACTATGTCAATAAACACAATACAAAATTTCGCGCGAAGCGCGGATCAACAACTAGTAACTATTATAAACTTAAATAAAACATAATGATTTTACTAAATTTATCTTCTCTCGTGTGCAAGGCATTAATTTGTCACATGCTAGACACATGTATTAATCTTCTCCAAACCTTCTCTTTCGTGTTGGTCTCGTTCAAACTTGGAAGATGGAATCAAGTAAAAAATAAGAGACTCCTTCCACATTTTTTATTTGTTTGCAAGAATATATATATATATATTCAAATGAAAATCAGAAAAAAAAACACAAAAATAAAAATTCAGAAATCACATCTATGTTAAGATTTAGTATCACAAAGTAATAAATTAACTCCCATACTACATACATTATTATTTTAAATGAACGTGAATTATAGAAGAAGAAACATATTTACAATATAAAAACAAACATTAACGATATGAAAAAACATAAGTAAATATGTTAACTTTGTTATACGTCTCAGTTTCAAAAGAAAACAAAAATTAATAAACAAAACTCAAATAATGGGGAAAAAAATAATAAGAAATATGTTGAACAATGAAAAATTCCAGGGACAAACGTAGAGAAATTAAAAACTAATCGGCAAAATCATACAAATGTTTATATGGCTATTACTAAGAAAATCTAGGCATTCAATAAGTTGTTGATTTTTCTAACACTCTCATACATTTTTTTCTGATTCTCATCATGTATATACTTGATGTTATATGTATCTTCTTCGGCTGTGGATCAATAGAAATCATAAAAGTTACCAATTTTAGATTCCAAAAGTTTCTTAGCAATTAATAAAATATAAACTCGTATTATTTTTTGAATCGAAATATATAAACTCATATTTAATATATAAAACTAACTTTATGTTATGATGAAGTGTTCAATATATGTTTTGCATTTGGTGAATGTCGAAGAAGATGTCTGGTTCTGGATATTCTCATCCTTATAAGTCACTATCTAATCACCCTGCGTAAAATTAAGGTCATTAACAAATAATGAACCTAAGAAATACTATAACAGATTGTGAAGATAACTAACCTGATAAGTATCAAAATTTTTTAACTTGCACAAGTTTCATTATGATTAGCTCCCTGCAACATCAATTTACTTTAGATTCAAACAAACATAATCGTTAAATAAAACATTAAACTCTGTGAACTTGCACATGTCTTAGTTTTGGTGTAGAGATATTACGAATCCTATAGATGTAGAGTAAATTCGTTTGCGGAAGCTTGCTAAAGAGAACAAGACATCAAGATTGATCACCGAGTTCCCAGTCTAACCGGTACGTCTCGGGGGAGTACCCTCACTCCCAACTCTTCTCTATCTCAAAGAAAACAAGGTTACAAGCTCTCTCTCCTTCCCTTCTTACAAGCAAGAAAAGACCAGTCGAAAAACTTGAAGCACACTTGTACAGGTTAAAGATAAGAGAAAAACATTATGTAATCTTATGTTTTTCTACTATCTAGACTAGCCTACTTCTGCTTCACTTTGCCCATGCTTTGCCCATGCTTCCTTTTTGACTTTGTAGAATTCTTTCCTCAATTCTCGTTGTAGCAGGCAAAACAGGGATTGCCTTTTGGTCTTGTGATTTTTCTGTCAAATTCAACTGGCCCATCAAGAGCCCAATTTTGTGAATTGTCAAACAGAGGCCCAATCCACAAACTCCATCTTTTGTCAAACCAACCAGCCCAATAACAATCTCCACCTTTTGACAAACCTTGGTCATGAGAAGTGTAACCTAATCTCTTCCTCTGTGCGAGAAGTTTGCGGCCGCCGAAACCAAAACCTCCACCGGTAGGTTTCTCCGACGAATCCTCCATTGTCTCCGGCGAGTCCTCCTTTCACCGAGTCTTTGAGATTTCTGATCGAGCAACCTCTGCCTCTGCTCGATTTGAAAAGGGAGAAGCAGATCCATGGCCATCTCCACCAGATCGAACCTCTGCTTCTCCGGCACACCCCAGCCGAAGCCTCTGCCTTGTAACGAAAACCAGAACCGAGAAAAATCCTTCGTCTATTACGATCTACCACCACCTCAGGCTCATGCGAGTTCGAGAAATTCGCGACTCTCTCTCTCTCGACTTACCTTCCCCGATGGTAAGATCCTTTCTCGCTGGTTTTTGAATTTCCTCTTTGTTGGTTTCAGATTTCACATACCCTAACCAACTCTAACCTTCGATTTCACCTGTTCGGCTTCCACCAAATGAAATCCACCTTGCTCAACGACTTCCAGCCATGTCGACGGCGTTGCTTCACCACCGCCGATCAACCGCCGCCTCTGGTAAGTCCTTCTCTTTACTTACGTGATTTGGTCTTAGGGTAAGTGTGGGCCTAAAACAGTTTTCTTCTTCGGCCTGCTATCCCCTTCTAGGCCCAGAATCATGATATGAGAAGCCCACAACGAAGAGATAAGCATAAGTGACTTATGCCAAAAACTGAGGCCCAACTCCTTTCACTTCTGGGGCCCAACTTTAGCCCAGCTTCGGTCAACAACCTCGAGTTGACTCCGGCAACCTTGACTGCCATTGACCGCCGTTGACCGGCGTTGACCTTTTTTTTTTTTTTCTTTTCTTTTCCGGGCAACAAATCAACACTGCGCTTCACTTCGATCTTCAGGTAATCAAAACCACTGTGAATCACCTTTTTTCTTTTCTCGGCAGATTTCTTCAACCTTAGATCATCGTGTGACTTACTCACCATGTTTCTTTCTTAAACCCTTTTTGTCAGAAAACTCCACCTGGAACCTGTGACTCTTCTTACACAGTTCCAGACTCTCCACAGGTAACTCCATTTCAAATTATAACCTTACTCAATTCTGACGCTTGAGCAACAAACTTCACAGGAACTAACCATCTTCGTTTTCCCTGTTCTGCGAGGTCCAAGGAGTTACCTGGAGCCGCTGCTCCACTTCAGTGGATGTTGAGAAGCTCACAGCAAAGCTGGAACTTCTGACCAGGTACCGTCTTAGTTAGGAAATCTGCTGGATTGACTGTTGTATGAATTTTGTGTAGAACAACATCTCCTTGTGACACTTTATCTCTGATGAAATGAAATTTAGTGTCGATATGCTTTGTTCTTTCATGATGAACTGGATTCTTTGCTAGGGCTAGAGCACTTTGTGAATCACAGTGAACCACAACCTTGTCTTGCTTGAAACCCAATTCTGCACATAAACCCTTTAACCAAATGGCTTCTTTCACTGCTTCAGTAAGAGCCATGTACTCTGCTTCAGTGGTTGAAAGAGCCACAACAGATTGTAAGCTTGACTTCCATGAAATTGTATTTCCACCAACTTTAAACACAACTCCAGTAACTGATCTTCTTCTGTCTAAATCTGTTGCATAATCTGAATCTGAAAACCCTTCAATGCAGAATTTAGAATCCCTCTTAAAAAACAAGTTCTGATTGCATGAACCCTTCACATACCGTAAAACCCATTTCACTGCTGACCAATGATCTCTTCCTGGATTTGACATAAACCTGCTGATAAAACCCACTGCAAATGCTAAGTCTGGCCTTGAACCAACCATTGCATACATTAAACTCCCTACAGCACTTGCATATGGAACTTTTTCCATATGTACAGCTTCTGATTTTCTGTCTTCCTCTGATAAACTGCCAAGTTTGAAGTGAGAAGCAGTTGGTGTAACCACTGGCCTTGCTTCAAACATTCCAAAAGTCTTCAACACTTTTTCCAGATAATTTCCCTGAGAAAGAATCAACTCTCCTTTTTCTCTATCTCTGATAATATCCATACCCAGAATTCTTGAAGCCTTTCCCATATCCTTTATTTCAAACTCACTGTTCAGCTTATCCTTGAGCTTCTGAATAACTGACTTATTCCCTGAAGCTATTAGCATGTCATCCACGTAGAGTAACAAATACACAGCTTGATTAGTTTGAACGTTTCTCATGTAGACACATGAGTCATGACTACTCCTCTCAAACTTCTGGTCCTTCATGAAATTGTCAAACCTTTGATTCCAAAGCCTCGGAGACTGTTTTAGTCCGTATAACGACTTCCTTAACAGGCAGACTTTGTTCTCATTTCCTTTCTGTATGAATCCCTCAGGTTGACTCATTAAAATCCTCTCTTCTAAATTTCCATGTAGAAAAGCTGTTTTAACATCCATTTGCTCCAACTCATAATCCATATTAACCACAAGTGACAGCATTAATCTGATTGAGACATGCTTAACCACTGGAGAAAATACCTCATTGTAGTCTATCCCTTCTTGCTGCAAAAAACCCTTAGCAACCAGTCTGGCCTTATACCTCTGTTCTTCAACTCCGGGAATGCCTGATTTCAGCTTGAAGATCCACTTACACCCTACCAGCTTTTCTCCTTCCGGTTTCTCAATTAGATCCCAAGTCTGACTTTTCTTATGAGAATCCATCTCTTCCTTTATTGCACTTTCCCAGAATTTCCTCTTAGAACTTCTCATGGCCTCTTCATAAGACTTAGGTTCATCTGGTTCTAAGTCTTCAGCTGTTGCCAATGCATAGGCTACAAAATCTGTATCTTCAAATCTGGATGGGGGTCTAATGTTAGTCCTCCTTTCTCTGTCTCTGGCTAATACGTAATTGTCTAGACATTGTTGATTTTCTGATCCAGCAGCTCCTTCGTTAGCTTCTGATTCTGCTAAGCTTTCTGAATTTTCTGAAATCCCTGAACTCTCTGAATCTGAACTTTCTGGACTGTCTAAACTTTCTGAACCTGAACTGTCTCCACCTTGAGAAGATGTATCTTCCTCATCAGAATAACCAGTAGAAGGTCCTCTGATTAGACCACGCCTAAAAGATACCCTTTTTCCAGCCTTCTTTCCCAGCCATGTCATCTCTTTACCAGCTTCTTCTACTCTTCCATCTGCATTACCCAATGTGCTCTTGTATACTTCGTTTTCATTGAACACCACATTTCTGCTTGTAGTGCATTTTCCTTGTTCTGGTAACCAGACCCTGTATCCCTTCATACCAAACGGATATCCCATTAGCACACCTTTAACTGCCCTTGGACTTGTCTTGTCTTGAGTGACATGAACAAACGCTGAACACCCAAATCTTCTTAGATGACTCAAATCTGGTTTTGAACCAGTCCAGATTTCTTCTGGTAACTTGAACCCAATAGTTGAATTTGGTGTTCTGTTGATTAAGTACACTGCTGTAGAAGTAGCTTCAGCCCAAAACTCTTGTCCCAAACCTGTTTCAGCAAGCATACTTCTGACCTTATCCATAATGGTTCTGTTCATCCTCTCCGATACACCGTTTTGTTGTGGTGTATAGGTGCACGTTCTGTGCCTCTGAATTCCTGCATTTCTGCACAAGGTGTCGAATTGTGCATTGCAGAATTCAAGACCATTATCGGTTCTTAAATACTTAATCCTTTTCCCTGTCTGATTTTCAACAGCCTGTTTCCATTCCCTGAACTTGTGAACTGCTTCATCCTTAGTCTTCAGAAAATAGACCCATACCTTCTTTGAAAAATCATCAATGAAACTCACAAAGTATCTGCATCCACCAAGACTTTCTGGGGTAGATGGAGATCCCCATAAGTCTGAGTGTATATAATCCAGTACACCTTTGGTGGTGTGCTGGCCTGTTGGAAAACTCTGCTTGTGAGATTTCCCAAGTACACAGCTCTCACAGAATTCCAGCTTGTCCACCTCCTTTGCTGGCACATAACCTTCTTTGACCAGAACATTCATGTTCTTCAAACTCATATGTCCCAGCCTAGAATGCCAAATAGATGTCATATCAACTTCAGGTCTGGCCACAGCAACTTCTCCTTTCACTACCTTCCCTTGTAAGTAGTATAGCCCATCTTGATATCTGCCAGAAATAACCCTTTGTCTATCCTTGTAGAAGTTGACAACAAAGTTCTTACCTACATACTTGCAGCCACTCTTCTCTAGCTGACCATAAGAAATCAGGTTCCTTCCCATTGTAGGTATGTATCTGACATTTGTTAGAATGACCACAGAATCATCTGGATTTAAGATCTTAATCTTACCAATCCCCTTTATCTCGCTGTGAGTCATGTTACCCATCAGAACCTTGCCACCATCAAACTCTTGTAAGTCAAATAATGATTCTCTGTCTGGTGTAATATGAAAACTACAGCCAGAATCCATTACCCACTCTTCTTTTGTGTCTTGAGTGCTTACTGTGAGTACCATTGGCTGCCTTGGTTCTGTTGCTATATTGGCTGAACTTGATGGCTTATTTGAGAACATTTCAGGACACTCTCTTTTCCAATGCCCTTCCTTGCCACACTTAAAACAACCTTTGCTATGCTTGTTGTATTTCGGCCTGGACTTTGATCTGCTTTTGCTTCTTGATCTAACTTGGCTTTTTGATTGTCCTTTCCATGGTTTACTATACTCTTTGTCTGATCTCACAACTGACCTGCCTCTTGTTTGCACATACAGCCCTTCATTGTGTGATTTGGAGAGCTTCCCACGTTCTGCCAGCTCTCTCTCCTTGGACTTGGCAGCACCTACGACCTCATTCAGCTTCAAGGTATCTCTCCCATACTTAAGTGTTTCCTTTAGCTGGTCATATTTATCAGATAATGAGCTCAGCAATAGTATAGCTTGAACCTCCTCTGTAATCTCCACTCCTATGTTGTTTAGATCTGTCACCAGTTTGAGAAAATCATCTACATTTCCATCTATACTCTTCGAATCTGTCATCTTGAAAGTATAGAACTTAAGCTGTAGGTAGATTCTGTTTGGCAAAGATGTCTCCATGTATAGCCTGTTTAGAGTAGACCACATGGCTGCTGCTATTTCACAGTGTGTGATCTTTCTTAGTACTTGATTCCCCACATTTAGTACTATTATATCTTTTGCCTTCTCTGATTTTTCAAACTTTGCAGGATCCACCGTTGGAGGCAGTATTACAGCTTCTGCTGTCCCTGTCTGCTGGCCCCTGTCTTCTCCAGTTACTACTTCTGTAGTAGCTGGTGGGTCCTTCAACAGCTGCTCGTCGTTCAGGATGCTCTTCAGCCCCAGCACCCCAAAGTGAGCCATCATCCGTACTTTCCATAGAGAAAAGTCACCAGTTCCGTCAAACCTGTCCACTTCAACCCGATCTTTACTCATCACGACTGTCTTCTGTTTCAGCCTGGCTTGAGCCTCTTCAGCAACAGCCTACCTCGCCTGGTAAGCTCTGCTACCACTTGTAGAGTAAATTCGTTTGCGGAAGCTTGCTAAAGAGAACAAGACACCAAGATTGATCACCGAGTTCCCAGTCTAACCGGTACGTCTCGGGGGAGTACCCTCACTCCCAACTCTTCTCTATCTCAAAGAAAACAAGGTTACAAGCTCTCTCTCCTTCCCTTCTTACAAGCAAGAAAAGACCAGTCGAAAAACTTGAAGCACACTTGTACAGGTTAAAGATAAGAGAAAAACATTATGTAATCTTATGTTTTTCTACTATCTAGACTAGCCTACTTCTGCTTCACTTTGCCCATGCTTTGCCCATGCTTCCTTTTTGACTTTGTAGAATTCTTTCCTCAATTCTCGTTGTAGCAGGCAAAACAGGGATTGCCTTTTGGTCTTGTGATTTTTCTGTCAAATTCAACTGGCCCATCAAGAGCCCAATTTTGTGAATTGTCAAACAGAGGCCCAATCCACAAACTCCATCTTTTGTCAAACCAACCAGCCCAATAACAATAGATATGATATAAAATGTTAATTAACAAAATATGATATAAGAAAATAGAAGAATTGAGTAATTTTGAAGTTTTTGAAACAAAAGCTCGAATAAAATTCAAAACCTATACCTGATAATCATGAAGAAAGACTTCCATTTTTTTCTACCATGGATCTCTTGCTCTCATACCACAAAAGGAGTTTCAACATATTTCAAGAGGTAATCCACCATAACTACTTTGTTTTTTTTCACAATTTTTAAAATACAAAAATGTTGAGATGTGAAATATGCAGAGGGTAATGATGTTTTATAGTGAATGAGTGGGTACTCATTTATTTCTAGCTTAAGCCGTCAATTTATCGAGAATTAACATATTTTATTTATAAAAAAATTAGTAATTAAGACAAATTAATTATTTATAGTGTTATAATTGTATACATTTTTTTTAAAGATCTTATGATTATTAGATAAGATTAAATATTGGAATATCTTTTTGCCGAAGTTAGTTTTGAAAATATGAAAATTTTCTTTTTATGGAAATCGAATAACTGAATATATAGTTTGTGAGAATATACTAAAATTATTAAATGATTCGATTCTTCAAATTGGTATAATGTTATGTTAGTTTCTAATATTGCTCACGATTATAAATGACTGGTATTTAAGCTATATCTTGTTAAGGAAAGTATATTATACTACTATTTCAAATCCACTATAATTTGAAGATATGAAATAGATTACTGATTTCTTTGGTTTTTTTGTTTGTTATTATTTGGTTGTTACGATAGTTTCCATAATCAGAGTAGATTTTGATTTTTTGTATTTATGATTATTGAATATGTTTTAATGTGTACTTACGCATTAAAATTACGGGACTAAATAAATGATTATCAAAAAAGGAAAACAAAAACTTTTAAAACAGTATCCGATTAAAAGGAATATATTATTTTAAACTTTTTTTTTATTTGGGTCAAATACTACATTGATTATTAAAATATTTGGCATAATCTAAATTCAAAAATTCAAAATAATCTACTTAAATGATGATTTGTGTTTTAAATGATTAGTTATATATATATATATATATATATATATATATATATATAATTATATGAGTATATTACAATACAATTTATTTATTTTTCTAATTTTCTATTTTATTTAAATTACGAAACTTAAGATATAAATCAAAATTTAGAAATATACAATAATTTTAATACAATTAAAAAGTAGTAACATTTTTTTAATCACACAAAAAGTTGTTGTTCATTTAGACTTTTATGAAAATATAAATTAAAATTAATATTCTGCATTTAATTCGGAAAATATTTAGATTACACTTTAAGAATATTTTCTATAATATCATATACAAATCTAATATATTTATTTCCTTTTTAATTTATCTTTAATTAAAAATCCTATTTTGTTTAGATTTATTATAAGATTTTTTTTTGTTTGAAGCGCAACGTACCATTCTTACACTTTTAACAAGTTAAATGAAATTGATTACCTTGCTTTCAATGATACATGTAAATACACCGTGGGATCGACTACTTGCACGATTCATATTAGTAGCAGCTACTTTTATGTTTGCAGCACCCTACACAAAATGTTCAAACCGACGAGTGTGTCATGGAAGTTGCATAAGAAAACTATTATGAAAAGAAATGAGCAAGTTGTCAACTGATTCTTGCATGAAAGAGCATCTAGCATGCAAAGTAGTTAATAAAAGCAAAAGAAAAGATGGTCACTCAAGAAAATAGCGTCATCAAGCTTCACCATGCAACAATTGACTAAAGATTACGAAGCAAATTCAGAGAATATTTTTCGAATACTCTTGAGAAACTCGAAGAACCTCGCGACTCTTCGAGTTTGTTTGTTTTTTTTTTTTTTTTTAAGGGAGTAATAATTTTTTTAACTTAAACATAGACAGGATAGATTATTTTGAGAAACTTAAACTTCCATAAGATCAAACTCTAATAATTGAGAAAAGGTATCTATAGACTATAGTACAGAAGAAGGTCAGCATAAAAAACCTGGAGGAGCAGACCAAGTGCACCTAATATAACATAGCTAAAAAGTTTGCAATAAAAATAAAAAGATGGAGAAGAGAAATGAATTTACCTGCATCTATTCATTCCCTAGGCCCATTAATGTTGGGCTATTAATGGGCCTAGGGAATCTAGCCCATTAATAAACTCGCTGGGATAAAAACTCATCGTCTCCTATCGACGAAACAATTTTTTCTAGGGTTTTGAAGAGTCTCTCGTCTGCGTTCCATCTTCCAAATCGAAGGAAATGGGTTTCTCCGCGATATGGAATTCTCATCCGAAGAAGTACGGCCCTGGATCTCGCACCTGGTAATCAATCATCTTCCTCTTTCGCCTCTTAATTTGTTTGGTTCCTAGAAGAATGTAGAATACGAATAGAACGAAAACAATCTCGATTTTATTCCTCATCTTGCGCAAGATTCGTTATTATCTTGTGATGAATCTGATCAGCTTTGATTACGTTATGTTAATTATCCTGTAATGAGTGTTTGACTTGTGCTCTGATTGTAGAATAGTAAGTTTCGGAGAGGTTTTGATTGCATAAATTCTTGTTAGAAACTTACTTTTATGTGTGTATTGCTGTTCTATGTGAGATTAGCTTATGAATGATATTGTGTATTTGGCTTCTGTGAGATTAGCTTATATATTTGGTTTCAGTGAGATTGGCTTATGTATGAGATTGCGTATTTGGCTTCTGTGAGATTAGCTTATAAATGAGATTGTGTGTTAGCCTATTTGGCTTCTGTGAGATTAGGTTATGTATGAGATTAGCTATGTGTTATATTTGACAGTCAATATTCTGACTGTGTTATTCTATTCTTGTCTTTACATAGCCGTGTTTGCGGGAATTCCCACGGGCTGATTAGGAAGTATGGTCTGAACTGCTGCAGACAGTGTTTCCGCAGCAATGCCAAGGAGATTGGATTCATCAAGGTAAATTTCAATGATATTAATCTCCATGACTTTTGTATTTATTTCATTCGTAATTGTTCATTCTGGTTTTGTTTTCTCGTCTTTGCAGTACCGTTGATGAGGCACCAACCAGTTCATTATTGATGATACACACATGATAGCATCGATGGATTAGCTTTGATGCTCTTTCTAGTTTTGATATTTTGAATTGTGAATCTTTCTCTTGCTTATTTATATTTAAGTTGTTTAACCTCTCTCAAAGATAGTTTGTTGCCTTGTTTTTTGAAGCCTTATGTCTTGTTTTGAAGTGGAATGATGATGTTTGTCTTAGTTTCTATTGCTTCTTGTTTTATGAGTCTATTACGGTATTTTGTGATTCTTTCACAAAATGCATAACCGACCATACATAATAGCCCAAAACACTTTCATTTTCTAGCTTAAACTGGACAAGATTGGGCATGAACTTCACTAACCAATTTGAGAAATAATGTCCTTGTATGTGAATTAGAGTTGAGAGGGACGGGGGATTATAAACATAGGTTCGAGTTGTGACTTGTGAGTTTTGTTCTAACCCACGATCATGAATTTAAGCTCAAACTCCCTTTTATAAGAAACAATTTATTTTTGTTTTTTAAAAACCAAAACCCACGTAAAGACATTTAAACCTTTAATGAATAAGAGAAATTACATATCTAATCATACTAAAGTCGGGTTACCCACCCAAATCCACACCAAATATGGATCCTCACAATTAAACCTAAATATATCCCTAAATTTCAATTCATTGTCGCCGTTCATCGTCTTTTTCAGTTTTCCTTCTTCATCGTTTGCTTTGCTTTTTTTTTCTGAATTCTATCTCCAACACACTTCCGATCACAATTCTGGAGCCACAATTCCAGCGCCTCAATCGGTCCTACTTAGCATAACTAACACAATTTTGAACAACTGGTACTACTTGTGACAACTAACAAAATTTTGAACAAGTGGTACTAGTTGGGACAACTAAGTATTATTGTGTTAAACTATTTGAAGTATTGTTGTGTTAAACTATTTGATTGAAACTGTGTTTGGATTGCAGGATACCGAGGAGGATATCGAACCACCTCTTAAGCTTTTCTTCAAAAACATCGAGTATAACAAGTCTCCTAAGATACAAACGAAGTGTTTTGTGAGCAAAACGGTGGAGATCATAAAAAATCTTAAAGCAGAGTTGCCATGGTTCACAAGTCACCCTCAGTTTCATAACTTCTTTCAAATGACTTGAGGAATCAAACTGTAGGCTTTATGTGGATGTTATTGCTTCGTACAGTTTGTACTGAGGGAGGGGGGGGGGCACAATAATTTAGTTTGTTGTGAATGACGTTCCCATCTGTTATTCCATGAGAGAGCATGCCCTCATCTCTTGATTAGACTGCCATGAATACCCACGAAACAAGAAAAAGTTGGGGTGTAATAGGTTTAGGGATGGAGAAAATAGCAAAAACGATGTGAAAGAGAAGCTACTCTAAATGAAGGCTTGTGGAGATAGGTTGAAGATGGTGGCCCTTTATTTCCTATGCATGATAATCAAAGGAAAGGCAAATGTTTACAGACCCATATATCCTTTCTTAGTTAGGATCATCGATGATTTGGAGGCATGTAAACCATTTATGTGGGGCGATTGACATTTGATGACGATGTCAAGGTTGTTTATCACCTGATGAGGCATTTAAAAAGCTCTGTGAATGACACGTGCAACATTCTTGGATTCATAATTCCTTTGGAGGTAAATCTTATTTCTGGATATAAATGTATTTGTTTCATGATTTAATGTATGACTGAAACACTTCAGGAATAATCAAAATAAAACACTGCAAGAGAATAGACTATCGCAGTAATGTATATGAGATCGAATCCACAAGGATTAAGGTTACACTACAAATCTCACAAAGTTAAATAGAGCTAAGACGAAAATATGATTTTGATTTGCAAGATAAACCTAAATAACTAATAACGATGAGAAAATCAATAAGGAAAAGTGTTAGGCTAATGGTTTTTCGCAGGAATCTAGAGATCATGAATGAGAAAATTATTCAAAGAATGATTTAGCACAAGTCTTGAACTCAAACATAAATGTTTAATCAATCCACTATCGTTGTATTGATCACTAAATCTAACAACCTAAGATTCTAAACTGTGGTTTGAACTTAGAAATCTAGACCAGCATTAACGTATGGGTTTGGTATGTTCATGAATCGCCTTAGCATCAACTTTCGTTAGCTAAGGACAATTCGCTCGCTTATGTTCTTTCATGCAATCTATAACACTTTTGATTAATGGAATAAACCCTAGATCAAAGACTACGTGATCAATTTAGTCTAAGCAATGAACACAACGATAAGCGAAGACCACAAAAGATAGATTCCTATCTATGTCTAATTCAATGATTCATAGATCCTCTTGAAACCCTAAACCTAACTATAGAACTACTCAGGCATGTAGGAAAAGAACAAACAAGGAGATAAAGAAAAACTTATAATCGATATGATAGAAAATCAAATAGGTTTTAGAAATTCTTCTCAAAAGATGTAGAGTCAGAGATTCGTCTCCCAAAAGCTTACAAATTGCCAAAAGACAAAAAACTGAATAGAAAATAAAGCGTAACCTAAAAAGTGGCTAAAAATAGATATAAATAGGTCTCCAATCGTTCATGGTTGAAATTAGGTGAATCTGGGTCGAACCAGGAAAAGTCGAATTTTCTTTTTACCATCTGGGACCAAATCGATCGATCCAAGTCAAATCGGTCGATCTGGGTTTCTTGAATCGGTCGAGTTGGCACATGTAGATGGGTGTGGATCGTCTTCACAAAAAACTGGCGTAACTTTTGATTGCACCGTTGGAATGACCTTAAACATATTCTAAATGAAATCGAACCCAATGCTCTATCTTGCATCAAAATTTGAGTTCGATCCATCGGTGGAAAGTTCTTCAACGAATGACAAACTTCTGACGCCTCTGCATGATTCTGCATTTTCATATGCTTATTTTCACCCAAAACGGCTCCTTTTCTCCCCAAGTCACATAAAACCTGAAAAGACTCGATAAATGACTAAAAGACTCTAAAAGAAAACTTTGACTCGATAAAATACACAAAACAAGGGTTAGAAACCGGTAAAAATACGGTTTATCAACTCCACTAGACTTTGTCTTTTGCTTGCCTTCAAGCAAACAGAAAAACAAAGAATGGAGACGAGGTTTGAAAACGCGGATACTCACCTTTTCTATAGAACACTGTAATGACACTCCAACTTAATAATCCACATATTGCCAAACCAACTCCAGATCAAACCACCATGTACTTTTCTGCATGCATCGCATCTTTCCCAAATTCAACCCACAGTCTCACAAAATAGTCCAAAAGCCATCATCGATGGGTCTGGAGTTGATCAGTTCATTTGGCCTAGAACCTTCTAGACTCTTTCCCTTTCGATACCATGACAAGCCAACCTTTACACGTTTTGGTATTTTCCCTCTCCCCCAGACTTTTTTTTTTTTTTTTTTTAAGGATCAAGGTTCATGAGACTCTAGTACTGATGGTTTTTGCCACCAAATCCCCGGTTTACTCCTGTTGGCATACTTTCATGAGACTCGAGATGGTTTTTGCCACCGAATCCCCAGTTTACTTTCGTGCCATTCATATCCTTTCTGCATTGAAGAACTTATTTTCTAGAACAGGGAGAGGAAAACCATACTTTCACATATGTTGTCTTTGTCAGATACGAATGAGGAGTCAAGATTTGAAAGCACCAATCACAATGACTAGGTAAAAGGAGAAGTTAAGAAACTAGCTAAGGCTATCTTAATTCTTCTGGAAACATGGGTGTCTCTGATTAACTTGCCAACCTTTGGATTTTGCATTAGTTTTATCCGAAACTAATTCTGCAATAATGGTCACTCAGATGAAAAGTTAGAACAATAA
Source organism: Eutrema japonicum (assembly GCA_030161315.1). Taxonomy (NCBI): domain Eukaryota; kingdom Viridiplantae; phylum Streptophyta; class Magnoliopsida; order Brassicales; family Brassicaceae; genus Eutrema; species Eutrema japonicum. The sequence continues at coordinate 33,448,896 of BSQW01000013.1, read as the reverse complement.
ATCTAAGAGAAGGATCATAATCTCCAACAAATGTTGACTCAATAAAATGATTCAAGGAAAACGTCAAAGTGACTCAAAAGAAAACAAAAGAAAGGAGACATCGTTAGTAACGACAAGTACCCTCCCCCAGACTTATTTCACACCGTCTCGGTGTGAAAATAAACCAAGAGGAAGGTAAAACAGACTCAAAGAAAGAAAATAAAAATAAAGAAAAGAAAACTTATCAGTGGGTTTCCTCCCACTAAGCGCTTGTTTATAGTCGTTAGCTTGACTTTGATGCCTTTTAGGCTTGAGATGAATCACTGAGAGGAAAGGTGTCTCCTCCAACGACTTCAGTATCAACGAGATATTGCTTTAGGCGCTGACCATTAACCACAAATTCACCTCCTGCAGTGTCCAGCAACACAACAGCTCCATACGGTCTCACCTCCCCGATGGTGAAGTGAATGGTCCAGACCATCTCGATCTCAGTTTCCCAAGAAAAAGTTTCAGGTGAGAGCTGAAAAGCAACATTTGATCATTTGCAGCGAAGTTCCTAGGAATTATCTTCTTGTCATGATAGGCATTGTTATTCTCCTTGTAAATCTTTGAGTTCTTGATAATAGATTTTTGTTGTTTCTAGAATCAATTACTCTAGACGCTATGTAGCATAAGAGGTATCAATCCAAATGGGTTAAGTTTCAAGCAATAAGAATACATAAAACTTCTTAATTTAAGCTAAGCAAGGTTGTTTTTGAGTCTCTATCTAGCAACCTAATTCAAATTTAAAGCAAACAAAACAAGAAACTAAGCAATATGGTAATCGATATTAATGCAATGATAAGAAGGCAGATCCAAAGATGAGGTTACGGAATTATAGTGACCTTATAGCTAATTTATGATGTCCAATTGCTCACACAATGCTAATCCCTAGGTAATGATCACTAATTATGACTAATCTTTTCTCAAGGCACTAATCACTTTGCTAAACATTTAATCAAGAACAAATTATAATTTGTGATTAAATGACTAACAAGCATTAAAATTAATCTTTCAATCAACCAATAAACATCTTAAACATCCACTCTTATGGGCTAAGTACGTTTATCTCTTAAAAATCTCTTGGGGAAATTTCATCGAACACCTTGTGGACATAAAATTCTCTAAGATCTAGATTAACTTTTTCAAGCCTAATCTAGCATTAAGAACACTTAGAAAGAAGAGAAATCAAACAATCTAGACCCTAGACATCATAAATCCACCATTAGATCACTCTAATCTACCTCATCCCATAGATTCTAAAAGACTACTCACTAACCATAAGGAACCCAACAAATCCCATAGAGAAAGTGTTAAATCCCATGATTAGATGATTAAAAATAGAAGAGAGATTAGAGAGATTAAGAAAATAAAACTTTATATTGCATAAAAAAGGATATCTATTACAAAATACTTAGAACCCTAGAAGGAAGTTTTGTTGCAAGAGAAAAAAAGATAAAAGATAGATCCATAAAAATTAGGTTTCAAAACATTTATAGCAAAAGGTGGGCGACCGGGTCAACCCGGGACAAACCGGATATTGACCCGGTCATATCTGGGTTAAGTGGTCTCACACCGACCGGATGTTGTTCGGTGTTAATGGGTCGGTGTTCTTTGAGCATAACTTGTTTGGGCGCCAGACAGACATGTCCCTGACAAATCTGCTATATCTTTCGAACCACTACTCAGAATGACTTGCAATCACCTCTAGATGACAACTAACTCAATGATATACAACTTCTATGTATATAAGTTCTTCATCTGGCCTGATCCTTTAGTCACTTTGGCTAGCTTCGACGAGGAAGGATTTGGACTTGTGACACCGGGTGGACATTGGCCGGTGCATGTGGTCAGTGTTGGTTACCACCTGCTATTCTAGAGCTACTTGACAGATTCACTAATGTGTTTCCCGAAGAGGTTCCACCAGGACTGCCATCAATAAGAGGACTCAAGCATCAAATTGATCTAGTCCATGGTGCACCTTTTCCAAACAGAGCTACTTATAGTGTCAATCCAGAAGAAACAACGGAGCTGGAAAAGCAAGTTCAAGACTTAATGTCTAAGGGCTATATCCGAGAGAGTCTAAGCCCATGTGTTGTTCATGTGCTTCTAGTGCCTAAGAAAGATGGAACTTGGATGATGTGCGTTGATTGTAGAGCCATCAACAATATCAGTGTCAAGTATATATAGACATCCCATTCCAAGGCTGGATGATATGCTAGATGAGCTCAATGGAGCAACTATCTTCTCAAAATTGATCTAAGAAGCGGATATCATCAAGTAAGGCTGAAGGAAGGAGATGAATGGAAAACGGCGTTTAAGACTAAGAGAGGCTTATACGAATGGCTGGTCATGCCATTTGGACTCACTAATGCGCCAAGTACATTCATGAGACTCATGAACCATGTCTTAAGGGCATACATCTGTAAGTTCGTAGTAGTCTACTTCGATGACATCCTGATTTATAACTCTAATTAACCTTGTAGATCACTTGAATCATCTTGAGCGGGTTCTTGAGACACTAAAGGCTAAAACTTTCTATGCAAACCTAAAGAAATGCACGTTTTGCACGGATCAAGTTGTCTTTTTAGGATTTGTTGTGAGTTCACAGGGTTTAAAGGTCGATGAAGAGAAGATCAAGGCAATACAAGACTGGCCGACTCTAACTACTATTGGACATGTGAGGAGCTTCCATGGTCTGGCTAGTTTCTATAGGAGATTTGTGAAAGATTTCAGCACCACTGTTGCACCCTTAACTTCGGTGATAAAAAAGAATGTGGAGTTCAAATGGGGTCCAACACAAGATGAGGCATTCGACAAGCTCAAAGACAACCTCACACATGCGCCTGTTTTGGTACTTCCTAACTTTGAAAAGACTTTTGAGATTGAATGTGATACTTCTGGTACAGGTCTATGAGCTGTCATAACTCAAGGAGGAAAGCCAATAGCATATTTCAGCGAGAAATTGAGTGGAGCTTCCCTCAACTATCCTACTTACGATAAGGAACTCTACGCATTGGTAAGGTCTCTTGAAACTTGGCAGCATTATCTATTGTCAAGAGAGTTTGTTATTCATACAGATCATGAGACGCTCAAGCATCTAAGAGGTCAGACTACGCTTAAGAAGAGACATCCGAAGTAGAGACATTTCCCTATGTGATCAAATACAAGAAGGGAAAAGAGAACATTGTTGCTGATGCATTATCAAGAAGACACGCCCTGATCAGCACAATGGAGGCCAAAATCATGGGATTCGATCACATCAAATGATTGTGTGAGACTGATCCAGACTTTCAAGAAGCAATCAAGGAAACAAGCAAGGCTGTGTATGGATCATTCTACCAGCACAATGGATTCTTGCTCAAAGATAAAAGACTTTGCATTCTTCAAGGATCAATGAGAGAGTTACTGCTTGGTGAAGCTCATAGAGGAGGACTAATGGATCACTTTGGCCGAGACAAGACTGTAAGTGTGCTTATGGAGCATTTCTATTGGCCGAATTTGAAACGAGATGTGGAGAAATTATGTGCTAAGTGCATCACTTGCCTAAAGGAAAAATCCAGGTCACATCCTTATGGTTTATATATGCCTTTGCCTATCCCTAACCTACCTTGGGTAGACATCTCTATGGATTTTGTTTTAGGTCTACCAAAGATCAACCACAAGGATTATGTCTTTGTAGTTGTAGACAAGTTCTCAAAAACGGCTCATTTCATTCCTTTTAACAAGACTAATGATGCTACTCAAACTGCTGATCTCTTTTTCAAAGAAGTAGTGCGTTTACATGGAGTGCCAAAGACCATTGTATCAAATCGTGACACTAAGTTCTTGAGTCATTTCTGGAAAACTTTATGGAGAAAGTTGGGAACTAAGCTGCTCTTCTCAACTACTTGTCACCCACAGACCGATGGTCAAACTGAGGTAGTGAATCGAACTCTTTCAACCTTGTTGAGAGATACGGTGGGTAAGAATCTTAAGAATTGGTTATCTTGTTTACCTTGTATTGAATTTGCTTATAATCATGCTACGCATTCAGGTACAAAATTCTATACTTTTGAAATTATCTATGGTTTTAATCCTACTACTCCACTTGATCTTTCCACTTTGCCACAAGTTGTTTATTCTAGTGAAGGAGAAACCAGAGCATATTTCGTAAAAAAGCTTCATCAAAAGGTCAAAGACAATCTCGAAAAAAAACCGAGAAATATAAGCAACAAGCTGATAAGCATTGTAAGGAGATCACCTTTGAACCCGGAGATTGGGTCTGGCTTCATATGAGGCATAAAAGATTTACAGACAAAAGGAAATCCAAGCTTGCACCAACAGGAGAGGTCCCCTTTCAAGTGCTGGAAAAGATCAATGACAATACTTACAAACTTGATCTACCAGCTGAGTTTACTATTTCTCACACCTTTAATGTTGCTGATTTAGCTCTTTTTCATGCAGATCTACCTGTTCTGAGGACAAAACCTTCTCAAGGGGGGAGGATATGATAAGGCCATCGATGCTAGCTCAACCAAAGCTGAGGAGGAAGTCATCAACATTCCAACTATGAGGCAAACTCCAAGGACCAGATCAGGGACGAGAGCTTTGAGAGAGGAGCTCAACAAGTTTGTGCAGAATCTAATCACATTCATAGAGCTTGAAGAATTCCAAGGATCCGAGATCACCAAGGAAATGCAAGAATATGTTCAAGAATACATCAAGACTCCAACAATACTATTCTTTCCGATTTTACAATTAACTAAAGAAGCTGCTATCTTCATCATTTCAAAGCAGATTCCAGAGGCCCAAAGAAGTCACTAAATAGGTATTGCTCCATTTGTGTTCTTTTTCCCTTGTCCAAGTTTTGTCCCAATGGAATTTCTTGGAAATGTTTTTAATGAGGCAAATGGTTCACATTATCATTGGCCCATTTAGTTGATTTTTCTTCAAGCCCAGCCACATAAAGATTTTCGACAAGGAGAGTTCAAGAGTCATTCTTTTGATTTTAAACTATGTTTTAATGCTGCCTCTTTTTCTCTCCTTCATGCAAACTTGTGTTGTTTTCTTTATATCCCTTTGTATTATCTTTGTCGAAAACAAGCTTTTGTTTAAGTAATTTTGAGAGTTCTCTCTTGCTATTTTCTATGAAAGAAATAGTTGTCTTCTATCCTTCTTGTGAGCGATTCCTTGAAGCTTAGAGTGTATCAGACTTATCATAGATCCATTCCATAGATCTGTGTGGCGTCTATCATTCCCCCATCTATCAATCATCTCTCGGCTCTTCAAAGAGTGTTGTACGGCCAGTTGAAGAGTCACCATCGCTATTCTCCATCAACCATCTCTTTCGAATCTCTAGAGAGTGTTGTGCGGTCAGCTAGATTATCTTCACCATCCGACTTTGTATGAACGAGTGCCATTTGTTCCTACATCAAGTTGGTAATTGACAAGGGCACGATGCTTCAAAATACACTTAACGGGCTGAATCAAGTGATTTTGGGCAATGAGAACATTGAGAAATCCATTGGGGATGATATATACTAAGTCCAACCCACTTTAAGCCTAATAGAAGTCCAAGAAGGCCCAGAATAATGCACTTTATTTTTTGCCCAAATAAAGTGACGATAATTGAAGATCAAAAGTCCCTTTATCGACCTATACATGCATTGTTTGCATTAAATTCATATTTCCCTAGGTTATGTGCATGTAGAGTAGCTTTTATTAATTGTTTAGCTTTCTTTTCAAGTTTTTATTTTCTATTTAAACTCATGTAATCTCATTTGAGAGACTCAGTTTTTTAATCAATATTTTTGGAAAAAACCTTTGAGAGTGATTCTCTTCTTTCGATCATGTTGTGTAATATCCATTGATCATTTTCAATTGTTGGTATGTAATATCCACAATCACCCCCGATCCGTCTTGGTGCGTCATATCCAAGGGATCACGGGTATATCAGGAGCCTTCCGCATCTCCTGTGCGACCATTCGTTCCACATCCTTGTTTATTGAGACTTCACGCTTTCTTTGAGACAAGCTTATCCTTGTACCAACTTATGAGTGCCGATCTTTGGGAAGATCTTATCATATATCATCAAGTGAGTAGCCTAAAGCTCTACGGTACTTTCTAAGCTCACACAAAAGCAAAGCAGTTTCGACATTGTTCAACTCAACATTGATGATCACATGGTAAGTGGAATTAGGGCCAAGAAATGCGTACCTTAGCCCATTTGGGAATGTTTTGAGCTCAACTTTTGGAGCTTTCATCTCGCTCCAAGGGTGAGCAGGAGGAGCAACAAGTCTTGCTGCTGGAGGCGTCTCTGCAGCTCCATCTAAACTGATGTACGCGACCATCTTCCCCAATATCTGGCTTGAGTTCAACATCTTAGCATAACCAGTCGCATCGTCACTCATAAACCCATGCTCACTCTCAGCCTTTTTCAAAACAGTCTCCAACGGGTCATCTGCTAAAATCTCTTCAACCACTTTGTCAGAGATTTCTAGCGAGTCATCAATTAAGAACGTCTGACCGTCCAACATATACTTCTTCAACATCTTGTCCATCTCAAACTTCATGACTATGTCTCCCAGGTGGAGATCTATTCGCCCATTCCTCACATCTATGATGGCTCCTGCTGTACACAATAAGGGCCTTTCCAAAATAAGAGGATCCTTTGGTTCTTCGTCTAGCTCTAGAACCAAAAAATCCGCAGGAAAAAATGCATCGCCAATTCGCACATGTAGATCCTTAAGAACACCAACTAGAAACTTCTCAGAGCGATCAACAAATATTAAGGAGATCTTAGTTTGCTTGAAGTTTGTGAATCCAAGTCGCTTAGCCACATAGTATGGCATCAAGTTGACGCTGGAGCCAAGATCACACAAAGAGCAAGCAAAAGTCATTGCCCCAATCTGCACACAGAGAATAAATTTCCCTGGATCGCCTTGCTTCTTTGGCATTTTGTTTTGGAGGACAACACTGCAATATTTTGAAACCATCATGACACTATCTTTAGTAGATACTTTACTTGTCACCAAGCTCTTCATATACTTCTTCAATGAAGGTATCATTTGGATTGCATTTTGCCTCTTCTAGGTCATTCCGTGACTTCTTGGGACGAGTAGGGTACAAAACCCCTTGTAGTGTAGCCACGTGTAGGGGGTAGCACGTGTGGCTCATCTGCAGCATCTGCACTTGTGGGAACCTTCCCCTTTTCAGCTGTTTCTTCGTTAACCTCTTCTAGATCAATGACGACATCAGTATCCTTTCCTTTCCGTGCAACATGTCTGTTCTGATCCTCCATGATAACTAGATTCATCTTTGCTTTCCTGCTCGTTAGTTCTAACCTTGCAAACTCTTGGTTGTTGGGGGCCAAGAAGGTTCTGGGAACCCTTGCATCTGGTAACTCTATCCAGAGTCAGAGATTCGTCTCCCCAAAACTTACAAATTGCCAAAAGCCAAAAAACTGAATAGAAAATAAAGTGTAACCTAAAAAGTGGCTAAAAATAGGTATACATAGGTATCAAGTCATTCAAGGTTGAAATTAGGTGAATCAGGGCCGAAACAGGAAAAGTCGAATTTTATTTTTACCATATGGGACCAAATCGATCAATCTGGATTTTGGATCGATCGATCCAGGTCAAATCGGTCGATCTGGGTTTCTTTAATCGGCCGAGTTGGTATCCGCGGATGGGTGTGGATCATCTTCACGAAAACTGGCATAACGTTTGATCGCACCGTTGGAATGACCTCAAACCACTTCTAAATGAAAGATAACCCAATGTTTCATCTTACATCAAAATCTGAGCTCGATCCATCGGTGGGAAGTTCTTAAACGAATGCCAAACTTCTGCTGCATGTGCATGATTCTGCATCTCTATAGGCTCATTTTCACCCAAAACGACTCATTTTTTCCCCAAGTCACCTAAAACCTGAAAAGACTCGATAAAATAGTAAAAAACTCTAAAAACAAATTTTGACTCGATAAAAGACACAAAACAAGGGTTAGAAACCGGTGAAAACACGGTTTTTAATGACATACTGTAACTCTATGTCTATAATTCTGTGTCTAGCTTATGGTGTTTGGGTGTATTCCAAATTTGAGAAAATCATTTCGAGAAGATGTAGAAGACTGTGACAGTGAGTGTCTAAGGATGTGCAAGCAAAATTTTAAAGCTAGTGGTATGAAAGGTTATCCATTGGAACTACTAAGGTTAGAATTCAACTTGATTGTAAATTTCTTATTAATAAGATTAGAATTCACTAATCATTTTGTTGTAATTTGAATTTCTTCATATTGACAGAATATTCATAGTTTGTTTTTTGGTACCTGATTTGGATGAGGAAATTCTTTTGGCGCGCATCATAGAAGAGGAGTCAGGTGATGGATGTGAAAGCGGAATCACCTTCACCTCCATCACCGACAAGAGAAAGGCGCGTCTAACTGTAGAGCAGAAAACGATATGGTGGAAAGATATGTACGACTTACATGTGGCTTCCAGATTCCCTAAAAAGAAAGAGTAGAAGAAAGTTGAAAATGTGGAATCAACCTCTAATCCTGGCTTTGAGAATGTTTTCAAAGAGTTTGAAGAGAGGATGATGAAAACGATGAGAAAAAGGGTTTAAGGAAATGGAAGGCAAGATTCATGACATGGGAAAGAGGCTAAAGGGCATGGAAAAAACCAAGAGTTGGCATGAATTTTTACTAGAGAGATGGTTTTGAGAGAACTTAAAATCCAGGATGACATTGTGTATGAGATTGTGTATTTGGCTTTTATGAGATTAGCTTGTGTATGAGATTGTGTATTTTGGTTCTTTGAGATTAGCATATGTATGAGATTGTGTATTTGGGTTCTGTGAGATTAGCTTATGTATGAGATGGCATATTTGGCTTCTGTGAGATTTTTAGCTTAATATTTATTGAATGTTTTCAAAATTGGAAAATTGCGTTGTTGATTCAGAGTAAATAAGACTGACTAGATTTTGGAAAATGGATATCTATACTGAAAAGACTATTTTTGAGTTGTTGAGTTTCACTAGAGAAGTAGAAAAATTATTTGCTAGTTGTTTTTTTTTATGTTTTTCTTTTTCCATGTTGGTATTTATACATGTTCTTACAGTTCAGTGTAACGAGGGACATATAGCCTTCTCTACATGCTATAACAAACTGAGTAACAAATGCCCTTCTTGTGATTCTCCCGTTGGTCAAATTCGATGCAGAGCGATGGAGAGGGTTATCAAAGCGGTCATCGTCTCATGCCCGAACGTGAAGCTCGGTTGCACCAAGAGTCTCTCTTATGGGACATAATTAACTCATGAGAAAGAATGTGCTTTCTCTCGATGCTATTGCTCTGCAGAGAATTGCGACTACACTGGCCCTTATAAGGATCTATACTCTCACTTTGATATTCACAAGGGTGAAGAAAGAACCTATGAGTTTCTTTTGGTGAATCTACTAGAATAAACTTTGACTTGACTAAGTATACTTCAGTTATTATGAAAGAATATAAGGATGGTCTATTGTTTGTTGTTCAGTGTTTCAGTGAGCCACATGGTATTTGTGTGACTGTGAGCTGTATTGCTCCTTTTGCTCCGGAAATTGGTGAATTCTCCTAAGTACCCTTAAGTATTGTTTGTTGTGCACTTGCAACTACGATATTTTAGGGTAAAAACTTACCCTCATCAAGTTTTCTGACGCCGTTTCCGGAGACTGGTTTGTTACCTACGAGTTTTAGATTAGAATTTTGTCTAAGATTTCTCTTTTCTTTGTTTTCTAGTTTTTCTAATTTTTCTAATTTTTCTTTTATTTTTGTGTGTTTCAAGAACTTTTTAAGATGGATTGCTACTCAAGGAATGATGGTTTCTTTGATTGTCCTCGATTTATTCTACTTCATGAAGCTCAAAGGTGTTATCCTATGTACCGTGAACTTGTTGGTGACTACATCCCGATGACAAACTTCTACAACAATCGACCCAACCAAGTTTATTCGCACCAAAATCAGAATTGGAGCGACTTTGATCACGAAGGCTTTCACCATCACTACCACCAGCCATGACCACAACCACTTCCACAAGCCTATGATCACATTCCCAATGAGTCTTAAGAGAGTAGACTTGAAGCCATGATGCACACGATTATGAAGAACCAACACGAGTCTTCACTTGAGCTCGATGCAAAGTTGGACCATATCAAGAATGACCTCGATGGGAAGTTTGATTCTATTTCTCTCCAAGTTCAAAAGCTTGAAGAGAGAGTGAAGCAAATAGAGGAAGTGCAGCAACAACAAGCTCACGACATTGAGAAGAATCATATTTGCATCGATCACGTTAACCAATCCATGGAGCTTCTGGAAGATCACTTTGAAGGGAAATACACAACTTTGAGAGAAAGTCTCTCATCTACTGCTACAAATCTTAACACCATTGAAAACAAAGCACACAAAGCTGAGAGAAGAATGAAGGAGATTGTTAGTCAAGGAAGAGAAGCTTATTCGACCATTCATGTTCTTTACGAAGGTAAAAAGCAAGCGAAGGAAGCTATCCAAAAGATTCGTTTCAACATGGATGGAAGATACGATGAACTCTGATATATCATGGTTTGTACCCCGTTTAAACCATGATATAAGTCCGTTTTATAGAGTCTTTCTACTATTTTGTAGTGTTTTAGAGTCTTTTACAGGTTTTAGCACTTTTGGAGCATAATTGGAGATATTGGAGCTTTCTGGAGCATTTTGGATCAAGGTACCCGATTTGAAGCCTCGGTGTCGATCGATACTGCCTAGTATCGGTCGATACTTACTACAGTAGACACGACCGCGACATTAATGAAGAGTTGAAGAATTGCAAAATGGCCCAGAAGACTTTATTATTTACAAGAAGCCCCAAAACGTGATTTATGTTATTTAATAGGATTTTACAGCCACTTTCATGGCTATGATTTATTTTACTTTGGTTTGGTGAGAGAGATTTTGAAGGGAGACAAGTCTGAAAATCTGTTCGTCCGAGAGAAGATTTCGAACCACCCTCTTGTTACTCTTTCTATCTTATTTGATGATTTATTCAAACATGTTTATTACTTCAATTTCCATGTCTGAGTATATCTCTTGTTAGGTTTAGGGTTCTCATAAGGATTTTCTCTGAATGGTAGGTTAATTAGTTATTAGGATTCACCATCTGAATTAGTTCTTCGCCATAGGTTGTTTTCAAAGCTAATTCTAGATTTATCACCTAGAACTTAGATCTTAGGATAATTGATTAGGCACGAGAGTGCGATTAATTACCTAACAGAACCTAGGGTGAGAAAAATAACTATTCGCAAAGAGATTTGGTTTAGTTGTTTTGTGAACAAATCAAACTTGAACTAAAAGCTGGTTTAGACTTTAGGATTCACAAAGAGATTTGGAATTCTAGGATTTAAAATTAGATATTTTTCGCAACGAGAGTTGGTTAATTATACCTTAGTGATTTGAGTTCAAGAACTGCGCTAAATCTGATTCCTGTTAGTTAGTTTATCTACATTCATTGATTTCCTAAGAAATATCCTGAACCTATCTTTCTCCAATCGAATTTACAACTGTTTAAATTTAAATTCTGCTTTCAATATCATTGATCACTTAGCTTAATTCTCATCTATATAATCCATTGTGTGTTTCTGTGAGTCCTTGTGTTTGACCCTAGTTTACTACAACTACTGCTTTAGTACTTATAGGGTATTAATTTGAGCATATCAAAATTGGCGCCGTTGTCGGGGACTCAATTCGCCATTAGATTTTAGTCTGAGAATTTTGACTAAGTTCGTCGGTATTGATCGATACTACCTAGTGTCGGTCGATACTCGTTATTCTCTTTTTGTTGATATCGATCGACACCACCTAGTGTCGGTCGATACTAATCGTGTTACCGTGTACTAACGTTCTTGACTTTTGTTTTCAGGTGTATGCCTATTCGTGAAACCAGAAGGAGCAAGAACACTCAGCTAGTTAAACTGTCATTGGATCAGCTAGCACTTTTGGAACGCACAAACAAAAAAGCAAAGAAGAGCAGAGATGAACAATCCACTGATTTTGGTTCAAGATGATGCTGGTGCTTACAGAGACCAAGATGGCCAGTTGTGCAATGAGAGAGGACAACGTCTGGATGGAGAGGGGAAAATCATTCCACCTGCTCCTGTTGTCGATGGGAACGTCGCTGGGAACGTTGTGGTTAATCGTGGTAGAACGATTGGTGAGTACAACAGGCCTGATCAGTTTTATGCCAATCGATCAACGATTCGTCTTCCTGCTTTTCAGAGGAATGACTTTGAGCTGAAACCTGCATACTACACTCTTGTGGGTCAGCACCCTTTTCATGGTCTTTCCAATGAACATCCCATGGACCATATTGAGAGGTTTGAGGATTTGGTCACTAGCATCAAGAGCAATGGAGTGTCCTACGACTACCTCTTCTGCAAGCTCTTCCCATACTCTCTGGGTGGAGATGCAACTTACTGGCTGAAGCAGTTACCTCCTGGATCACTGACTAACTGGGAAGAGACTAAGACTGCTTTCCTGAACAACTTCTATGATGATGCACGATCCGAGGATCTGAGGAACAAGATCTCCTAGTTTTCTCAAGGCCCTACTGAAGCGTTCAAGACTGCTTGGACGAGATTAAGATCATACCACAGAGACTGTCCACATCACCGATACTCTGATGTTCAGCTGATGGGATTCTTCTTCAGAGGAATTGATTGGAGGTATCAGATGGCTTTGGATGCTTCAAGCAATGGAAACTTCAACACCATGTATCCTGATGACGCCTATGTACTGATTGAGAACTTGGCGTCTAGCAATAGCACCAAGAATGCTGATTTTGAGTGGAAGAAGCTAGCTAGTAACATGGATGGTTCACATATTGCTGATGTTCAAGCCAAATTAGATTCTATGCACAGTCTTCTGATGGGCAAGCAAACGAAGGCCGTTCATTTTGCTGAAGATGTTGAGGTATTCAACGAAGATGAAGTAGAGGATGGTAACTACATTAGTGGTTATAGTTTTCAAGGTCAGAGGAATCAATTCAACAACAACCGAAACTTCAACAACAACTCTCAGCAAGGAGGTTCGAATCAGTTTGGTCAGAAATCATCTCAGAATAGTGGGTATACCAGGAACTATGGAAGTTCATCCTATCAACCCATACCTGCTAAGCTCCCAGATAGCAAGATCGAGTCTATGTTTGAACAACTTTTTCAAGGACAGCAGAAGCTCACTGTGGATTTTAATGGGAAGATTGATATCCTATACAATGATCTGAGTGGAAGGATCGACGCTATTAATATTCAGCAGAAGAAGCTGGAACTTCAGATAGCTCAGACTTCAGAGGATGTGAAAAGGCAAGAAGGTTTTCTTCCAGGGAAAGTAGAGAACCCAAGTGCTCACATCATTGCAATCACCTTGAGGAGTGGAAAAGAGGTCACTCCAGGAGCAAAAAGTGGCCAAATTGTAGATATTTTCGTCGATTTTGACGATGAGGATACCAAAATCGCTCCAGTATCGATCGACACTAGCCAACATCGATCGACGCATATCAAAATACTTTCACGAGACAAATCCAAACCGCGTGTATCGATCGATTCCACTTCAGTGTCGGTCGATACTGATCCTGCAGTCGAATCGACTCCTAAGATTTCGAAGGAAGTGCATAATGTAGTTGCAGAAAAAGTTTACACACCGAGGATACCTTATCCTAGAGCTTCTAGGAAGACTAAGAAGGAGGTAGAAGACTCTAGATGCAAGGCAATTATGGATAAGTTGATCCTTGAACTTCCTTTTATCGATGCCATCAAAACTTCTCCAGCCTTCAGGAGATATGTCGAGAAGATGGTATCCAACAACGTGAACCTTGAAGAAGGATGCTTGATGATTACTCATGAGTGCAGTGCAATCCTTACCAACAGGATCCCAAAGAAGCTGCCAGACCCAGGGAGTTTTGTGTTGGATTGTACGATATTCACAGACAGATTTGAGCGTTCCATATGTGACCTAGGCTCAAGTGTCAACCTCATGCCATATTCTGTTGCCAAACTGATGGGGATGACAGACTTTACAACCACGAGGATCTCCCTGATACTCGCTGATCGGTCAGTTAGACTTCCAGAGGGGTTACTCGAAGATATCCCGATTAAGATTGGGAATTGCTTGATCCCAACTGATTTCATCGTCTTGGAGTACGATGCTGAGCCTAAGGATCCTCTTATCATAGGCAGACCATTCCTTGAAACAGCTGGTGCTTTGATTGATTGCAGAAATAGGAAGATCGCCCTCAACATCGGTGATTTGGTCATGACTTTCAATATGGATAAGATGATGAAGCGACCAACCATCGATGGGCAGTATTTCTTTGTAGACACTTTCAGTGACATAGCTGAAGAGTACTTCCTTGAGATGCATTCTGAGGATCCACTAGAGAGAGCATTGGTCTGTTCAGCCACTTCAGAGGTCCATTCGTGTGAAGATACTGCTGGATACTCGAATATGCTCGATTCGGCATCGCCAGTATCGATCGATACCCCCCTAGTATCGGTCGATACCCTGCGTCTAGAAGGAGAGTTGGCCAAAAGCTCTAAGCAAGCTGCTGGGCTTGGAGATTGGAGTGCAGAGAATGCTCCTAAGGTGGAACTAAAACCACTCCCACCAAATATGAGGTATAACTTTCTTGGTCCTAATTCTACATACCCATTAATTGTTAATGCTTATTTGAACAACACAGAGATTGCCTTACTGCTGAGTAAGCTGCGCAAATATCGCAAAGCTCTTGGCTATTCTCTTGATGACATTTTAGGTATATCACCAGACCTGTGCATGCATAGGATTCATCTTGAGGACGAGTCAAAGACCTCGATTAAGCATCAGAGGAGGCTGAATTCGAATATGATGGAAGTGGTCAAAAAGGAAGTGATGAAGCTTTTGAAAGCTGGTGTTATCTATGCTATTTCGGATAGCTCTTGGGTCAGTCCAGTGCTTGTTGTTCCTAAGCAATGAGGGATAACCGTGGTGAAGAATGAAAAGGATGAGATGATTCCTACTAGAACTATCACTGGACATCGAATGTGAATTGACTACAGGAAGTTGAATGCAGCTACACGGAAGGATCATTTCCCATTTCCATTCATTGACCAGATGTTGGAGAGGTTGGCTAGTCATCCCTACTACTGTTTTCTCGATGGGTTTTCAGGTTTCTTCAAGATTCCGATACATCCAGATGACCAAGGGATGATAACTTTTACATGTCCATATGGCACATTCGCATATAGGAGAATGCCATTTGGATTGTGTAACGCTCCAGCCACTTCAGAGATGCATGATGTCTATCTTCACAGACATGATTGAGGATTTTATGGAGGTGTTCATGGATGATTTTTCAGTGTATGGATCATCGTTCAAATGCTGTTTGGCTAACTTGTGCAAGGTGCTATAGAGGTGTGAAGAGAAACACTTGGTCCTTAAATGATAAAAGTGTCACTTTATGGTTAAGGATGGCATCGTGCTTGGGCACAAGGTTTCTGAGGCTGGGATCGAAGTTGAAAAAGCCAAAATTCAGGTTATGATGAGCCTCTGATATATCATGGTTTTTACCCCATTTAGGCCATGATATAAGTCCTTTTTATAGAGTCTTTATAGTATTTTGGAGTCTTTTTAGAGTCTTTTACAGGTTTTAGCACATTTGGAGTATTCTTGGAGATATTGGAGTTTATGGAACATTTTGGAGCGAAACTGAAGTCTGCTGGCTAAATTACTCGAATTCACGTCAAGTATCGATCGATACCCCCTGGTATCGAGCGATACCCATCGAAGCAGATTTCAAAGTCGCGACTTAATGAAGTTTGAAGAATTGCAAAAAGTGCCCAGAAGACTTGGATAATTACAAGAAGACCCCAATTCGTGTTTTAGGTTATTTATAGGATTTTGCAGCCATTGTTTAGGCTATGCTTTATTTTCTGTTTTTGACTTTACTTTGGTTTTAGAGAGACAAGTCTGGATCTCCCTTCGTCCGAGATCAGATCTCTAAACCCTTTTTTCTATTCTATTGATGATTTATTCAGTTATGTCTATTGATTCAATTGCCATGTCTGAGTAGATCCACTTTAGGTTTAGGGTTTTCTCATAAAGGATGTCTCTGAATGCTAGGTTAATTATCTGTTTAGGATTCACCATCTGAATTAGTTCTTCGCTTAGGTTGTGTTCAAAGCTTGTTCTAGATTAGCTACCTGGAATATAGATCTTAGGATAATTGATTAGGCACGAGAGTGCGATTAATTACCTGATAGAACCTAGGTGAGCAAATTGATTACTCGCAAAGAGATT
Organism: Eutrema japonicum; assembly: GCA_030161315.1. Taxonomy (NCBI): domain Eukaryota; kingdom Viridiplantae; phylum Streptophyta; class Magnoliopsida; order Brassicales; family Brassicaceae; genus Eutrema; species Eutrema japonicum. The sequence goes on along the minus strand of BSQW01000013.1, from coordinate 33,432,559 downwards.
TGGTTTAATTGATTTGTGAACATATCAAACCTGATATTAAAGCTGATTTAGAATTTAGGATTCGCAAAGAGATTTGGAATTCCTAGGATTTAGATTTAGATAGTTTTCGCAACGAGAGTTGGTTAGCTATATTTTAGTGATTTGAGTTCAAGAACTGCGCTAAATCTGAATCCTGTTAGTTAGTTAGTCTGCATTCATTGATTTCCTGAGAAAAACCCTAGACCTATATTCTTCCAATTGATTTACAACCCTTTTAATTTCTTCATTGTTTTTTTAATTACATTCGTTTGGCTTAGCGTAATTCGACACTATAGAATTTATTGTGCGTTTCTGTGAGTCTTCTGTGGTTCGACCCCTAGCTATACTATTACAACTGCTTTAGTACTTTAGGGTATTAAATTGAGCATATCAATTTTGGCGCCGTTGCCGGGGACTCAATTTGCCATTAGATTTTAGTTTAGAATTTCGACTAAGTTCGTCGGTATCGATCGATACTCTGTAGTATCGGTCGATACCCGTCGTCTTCTTTTGTTGGTATCGGTCGACACCACTTGGTATCGATCGATACTCAACGTATTTTTCTGGTTACTTACGTGCTTTGCCTAGTGTTTTGTTTGCAGGTGTATGCCTGTTCGTGAAACCAGAAGCAACAAGAGCACACAACTAGTTGAACTGTCACTGGAACAGCTAGCGTTTGTGGAACGCACAAACAGAAAGACCAAGCAAACATCAGGGATGAACAACCCAGTGGTTTTAAGAGCTGATGAAGCTGGAATTCTGAGAGACCAAGAGGGTCACGTGTGTAATGAGAGAGGGCAGCGACTTGATGAAGCTGGTAACATCGTTGTCCCTGCTGCGGTTGTTGAGATTGTCGCGCCAGCTGGGCGCGCCAACGCAGGGAATGTTGTGGTTAATCGTGGAAGGACGATTGGTGAATGCAACAGGCCTGACCAGTTTTTCGCCAATCGTTCAGCAATTCGTCCTCCTGCGTTTGAGAGGAATGACTTTGAGCTGAAGCCTGCTTACTTCACTCTAGTGGGACAGCATCTCTTTCATGGTCTTCCTCATGAACATCCAATGGACCATGTAGAGAGGTTCGAGGACTTGGTCACTAGCATTAAGAGCAATGGAGTGTCATACGACTATCTCTTCTGCAAGCTCTTCCCCTACTCTCTAGGTGGAGAAGCTACTTACTGGCTGAGGCAGCTATCTCCTGGATCGCTAACTAATTGGGAGGACACCAAGAGAGCCTTCCTGATTAACTTCTACGATGACGGAAGATCTGAAGATCTGAGGAATAAGATCTCCACTTTTTCTCAAGGACCTACTGAGGCGTTCAAGGCTGCTTGGACAAGATTCAGATCGTACCAGAGAGATTGTCCACATCATGGATACTCTGATGTGCAGCTGCTAGGTATCTTCTTCAGAGGAGTAGATTGGAGATATCAGATGGGTCTGGACTCTTCCAGCAATGGTAATTTCAACACCAGATATCCTGAGGATGCTATTGTGTTGATCGAGAACTTTGCCTCTAGTAGTAGCACCAAGAGCGCAGATTTCGAGCGCAAGAGGCTGGCTGGTAATCAGGATGGGTCGCAGATCGCTGAAGTGAAAGCTCAGCTGGATTCTATGCACAGTCTTCTGCTGGGAAGGACAACAAAGGCCGTCCACTTCGCTGCTGAGAATGAAATGGAAGATGTTAACTACATAGGTGGTTCTGGTTTTCAGGGTCAGCGATTCGGATACAACTCCAATCGAAACTTCACCAACAATGCTCAGCAAGGAGGGTACCAATCCCCACCACCCAAAGCTCCTGAGAGTAAGATTGAGGCTATGCTTGAACACCTGGTTCAAGGGCAGGAGAAGATGACAGCCACCTTCAATGGTAAGATGGACACCATGTACACCGATTTGAGTGGAAGGATCGAGGCACTAAATACGAGTCACAGGATGCTGGAAACTCAAGTAGCTCAGACTGCAGCAAATTCCAAGGGAAAGGCGGTTCAATCACACAATGCACACGTCAATGCCATCAGCTTACGTGCAGAAAATCTCGAAGCCATTCCTGAAATCGCACAAGCATCGATCGATACTCCCCAGTATCGATCGATACCAGCCCAGACGTCTGCTCGACTGGAACCAAAAACCCGTGTATCGATCGATACCCCATTGGTATCGGTCGATACCGAGGCGATTTCTGAGGAGATAGCTGAAACTTCGACTGTGGTGCCTAAGGTAGTTGCAGAACGAGTGTATATACCCAGGATGCCTTATCCTATGGTTCCTAAGCTGACAAGGGAGGAAAGAGAGATTGCTAGATTACAGTATTTGCTGGATAACCCGAATGTGGAATTTCCTTCTGATGAAGATGAACCTGCCATGAACGATTCAAAAGCAAGAGTATCGATCGATACCCTACCTGGTATCGATCGATACCCCTCACAGACTGAGGCGATTTCTGAGGAGGCACATGAGATTTCGACCAAGGAGCCTCAAGTTGCAGCACGATTCAACATCGCCCAATTTTGGGAAGACTATGAAGCAAAGTGTCAGGCAGTGATAGCCAAGGAACGAGCTGAGAAAAGAGCTCGCAACCCCAAGAAGGAGAATCCTGTTCCCAAACATCTCAGAGATCCCATCTCTCCAAAGCAGCTGCGTGGCTTTGAGAAGATGGTAAGAAGGATTTCCCCTGATTCAACCTTTGAAGAAGCCCTAGAGTGCCGTCCTCTGCTAAGTCACTTCAAGGATTGCAGAGAAACTGAGGAAGAGATTAAGGCACTCTTCATTAAGGCTAGAGGTCCACCTCCACTGAGACAGTTGACCCCAAGGGAGGATCCAGGGAAATTTGTAGTTCCATGCTCTATCTCTGGAGTTGAGTTCAAAGAGTCTCTTGTCGACTCAGGGGCTAGTGTCAACGTCATCTCAAGGGCAATTGCAGAGCAGTTAGGAGCTGATATTCGATCACCAGAGGCATCTATCACATTCGCGAACAACTCCACCTCGCTTCCACACGGTACTATCCATGGTTTGCTAGTCCAAATAGGAGACTGTCTGGTGCCTACTGATTTTCAGGTTGTGGAGATGGGTGCGATATCTCGTATGCCTATACTCCTGGGACGACCGTTCATGGCTACTGCAGGCGCGATCATAGACACGCCTAATAAGAGACTATCTTTCTCTTACATTGACGGTGATGTCTACTATGATGTCATTCCACCTAGGAGTATTCCCACACGTGCCTCTAGCATCAAGGTTATCACAGGAGAGTCGCTAGCAATTGATCTTCTGGAAGAGCCTCCTGATGAGCCTACTGTCGCAGATATTCCAGGTGAACCGCCCAACATCCCCAAGAAGAAGACTAAGGCAACAAAGAAGAAGAAGGCCAAGAACAAAAAGGTCGAGAATCCCCATGTCACTCTGATTCCTCAGAAGTGTGATGGGAATTCGATTGATTACAAGGTCAAATGCAAGGGAGCCTTGAAGCCATTCTCCAAGGCCAGAGTCCTTCTTACTTCTGAGCTGAAAGAGAAAGGGCAGGAATTTGTGGACAGCATGCTAAGCAGAACTCTGAAGCTAGTAATGTCAAGTGATGGAGCCTGTTTTGGTGCAAGCTCTCACTCTTATCCAGCCTGAAGGGCGTTACAGTCAAGCTATTGACGTTAAACGAGCGCTTGGTGGGAGGCAACCCACTGGTGAGTCTGTTTTTGATTCGTTTTTATTTTTATTTTCGTTTGTTTTGAGTCTGTGTCAGGATGAACAAGGAGCAACTCGAAATCGCCTAAGTATCGATCGATACCATGCCGTGTGTCGATCGACACCGACTGTTCCAGAATGGTAATTTCTTGTTTCTCTTCGTTCTATCCTTTTTCTTTGTTTCTTTCACTGACTCTAGGCTAGATAACACTGAGGACAGTGTTGTTCAAGTCTGGGGGAGGTGTCTGCTGACATTGTTTTCGTTTTTCTTAGAGTCAGTCGTTTTATCGAGTCAAAACTGTTTTATTGAGTCAAAATTTGTTGGAGATGATGATCCTGTGCTTGAACCTATTGATTTGATTTTGTTTTTGAGTGCACAGTGTTACAGGATCAGTTCTAGATCGACTAATGAAAAATCCAAAGGCTGACCAGTTGACTAGAAAACATCCATGTCTCCAGCAGAGTTCTTCTGAAGCCTGAGCCAAATTTTTGCACTTCATCAATGTGGTTAGTGTTCATAGAGCTTGATTCATCATTCATATCTGATAAAGGAACCCGTGTGTTTAGAATTATGGTATCTCTCTCCCCTGAAATAAGTTGATAGATTAAATGCATAAAAGATTGAAATGATTTTCTTCTGAGTAGAGGGTTAGGAAAATTTCCAGCGATCCCATTATTCTACTTAAGAGGGGATGATCACACAAAGGATTGGAAGCGAGGCTAGGATTTTCCTATGATGCCATTATTCGCCTACATCCTTTGATACATAGAGAGGGAAGAACCGGGGATTTGGTGGCAAACACCATCAATACTCGCGTCTCCTACCTTGATATGTATATGCTAAGCTGAAAATAAAAAATAATAATAAGGATATAATAAGAAATAAGTCTGGAGGAGAGAAATTGATACAAAAAGTGTGAAAAGGGTGGTTCCTTTGTCAAGATATTGTCTGGTAAAGAGTCTAGAAGGTTCTTAAATATTAACTGCAGCGATGAAACTGGCGATGAAGGTTTTACTTGAACAATGCTGTGGGATAATGGGTGGAGTCTGGAAAAGCTGCGAATGTCTACGGAGAAGTACATGGTGGTTAGATCGAAAGCTGATCAGGTGACATTTGGGTACTTGGGAAAAGGGTCTTTTCGATGGTTCAGGAACAGGTGAGTCTCTACGTTTTCAAACCTCTTTTTCTGGTTTAGTCTTCTATTTGCTTGAGGGCAAGCAAAAGGCTAAGTCTGGGGGAGTTGATATATCATGGTTTTTACCCCATTTAGGCCATGATATAAGTCCTTTTTATAGAGTCTTTATAGTATTTTGGAGTCTTTTTAGAGTCTTTTACAGGTTTTAGCACATTTGGAGTATTCTTGGAGATATTGGAGTTTATGGAACATTTTGGAGCGAAACTGAAGTCTGCTGGCTAAATTACTCGAATTCACGTCAAGTATCGATCGATACCCCCTGGTATCGATCGATACCCATCGAAGCAGATTTCAAAGTCGCGACTTAATGAAGTTTGAAGAATTGCAAAAAGTGCCCAGAAGACTTGGATAATTACAAGAAGACCCCAATTCGTGTTTTAGGTTATTTATAGGATTTTGCAGCCATTGTTTAGGCTATGCTTTATTTTCTGTTTTTGACTTTACTTTGGTTTTAGAGAGACAAGTCTGGATCTCCCTTCGTCCGAGATCAGATCTCTAAACCCTTTTTTCTATTCTATTGATGATTTATTCAGTTATGTCTATTGATTCAATTGCCATGTCTGAGTAGATCCACTTTAGGTTTAGGGTTTTCTCATAAAGGATGTCTCTGAATGCTAGGTTAATTATCTGTTTAGGATTCACCATCTGAATTAGTTCTTCGCTTAGGTTGTGTTCAAAGCTTGTTCTAGATTAGCTACCTGGAATATAGATCTTAGGATAATTGATTAGGCACGAGAGTGCGATTAATTACCTGATAGAACCTAGGTGAGCAAATTGATTACTCGCAAAGAGATTTGGTTTAATTGATTTGTGAACATATCAAACCTGATATTAAAGCTGATTTAGAATTTAGGATTCGCAAAGAGATTTGGAATTCCTAGGATTTAGATTTAGATAGTTTTCGCAACGAGAGTTGGTTAGCTATATTTTAGTGATTTGAGTTCAAGAACTGCGCTAAATCTGAATCCTGTTAGTTAGTTAGTCTGCATTCATTGATTTCCTGAGAAAAACCCTAGACCTATATTCTTCCAATTGATTTACAACCCTTTTAATTTCTTCATTGTTTTTTTAATTACATTCGTTTGGCTTAGCGTAATTCGACACTATAGAATTTATTGTGCGTTTCTGTGAGTCTTCTGTGGTTCGACCCCTAGCTATACTATTACAACTGCTTTAGTACTTTAGGGTATTAAATTGAGCATATCAGCCTCCAACCACCAAATTTTGTGAAGGATATTCGAAGCTTCCTAGGTCATGTTGGGTTTTACAGGAGGTTTATCAAGGATTTCTCCAATATAGCACGCCCACTCACTGCTTTATTATGCAAGGAGATCAAATTCGATTTCACACCTGAATGTCTTGCAGCCTTTGAGGAGATTAAAAAGGCTTTGGTGAGTGCTCCTATTGTGCAACCTCCTGATTGGAAATTGCCTTTTGAGATCATGAGCAACGCTAGTGATTTTGCTGTTGGATCTGTTCTGGGTCAGAGAAAGGACAAGAAGCTGCACGTCAACTACTATGCCAGCAGGACATTGGATGATGCGCAGAGGAACTACATCACCACAGAGAAGGAACTACTTGCAGTTGTTTTCTCCTTTGAGAAATTTCGATCATACTTGATTGGGAGAAAAGTGATTGTTCATACTGATCATGCTGCTCTCAAATATCTGATGCAGAACAAGGATCTCAAGCCTCGGCTTTGTCGTTGGGTTCTTTTGCTACAAGGTTTTGACATCGAGGTTAAGGACAAGAAAGGAGTATAGAACGGGGTCGCTGACCATCTCTCGAGGATTCAGATCGATGCAGACGTCCCTATTGATGATCAACTACCAGAGGAATCCATTTACTTCATTGAAACCGAGTTTCAAATGGGTTTCGCAGAAACTCAGCAATTCCCACGAATTGCAGGTCTCGGTATCGATCGACACTCCTATGGTGTCGGTCGATACCCGGCGATTTCCGAAACGGTTTTGACTGTTGAACACCTTGGTGTTTCGGACGAGTATCTAGTGGCTGCAGCCGATTATGATCAACCATGGTATGCTGATATCGCCTTACCTCGCTGCAGATGCAGAACCAAAGCACCTCGAGAAGTATAACAAGAAGAAGTTCATGCGCGACATAAGGCGATTCTTTTGGGATGAACCTTACTTGTACAAGCACTGTTCTGATGGTATTTACAGGCGATGCATTGCTGAATCAGAGGTACCTAAGGTGTTGTTTCATTGCCATGAATCCGACTATGCTGGACACTTTGCCATTTTCAAGACAGTGTCCAAGGTTCTTCACGCAGGCTTCTGGTGGCCTACTATGTTTAAGGACGCTCATGCTTTCATTTCGCGGTGCGATTCCTGTCAGAGGAGAGGAAAAATCAGTGAGAGACATGAGATGCCACAGAATTTCATCCTTGAGGTTGAGATTTTTGATTGTTGGGGCATTGATTTTATGGGTCCCTTTCCTTCGTCATATGGAAACAAATACATCTTGGTTGCTGTTGATTATGTGTCTAAGTGGGTTGAAACCATTGCTAGCAGAACCAATGATTCTTTGGTGGTTCTTAAGTTGTTTAAGACCATTATTTTCCCCCGATTTGGAGTACCTCGAATTGTGATAAGTGATGGTGGCTCTCACTTTATCAACAAGATTTTTGAGAGGTTGCTGAAGAAGTATGGTGTGAACCATCGTGTTGCTACTCCTTATCACCCTCAGACCAGTGGACAAGTTGAGGTTTCCAACAGGCAGATCAAAGAGATTCTAGAGAAGACAGTGAATGTTACCAGGAAGGATTGGTCTGTGAAGCTGGATGACGCACTTTGGGCTTACATGACTGCTTTCAAGACACCTCTTGGGACTACACCGTTTCACATGTTGTATGGAAAAACATGCCATCTTCCAGTGGAAATCGAGCACAAGGCAGCATGGGTTACAAAGTTGATGAATTTCGACATCAAGTCTGCCGCTGAGAAGCGATTGATGGAGCTGAATGAGCTCGATGAGATTAGGCATCTTGCCTATGAGAACTCAAAACTGTACAAGGAGAGGACTAAGGCATACCATGACAAGAAGATCATCTCTAGACACTTTGAACCAAATGATCAGGTACTTATGTATAACTCTCGTTTGCATTTGTTTCCTGGTAAATTGCGTTCTCGTTGGTCAGGTCCTTTCACAGTCAAGGAAGTTATACCACATGGTGCGATTGTCCAGACAAATTCTTCAGGCAAAGATTTCACTGTCAATGGACAAAGGGTGAAACACTATTGGGCGAAAGCCGAGATTCCAGAATGACACATAATGCCTTTGGAGGATGCACCCACTGCCTGAATAGCGGTACAGTCAAGCTAATGACATTAAACGAGCGCTTGGTGGGAGGCAACCCACTGGTGAGTTTTGTTTTTGAGTCTTTTTCTTTTTATATTTCGTTTTGTGTTTGTGTCAGGATAACCAAAGAGCAGAAACTCGGAACCGCCCTTGTGTCGATCGATACCCTACTGGTATCGGTCGACACCCTACGCGAATAAGGAAAGTTCATCATGTCGACTTAAGCCTGGTATCGATCGATACCAAGCCGTGTGTCGGTCGACACTCGTGCTCCAGTACGGTAATTTCCTGTTTTTCACAATTCTATTCTGTTCTTTTGTTTTCTGTTACCAACTCTAGGCTAGATAACATTGGGGACAGTGTTGTTCAAGTCTGGGGGAGGTAGTCGCTGACATTGTTTTTGTTTTTCTTAGAGTCAGTCGTTTTTGAGTCAAAATCTGTTTTATTAAGTCAAAATCTGTTGGAGACTGTGATCTTTTTCTTGAATCTATTGATCTGACCTTGCTTCTAAGTGACCATTGTTACAAAATCAGTTCTAGATCGACTAATGAAAAATCCAAAAGCTGACCAGTTAACTAGAAGACACTCATGTTTCCAGCAAAATTATTTAAAGCCTGAGCCAATTTTTGCACTTCATCGATGTGGTTAGTATTCATAGGGCTTGATTCCTCATTCATATCTGACAAAGGAACCCATGTGTTTTAAAGTAATAGTATCTCTCTCCCCTGTTATAAGTTAGAAACATAAGTGCATGAAAAGATAAGATGATTTTCTCCTGAGTAGAGGGTTAGGAAAATTTCCAGCGATCCAATTATTCTACTTGGTGAGGAATGATCACACGAAGGATTGGAAGCGAGGCTAGGGTTTTCCTATGATGCCATTATTCGCCTACATCCTTTGATACATTGAGAGGGAAGAACCGGGGTTTGGTGGCAAACACCATCAATACTCGCGTCTCATACCTTGATGTGTATATGCATATCTAAAAAGAGAACATAATAAAAAATAAGTCTGGGGGAGAAAAAATGATACCAAAAGTGTGAAAAAGGGTGGTTCCTTATCATGATATTGTATGGGAAAGAATCTAGAAGGCTGTTGATGTTAATCACAGCGATGAAACTGGCGAGGAAGGCTTGATTGAATGATGCTGTGAAATAATGTGTGTAGTCTGGGAAGTTGCGAATGTCTACAGAGAAGTACATGGTGGTTAGGTGATATGTGGAGCACTAAGAAAAATGGTCATTGCAATGTTTCAAGAACATGTGAGTCTCTATGTTTTCAAACCTCTTTCTCTGGTTTAATTTTCTGTTTTGCTTGAGGGCAAGCAAATGCTAAGTCTGGGGAAGTTGATATATCATGGTTTTTACCCCGTTTAAGCCATGATATAAATCCGTTTTATAGTCTTTCTACTATTTTGTAGTGTTTTAGAGTCTTTTACAGGTTTTAGCACGTTTGGCGCATAATTGGAGATATTGGAACTTTCTGGAGTATTTTGGATCAAAGCAGAAGGTCGTGTAGCTGAGTACCCGATTTGAAGCCTCAGTGTCGATCGATACTGCCTAGTATCAGTCGATACTCACTACAACAGACACGACCGCCACTTTAATGAAGAATTGAAGAATTACAAAATGGCCCAGAAGACTTTATTATTTACAAGAAGCCCCAAAACGTGATTTATGTTATTTAATAGGATTTTACAGCCACTTTCATGGCTATGCTTTATTTTACTTTGGTTTGGTGAGAGAGCTTTTGAAGGGAGAAAAGTATGAAACTCTGTTCGTCCGAGAGAAGATTTCGAACCCTCTTGTTACTCTTTCTATCTTATTTGATGATTTATTCAAACATGTTTATTACTTCAATTTCCATGTCTGAGTAGATATCTTGTTAGGTTTAGGGTTCTCATAAGGGTTTTCTCTGAATGCTAGGTTAATTAGTTATTAGGATTCACCATCTGAATTAGTTCTTCGCCATAGGTTATTTTCAAAGCTAATTCTAGATTGATCACCTAGAAATTAGATCTTAGGATAATTGATTAGGCACGAGAGTGTGATTAATTACCTGACAGAACCTAGGGTGAGCAAAAAAACTATTCGCAAAGAGATTTGGTTTAGTTTTTTGTGAACAAATCAAACTTGAACTAAAAGCTGGTTTAGACTTTATGATTCGCAAAGAGATTTGGAATTCTAGGATTTAGACTTAGATAGTTTTCGCAACGAGAGTTGGTTAATTATACCTTAGTGATTTGAGTTCAAGAACCGCGCTAAATCTGAATCATGTTAGTTAGTTTATCTGCATTCATTGATATCCTGAGAAATACACTGAACCTATCTTTCTCCAATCGAATTTACAACTGTTTTAATTTACATTCTGCTTTCAATATCATTGATCACTTAGCTTAATTCTCATCTATATAATCTATTGTGTGTTTCTGTGAGTCCTTGTGTTCGACCCCTAATTTACTACAACTACTGCTTTAGTACTTATAGGTTATTAATTTGAGCATATCAAACTCCTTGGCAAAACTATGGTATTAGGAGACATATCTACTGATCTCTCTAAGGAAATCAAGATAATTCAAAGTCGTTTTTCAGATGTTGAAGAAATCATCGACTTTCGTCTTGGATCCAATTTGGTGGAGGCAAAAACTTCTCCGACGGAGCATTGCAATGCTGTAATATTTTTAGAAGAAGAAGAGAATTGTCCAAAGATACTAAGGGATGTGGATAAAAACTCTCAAGCAAGGATTGATCACCGATGCATGATGATAAGGTAAACCGCGAGGATTAGAGGCAAAAGACTACGCGAGGGAACTCCAATTGCTGGTCGGAAAAACCTTTTGAACATGAGGATTGGGAAACTCGCTCAATAAGCAAGGAGATGCTAGATGATTTCCACTCAATGGTGAAGAAAATTTGAGCTCATATCTCGTTTGCTCAAACTTGGAAGAAATATCCCGAAATGAGGGAACTCTATTGGTATAGCAAAGAGGAGAAGTATGAGATCGAAGACTTGTTTGACAAAGCTAGGGAAACATTGTCGAAGACTTGGACCTTGCACAAGCTCGAAGAACCAGGTTGCTTCATCATATCGTGTGAGATTTCGGGTTCCTACTTCAACAATTTTCTCACTACACGAAAAAATGTTTTTTACTACTGCAAAAACAGTCGGAAATCAGTAGCAAAACACCATGTTACGACTGATTACCGACTGATTTCTGCAGTAGGTAAAGGTCTCATCGCTAAAAAAACCAGTAGCAAAATTGCTACTGATTTACGACTGATATTAGGCGGTCACTATTCAGTCGCTAATCAGTAGCAAAATTTTACGACTGATTAGTGACTAAATAGTGACTGAATTTTGCTACTACAGCCGTAGTCGGTAATCAGTCGTAAAATTTAGCTACTGAATTGCGACTGATTACCTACTACTTTAGCTACTGATTTGCTACTGGTTTGTGATTTTTTATAACTGATTTTAGCTATTCAGTAGCAAAATATAGCTACTGATTAGCGACTGATATATTGTTTAAATTAAAAAAAATTCAATTTATTAATATAAATGTAGATTAATTACATATAAAACATTCAAGTTTACAAAAGTAAAGTAAAACAAATAAAGAACAGAAATCCATACACCAAATTTGGGTTTGAAATTACATATAAATGTAGACTAATTACACCAAACAAATAAAAATGTACCATCGCGAAGCTCCAGCCACCGCACCACGTGGTCGTCACTCTATCGCCGGAAGTTCTTAAAAAAAAAAGTAGATTGAGCATTAATTACACTTTCTTGGACGATGATAGAACTAGAGACAAAGAGGTGATGCTTATCAACTACCACACCAAGTCGGCAGAAATCACATACAGTCTTTGCAATTCAAGTACAGCTTATGGAAATATGCTTCAGTAGTTCAGTATGCTCAAATCGACTCTAAGGCTTGCTTGATTTCACCTAGTCGATTACACATGTTTGCACTAATGGGAAAGTAAATAAATAAATAAAATACAAGAGGTTTCGGAAAGTACTCTTGTTCTTCTCTAGCCATGACATTGGGATCCTCATTCTTGATATCGTATGGATACCATTCTGCAACCTTATCACCAAAAAGCTTCTTCCTTAATATCTTATGAGGAGATCTCTGTCCCGTTGGGTTAAGCATATGTCTGAAAATCCTTGCTCTTGCTTCGGTCACCCATGAGTTACTGCTGAAGCTACAAGGCTTTTCAGGCTACCACTAGCCATCTTCCTTGAAACTACCTGTTAAAAGTAAGAAAACACAATGAAACATGATCAATCAAATCAATTTGCAAAATCACACATTGTAGGCTGATAAGTTTAACAAAAGGGCAGAAAACACTTCAACCACTAGACGCAGATACATTATTTAAAGCTAAAATGGTAAATGCCTCATACAAAGGTAAGAACTTGATGCTGAAATACAGTAGTCCCTGCAATTAGGGTTTCTATTAGGTCACTGCGATCAACTCTAAGCAACAAATTTTCATAACGTTAGTCTCTAAAGACAGGAAATTTCGAATTTAAAACTAAGACATCAGCATTAGATCCAGATGAATCTGGGCAAAGTTTCTACAATTTTTTTACGGGCAGAATTGGTGAATACACGAAAACGGAAACTTTTAAGGATCCCTAGATCACATTCATGTCAGAAACGCAATCAAAAAATCATCAAAGAAAACAAAAATAAAGCTTTGAGACATTTCGTTATGAATCCAAAAAAATACTCTTTCAGACATTTCATCGAACACGTTCCATAAGAAACTTGGGAAACAAAAGGACCATTTTCACCATCGGCAATGAGACTACACGTTGAATCTCGATAGAAGAAAAAGAAAAAGAGAGAGAAACTTACCGAGAAAAGAAACAATAGCGAGATGGAGATCTCAGTTTTCTGTCACAGATGAGAACACGGAATCGAATCACTCACCCGTGGCATCGGACAAGATCTGAAAAATCTCTCGCCTGAGACTTCGAGATGCATCTTCCAATCAAAGCCGGTCTCCAAAACAAGCTCCACTGTGGATCCGGAAAGCTCTGTCACTGCTAGGATTGACGAAGAAGGGAACGATTCAGAGGAGAAAAACAGGACGAGGGTGAAAAGAGATCTCGAAAAAGCAAGAAACAAAGACCGGTTCTGCGTCACGCGCGTGGTGGCGTCAGCGACGGAGAAAGGGAAGCTCAAAGCGGATAGATCTAGAAACTCACTCCAGGGATGAGCAGCGATGGAGATCAACTGTGCGGTTTCTTTGAAGCCTGAAATCACTTTATTCGCCATTGTTGCTCTGGATTCCAGAAAACTTCTTAAACCCTAGATCCTTTCGAGTGCGACTAGTTTGTGAGATGAAAGGAGGAGCAAGTCAAACTGATTCATGCGTTGGATTGAATAAAAAGAATAAAAAAGAGGTGGAAGATTTGGGTGTGTTGGATTGAATCTTATAACGGTGGAAAAGCATGATCCTAGTCTTTATTGAGTAACCAATGAGAAATCAAGAAAAAAAGATTAAGAAGAATATTTTTTTTGTTGTTGTTAAATTGATTACGAAGATTACAAGAAATTGAAAACTACAAGATCGAACCAAACAGATTTTTGAAAGGTATAAGAAAATGCAGTGGAGATTTAGGTTCAATGGATAGTGTAAGAGTTTTATTTGTATATTATTTGTAATTGTTTATTTTTTGTATATTATTTGATGATTAAGGGTTAGAGGTTTAGGGTTAAGGGTTAGAGGTTTAGGGTTAAGGGTTAAGGGTTTGTGTTTGGGGTTTAGAATTTAGGATTTATGAAATTTTAAAAAAATTGTAAATGTTTATTTTTTGTATATTATTTGAAGATTAATGGTTAGAGGTTCATGGTTTGTGTTTGAGGTTTAGAATTTAGGATTTATAAAATGATTATATTTTTTAAAAATTGTAAATGTTTAATTTTTGTATATTATTTGATGATTAAGGGTTAGAGGTTTAGGGTTAAGGGTTAAAGGTTTACGGTTAATGATTAGAGGTTTAGGGTTAAGGGTTTAGAATTTAGGATTTCTAAAATGATTATATTTAAAAAAAATTTTAAAAGTTTAATTTTTGTATATTATTTGATATTTATGTGTAAGATCTAGTTTACAATTTGAGATTTAAAGTTTATGATTAAGGAAACCTTTTTTATTTTGATGTCGATCAATTAGATTGCAAATACTGTTTATAGCTGTTGGATTTTTTGAAAAAAATTTGAAATTTTTTTTTTGTGAAAGTTAGAACCAAATAAAATCAATCTCAAAAATTTTATATGTATTAGTTAAATCTATCAATTTTCAGATAAAATGTTATTTGTATATTATTTGTAACTGTTGCACTACAAGAAAACTGCCATTTTACAACTAACGGAATCGTCGTAAATTGGTTGTAAAACATGGTTTACGACGGATTAGCGACGAATAACAATTCGTCGTAATATGATCGTCGTTAATCGGAAATCGTCATAAATTGGTCGTAACATTAAGGAGGACTAAAAATCGTCGTAAAATCGTCGTATATTATTCGTCGTAAAATCGATGTAAATTTACATCGATTTTACGACGAATACATTACATCGATTTTACATCGAAACATTACATCGATTTTACATCGAATTATACAATTTTTTCTTCGACAATCCGTCGTCAATTCGTCGTAATAGGATGAAACATTACATCGATTTTACATCGAATTATACAATTTTTGTTTTGACAATTCGTCGTAAATTCGTCGTAATAGGTAGCTGTAAATGCGTTGGTAAATCAATGTAAAATATTCGATGTAAATTCGTCGTAAATTATTGAACAATGTAAAATCGATGTAAATGTTGAGTCGATGTAAACTCGATGTAATACATATATATATATAATATATTATTTCTTTTTTCAATTAAAATTAAAAAAATAATTAATAAAATTATATTTATAAATTAAAATTTTATAAATCTATTCAAAATATAAAATAAAATTTAAAATACAAAATAAAATTCTTAATATAAACTATTCGGGAGCCGTCGCGGATCTAACCGATCTAAAGAATCATGCCCCGGCGACTGCAAAATATCTTCGACAGTCAATCCCGCATACAACAACGGCGGTCGAGCACCTGCTTCTGGAGGCGGCGGTGGTTCAGAAAAAGAATCCGGAACAGCGGACGGTGTCGCAGAAGATGACGGGAGTTGCGAATTAACACTCGGTCCCGTCTCGAGAAACTGTCGATAGTATGTCTTACGTGGCGCCATATCTAAACAAATATTTAAAAATAGCTCAATTCCAATATAATATAATTCCATTCCTAACTAATAAGTCCAATCCTAACTAATAAAAATTACAATCCTAACTAACAATTCAAAATCCTCACAAACAATAATATAATTTAAAAAACCAAAAAATAAAATTTTTACCTTTTTCGTAGGTACAGAGAGGTGAGAGCGTTTTAGAGAGAGAGTGAGTTTGTGTGAGATTGTGAGGGAGGAAAAATCTGGTCACATAAAATCGTCGTAATATTAAAACCGAAAATTCAACCTATCGGAATTTTTCACCCACGCGGTAAATTAAATATTTCAATTTCCAACGAAATTACGACGGATTCGTCGTAAAATCGTTGTAATTTTTACAACGAATCTACGACGAATCCGTTGTAAAAAATTAAATCTATACCCTAAACCCTAAATCGCAATACACATATCCTGTAAGTAAGAACGAAGTATATTTGTGCATCTAATACTTCTAATATTTAACAACAGATTCAATAACGACGATTGAATCTATTTCGTCACCGATTTCCTTATCTTACATAATAATGTATAGCATTCGTTCTTATAAGTATATATTCGTAACATGCATGACTTAAATAATGTAAATAATTTTTTAAAAACTTAAACTTGTTTATACTATTATTAGAACTTACGTAAAACAAGATATAAGATAAAAAAACTAAACATGTAAATCAAACCCTAAACCCTAAATTTTAAGTATTACAACGAAATTACGACGGATTCGTTGTAATAGATTAAATCTATACCCTAAACCCTAAATTACAATACACATATCCTGGAAGTAAGAACGAACTATATTTGTGCATCTAATACTTCTAATATTTAACAACAGATTCAATAACGACGATTGAATCTATATCGTCACCGATTTCCTTATCTTACATAATAATGTATAGCATTCGTTCTTATAAGTATATATTCGTAACATGCATGACTTAAATAATGTAAATAATTTTGTAAAAACTTAAACTTGTTTATACTATGATTAGAACTTACGTAAAACTAGATATAAGATAAAAAAACTAAACATGTAAATCAAACCCTAACCCTAAATTTTAAGTATTACAACGAAATTATGACGGATTCGTCGTAAAATCGTTGTAATTTTTACAATGAATTTACGACGAATCCGTCGTAATTTCGTTGTAATTTTTACAACGAATTTACGACGAATCCGTCGTAATTTCGTTGTAATAGATTAAATCTATACCCTAAACCCTAAATAACAATACACATATCATGGAAGTAAGAACGAAGTATACTTGTGCATCTAATACTTCTAATATTTAACAACAGATTCAATAACGACGATTGAATCTATATCGTCGTCGATTTCCTTATCTTACATAATAATGTATAGCATTCGTTCTTATAAGTATATATTCGTAACATGGATGACTTAAATCATGTAAATGATTTTGTAAAAACTTAAACTTGTTTATACTATGATTAGAACTTACGTAAAACAAGATATAAGATAAAAAAAAAATCAAACATTTAAATCAAACCCTATACCCTAAATTTTAAGTATTACAACGAAATTACGACGGATTCGTCGTAAAATCGTTGTAATTTTTACAACGAATTTACGACGGATTCGTCGTAAAATCGTTGTAATTTTTACAACGAATTTACGACGGATTCGTCGTAAAATCGTTGTAATTTTTACAACGAATTTACGACGAATCCATCGTAATTTCGTTGTAATAGATTAAATCTATATCCTAAACCCTTAATCACAATACACATATCTTGGAAGTAAGAACGAAGTATATTTGTGCATCTAATACCTTTAATATTTAACAACAGATTCAACAACGACGATTATACGATGGATTATCATGTTTATACTATGATTAGAAGTTATTTAAAACATGATATACGTTGATAAACCAAACATTTAAATTAAAACTAAATCGTCGTAGTTTTACGACGATGTTACAACGTAAATAGTGACATCGGTATCACGACGATTTCACGTCGACTCTGAGAATTTGGTAAAACACGGTTTCTTATAGGTCACCTAATTATTTACATCAAATATTTTCGACGTAATTTCGTCGTATATTCGATGTAAAATCATTGTAATGATATTCGATGTAAAACCGTTGTAAATTTTCGTTGCAAATCCGTTGGTAATTTCTAGAAAATTTCTATAAATACCTTCCACACCTTCAATGGTAACTCAAAAAAAACAATACACACTAAATATATACATATCCACATTTCCTTGGGTTCTTATGCTGATCATTGTGTTCCCACTTCTTGATGATCTTGCCAACAAAGAATCATGTGGGATCTTGTTTTCATGTAAAGACAGTCTTCATTACTACCATAGGTGAATGATTCATAGAATTGGACATCTATGTAAATCGTAATATAAGGATGTCCAATTCTATGTATCTTTCACTTATGGTGGTTGGTATTTATGAATGTAGAAAACTAGACCCCCAGAGTTCTTTGTTGGCCAGATCATCAGAAGTGGGAATACAACGGTCTGCTCCTTAACCCAAGACGACATTACGACGATATTACGTCGTAATATCAACGTAATATGCAGAAGCCATAATCGTCGTAATATCGATGTAAAGTTACATCGATATTACGACGATTTATATTGTCGTCGTAATGTCGTCGTAAAATGGTCATAATTTTACATCGATATTACGACGACATATATTTACGACGATTTTACATCGAACACATATTTCGTCGTAATGTCGTCGTAATGTCGATGTAAAGTTACATCGATTTAAAACGGTCGTAAAATTTCGTTGGAAATTGACAGTTTTCTTGTAGTGTTGGATTTTTTGTATATTATTTGATGTTTATGTATAAGATCTAGTTTATAATTTAAGATTTAGAGTTTATGATTAAGGGTTAGAGGTTTAGGGTTTGTGGTTGGGGTTTAGAATTTATGATTTATAAAATGAATATATTTGAAATTTTTAGATTTATAACTACTTTTTGCCACTGTTTTGCTACTGATTTGCTACTGTTCTACGACCCACCGAATTCAGTAGCAAATCAGTCGCTGAAATTACTACTGATTAGTTACTGCATGTTTCCGACTACAATTCAATCACTAATCAGTCGTAAAACGGCTACTAATTAACTACTGAAATTTTTAGTCACTAAATACCTACTAATGTGCGACTGTTTGAAAATAGTCACAAATCAGTCAGAAATCAGTAGCGAAACAGTCGGTAAATTTACCGACTACCTAATCAGTAGCAAAAACCCTGTTTTGGTGTAGTGTCTATGCGATTCGGGAGCCAGTGTGAACCTTATGTCGGAATCAATTGCAAGGTGTTTGAGAATCAACACCATGAAGCCTTCAAGGATGAGAAATGGACATGCAGATGGTTCAAATACCACGACAGTTGGCATGATTGAGAATCTTTCTCTCCAGTTTGGGAATTGCATCGTTCCGGTCGATTTTCAAGTAGCAAAGATGCATGGTTCGCCAGCTGACCCTCGGAATACATTTCTTAGCAACACTGGGAGATATCATGGATTGGACAAATAGGAGGATGTATCTTGCAATGCAAACATCGACAAAGAGATATTATACTTAGCATCACCTCCCGGTTTTCCCTCAAGACGCATTCGTTACACAATCACAAATGTGAAAGGAGATGCGGCAAAGGATGATTTTGATGATTCTTTGAGCATGGATGAAGATACATAGGTCCTTAGATGGAGATCAAAACGTGCTAAGGATGATGTTGATTCTGAAACTCACACAAGGGGGCAAAACAGTAAACTCAATGGATCGAATCTCGTTTATTAGATCAAACTCGCCAAAGTAAAAAACGGGTTGAGTCGAGAGACTTTTATCGGTAAAGGAGAACTAGAAGAATAAAAGCTATGAAGTTGGAGCTCTTAGTCTCTTAGGTCTCGTGAATGAGTTATGGGATGAATATTATGAATGAGGAGCCCTCCTATTTATAAGGTTATGAGCTAGTTAAAAACAGGATGATTTCTTTTTCGTAGTTCAATCAGGAAAAGGATAACTTCCTTTTTCCTAGTTCCATTAGGAAAAAGATAACTTCCTTTTTCCTAGTCCATTAGAAAAAGGAAGATTTCCTAAAATTCCTCCAAGATCGGGAAATAATCCGCGAACGCCGTTGACGAGCTCGGGCCTTGATGGGCTTGAGAATTCGGTAGTTGGGCTGATCTTAATTCAAACCGGGTTAAACTGGAGAGTGCTAAACTCACCACCAACAATAAGCCCCCCCCCCTCAGTTCGGCGAAGGAGTTCGGCGAAGTTCATGTATAATTCTTTAGCTCGGTTTGAATTAAGATCAACATCTTGTCTTGATGTCTTGAAAATCTTGTCCTCAGCGGAGTTCAGCAGCTTCTGCGAGGCTTGATCCATTTGGGAATGATGAAAGCTCAGCTTTTTGTACATTGTCGAGTTCGATCGTAGTGCGAACTGAATAGTTCGGCTTATATTACTTCGTCGATTCCAACTGTAGTACAAACTGAAGAGTTCGGCTTAAGGATTTTTGGAAGCGAAATTTGTTTATTAATCTGCGTAAGGTCGTAAAATGATACGATCCTCTCGAGTCCTCTACGTACCAAATTGGTGCTGTACATAATACGGTCTTAGCCGGGGTACGTCAGGTGACCTTGGTTTTCGATCAATTCGTGATCGGCGATCGCTGAGGATCGGCTTACAGATTTACGATTGTTGAGAAATCGGCTAATAAAATTGCGATTTTTGAGAAATCGGCTTAATAAACTGTGATTGTTGAGAAATCGACTTAATTTGCGAGAGTGTGTCGTTCGACTTCACCCCGAGAGCTTAGCATGAGACTACGAAGGTGTGCTCATCTCAAGATACTTCGGGTCCCCAGATCGAATTGGAATGTGCGAGTTCGGTACGGCTTATGTAGCTCGGATGAGCTAAGAACAAATTTCAGTGCGGGTCTTATTCCCGGCTTATGCGAGAAGGACCTCAGCTTTTTAACATTTGCATCCCTGAGGAGTGCTATCGATCGCCTGGCCAGGACGTCGATGTGTGAAACCACGATGATTTTAAGTGCAAACTACGGAGTTTGGCTTATATTACTTAGTCCTTTCAATTTGTCATGCGAACTGTAGAGTTCGGAGAACTGCGATATTTCGACTTTCGTTTCTTAGTCGTTTCAGACTGTTATGCGAACTGAAGATTTCGGCGAACTGCGATAGTTCGGCTTTCGTAACTTAGTCGTTTTAGACTGTTATGCGAACTGAAGAGTTCGGCGAACTGCGATAGTTCGACTTTCGTTACTTAGGTGTTTCAGACTGTTATGCGAACTGAAGAGTTCGGCGAAATGCGATAGTTCGGCTTGGGAAAATACGAATTGTTTGAGTTCGGCGAACTGCGATAGTTCGGCTTATAGGAGTCGAATTTTTTATATAATAATCATAGGTGGACCCGTGGTGGGTTGCCTACGTATCCCCGAAAGGGATCAAGCCATTCGTAGTTCATACTGATGATGAAAACGAGCTCGGAGAGCGTGAGGGAGTAGTAGCTCGGTGAGCTTCCTTTTTTTTTTTTTTTTTTGATCGGACGCCGAGCTAGTAATTGTGCTTGAGGGCATATTGTTGATCTATGGCTGCTTTTTCTTCCTCCTCGAGGATGTATGTATGTGACTTATGCAGGGCATCTTCTAAGGTCTGAGGTCGATTACGATGGATTTCTTTGTGAAAAGCTTATTGATACCATGTTGCTTTGTAGAGGGTCTCGATCGCGGCATCATCATCAATGGTACAATGAGTTACCACTGACTTGAATAGGTCCATAAATTCTCTCAAAGGTTCGGTATGTCCTTGTTCGAGGGTCCATAGTTCGGCTTTCTTTGTCTTCCTCTTGATGAACATCGTGAAGCGTTTGAGGAATTTTGTCATGAGTTCGGTGTAATTGTTGACCGAGTTTGCTTCGAGTTGTGAGAACCAATCGAGTGCAGTTCCGCCAAGATTCTCCACAAAGAGCTGGCACTTTGTAGCATCTTTTTCCTCCTCGGATTGGAGTTGGAAGCGGTTCATCATAATTCCGAACGAGGTCATGAAGTGGCAAGGGTCGGAGTTTCCTTCGTATTGTGTGATCTAGATCTTCTCCAGACGCCGGACTGGTGTGTTGAGGACTCGGGGCGTGAATGGAGTTTTCTGAGTCTCTTGAATCACGCGGTCGATCTCGGGTGTCGAGCTGGTGGCTTGGTGGAATTTGGACCTCATCTCTTGAAGTTGAGGTTTGACGCTGTCGAGTTCGTGATCCATGGACATCTGTTTGCCAGTTGATCCGGGGGCTAAGAAGAGGGTTCGGCGGAGCTCGGCGAGCGTTTCTTCACTAGGTTGGAGGGGCGTCCACCCGAACTCTGTGAGGCGATCACTGAATTCTTTTTGAGTAGCGAGAAGGGAGTCAAACATTTTGTCATTTCTTTTGGTGCTTTCAGCGAGCTGCGTAGTCAGGTTTTGCAGTAAGGCGGTCAGATCTCCAGAGACCGGGGTCGCGACGACATGGACCATTCCTGGTGGAGTCAGGGCTGGTGTGCCGTCATTCCCGTTGGGCGAGTTCCGACCGTCCAAGGTGTTATCGTCAGTTCCGTTGTTGAGTGCCGGGTTGATCGGAGATTCGACCATAGCTAAGTCGAGATCCGAGAGTTTATTGTTTTGTTTAGAAAAGATCGTCCCCACAGACGGCAATGATTGTTGATTCTGAAAATCACACAAGGGGGCAAAACAGTAAACTCAATGGATCGAATCTCGTTTATTAGATCAAACTCGGCAAATTACAAAACGGGTTAAGTCGAGAGACTTTTATCGGTAAAGGAGAACTAGAAAAAATAAAAGCTATGAAGTTGGACCTCTTAGTCTCTTAGGTCTCCTATTTATGAATGGGATGAATATTACCAATGAGGAGCCCTCCTATTTATAAGGTTTCGAGCTAGCTAAAAACATGATGATTTCTTTTTTCTAGTTCCATCAGGAAAAGGATAACTTCCTTTTTCCTAGTTTCATTGGGAAAAAAATAACTTCCTTTTTCCTAGTTCCATTAGAAAAAGGAAGATTTCCTAAAATTCCTCCGAGATCGGGAAATATTCAACGAACGCTGTGGATGAGCTCGGGCCTTGATGGGCTTGAGAAGTCGGTTATTGGGCTGATCTTAATTACAACCGGGTTAAACCAGGGAGTGCTAAACTCACCACCAACAGTTGACACGAGCCCCTTAAATCCAACATCAAACTAGAACACACAAGGAGTTGAGCTATAAGACTGTGTGGGAGGCAATCCACAATTTATTTTATACTTAAGTTTGTTTTAATTTTTATGAACTTATTATTGGTTTATTTATTCACCCAATATTTTTCAGAATTTTTAAATGTTTATAAAAATAGATAAAATCGATGGCATAAGCTCGGGTCATGGAGGATCGGCCCAGAGCTTCTCCATTACGTGGCCGATCCTGGGCATATCTCACTTACCAGCTCGAGGCGCAACCCCGACCAAAATCCCGGCCCAATTCTCCCACCCGGTCCTGAGGCATTTTTGAGGCGCATTATTTGGTATTCAATTGGGCGAGATTTTCATCCAATGTCTTCACCCCGAGCTTCGCCACAATGTTTTTCCTACCTCATTTTACACCAAAAATGATCAGTGGAAGACTTTTTAGGCCATGTTATGATGCACCCAAGGCTCGAGCACCTCCACATAACAAGATAAGGGCATCATAAACATGCCAATCTCTTTGGGCGAGATCCGTAACAAAATTTTTGAAGGTAAGTTCTACTCCTTCTTGGTTTCATTAAAAACAGTATTTAAACAAAAAATTTCAATTGACATAAACTAAACACAATATTTTAAGTGCATTCTTATGATTTTTTGTATTTATCTATAACTTCTTTATGAGAAATTTTTATCGATAAGAACTTTGTACTTTGAATTTGCTAGTTTTAGCTCATTAAATTTGTTTTTTTATGAATGAATGGCACAACTTAGAAACAAATCCTTATTTTTTTGTTTTTCATTTGTTTTCACTTAGATTGGATTGTTTTAACATGCATTAAGATTCAATTCCTTTCTTATGATTTATCTTTAAGCTCTCTTGGATTTAGAAATTGATACTCATCATTTGAGAGATATTGTTTCTAGAGCACATTAACAAATGACTACAAGTGTTTTGCAAGGATTTTTGAAAGCTTGACATGATATGTAGCTAGACGTTTTGTTGTGGACGCACAATCCAAATCGTCTAAGGAGATATCCAAATCCATTTCAAGGAGATGCTTACCAAAGACGTGACGCCGAGGAGACCTAACAACGGTGATGAAACATATGGGTCAGCACATCATTCTTGCTGGATAAGAAGTCAAGTTGGTCGAGCCAAATTGAAAAAGAACACAAGGACCTTCACGAACCGTCTAACCGACCACCCGAGGAGCCAATTTACCGACCAGCCACCAACGGTACGTCCAACTGCTCTTAAACTATATCACCTAACATAAAAAGTGTTGTTGGTCGACATATTTTCAGTATGGTTCGAGACATTCTTCATGGATTAATCCCTGGTCGAACGCCCACCTTATGGTCGACCATATCAACCATGGTCGACCATATCAACCATTCTCAACCATAGACCACGCCGGAGTGAAGATTCACAGACTAATCATACCTAAGAAATCTTTTTTTCGAGCCACTTTACCCCTTGTTCAATATAAATACTAAATTGGTCGAGAACCTCATCCTCGGTAAGTCGAAAACCCGACGTTTATGACGTTTTGTCCAACCACGGTACCATCTTTCTATCTTTATCTTCTTACTTCATTTTCTATTTTATTTACCCCTTAATTTGATTTGCTTTCACACCGGGATGGTGCAAAGTAAGTCTGAGGGGATTATGTCGTTTACTAATACGTTTTTCGTTTTATCTTAATCTTTTTATTTTTCTCGAGTCATTTTATTGAGTCAAAATTTAGTCGGGAACAATGGGTTTTTCAAGGAACTAACCAAGTTTTACTAATGATCTAGTGACCATGATGGCAGTTATTGACTGCAGATTTGCCTGAACAGAAAGGCCATAAGTGGATCAACCTACCAATATAGTCACATCTCTTGAGAATATGAAAGATCCAGCGCTGACTCCTCTGTTAAATAAAATTTAATTTTCTGATTTTGGGGCTTGGTATACATCGAGCAAGATTCTTCATTCAGACCTGACAAGACAAGTCTACGTGAAAAGTACGTTTTATCTCTCTCTTCCCTTCAATTAAGAACTTCAATGCAAAAGGAAAAAGATATGAGTGGCAGGGAAGTGAACCGTGAAGAGAAGGCCAAAATCGGTCGATGCAACACCATCCGAGGAAGCAGAATCGACCGATGCAAGGAGTGCATCGGTCGATGCGTGCTGGTCCGAGAAACCGAAATCGATCGATGCACGCCACCCCGAAGGACTGAAATAGACTGATACAAGGAGTGCATCGGTCGATGCAAGCCTGCCCGAAGGACTGAAATCGACATATGCAAGGAGTGCATCGGTCGATGCGAGCTTGCCCGAAGAACTGAAATCGACCAGTGCATCGGTTGATGCGTGCCTGCGAGAAAAAAGGAAATTTCTGAATTTCTTGTTTGGCCCGGAAACTGCCTGTTTTGACCTAATTCGATTTAGGGCCTATATATACTCTATTTTTAGCCTCTTTGACGGCTACTCTTTATTTTTCTATTCAGACTTTTGCTCTTGATCATTGTAAGCTTTGGAGAAGAATCTCTGCATCTATTGAGAAGAACTCTAAACCCTTTCTCTCTTTTTATATTATGAGTTTTTCATCTACTTGCTTGTTTTCTGTTACCATGTCTGAGTAGTTCCATAGTTAGGTTTAGGGTTTCGAAGGGATCCATGAATCATTGAATTAGAAACAAATAGGGATTTATCTTTTGTGGTTTTCGCTTATTGTTGTGTTCATTGCTTAGGCTTGAGCTAACCGCTAGGTCTATGAACTAGAGTGCGGCTTGCCCAATGAGCACGACAGTGGATTAGGGTACAGTGAATCTATGAGTGCGACAGTGGATTAGGTTGCATAGAAAGAACATAAGCGAGCGAATCGTCCTTAGCCTACGAGAGTTGATTCTAAGGCGATTCGTGAACGTATTGAACCCGCTCCTTAATGCTGACCTAGAATTCTATGAGCACGATAGTGGATTGGTTAATATTTATGTTTGAGTTTGAAACTTGTGTTAAATTATTCCCTGAATAGTTGTATGATTCGTGATCTCTGGATTCCTAAGAACAACCCTTGACCTAACGTTTTCCCTAATTTGAATTTACATCTTTTAAATTGAGTTCGTTACTCTTTCCAAAACCAAATATAATATTTACTTAGCTTAGTTTCATCTCGTGAGAATTGTAGTGTAACCGTGGTCTCCGTGGATTCAATCCTAAAGTACTACATTGACAACCGTTATGATTGCGGTAGTGTGAGCTTTAGTTATTAATTGACTGAGTAGTAAAACACCTAAATCAGTGTTCCAAAGGATATGTAAGTTCTCTGGTTTTCAAACCTCTTTTATATTCGTAGTTTCCTTGTTTTGCTTGAGGACAAGCAAAAGCTAAGTTTGGGGGAGTTGACATACCTATATTTTACATGATTTTTATATGGTTTTTAATATATTATCTAAGTATGCGTATGCAGTTTTATGGATTTATAGGTGTCTTGGGCCGGGCTACGACTTCGCCATCGAGCGTCATGAGGATGTATTAGATTATGGTAAGTCTTGTCTTGATTTTGGTGTGGTGTGTTTGTGTGGTCACACATTCTGTTGGAGTTGTCAGCTCGAGTCACACCGACCCGTGACTTGTAACAAAGCTTCTCTTTGGTGGAATCGTGTCTTGAATGTACTAAAGAGCATTTCTTGGGTCGCTAAAAATACCAAATGTTGTCCTTGTTGCAACAGTTTAGTGCAGCTAAATGGTGACCCTGATTTGAGACTTATAACTTGTATCTTCAGGTTCTCTCTCTTTCTCTCGCTCTCTCTCTCTCTATATTAAAATCATATATTTCTTTTTTAAATCAAGACTCATTTATGTTTCACTTTTATGCAAGCAGTTGTAGCTTTTGTTGGCGCTACTTTCGATCAGAAGAAGAGCACAACAGGAAACAGAAGTGTGTTGAAGTAGCTGTTCTACCATAAAAAAATCATGAAAAGGCGGATCCTTCACGTACATTCACTCAAACTGATTACTTGATTTTGTGGGATTCAGCTAATGCAGACTTAGAGAAATACAAGTCTGATCTAAAATCCATGGAGGAGAATGGCATTCCAAGACTAATGGATGACTTCGGTTTAACCGACGGAGACATTAGGGCTCTACGAGAAGCATTTGTGCTAATAATTCAATGCATGCTCGTCCTGAAATGGAGTTGTGTGTTTGACTAATTCATAACCGATTACCATAGCACGAAGAAGCAGTATGTGGATTACCTGCGGAAAGAAGCTACCACAAATATTCTTAAGCACAAAGGGACTCTAGAGGAGGTGATGAATCTAGCCATCTCAGGTGGAGATATCACTTTCTTCAAGCACAAATTGGAAACCACCACAGCAGAAACATGTAACTACTTCCATGACTTTGTCTAGAATCTTGAAGATGGTCCCTCTTAAAACAAAAGAGAAGCTACATAAAACCAGAAAATAGATCAATCACCTATGACACATGTCCCTCTTACTCATCATTCTCAAATTTCCAAGGATTAGTTTCTCCTTGAAGCGCTAATGGACTGTTTGGGACTTGTTGATGAGCACTTGGGACATTTGCAGTGTTGTTGTTATCAAAAGCCACATTAGGATGAGGAGGAAGAAGAAGAGAATCAAGAGGGACAAAGCACATCTTACACTGTTTATCAGACCAGCGGTTCTGAAACATGCAGCGATCACATAATCAGTATATGACCGATGCATTCTTATAAGAATCAACCTTAACTTTAGGCAAACCATCTTCAAGATTCTTGACAAAGTCATGGAAGTAGTTACCAGTTTCGGTTGTGGTGGTTTCCAATTTGTGCTTGAAGAAAGTGATATCTCCACCTGAGATGGCTGGATTCATCAACTCATGTAGAGTCCCTTTGTACTTGAGAAGATTTGTGGTAGCTTCTTTCCGCATGTAATCCACATACTGCTTCTTCGCGCTATGGTAATCGGTTATGAAATAGTCAAACATACATCTCCATTTTAGGACGAACCTGCATTGAATGATTAGCACCAATGCTTCTCGTAGAGCCCTAATGTCTCGGTCGGTTAAACTGAAGTCAGCTGTTACTCTTGGAATGCCATTCTCCTCCATGGCTTATATATCAGGCTTGGATTTCTCCAAGTCTTCATGAGCTGACTCCCACAGACAAGAGTAATAAGTTTGAGTGAATGTATGCGAAGGATCTGCCTTTTAATGAATTTTTTATGGTGGAACAACGACTTCGACACACTTCCATTTCTTGTTGTGCTCTTCTTTTGATCGAAAGCAGCGCCAACAAAATCTACAACTGCTTGCATAACACTGAAACATAAATGAGTCTTGATTTTTTTTAAAAAATCTGATTTTAACAGAGAGAGGGAGGGAGAGAGAGAGAGAGAGAGAGAGAGAGAGAGAGAGAGAGAGAGAGAAGCGAACCTGCATATACAAGTTATAAGTCTCAAATCAGGGTCACCATTTAACTGCACGGGACTGTTGCAACAAGGACAACATTTGGTATTTTTAGCGACTCAAGCAATGCTCTTTAGTACATCCAAGAAATGATTCTACCAAAGAGAAGCTTTGTTGCAAGTCACGGGGCGGTATGACTCGAGCTGGCTACTCCAACAGAATGTGTGACCACACAAACACACCACAAAAAATAAGACAAGACTCACCATCTTCTAATACATCCTTATGAAGCTCGATGGCGAAGTCGCAGCCTGACCCTGGACGAGCCAAGCACCTAAAGTTTAGGATAAGTGGATTTCTCCAACTGGGCAGCGCAGATGCATCAAAAGTTTCATGTTCGTTGAATGCCTTACAGGGTATTAATTGAGATGAAATTTGGAGCCACGAAATCATTTTGAGTTAAATTTCATTTAGAAGATGGTGAGTCTTGTCTTGATTTTGGTGTGGTGTGGTGTGTTTGTGTGGTCACACATTCTGTTGGAATTGCCAGCTCGAGTCACACCGACCCGTAACTTGCAACAAAGCTTCTTTTTGGTTGAATCACGTCTTGGATGTACTAAGAGCGTTGCTTGGGTCGCTAAAAATACCAAATGTTTTCCTCGTTGCAACAGTCATGTGCATCTAAATGGTGGCCCTAATTTGAGACTTATAACTTGTATATGCAGGTTCGCTTCTCTCTCTCTCTATATATATATATATATATATATATATTAAAATCAGATTTTTTTTAAAATCAAGACTCATTTATGTTTCACTATTATGCAATCAGTTGTAGCTTTTGTTGGCGTAGCTTTCGATCAGAAGAAGACCACAACATGAAATAGAAGTGTATTGAAGTCGCTGTTCCACCATAAAAAAATCATGAAAAGGCGGATCCTTCGCATACGTTCACTCAAACTCATTACTTGAGATTGTGGGAGTCAGCTCATGAAGACTTGGAGAAATTCAAGTCTGATCTAAAAGCCATGGAGAAGAATGGCATTCCAAGAGTAACATATAACCGACAGAGACATTCAGGCTCTACGAGAAGCATTGGTGCTAATCATTTAATGCAAGCTCGTCCTGAAATGGAGTTGTGTGTTTGACTATTTCATAACCGATTACCACAGCGCGAAGAAGTGATATGTGGATTACATGCGGAAAGAAGCTACCACAAATCTTCTCAATCACAAAGGGACTCTAGAGGAGGTGATGAATCTAGCCATCTCAGGTGGAGATATCACTTTCTTCAAGCACAAATTGGAAAGCACCACAGCAGAAACTGGTAACTACTTCCATGAATTTGTCAAGAATCTTGAAGATGGTTTGCCTGAAGTAAGGTTGATTATTATGAGAATGCACCGGTCATATACTGGTTCTGTGATCGCTGCATGTTTCAGAACTGTTGGTATAATAAAAAGTGTAAGATGTTATGTGTCCCTCTTGATTCTCTTCTTCCTCCTCCTCATCTTATTGTGGCTTTTGATAACAACAACACTGCAAATGTCTCAAGTGATCATCAACAAGTCCCAAACAATCCATTTGGGCATCAAGGAGAAACTAATCCTTGGAAATTTGAGAATGATGAGTAAGAGGGACATGTGTTATAAGTGATTGATCTATTTTCTAGTTTTATGTAGCTTCTCATTTCTTGTTTTGCTTTGGTTGTTTCATGATTCTCTTTTGTTTTTTCTTTTCGCTTTGTAAGGTGTTGAAACATCATCCATCAGTATCATAAGTGCTTTGTTAGTTTTCTTGCACAAGAGACTAATAAACACATTTGCTTGTTTGCCTTTACATTTACATCTTCGAGGAAGAAGCGGAGAGTGAATGAGTTAGACGCAAATGTAAAGTCAAACAAGCAAATGTGTTTCTTAGTCGCGTGTGAAAAAAACAAAAAAGCACTTATGATACTGATGGATGATGTTTCAACACCTTACAAACCGAAAGGAAAACACAAAAGAGAATCATACAACATCCATAGCAAAACAAGAAATGAGAACCTACATAAAACCAGAAAACAAATAAATCACTTATGACACTTGTCCCTCTTACTCATCATTCTCAAATTTCCATGGATTAGTTTCTCCTTGATGCGAAAATTGATTATTTGGGACTTTGATGAGCACTTAAGACACTTGGAGTGTTGTTGTTATCAAAAGCCACATTAGGATGAGGAGGAAGAATAGAATCAAGAGGGACAAAGCACATCTTACATTGTTTATCAGACCAGCGGTTCTAAAACATGCAGCGATCACATAACCAGTATTTGACCGATGCATTCTCATAAGAATCAACCTTAATTTTAGGCAAACCACCTTCAAGATTCTTTAAAAATTCATGGAAGTAGTTACCAGTTTCTGTTGTGGTGTTTTCCAAATTGTGCTTGAAGAAAGTGATATCTCCACCTGAGATGGCTAGATTCATCACCTCCTCTAGATTCCCTTTGTACTTGAGAAGATTTGTGGGAGATGTTTTCCGCAGGTATGATGAAGGACTTTTTCAAGTTTCGAGATCAATTACTCGATATACTATTGCTAGTATAAGAGGTTCAATCCAATGGGAAAGATTCCAAAGCAACAAGAATGCAAGGCACTTCTTAAGTTAAGCAAAATAAGCAAGAGTTGTTGTTTAACTAGTGAACTAAGCAACTTAAAATAAGAACAAGAAATAGCAAACTAAACAAGTTGTAATGCAAGAAATATAAACGAATTCAAAGATGAGATAATCGAATTAAGATGAACCAAGACTAATTCCTGATGCTCAATGAACAAACAAAGCTATCCCTAGGCAATAATCTCTAAGTGTGACTAATCCTCTCGCAAGGCATTAATTACCATGCTAATTACTAATCCAAGATCAAACTCTCATTTGTGAATTATCAATTAGCAAGCATTAGGTGTAAACAATCAAGATCAATCAAATAAACACCCTAGACAACTACTCTATAGGCTAGGAATGAATATCTCTTGAATAGTTCATCAAGGCATTTCATCAAACACCTTGTGGGTGTGAAATGCCCCTTGATCTAGATTGGCTCTCTCAAGCCTAGTCTAGCTTTAAGATCACTAATCAAGAAGGAAAACAAGATAACATAATCCTAAGCATCATAAATCAACCTTGGAATCACCCTAAAACTAACCCATCCTCAAACTCTAAGAACTACTCACTAATCACCATGGTTTCAAAAAGTATCATAAAAGAAGAGTTAAAACACATGATCAAAGGATTGGGTGATTAGAAAATAGAAGATAGGAAGAATGAATCAAAGGAAACAATACTCAAATTTGCATAAATAAAAAAAGATCAATCTCTTACAATCACTCTAGATCACACTTAGCTAGGGTTTTTGCTTAAGAAAAGACTTAACCCATGAAAACTAGGTTTATGGGCTTAAATAGTGAACAGTGGCAAACCAGGTTGGCCCGGGACAATCCGGCTACCGACCCGATTTAGTTGGGTAAAAGTGTAACAGGGGTCAACCCCGATATCACTCATCGGTGCAACATCTAGGTATTGGACCTGGGTTTGTGCATCGATGAAGCACACCGATTTGTGACCTTGGTGCTGAACTTGAAGTTGCTTGTTGTTCGTGTGAGATAAACCGATGTCATACGTCGGTATTCCACATCGGTGTTAAGGCTGATTTCCCTCGGATTTCCTCCGGGAGTTGCACCGACTTGTTGCACCGACTTGTAACTTCGGTGTCGAGGTGAAGCAGGCTTGGAGGAGTGGTACCGATGAAGCACACCGATTTGTGACGTCGGTGTAATCCCCTGAAGCACCAACACCGATGTCACTCCTCGGTGCTAGACATCGGTGTTAAGGTCGATTTCCCCCGGTTTCCACACCTATGAGTCATGCACACCGATATTTGACCTAGGTGTAGTCCCCTGAGGCTTCAACATCGATCGGTCACACCGATATGTGACCTCGGTATCCTGATATGCTCAAATTAATATCCTATAAGTACTAAAGCAGTAGTTGTAGTAAAGTTGAGGTCGAACACAAGGACTCACAGAAACACACAATAGATTATATAGATGAGAATTAAGCTAGGTGATCAATGATATTGAAAGCAAAATGTAAATTAAAACGGTTGTAAATTCGATTGGAGAAAGATAGGTTCAGGGTATTTCTCAGGAAATCAACGAATGCAGATAAACTAACTAACATGATTCAGATTTAGCGCGGTTCTTGAACTCAAATCACTAAGGTATAATTAACCAACTCTCGTTGCGAAAACTATCTAAGTATAAATCCAAGAATTCCAAATCTCTTTGCGAATAGTTTTTTGGCTCACCCTAGGTTCAGTCAGGTAATTAATCGCACTCTCGTGCATAATCAATTATACTAAGATCTAAGTTCTAGGAGATCAATCTAGAATTAGCTTTGGAAACAACCTATGGCGAAGAACTAATTCAGATGGTTAATTCTAATAACTAATTAACCTAGCATTCAGAGAAAACCCTTATGAGAACCCTTATCCTAACAAGAGATCTACTCAAATATGGAAATTGAAGCAATAAACATGTTTGAATAAATCATCAAATAAAATAGAAAGAGTAACAAGAGAGTTCGAAATCTTCTCTCGGACGAACATATTTTCAGACTTGTCTCCCTTCAAAAGCCCTCTCACAAAACCAGAATAAAATAAAGCATATCCATGAAAGTGGCTGTAAAATCCTATTAAATAACCTAAATCACGTTTTGGTGCTTCTTGTAAATAATAAAGACTTCTGGGAAATTTTGCAATTCTTCAACTCTTCATAAGTTGCGACTCGTGCCTTGCTGTAGTGAGTATCGACCGATACTAGCCAGTATCGATCGACACTGGCTACACGAACGTCTGCTTTGATCCAAAATGCTCCAGAAAGCTCCAATATCTCCAAATATGCTTCAAACGTGCTAAAACCTGTAAAAGACTCTAAAACACTACAAAATAGTAGAAAGACTCTATAAAACGGACTTATATCATGGCCTAAAATGGGTAAAAACTATGATATATCAACTCCCCCAGACTTAGCCTTTGCTTGCCCTCAAGCAAAACAGAAAACTAAGCCAGAGAAAGAGGTTTGAAAACATAGAGACTCACCTGTTCTTGATACATTGCAATGACCATTTTCCTTAGTGCTCCACATATCACATAACCAGTTTCAAATCCAACCACCATGTACTTCTCCGTAGACATTCGCAGCTTCCCAGACTACACACATTATTTCACAGCATTGTTCAATCAAGCCTTCCTCGCCAGTTTCATCTCTGTGATTAATACCAAGAACCTTCTAGATTCTTTCCCATACAATATCATGACAAGGAACCATCGAATTTCACACTTTTGGTATTATTTTCTCTCCCCCAGACTTATTTTTTATTATGTTCTCTTTTCTCTTTTTAGATCTGCATATACACATCAAGGTATGAGACGCGAGTATTGACGGTGTTTGCCACCAAATCCCCGGTTCTTCCCTCTCAATGTATCAAAGGATGTAGGCGAATAATGGCATCATAGAAAAATTCTAGCCTCGCTTCCAATCCTTTGTGTGATCATTCCTCACCAAGTAGAATAATGGGATCGCTGGAAACATTCCTAACCCTCTACTCAGAAGAAAATCATTTCATCTTTTCATGCACTTATTTATTTTTAACTTATAACAGGGAGAGAAATACCATCACTTTAAACATGTGGTTTCCTTTGTCAGATATGAATGAGGAATCAAGCTCTATGGATACTAACCACATCGATGAAGTGAAAAAATTTGGCTCAGGCTTTAAAGAACTTTGCTGGAAACATGAGTGTCTTCTAGTTAACTGGTTAGCCTTTGGATTTTTCATTAGTCGATCTAGAACTGTTTCTGTAACAATGGTCACTTAGAAGCAAGGTCAGAACAATAAAATCAAGAAAAAGATCACAGTCTCCAACAAAGTTTTGACTCAATAAAACAACGAATGACTCAAAAACGACTGACTCTAAGAAAAAAAAACAATGTCAGCGATTACCTCCCCCACACTTGAACAACACTGTCCCAAGTGTTATCTAGCCTAGAGTTGGTGAAAGAAAACAAAAGAACCAAGTGGAACTGTGGAAAACAAGAAGTTACCGTACTGGGGTACGAGTGTCGACCGACACCCAACTTGGTATCGATCGATACCAAGTATTGGTCGACATGATGAACTTTCCTCATTCACGTAGGGTGTCAACCGATACCAGTAGGGTATCGATCGACACACGGGCAGTTCCGAGTTTCTGCTCTTTGGTTATCCTGACACAAACACAAAACGAAAAAGAAAAAGACTCAAAAACAAAACTCACCTGTGGGTTGCCTCCCACCAAGCGCTTGTTTAATGTCATTAGCTTGACTATACCGCCGTTCAGGCAGTGGGTGCATCCTCCAGAGGCATTATGTGTCCTTCTGGAATCTCGGTTTTCGCCCAATAGTGTTTCACCCTTTGTCCATTGACAGTGAACTCTTCGCCTGAAGGATTTGTCAGGACAATCGCACCATGTGGTCTAACTTCCTTGACTGTGAAAGGACCTGACCAACGAGAACGTAATTTACCAGGAAACAAATGTAAACGAGAGTTATACAGAAAAACCTGATCATTTGGTTCAAAGTGTCTGGAGATGATCTTCTTGTCATGGTATGCCTTAGTCCTCTCTTTGTACAGTTTCGAGTTCTCATAGGCAAGATGCCTAATCTCATCGAGCTCATTCAGCTTGATCAATCGCTTCTCAGCGGCAGACTTGATGTCGAAATTCATCAACTTTGTAGCCCATACTGCCTTGTGCTTGATTTCCACTAGAAGATGGCATGCTTTTCCATACAGCAAGTGAAACGGTGTAGTCCCCAGTGGTGTTTTGAAAGCAGTCCTGTAAGCCCAAAGTGCGTCATCTAGCTTCACAGACCAATCTTTCGTGGTAACATTCACTGTCTTCTCTAGAATCTCTTTGATCTGTCTGTTGAAAACCTCAACTTGTCCACTGGTGTGAGAGCAGAATCTCACAACCTCGATTCTGAATTTGAGGTTAGGTTGTTGCAAATATGAAAAAGAACTTAGAAATAATTTCTTGGAAAAACTTAGTGAATAATGCGTATTGTATTTTATTGATTCAGAACCCGATCCCTTTACAATGAGCGTCATGTTCAAATTTATACATGCTCAGGAAATCGTAACTGCATGATTATTACACTTAATTACAGAATTAAAATCGTGATCTTTGTCTTTAATGCTGAGCTTGATTCTAGAAGAATATGTTTAATATGTTTGACCAGGTTTGAACTTTGGCCGAGCTCGTACTATTGTCTTTCTACGAACTCGCTCCTTTCCTGCGAGTTTGGTGCTTTCAGCATGCTCGGTGCTTTCAGCATGCTCGGTGCTTTCAGCATGCTCGGCGCTTTCAGCATGCTCGCTGCTTTCAGCATGCTCGCTGCTTCCAGAATATTCGCTGCTTCCAGCACGCTTGTTTTAACTTGTGCCTTTCTTACTTAAGCTTGTAAACAGTCTCATGAGACCTCGTCGTGGGCCGAGCCTTCATTGTTGAGCATGCTTATTCGGACTGGATTTAGGGTGCTAAATTCGGGCCCAACAGTACCCCCCAGCATCCTTAGTGACGTGTCACTGAGGGTGCGGTCCTGCAATCTCGGGATTTACTTGATCTTTAAATCATGTTCGAATTTGTTGTTGAGCTTGTTATGCCCCAGTGGGCCTTTTGGTTGAACTTATGCTCCTGCGAGGAGGCTTAATTTAATTTTCTTTGATAATCTTTCCTTTTTCCTTAGAATGATTTATCATTTTCGCCATTTAGAGGCTGACACTTTTCTAAGGATCACATGCAGTCTTTTAGCCAAAGATCCAGGCCGTTCAGAGACCTTGCTCCCAGGTCGTTGAGAGACCTCAGGAGCTGACCAGACGATTTTAGGACGCAAGGTCGAAGCCGTTTAGAGGCAGGCATGCAACCTTAACAGTTTAGACGTAGAGGTTGTTGTCATTTAGAGACCAAAAATGTTGTGACCTTGCAATTTAGACTCAAAGTCGAGTAATGCTAGCATGCTCTAGCTCGTAAGGCTGTTCATTTAAGTAATTAAGCTTTTAGCTTGGAAATGGAAGTTGAAAAACTTCAGGCTGCGTTTAGCAGGCTCAATTTCTGCTCCCAGGTCGTTTAGAAACCTAGGGAGCTGACCATGCGATTTTATGACGCAAGGTCGAAGATGGAAGTTGAAGAACTTCATGCTGCTTTTAGCAGGCTCAATTTCTGATTTATTTATTTAACAGCTGCACCCTTGTGAGGTTGCCTACATACCCTGAGGAGGGATCAAACCTTTTGCCATTTAGAGGCTGACACTTTTCAATGGGTCAAAGGCAGTTTTTCAGCCAAGGACCCGAGCCGTTTAGAGACCCTGCTCCCAGGTCGTTTAGAGACCTAGGGAGCTGACCATGCGATTTTAAGACGCAAGGTCGAAGCCGTTTAGAGGCAGGCATGCAACCTAAACAGTTTAGACGTAAAAGTTGTTGTCATTTAGAGACTAAAAAGGTTGTGACCTTGCAATTTAGACGCAAAGTCGAGTCATGCTAGCTGGTAGCATGCTCTAGCTCGTAAGGCTGTTCATTTATGGAGTAAGCTTTTAGCTTGTAGATAGAAGCTGAAAATATCTCAGGCTTCGTTTAACAGGATTAAGAGAAGAAGATTGTTTTTTATTTTAATATATGCACCCTTATGATGTTGCTTACGTACCCTGAGGAGGTATCAAGCCTTTCGTAGTTCCATTTTTACAAGTGTCTTATGCTTTAATGGTAGTATTTCTTCAGGTTCATGGCATTCCATGAGTTCCTTTCAGGTGTGTTATCATGCATCCAGGCGAGCTTGTATACGCCGTTCTTTACTGTGTCAGAGATCCGATATGGACCTTCTTGTGATCAGGGCGCTCTCGCCTCGTTGCATCCTCGGATGAGCGTTCTATATTACGATCATCCTCAGATAGGCGATCTCGCCGTTCTCCATCTCGAGCTGGGTAATAGTTCCTCCTCGGAGGAGGTTCCTCTAGCTCGACATTACCTAGTTCTCCTGCTGCGAATTTCGCAGCGAGCTGCTTTTTCACCCCGTAGCACCCCTCAGTCGAATGACCCATGATTTCATGAAAATCACACCACTTGTTGGGGTCATACGACTCGATTTTGTTATGAGTTGGGCTTCCCGAGGTTGCGGATGCCTGTTGAGCTGCACTTGCCTCCTCGAGAATAATCCAGCGTGAAGCGCGGTGTAGCGCATCGTCTAGCGACACTGTTACACCCCTAGTCCACGGGATCTCTCAAAGGAGCGGTAATGATTGGGATAATCCTTGAACGGAGGTTCAAGGCGGTGAAATTGTAGCTCAGAAGTGTGGAACCAGCTCGAAGACGTGAGACTCCTCTCAATGATCCTTCCAACTCGCAGCTCGCTTGCGGACACTCCTTGACGACGATCGGTAGAACGGTATCCACAAAGGAGGATGGAAACTCCTTTGATAAGACCACTTATCGAACCCTTAGAATCCACCAAGGAGATCGAGAAGACTTTACGAAAACTAAGAGAAATCTACTCGAAGCAAATCGTAAAAGAAAAAGAGAATTTTTATTGAATGATTATTGAGAGATCAACAATGATTTCATGAAAATATAAAGGGAAGGGAGTTCAAGGGTCTAACAATTCTCGAAAATACAAAGCATAAAAATCGAGAATGACCAAAAGAATTAAAAGAGTTTGACTTTGAATTTGACTAAGAAAATTGAATGTGTCTCTTGGGCTTCATGGGCCGAAAATCCTTGCTGGGCTTTAGGGAAGAAGTGTTCCAAGGCCTCATTAAAAACCTTGTCATGTAAACCCAATGGGAAAAACCATGACTAAGGAAAAGAGTGCACTTGGACTTGGATCGAAACCAATGCGGTTCGAAGCACTTCTTCCTTCAAACCCTCGGCTTCGTGAACGTGTTGAACGAGTCCTCCTAGTGCCTCCATAAGCTTCTTCGCCTTAGCTCTCATCATAGGTTCTTCCAGAACATGCAAAGCTTCCTCGGGTTCAAGCTCCTTCTAGGCAAATGTCTCCTCGGCAAGTTACTCCTCGGCAAGCTTCTCCTCGGCTAAGTGATTAACCTCCGTTGTGTCGTCTAGAATCATATCAGACACCGGCTCCCGAACTGTGAGCTCCTCGAAGAATTTTGAGGTTTTTAACAGTCCGTTTTGAAGGGCTTTCAAGGCCGTTGGGTTATGTAGATCGGCAATTTTTGCCTTAACGACTTTAAAACTGTCAATGTACTTCCGCAACGAGTCGCCTAGCTTTTAAGTAAGTACCCATAGATCGGCCTCCGAGGTCTCGATCTATATAAATACCGAATATTGCTTCAAGAATGCAGCTTGAAGTTGGGTGAAGTTGTCAATCGAGTTCGGTTTCAGGGAGGTGAACCATTCCAGGGCCGAATCTGTTAGATTTTTGGCGAAGAAACGGCAGCGCGCTGACTCGAGGTCGCCCCCGAGTAGTCGCACCCTCAAAAAGGCAAATTTGAAACTTCTCATGAATTTCTTGGGGTCGCTTTCTCCGTTATACCTAGGAAATCGGATATTCCCAACATCGCCGAGCTGAGGGCTCGCAATTCACGAGGTGAATGGGGTCTGATTGACTTCATCAATCACTTTGTCTATCTCAGGTGCTGAGCTTAGAGCAGCGTGGACCTGCGATCTCATCCGTTGTAGCTCGGCGTTTGTTTCTTTGCAATATTTCTTGATTGACTCAAACCCATGTGAGCTGCCGGATCCCAAGTTGTTTTCGTTATTGCTCGGGAAGCGGAAAAGGGATTTTCCGGCAGGTTGGGGATGGTTGCTGCTATCGGGATTATCACGAGGTTCAACCTCGTTTACGTTCCTAGAGCGGGTCTGACCGATTAGTAGATTCGAGGTTGGATCTACTCCTGGTAAGGTCGCAATTGGCGTAACTTCTCCTTCCGCGACCTGAACCATGGAAGGGGTGAATATGGGGTCCGGTATCATCGAGTTGAACCGTGAGGCGGTGGCTGAGCCGACCATCCTGCTGGTCAAAGCGTTAATATCAGAAAAGTTTAGTCTTGTCACCGGTGGAGGTGGGAATGGCAATCCTCTCTGCCCAGGGGAAAAAGAGGTTGTGTCCCAGGTGGGAGGGTGAGCCACCCAGAGGTGCCTGCCCGATTCGCTCTTTCGAGGTCATCCTGGCGTGCTGTCATTGAGCGACTCTGCTCTATGAGACACAATATCAGGTTACGGATCTTAGCTATTTGATCTGGGGCCGATTGGTTCAAGGCTGCAGGTCCCGAGGGGTCGGCAATATCGTCGATCCCAGTCGAGACGTTTGCTCCCGAGGTGGTAATGGGAACATTTTTTGTTCCATCCAGGTCTGTTGGTGCGATGTCGGCGGACTGGGTTAAAGGAATGGAGGTGTTTATGACTCCAGATGATGTAGTAACTGCCGCACTTGTTGTATCCGCCATTGTCTTCTTTGGAGTGGTTAGTTTCGTAGGTTACAAAGAGGAAGTTGTTTTGCTCTTCCCAACACACGGCGCCAAATTGTGAGAGCAGAATCTCACAACCTCGATTCTGAATTTGAGGTTAGGTTGTTGCAAATATGAAAAAGAACTTAGAAATAATTTCTTGGAAAAACTTAGTGAATAATGCGTATTGTATTTTATTGATTCAGAATCCGATCCCTTTACAATGAGCGTCATGTTCAAATTTATACATGCTCAGGAAATCGTAACTGCATGATTATTACACTTAATTATAGAATTAAAATGGTGATCTTTGTCTTTAATGCTGAGCTTGATTCTAGAAGAATATGTTTAATATGTTTGACCAGGTTTGAACTTTGGCCGAGCTCGTACTATTGTCTTTCTACGAGCTCGTTCCTTTCCTGCGAGCTCGGTGCTTTCAGCATGCTCGGCGCTTTCAGCATGCTCGGCGCTTTTAGCATGCTCGGCGCTTTCAGCATGCTCGGCGCTTTCAGCATGCTCGGCGCTTTCAGCATGCTCGCTGCTTTCAGCATGCTCGCTGCTTTCAGCATGCTCGCTGCTTTCAGCACACTTGTTTTAACTTGTGCCTTTCTTACTTCAGCTTGTAAACAGTCTCATGAGACCTCGTCGTGGGCCGAGCCTTCATTGTTGAGCATGCTTATTCGGGCTGGATTTAGGGTGCTAAATTCGGGCCCAACAACTGGCCTGAGGGTGATAAGGAGTAGCAACACGATGGTTCACACCATACTTCTTCAGCAACCTCTCGAAGATCTTGTTGATAAAGTGAGAGCCACCATCATTTATCACAATTCGAGGTATTCCAAATCGAGGGAAAATAATGGTCTTAAACAGCTTAAGGACCACCGAAGAATCATTGGTTCTGCTAGGAATGGCTTCAACCCACTTAGACACGTAATCCACAGCAACCAAGATGTATTTGTTTCCATATGACGAAGGAAAGAGACCCATAAAATCAATGCCCCAACAATCAAAAATATCAACCTCAAGGATGAAATTATGTGGCATCTCGTGTCTCTTACTGATTTTCCCTCTCCTCTGACAGGCATCGCACCGCGAAATGAAAGCATGAGCGTCCTTAAACATAGTAGGCCACCAGAAGCCTGCTTGAAGAACTTTGGACACTGTTTTGAAAGTGGC
Organism: Eutrema japonicum; assembly: GCA_030161315.1. Lineage (NCBI taxonomy): Eukaryota > Viridiplantae > Streptophyta > Magnoliopsida > Brassicales > Brassicaceae > Eutrema > Eutrema japonicum. The sequence continues at coordinate 33,391,723 of BSQW01000013.1, read as the reverse complement.
AAAGTGTCCAGCATAGTCGGATCCATGGCAGTGAAACAACACCTTAGGTACCTCTGATTCGGCAATGCATCTCCTGTAAATACCATCAGAACAGTGCTTGTATAGGTAAGGTTCATCCCAAAAGAATCGCCTTATGTCACGCATGAACTTCTTCTTGTTATACTTCTTGAGGTGCTTTGGTTGCATCTGCAGCGAGGTAGTTGGCAATATCATCATACCATGGTTGATGAGAATCGGCTGCAGCCACTAGATACTACTCCGAAACACCAAGGTGTTCAACAGTCAAAACCGGTTCGGAATTCGCCGGGTATCGACATATACCATAGGATTGTATATCGATACCGAGACCTGCAATTCGTGGGAATTGCTGAGTTTCTGCTAAAACCATATGAAACTCGGTTTCAATGAAGTAAATGGATTCCTCTGGTAGTTGATCATCAATAGAGATGTATGCATCGATCAGGATCCTCGAGAGATGGTCAGCGACCCCGTTCTCTACTCCTTTCTTGTCCTTAACCTCGATGTCGAAACCTTGTAGCAAAATAACCCAATGACAAAGGCGAGGCTTGAGATCCTTGTTCTGAATCAGATATTTGAGGGCAGCATGATCAGTATGAACAATCACTTTGCTCCCAATCAAGTAGGATCAAAATTTCTGAAAGGAGAAAACAACTGCAAGTAGTTCCTTCTCTGTGGTGCTGTAGTTCCTCTGAGCATCATCCAATGTCCTGCTGGCATAGTAGATGACGTGCAGCTTCTTGTCATTTCTTTGACCCAGAACAGATCCAACAGCAAAATCACTAGCGTCGCACATGATCTCAAAAGGCAATGTCCAATCAGGAGGTTGCACAATGGGAGCACTCACCAAAGCCTTTTTAATCTCCTCAAAAGCTGCAAGACATTCAGGTGTGAAGTCGAATTTGATCTCCTTGCATAATAAAGCAGTGAGTGGGCGTGCTATCTTGGAGAAATCCTTGATAAACATCCTGTAAAACCCAGCATGACCAAGGAAGCTTCGAATGTCCTTCACAGAATTTGGTGGTTAGAGGCTCGTCATAACCTGAATTTTTGCTTTGTCAACTTTGATCCCAGCCTCAGAAACCTTGTGCCCAAGAACGATGCCATCCTGAACCATAAAGTGACACTTTTCCCAGTTAAGGACCAAGTGTTTCTCTTCACACCTCTGGAGCACCTTGCACAAGTTAGCCAAACAATCTTTGAACGATGATCCATACACTGAAAAATCATCCATGAACACCTCCATAAAATCCTCGATCATGTCTGTGAAGATAGACATCATGCATCTATGAAGTGGCTGGAGCGTTACACAATCCAAATGGCATTCTCCTATATGCGAATGTGCCATATGGACATGTAAAAGTTGTCTTCCCTTGGTCATCTGGATGTATCAGAATCAGGAAGAAACCTGAATACCCATCGAGAAAATAGTAGTAGGGATGACTAGCCAACCTCTCCAACATCTGGTCAATGAATGGCAATGGGAAATGATCCTTCCGTGTGGCTGCATTCAACTTCCTGTAGTCAATGCACATTCGATGTCCAGTGATAGTTCTAGTAGGAATCATCTCATCCTTTTCATTATTCACCACCGTTATCCCTCCTTTCTTAGGAACAACGTGCACTGGACTGACCCAAGAGCTATCCGAAATAGCATAGATAACACTAGCTTTCAAAAGCTTCAACACTTCCTTTTTGACCACTTCCATCATATTAGGATTCAGCCTCCTCTGATGCTCCATTGAGGTCTTTGACTCGTCCTCAAGATGAATCCTATGCATGCACATGTCTGGTGATATACCTGAAATGTCATCAAGAGAATAACTAAGAGCTTTGCAATATTTGCGCAGCTTACTCAGCAGTAAGGCAATATATGTGTTGTTCAAAGAAGCATTAACAATTACTGGGTATGTAGAATTAGGACCAAGAAAGCTATACCTCAGATTTGGTGGGAGTGGTTTTAGTTCCACCTTAGGAGCATTTTCCGCACTCCAATCTCCAAGCCCACCAGCTTGCTTAGAGCTTTCGGCCAACTTTCCTTCTAGTCGCAGGGTATCGACCGATACTAGGGGGTATCGATCGATAATGGCGATGCTGAATCGAGCATCTTCGAGTATCCAGCAGTATCTTCACACGAATGGGCCTGTGAAGTGGCTGAATAGACCAATGCTCTCTCTAGTGGATCCTCAGGATGCATCTCAAGGAAGTACTCTTCAGCTATGTCACTGAAAGTGTCCACAAAGAAGGTCTGCCCATTGATGGTTGGTCGCTTCATCATCTTATCCATATTGAAAGTCATGACCAAATCACCGATGTTGAGGGCGATCTTCCCATTCCTGCAATCAATCAAAGCACCAGCTATTGCAAGGAATGGTCTGCCTAGGATAAGAGGATCCTTAGGCTTAGCATCGTACTCCAAGACGATGAAATTAGGTGGGATCAAGCAATTCCCAATCTTAATCGGGACATCTTCGAGTAACCCCTCTGGAAGTCTAACTGACCGATCAGCAAGTATCAGGGAGATCCTCGTGGTTGTGAAGTCTGTCATCCTCATCCTTTTGGCAACTGAATATGGTATGAGGTTGACACTGGAGCCAATGTCACATAGGGAACGATCAAATCTGTCTGTGAATATCGTACAATCCAACACAAAACTCCCTGGGTCTGGCAGCTTCTTTGGGATCCTTTTGGTCAGGATTGCACTGCACTCATGAGTAATCATCAAGCATCCCTCTTCAAGGTTCACGTTAGTAGATACCTTCTTCTTGAAATATCTCCTGAATGCTGGAGAAGTCTTGATGGCATCGATAAAAGGAAGTTCAACATCAACTTATCTATAATTACCTTGCATCTAGAGTCTTCTACCTCCTTCTTAGTATTCCCATAAGCTATGGGATAAGGTATCCTCGGTGTGTAAACTCTTTCTGCAGCTATATTAGGCATTTCCTTCGAAATCTTAGGAGTCGGTTCGACTGTAGGATCAGTATCGACCGACACTGAAGTGGTATCGATCGATACACGTGGTTTAGATTTGTCCCGTGAAAGTATTTGGATAGGTGTCGATCGATGCTGGCTAGTGTCGATCGATACTGGAGCGATATCAGTATCTTCATCGTCAAAATCGATGAAAATATCTGCAGTTTGGCCAATTTTTGCTCCTGGAGTGACATCTTTTCCACTCCTCAAGGTGATTGCATTGGGGTGAGCCCTTGGGTTCTCTACTTTCCCTGGAAGAAAACCTTCTTGCCTTTTCAAAGCTTCTGAAGTCTGAGCTATCTGAAGTTCCAGCTTCTTCTGCTGAATATTAATAGCGTCGATCCTTCCACTCAGATCATTGTATAGGACATCAATTTTTCCCTTGAAATCCACATTGTGCTTCTGCTGTCCAAACATAGACTCGATCTTGCTATCTGGGAGCTTAGCAGGTATTGGCTGATAAGATGAACTTCCATAGTTCATGGTATACCCACTGTTCTGAGATGACTTCTGAGCAAACTGATTCGAACCTCCTTGCTGAGAGTTGTTGTTGAAGTTTCGGTTGTTGTTGAATTGATTCCTCTGACCTTGAAAACCAGTACCACCAATGTAGTTAAAATCCTCTACTTCATCTTCGTTGAGTACCTCAACATCTTCAGCAAAGTGAACGGCCTTCATTGTCTTGCCCATCAGAAGACTATGGATAGAATCTGACTTGGCTTGAACATTAGCAATCTGTGAACCATCCATGCTACCAGCTAGCATCTTCCGCTCAAAATCAGCATTCTTGGTGCTATTGCTAGACGCCAAGTTCTCAATCAGTACATAAGCATCATCAGGATACCTGGTGTTGAAGTTTCCATTGCTTGAAGCATCCAAAGCCATCTGATACCTCCAGTCAATTCCTCTGAAGAAGAATCCCATCAGCTGAACATCAGAGTATCCGTGATGTGGACAGTCTCTCTGGTATGATCTGAATCTCGTCCAACCAGCCTTGAACGCTTTAGTGGGTCCTTGAGAAAATTGGGAGATCTAGTTCCTTAGATCCTCGGATCGTGCATCATCATAGAAGTTGTTCAGGAAAGCAGTCTTAGTCTCTTCCCAGTTAGTCAGTGATCCAGGAGGTTACTGTTTCAGCCAGTAAGTTGCATCTCCACCAAGAGAGTATGGGAAGAGCTTGCAGAGGAGGTAGTCGTAGGACACTCCATTGCTCTTGATGCTAGTGACCAAATCCTCAAACATCTCAATATGGTCCATGGCATGTTCATTGGAAAGACCATGAAAAGGGTGCTGACCCACAAGAGTGTAGTATGCAGGTTTCAGCTCAAAGTCATTCCTCTGAAAAGCAGGAGGACGAATCGCTGATCGATTGGCATAAAACTAATCAGACCTGTTGTATTCACCAATCGTTTACCATGATTAACCACATCATTTCCAGCGACGTTCCCAGAATGATGTTCCCCTCTCCATCCAGATGATGTCCTCTCTCATTGCACAACTGAACCTCTTGGTCTCTGTAAGCACCAACATCATCTTGAACCAAAATCACTGGATTGTTGTTCATCTCTGCTGGCTTCTTTGCTTTTCTGTTTGTGCGTTCCAAAAGTGCTAACTGATCCAATGACAGTTCAACTAGCTGAGTGTTCTTGCTCCTTCTGGTTTCACGAATAGGTATACACCTGAAAACAAAAGTCAAGAACGTAAGTACACGGTAACACGATTAGTATCGACCGACACTGGGTGGTGTCGATCGATATCAACAAAAAGAGAACGACGAGTATCGACCGACACTAGGTTGTATCGATCGATACCGACGAACTTAGTCGAAATTCTCAGACTAAAATCTAATAGCGAATTGAGTCCCCGACAACGGCGCCAAATTTGATATGCTCAAATTAATACCCTAAAAGTACTAAAGCAGTAGTTGTAGTAAAGTAGCGGTCGAACACACGGACTCACAGAAACACATAATAGATTATATAGATGAGAATTAAGCTAAGTGATCAATGATATTGAAAGCAGAATGTAAATTAAAACGGTTGTAAATTCGATTGGAGAAAGATAGGTTCATCGTATTTCTCATAAAATCAATGAATGCAGATAAACTAACTAACATGATTCAGATTTAGCGCGGTTCTTGAACTCAAATCACTAAGGTATAATTAACCAACTCTCGTTGCGAAAACTATCTAAGTCTAAATCCTAGAATGCCAAATCTCTTTGCGAATCCTAAAGGTTAAACCAGCTTTTAGTTCAAGTTTGATTTGTTCACAAAACAACTAAACCAAATATCTTTGCGAATAGTTATTTTGTTCACCCAAGGTTCTGTCAGGTAATTAATCGCACTCTCGTGCATAATCAATTATCCTAAGATCTAAGTTCTAGGAGATCAATCTAGAATTAGCTTTGGAAACAACCTATGGCGAAGAACTAATTCAGATGGTGAATCCTAATAACTAATTAACCTAGCATTCAGAGAAAACCCTTATGAGAACCCTAAACCTAACAAGAGATCTACTTAGACATGGAAATTGAAGCAATAAACATGTTTGAATAAATCATCAAATAAAATAGAAAGAGTAACAAGAGGGTTCGAAATCTTCTCTCGGACGAACAGAGTTTCAGACTTGTCTCCCTTCAAAAGCCCTCTCACAAAACCAGAATAAAATAAAGCATAGCCATGAAAGTGGCTGTAAAATCCTATTAAATAACCTAAATCACGTTTTGGGGCTTCTTGTAAATAATAAAGACTTTTGGGCAATTTTGCAATTCTTCAACTCTTCATAAGTTACGACTCGTGCCTTGCTGCAATGAGTATCGACCGATACTAGCCAGTATCGATCGACACTCATGCTTCAAATCGGGTACTCAGCTACACGAACGTCTTCTTTGATCCAAAATGCTCCAGAAAGCTCCAATATCTCCAAATATGCTCCAAACGTGCTAAAACCTGTAAAAGAGTCTAAAACACTACAAAATAGTAGAAAGACTCTATAAAATAAACTTATATCATGGCCTAAAAGGGGTAAAAACCATGGTATATCATATCCTGGCTTACCGAGACTCCTCATGACTTTGGATTCGTCTCCTTGTTTCCAATCCGATCGGCCTCACGTCTCGAGTCTCGAGTCTTCTCCAAAGTATCTAAAACACGTCCTGAAACATGCAAAACTCCCTAGGACCCAATGCAACATCATAAACTCTAAAGGGGCCCAAATGCTAAACAAAGCTATGGTTATGCATGTAAATGACTAGATAATGCAAACTAAAATGCATGCTAGAACATGTAAATTGTGAGAATATCAACTCCCCCCCCCAAACTTACCCTTTTGCTTGTCCTCAAGCAAACAAACACGAACAAGTAGAGAGATAAGATAGAGAGCTGTAGTATCACAAAAATAATTCAAGCCCAATGTCCAAGTTGCAAATCCTAGGATGCGATCAAACAAATCTACTCAAAAAGAGCTAGCCATATCTATCCGTACATGAATCAGACCCAAGTCGCAACCTACACAAGCCTTCCTATCATCCAATCCTTTGACATTTATTTAATAGGTTCAAGTGAATCATGTTTTATACAAGACAAGTGAATTCATTTGGCTATGGGATGGTTTTGAGATAAAGGTGATCTCAACACAATTAGTGGTTTCCAAGCAAGGGGGATCTCTAAAAAAGAATCAACTAATGCAAAATGCTAAGAGTAAAGCCCAATAGATGCATACAAGGATGACTTCCATCTACCCAATGCCTCAAATAGATATCAACTCCTAATTTCTAAACCCCAATGAAGATCCTTCTTAAGCTACCCTTTTTTCATAAGGCCATTTGCCTTTTCTACCCATATTGTCTCACCATCTTTCTTTCACTTAAGCGCTTAGGGGATTTTCTTCTTCACCAAATGGCTTGGCTTTCAACACTTTCTTTCACTTAGCGCTTCTTTCACTCTCTCTAGTCTCCCTTATTTCATTTTCTTTTGCCTTAGTCAATTTTTTGTTTTGTTTTTCTATGCCTTAAATGGATGCATGAATGCATGAGCCGGGAGACGGGGACCTCATTACTCTCCTCTTCGTTGCCTTCTCCGTGCGGGCAACACCATCTCTCCATGGGTTGGCTAGTGCTCTCGGTCAACACCATCTATCCACTTTGCATCGCGATGTTTGCGTCCATGGCGACATCTCCTTCTTCGCGGGTTCTTGAGGAGCTTTCTCCGCAACCGCCCCCTTTGAGCTCATTGATAGTTCGACCCATGGCTTTCACCGTCTTTTTCAAACTATTGATTGTCTTAACCATCTTCTTCATGTTGGTGTTTTTCCACTTGCACCAACGTTGTAGGAGTCGAGTTTGGTTATGAGCGTGCTTGGTTGCCACGTTAGGCATAGCCCCATCATAAGGATCGAAATGGTAACGCTCACTACCGTAGACAGTTTTGGGTGGTGACTCATTGGGCACTTCTTTGAGATCAAGAGACTCGTCGGTGTTGCTTCTTGTTTTGGTGGTGCTATTCCGTTGTGCTCTCTTGCGGAATGCTTGCATTGGTGGGTCGGCGGAGCGGTTGAAGAGGTACTCTTAGGGTGGATAAAACATGACGTTCCTGGATCACGGAGGTTGGTGAGGACGGGATTTCTCTACAAAACCTGTGCAAGGGATGTCTCACTGAGAGGTTGTATGCTAACTTGCCGTCGATCATCCCCTTGTAGAACCTAGTCTTTGCAAGATAGCCCGCATCCAAAAACTTCCACTCATTGGCGCTAACCGAGAGTTTGACACCCTTCACCACGAGAATAGGCGTGATGATCCATCCGATGAATATTACGGCCTTTTTCGCCTTTGTCTTCCAAGCCCAGTTCCGATAAGCAAACAAGTGCCTCACCAAGAGCATCGCGAGACAAGGAAGTCTATCCGGTCCTTCAAATTCTTTCCCATTGCAGAGAGTGGGGGAGAATGAGCTTTAAACCGAGCCCCAACAATTCCATTTCCTCCGTCATAACCGTGTCAATCTCCACTTTGTAGTAGAGCATGTGAACCAATGCCTTGTCCGCGTAGCGAAGAACCCGGTGCCGTATGCTTGCGTTCTTAGAGGAGCCGGCCTCAAATTCACCGGATGCAATTGTTGCCCAAAGATTTCGGAGCTCGTACCTCAGATAGTCGAAGTATTGCCCACCGTAAGTCCCTTCTTCCTTGAACCCGAATATCTCGCATATCTCACGGAAAGTGACCGAGTAGGTGACGTCCAAAATCCTGAATTTCAAGACCCCAAACACGGAATTTGCATCACCCATTTCGTCGAATCTAGCTCGAATAGTGGCTAGGAACATGTTAGAAAGCGCCTTGAAAGCTTCATACTTCATGCTCATGAACTTGCTAAGGCCCATATTCTCAAAAATCACCCACACGTCCTCGCTTATCTCCATCTTATCCAACATATCCGAGTCAATGAATTTGCCTTTCTCGAACTTCATTTGGCAAAACTTGTCAAAGTAATCTCTCTCGTTTGGCTTTGCCGGTTACATTTCTGCGCTTGAGCTTCCTTCGTCCGAACTCTCACTTTCCTCTTCGTCTTCCTCAACTCTCTTGCTTTTACCCTTCTTATTGGATTCTTTGGCCCGAGCAAGCGCCAACCTGCGAGGTAGAGATGTCGATGCCGCAACTTTTCCCTTCGTTTTGGTGCTCTTAGCCGTGGCTCTTCCCTTGGTATTGGAAGCCTTGGCAACGGCTTTGTCCTTTGAAGCGGTTGAAGCCTTGGTTCTTGCTCGAGTTGATGGAGCACCTTTGTCCGTTTGTGCCTACAAATATTCTCGAGAAAAATCGTGAGCATTGGCACAATGATTTCTTAAAATCAAACTAAGGTTTTTCAAAATGATGCTCAACCAACAAGGAAACATCCAACTATGAGCAAGCAAAATTTGTATATCGATGCACTTGGGTTCAAGAAACACAAACAAATTTCCCAAATTTCAATCTCCAATTCCAATATATCTCAAAATTCCAAATTCTCAAATTTTCTCCAAATAACCAAAAATAAGCACATGAATCAACAAGTTTAGACATAGAGAATAGAGAACCTAGCCCCAAGGTCTATGCACAAGTGAAATGCAATGTTTAACCATCTACAAGAAATGTGTACTCAAGAACAAATCCATGATTTTTCAAAGATTGAATCGATGAAATACGCTGGGGGTTTGGGATTTATGTCTAGAACGATGATTAATCCAAAAAGCCCAGTGAAAATAGAGAATGTAGCACTTTGAATCACGAAATTTGAGTGAAAATTGAGAGAGTTATGAAGAAAAGGGGGTTTTAGATCAAGAGTTTTGAAAAATATTGGTTAGAGAGGCTGTTTTGTCGCGAGGAAGAAGAAGACTTACCTGGGTGGGTCCGGTCTTACCTGGGTCAGAAAGCGGGTCGGTCAACAAAAACTTAGAAATTTGGTCAACACCGATGTCACATGTCGGTGTAACACATCGGTATTGACAAATTTCTAAAGCTTTTCGCAACACACCGAGGTCACAAATCGGTATTGCACATCGGTGCTAAGGGAATTTTCTGTCGGTTTGGATACCGACTTGTTGCACCGATTTGTTACCTCGGTGTTGCTCCCTTGTTTTTCTCAGCTGGCTACACCGATGTCACATATCGGTATTGCACATCGGTGTTGAGCCTCCCTCAGCATGGCCACACTGATGTCACTCATCGGTGTTGCACCTCGGTATTGAGATTCCCTCGGCATGGCTGCATCTGTACCGACGTCACTCCTCGGTGTAACATATTGGTGCTAAGGGAATTTTCCTTTGGTTTCCATACCGACTTGTTGCACCGATATGTTGCATCGGTGTCACTCCTTCAATTGCCCGGCATGGCACACACCGATGTCACATATCGGTGTTGAACATCGGTGTTGCCTCATCCACTTTGGAGTCCCTAGAGCACTCAACAAAAACATCAAAACGAACTACAAAAAAGAGAAAATAAGAATCCTAGAAGTATATACAATGATAGGTTTGGGGTGTCTCCCAAGAGCACTTTGTTTAACGTCACTAAGTTCGACGTTTGTTACCACGTTCAAGCGGGAGAAGCATCATCAAGGGGAAGTGAGACTCCGTCCTTAATGATGTCGTTGGCGTGGTACGGTTTGAGTCGTTGGCCGTTCGCAACAAATTCTTCCCCATTCTTGTTCATAAGAACAACGGTTCCATAAGATCTCACTTCCTTGATCACAAAGGGACTCAGACCATCTAGAGCGTAACTTCCCGGGAAAAAACTTGAGATGCGAATTAAAGAGCAAGACTTGGTCTCCTTCCTTGAAGTCCTTGTGCACAATCTTCTTGTCATAGAAGGCCTTAGTCCGTTCTTTGTAGATCTTGGAGCTCTCATATGCTTCAAGCCTAATCTTATCAAGTTCTTGAAGTTGGATCAAACGCCTCTCTTATGCCGTCTTGAGATCAAAGTTTAGTTGCTTCACGGCCTACATGGCCTTGTACTAAAGCTCAAGCGGTAAGTGGCATGACTTCCCATAGAGAAGATTGAATGGTGTAGTCCTAAGAGGTGTTTTGAATGCCGTCTGGTAAGCCTACAAGGCATCGTCTAACTTCTTAGCCCAATCCTTTCTCGAACTTCGCACGGTCTTCTCCAATATGGGCTTGATTTGTCGGTTTGAAACCTCTACTTGGCCGCTTGTTTGAAGGTGATATGGCGTGGCCACCCTATGCCTAACCCCGTGCTTCTTGAGTAGACTCTCGTAGACTTTGTAGATGAAGTGGCTACCCCCATCGCTAATCACAACTCTTGGAACCCCAAACCTCAGAAAATGATGGTCTTGAAGAGCTTGAGAAATACCCTAGCATCATTAGTTGGAATAGCGATTGCTTCAACCTATTTAGACACGTAGTCCACCGCTACTAAGATATATTGATTCCCATATGAAGAAGGGAATGGTCCCATAAAGTCAATACCCCATACGTCAAAGATTTCGACCTCAAGAATGGGATTTTGGGTCATCTCGTCCCTCCTAGCAATGTTACCATTCCTTTGAACAAGCAATGACAAAAGCGTGAGCATCTTTGAACAAGCTAGGCCACCAAAAACCGGATTGGAGAACCTTTGTCGCTATCTTGAATGAAGCAAAATGACCTTCATAGGTCGAACCATGGAAATGGAACAAGATCCCGGTCATTCCTTCCTCCAATCTGGTGCTTGCATAGTTGCTAGCATCACACATAATTTCAAAAGGGAGACTCCAATCCGGTGCTTGCACAATAGGAGCACTCATGACAAGAGCCTTTTTGATCTCCAAAAATGCCTCAAGGCATTCTTCATCGAAGTTAAACTCTACTTCCTTGCAAAGAAGCCTTGTGAGTGGCCTTGCTATCTTTGAAAAGTCTTTTATGAACCTCCTATAGAACCCGGGATGACCCAAGAAGCTTTGGATATCCTTAACCAACCTTGGCGGTCCCAAGCCTACCATAACCTCGATCTTGGTCTTGTCTACTTCGATTCCCCTCTCCGAAATCTTGTGCTCGAGGACGATACCCTCACGAACCATGAAGTGACATTTCTCCCAATTCAAGACGAGATTCGCTTCCTCGCACCTAGTGAGTACCTTGCAAAGATTGGAAAGACAAACACCAAACAAAGAGCCATATACGGAAAAATCATACATAAAAACCTCAACAATTTCTTCGATCAAATCCAAAAATATAGACATCATACACTGTTGAAAGGTTGCCGGTGCATTACATAATCCGAACGGCATTCTTCGATAGGCGAAGGTACCATAGGGGCATGTGAATATTGTCTTTTCTTGATCATTGGGATGTATCGGGATTTGGAAGAATCCCGAATACCCGTCAAGAAAGCAATAGTATGGGTGGTTTGCAAGCCTTTCAAGCATTTGGTCAATAAATCGCAGTGGGAAGTGATCTTTCCTAGTGTCGGAGTTAATTTTTCGATAATCAATACACATCCTATGACCGGTTATGTTTCTAATGGGTATTAATTCATCTTTTTCGTTATTCACAACCGCAATTCCTCCCTTTTTAGGCACCACATGGACCGGGGACACCCACCTACTATAGGAGATAGGATAGATAATCCCGGCATCTAGAAGCTTTAGAATCTCTTTCTTAACGACTACTTTCAAATTTGGATTTAACCTCCTTTGATGTTCGATAGAAGTCATCGATTCATCTTCTAGATGTATCCTATGTGTGCAAAGAGTAGAGGAAATGCCTTTTATGTCATCTAAGGAATAACCAATGGCTTTCTTATACTTCCTCAATTCGTTCAAAAGGGAGGACAATTCATCTTCTTTCAAGTTTTCATTTACTATGACCGGGTATGACTCGTTTGGACCTAGGAAAACGTACCTTAGCCCAACGGGAAGTGGTTTGAGGTCGATTTTAGGAGCCTTGAGTTCACTCCAATCGTAATCCATGCTAGTCTTACCATTGCTAGCTTCTTGCCCGTTCTCATCATGCTCCACTTCAAAAGCAAAGATCTCTCGGACCGAGTTCATTGTGGAGCCGTTTCCACCTTTCATCCCTTGAAAACCTAAATCAAGGACCGTGACTTCACCAACCATTGGCTTATGTGAGTCCAAAATCAGCTTGTAACCCTCACTAGCCTCATCCATATACCCATGTTCACCATGATCCTTGACCAAAGAAACTTGCAAACTATCCTCAAGATTGAATTCTTCCAAGAGCTCGTACGCTAATTCATCCATCGCTATGATGTAGAAGATTTTCCCATCGATGGTGGGTCTCTTCATCGCTTCATTGATGTCAAACTCTAGTACCTCGTCCTTGCCCAAGTGAAGATCGATCTTCCCTTTTCTAACGTTAATGATTGCACCCGTTGTTGCCAAGAAGGGTATACCGAAAATCAAGGGGTCCTCATCCATTTCCATGACCACGAAGTCCGTTGGAACAATGAAGTCTCCAACCGCGATTTGCAAGTCTTCAAGTAGCCCAATTGGTACTCTAACGCTTCTATCTGCAAGGATCAAGGAAATTCTACAAGCTTTGTACCTCGTGAATCCCAATCTTTTAGCAACGAATAGTGGCATTAGACTCACGCTAGCTCCTAGATCACAAAGGCAATTGTCGAATGTAAGAGGTCCCAAAGCGCACGGGAGTGTGAAACTACCCGGATCTCCAAGTTTCTTGGGTACTACCTTCTTTTGGATTATGGCACTACACTCATGTGTTAATACCACCATGGACTCCATCTCTTTAGCCCTTTCTTACACGTCATCCTTTAAGAACTTGGCATATTGAGGTACAAGCAAAAATGCATCTACCAAAGGCATGGTGAGCTCGAACTTTTCCATTTGTCTATCAAACACCGCCTTGTACTTCTCTAACAATTGCCTCTTGAAGCGTCCAGCCACATAAGGTTGTGGTGGGACAAATAGAGTCTCTTTCTTCTTTGGCTTGGCTTGAGCAACAACCTTGGTCTTGATCTCTTCAACCCGTTTACCCTTGTCTTCGCTTTCCGAAACCGTGTCTTCAACTACCACTTCGTCTTGAATCTCAAGTTCCACCCCCCCCTCCCCCCCCCACCCCCCACTTTGGTTCTCAATGTCCCCGTTGAGATTGGAAGGGGCTTCTCTAGTGGGTAGGCCCGAGCCACTTCGTAGTGTGATGACGTTGACATACTCCTTGGGGTTAGTCTCTGACTTTCCCGGTAGTTGACCTTGTGGCCGTGAAGAGGAAGCGGTTCCTTTGCCATCGAGTTGCTTAACCTTGGAGCTCAACGTCTCGAGCTTGGAGTTTAGATCGTAGTAAGAACAATCGACCCGTGTATTGATCTCCGCTTATCCCTTGAGGAGTTGTTGAAACATGGTGTTCAAGTCAAGCTCTTGCGGTTTAGATGTAGTTGCTGGACCTTGGGGAACGAATCCTTGTTGAAACCCGGGCGGTGCATCGAAAGGTGCTTTGGCTTGAAACCCGCCTTGGGTTCCTTGGAAATTGTTCTTTGGAACATAGCCTTGGTTGTTGGATTCTTGCCCTTGTTGTTGTGAAATAAAAGTCTTTTGTTGACCACTTTGGTTCCCTTGTTGTTGTTGAGGGTATATTTGTTCTTGTGGATTCTCCACATTGGTGTTTCGGTAGGAGAAATTAGGGTGGTTCCGGTAGTTGTTGTAGAAACCACCCCGTTGATAACTTTGATTACCCACAAAGTTCATCTCCTCTTGTGTGGCTCCCTCTACAACCTCATCTTGATAACCTTGGTTGTCTTCGTAGTCCCCAACAAAGTGAACTTGATTTTGAGATGATTGGAGAAGCTTGGCGATCTTCTCTTTAAGGCTCTTCAAGTCCTTGGCCCTGTTTTGCTCATCAACGTCGCTAGTGGTTCTCGTTGCGCGGTCATAATGATACAAGATATTTCGGTATCTCTAGAGTCAATTCTTTAATTGCAATTGTAGCATAAGAGGTTATCGAACCTTATCGGGATTTATCCTAATCACTAAGAATTCAAGGAACAATTGTAAGTTAAGCTAAACAAGTGTGTTGTGTTTAAGTAACTAAATTAAGGCAAATAAACAACTAAGCAAAATGTAAATCAATAAACAAAAATGGAACTAGAGATGAGGTTATTGATATAAGGTGATCCAAGTCTAATTATTGATGTTCATTCACTCAAAAAGCTAATTCCTAGGCAAAAGATCTCTAAACTTGATTAGTTCTCTTTCAAGCAACTAATCACTATGCAAATTATCAAGACCATTAGCAAATCATCATTTGTGGGTTAACAACTAGCAAGGATTAAGAATCACAACAAGATCAAGCAAAGATAAGCCCTAAACAACAAATGTCTTATGTTAGGAGCATAAATCTCTTGTCTAGTTCATCAAGGCATTTCATCAAACACTTGGTGTTCATGAAATGCCCTATGATCTAGATCCCTTCTTTCAAGCTCAATATAACATTAGGGACACTAGAAAAGAAGGAGTACACGATTATCTAACCCTAAACACCACTAATCAAACCTTGGACCACCCTAATCTACCCTATCTCAAGATCCTAAAGACTACTCACTAATCATCATGAGTTCAACAAATCCTAGAGAAGAAGAGTTAAAGCTCATGATCAAGATGATTGAATGATTAGAAAGTAGAAGATAGATGGATTCAATCAAGAAAACAATACTCAAATTGCATAAATCAAAAGGATAAATCTCTTACAAATCACTCTTAGAGAGGGTTTTTTTGCTTAAGAGAAGACTTAGCCCCCTCAAAATGAGGTTTTTGGGCATAAATAGTGAATAGTAACGAACCGGGTAGACCCGGGTACCGACCCGGTTTAGATGGATAAGAAGTTCTGATTTGTCAATACCAAGGTCACTCGTCGGTGCAACACCTCGGTATTGAGCCTGGGTTTGTGCACCGACGCGGAGTACCGAGCAGTGGCGTCGGTATTGAGGGGAGATTGCTTGGTGATCTTCAATGGATACCGAGGTCACTCATCGGCATCGTTGCTCGGTATTAAGGGATTTTTCCCCTGGGAACAACACCGAGAAGTTGCACCGAGCAGTGACCTCAGTACAATCCCCTGAGGCTTCGATACCGATATCACTCCTCGGTGTTGCACGTCGGTACTGGGGCTGTCTTCCTCCGTCTTCTATACCGATCAGTTGCACCGAGCAGTGACCTCGGTGCAACCCTTCTGCCTTCAATACCGAGGACCAGTACCGACCAGTGACATCGGTACGGTCTCTGTCTTCTCTCCTCGAGTCTTGAATCTCCTCTTTAGCACTTGAAATACGATCCAAAACATGCAAGGACTCTCTAGGACTAAATGTGGACATATTAGACTCCTAAAATGACTAAAATGCTAAAGAGATAACATGAACTATATGAAAATGACTCGAAACCTAAGTGAAACGGATGCTAAAATGATGCAAAATATGATGATATCAATTCTCCCAAACTTACTTCTTTGCTTATCCTCAAGCAAAATCATCACTAAAAGAGTTCAAGTACAAGTGCAAATTCTAAGGTACGATCAAACATGTCTACTCAAAAGGGGCTAGCCATGTCCATCCTTACATGAACCAAGCTTAAATCTCAACCTAGACAAGCCTTCCTATCATCCAATCCTTTGACATTCAATTAGCAATTTTTAGTGGAGCATGTTCATGCAATGCAAATAAACTCATTTGGCTAAGGATACGGTTTTGAGACAAAGATGATCTCAATGTATGAGGCGGTTTCCGAACATGGGATCTCTCTTTGAAAGAATGGACCTTGGCAAAATGCTAAGGGTGAAAAGCAATTGATGCATACAAGGCTAGACTTCCATCTACCCAATGTTCCAACGCGAATTCGACCCTAATTCTAAACCCACAAGGAAGCAATCCTAGCTACCCTTCTCAAGGAATTTTTCCCTTCTTATTCCACATCTCTTTCTCATCTTCCTTTTTCCATAAGCATTTAGGGAGTTTCTTCTTCAACCAATGGTTTGGATTTCTTCACTTTCCATGGCCTAGCTCTTCTTTTAGATTCTTTAGTCTCTCTCATTTTTTTCTTTTTCTTTATGACTTGCCCTAGCCATTTTGGCTTATTTTCTTTCTTTTCACAACTAGAGACTATCTTTTCAACACTTTAGAGCTAAACCACATAAATTCTTGCCAACCATTACAACCTTATTTCTTCCCCTAGTCATCCTTCCAAATCTCTTCCTTTCTTTCCACTTTTCCAATCCCAAACTCTTTCCTTTCCTTCTTTTTCATCCATTCCCCTCGTCCTGAATACCATCCTATCTAACTTAGCCTAATCTAGCTCATGATGTGCGAGCTAGTTCTACATGGAAGCCTTTCCTTGTCGCTCTAGACCCAACACGTTTTGCTAAGTCCATTCAAAAATAAGGCCTCACAACGCTCACTAAACATGTAGCTTGAAAGAAGGTCGGGTTCAAGGTGGGGTGAACCATTCCAAATATGAGAATTAACTACTTGGGCCAACAAGAATGGTAAAAAGAAATAAGATGACCCAAGTATGTATGCGGAATCCATGAGTTCATTATGCAATGCATGAATATGATAATTAATGTGTCAAAGTTAAGGTTCTCATTTAGATGAGATTGGATTCAAATCGAAACTTGCTTCGGCTAAGACCTAAGTAATTAGACATGAAATCCAAACATGGTTCGACCTTGATTTCGCACACAAGATCTAGAGCATAGGATTTAAACTCTTAAAGCGACACTTCACAAGGAGGAATCATTCTAGCTCCTAATGCACATGCAATGCATTATCTAAGTGCTATGCATCTAGACTCAATCCTACAAGAAGTGAAAATGCTTCCTAAATGACTTCTTTTTGTCTTTTCTTTTTCAAATTTTTTCAAATTTGTTTGGTTTTTCTATGCCTTAGATGTATTCATGAGACTCAAGATGCAAATTCAAAATAAGACAAAGCAAATGTTATTAGATACCGGTCCCTCCCCCAAACTTAAATCACACCGTCTCGGTGTGAAATAAGCCTAAGGAAATGACCAAAAACAAGAGATAACTATACAATGCAAGAATTAAAAGAAAAATATATACAAAAGTTTTGGATTCGTACCTAGAAGCTTTGAGATGGGGATGAAGATCCCATTGCGTAAGATGGATTACTTGAGACGGGAGACGGGGACCGCATCGCTCTCCGCTTTGTTGCTTTATCCGGTCGAGCCGTGGGTCGGCTAGTACTCATTGCCAACGCCCAATCCTCTCCTTGAGGCGCGAGGTTTGTGTCCATGACAACATCCCCTCCTTCACCGGCCCTTGATGAACTCGCTCTGCAACCTCCGTCTTTGAGCTCATTGATGGTTCGACCCATGGCTTTAACCGTCTTCTTCAAAGACTTGATCGTCTTGACCATCTTCTTCATGTTTTTGTTTTGCCACTTACACATGCGTCGGAGGAGACGATTTTGGTGGTGAGCGTGTCTTGTAGCCACGTTAGTGATAGCCCCATCATATGGGTCAAAGTGGTAGCTCTCACTACCGTACACGGTCTCGGGTGACGACTCATTTGGCACTTCTTCGTCAAGATCGAGAGATTCCTCGGTAACGGTTCTCCGTTTTGGTCTTTTGCGGAAGGCTTGCATAGGCGGATCGACGGTAGAGTTGTAGAGGTACTCTTGGGGAGGAATAAACATGACGTTCCTCGGGTCATAGAAGTTGGTGAGCGCGGGATTAGGTAAGAGGACTTGTGCCACGGATGTCTCGGTGACTTGGAGGTTGTAAGCCATCTTGCCTTTGATATATCCCATGAAGAACTTAGTCTTTGAAAGGTAGGCCGCATCCAAAGATTTCAACTCATAGTGGCCAAGTGAAACCTTGATGCCCTTTGCCATGAGAATAGGCGTTATCATCCATTCGAGGCAAATTGCGGCCTTATTCAACTTTGTCTTCCAAGCCCAATCCCGGTAAGCGAACAAGTGTCTCACCAAGAGTGTTGCAAGACAAGAAAGTCTCTCCGGCCCCTCGAATGCTTTACCGTTTCAGAGAACGGAGAGAATGGGCTTTAGACCAATCCCCAACAACTCAATCTCCTCCGTAGTAACCGTGTCAATCTCCACCTTGTGGTATAAATTGTGGACCAACTCCTTGTGTGCGTACCGGAGAGCCGGGTGCCGTATGCTTGCACTCTTAGAGTCACCGGCTATAAATTCTCCGCTTGCAATCGCTGCCCAAAGATTTCGGAGCTCGAGTCACGGATAATCAAAGTATTGCCCGCCATATGTACCTTCTTTTCTAAACCCGAATATCTCGTGGAAACTCCAAACCCGGAATTTGCATCTTCCGTTTCATAGAACTTAGCTCGAAGGGTGGCTAGGAACTTGCAGGTGAGTGCCCTTAAAGCTTCATGCTTCATGCTCATGAACTTCCTTAGCCCCATATTCTCAAAACGATTCCACACTTTGTCACTTATCCCCATCCTTTCCATCGTCTCCGCATCGACAAATTTGCCTTGCTCGAACTTCATTTGGCCAAATTTGTCGAAGTAATCTTGCTTGCTTGGCTTTGTCCATTGCGGCACTGGGATTTCTCCACTTGAGCTCTCACTCTCGACCTCTTCTTCGACTCTCTTGCCCTTTCCCTTTGCCGTTTTCTTGGCTTTAGAGCTCGTAGCCGCGGTTTTATCCTTTGCCTTGGCACTAGCCTTGGCAATCCCTTTTCCCTTTTCCGCGGCCGTAGTTTGAGCAATTCCTTTCCCTTTCCCAACTGTTGAAACCTTGGTTCGAGCCCGTTTCGATGGAGCGCCCTTGTCATACATTGTACCTACAAATATCCTTGAGGCAATTTGTGAGCATAGGTACAATTTCTTTATCAAATCAACAAGAGATCACCAAAATATGATCTAAAAGCAATGAACCAAGGTGAAAATTCATACTTAACAAGGAAATTATCCCAATTCACAATCCCTAATTCTCAAAATCCCAATTTCTCTTTTTCATCAAACCATCAACAATTTGCACATGAATCATCAAGTTTAAGCATAGATAAACCATCCCCAAGGTATTTGCACAAGTGAAAGACAATATCAAACCATATTCAAGCAATATATCTTCAAGAACAAAACCATGGTTTTCGAAAATTTAAATGAATAATACCTTGGGGAATTTGGATTAGTTGCTTGAAATGATGATAAATCCAAAAAGAGCAGTGAAAATCGTGATTATGGGGCTTGAAATCACGAAATTTGGTTGAGAAAAGAGGGAGATGGGGGAAAATTTGCTCTGGAATCGCGAAAATAGGGTGAAGAAATGGGGCTAATGTCGCGTGGAAGAGGAAGAAGAAGGAGACTTACCTGGGTGGGTACCAAAAATGTTTTAAAAAATGGTCAATACCGAGGTCACTCGTCGGTACCACACCTCGGTATTGACTGATTTTTAAAAAAATTCGGTGAATACCGACGTCACTCCTCGGCATTGGTCATCGGTATTGACATACCTAGGTCACTCCTCGGTGCAACACATCGGTGTTAAAGAGATTTTTCTTCTGTTTCCATACCGACGTGTTGTACCGATCTGTGACGTCGGTATTGTCCCTCGGTGAGTCCATACCGAGGTCATTCGTCGGTACCACTGCTCGGTATTGACTCTTGACTTTGGAACCCCTATGCACATGTAACAAAAACATCAAAAAGATCTAGCAAAGATAGAAAAAGAGATAAACAAAAAGGAAATATATACAATGATAAGCTTGGGGTGTCTCCCAAGAGCACTTTGTTTAACGTCACTAAGTTCGACGTATGTTACCGTTCTCAAGCTAGAGGGACATCATCGAGGGGGATCGAGCCTCCCTTTTCGACGATTTGATTTGCTCGGTAGAGTTTGAGTCTTTGGCCATTTGAAATGAAATCGTGGCCCTCCTTGTTGATAAGCACCACAGCTCCATATGGCCTTACTTGTTTAACCTCAAACGGACCCGACCACCTTGACTTGAGTTTCTTGGGAAAGAGGTTCAACCGGGAATGGAACACCAATACTAGGTCCCCGACCTTGAAATCCTTGTGCACAATCCTCTTGTCATGAAATGCTTTGGTCCTCTCCTTGTAGATTCTCGAGCTTTCATAGGCTTCGAGCCTAGTCTCCTCTAACTCTTGAAGTTGAATCAACTGCCTCTATTGTGCGGTCTTGATGTCGAAGTTAAGAAGCTTCACCGCCCATAGGGCCTTGTATTCCAACTCAACCGGTAGATGGTATGACTTCCCATAAAGCAAGTTGAATGGTGTAGTCCCTATAGGTGTTTTAAAGGAGGTTCGGTATGCCCATAAAGCATCATCTAACTTGTTGGCCCAATCCTTTCTTGAACCCCCAACCGTCTTCTCGAGTATGGCCTTGATTTGCCTATTGGATACTTCTACTTGGCCACTCGTTTGAGGATGGAAAGGTGTTGCTACCTTATGCCTCACACTATGCTTCTTAAGTAAGCTTTCAAACACCTTGTTGATGAAATGACTACCTCCATCACTAATGACTACCCTTGGAACTACGAACCTTGGGAAAATGATGGATTTGAATAGTTTTAGAATGACCTTGGCTTCGTTGGTCGGGCTCGCAATGGCTTCCACCCATTTGGAGATGTAATCGACCGCCACCAATATGTATTGGTTACCATATGATGACGAGAAAGGTCCCATAAAGTCGATGCCCCACACGTCAAACATCTCTACCACAAAGATTGGGTTTTGGGGCATTTCATCTCTCCTCCCAATGTTCCCTTTCCTTTGGCACACATCACATGTGGAGACAAAGAGGTGCGCATCCTTGAATAAAGAAGGCCACCAAAAACCGGATTGCAGGACCTTTGTAGCAGTTTTGTAGGATGCATGATGCCCGCCATAGCTTGACCCATGACAATGGAATAGGATCCCTTGGACTTCTTCTTCCGCCACACATTTCGTATACAAACCATCCGAGCATAACTTGTATAAGTAGGGCTCGTCCCAATAGTATCTTGTCACGTCGTGGAAGAACTTCTTCTTCTTATACCCATCCAAAGGCGGTTCCTTCCCGCACACTAAGTAGTTCACTAGATCCGCAAACCACGGTAGTTTCTCGTCTTGTAACCCATTAGCACTCTCTAGTCCTTGCACGGCTTCAACCCCTTTCTTCAACACGCTACCCACCATGAGACTCTCCTCGGGGAGCTTATCATCAATTGGGACAAGGTATTCAATCCTCATTTTAGACAAGTGATCCGCGACCCCATTCTCTATCCCCTTCTTGTCAACTATCTCCAAGTCAAACTCTTGTAGAAGCAAGATCCAACTGAGTAGTCTTGGCTTGGTGTCTTTCTTGGCATGAATGTATCTCAAAGCCGCGTGATCGGTGTAGATAATCACCCTTGATCCCACAACATAAGATCTAAACTTCTCCATTGCAAAAACTACGGCTAGCAACTCTTTTTCCGTTGTGGCATACCGGGTGTTAGTGTCATCTAAGGTCCTACTTGCATAGTAGATGACATTGGTCTTCTTGTCCTTCCTTTGACCCAAAACCGCTCCAACCGCGTAGTCACTAGCATCACACATGATCTCGAAAGGAAGATCCCGATCCGGTGCTTGGACAATGCGAGCACTAACCAACGCCTTCTTGATCTCTAGAAACGCCACCATACACTCTTCATCAAACACGAACTCAACCTCTTTGCAAAGTAACCTTGTGAGAGGTCTTGTGATTTTCGAGAATTCTTTGATGAACCTTCGGTAGAATCCCGTATGACCCAAGAAAGACCGGATGTCTTTGACCGACTTAGGCGGCTTCAAGCTAACCATCACCTCTATCTTGGCCTTATATACCTCAATCCCCTTCTTGGAGATCTTATGCCCAAACACAATACCTTTTCGCACCATGAAGTGGCATTTCTCCCAATTTAGCACCAAGTTTGCTTCTTCACACCGTTGCAAGACTCTACAAAGGTTGGACAAGCAAACATAAAAAGAAGACCCATACACGGAGAAGTCGTCCATAAAGACTTCTACCATGTATTCAATAAGGTCAGAGAAAATGGACATCATGCAACGTTGGAATGTCGCGGGAGCATTGCACAACCCAAACGGCATCCTTCGATATGCGAAGGTGCCGTAAGGGCACGTGAATGTCGTTTTCTCTTGGTCATTCGGGTGTATGGGAATTTGAAAGAAATCCGAATAACCGTCTAGGAAACAATAAAATGGATGATTAGCTAGACGTTCAAGCATTTGATCTGTGAAAGGTAACGAAAAGTGATCCTTACGAGTGGATGAATTTAAATTCCTATAGTCAATGCACATTCTATACCCGGTTATTGTCCTAGTCGGTATCATTTCGTCCTTCTCATTTTTAACTACCGTAATCCCCCCTTTCTTAGGCACACAATGAACCGGTGAGACCCAAGTACTATCCGATATTGGGTAGATAATACCCTCATCCAAGAGCTTAAGAATCTCTCTCTTTACAACATCTTTCAAATTAGGATTCAACCTTCTTTGATGTTCAATAGAGGTCCTTGATTTATCCTCTAGATGGATTCTATGAGTGCATAAGCTAGGGGAAATACACTTGATATCATCCAAAGAATAGCCAATGGCTTTCCTATATTTCCTAAGTTCAACAAGAAGAGAGGATAGTTCGTTCTCATCTAGACTCTCATTCACAATAACCGGGTAAGACTCATTGGGACCTAAGAACGCATACCTTAGTCCCGCGTGAAGTTGCTTTAGGTCCACCTTTGGGGCTTTGAGTTCGCTCCAATCGTCCTCCTCAAGACTAGACTTACCCTTGCTTATCTCTTTAACGGCTAGAACAAACTCCTCTTGAACTGTTCGCACCCTTAAACCATCTTGAACCTCGGTACTACGAACACCCAACTCAACAAATGGCGTATCCCTTTCAAGCGGCTTGTGCAAATCCATGAGTAGCTCATACCCTTGACTCTATTTGCTCAAGAACCCATGATCACCACGCTCCTTAGTCAAAACCACTTCCAAACCATCTTCTACTCTCATTTCCTCAAGCAACTCGTCGGCTAGTTCATCCATGGTCTCTATGTAGAAACATTGGCCATCTATGGTGGGTTTCTTCATTACCTTGTTGATATCAAACTCAAGGACTTCTCCTTTACCCAAGTGAATGTCTATTTTACCTTTCTTCACATCGATTTTCGCCCCCGCGGTTGCTAGGAATAGCCTACCAAAGATAAGAGGGTCTTTTGGTTCTTCATCCATCTCAAGTACCACGAAATCCGTGAGGACAATGAAATCCTTCACCACGATAGGAAGATCCTCAAGCAAATCAATAGGAACCCTCACGCTCCTATCCGCTAATATTAGGGAGATGTTGCATGCCTTGTAGCGTGTGAAGCCTAGTCTATTGGCTACCGAGAATGGCATGAGGCTTACACTTGCACCAAGATCACACAAATAATGGTTGAAAGTTAGAGGACCAAGTGCACAAGGTAGAGTGAATGATCCCGGATCTCCTAGCTTCTTTGGGACTATCTTCCTTTGTATGATGGCGCTACACTCGTGCGTTAGAATAACCATGGACTCCATTTCCTTAGCTCTCTCATTCACAGCATCTTTCAAGAATTTAGCGTATTGAGGGACAAGCAAGAAGGCATCAACCAAAGGCATTGTGAGTTCTACCTTCTCCATTTGCCTATCAAAGATGGCTTTATACTTGTCCATAAGTTGCTTCTTGAACCGCCCGGGGAACGGTAGTTTAGGAACATATGGCTGAGGGACAAAAACATTCTTCTTTGGCTTCTCTTGAGCAACAACAACCCTAGGTTTGACCTTCTCAACTTCTTCAACCTTGTCTTGCTCTATCACTACCTCATCTTCAACCAACTCGTCATCTTCTTGAAGTTCCACCCCCCCCCCCCCACTTTGCTTCTCAATGTCCTCATGGAGAGTAGAAGGAGCTTCTCTTGGAGGCAAAACCGTGCCACTTCTCAAGGTGATGGCGTTTACATACTCCTTAGGATTAGCTTCAGATTTGTTCAGGAGTTGACCTTGTGGTCGGGAAGAAGAAGCAACACATTTGTTCTCCATGTATTTTACCTTGGAGTTCAAAGCCTGAATCTTTGTGTTGAGGTCGTTGTAAGAGCAATCCACCCGCGTATTGATCTCCGCTTGTCCCTTGAGTAATTTTTGGAACATGGAGCGCAAATCAAGCTCTTGTGGTTTAGACGTAGTTGCTTGACCTTGGGGCACAAACCCTTGTTGTTGCCCTTGAAAACCGGGTGGAGCTTTGGGTTGAAAGCCACCTTGGTTCCCTTGGAATTGGTTCCTTTGGACAAAGCCTTGTTGGTTGGTATTAGAAGCTTGGCCTTGAGGTTGGAATTGCTTTTGTGGGGCTCCTTGAGCTTGATTAGGTTGTGGAGGGTAGACTTGGTCTTGTGGATTCTCCACATTTGTGTTCCGGTAAGAGAAGTTGGGGTGGTTCCTATAGTTTTGGTTGAACCCTTGTCTTAGGTAGTTCCCTTGGTTTTGGAAGTTTTCTTGGTTCCCCACGTAGTTCACCTCCTCCTGGGTGTTCATGTCTACGTTCTATTCTTGATAGTAACCTTGGTTCTCATCATAAGCATCCACAAAGTTAACCGTCTTTTGAGAAGACACAAGAATTTTATCAATCAAATTGGCTTGCTTGTCCAACTTGTCATTAAGAACTTTCATGTCTTTGGCCAGCTTGTTCTCATCAAAGTAGAAAGTGGTCCTTGTGGCACGGTCATAGTCATCACCATAGGTACCGTCACTTTGGGCTAAGTTCTCGACAAGCTCCATTGCTTCCTCAACGTCCTTAGCCAAGAAGTTACCGGTCGATGCCGTGTCTAGTAGCATATGGATCTTAGGCAAAGCACCTCGGTATAGGGGGTCCAAGTAGAGAAGCATTGCTAAAGCCGTGATGTGGGCATTGAGAAGTGTAGCTTCTAAATCTCTCACAAACCTCGTTGAAAGACTTATTGGACCGTTGTGTGAAGCTTGAGATTTAGTTGCGAAGCTTGGCGGTTCTAGCCGGTGAAAAGAATTTGGCGAGAAACGCACGTTTGCAATCATCCCATGAGGTAATAGATCCTTGGGGTAAGGTCTTTTCCCTTTGGTGAGCTTTGTCACCCAAAGAAAACGGAAAGAGACGAAGCTTGAACCCATCTTCGGAGACTCCATTGATCTTCGTGAGACCACAAATCCTGTCAAATTGGTCAATGTGGTCTAAGGGATCCTCCATGGACAAACCGTGAAACTTTTTGGCTTGAACCATGTTGATAACCCCCGGCTTCACTTCGAAGTTGTTGTTCTCCACCGGTGGAGCTTGAATGCCTTGGCGGTTTTGGTGAGCATTAGCGGCATCAGCCTCTCAAACGACGTTTCTAGCTCTTGGTGGATGCTTGGGGCCTCTCATTGGCCGGCCGGGTGGATGTGGGGCTTTGTGGGCGTGCCCTCCTTGTGCGTGGTGGTTTCCATTACCACCTTTTGCAGGGTGGTTTCCATTACCACCTTGTTGAGGATGTGGAAGGTTGTCCACATTGTCATTAATGTCCCCAAGTGGAACATTTTCATAGTGATCCATGTCGTTCTCAACTTCTTCTTGTCTCACACGTGCTTCCCTTGTTCTAAACCCTCGGTATGATCGATGTATGTCGTCTCTTGGTTGAACTAGATTGTCGTTGCCGCGAGATCGTGTATGCATGCACCTATATGTTTAGAGAGAGCAATGGAAAGCAAACAAGATTAGTGACTTTGTAGCAAATAAAACTTAATCTCACAAAGAGTCTAAATCTCAATGTTAAAACAAATCCCAATATGGCAACGGCGCCAAATTGATACAAGATATTTTGGTATCTCTAGAGTCAATTCTCTAAATGCAATTGTAGCATAAGAGGTTATCGAACCTTATCGGGATTTATCCTAATCACTAAGAATGCAAGGAACAATTGTAAGTTAAGCTAAACAAGTGTGTTGTGATTAAGTAACTAAATTAAGGCAAATAAACAACTAAGCAAAATGTAAATCAATAAACAAAAGCGGAACTAGAGATGAGGTTATTGATACAAGGTGACACTACAAGAAAACATGGATACTGCGACTACGAGTTACGACTACGATTGTAGTCGTAAACAAATAGCGACTAAATAACGACCAAGTTGCGACTGCATGCTATATTACGACTAAGTTACGACTACACAATAGTTGCTCCGCTTTCAGTCGTAACTTAGTCGTAAAATTACAAAAAAATAGCGACGTTATTCGGCGAGTAGTTAATATAATGGTAATGTAGTCGTGAAAAACCGGTATAGCCCACGTGCTTCTCGTTTTGATGTCGGTGTACCTAACTGAGTTAAAGTTTTTTAAGTAGTCGGTAAATAGTCATAAAATGTAAATGTAATCGCAAAAACAGTCGCAAAAATCTCTATAAATATATTCGAACAACATTCGTTTCTTTCATTCACATTCCATTGGTGGTGCGAAACACGAAATTGAGGAGAAAGAAAAAAGTTGGTACTAAAAAAATGTCGGGAAATTACAATTATAGTAATTTTCGGGAGTGGTTGTATAAAGGGTTCCATGAAGCGACGGGAAATTTCTCGGCAGAGTTCATAGAGGGGGTGGATCAATTCATGACATTTGTAAATGGCCAGCCCCTAACGCAGAGCAATCGCGGTAAGTTTTACTGCCCTTGTAGTGATTGTGAGAACAATAATTTCTTGTCGGGTACAAGAATTTGGAAACATCTTTATAGTAAAGGATTTATGCCATATTATAATGTTTGGTATAAGCATGGAGAAGAACTCGATATGGATTTAGGAAAGAGATCTGTAGATCCGACGTGGGTAAGTGGTAGTGAAGAAGTTGGTAATGTAGAAGGAGGTAGATATGTTGATATGGTGAATGATGCATTTCGTGAAAACGTGAGTTTTGATTACTATCATGAGGATGGTAGTTATCAAAATGTAGAAGAACCGGTACGCAATCATTCCAAAAAGTTCTACGACCTGTTAGAAGGAGCCAAAAATCCATTATACGATGGTTGTCGTGAAGGTTACTCGCAGTTATCCTTTGCTGCTGAGCTCATGCAACATAAGGCAGATCATAATATGAGTGAGAGGTTAGTGGATTCGATGTGCGGAATGTTTAATAACTACTTACCATAAGGAAACAAGCAACGTGTTCAAATTACGAGACGGAACAATTTAGGCCTCCCATGTCATGCAATTGATGTTTGCGTTAACAATTGTATGGTCTTCTGGAAAGAAGACGAAAGGTTAGATAAGTGTCGGTTTTGTAATTCAGAAAGATGGATGCCAAACGAGCAACACCGTAGGACCAAGGTACCATATAGTCGTATGTGGTATATTCCTATTGCTGACAGATTAAAGAGAATGTATCAGAGCGAGAAGACTGCAGCGGCAATGAGATGGCATGCCGAGAACCAGCCGAATAAAGGAGAAATGAGTCATCCGTCTGATGCGACGAAGTGGAAAAATTATCAATATCTACATCACCGGGTTGCCGAAGAACCCCATAACGTTTATCTTGGGTTATGTACAGATGGGTTCAATCCATTTGGCCAGTCAAAAAATCATTCGCTGTGGCCCGTGATCTTGACTCCATATAATTTACCCCCTGGTATGTGCATGAATACGGAGTACTTGTTTCTTACCATTATGAATTTTGGGGCAAATCATCCGCGAGGTAGTCTCGATATATTTCTCCGACCTCTTATTGAGGAGTTAAAAGAATTGTGGTCCACTGGAGTTGATGCGTACGATGTGTCATTGAACCAAAATTTTAATCTAAAAGCAGTGTTGCTGTGGACGATAATTGACTTTCCAGCGTATACAGTTTCTTTGAAGATTATATTTCTACAAAGTATCCAGAACTCTCCGAAAAAGAACTCGCGTTCTAAAGAGCTCAGGAATATCATTTATGGGTGAAAGATTATGTATGTCTAAATAATATTTTTCACTATGTGTATAATATATATGTTATGATCTATAGCTATATATATTTGATATTGACTATCGTTATGCAGGTTACTTACTGGAACGCCATAAAACCTTTTCCTATGTGGGTTCAAGAGATAGTTCATGGTCCTTTGGATAAGGCCAAAACCTGGCCCATCTATTTTACAAGAGGCTATTTGTTTCATACGAAAAAGCACAGCGAGGGCCGAAAGACATGTAACTATGGCGTGTGTGCTAAAGGAGAGAATTATAGTGATGCATCTGATGAAGCTGATTTTCACGGGATCTTAACTGATATCATACAGCTCGAGTATGAAGGGGTGGTTACTTTGAGAATCACACTGTTTAAGTGTACGTGGTACGATCCCTTTATCGGTAGAGGCACTCGAAGGAGCAACGCTGGCATTGTAGATGTTCGCACATCGGGAAGATACAATAAATACGAACCATTTATTCTTGGTATGTACATTCATTTATCTATAAGAAGAGAATCATCTGTGGCTAAATGTTTGTTATACACAACCTCTCAAGCGAATCAAATTTGTTATATCCCATACCCGTACAAGAAGAGAAAGAATCATTTGTGGCTAAATGTTGTCAAAGTCAACCAAATGGGAAATATATCATGTGAATATAGCAACACAGAACCGATTCCATTGCAACAAGAAAATGATGACCCCGTAATGATAACTACAATTGAAGATCTCGAAGTCGACAATTTGGTACAAAGTGTTAACCCAATAAATCTCGATTGGGATGTCGAAGATGCAGAACGAGAAGATGAATTCGAAGCTCGTTTATTGGATTCTGATGATGATGTATCCGTATATAAGTTTGTAACAAAATGCTACTAAATATATCAATTTCCTCATGATCTTATATAAGTTTTTTTTATAGTTTATTATGTTTTTATATAAGTTTTTTTATATAAGTTTTTTTTCTATAAGTTTTTTTTTCCTATATAAGTTGTTTTAGTTTATTATGTTATTATGATCTTATATAAGTTTTTTTTATATACTAATTGCTCTATGAGCTTTTACGATTTCTACAAAACAAACACTACAAGAAAACACCCGTTTTACAACGGACAGATTCGATGTAAAATCGATATAAAACAAGGTTTCCGACGGATTAACGACGAATGCCAATTTGTCGTAAAAATATCGTCGTAAAACCCTAATCGTCGTAACATCGTCGTAAAATTTGAGACGTATAAAAGTCATCGTAAAATCGTCGTAACATATTCGTCGTAAATTCGTCCTAACGTTAGGACGAATTTACGACGTTTAAACCACTGGATGTTACGACGAGTATACGACGAATGTTTACGACGATATTACAACAAATAGTGAAGGAGTATTTACGACAACTTTTACGACGATATTACGAGGGTTTATTTACGACGATGTTACGACGGACTTATTTACGACGATATTACGACGGATTGATGTACGACGATTTTACGACGGAACTATTTACGACGAAATTACGACGATCTATCGAATTTAATTATTAATTTAAAATATTAATTTAAATTATTTAATTATTAATTTTTATTAAATAAAATTATATTTATAATTATTTAAAAATTAAAATTTTATAAATAAAATTCTGAAAATACAAAATAAAATCCGAAAATACAAAATACAAAATCCTAATTATTAAGACCAAACTCTGCCAAAAGCTCCTCGTCGGTGCGGTTAATCACGTCCGATACCCGATCCGCGACCGGATTCCTCGACGTCGATGCTTGTTGCACTTTTAGCATTGCCGCCAATACGGGATTATCCACAGCAAGAAGCTCGAACAGAGTATCGTATCCTTGGATCGTCTTACCTAATCCAAGGATCTGCTGATGGTCTTCCGCTTGTTTCGCCCGCAAACTGTTGATCTCGGTATTGGCGGTGTTCAACTCGTTCCTCAACCCAACCGGATCGTCGTGAGGTACGGAAGCCGAGGCAACAAAACTACATCGAATCCATCTCAAACCTAAAACTATGCCCTTCTTTTTCGGAGCAACCTAATAAAAAAACGTTAAAATTAATAAATTTGAATACGAAATAATTTTGTAAAAATATAATGTGATATTTGTTACCTCTTCAAATATCTCTTCCATCTGGGCTGTGGTTAAAGCGGCATTGGACTGGACCGAGCTACCGCCAGATGATAGCTGCTGAGAGAGTTGAGTTTGACGCTCCTCGATCCGTGCCTGCACGTCATTGTAGACCTGCTCCGCTCGAGGATCCACAAAAGAACCATCCTTCTTTTTGTGAGTTTCCTCAAAAACTATAATCATCGGAGGAAGTGCGCCTCCGTTTGCCTACAAAATAAAGATTAAAAAATTAACGGTTAAAGATTAAATTTAATTAGTTAAAAAGCATAAAAAAATATAAGGAAAAAAATCATACCATTTGTAGACGCCTTCCCGCAAATGACGGCTGACCTGAAGTATGTGGCAACACCGCCGGACGACCGTCTGGACAGATAGTGTTCTGGGAAGCGGAACACTTAGCAGCCACCGCCTGCGATTGCTGGTTCGTCCAGTATGCCTTCAAGCCGTTCCAGACTTCGAAAGACATGTACGGGGGCTTCTCCTCATCGCCGGCAATCTCCCACTTCCGCTTCCAATCGGAGACGGTATTGTTGAGCCGGAGTTTTCCCTTCAACTTAAACTCCGTCTTCACCGTCTCGTTGATCGCAACATCCCAGTGCCATTTTTGCTATAAAAACAAGAAAACAATTAGAAAAGAATAAATTAAATTAATTAAATTAAATTAATTAAATTAAATAAAATTAGATAATAATAAATAAATAAAAATTACCGCGAAACATTTGAACCACGTCTCAACGACGTCGCCCGGAACGGCCAACCAATTGTAGTGGGGCTCGTCGAAGTAGGTCTTGATGGTGTTAGACACACTCCGCCCGACTTTGTTGTCCTCCTTAAACCTGAAATATACAAATATAATTATCAGTTAAAAACATATATATATATATATATATATTAATGAAAAAAAAAATTCTTACATACCAAAAAGTGTTGTGCCAGCTGAGCGGATCTAAACGGGGTAAAGGATGATGACCCGGCG
Organism: Eutrema japonicum; assembly: GCA_030161315.1. NCBI lineage: Eukaryota > Viridiplantae > Streptophyta > Magnoliopsida > Brassicales > Brassicaceae > Eutrema > Eutrema japonicum. The sequence continues at coordinate 33,360,202 of BSQW01000013.1, read as the reverse complement.
ACTGCAAAATGTCCTCGACCATCAATCCCGCATATGGCAAAACGGGTCGAGGTGCTGCAGGTGGAGGTGCAGTAGGCATCTGTGGGGCGGGCCCGGTGTCCGGAACCAAAGACGGGGTGGCAGACGATGACGGGACATCCGAGTTAACACTCGGTCTGGACTCGTCACCCATAAATGCCTGATAGTGAGTCTTACGTGGCGCCATATCTAAAAAATAAGAAACGACTATCAAAAATATAATCCAATCCTATCTAATTCCAATCCTAACTAATAATTCCAATCCTATCTAATAATAATAATCCTATCTAATAATAATAATCCTATCTAATAATAATAATCTTATCTAATATTTAAAATTATATAATTAAACTAAACAATTAAAAAACAAAATTACCTTAGTTTGTTGGTTAGAGAGAGAGAGTCACGGTAGAGAGAGAGAGAAGAAGAAAATTATGAGCGACGAGGAGAGAAATCTCGCTGGGTTATATAGATTTTGTGGCCGTCGTAAAATCGGCGTAACTCATGAAACCGTACAGTGAACCAGTAAGAACAATTTAACAACGCGGGAAATTTTTAATCACGCGGCAAAATTAATTTCCGGTTACGACGAGTTTACGACGGATCAGTCGTAAACTCGTCGTAATATAAGAAATCTAAACCCTAAACCCTAAACCCTAACATACATAACCGTGCTGAATTAACGAAGTAAATTTGTACATCAAAAACTTTTCATTGTACATAATATAATCACTAATGACGTTTCATTCTAACAAATACTAAATTTCCTTATCTCCTCCAACTTCTCTATAACATTCGTTCGATAAGTTTTTTTGTAACTTGCATGAAGTATAATTTGTTAATCATTTTTGTATTATGTCAAAAAACTAACCGAGAAAATATGTAAAACAATATAATTGATGAAATACCAAATATTTACAACCTATACTCAACCCTAAACCCTAAACCCTATTGAGTATTACGACGAAATTACGACGATTTAAGACACATTAGTCGTAATCGCGTCGTAAAAGTATCCGTCGTAATATCATCGTAATTTGCCGTCGAGTTTACGACGGATCCGTCGTAAAATCGTCGCAATCTTAGAAATATAAAATCTAAACCCTAAACCCTAAACACATTACCATATTGTATTAAGAAAGTATATTTGGTAATCAAAAACTTCTCATAGTAAACAATACAATCAATAACGACGATTGAATATAATATTTGTTAAAATTCATTATCTTACATAATAGTGTATAACATTCGTTCTTATAAGTTCATTCGTAACATGCATGAAATATAAAATGTTAATCATTTTTGTATTACGTATACTACGAATCGAAAACTTATGTAAAACAATGTAATTGATGCAAAACCAAACATATATAACATATCATCAACCCTAAACCCTAAACCCTAAACCCTAAATCCTAAAACCCTATTAAGATGGATTCGTCGTACTGTCGTCGTAATTTACCATCGACATTACGATGGATTCGTCGTAACATCGTCGTAAGTATTACGTCGAATTTACGATGATTGTGTCTTCAATCGTCGTAAAGCCGTCGTACTTTGATAACCGGAGATAACCGGAGATGAGATCGAAAGGACCCCCGTAGGTCTAATATTTCCCAAACCATAAAATACCAGGGTTTGGTTAATATTCGACCTATGGGAATCCTAACGATCCCATCTCCGATTATCTCCGGTCATATGCCGAGATCCGCCCATAATCTTCAGGTTTTATTATACAAATAAAAATAAGAGCAATTACATATATATAAATCAATCAGAATCATCATCTCCGCTCGGTTCATCAACTTCATTGGGTTCATCATCTTCAGGTTGAGAATCGTCACTCTCATCAAACTCATCGGAATCGCCTTCTTGTTCAGTGTCGTCAGGTAGATATTCAAGTTCCCTGTTGCGGGGATCAATTAACAGAACGTTCTCCGTAATCTCTGGTTCTGTAATGTCACAACAAGAATCTTGTTGCATTGGAAGATTGTCAACACCAACAATTTTACCCCTTGTAGCTATTTTAATAACCGATAACCATGTGGGCCCAGTGTTTCGAACTCGCGGATAATGTACGAACGTTACTTGTTCTGCTTGTGATGCTAGGATAAATGGTTCAAACTTGTTGTATCGCCGTGCTTTGTTGACGTCTACCACACCAAATTTGTTAATTCGCACCCCTCGACCGACTGTTGGATCAAACCAATCACATTTGTAGAGAACACATTTCATACTAACCAAGCCGGGGTACTCCACTTCAATTATTTCTTGCAAAACCCCATAAAAATCTATTTCACCCCTAACACATACTCCGTAGTTGGTAGTTGCCCGCCGAACGCCGTATTTGTATGTATGAAACACATAACCATGGGTGAAATACATGGGCGCAGTCTTTATTTTCCCGAGGGGGCCTAGTATTAACTCATGAAACCATATTGGATATTCGGGGTCATCATGATCCACCTATGAAAGACACACATATCGAGACGTGTGCATGTTAGATCGAGCATCAATAAACTTAATGAATTTTTTTTTATTACGTAAACTTACTTGCGTCTTTAACCACTTAGCAAAGTGACGATCTTTACGATCGTTTATTTCATCATCTGAAATGCGTTCAATGCATTCTCGTACCTGACTAACAAATAAACTGCAAAATATAGATTGAAATTAACACCTTTATCTTTATATATAATATTAATTAAATTAATAGTGGATGATTAAATTGTCACGTTACCTCTCGAAAGGTTCCACTTCCTCGCAATTTAGGAGGATGTACGTATGTTCGTTGTGCTTGTCATTCTCGTTAGACCACCAAACTTCCTTCACTTTTCCACCAAGACGACCGATTGGTGAGAAGATGTCTGGGACACCCTCTACTGCATAAGTTCTTCCCACACCACCATCATCATATCGTTAGGGTTTCCGTTTGCGTGTGCGGACTTTCATAGCAAAATAGTATGAAGTGAAGTGTGAAGTTTCTTCGGTCAAACTTCCCGCAACAATTGATCCTTCAACTCTCGCTAGATTTTTAGCCTTTCCCTTTAAATGTTTCATGAACCGCTCGAATGGGTACATCCACCTAAACTGAACAGGCCCGCCTAGTTTTGCTTCGTGAGGGAGATGAATGGGAAGATGTTTCATAACATCAAAAAACGCCTGCGGGAATATCTTCTCCAGATTGCACAACAATATTGGAATATTAGCATCCAACTGTGCAATTACATCTTCTGACAACGTCCGTGTACTAAGATCCCGGAAAAACGCTCTGATGCCTGCAACACCAAAATTATATAGTGCAATATATATATTTGAACAAATTATTTGTGATATATTGCTTCGTGAACATTTCCTGGAAGGAGTTCGGCAAATACGAAAGGAAGTAATCGTTCCATAAACACGTGGCAGTCATGACTCTTCATCCCTGAAAACTTTTGTCTTGTCTCAACAGATTTAGCCAGATTGGATACGTACCCATCAGGAAACTTCACATCAGATGAAACCCAATTGAACAACGCTGCCTTTTGTTGGGCACCCAACCGAAATATAGGAACTGGTGATTTTCCATTGCTCATAATATGCAACTCATTTCTGTTGCAAATATCAGGCAAGTCCAACCTTGACTTTCTGCTGTCTTTGGTTCTTCCTGTCACGTTTAACACCGTATGCATGATGTTATCAAAAATGTTTTTCTCAATGTGCATGACATCAAGATTGTGTCGCAACAGATGATCTTTACAGTACGGAAGTTCTCAAAAAATGCTTTTCTTGTACCAATTGTGATTCACCCCGTATCCATCTGGCATATTAGCTGGATTGTGCCAATTTCCCCACACGATTCACAGTTTCTAGTCCCCCAAAATGATATATTTGCGCTTCTAGATCTTCCCCAGATAGATACACTGGTGGGGGGACACGCACAATTTTGTTCTTCCTAAACAATCGCTTGTTTCTCCGATATGGATGGTGGATTGGTAGAAACCGACGGTGACAATCAAACCAGCATGTTTTTCGACCATGTTTCAGCTGAAACGCATATGTCCGATCGAGACAATACGGACAAGATAACCTCCCATGCGTCGTCCAACCTGATAGCATCCCGTATGCAGGGAAGTCGCTTATTGTCCACATAAGCACCGCACGCATCGTAAAAATTTTCTTCCTCGAACAGTCGTATGTACGAACTCCTGTATACCACAACTGTTTCAACTCTTGTATGAGAGGCTGCAAAAACACATCAATAGAACGTTTCAGATGATTTGGACCAGGTACTAATATACTTAAGAATAAAAATTCTCTTTGCATGCACATATCTGGAGGAAGGTTGTATTGCGTTAAGATTACTGGCCATAAAGAATATTGCCTACCAGACATACCGAATGGACTAAATCCATCAGTGCAAAGGCCAAGATATACATTTCGCTTAAATTTAGCAAATTCTGGGTGTACCGTGTTAAAGTGTTTCCAAGCTTTTGCATCTGATGGGTGAGTCACTTCTCCTTCTCTCTACGAATGTTCTGCATGCCACCTCATCGATCCAGCTGTCCTTTCAGATTGATACAATCGTTTCAACCTATCAGTTATAGGAAGATACCACATTCGTTGGTACGGTATCTTACTATACCCAGAAGTTTGTGGACTGAATCTCGGCTTTTGGCAAAATCGACACTCCTGCAGCTTATCATCATCTTTCCAAAACAACATACAATTGTCAACACATACATCTATCATCTCAGAAGGCAACCCAAGACTAAACACCAACTTCTGTATCTCATAGTATGTTTCGGCAGCCAAATTATCATCTGGCAAATACTCTTGAATAAGATCAGCCCAATCATCCATGCAAACCTCAGCTAAGTTATGATCAGTTTTAATTGTCATCATCCTAGCTGCTAACGACAATTTAGACTGAACTTCTCTACATCCATCGTAGAGTGGCTGATTTGCAGCGGCTAACATATCATAAAACCGCTTCGCATCTACATTGGGTTCCTCAACACTATTATCAACATTTGTTTCATGAAATGCATCATTGACCATTTCATGCATCCTATCATGATCTTGATCATGACCATGATGATAACTACTACCCTGATCATAATCTACATGACCTTGATTACTACTACAATCAGCTTTATTAGTATACGTACTCCTTTCAAAACCCTCTCCATATTGATACCAAACATAATATTGCAGCATAAACCCTCTATTTAGTAAATGGTTCCACACCGTCTCAATTTGCGTATATCTCGTATTCTTACATTTACGACAAGGACATAACATCTTACCGCTTTCGAGGGTTGTTTGCATATTTCCGGCTTGATACATGAATATTTCAATCCCGTCTTTGAATTCTTGCGTCAACGATCCCTCCGAATCCTTTTGCGTATACATCCATCGTCGTAGATCGTAAATCGACATTTTATAATAAAAAAAATTTGAAGTGTTTTTTTTTTTGTGAACAGAAGATATTGTTTTTGTTTTTGATAACTATCGTTCGAAGTTGGTTGTATTTATAGAAATTTTTGGAATTACCAACGGATTTATATCGAAAATTTACATCGAATTTACATCGAAAATAAATTTACATCGAATTTCCATCGTTTATACGACGGAATTACGACGACTCAATCAGATGTAAAAAATTAGGTGACCCTTTTAAAACGTGCCCACCTACCTAGATGCATTCGACGTAATCTCGTCGTAATGTACATCGATATTAAGTCATCGTAACATCGATGTAAGTGTTACGACGATATTACGACGATTGTTTAGATCGTCGTAATATCGTCGTACTTTTGACGTCCAATTACGACGATATTACGACGCCAATAATTTTTGACGAATTTACATCGAAACAAATTTGCGTCGTAATATCGTCGTAATATCGATGTAAAGTTACGACTGCCAAAATTCGATATAAAAATTCGTTGGTAATCGGGTGTTTTCTTGTAGTGAAACCCTAATTGCTCTATGAGCTTTTGCGATTTCTCCCCAAAAATCCCCAACAAAACCCTGAAATTCTTCATCATTTCTTCGATTGACCGAGATTCAGTATCCCTCGCAATCTATCTCTCCCAAAAACCTCGCAATCGATATCTCTCCCAAAAACCCCATTCGAAACCAAAATTTCTCTGATGCCTATAGGAGGAAGAGGGGGGGAGGGGGGGCAAGGTTCGAGCTCCGATACAACAGAGAAGACCCACCCTGAAGTCGCCACAAGAAAACTGTGTTTTAGCGACTACATAATTAGTCGTAATGTAGTCGTGTAAACTGCTTTACCGACTACATTACAACCACGTAGTGTAGTCGTAAATGTCTAGTCGCAAAAACACGTAGTCGATAATTAGTCGCTAATTTACGACTACTTTGTGACTTTGTTACGATGACAGTAAGAAGTCGCACATCAGTCGCACAGCAGCGACTAACGTACGACTATATATTGTGTCGTGTGGAAGTCGTTTGGTGTAGTCGTTAAAGAGTCGTGAAATGTGGCGACTATTTTACGACTAATAAGTGTCTAATTTAGCGACTGATTAGCGACTAATATCTTCACGGAATAGAGATTTGGTTATCTTTTTACGTCTGATTTGCGACTGAATTGCGACAACTTAGCGACTGAATTGCGACTACCTAGCGATTGATTTTATCAACGAAATTCAAAATGGTAATACTGTACCCAATTTGTATTACCTAGCAATTTGGAAATCATATACAGACTAATACAAAGAATACTAGAAATTTAAAATGAAAGAAACTTACATTAACAAAGAAACATATATATTATACATTGTTTTAGCATATCAAATACAAACCAATACAAAGAAAGGTCCAATGTTCAAAACATGAAATAAAATGACAGCCTAGGGTGTAGAATCATGCTGTCGATCAGATTGAGAAGCCATGAAGTCTAGAAAATTTGGATCGGTTTCACGAAGATACCTTTCCACCATTGAATAATGCTTCTGGTCAGCTTCAAGTTTGGTAAGCTTGCTTTGTTGGTCATTTGCAAGTTTGGTAAGCTCTTCCTCACGCCGAGCGTTAGAAGCTGCTTGTTCTTCTATTTGGCGTTGAGCTTCTTCCAACTTATCTTCCAGGGATTGAAACGATGAAGAGGTTACTTCGAACTTGCGTTTTCCACCAACATGAGACTCTGCGAGGCTTCCTATTCCATATGGTCTGCCTCTGTCATCCGTGAACGTTGACTGCATAAATAAAACCAAGATTTATAAAACCATATGATATAAAACCAAAAGATAACATAGATTTCGTATTTACCTGAAGAAAGAGATCGTTGTATTCCTTTGTGGTTAGCTCTCGTTGTTGCGACCTGCCGTCTGAAATTTCAGGCCCTATCTCTTGCATCTTAGCTTGCAAGTTCTTCTCATAATTCTGCGCGATCCTCTCAGCCTTCAGAACAACAAACGTACCATCAGATTTTGTGTGAGTCTTCACAAAAACCTCACCGATACTAACCGGTCTGCCCAATTCGTCTTCCTGAAAATGTAACATATAAATTTGTTACATAATAGAAAGTTGCAGAAGTATTAGATATAGAAATTACACTTACCATTTCTTGTTGGATTTGGTGATATGACTTTTGGCCTGATAAGTGTTTGTGCACTCCAAGGCCTTGACGGTCAGATTTCCGAGCTGCGGATGTGGTTTGAGACCTCTCTTTAGCTTCGTCAGTGTCCCATTTCTCTGTCATTGTTGTCCACAGTGTTGGGTTAATCCAAGGTGGTCGCTTTCGAGAAGTCCTCGCGGTGCTTACCATATCCTTCAATCGCCTATGACAAATCCTCTCGAAATGTTGTTGAACAACCCCTGAGATTAAGGGATCCCATGTGTGGGTTTTCTACAAGACAAGTAGATGGTGTTACTGGACAGAATAGAAAGAAAGACATATATGAAGCTTGGAGGAGAGAAATGCTTACCGCGAACTCGACGAAGTATCTTTCCTGTCTATCGCGAGGCACAACAGTCCAACTGTAGTGTGGACCATCAAACTTGTTTGTGAAATTCTTGGTGATCTTCCTTGTCAGCTTTCCCTTGTCACAGCCAAACCTAGACAGAGACAAATAAGTGCATCAACAAGAACACAAAAATCAGATAGACATTCAGAAAAGACATGATTTTAGTCTACCAAACAAATCACATATCAGAAAAGACATAAATAGCAAACTGTTAGCTTAGTCTACCAAACAAAAATCAAGCCAGACAGAAGCATAATATGCCTGATTAGACCAAAGAAGCACTTACACTAGAAACGAATTGACAATAACAAGAAGGCCTCTGCATTTGTTACATCAGTTTTCTGCATTTGTTAACAAGAACAAGAAGGCCTCTCTCTGCCACATGGCAGCAACTCTCACAACAGCTTTACACGAAACTCAACAGAACAAGCAAGACAGAGAGAAACTAAGCAATACAGACAGTTTCTATCCATTCCAAACACAAAAACTATTCCAAACACAAAAATCATATCAGATGTGCGTAGAGACACAAATCATACATCATCAATTCCATGGGGATTTAAAGTTCATAGAGACACAAATTAACACATTGGTTTTCGGAAAACAGACTTCTTCGTCATGACAGGCAATTGTAAACTAGCCTCTTGACAGGAAATAGACCATATCCACACACATAAACATCATCAATTCCACATACGGAAATCATACATCATAAATTCCAAACAGAAAAACAATTCTAGTCAAAAATTGTAAACCAGCCTCTTGATAGGAAATCGATATTCAGACATGAATTGATAGAAACTTACCAAGTGGTGTTTGGCGGCTGAGGGCGTGTTGGAGACAGCAGAGTCGTGTACTCATGCCGGTTAGGCACCCTAAGCAGCGCCTCAAGCACCATACGTTGCTCTTCCTGGAGATCGGCCTGAATATGTGCATTGTCGTCAATCGGATTAGCTTCGAAGTCGTTGGAGATGTGAGCGTGAGACGAGTGATTACTATTACCCTCAGAGTTGTGCACCGAAGGACTCGAAAAGCTTTGTCTTGGAGTCGTCTGATCTTGAGGATGAGAGCTTTCTCGTCGAGTCGTCTGACCTTGAGATGGAATGCTTTGTGGTGGATTCGCCGGCGTGATGTTCTGGAAAAGCTGGGTAGGCGGAGGAAAATCTCGGACATTTGGTGCTGTCGTTGAAGGTTGAGCATTCACGGGGTTCAGAGGTGGTGACGACAGATGCGGAAGAGATTGGGCCGCCGGCGTGAAGGTGTACTGCAGCGGTAGAGGGTTTGTTGTTCGCGACGAAGACCCTCCGGCTCTCTGCGAAACGTTTGGAACGAATTTCTTCCGTCCTTTACCATTTTTAGTTTCCGGCATCGTGGGATCGAAGAAGAAGAACGGAAGGTGGGATCGAAGGCGAAGATGAGAGCAAAAGGGATTTCGATCTGTAATCGGAGACGAAGAAGACTGAATGAAGGCTAAGAGTTAGGGTTTTCGTAAGTTTTTTTTTTTAATCTGAATGAAGCAGATAGACTTAATATTTATTTACTGTGAGTAAGAACGATTAAACACTATGGCTTAGTGGTAAAGTTCTCCTCTATCTCCTTCAGTTCTGGGTTCGAGTCCATGGTGGGACATTTTTTTTTATTCTGAATAAAGCAAGGTAGACATAATAATTATTTGGTGTGTTAAATACCAATTAAACAATATGGCTTACTGGTAAAGATCTCATATTTGTTTCTCTTCACATGGGTTCGAGTCCTAGTGAGGAATTTTTTTTTTTAACTCAAAACGGGAAATAAATACTGATTAATAATGGAAAAGACAAATTACACCGAAATAATGTAAAAGACAAATTACAACAAAATTGTGACATAAGTAACATAGTGAATTAGAAGGGTTCTTCGTCATCTGATTCTTCATCAGAAGACGATAAATTACACCGAAATTCATCTTCAGGTTCTGCATCTCCGACTTCGTAATCGAGGTTTATTTGGTCTCCTTGTACGAAATTGTCGAGTACCAGATCTTCAATTGTAGTCATCAATACAGCATCATCATTTTCTGTTTGCAAAAGAGTCGGTTCTTTTTTTTCATATTCCCATGAAATATTACCCCTCGGATTCACTTTTAGAACATTGAGCCACAACTGCTTCGGTTTCTTTGTGTATGGGTACGGAATATAACAAACTTGATCCGCTTGCGAGGCTGTTTGCAATATAAAAATGTATATATAAGTTATACATCATGGTATATATATATATATATATATGATATCGACATTAATAAGTGCGTACCTAGAATAAATGGTTCGTATTTATTATATTTTCTCGATGAAAGAATGTCTACAACACCACCATTGCTCCTTCGAGTGCCTCTACCGATAACAGGGTCATACCAATTACACTTAAAAAGTGTGATTCTCAAATTGACCATCCCCTCGTACTCGAGTTCTATGATATCAGTTAAGATCCCGTAGAAATCCGCTTCATCAGATGCATCCGTGTAATTTTGACCTTTAACACATACCCCATAGTTACATGTCTTTCGTCCATCGCCGTGATTCTGCGTATGAAACAAATAGCCTCTTGTAAAATACATTGGCCAGGTTTTGACCTTATTCAAAGGTCCATGCACTATCTCTTGAACCCAAGTAGGAAATGGATTCTTGGCGTTCCAGTAAGTAACCTGCATATATATAAAAAATAGTGTAAATTTATATAAGTATAAATTTACGCAAAGTTATGAATATTTTTTAGACATACATATTCTTTCACCCATAAATGATATTCTTCAGCTCTTTTCACAAAGAGTTCTTTTTCAGAAAGTCCTGGATATTTTGCAGAAATAAATTCCTCGAACATTCTACACAAGACCAACACAAATTATATGAGAAATTAAACAAATATTATATATATTAAAACGCAATCTGGGAGAGATACCAACTTATATACCTCTCAATTGGCTGAAAATAGTCACAATTTCGTAAAACATATGCATGTGCGCATTGATAGTCTCTATCTGAGAGCCATATTTCATGCATTTCTCCACTTGGACGACCTACTTGAGTAAATATAGAAGGTACTCCAGGGACATGATATATGGGGACTTTACCTTCATCGAATCTTGTTAACCTGATCAAATTAGAGAAAAAGTAATTCACATTATAATACATATATAGCATGTGTATACAAAAAGTTAAATGGCAAAATGGACATGATGTGATTGATTGTAGCATTTACCTTGATTTCGTTTGTATATTCCCAGCAAAGTAGTGCTCTGAGAAATAAGCAATCTCGTCATTGATATATGATTCAACAATCGATCCTGCCGCATACCTTTTGTTCTTTGCTTTCCCTTTCAACTTTTTGAAAAACCTTTCAAAAGGATACATCCACCTATACTGGACAGGGCCTCCTAATTCAACTTCGTATGGGAGATGTATAGGCAGGTGTTCCATCACATCGAAAAATGAAGGTGGGAAGATCTTTTCCAAATTGCATAGGATTAAAACGATGTTCTGTTTTAGAATTTGAAGGCGACTCTTATGCAAAGTTCTTGAACATAAGTCCCGGAAAAATGCTCCAACCCCTACAATATACGTGAAAATTGCATGAAGTAAATATATAAATTACGTAATAATCATATTTTTTTAAAAAAATTGTCATAATAAGTACCTGATAACGCAAGGTGGACATTCCGGTCTAGGAGATCTGCAAAGATAAATGGAAGTAACCGCTCCATGAAAACATGGCAGTCATGACTCTTCATGCCTGAAAACTTTTGGTTGTCCATATCAACACAAGTAGCTAAGTCTGACGAATAACCATCTGGGAACTTAACCGCATGTTTCACACATTCCAGTAAACTTTTTCTAGCTTCCTCTGTCAATGTGAAGGATGGGAAAGGAGCTTTACCCTCACTATCAATATGTAATTGTGGCCGATAACAAAATTGTTCAATATCCAATCTTGACATGATGTTGTCTTTCGATTTACCCCTCACACTCATAAGATTATTGATGATGTTGTCAAAACAATTCTTCTCTATATGCATCACATCAAGACAATGTCTGAGATTGAGGTCCCTCCAGTACTGTAGCTCCCACAATATGCTTTCCTTGTGCCAGTTATGTTGCTTTCCATAGCCCGACTTCTTCTTCTCGTGCCCGTTTCCACCGACGTCCTTTGTTTTTGATGGATTTACACCAGCCAGTCGCTCGCAATAAACTTGCTCGCCGGTCAAAGACTGAGGTGGATACTCTCTCGACGCGTCTTTTCCCTTAAGGAAGTCTTTTTTATTCCTCCTCATTGGATGACCATGAGGAAGAAATCTTCGGTGACAATCAAACCAACACGTCTTCCTTCCCTTAGGTAGATAAAAAGACTTTGTATCTTCCATGCAAATTGGACAAGATAATTTACCATGGGTTGTCCATCCGGATAACATGCTATACGCCGGAAAGTCGCTTATCGTCCACATTAGCACTGCTTTTAGATTGAAATTTTGATTCAAGGACACATCGTATGCATCGATGCCATTAGACCACAACTCTTTTAACTCCTCAATAAGAGGCTGGAGGAAGATATCGAGACTAGCTCGCGGATGATTTGGCCCAGAATTCAGAATAGTCAGAAATAAATACTCTGTATTCATGCACATACCCGGGGGTAAATTATATGGAGTCAAGATCACAGGCCACAGCGAATGATTACGAGACATGCCAAATGGATTGAACCCATCCGTACATAATCCAAGATAAACGTTACGAGGTTCTTCAGCAAACCCGGGATATAGACCTTGAAAATATCTCCACTCCGCCGCATCAGAAGGATGACCCATTTCTCCCTCCTTTGCTTGGTGCTCGGCATGCCATCTCATTGCCGCTGCAGTTTTCTCGCTTTGATACATTCTCTTTAATCTGTCAGCAATAGGTAGATACCACATACGACTGTATGGTACTTTGGTTCTACGTCGGTCGTTCTGAGGCTTCCATCTTTGTTTACCACAAAACAGACATTTAGCTTCCTTCTCGTCTTCTTTCCAAAAGATCATACAATTGTTAATACAAACATCAATTGTATGATATGGGAGACCTAAATTGCGCATCAATTTTTCTGTCTCGTAATGTGAACCGGTTGCCTGGTTTCCTTCTGGTAAATAGTCTGTTAATATTCCGCAAACCGAATCCACTAACTTTTCACTCATATTATATTCTGCCTTATCTTGCATGACTCGAGCGGCTAAGGATAACTGCGAGTGACCTTCACGACAACCATCATATAATGGAGTATTCGCTCCTTCTAACAAGTTGTAGAATTTCTTTGGATGGTTACGTACCGGTTCGTCTACATTCTGATAACTAGTACCACCTTGATGATAGTTATCAAAACTCACGTTATCACGAAATGCATCATTCACCATATCCACATATCTATCTTCTACTACATTACCCAATTCACTACTCCCACTTAAATGCGTAGGATCAACATAACTCGGACCTAAATCCATAGAGATTTCTTCTCCATGCTTATACCAAACATAATAATCTGGCATAAATCCTCTACTATACAGATGATTCCAAATTCTAGGCCCCGGGAGAAATTTGTCGTTCTTGCAAACACTACAAGGACAGTAAAACTTACCGCCATTGTTCTGCGCTAGAGACTGGCTATTTGCAAATGCCATGAATTGATCCACCCCCGTGGTGAACTCTACCGAGAAATTTCCCGTCTCTTCATCGATTCGCTTATACATCCACTCCCGAAAATTACTATAATTGTAATTTCCCGACATTATAAAACAAAAAAACGGTTTCTCTTCTAAAATTCAATTTTTTCGTTTATGAGAATGAAGAGATTGTGAGAATGAGGAAACGATGGTCTCAAGTTTTTTATAGACATTTTTCCGACTGATTTGCGACTACATAGCGACTATATAGCGACTGGTGTCCGACTACGAGTGGTCGTCGCAAAAAGTAGATACAAGTAGGTACGCCAAGAATAAACGTGTTAAATGCTGTTATTTTACGACCAATAAACGACTGTGTTGCGTCCCACCGCAACAGTCGCAATTGAGTCGCAAAATAGCGACTATTTTGTGACTAAAGTTTTCCGACTCGACGGTAGTCGTCGATTGGTCGTAAAATAGCGACTAATATGCGACTAATATGTTTGGTCGCAAATGACCGACTATGGTGCGACTGTATTTGTGAAGTCGTAAACTAGTGGCAACATAGTCGCTAAGTAGTCGTAAAAATTTACGACTGCGTCTGTAGTCGCAATTTGTAGTCGCGAAAACGCTGTTTTCTTGTAGTGACACCAGCGCCGCCGCAACTTCATACGAAGAAGAGAAAAGTATCTCCGGAGCAGAACTTCTCTCCGCCGCAAACCTCTCCATCGATGATGCATTTCAAAGACTACCCTCTGCCGACCCAGTTGTTCCAGAAGACGTTAACACGACAATCCCATATCTCTCAATGTCAACCTCTGATGACTCCGCTTCAAAGCTCCCAACCTCAACCGGAGATTCCTCGACGACAAAGCTTCTCGAATCCTAAAGCTGTGGTGTCTCCACGACGACGCTCCCCTAGTCCTCCGCTGCAGAACTCTTCTGGTCACATCAATCACTTCTCCAACAGAGTGGACAATGACGAAGCTTCAGATGACTCCGACGATGAGGTGATCGATGACACTGCCCAGTTTGACCCGGATCTCGAAGACAGCAGACTCGAAGCCCTTAATGCTCTGCTAAGCGTCCCAAACCGGCACAAGATTAGGGGTCTTACGACGCTTTCACCCATCGAACCTCAGCCTGCCAAAACTACATTGTGAGTTTCTCTTGTTCATTAGGTTAGTATATGTGATTGTTAGTGTTTACTGTGTTAGTGTTTTTTCCTTGGTTTGCGATGATGAGATAGTGTAAGTTAGGTTTAGTGTAAATTGTGTTTATCTGTGATTTAGTGTAAGTTAGATTAACTGTAACTTGTAATTTTTGCTTATCTGTGATGATGATGAGATTGTTTAACTTGTGGTTTTTGATCACTAAGTTTATTGATTTTCATTTCTATGTCTAGGTTTAGTCGTGACTCCTCAAAGCTCACAAGGAAGATCACAAGGATCTTCACTAGCAAGTTCAATGGACCATATTACACATGGTTTTTTGTGCCTCGCGATAGACATGAAAGATATTTCCTCGAATTCGCGGTAAGTAGTTCTCTGATCTCGTATCTTGCATTATTTTCTTTATATAATGTACTTTACTAACACCTGTTGCTTATTCTTCTATTGTAGAAAACACATCATTGGGATCCCGTTTTCTCAGGGCTAGTTCAACAACATTTTGAAAGCATTTGTCAAACCAGAATGAAGGATATGGTCAGCACCTGCAGGAGATTTCGAGTGAGACCAAAGTGGATCAATTCAACTCTGTGGATAGTAATGTGCACCTACTGGGACACATCATAAGCTCATAAGAGGATTCAAACCGCATCGAAAGCTTGAAAATCTGACCGGAAAGGCCTGGGCGAGCACAAGCACTTCACATGCCAAAAGTCATATGCTCAAGTCCAACATGAAATGGTAAGTTGACTTTCAATATCTAATGCTTATGTTTGTGAGGTTATTCTTAAAGTTTCAGGTTTACTTCATAATTTTCTTAATGTTTCAGGAAGTGGAATTAGGGAGGCCAGTTAGTGTTGGTGAGGTTTTTATCAGAATTCATACAATACCGGATGGTACGTTTGTTGATCGGAAGGCAGCGAAGGTTGCGAAAACCTATGAGCAGAATGTGAAAGCTAATCTCTCTGAGCTTCAGTCTGAAGATGGTAATCGAGATCTTACCACAGAGGAGGACAACGAGATCTTTCTTCAGGTGAAAAATTTCATGTTCTGTTTTCTTTACTTGTTTACTTGTGATCTATTTTCCATATCTGTTAACCTTCAATTTTTTTTTAACTTTTGCAGTCAACAGAAAAAGATTCAAGAGGAACACCATATGGAGTAGGAAGTCTTGCCAATGCTCTTGTGACTGGAAAGCACAAGCACGCTGCAAGTTCTTCTTCCTTTCAATCGTTTCAAGATCAACTTGTGGGAACTCAGAAACTGCTAGAAGAACAAACCGCCAAGAATGCTCGACTAGAGGCTGATCAACAAACCAAGTTTCAGCAGTTTTCTGTGATGGAAAACTTCCTCATATATACTCAATCCAAGGTATGTTGACTTCTTGTCTCATGAAGCTGATGCTACACCAACTGATCAAGCAACAACAGAGGTGTTTGGTACCTCTGATCCTTAGGTTGTTTTCTATTTGGTAGCCTTAGGTCTTTTGCAACATGAACTATGAACTTGTTAAATGTTAGTTTTTGTCAAAACTCCTTAAGTATAGGAGTTTCCTTTTGTAAATGTACTTAATTAGTACTTCAAATTTATTTTAAATGTTTAGCTTAATTAGTACTTCTAATTTATTTTTCGTTTTCAAACAAATTCATTTACACAAACAAGATTTCAAAGCAAACGAATTACCATTGAAACAATTACCCATTCTGATTTTATATTTACAAACGTAGTCGCAAATTGGTCGTAAAAATTTCAAAAAACAGTCGGTATTTAGTCACGAAATGGTCGTGAAAAGTTTAACAATTCGCATACTTTAACACAATTTCGTCGTTATTTAGTCGTTAAATCTTTAATTAGATCATCGGTAAATAGTCGTAACTTTTACCGACTAAATTACGTCTGTGTATTTTACTACTACACTACGACTAAAGTACGTCCAAATACTTTACGACTACATTACGACGAACTTACGCCTACACTGAACAGTCGTGATTTGGCCTTAAATTAGTCGTAAAGTTACGACTATTTAACGACTATGTTTTTATGACGAAAAATTTCCTACAACTACATTTAGTCGCAAAGTAGTCGTAAAAATGGATTTTACGACTACTTTGCGACTGCTATTGTAGTCGCAATAACCAGATTTTCTTGTAGTGTGATCCAAGTCTAATTAGTGATGTTCATTCACTCAAGAGGCTAATTCCTAGGCAAAAGATCTCTAAACTTGATTAGTTCTCTTTCAAGCAACTAATCACTATGCTAATTATCAAGACCATTAGCAAATCATCATTTGTGGGTTAACAACTAGCAAGCATTAAGAATCACAACAAGATCAACCAAAGATAAGCCCTAAACAACTAATGTCTTAGGTTAGGAGCATAAATATCTTGCCTAGTTCATCAAGGCATTTCATCAAACACTTGGTGTTCATGAAATGCCCTATGATCTAGATCCACTCTTTCAAGCTGAATCTAGCATTAGGGACACTAGAAAAGAAGGAATACAAGATTATCTAACCCTAAACACCACTAATCACACTTTGGATCACCCTAATCTACCCTATCTCAAGATCCTAAAGACTACTCACTAATCATCATGAGTTCAACAAATCCTAGAGAAGAAGAGTTAAAACTCATGATCAAGATGATTGAATGATTAGAAAGTAGAAGATAGATGGATTCAATTAAGAAAACAATACTCAAATTGCATAAATCTAAAGGATCAATATCTTACAAATCACTCTTAGAGAGTTTTTTTTGCATAAGAAAAGACTTAGCCCCTCAAAATTAGGTTTTTGAGCATAAATAGTGAATAGTAACGAACCGGGTCGACCGGGGACAAACCGGGTACTGACCCGGTTTAGATGGATAAAAAGTTCTGATTGGTCAATACCGAGGTCACTCGTCGGTGCAACACCTCGGTATTGAACCTGGTTTTGTGCACCGACGAGGAGTACCGAGCAGTGGTGTCGGTATTGAGGGGATATTGCTTGGTGATCTTCAATGGATACCGAGGTCACTCCTCGATATCGTTGCTTGGTATTAAGGGATTTTTACCCCGGGAACAGCACCGAGCAGTGACCTCGGTACAATCCCCTGAGGCTTCGATACCGACGTCACTTCTCGGTGTTGCACGTCGGTACTGGGGCTGTCTTCCTGCGTCTTCTATATTGATCAGTTGCACCGGGCAGTGACCTTGGTGCAATCCTTCTGCCTTCAATACCGAGGACTAGTACAGACCAGTGACATCGGTACGGTCTCTGTCTTCTCTCCTCGGGTCTCGAATCTCCTCTTTAGCACCTAAAATACGATCCAAAACATGCAAGAACTCTCTAGGACTAAATGTAGACATATTAGACTCCTAAAATGACTAAAATGCTAAAGAGATCACATGAACTATATGCAAATAACTCGAAACCTAAGTGAAACGGATGCTAGAATGATGCAAAATATGATGATATCACATAATCATCCCCATACGTACCATCGCTTTGAGAAAGGTTCTCCACGAGGTCCATCGCGTCAACCACTCATTTTGCCAAGAAGTTTCTGTTATAAGCTCTGTCCAAGAGCATCCGTATCTTTGGTAAGGCACCATGATATAACGTACTCAAAAGCGAGGCATCCGAGAATCCGTGGTGTGGACATTGGGTGGTGTACCTTCTAAATCTCTCCCAAGCTTCATTAAAGGTCTCATGGTTCCGTTGAGTGAAACTAGAGATGTCATTTCTCAACTTCGCGGTTCGTGAAGGTGAGAAGAACTTTGCCAAAAATGCTCTCTTGCACTCATCCCAAGTGGTGATCGAACCTTGAGGAAGATTCTTTTCCCATTAATGAGCTTTATCAACGAGAGAGAAGGGGAAGAGTCTTAACTTGAAGCTATCCTCCGATACACCGTTCATATTTGTAAGGCCACATATCCGATCAAATTTATCAATGTGGTCAAGAGGATCTTCCATGGCCAAACCGTGAAAGTTATTGTTTTGGACCATGTTAATCAAAGCGGCTTTGACCTCAAAGTTGTTAATCTCGACCGGAGGATCTTGGATACCTTGGCGATTCCGGTGAGCATTCGCGGCATCACCCGCACCTACCACATCGTGAGCTCTAGGAGGGTGGTTTGGAGCCCTCACGTTTTGGGCGGGTGGGTGTGGGAATAGCCCTAACGTTTTACATCTTTGAGGAAGAAGCGGAGAGTGAATGAGTTAGACGCAAATGTAAAGGCAAATAAGAAAATGTGTTTCATAGTCGCGTGTGCAAAAAAACTAAAAAAGCACTTATGATACTATTGGATGATGATTCAACACCTTACAAACCAAAAAGAAAACACAAAAGAGAATCATAAAACATCCATAGCAAAAGAAAAATGAGAAGCTACATAAAATAAGAAAACAGATAAATCACTTATGACACTTGTCCCTATTACGCATCATTCTCAAATTTCCATGGATTAGTTTCTCCTTGATGCGAAAATGGATTATTTGGGACTTGTTGATGAGCACTTAAGACACTTGCAGTGTTGTTGTTATCAGAAGCCACATTAGGATGAGGAGGAGGAAGAAGAGAATAAATAGGGACAAAGCACATCTTACATTGTCTATCAGACCAACGGTTCTAAAAGATGCAGCGATCACAAAACCAGTATTTGACCGATGCATTCTCATAAGAATCAACCTTCACTTTAGGCAAACCACCTTCAAGATTCTTGACAAATTCATGGAAGTAGTTACCAGTTTCTGTTGTGGTGGTTTCCAAATTGTGCTTGAAGAAAGTGATATCTCCACCTGAGATGGCTAGATTCATCACCTCCTCTAGATTCCCTTTGTACTTGAGAAGATTTGTGGTAGATTTTTTCCTCATGTATGATGAATGACATTTTCAAGTCTCGAGATCAATTACTCGATATACTATTGCTAGTATAAGAGGTTCAATCCAATGGGCAAGATTCCCAAGCAACAAGAATGCAAGGCCTTTCTTAAGTTAAGTAAAATAAGCAAGAGTTGTTTTTTAACTAGTGAACTAAGCAACTTAAAATAAGAACAAGAAATACAAAACTAAACAAGTTGTAATACAAGAAATATAAACGAATTCAAGGATGGGATAATCGAATTAAGATGATCCAAGACTAATTCATGATGCTCAATGAACAAACAAAGCTATCCCTATGCAATGATCACTAAGTGTGACTAATCCTCTCTCAAGACATTAATCACAATGCTAATTACTAATCCAAGATCAAACTCTCATTTGTGAATTATCAATTAGCAAGCATTAGGTGTACACAATCAAGATCAATCAAATAAACACCCTAGACAACTGCTCTTATAGGCTAGGAATGAATATCTCTTGAATAGTTCATCAAGGCATTTCATCAAACACCTTATGGGTGTGAAATGCCCCTTGATCTATATTGGCTCTCTTAAGCCCGATCTAGCTTTAAGATCACTAATCAAGAAGGGAAACAAGATAACCTAATCCTAAGCATCATAAATTAACCTTCGAATCACCCTAAAACTAACCCATCCTCAAACTCTAAGAACTATTCACTAATCACCATGGTTTCAACAAGTCTCATAAAAGAAGAGTTAAAATACATGATCAAAGCATTGGGTGATTAGAAAATAGAAGATAGGAAGAATGAATCAAAGGAAACAATACTCAAATTTGCATTAAAAATAGGATCAATCTCTTACAATCACTGTAGATCACACTTAGCTAGGGTTTTTGCTTAAGAAAAGACTTACCCCATGAAAACTAGGTTTATGGGCTTAAATAGTGAACAGTGGTGAACCGGGTCGACCCAGGACAAACCGGATACCGGCCCGGCTTGGTTGGGTAAAAGTGTACCAGGGGTCAACACCGATGTCACTCATCGGTGCAACATCTCGGTATTGGACATGTGTTTGTGCACCGATGAAGCACATCGATTTGTGACCATGGTGCTGAACTTGAAATTGCTTGGTGTTCGTGTGAGACACACCGATGTCATACGTCGGTATTGCACATTGGTGTTAAGGCTGATTTCCCTCATATTTCCCCCGTGAGTTGCACCGACTTGTGACCTCGGTGTCGAGGTGAAGCAGGCTTGGAGGAGTGGTACCGATGAAGCACACCGATTTGTGACGTCGGTGTAATCCCCTGAATCTCCAACACCGATGTCACTCCTTGGTGCTATACATCGGTGCCAAGGTCGATTTCCCCCGGTTTCACACCGATATGTGAGCTCGGTGTAGTCCCATGAGGCTTCAACGCCGATCGGTCACACCGATATGTGACCTCGGTATCCTGGCTTGCCAAGACTCCTCATGACTTTGGCTTCGTCTCCTTGTTTCCAGTCCGATCGGCCTCACGTCTCGAGTCTCGAGTCTTCTCCAAAGTACCTAAAACACGTCCCGAAACATGCGAAACTCCCTAGGACCTAATGCAACATCATAAACTCTAAAAGGGACCTAAATGCAAACAAAACTATGGTTATGCATGTAAATGACTAGAGAATGCAAACTAAAATGCATGCTAGAACATGTAAATTGTGAGAATATCAAGTCCCTACCAAAGAAAAACAACATCAGATTATTAGCAATTTATCATGACTCTTTGTGTGATATATACTAGCTATAACACTAGGACATAGTTGCAAAGATAGTCACTTATTTCAACTTTTATTAGTAAGTTAGCACTTATTTGTTTTTTTGTCTTTTAGCGTGTAAATGACGAAAATACTTATCGATTTGTCTACACATGTACCATCCATATGCGTACAAACCGTACCGTAGATGGACTAATTTGTCATGAATAGTAAAATAAGTTTATATCAGAAACTTAAGGCTTAATCAACAAAAATCGAAGGATTATTGCAAGAGACAATTTTGGTTATTTCCCATACCTTGACTTGAGGATCAGATTTCATAACTCTTTTGATCCTAGCCAATGGTAACCTATCACTACGAACCTTATGATTCACCAAACCAAGTCAAATAGTTAAAGTAAGCATAAACGAGAAGAAAATATTTGAAATATTAAGATTTTCTATATTAACAAGTAACAACCACACATAAGATATGAATCTTAGACTGGTCACCCAATCTGGAGGATAAGAATCACCTGAGAAATTTTTTTCTCTCATCTCTTTGCCATGCCCAAAAGTCTGCAGATTTTGCTTTACTGTATTCCTATGACCATACACAATTTCAGTCCATATGATCATACCAAAAGGCTAAAGACACGAGACACAAAACGACTTCAAGCAAATACAGAGATATAAGACTGAATGAATTTACATGTCTGTTTGCTAGAAAAAAATGCCACGCTTGATTAGGCACATGCATCACATGATCCATCCTTGTCATAGTTGCTTCGGTAGATGGATCACGCACGAGGGATGAGATAGCCGATATTGGTCTCTTCATCTTAGGTAGCACAATATATAATGCAAAATCGCTGATAACAAAGAGGATGAAAAAAGCGGTGATGAAAACAAAAATCTCTATTTACAGAGCTAGGATTGACAATGAGCAATAATGGTCATTTATGACAATACCAATGTGAAATTTAATATTATAACTTAGGCAAGATTCCAAAGCAACAAGAATGCAAGGCACTTCTTAAGTTAAGCAAAATAAGCAAGAGTTGTAGTTTAACTAGAGTTGTTGTTTAACTAGTGAACTAAGCAACTTAAAATAAGAACAAGAAATAGCAAACTAAACAAGTTGTAATGCAAGAAATATAAACGAATTCAAGGATGGGATAATCGAATTAAGATGATCCAAGACTAATTCATGATGCTCAATGAACAAACAAAGCTATCCCTATGCAATGATCACTAAGTGTGACTAATCCTCTCTCAAGACATTAATCACAATGCTAATTACTAATCCAAGATCAAACTCTCATTTGTGAATTATCAATTAGCAAGCATTAGGTGTAAACAATCAAGATCAATCAAATAAACACCCTAGACAACTGCTCTTATAGGCTAGGAATGAATATCTCTTGAATAGTTCATCAAGGCATTTCATCAAACACCTTGTGGGTGTGAAATGCCCCTTGATCTATATTGGCTCTCTTAAGCCCGACCTAGCTTTAAGATCACTAATCAAGAAGGGAAACAAGATAACCTAATCCTAAGCATCATAAATTAACCTTGGAATCACCCTAAAACTAACCCATCCTCAAACTCTAAGAACTATTCACTAATCACCATGGTTTCAACAAGTCTCATAAAAGAAGAGTTAAAATACATGATCAAAGCATTGGGTGATTAGAAAATAGAAGATAGGAAGAATGAATCAAAGGAAACAATACTCAAATTTGCATTAAAAATAGGATCAATCTCTTACAATCACTGTAGATCACACTTAGCTAGGGTTTTTGCTTAAGAAAAGACTTACCCCATGAAAACTAGGTTTATGGGCTTAAATAGTGAACAGTGGCGAACCGGGTCGACCCAGGACAAACCGGATACCGGCCCGGCTTGGTTGGGTAAAAGTGTACCAGGCGTCAACACCGATGTCACTCATCGGTGCAACATCTCGGTATTGGACATGTGTTTGTGCACCGATGAAGCACATCGATTTGTGACCATGGTGCTGAACTTGAAATTGCTTGGTGTTCGTGTGAGACACACCGATGTCATACGTCGGTATTGCACATTGGTGTTAAGGCTGATTTCCCTCATATTTCCCCCGTGAGTTGCACCGACTTGTGACCTCGGTGTCGAGGTGAAGCAGGCTTGGAGGAGTGGTACCGATGAAGCACACCGATTTGTGACGTCGGTGTAATCCCCTGAATCTCCAACACCGATGTCACTCCTTGGTGCTATACATCGGTGCCAAGGTCGATTTCCCCCGGTTTCACACTGATATGTGAGCTCGGTGTAGTCCCATGAGGCTTCAACGCCGATCGGTCACACCGATATGTGACCTCGGTATCCTGGCTTGCCAAGACTCCTCATGACTTTGGCTTCATCTCCTTGTTTCCAGTCCGATCGGCCTCACGTCTCGAGTCTCGAGTCTTCTCCAAAGTACCTAAAACACGTCCCGAAACATGCAAAACTCCCTAGGACCTAATGCAACATCATAAACTCTAAAAGGGACCTAAATGCAAACAAAACTATGGTTATGCATGTAAATGACTAGAGAATGCAAACTAAAATGCATGCTAGAACATGTAAATTGTGAGAATATCAAGTCCCTACCAAAGAAAAACAACATCAGATTATTAGCAATTTATCATGACTCTTTGTGTGATATATACTAGCTATAACACTAGGACATAGTTGCAAAGATAGTCACTTATTTCAACTTTTATTAGTAAGTTAGCACTTATTTGTTTTTTTGTCTTTTAGCGTGTAAATGACGAAAATACTTATCGATTTGTCTACACATGTACCATCCATATGCGTACAAACCGTACCGTAGATGGACTAATTTGTCATGAATAGTAAAATAAGTTTATATCAGAAACTTAAGGCTTAATCAACAAAAATCGAAGGATTATTGCAAGAGACAATTTTGGTTATTTCCCATACCTTGACTTGAGGATCAGATTTCATAACTCTTTTGATCCTAGCCAATGGTAACCTATCACTACGAACCTTATGATTCACCAAACCAAGTCAAATAGTTAAAGTAAGCATAAACGAAAAGAAAATATTTGAAATATTAAGATTTTCTATATTAACAAGTAACAACCACACATAAGATATGAATCTTAGACTGGTCACCCAATCTGGAGGATAAGAATCACCTGAGAAATTTTTTTCTCTCATCTCTTTGCCATGCCCAAAAGTCTGCAGATTTTGCTTTACTGTATTCCTATGACCATACACAATTTCAGTCCATATGATCATACCAAAAGGCTAAAGACACGAGACACAAAACGACTTCAAGCAAATACAGAGATATAAGACTGAATGAATTTACATGTCTGTTTGCTAGAAAAAAATGCCACGCTTGATTAGGCACATGCATCACATGATCCATCCTTGTCATAGTTGCTTCGGTAGATGGATCACGCACGAGGGATGAGATAGCCGATATTGGTCTCTTCATCTTAGGTAGCACAATATATAATGCAAAATCGCTGATAACAAAGAGGATGAAAAAAGCGGTGATGAAAACAAAAATCTCTATTTACAGAGCTAGGATTGACAATGAGCAATAATGGTCATTTATGACAATACCAATGTGAAATTTAATATTATAACTTAGGCAAGATTCCAAAGCAACAAGAATGCAAGGCACTTCTTAAGTTAAGCAAAATAAGCAAGAGTTGTAGTTTAACTAGAGTTGTTGTTTAACTAGTGAACTAAGCAACTTAAAATAAGAACAAGAAATAGCAAACTAAACAAGTTGTAATGCAAGAAATATAAACGAATTCAAGGATGGGATAATCGAATTAAGATGATCCAAGACTAATTCATGATGCTCAATGAACAAACAAAGCTATCCCTATGCAATGATCACTAAGTGTGACTAATCCTCTCTCAAGACATTAATCACAATGCTAATTACTAATCCAAGATCAAACTCTCATTTGTGAATTATCAATAAGCAAGCATTAGGTGTAAACAATCAAGATCAATCAAATAAACACCCTAGACAACTGCTCTTATAGGCTAGGAATGAATATCTCTTGAATAGTTCATCAAGACATTTCATCAAACACCTTGTGGGTGTGAAATGCCCCTTGATCTATATTGGCTCTCTTAAGCCCGATCTAGCTTTAAGATCACTAATCAAGAAGGGAAACAAGATAACCTAATCCTAAGCATCATAAATTAACCTTGGAATCACCCTAAAACTAACCCATCCTCAAACTCTAAGAACTATTCACTAATCACCATGGTTTCAACAAGTCTCATAAAAGAATAGTTAAAATACATGATCAAAGCATTGGGTGATTAGAAAATAGAAGATAGGAAGAATGAATCAAAGGAAACAATACTCAAATTTGCATTAAAAATAGGATCAATCTCTTACAATCACTGTAGATCACACTTAGCTAGGGTTTTTTCTTAAGAAAAGACTTACCCCATGAAAACTAGGTTTATGGGCTTAAATAGTGAACAGTGGCGAACCGGGTCGACCCAGGACAAACCGGATACCGGCCCGGCTTGGTTGGGTAAAAGTGTACCAGGCGTCAACACCGATGTCACTCATCGGTGCAACATCTCGGTATTGGACATGTGTTTGTGCACCGATGAAGCACATCGATTTGTGACCATGGTGCTGAACTTGAAATTGCTTGGTGTTCGTGTGAGACACACCGATGTCATACGTCGGTATTGCACATTGATGTTAAGGCTGATTTCCCTCATATTTCCCCCGTGAGTTGCACCGACTTGTGACCTCGGTGTCGAGGTGAAGCAGGCTTGGAGGAGTGGTACCGATGAAGCACACCGATTTGTGACGTCGGTGTAATCCCCTGAATCTCCAACACCGATGTCACTCCTTGGTGCTATACATCGGTGCCAAGGTCGATTTCCCCCGGTTTCACACCGATATGTGAGCTCGGTGTAGTCCCATGAGGCTTCAACGCCGATCGGTCACACCGATATGTGATCTCGGTATCCTGGCTTGCCAAGACTCCTCATGACTTTGGCTTCGTCTCCTTGTTTCCAGTCCGATCGGCCTCACGTCTCGAGTCTCGAGTCTTCTCCAAAGTACCTAAAACACGTCCCGAAACATGCAAAACTTCCTAGGACCTAATGCAACATCATAAACTCTAAAAGGGACCTAAATGCAAACAAAACTATGGTTATGCATGTAAATGACTAGAGAATGCAAACTAAAATACATGCTAGAACATGTAAATTGTGAGAATATCAAGTCCCTACCAAAGAAAAACAACATCAGATTATTAGCAATTTATCATGACTCTTTGTGTGATATATACTAGCTATAACACTAGGACATAGTTGCAAAGATAGTCACTTATTTCAACTTTTATTAGTAAGTTAGCACTTATTTGTTTTTTTGTCTTTTAGCGTGTAAATGACGAAAATACTTATCGATTTGTCTACACATGTACCATCCATATGCGTACAAACCGTACCGTAGATGGACTAATTTGTCATGAATAGTAAAATAAGTTTATATCAGAAACTTAAGGCTTAATCAACAAAAATCGAAGGATTATTGCAAGAGACAATTTTGGTTATTTCCCATACCTTGACTTGAGGATCAGATTTCATAACTCTTTTGATCCTAGCCAATGGTAACCTATCACTACGAACCTTATGATTCACCAAACCAAGTCAAATAGTTAAAGTAAGCATAAACGAGAAGAAAATATTTGAAATATTAAGATTTTCTATATTAACAAGTAACAACCACACATAAGATATGAATCTTAGACTGGTCACCCAATCTGGAGGATAAGAATCACCTGAGAAATTTTTTTCTCTCATCTCTTTGCCATGCCCAAAAGTCTGCAGATTTTGCTTTACTGTATTCCTATGACCATACACAATTTCAGTCCATATGATCATACCAAAAGGCTAAAGACACGAGACACAAAACGACTTCAAGCAAAGACAGAGATATAAGACTGAATGAATTTACATGTCTGTTTGCTAGAAAAAAATGCCACGCTTGATTAGGCACATGCATCACATGATCCATCCTTGTCATAGTTGCTTCGGTAGATGGATCACGCACGAGGGATGAGATAGCCGATATTGGTCTCTTCATCTTAGGTAGCACAATATATAATGCAAAATCGCTGATAACAAAGAGGATGAAAAAAGCGGTGATGAAAACAAAAATCTCTATTTACAGAGCTAGGATTGACAATGAGCAATAATGGTCATTTATGACAATACCAATGTGAAATTTAATATTATAACTTAGGCAAGATTCCAAAGCAACAAGAATGCAAGGCACTTCTTAAGTTAAGCAAAATAAGCAAGAGTTGTAGTTTAACTAGAGTTGTTGTTTAACTAGTGAACTAAGCAACTTAAAATAAGAACAAGAAATAGCAAACTAAACAAGTTGTAATGCAAGAAATATAAACGAATTCAAGGATGGGATAATCGAATTAAGATGATCCAAGACTAATTCATGATGCTCAATGAACAAACAAAGCTATCCCTAGGCAATGATCACTAAGTGTGACTAATCCTCTCTCAAGGCATTAATCACCATGTTAATTACTAATCCAAGATCAAACTCTCATTTGTTAATGATCAATTAGCAAGCATTAGGTGTAAACAATCAAGATCAATCAAATAAACACCATAGACAACTACTCTCATAGGCTAGGAATGAATATCTCTTGAATAGTTCATCAAGACATTTCATCAAACACCTTGTGGGTGTGAAATGCCCCTTGATCTAGATTGGCTCTCTCAGGCCCAATCTAGCTTTAAGATCACTAATCAAGAAGGGAAACAAGATAACCTAATCCTAAGCATCATAAATCAATCTTGGAATCACCCTAAAACTAACTCATCCTCAAACTCTAAGAACGACGCACTAATCACCATGGTTTCAACAAGTCTCATAAAAGAAAAGTTAAAACACATGATCAAAGGATTGGGTGATTAGAAAATAGAAGATATGAAGAATGAATCAAAGGAAACAATACTCAAATTTGCATAAATAAAAAGGATCAATCTCTTACAATCAATCTAGATCACACTTAGCTAGGGTTTTTGCTTAATAAAAGACTTAACCCATGAAAACTAGGTTTATGGGCTTAAATATTGAACAGTGGTGAACCGGGTCGACCCGGGACAATCCGGGTACGGACCCGGTTTAGTTGGGTAAAAGTGTAACAGGGGTCAACACCGATGTCACTCATTGGTGCAACATCTCGGTATTGGACCTGGGTTTGTGCACCGATGAAGCACACCGATTTGTGACCTCGGTGCTGAACTTGAAGTTGCTTCGTGTTCGTGTCAGATACACTGATATGCTCAAATTAATACTCTAAAAGTACTAACGCAGTAGTTGTAGTAAAGTTAGGGGTCGAACCACAAAGACTCAAGAAATCACTCAATAGATTATAAGATTCAAATTACGCTAAGTCAAGTTTAATAGAAGCAGAAAACAATAACTAAATCAAGAGATGTAAATCGATGGGAGAAAACTAGGCTCAGGGTGTTTCTCAGGAAATCTACGTATGCGGATAAACAGATAAATCAGGATTCAAGTTTAGCGCAGTTCTTGAACTCAAACATGATAATATAGTTAACCAACTCTCGCTGCGAAAACTATCTAAGTCTAATTCCTAAAAAACCAAATCTCTTTGCGAGTCCTAAGGATTTAAACCAGCTTTTAATCTACAAGTTTGATATGTTCACAAAACAACTAAACCAAATCTCTTTGCGAATAGTTATTTTGCTCACCTTAAGTTCTATCAGGTAATTAAGCGCACTCTCGTGCCTAATCAATTATCCTAAGATCTAAGTTCTAGGTAGCTAATCTAGAATTAGTATTGAGAACAACCTATGGTGAAGAACAAATAAGATAATGAATCCTAATAAATCAATCGATCAAAACATACAGAGAAATCCTATTGAGATAACCCTAAACATATGGAAGAACTACTCAGACATGGAGATTGAAACAAGCAACATGATTGAATAGATCATCAAATAGAGTAATAAGAAAAGAGTAACAAGGGTTCAGAATTGTCTCTCTACAAACCCTGTAACCAATCTCTCTCAAGAACCAAAGTAAGAATTAAAGCCTAGCCTAAACAGGTGGCGGAAAACCTAATTTATAAGCTAAAACACGTTCTCGGCCTTTTCTGTAATTAATAAAGTCTTCTGGGCTTAGGGAGAAACTCTGCAGGCTTTAAAAATCGCGTATCTGCTTTCCTGCAGTCGGTGTCGGTCGACATCCTGCTTCTTCTGCTCGCCAGACTGGACAGTATTCACGAAACCTGGGATAACTTTTGATCGCACCGTTTGAATGGCCTCAAACCACTTCCAAATGAAAGCTAATCCATTGATATATATTGTGTCTAAATGTGAGCGCAATCCAACGGTGGAAAGATCTTTAACGAATGCTAAACGTCTGACGTCTCTGAATGACTTTGCATCTCAATATGCTCCAAAATGCTCCAAACGTACCTAAACCTGTAAAAGACTCCAAAATACTAGAAAGACTCCATAAATAGGACCGATATCATGGTCTAAAAGGGGTAAAAACCATGATTTATTCTATGCTTTATTTTACTTTTGTTTTGTGAGAGAGCTTTTGAAGGGAGACAAGTCTGAAACTCTGTTCGTCCGAGAGAAGATTTCGAACACTCTTATTACTCTTTCTATTTTATTTGATGATTTATTCAAACATGTTTATTGCTTTAATTTCCATGTCTGAGTAGATCTCTTGTTAATTTTAGGGTTCTCATAAGGGTTTTGTATGAATGCTAGGTTAATTAGTTATTAGGATTCACCATCTGAATTAGTTCTTCGCCATAGGTTGCTTCCAAAGCTAATTCTAGATTGATCACCTAGAACTTAGATCTTAGGATAATTGATTAGGCAAGAGAGTGCGATTAATTACCTGACAGAACCTAGGGTGGGCAAAATAACTATTCGCAAAGAGATTTGGTTTAGTTGTTTTGTGAACAAATCAAACTTGAACTAAAAGTTGGTACGTGTAGTTGAGTACCCGATTTGAACCATGAGTTTCGATCGATACTCACTACAGAAAGGCACGAGTCGCAACTTATGAAGAGTTGAATAATTGCAAAATTGCCCAGAAGTCTTTATTATTTACAAGAAGCCCCAAAACCTGTAAAAGACTCTAAACCACTACAAAATAGTAGAAATACTCTATAAAACGGATTTATATAATGGCTTAAACGGGGTAAAAATCATGATATATCAACTCCCCCAGACTTAGCATTTGCTTGCCCTCAAGAAAAACAGAAAACTAAACCAGCGAAAGAGGTTTGAAAACATAGAGACTCAACTGTTCTTGAAACATTGTAATGACCATTTTTCTTAGTCCTCCACATATCACCTAACCAGTTCCAAGTCTAACCACCATGTACTTCTCCGTAGACATTCGCAGCTTCCCAGACTACACACATTATTTCACAGCATCGTTCAATCAAGCGTTCCTCGCCAGTTTCATTGCTGTGATTAATACCAAGAACCTTCTAGATTCTTTCTCATGCAATATCATGATAAGGAACCACCCTTTTCACACTTTTGGTATCATTTTATCTCCCCTAGACTTATTTCTCATTATATTTTCTTTTCTCTTTTTAGATCTGCATATACACATCAAGGTATGAGACGCGAGTATTGATGGTGTTTGCCACCAAATCCCCGGTTCTTCCCTCTCAATGTATCAAAGGGTGTAGGCGAATAATGGCATCATAGGAAAATCCTAGCCTCGCTTCCAATCCTTTGTGTGATCATTCCTCACCAAGTATAATAATGGGATCGCTGGAAATTTTCCTAACCCTCTACTCAGGAGAAAATCATCTCATCTTTTCATGCACTTATGTTTTTAACTTATAACAGGGGAGAGAGATACTATTACTTTAAAACACATGGGTTCCTTTGTCAGATATGAATGAGGTATCAAGCTCTATGAATACTAACCACATCGATGAAGTGCAAAAATTTGGCTCAAGCTTTAAAGAACTTTGCTGGAAACATGAGTGTCTTCTAGTTAACTGGTCAGCCTTTGGATTTTTCATTAGTCCGATTTAAACTGATTCTGTAACAATTGTCACTTAGAAGCAAGGTCTTATCAATAGATTCAAGAAAAATATCACAGTCTCCAACCAATTTTGACTCAATAAAACAAACTTTTGACTTAAAAACGACTGACTCTAAGAAAAACAAAAATAATGTCAGCGACTACATAGTCGGTCAAAACACATTGAAATAGACTACCACTACATTCGAGAACGGATAGCTCTTGGTCTCATCGAAATTCAACACATTCCAGCAGAACTTCAATTGGCGGATATATTTACGAAGTCTCTTCCTCGAAGCTCCTTCACGGTCTTGCGTACCAAACTTGGTGTTGGGATTCTCCCCATCACAAGTTTGCGGGAGGGTGAAAGCACAACTCCTCTGTTAGCGACAAAACCAGAGTCGTGGAATGAAGAAGAAGCACATGTGGGCTCAGCATTGGGCCTGAAAGATGTCACAAGAGAAAACATGATAGTGGGCCTCAAAAATACAAAGCCTACGGGTGAAGTGGTTCTTCACAACAAATTCCAGTCGTTGCAAGTCTGCAACTAGTTGCTGAGAATGAAACACTTGCTCAACGATTGTGGTAGCTAATTTAGGGTTTCTAGAATTACCCAAGTCCTATATAAGTTGTAATCATGATACGTTGAAGGGGGTGTGGAGAAAAATCAATTAATTCAGTTTTTTCTCATTTTATTAGAAAACATGATAGTGGGCCTCAAAAATACAAAGCCTACGGGTGAAGTGGTTCTTCTTCCTTCCACGACTCTGGTTTTGTCGCTAACAAAGGAGTTGTGCTTTCACTTTAAACCTAATGCAAAAAAAGAAAAACACCCAACCTAATTCATAAAGAAAAATACCATAACGCTTTAATTTGAAACACTTTAACTATAGTCTGTATCACTCTTACCATTTACCAGTAACAAAAACAAGTGTATGATCTACTAGAATCTTTAAGAAAATTACTGATAGTTCTTAGCATTAACCCAAGACCGTAACATCAGAGAAACATGAAAAATTAATTTATTCATGATATCCTCATATTTTACCCTTCTCATGCATTCATTTAGCTTAGGTTTCATCTCATATGCATGGGGTTTCATAGAATTTCTTATTCGTTTTGTCTCATTTAGAATATTAGGTATTTGCATTAGGTCCTATTGGGTCTTTTCATGTTTTGGAGTGTTTTTCTAGGTAATTGGAGGCACTTGGTGACGTTTGGAGGTTTGGGGCTAAAGGGAAGAGAGAATCCATCTGGAGCGCCCGAAAGAACTGGTCAGACAGAGGGTCTTCAAGCAGATTCAGCCTCGATAATTTTCATGAGAGTTGTAGCCCAGAGCGTTAACTGTTCACATGAGTTAGATTGAAAACAATCGGACATATGGTTCGTGAGTTACCGCAGTTTTACTGAAAACGTATCCGCCTGGCCGAGAAAACGGACCTTGCACCATCGGCATGGTCTAATGGGGTCGGTCCTAGCACAGGGAAGTCAACCGACCAAAGCTAACCACCCATATCATGCTCGGTTACATACAAGACCAATCTCAACCGACCAAGATCCACTCGGTTAACTCCACCCAGTCCAAACATCCAATATACAGCACCAGCCGAAGTGACTCAAATATCAGGCCAATTGAAGACTTTCCCGTGCCCAGTTTAATCAGAGGTCTTCATGAAAGTCATAGACAATCGAGCTAACTTTAATTTAGTGTTGGTTTCATGTCATTCAGATCTTCCTTTCAAGAGATATGGTAAATAAAGCAAGGACATGTCTGTCTGGCATCCAAACGAATTATGCTCCAAATACGACATATGAAAGATCAACACAGACGTAGGATTTCCACTCCGATTCAGCTTCTACGTTCTTCATAAAAGTTGTAGATAATTGAGTTGGATGTCTTCTGAATTTGGATTCGAGTCATTCGGTTGAGAGGTTCAGGAGTTATGGTTGATTCACTGAAGTCATATCCAGGTTTCGGCCGGGTCAATACCCGGTTTGTCCTGGGTTGACCCGGTCCGACCCCATTTACTATAAAAACCATTTTACCTAATTTTTGCCACTTATCTCTTTTGTCAGGTCTAAAAACCCTTCTTGAGAGAGATTGGGAGATTTGTAAGAGAGATCATTTTGATTTATGCAATTTAAGTTTGTCTTTCATTGATTTCTTCTTTCCATCTATCTTCTTTCTTTATTATTCATCACTCATCCATGGATTCAACCCTCATCCACATCGATTTTGAGTTGTTCCTAATGGGTCTTGAGTAATTCTTTATGATTTAGAGATGGGGTATATTAGGGTGATTCAAGGCTTGATCCATGATGTTTAGGGATAGTTAATTTTATATTCCTTCTTGAATAGTGATCCTAATGCTAAATCTAGCTTGAGAAAGTAGGTTTAGATCATAAGACATTTTATGCACACCAAGTGTTTGATGAAATGCCTTGATGAACTATTCAAGAGATTTATGCTCCTAGCCTATGAGAATAGTTGTCTAGGGTATATTTTTGGTTGATCTTGTTTATACATTCTTAATGCTTGCTAATCAATGATTTAAAAATGAGAATTTGTTAATGAATTAGTGATTAGCATAGTGATTAGTTGCTTGAGAAAGAATTAGTCAAGATTAATGATCTTATGCCTAGGAATTAGCTTGTTTGAGTGTTTGAACACCATGGATTAGACTTGGATTGCCTTATATCGATAACCTCATCTTTGAATCCGCTTTTGTTTATCGCATTACAACTTGTTTTGTTTGCTTTTACTTGCTTCAATTTAATTACTTAATTAAAACCCCACTTTGATTGCTTAACTCATTTAGTTGTATGCATTCCTTGTGTTTGAAACTCTACACTTGGATTCGATACCTCTTATGCTACTTAGACATTTGAGTAAATGATACACGGCAAATCCTTGTATCAATTTGGCGCCGTTGCAAATTGGGTTTAGCTTTCGACATTAGGATTTTACTTCTTTTTGAGATTAAGCCTTTTTCTTTCTTTTGTTTACTAATCTCTCCTTCTAGCTCTCTCTTGTAGGTGCATGAACTTGCGTTCTATAGGAAACAACAATCTTGTTGAGCCAAGAGATGACATCAACCTTCTACATCGCGGTCTTAGAGCAAGAAGAGATAGAGAACGGGTTGTGCACATTGGTAGGCTTGGTATGGAAAACGTGCAAGTGACCCCGGATGGTGGTAATGACCATATTGCTTATGCTCCACATCAAGGAGCAAATGGTGGTAATGGAAACCACCACCCACCCACCCGTAATGGTCCTAACATAGTTGGAGCGGGTGATGCGGCCACTGCTCATGTCAACTACCAAGGCATTCGAGCACCACCGGTTGAGACCAATGACTTTGAGGTCAAAGCTAGCTTCATCAACATGGTACAAAGCAACAAATTCCTTGGTTTGACATGGAGGATCCACTTGATCACTTGGATCATTTTGACCGGATTTGTGGCTTGACAAAGATGAATGGAGTCTCGGAGGATAGCTTTAAGCTAAGGTTGTTCCCATTCTCTCTTGGAGACAAAGCAAGGCAATGGGAAAAGAACCTTCCCCACGGTTCCATCACTTCATGGGACCAATGCAAGACATCATTCCTTGCCAAGTTCCTTTCTCCCTCTAGAACGGCTAAGCTAAGGAATGAGATCTCAAGCTTCACTCAACGTGCAAATGAGAGCTTCAATGAAGTATGGGAGCGGTTTAGGGGCTATACATCGAAATGCCCTCATCATGGATTCTCGGATGCTTCCCTCTTGAGCACACTCTACCGCGGAGCACTTCCTAAGATCTGTATGTTGCTTGATACCACTTCTAATGGAAACTTCTTAGGCAAATACGTGAATGAAGCAATGGAGTTGGTTGAGAACCTTGCTTTGAGTGATGGTACATATGGTGATGAGTACGACCGGTCTACAAGAAGCACAAGTGATTTTGAGGAACAACAACGAACCAGAGCCATGATGGCTCTCAATGAGAAGTTGGATAAGCAAGCCAAGATGATTGACAAGCTTCTCAATGCTTCCACTAAACCGGTCCACTTTGTTGGTGAAGAAATGGTGGATTTGAGCAACACCAAAGAAGTGCATTACGTTGGGTACAATGGTGGCTACCAAAGAAGTTTCAACAACAACTATGGCAACCAAGGTCAAGCCCCACTTAATCACCAACAAAGCTATGCCCCAAAGAACAACTTCCAAATGAACCAAAGTGGTTTGCTACAAAGCTTTGCTCCACAAACTCAAGGCAACAACTCCATGCCTCAAGACCTTGATGTGAAACATGTTCTTCAACAACTTCTACAAGGCCAAGCAACTGGAGCATTGGATATAAGCAAGAAGATGGAGGAAATCAATACCAAGGTAGCTTGCTCATACAATGATCTCCACAAGAAGCTTGAGGCATTGAGTTCAAAGGTGCAATAAATGGAGACCAAGGGAAACAATCGGGACAAAGCACAACAAAGCTCTTCAAATGGGAAAGCAACAAAGGAGTATTGCAATGCCATATTTTCAAAGGAGTCACGTCCCATTAATGATCATGAAGCCGCCACTAAGGAAATTGAGCTTCTACTCTATGGATCACAAGCTCCCTTGAAGCTCAATGAGGACATTGAGGAACAAGGTGGGGGAGTGACCCTTGAGAAAGATGAAGACGTGACCATGGTCCAAGAACCAAAGGATAGTATTTCTTGCATTGATTCACCAAGCACAACTAGGATCGAGCCTAAGTCTCTCCCTAAGCTTTGTAATCCCGGTAAGTTCTAAATAGCTTGCTCTCTTTGTGATTTGGACGTTGAAGATGCTTTGTGTGATTCCGGGTCAAGTGTGAACGTCATGTCCCATGAGATGTTTAAGAGTCTAGGGATAAGAACCCTCGCCTATCATCCATCACCTATCACATTTGGATACGCTTCTTCAGAGAAGCCACTTGGTCTCCTCGAAGACTATCCACTCAATGTTGGGAATTGCATAGTCCCAATGGACTTTGTGGTCATGGAAATGAAGAAGACCAATAAGCTTCCACTACTCCTTGGAACTCCATTCCTACTCACTACCGGTGCTAGAATGGACTTCAAAGAGCAAAAGGTAGTTCTCTTGAATGTGGATGATAAGGTGTACTACCCAATGAGGACTTCTTCCAATAAACTTTGTGGTACAATCACTATGAAGGATGATGAGTTTCGAGAAGAAGAAGTGAGGTATGTGGGTAGATGTGATATGGTTGAAGAAGCTCCACCCCCAAAGGTCTATGAAGAGGAAGAGAAGTCTCTTGAGATAAAAGATTTGGGTTATGGTAATGACAAGGAAGCTTCGGGAGTTGACATGATCACTTGTGTGGAACCGATCCCTCCCACCACAAGGGATAATGACGTTGAGGGTAGTAAGGGTGCAAAGAAGAAGACAAAAGCCAAGGCTAAAATGGGAAACGGATCAAGCACGCTTCATGGGTTTAGGTCCGAGCAAAACCAACCTTCTATGATGACTCTCACTCCATGGAAACACAAGGATGGAGTGATCGAGTACAAGATCAAATTCAAAGGTTGGCCCAAGGTCTTTGCCTCGGTCAAAGCAATCCTCATATCCGAACTCAAAGCAAAAGGAGAAGCCGGTCTTGAAGAGGTAATGAGCAAGGTGCTCAAGCTCGAGCTCAAAGATCCGCTTTGGAGTGCTCACACTACTCTCTCACCCACCTAAAAAGGGTAACAAAAGTCAAACTTAGTGACTTTAAACAAAGTGCTCTTGTTAGACACCCCAAGCTTATCCTTGTATATATTTCCTTTTATGTTTTTCTTTCGTTGCTAGTTTCTTTTGATGGGTTTGCTTAGTGCAAGTAGGTTTTTGATGGTCTAATGGGCAAGGACTTGTGGACTAAGGTGCGTAAGATGTAGTGATGGAGTATGGCACCCCTTAATCCCTCTCGTCCCCTCCATCAATTCCCAAGGTAACACTCCAAACTTTGTACATAGCATTTAGGATCATATCTCTTCCTCTCTTTCATGCATTGCTTAACTCTTCATTAAGCTTCTATTACACAAGGGACTGTGTAACTTGAGTTTGGGGGAGGGTTTGTGTGTTATCTAACATCGTTTTTGGTGTTCTTATTTTGCTTTTTGCATCTTGAGTGTCATACATATCATGCATTTTCAATAAATTTGAAAAAATTTGAAGATTTTTGCACTTCATGTAGGATTGAGTCTAGATGTATAGCATGGAGATAATGCATTGCATGTGCATAGGGAACTAGGATAACTTCTCCTTGTAAAGTGTCGTTTTAAGAGTTTAAGTACTATGCTTTAGATCCCGTGAGTGAAATCAAGGTAGAACCATGTTTAGATTTCATGTCTCATTAGTTAGGTCTTAGCTGAAA
The DNA here is from genome assembly GCA_030161315.1 of Eutrema japonicum. NCBI lineage: Eukaryota > Viridiplantae > Streptophyta > Magnoliopsida > Brassicales > Brassicaceae > Eutrema > Eutrema japonicum. The sequence goes on along the minus strand of BSQW01000013.1, from coordinate 33,322,335 downwards.
CAAGTTTCGATTTGAATCCAATCCTATCTAAGTAAGAACCTTAACTTTGACACATTAATTATCGTGTTCATGCATTGCATAATGAACTCATGGATTCCGCATACATACTTGGGTCATCTTATTCCTTTTTACCACTCTTGTTGGCCCAAGTAGCCAATTCCCATCTTTGGAATGGTTCACCCCACCTTGAACCCAACCTTCTTTCAAGCCTACATGTTTAGTGAGCGTTGTGAGGCCTTGTTTTTGAATGAATTTAGCAAAAAGTGTTGGGTCTAGAACAACAAAGAAAGGCTTTCATGTAGAACTAGCTCGCGCATCAATGAGCTAGATTAGGCTAATTTAGATAGGTTGGTAATTGGGGTGCGGGAAATGGATGATAAGGAAAGAACGAAGGATGTTGGGATTGGAAAAGTGGAGAGAAAGAAAGATATTTGGGAGAATGATTGGAGGAAGCAATAAGTTTGATTTTGTTGGCAAGAATATATTTGGGTTAGCTCTAAGTTTTAAAAAGATTGTCTCTAGCTTGAAAAATAAAGAAAAGAAGCCAAAATGGCTAAGCTTAGACATGAAGAAAAATGAAAGAGACTTAAGAAGCTAAAGGAGGAGCTAAACCAAGGAAAGTAATGGAAGCCAAACCATTGGTTGAAGAAGAAACCCCCTAGGTGCTTAAAGAAAAGAAAGATGATGAAGAGATGAGACATAAGAAGGCAAAAATCCCTTGTGAAGGGTAGCTAGGATTGCTTCTTTATGGGTTTAGAATTAGGGTCGATTTTGTGATGGGGCATTGGGTAGATGGAAGTCTAGCCTTGTATGCATCAATTTCTCTTCACCCTTAGCATTTTGCCAAAGTTCATTCCTTCAATGAGAGATCCCTTGTTCGAAAACCGCCACATGTATTGAGATCATCTTTGTCTCAAAACCTTATCCTTAACCAAATGAGTTTGTTTGCATTGCATGAGCATGATACACTAGAAACCGCTAATTGAATGTCAAATGATTGGATGATAGGAAAGCTTGTGTAAGTTGAGGCTTAGGCTTGACTCATGTAAGGATGGACATGGCTAGCTCCTTTTGAGTAGACATGTTTGATCGCACCTTAGAGCTTGCACTTGGGGGAGTAAGGTTGAGGAAAAGCAAAGGAGTAAGGTTGGGGGAGTTGATATCCTCATATTTTACCCTTCTCATGCATTCATTTAGCTTAGGTTTCATCTCATATGCATGGGGTTTCATAGCATTTCTTATTCGTTTTGTCTCATTTAGAATATTAGGTGTTTGCATTATGTCCTAGTGAGTCTTTTCATGTTTTGGAGTGTTTTTCTAGGTAATTGGAGGCACTTGGTGACGTTTGGAGATTTGGAGCTAAAGGGAAGAGAGAATCCATCTGGAGCGCCCGAAAGAACTGGTTAGACAGAGGGTCTTCAAGCAGATTCAGCCTCGATAACCTTCATGAGAGTTGTAGCCCAGAGAGTTAGCTATTCACAGGAGTTAGTTCAAAACAATCGGACATATGGTTCGTGAGTTACCTCAGTTTTACTGAAGACGTATCCGCCTGGCCGAGAAAACGGACCTTGCACCATCGGCATGGTCTAATGGGGTCGGTCCTTAGCACATGGAACTCAACCGACCAAAGCTAACCGCCCATATCATGTTCGGTTACATACAAGACCAATCTCAACCGACCAAGATCCACTCGGTTAACTCCACCCGGTCCAAACATCCAATATACAGCACCAGCCGAAGTGACTCAAAGATCAGGCCAATTGGAGACTTTCCCTTGCCCAGTTTAATCTGAGGTCTGCAAGAAAGTCATAGAAATTCGAGCTGACGTTCTTTTAGTGTTAGTTTCATGTCATTCAGATCTGCCTTTCAAGAGATATGGTAAATATAGCAAGGACATGTTTGTCTGACATCCAAACGAGTTCTGCTCCAAATACGACGTCTGAAAGATCAACCCAGGCGAAGGGTTTCCACTCCGATTCAGCTTCTGCGTTCTTCATAGAAGTTGTAGATAATTGAGTTGGCTGTTTTCTGAAGTTGGATTTGAGTCATTCGGTTAAGAGGTTCAGGAGTTATGGTTGATTCACGGAAGAGGTATCCAGGTTTTGGTCAGATCAATACCCGGTTTGTCCCGGGTTGACCCGGTCCGACCCCATTTACTATAAAAACCATTTTACCTAATTTTTGCCACTTATCTCTTTTCTCATGTCTAAAAACCCTTCTTGAGAGAGATTGGGAGATTTGTAAGAGATCATTTTGATTTATGCAATTTAAGTTTGTCTTTCATTGATTTCTTCTTTCCATCTATCTTCTTTCTTTATTATTTTGAGTTGTTCCTAATGGGTCTTGAGTAGTTCTTTAGGATTTAGAGATGGGATAGATTAGGGTGATTCAAGGCTTGATCCATGATGTTTAGGGATAGTTAATCTTATATTCCTTCTTGAATAGTGATCATAATGCTAGATCCAGCTTGAGAAAGTGGGTTTAGATCATAAGGCATTTCATGCACACCAAGTGTTTGATGAAATGCCTTGATGAACTATTCAAGAGATTTATGCTCCTAGTCTATGAGAATAGTTGTCTAGGGTATATTTTTGGTTGATGTTGTTTATACATTCTTAATGTTTGCTAATCAATGATTCACAAATGAGAATTTGTTAATGAATTAGTGATTAGCATAGTGATTAGTTGCTTGAAAAAGAATTAGTCAAGATTAAGGATCTTATGTCTAGGAATTAGCTTGTTTGAGTGTTTGAACACCATGGATTAGACTTGGATTGCCTTATATCGATAACCTCATCTTTGAATCCGCTTTTGTTTATCGCATTACAACTTTTTTTGTTTGCTTTTACTTGCTTTAATTTAGTTACTTAATTAAAACCCCACTTTGATTGCTTAACTCATTTAGTTGTATGCATTCCTTGTGTTTGAAACTCTACACTTGGATTCGATACCTCTTATGCTACTTAGACATTTGAGTAAATGATACACGAAAAATCCTTGTATCAATTCACATCCTTAATTCAAACAGCAAAGTGCTCCTAAAATTTTGTTTTTCAACTTCCATTTGGATCTACACAGTTACTCTTTGATACGGTTGATACGAGCTTGCAGTTTCTGTTTCGCTCTCGTACCAGGAACCGTAGTGAAAACTTGAAAGAGAGAAGATATTTAGGCAAAACTTCCATTTAACCCAGTCTCTCTTAGAGAATAAAGTTAGTTGTTGGAAGTTGATCCTCTAATTGATCATAATAAACTCATAGATAGACCATGGTACAACTTAATCATATTCCTAAACCGAGAAGGAAAAGCATTTTAAATCTAATGAAAAAAAGGAAACACTATAAGAAAACAGGCATTTTGCAACGATTTTTTGCGAATATTTTATTTCGTTGCAAATTGCAATCGTTTTTGCGACGACTTTACGACGATTCTTAAAGACGTCGTAAAATCGTTGCAAAATTGGGACGAAAATATTCGTTGTAAAATCGTCGCTAATTAGCGACGATTTTACAACGATTACCGACGACATTACGACGATTTTCAAAATCGTCGTAAAATCGTTGTAACTTAGCGACGATTTACCGAGGTTTATATAAAACGTTGTAATATCGTCGTAAAATTACCCAATAATTAGCAATGATTATTATAATTTGAACTTTACATCGATTTCCCAACGGTTAATCAGTTAGGTGAGCACGTTTTAAGTTCACGGTGTTCGGTTAGGTAAACATGTTTAATATCGTTGTAAAGTCGATGTAAACATTTTTAGATTCGTTGTAAAATCGATGTGAAATCGATGTAAAATCGTAGGTAATTCGATGGTAATGAAAATAAAAATCTATATATAGTGGCCAACTTCATAATAAAAATTTCATATTCAAAAACAATATTTACTTCTTTCTGACCAACAAAAAATGTCAATATACGAAATTAGAAGATGGATGTATAATCGTCTTGATTCAGAGGGATCGTTCTCAAAGGAGTTCAGTGATGGGGTGGAGGGATTCATGCATCAGGCAGGAAGTATACATAATACGATTATCAGTGGTAAGATGTATTGTCCTTGTGCCAGATGCTTGAATAGGAAATTTATCATTATCTCGAAGGTGTGGTCGCATATATTAAATAGAGGGTTTATGCCGCATTACTATATATGGTATTATCATGGAGAGGGTCATGGGGGAAATGCAGCTAGTAGTAGTAGCAATTATCAAGCATCGAATTTTGATGAGTCAAATAATTTTAATCAATTTGATGATCATGCGGAGCAGCATGGTGAAGATAATGATAGGGATTCATGACATGGTTACGGATGCATTTCATGAAACCGTAAGTACATTTGCACATGATCATGATGATGAGGAACCCAATCTAGATGCAAAATTTTTTTATGATATGCTAGATGCTGCAAATCAGCCATTCTACGATGGATGTAGAGAAGGACATTCTAAATTGTCGTTGGCGGCTAGGATGATGACTATTAAAACTGATCATAACTTAGCTGAGGTTTGCATGGATGATTGGGCTGATTTGATTAAAGAGTATTTGCCAGAGGACAATTTAGCTGCTGAAACTTACTATGAGATACAGAAGCTGGTTTATAGTCTTGGGTTGCCTTCTGAGATGATAGATGTCTGTGTTGACAATTGCATGCTTTTTTGGAAAGATGATGATAAGTTGCTGGAATGTCTATTTTGCCATAAGCCAAGATATAAACCGCAAGGTACTGGTCGGAGTAAGGTACCGTTCCAGCGGATGTGGTACCTTCCTATAACTGATAGATTAAAAAGAATGTATCAGTCTGAGAGGACAGCTGCATCGATGAGATGGCATGCAGATCATTTGCAAACAGATGAGGAGGTTACTCATCCTTCAGATGCAAAAGCGTGGAAACACTTTAAGACGGTACATCCAGACTTTGCTAGAGAGAAACGTAATGTGTATCTTGGTCTTTGCACAGATGGATTTAGTCCATTTGGTATGTCTGGTAGGCAATATTCTTTATGGCCAGTAATCATATCGCCTTACAACCTTCCCCCAGATATGTGCATGCAAAGGGAATTTTTATTCTTGAGTATTTTAGTACCAGGTCTGAAGCATCCGAAGCGTTCCCTTGATGTGTTTTTGCAGCCTCTGATACAGGAATTAGAGCAGTTGTGGTATACCGGGGTTCGGACATATGATTTTGCAAGGAAAAAAAATTTTACAATGCGTGCGGTGCTTATGTGGACAATAAGCGACTTCCCTGCTTACGGGATGTTATCAGGTTGAACTACGCATGGGCGATTGTCTTGTCCATATTGTCTCAATCGGACAGATGCGTTTCAATTGAAACATGGTCGGAAAACAAGTTGGTTTGATTGTCACCGCCGATTTCTACCGATTCATCATGCATATCAAAGAAATAAGCGGTTGTTTAGAAAGAACAAAACTGTTCGTGTTCCTCCTCCTGTTTATATTTCCGGGGAAGATATAGAAGCAGAAATTGATCATTATGGTGCATTGGAAACAGTCAATCGTGGTGGAAATTGGCACACTCCAGCTAATATGCCGGATGGATATGGGGAGCATCACAATTGGCATAAGAAAAGCATATTCTGGAAGCTTCCGTATTGGAATGATCATTTGCTTAGACACAATTTGGATGACATGCACATTGAGAAAAACTTTTTGATAACATCATGCATACATTGTTAAACGTGCGTGGAAGGACTAAAGACAGCGGTAAGTCAAGGTTATACTTGCCTGATCTTTGTTGTCGGAATGAGTTACATATTATAAGCAATGGGAAAGCACCTCTCCCCATATTTTGAGTGGGTGCGGAAGAAAAGTCAGCTTTGTTCAAATGGGCGACATCTGATGTGAAGTTCCCGGACGGGTACGTATCTAATTTAGCTAAATGTGTTGAGAATGGCCAAAAGTTTTCCGGGATGAAGAGTCATGACTGTCACGTCTTTATGCAACGACTACTTCCTTTTGCATTTGCTGAACTTCTACCAGGAAATGTACACGAAGCAATTGCAGGTATATAAATTTAAACTAATCACATATTAATTGCGAATTTAAGATTTTATATAATTAATATATATATATATATATATGAAATGGAAAATTAACATTATTACCTTATATATCATGTGATTGTTATTGTAGGCATTGGAGGGTTTTTTCGGGATCTTTGTACCCGTACTTTGTCAGAAGATGTTATTGCACAACTTGATGCTAGTATTCCTATTTTGTTGTGCAACATGGATAAAATATTTCCCCCAGCCTTTTTTGATGTTATGGAACATCTACCTCACGAAGCAGAACTTGGGGGACCTGTGCAGTATCGATGGATGTACCCATTCGAGCGATTCATGGGACATTTGAAGCGGAAGGCTAAAAATCTAGCCAAAGTTGAAGGCTCAATAGTAGCAGGAAGTTTAACAGAAGAAACTTCTCACTTCACAGGGTACTATTTTGGCTCGAAGGTTCGCACACGGAAAAGGGCAGCACGGCGATATGATGATGGAGGTGTAGGCCGAACATATGCTAATGAAGGTGTCCCAGATATCTTTTCTTCAATCGGTCGATTATGTGGAAGAGTGAAGTCAGTTTGGTTTGCCAATGAAAAAGACCATCATAGTGCACAAACGTATATCCTCTTAAATTGCGAAGAAGTTAGTCAATTTGAGACGTAAGTGTATAAACATACGCCTTATATATATGGCTAAATTATATATATGTTAGCTTTATACCAATTACAAATACTTTTGTATGCAGTGAATTTGTTAGACAAGTCCGAGAAGTCATTGAAGGAATCTCAGACGATGAAATCAACAAGCGTAAAGATCAACATTTTGCCCCGTGGTTGAAGACGCAATTACGTAAAATTTTAACTGATCTGATTAATTACTAACTTGGACAATTAACCTAATACATATTTTGATTACTTTTTTAATTAAATTAATTAATGATATAGATCGAGTATGGGGATACCGCATATCCATACTGGTTCCATGAGTTAATAAAAGGCCCCATTTCGAAGATAACGAGTGCACCCATGTATTGCACACGCGGATATATATTTCATACATTCAAATACGGAAATCAAAGAGCTACTGCCAACTACGGGGTATGTGTGCGGGGCGAAATAGATTTTTATGGAGTGTTGCAAGACATAATTGAAGTTGAGTACCCTGGTTGCTTAGGTTTGAAATGCGTTCTGTTCAAATGCGACTGGTTCGATCCAACAGTTGATCGAGGCGTCCGTAAAAACAAATTTGGGGCAGTATATGTCAACCAATCACGACGTTACAGTAAGTATGAGCCATTTATCCTAGCATCACAAGCAGAACAAGTCAGCTTTGTTCCATATCCGCGAGTTCGCACCACCCGTATCTCATGGTTATCAGTTATAAAAGTTTCTCCGAGGGGTCGAATTGTGGTGGTTGATGAGGAACTACCAATGCAACAAGATCATTGCTCTGATATGCCAGAACTAAATGAGAGCAATGAAGACATCCTTTTGATAGATCCTCAAAACAGGCAAGTTGAATATCTCCCAGACGATACAGAGGAAGAAGATGAGGAAGATGAGTTCGAAGAAAGTGATGAACCAGATGATCAAGAAACGGATGTGTACTACTCTTCGTCCGAAAATGAATCAGAGTTACCGCGCTAGCTAGTAATTATTTTGAATATAATGTATTAATATCATATTGTGATCGAGTAATTATTGTGAAATTTAAGTGATATGATTTCTATGAAATCTCCTAAACCCCAAACTAAATTCCATCTCCGATCTCCATTCATTTTCCGCCGTAGGTGCGGCGATTAATAAATTACGAGACATATGTGTCTATGTGTCATGTAATTTATTAATTGCCTCAACAACGGCGGGAAATGAGTGGTGATCGGAAATGAGATTTAGTTTGGGGTTTAGGGGATTTCAAAGGAACCGTCGCTAAATCGTCGCTAATTGTGATTGTCACAAAATCGTTGCAACATTAGCGACGATTTGGCTACGAATTAAGACTAATCGTGGCTAAATCGTCGCAAACTATAAATGTCACAAAATCGATGCAAAGTTGCGACGATTTAGCAACGAATTGTCATAAACCCTAAACCCTAAACCCTTTGCCCTAAACCCTAAACCCTAACATATTACCATCTCATTGTATTATGCATCTTTCAATGAAATTGATCGTGACTTTAGAGAATTGTCCGAAAATGAAAACTCGGTCAATCACAGTAATATCCACAAACTGAATCATTGTATTAATAATCTAACATATACGCAAACTATATGTTTTACTTATTTTTCAATCTCGATGAACTTATTGATAATTTCATGAATTTGGATTTACGGTAAACATGTAAAGTTGTTTCTGGAATGTTGCAATCGACGTTACAATTTTGTACCTATACCCTAAACCCTAAAACAAATTTTACAGATATCCTCACTAATTCGTTGCAAAATAAAATGTTACAAAATCGATGCAAATTTGGGACGATTTAGCAACGAATTGACACTAATCGTGGCTAAATCGTCGCAAACTATGAATGTCACAAAATAGATGCAAAGTTGCGACGATTTAGCAACGAATTGAGATTAATCGTGGCTAAATCGTTGCAAACTATGAATGTCACAAAATCGATGCTAATTTGCGACGATTTAGCAACGCATTGTCATAAAATTTACCCCGTGTCGTTCAATTAAACTCCCGCGTGGATGAATGTCACAAAATCGTTGCAAAGTTAGCGACGAATTAGCTACGGTTTGATTGCCTCGATATAGCGACGATTCGTCGCTAAATCATCGCTAATTAGCGTCGATTTAGCGACGCCAACTAATCTTATATATACACGCTCAGAATTCCTTCATTCAATTACAAACAAATCACACAAAAAACTGATCATAACTTCCTTGCGAATTCCTTGCGAAAAAGGTAAATTTTTTTTTAAATGTTTTTAATTAATTAGTATAGATAAAAATGGAACAATTTAGGTCGGTAGAAACGGAATCAAATTAGAAAAAATAGCAGACTGCCCGGATATTTATAGATAGTAATTGTTTTTCATTTTTATGCAGATGGGCCAGCGTCGTGCACATTACGCTCAGTTTTTGAGAGATATTGGTGATGCTTCAGGTACCGGGTTGCCCGTGTCTTCTGAGGCTACAGAGACGGATTTCGTCCCTGTACCGCTGCCTCCACAACCACCTCAGATTCCGCAACCTGGAGGCCATGCCCCGGCCCCATATGCACACATGACGGTTCTTGATTTGCTTGCACAGCCGGGGCGTCATAGGCTTAAAAGATTAGATCTGGATCATACTGACGGGTCGGAATGGTAATATATATAAATATATATTTTTTACATTTATTATTACATATTTATATTTATTTCTAACAATTAAAAATTTTACAATTTTTTGTTTCAGGTTTGGAGTTGAATCCAAAGTTGAACGCACCGTTTCCGACATCATCAAGTCCTATTTTATCGAGCCTCATACCAATTTTACCCAGCTTCCTCCACACGTCAAGGAGACATGGTTCAAGATGTTTACGGTACGTATGGAAAAAATATTTTTTCTCCCATAATTATTTTAATTATATTTAAATATATATTTAATTTAATTTTATAAAATATGTAATTATTTTTGTTTCTCATGCAGCAAAAATATCACTGGGATCTTTCGATTCATGGCGAGGTTGAAACTTTATTTCTCGAGAGGGTGAAGTTTCGTATCCAAGGCGTGGTTGGTGAGTGGAAGAAAGCATAGAAGATTTCTGGGGATTTAGCAAAGCCCCTGCACATGGATAAAGCCGTTTGGGACGGCTTGGTGCGGTATTGGATGGATCCGAAGTCCATCATAACTGCTGAGAAGTGTTCGGCTTCCCGCAACACCGTTGATTCGGACGGGAAACTCAAGGCTCTGCCTCATACAGCTGGGCAAACACCTTTTGCGGGTGTTCGTCTACAGATGGTAATTAAATTTATTTAAATTAATTTATTTATTTAATTTACTTCGTCAATAATATAGTTTTTTTCTTTAGGCCGCCGAAGACGGAGGTGTACTCCCTCCGATGACCAAGGTTTTTGAGCGGACGCACCGGAAGAAGGATGGTTCCTTTGTTTCCGAGACTGCCAAGCACATCTTCAGTGAGGTGACTTCCAAAGTCACCGAACGAGAGACACAGCTCTCTCAACAGTTATCTCCAGGTGGTTCGTCGGTCTTGTTTGGAGGGTTGACCACACCCAATATTGACCGGATCTTCGAGCAGGTATATAGAATAGTTAGTACTTATTAATTTTTAGTTTTTGATTTTTTAAAAATTTCTAATTGTAAATTTAAATATAGGTTGCCCCTAAGAGAAAGGGGAAGGTTGTCGGGATGGGATCTATTCGAGATGTCTCGGCTGCTTCTTCATATGCTCCGCGACGACGATCGCCAGAAGATGATCCAGTCGTGTTACGTGCCACGATTATGAGTCTTCAGGAGCGGGTTGAGACCGAGGCTACTCGGTCTCAGGCATATCAGGCGAAGATTGCGAGTCTTCAGCAGCGGTTTGAACTGGATGCTACGCAGAATGACGAACTCTTCGACATCTTGGCAACAGGGAACCCGACAATGCAGGCCATGCTACGGGAAAAGCGAGGACTCCGAGCAGAGGCAGATGCAGCGGCAGCGGCAGAGGCAGCGGCAGGCCCATCCGGTTCGTCGAGACGTCCCGAAGACGATGTGAATCTCGACGATTACGATATAGTTATTTAGATTTAGGATTTCGAATTCTAATTTTGGTTTTTTTTTTGTAACAGATTATAATTTTTTTCTTTCTAATAAAATATTATTATATATTATTTTAAAATTTTCATTTTATAATTTAGATATTAATAAAATTTTAAAAATAATAATAAAAATCATATATAGAATCGTCGTTAATTCGATGGTAAACAATAATCCTCGTTGTTTCGTTGCTAAATTAATCGTCATAAAATCGTGGCTAATTTACAACGATTATACGACGATTTATTAGCAACGATGTTGCGACGATTATTTAGCAACGATTTTATGACGATTGATTAGCAACGAATTAACGACGACAATTTTTTGCCATCGAATTAACAATGAAATATTTCTCATCGAATTTCCATCGTTTTTACGACGTATTTATATTCGTCGTAATTTCAATGTAATATTTACGACTATTTTACTACGAAAATTTACCGACGATTTAGCGACGAATTTTTGTCCCTCGTACTTTCCCGACGAATTTACGACGATTTGTGGTTTGCGACGATCAGTTAACGACGATCTCTTTTTTGTCGCAAATTCGATTCAAACCCTGTTTTGCAACGATTTTACAACGATATCGTTCGTTGCAAAATGAGTGTTTTCTTGTAGTGAAAAACACCCAAAACCTAAATCATAAAAGAAAACACCAAAACTCTTTAATTTGAAACACCATAGTCTGTATCACTCTTACCATTTTCTATAATTATGCTCACGCATTGACCACAGTACATTGATGCAGTAGCTAAGCATATATATAGCTTTTCTAAAGGTCAGCGATTGTCTACGTATCACCTATGTGGACCTAGAAATTCTTGTTTAAAGAGGAAATACTCATCTAAGAAATGAAAATTTAATTTCACAATCAGTGCCATAGTGCCTGTTTTTAAAAAAAAAACAATTAATATTAATTAACTCATGTACCCATTTTAACACCAGTTGAGGAAGAGCATTCAATAACATAATTTGAATGGATTTTGACAAGATATAACTTTCCACATTACAAAATTTATAGTGTGATATAACTTATCCAGTTTGCAATAGAAGAGATCCACAATTATTTTTCTTTCTTCATTCATCTCTAGCCCTATTTATCACTATATATATTCATATCAATTATTGAACATCTCTGTACATCTTGTTCCATTTGGATCCAAATCAAGAGCAGAAATTACGATATCTAGTGCATCAATATGAAGAAAACACTAATGATTTACCATTTGTTTGTTTTACTGCCAACATACAAAGCTTGGAACACAGAATCCAACATACCTAATTTTTTGGAGGATTAAAGTCTCAAACAAATCAAATCGAACATGGAGTTTTTAAAATCTAATAGTAAACAACAATTAATATTAATTAACCCATGTACCCATTTTAACACCAGTTGAGGAAGAATATTCAATAACTTAATTTGAATGGATTTTGACAAGATATAACTTTCCACATTACAATTTTTATGTGCGCTATATCTTATCCAGTTTGCAACAATACCAAATAATTTAGTATCCCATAAAAGAAGAGATCCACAATTATTTTGCTTTCTTCATTTATCTCTAGCCCTAATTATCCATATATTCATATCAATTATTGAACATCTTTGTACATTTTGTTCCATTTGGATCCAAAACAAGAGCAGAAATTACGATATCTAGTGCATCAATATAAAGAAAACACTAATGATTTACCCTTTTTGGCTATTTCTGTGGGATGAACCTCTCTGGTTCGGTGAATGACTGTCGGAAACGAAACAAAGTGGACGCATGGCACTTTCTGCCGGTAACGATCATCCCCGGCAGACGATGGTTTCACGATGGATGACTGCAGATCACCGACGGAGATCCAAATTTTGTAGTGGGTCTGCTTTGTTGGTTTAGGAAACGGATCTACTTTGATTCGTTGAACTAAGAGTACCAATAATATAATTTGGGAAAACTAGAAGAAAAATCAAATTTGACTACATCTTTGTAAATTTGGTAAACTAAATTTTGTATTAATGTTTATTCAATTATAAATTTTAATTGATATTTAAATATTATGTTGATATTTAAAATATATATATATATATATATCCCACACGACCAAAAAAAAGAAAGATTATATCCAAATGTTAATTTTTTTTTTGTCGGCCAATTTGTTTTGTAGTATATATGTACACATTGACTGATGTCTGGCTAATGTAAGTCGGGTCTTAATCTCATATAACGCTCAGGGAAAACAAAAAAGGGTCGATTTGGTTTTTGACAAAATCGAGAGAGGTAATTGGCAAACCGACACATGAACATACCGGGTTTTGAGGGGTGGCGTCGATGTTGGCGAAAAAAAAAAAAAAACATATGTGTGGGAAAAGAATGTAAGTGAAGTTTGACGTAACTGTTATCCGGCTGAGCATTTAATACAAGATTTGATTAATATTGTTGATCTTCGGTCAATAAATGGAAGAGTTTGTAACATTAAATAAAGCATAAATGATACATTTGGTCTGCTTTGTTGCTTTGATTCGTTTAGAAAATATAATTTGGGAGAACTAGAAGAAAAATTAAATTTGACTACATCTTTGTAAATTTGGTAAACTAAATTTTGTATTAATGTTAATTCAATTATAATTGATATTTATAAATTATGTTTATTTATAAAAAAACATAAAAGAAAAGAAAATCCCACACGACCAAAAAACAAATTTACAAGAAGATTTTAGGGCAATAGGAGTAAATAACCATATTAGGAGAAGTAATTAACTGTATGACCATATTGACATTATATACACTAATACTGTTAAATTGCTTGGCGATCCAACTTTTGTAGTTGTTGAATTAAGTGTACCCATAATATAATTTGGGAGAACTAGAAGAAAAATCAAATTTGACTACATCTTTGTAAATTTGGTAAACTAAATTTTGTATTAATTTTTATTCAATTATAAACTATAATTGATATTTAAAAATAACAAAATAAACATAAAAGAAAAAAAAAACCACACGACCAACAACAAAAAATATTTACAAGAAGATTTTACCAAAAAAAATATATATATTTACAAGATGTTGCATTCGGTTCTGGATACGGTTTATGAACAGAAAAGGATGCAGCCACAGGCTTGGTCCGCCTGGATAGGCAAGTAAAACCGTCTCAATAGGATGGAAGTTGAGCATTACAAGAATACAGCGGATTCCTGACGGCTATATCCGTGAGGAATCCGTCGGAAAATGGCATTCATGAGAGGTTTTCCACAGATTTGACCCGTCGGGATTATCTCGTTGGAAATCAAAATCCGTCGGAAATTCCTCGGGATTTTTTGACGGATTCCCGAGGACTTAAAATGCCCAACCGGATTCCGACGGATATCATTAGTCGGAAAAATCCCGATGATTTACTAACCGTACAAAAATACCGACGGTTTCCGATGGTAATAGTCGCCAGAAAAATCCCGACGGTATTCCGACGCGTTAATTTCTTGAGGGAAATCTGAGGGGCTTGATCTTGACAGATTACCAACTGGATGTTTCCCGATGACTTCTCGACGGGCCTAAACCCCGACCGATTCCTGACGTCGTAAACCCCGACCGATTCCCAATGTAAATCAAGCCAAGGGATTCTCGATCGTTTCCCGACGGGTAATTAAAAATTCGAAAATAAAAATTTAATTGTGCATAATATAATTATAAATTGTTTAGAAATTAAATAAAATTGTGTTTAAATTACCAAAACATAACAATTAATTTCCCGTAGTTCTCGTTCATGTTCCCATTCCTGAAGTTCACGTTCCCGCGAAATCTGGGAACTTCGATTTCATCCGACCCGCCATGCCAGCGATATCGGCCTTCGCAGTGTTAGGCTCCTCTTGCGTAGCACCTAACTTCATTTCAATGTTCGCTTTCACCGCCTCCAAATCTGCTACTTTGCCTTTAGCTCTTCGTTCTGCTGGACGAGGTGTTCAGGGTAATCAGGATTTGGGAGAACTAGAAGAAAGATCAAATTCGACTACATCTTTGTTAATTTGGTAAACTAAATTTTGTATTAATGTTAATTCAATTATAAATTATAATTGATATTTAAAAATTATGTTGATATTTAAAATAAACCAAAAAAAAAAAACCCCACACGACCAAAAACAAGATTTACAAGAAGATTTTACCAACAAAAAAAAGATTTACAAGATGTTGCATTCGGTTCTGGATACTGTTTATGAACATAATGGGATGCAGCCACAGGCTTGGTCCGCCTTGATAGGCAAGTAGTGCCGTCTCAATAAGATGGAAGTTGATGTTTGGATAGTGTGACATGGTTAGGTTGGTCGTTTTACTTGTGATTAAATATAATTACATAAGTTCAGTGCCATAGTGCCTGCCTGTTTTTTAAAAAAAACAATTAATATTAATTAACTCATGTACCCATTTTAACACCAGTTGAGGAAGAGCATTCAATAACATAATTTGAATGGATTTTGACAAGATATAACTTTCCACATTACAAAATTTATAGTGTGATATAACTTATCCAGTTTGCAATAGAAGAGATCCACAATTATTTTTCTTTCTTCATTCATCTCTAGCCCTATTTATCACTATATATATTCATATCAATTATTGAACATCTTTGTACATCTTGGTCCATTTGGATCAAAATCAAGAGCAGAAATTACGATATCTAGTGCATCAATATGAAGAAAACACTAATGATTTACCATTTGTTTGTTTTACTGCCAACATACAAAGCTTGGAACACAGAATCCAACATACCTAATTTTTTGGAGGATTAAAGTCTCAAACAAATCAAATCGAACATGGAGTTTTTAAAATCTAATAGTAAACAACAATTAATATTAATTAACCCATGTACCCATTTTAACACCAGTTGAGGAATAATATTCAATAACTTAATTTGAATGGATTTTGACAAGATATAACTTTCCACATTACAATCTTTATGTGCGCTATATCTTATCCAGTTTGCAACAATACCAAATAATTTAGTATCCCATAAAAGAAGAGATCCACAATTATTTTGCTTTCTTCATTTATCTTTAGCCCTAATTATCCATATATTCATATCAATTATTGAACATCTTTGTACATTTTGTTCCATTTGGATCCAAAACAAGAGCAGAAATTACGATATCTAGTGCATCAATATAAAGAAAACACTAATGATT
This sequence comes from Eutrema japonicum, assembly GCA_030161315.1. Classification (NCBI taxonomy): domain Eukaryota; kingdom Viridiplantae; phylum Streptophyta; class Magnoliopsida; order Brassicales; family Brassicaceae; genus Eutrema; species Eutrema japonicum. The sequence continues at coordinate 33,306,403 of BSQW01000013.1, read as the reverse complement.
TACCCTTTTTGGCTATTTCTGTGGGATGAACCTCTCTGGTTCGGTGAATGACTGTCGGAAACGAAACAAAGTGGACGCATGGCACTTGCAGCCGGTAACGATCATCCCCGACAGACGATGGTTTCACGATGGATGACTGCAGATCACCGACGGAGATCCAAATTTTGTAGTGGGTTTGCTTTGTTGGTTTAGGAAACGGATCTGCTTTGATTCGTTGAACTAAGTGTACCAATATTATAATTTGGGAAAACTAGAAGAAAAATAAAATTTGACTACATCTTTGTAAATTTGGTAAACTAAATTTTGTATTAATGTTTATTCAATTATAAATTTTAATTGATATTTAAATATTATTTTGATATTTAAAATATATATATATATATATATATATATATATATATATATATATATATATATATCCCACACGACCAAAAAAAAGAAAGATTATATCCAAATGTTAATTTTTTTTTCTCGGCCAATTTGTTTTGTAATATATATGTACACATTGACTGATGTCTGGCTAATGTAAGTCGGGTCTTAATCTCATATAACTCTCAGGGAAAACAAAAAAGGGTCGATTTGGTTTTTGACAAAATCGAGAGAGGTAATTGGCAAACCGACACATGAACATACCGGGTTTTGAGGGGTGGCGTCGATGTTGGCGAAAAAAAAAAAAACATATGTGTGGGAAAAGAATGTAAGTGAAGTTTGACGTAACTGTTATCCGGCTGAGCATTTAATACAAGATTTGATTAATATTGTTGATCTTCGGTCAATAAATGGAAGAGTTTGTAACATTAAATAAAGCATAAATGATACATTTGGTCTGCTTTGTTGCTTTGATTCGTTTAGAAAATATAATTTGGGAGAACTAGAAGAAAATTTAAATTTGACTACATCTTTGTAAATTTGGTAAACTAAATTTTGTATTAATGTTAATTCAATTATAATTGATATTTATAAATTATGTTTATTTATAGAAAAACATATAAGAAAAGAAAATCCCACACGACCAAAAAACAAATTTACAAGAAGATTTTAGGGCAATAGGAGTAAATAACCATATTAGGAGAAGTAATTAACTGTATGACCATATTGACATTATATACACTAATACTGTTAAATTGCTTGGCGATCCAACTTTTGTAGTTGTTGAATTAAGTGTACCCATAATATAATTTGGGAGAACTAGAAGAAAAATCAAATTTGACTACATCTTTGTAAATTTGGTAAACTAAATTTTGTATTAATTTTTATTCAATTATAAACTATAATTGATATTTAAAAATAACAAAATAAACATAAAAGAAAAAAAAACCACACGACCAACAACAAAAAATATTTACAAGAAGATTTTACCAAAAAAAAAATATATATTTACAAGATGTTGCATTCGGTTCTGGATACGGTTTATGAACAGAAAAGGATGCAGCCACAGGCTTGGTCCGCCTGGATAGGCAAGTAAAACCGTCTCAATAGGATGGAAGTTGAGCATTACAAGAATACAGCGGATTCCTGACGGCTATATCCGTGAGGAATCCGTCGGAAAATGGCATTCATGAGAGGTTTTCCACAGATTTGACCCGTCGGGATTATCTCGTTGGAAATCAAAATCCGTCGGAAATTCCTCGGGATTTTTTGACGGATTCCCGAGGACTTAAAATGCCCAACCGGATTCCGACGGATATCATTAGTCGGAAAAATCCCGATGATTTACTAACCGTACAAAAATACCGACGGTTTCCGATGGTAATTGTCGCCAGAAAAATCCCGACGGTATTCCGACGCATTAATTTCTTGAGGGAAATCTGAGGGGCTTGATCTTGACAGATTACCAACTGGATGTTTCCCGAGGACTTCTCGACGGGCCTAAACCCCGACCGATTCCTGACGTCGTAAACCCCGACAGATTCCCAATGGAAATCAAGCCAAGAATTCTCGATCGTTTCCCGACGGGTAATTAAAAATTCGAAAATAAAAATTTAATTGTGCATAATATAATTATAAATTGTTTAGAAATTAAATAAAATTGTGTTTAAATTACCAAAACATAACAATTAATTTCCCGTAGTTCTCGTTCATGTTCCCATTCCTGAAGTTCACGTTCCCGCGAAATCTGGGAACTTCGATTTCATCCGACCCGCCATGCCAGCGATATCGGCCTTCGCAGTGTTAGGCTCCTCTTGCGTAGCACCTAACTTCATTTCAATGTTCGCTTTCACCGCCTCCAAATCTGCTACTTTGCCTTTAGCTCTTCGTTCTGCTGGACGAGGTGTTCAGGGTAATCAGGATTTGGGAGAACTAGAAGAAATATCAAATTCGACTACATCTTTGTTAATTTGGTAAACTAAATTTTGTATTAATGTTAATTCAATTATAAATTATAATTGATATTTAAAAATTATGTTGATATTTAAAATAAACCAAAAAAAAACCCCCACACGACCAAAAACAAGATTTACAAGAAGATTTTACCAACAAAAAAAAGATTTACAAGATGTTGCATTCGGTTCTGGATACGGTTTATGAACATAATGGGATGCAGCCACAGGTTTGGTCCGCCTTGATAGGCAAGTAGTGCCGTCTCAATAAGATGGAAGTTGATGTTTGGATAGTGTGACATGGTTAGGTTGGTCGTTTTACTTGTGATTAAATATAATTACATAAGTTCAGTGCCATAGTGCCTGTTTTTTTTAAAAAAATCTGCAGTTAAAAAAAAAAATTATTCATGGTGGTAAAATCCACACGTCAAGGGGTATGTTTGGCTCAATTTTGCCTTCTTAATCTGAAAGTTCTCGGATGCGTCCATCAAGGAAGCGTATACGCACCAAATGTATGTTGGATTAACACACAAGAACTCCATGTATTTTTGTGTGGAACGTGGAGTCCTAAAGTGGAATTTTCTGTTGATTGCGTGTATAGCCATTTTGATTTTGTACTCCACTTTGTCTATGAATATCCGGCCAACAAAAACCCCATCACCCTCGTACTGAACGTCTTTCAAAGCACTGTATATTCCCGAAACCATAAATTATCATCATATACAAATACATTACTTTTGTAAACAACTAGACATACAAACAATATATTTAACTACAATTAGTCAACTACTTACCATCATCCAAAATTTCATCAACTACTGGCGGAGCATCCCTTCCAAATATAGTAGGGAGCTTTCCGCGGTCGGAGAAAACACCAATAATCGTCTCTTGTGCGTAGCTGAACCTAATTGACTGGCAGCTACTTTCACCTCTCTGTAGACCTTCACCATCCGCTTCAAAGTCAGAATCATAATTATCCACTCTAGACTTCCCTTTCCGTGAATATTTGACAACATCATTGTTTCCCTCAACAGTTTGGGAGAACTAGAAGAAAAATTAACTGGTTTTTTTTGTTTGTATATGTTTCTAAGAAAAAAATATGCAGTTAAAAAAAAAATATTCATGGTGGTAAAATTAAGTTCTGGAAATAGGGAATGTAATCATTAAAATTAAATTGTGTTTAACAAAATGTAAAAAATAAGATTGTGAAAAATGGTGATATATGATCAACTTAACATAATTTTGTACATGGGCTAAATAACATGTCAGTAATTTGCAAAGACCATGGATGTTGTTTTGTAGGTTTTTTTTTGTCGGCCAATTTGTTTTGTACTCCATTCGTTTCATAAATAATGTCATTTTAATACTCTATTTTTGTTTCAAAAAGAGTGTTATTTTGTATTTTTAATGCAAAAAATCAAACAAAATTCCAATTTTAACCCTATTGCTTTAGTGTATTAAGTAGAAAGAAAAAATTTGTTTAATGTATTAATAAAGGATAATAATTTTTTTAATATGTGTGAAATATGTCAAAATAACACTTTTTATGAAACAGAGTGAGTAATATATATGTACACATTGATTGTTGTCTGGCTAATGTATAGTCGGGTCTTAATCTCATAACTCTTCCGGGGAAAAATGGGTCGATTTGGTTTTTGACAAATTCGAGAGAGGTAATTAATTAGCAAACCGACACATGAAGATACCGGTTTTTGTGAGGTGGCGTCGATGTTGGCGAAAACAAAAAAAGGCATGTGTGGGAGAAGAATGTAAGTGAAGCTTGACGTAACTGTTATCCGGCTGAGCATTTAATGCAAGATTTGATTAATACTATTGTTGATCTTCGGTCAAATAAATGGAAGAGTTTGTAACATTAAATGAAGCATAAATGATACATTTGGTTAAAACTAGGTGGGAATTTGAAAATTAAACCTGCTAACCTAGCTTTTAGGAGAACCAACAAATATGTGGATATGCAACATTTCTTATGTAACTCGGTACAAAAAAACTCTCATTAGTCGTTAAGTAAGCAACTACGGTTTAGTTAGTTAGGAAGGTTTAAGCTTTGTTGTTCTTAAAGTTCTTCCTTATTCTGGTAAACTAATGAAATAATATGTCTACGTACGTTATTGTTGGGTTTATACTTGCTGGTAAAATAATTAAATATACCTCTATTATATTATTATATACATGAATATCTCTGGTGAAGTTGTGGAAAAAATTGTTATTTCTTAATATTTGATATTAAACCAAGTATTATGTAGCATATATATATATATACGCTTTAAATTACAAACCAGAAACAAAAAGAGAAGATTTTCTTAGTGGTTTCGTTAAAAAAAACAACTTAACAAAGCAAGTGGTGGTCTGAATGTCTTTCTTTAGCATAAGTCAAATTCTCCCACTGCGATTTCAATCATCATTGCATGACAAAAAACCATGATTTCTATAAGCTTGGGGGAAATAGTCTAATTTTGGCTTGGGATTCTCCCGGTTGACCAAAACAAAACCAAAAAAATACATAACAAATTTTCTTAACAACGGGTGTGTAGCTCAAATAAGTAATGTATGCTCTTCGTATAATCTTTGGAAAAATACAAACGAACTTGTTATTGTGGTAAAACAACAGAGAGACGACATAATTCTTTATTTTAGTTTCTCATTATTCATTTTCGTTTAAGCAATATAAAATAGTTCATATTTTTCTCGCACTCATTAATATCAATCTGGTATTTGGCGAGTTTCTTAGCAAAACGATCAAATAGCTCATCGATCACACCTTCTCCGAAATGTTCTTTTATGATCGTATTGAGAATATATCTAAACATTGAAGTGATGAATTCGTTGGACAATGGAGTATCCTCCAATGGATGACTTACAATCTCCATCAGCTCAACTATAAAGCTTCTAGTTTTCTCAATTTCTCTTTTTAATTCGCTAAATTGTGGAAAATACACTGGAAATACTACAAGAAAACATGTTTTTTACTACTATAAAAACAGTCGGAAATAAGTAGCAAAACACCATGTTACGACTGATTACCGACTGATTTCTGTAGTAGGTAAATGTCTCGTCGCTAAAAAAATCAGTTGCAAAATTGCTACTTATTTACGACTGATATTAGGCGGTCACTATTCAGTCGCTAATCAGTAGCAAAATTTTACGACTGATTAGTGACTGAATAGTGACTGAATTTTGCTACTACAGCCGTAGTCGGTAATCAGTCGTAAAATTTAGCTACTGAATTGCGACTGGTTACCTACTACTTTAGCTATTGATTTGCTACTGGTTTGTGATTTTTTTAACGACTGATTTGCTACTGGTTTGTGATTTTTTACGACTGATTTTAGCTATTCAGTAGCAAAATATAGCTACTGATTAGCGACTGATATATTGTTTAAATTAAAAAAAAATCAATTTATTAATATAAATGTAGACTAATTACATATAAAACATTCAAGTTTACAAAAGTAAAGTAAAACAAATGAAGAACACAAATCCATACACCAAAAAACCAAAATTACAGTTAAACAAAAGTAACATAAGTTTCAAGTTCTAAATCAAAATAGAAAGGCAACTCCAACTAATAAGGAGTTGTTCCAATTTGCAAAACATAACATCAAGTGAGAAACAAGTGAGCTAAACAAGTGGAGAGAAACAAGTGAGCTAAACCAGTGACGAGGAATCCCTTGTCGGTTTGTCTCAGTGTTCATTGGATGTGGTTGCTTCATCTCGCCTGTTCTTGATACTCACTTGGTTTATGAGCTCCATTATATGTGGCTCCTTCTCCAAATTCTCTCCTGTTACATTTCACCATATCACAATTTTAGAGTTCTCGATGAAACCAGAGTTTCTTTTTGCTAAAACAAAATGAAAAAGAAAGGGGGAATTTTAGCTAAGAGATACTCACTTGCTAGCTTGCAATGTTTCTCTGCGAAGCTCATCTTTAACCTGAAGGCATATAAACAAAGAAAAAAACGACGATGCCATAATGAAGGTCTTTTTTAACAAATCAACCAATATTTTACGTCAAGCTTAAAGAGAGCACTAATGAATAACATCTGCAACATTCTGTAATCAAGCAATGTAAGTTACAAAACAACAAGACAAAGTGATAATTTGAAGCTCATAGTGTCTTAGACGATACCTTCACAACATTAGCAGCACAAGCAGTGGAAGAAAAAGGATCAGCGACTCTAGCAGCTGGGATTAATAGCTTTGTGGTTTTCTGGAAATGGTGAATATCTCTTAAAGCAACAGTTCATGGCTTGTATCGATAAGGCTTCTCCTGTGTGAACCTAAGAACAACAACAAAAGATTAGATCATAAAACACAATACAATAGATGTTTTCTGCAATAAGATGCTTTCAAAAGTCAACTAATGGTGACGAAATCTTACTCTTCTACGGATAGATGCTGCAGTTGCAGGAGTTGCTACAATTTGACATAGAAAAGGAGAAAAGCTAATAAAACATCAGCTTTAAGATACAACAAAACCCGTAAAACAAGAATCCATACATCTGAATAAAGGATAAAAAACATACCTCAATTCGATATGCAATGTATCAAGTTTACAAATGAGCAAGTACTTCCGAGCACAGAAGATATATATATCCAAGAACGAACCGGATTTGATGAACTAGCAGGATATTGTTTGATTCCCCAATTCTTCGTCGTTCATCACTAAGCAAAGATGCCTAGGGTTTATCTTGTTCTTCTTGTCCCTTGTTGCGTTACCAGCGAGCTCTAGAACCTGAAGGCAACAAAAAAGAGAGAGAATAAATCCGTTAGATCCCTGGTTTCTCACAACGAAAAAAGAAAACGATGGATGGAGACTCGAACTCAAGCAGATCTAAAGAACAAATGAGAACCCCCGTAATCAGGTCAAGAATTTCGCGATAAAACAGAAAAAGAATCAGAAAAATCGGTTGTTTGACCGCACGAAGACATATGGATTACCTTAGCAGTGGAAGACGAGGATTCATAGGCCTGAGAAGGCTGAGAAGACATGAATCCGCCGCCGGAGAAAGCGGAATTCGGCTCGAATTGGCTGCTGGAGACGAGGAGATGCCGGCGGAGATGGTGTAGTATGGCCGCTTCGTGGATATCGGGAGGCGAGTCAGGGTTTGGGTGACCTAGGTCAGGGGAAACAGGAGGTGGAGGATGAGGCTGAGTGCGTTGGTAAAACCGGATCGGAAGGTGGTGGCGGAGGAGGAGCAGTGTCGTCGGTGTCAAAACGGAGGAGGAAGATAGGAGAAGAGGAGGAAAGAAAACGAGAGAGGAGTAAAAAAATAATCTCAGATCTGAATTTTTTTTTTTTTTGGTCACTTGAATGAATTGTGTTGTTTGGAGTGAAATTAACTTAGCCAAAAAAAAACAAAATTCCGCCAAAACCAAAAAAAAAGTGCCGAATTTTTTTTGCCAAAACGAAAATTTGGCTAAGTGCCATAAGAGATATTGGCTCCAAAACACAATTTTGATTTTTTTCCTATTTAGTCTCTAATCAGTAGCTAATGAGTAACAATTTAGTTTAATTTTTTTCATAACTAACATAATTTAGCTTAATTAACATACTAACACATTAAATAACGTAAGTTGCACATAATATAACATTATGATTTAATCTTCACATAATTAGTAGGGTGCTTCACCTTCTTCGTCGTCATCATTATAAGACGATAAATTACACATGAATTCGTCTTCTGGTTCCGCATCGCCGACATCGTAATCGAGATTTACTGGGTTTACTCCATGTAGAAAATTCTTGACGACGAGATCTTCAATTGTTGTCAGCATTACATGATCATCATTTTCCCATCGGGGTTAGGCCGGTTTAGGGTTTAGGATTTAATGTTAACACTAACACTAAACACTAAACCCTAAATCCTACTGATTAGGAGCAGTTAACAATTACCTTAACAATTACCTTTTGGTCGAGTAGGAGCAGTTAAAGACCCATAAGTAAATTGCCTTTCTTTGCTTCTCGGACAAGCTGTTTCTTGTTAACAAAACCATCTTTTGAAGCTAATCAACAATTTCCCCTATGAATCAAATCTCACGGAGAACAAGTTTTAAAACTCTAATTGCGACAAATGCAAGTTATTAAGCAATTAAGTTAGACGTTGAGAAAATATCTGTTTGGTTTAGGTCGGTTTAGAATTTAGGGTTTAGGGTTTAGGGTTAAGGGTATAGGGTTAAGGGTTTAGAGTTTGTGTTTGGGGTTTAGAATTTAGGATTTATAAAATTATTTTATTTAAAAAAATTGTAAGTGTTGATTTTTTGTATATTATTGATATGTATGTGTTTAGGGTTTTTAATTTAAGATTTACAAAATGATTATATTTTTTAAATTTTTTGTAAGTGTTGTTTTTTGTATATTATTTGATATTCATGTGTAAGATCTAGTTTATAATTTAAGATTTAGAGTTTAGAATTAAGGGTTAGATGTGGGAAAACGGCAAATTCATGCCTCAACTCTTTCAACTGGTACCGATTAGGTCCTGAACAATTTTAGTGTGCAAATTCATACCCAAACTCTTAATTATTTGAATATCCATGCACATACTAATTTTTTGTGTCCAAAACATACATTGACCAAAATTTCGTTAGTCAACCCCGTTAAAAAGTTAGCAAAAAATTCGAACTGACAATAAATTAAAAACATTACACCCACTACAACTCGAACCCGTGACCACGAACTTTAAATGCTTACACATTACCAACTGGGCTCTACAGACCTTACGAACATAGATAAGAAATATACTATGTATAGACGTCAGTGTTCTATCATCTCCATCTCCCAATGACACACGCACATGGAGGAGAAGAATCTTTGAAGAGGCTTCAATGGAGGCAACTCAGGCAAGGAACCGAGGGGAAAAAAATCAAAAATCAAACATATATAAAAATCCAACATATATAAACATATATAAAGGAACCGAGGCTTTTAAATTCCACGTGATTTATAAACTACTTTTTGCTACTGTTTTGCTACTGATTTGCTACTGTTCTACGACCCACCGAATTCAGTAGCAAATCAGTCGCTAAAATTACTACTGATTCCCGATTGCCAACCAAATTAGGTACACCAACAACCAAATGAATTCCACGTGATTTATAACTATTTTTCGCTACTGTTTTGCTACTGATTTTCTACTGTTCTACGACCCACCGAATTCAGTAGCAAATCAGTCGCTAAAATTACTACTGATTAGCTACTGCATGTTTCCGGCTATAATTCAGTCACTAATCAGTCGTAAAACTGCTATTAATTAACGACTGGAATTTTTAGTCACTAAATACATACTGATTTGCGACTGTTTGAAAATAGTCGCACATCAGTCGGAAATCAGTAGCAAAACAGTCGGTAAATTTACCGACTGCCTAATTAGTAGCAACAATCAGTAGCAAAAACCCTGTTTTGATGTAGTGAAAGTTGAACAACTCGATCTTTTCCTCGCTCGTTAGTCCCTACAAAAGAAAAACAACATCTGATTATGTGTATATGCTAAATTGTCATGAATAGTGAAATAAGTTTGATAAAAATGAAAATGTCAGAAACTTAAGGCCTTGTCAACAAAAATCGAAGGATTATTGCAAGAGACAATTTCCGTTATTTCCCATACCTTGACTTGAGGATCATATTTCATAACTCTTTTGATCCTAGTCAATGGTAACCTATCACTACGAACCTTATGATTCACCAAACCAAGTCAGATAGTTAAAGTAAGCATTAACAAGAAGAAAATATTTCAAGTATAAAGTTTTTCTCTATTAAAAACCACACATAAGACATGACTCTTAGACTGGTTACCCAATCCGGAGGATAAGAATCACCTGAGAAATTTTCTCTCTCATCTCTTTGCCAAACCCAAAAAGTCTGCAAATTTTGTTTTAGTGTATTCCTATGACCATAACAAAGTTGTCACAATTTCAGTCCATACGATCATACCAAAATGCTAAAGACACGAGACACAAAACGACATCAAGCAAAGATGGAGATATAGGACTGAATGAATTTACATGTTGGTTCGCTAGAAAAAAACGCTACGCTTGATTAGGCACATGCATCACATGATCCATTCTTGTCATAATTGCTTCGGTAGTTGGATCACGGACGAGGGATGAGATAGCCAATATTGGTCTCTTCATCTTAGGTATCACAATATATAATGAAAAATCGCTGATAACAAAGAGGACGAAGAAAGCGGTGATGAAAAAAAAAACCTCTATTTACAGAGCTAGGATTGAAAATGAGCAATAATGGTCATTTATGAGAATACCAATGTGTTCACAGGGGCAGATCTACTGTTCATAGGGTGGGGGCAAATACCACCACTCAATTTTTTTTAATTAGTACTTGTTAAAAAAAAAAATTATGCCACCACTAAAATTTTTTTTTTTGCCACCACATAACTTTTTTTCTGATTTAAGTCCAAAAACTCACCTAACATTTTTTTTTTCTATTTTATGAAAAATCCCATTTTGTTATAAAATAATCAAAATTTAAAAACTCTAATCAATTAATTATTAACCAATCTTTACAAATTTAAAACCCTAATTTGTTTTCCAATTTTCATTTCTCTTTCTTTCTTCCTCGTGCTTGCGTGGAGACAGAAAGGTAAACTTTTTTTTCTTAGTTTTGATCTGCCACTTCGAGTCTTCGACTATATTCCAATTATTGTTACTTTTTAGTAATATTTTTGTTTTCGCAAAATACGTTTCTCTGTTTTATAGTGTTGTGAAAGATGCTTTCGAGTTTTCACCATCATACACAAAAAGCCTTTGGTTTACAGGTTTCTGAAATTAGTTTTAACTTTACCGGTTGCCACCGCAAGTGTTGAAAAATGTTTTTCTGCAATGAAACTAGTGAAGACAGCTGCACGCAACCGAATTGGAGATCATTTTCTAATTGATTGTCTGGTTTGCTTTGTTGAAAAATAGTTGTTTGAATCTGTTACAAATAAAAAAGTGATAAAAGGTTTCAGATGATGAATGAGCGTAGGGTACTTTTGTTGAAGTTTTTTCATTGTCATCACACTTGTTGGATTTTATTTCGAATATCGTATAACATTTTTAATTATTTTTACCTTTTTATTTTGTTATATTTTTGCCACCACTGATTATATTTTCTAGATCCGCCACTGGATTCACTATTACTAAGAATACACTAAGAATCCTAAAGAGGGAAAACACTTAAATGTGAAATTTAATATTATAACTTAGGCAAATGCATTCATACCTTTTGAAGCTCGCAAGGTTTGAATAAGGCCTAACCATTGGCAGACGTTTTCCGTGAAAGTCACACGCCATGTAAAAAGAACATGATAGGTTATAGTAGATTAAAAAATTGCTCGTTATGACTCCAACTAGATAAATAGATTTGCGTTTCACCACTTTTCTCTTTGTCCACTTCATCATCGGCGATTTTGCATTGTTTGTTGTGATGTATAACACGAAGAGAGCAATATCGGCAAACTATTCCCACATTTTGGATCCATCTATCGAAGCATCTTTGTTATCAACTGCAATCTTAATCAAAAATACTTTGATAGATGGATCTAGAATGAGGGATGAGTTTGCCGCTAATTGTCGCTTTGTGCTATACATCACAACATATAATGCAAAATCGCCGATGATGAAGTGGATGAAGTGGATGAAGTGAAAGGTTGTGAAAAGCACGTCTATTTATCGAGCTGGAGTCATAACGAGCAATTTTTTAATCTACTATAACCTATTATGTTCTTTCTACATTGCGCGTGGCTTTCACGGAAAACGTCTGCAAATGGTTATTTTTTTTCCAAGCCTTGCGAGCTCCAAAAGGTATGAATGCAGCACATTTAAGTGTTTTTCCTCTTTAGGATTCTTAGTATTAGTGAATCTAGACACATTTGTATTCTCATAAATGACCATTATTGCTCATTATGAATCTCAGCTCGATGAATAGAGGTGTGTTTCACCACTGCTTTCTTCATCTTCTTCGGTATCGGCGATTTTGCATTATATATTGTGATGACTAGCATGAAGAGATCATCCCTTGTTCGTGATTCATCTATCGAAGCAACTCTGACCAGGATGGATCATGTGCTGCTTGTGCCTAATCAAGCATGGTGTTTTTCTCCAGCAAATAAACAAATAAATTCATTCAGTCTTATATCTCCGTGTTTTCTTGAAGTTGTTTTGTGTCTCGTGTCTTAAACCTTTTGGTATGATGATCAAGACTGAAATTGTGACAACTTTGTTATGGACATAGGAATACAACTAAAGCAAAATATGGAGATTTTTTCGGTTTGGCAAAGGGATGAGACAAAAAAAATTCACAGGTGACTCTTATCGAGTAACCAATCAAAGAATCATATCTTAATATAATGTGTGATTGTTGAAACATTTCAGGAATAACCCAAATAAAAACACTGCAAGAGAATTTCATGTTGGCTTCTGTGAGATTAGCTAATGAATAAGATTGCATATTTGGATCAATCGCCAAATTGATGATCATCATACCAAATTGGAGTCTTACGGGCAATAATTATAAATTTTAGGAGATTTTGGTTTTTTTATTAAAATCCACTGGTATTGAACTAAGAATTTTTAAATGTCTTCCCAAATCCAATGTTATTGAACATGGAATTTATATAAAACTCCTAAAAATCATATTAAATCCACTGTTATTTAATTAACAATTTATAAAAACTATATCAAATTCACTGTTATTCAAACCTAAACAATTTTGTTTTCAAAAAGTTGTGAAAAGGATTTTGAGAGATTGTGCGTACATTTTTTAGTTGAAACTAATGATAATGAAACTCACACCTTATAGGTGGAATTTGGAGAGACTTCCACACTTGAACTGAAGAAACGTTCTCAATAAAAAAATATATAGAAAAATCATCTCTCACCAAAGTCTTCCACACTTGAAGCGACCGAGGCGAGTAAACAACATCGAATTGAGTCAACTCGGCCATGAAATCGGTGGAACCACGTAGGAATCTGTAAAAGGTGAGATAGACCTGAAGAAGAAGAAAGGAAGCAATCAAAGTTTTTGGGTTTCTTCTCATCATTTGCTCCTCTACCTTCAAATTGATTGCGAAATTCATTGGGAGTTTTAACTAGTAACAAAGGCTTCTTTGGTTGTTAGAGCTACGTCGAAGAAGAGTGACGATGATTCTTCTGCTTCGGGTAAAGGATTACATTTTGTTCGATCGTTTTGTTTTGAAGGCTAATTTGATGACTTACTTGCGGTGAAAATTAATGGTCATGCTTGATTGGTTAGAAAGTTGAGGAATATAGTCATTATTGATCAAGTTTTTCTAGAGAAACGATGTCTTGATTGGATCTTTCATTAGAAAGAGGGAGCTTTGTTCTTGACACTAGTGTACTTTGCTTATGTGATTTGATCACATATGAGGCTCTGAGCTATTTAAAAGAGATTCTTATATGTTTCATTTATTGTTTAATTGGTGAGTAGCATTGCTTGGTTATGTCTGTGAGGATCGTTGATGCTTCAGGAAGTGCTAATCTTTATAATGGTGAAATAGAACTGAGTGAGTCTACTCTTGAAATATTTTGTTTATCTTTTCTTATTCTTACAATTGTGGAGCCGTTTTGTTCCCGTTTTGTTTATCTTTTCTTATCCTTTGATCTCTTGAGATATTGGATAAATAATTACTTTGTTAATATCTTTATGGGCTGCTCGTTAGGAAAAATATAAATATGGGCTTATTTTTACAATTGTGGAGTCAATTTGGTTTTCACCAGTTGATGATAGACTTTTCGGAGTCTTAGTCAATTACTCAAGTCTACTCATATCATTGTAGTACAAGAAAGAAAACAAAGATAGAAATGTTGGATCATGGATTAAACAAGCAAATGAATGATTAACTATCAAATAATGATGACAAAGATTGCATTAAAGACTATCCTAGAACATGGGATTCAAAAATATGACTACTCCATTTCCATGGCACTAATCACTTTGTTAATTATCTAATCAAGAACAAATTTTCATTTGTGATTAAATAATGAACAAGTATTAAGAAACAATTCCAATTAGTTCACTAAACACCCTAAACATCAACTTCCATTGGCTAGGATATGCAAATGGCACAAAAGGCTTGGTTCAAACATTTCATCGAACACCTCTCGGGCGTGAAATGCCTTAGTTCTAGATTTGATCTCCCAATCTAAATCTAGCATTAATGGCTAACCTATGTGAAGGATCTAACAAGAATCAACCTAAATCATCATCATCTAACCATCAAGACAATTAACTAATGATGCAAATGCACACAATCAATGCTAATCCTTAGGTTTAGAACACTTGAATAAGATTAATTCACTCGCATGACACTAACCTCTCTGTTAATCATTTAATCAATATCAAATTATCGTTTGTGATTAAATGACTAACAAGCATTAAACTCAAGTTCTATTAACCAAAATACACCTTAGACATCCATTCTCATGAACATTCATTCTCATGAGCTAAGACATGTAAATCCCTTATTTTGTTCTTTGAGAATTTCATCAAACACTTGGTGTGCATGATTTTCCCTTTGATCTAGATTAACTTTCTCAAGCTTAATCTAGCATTAAGAACATTAAATAAGGAAGGAAAGCAATGATCCATAACATAAGCATCAAAAAGCAACCATCAAACCATCAAAAATCAAGCAAAATCCAAAAACCCAACAAAAGGTTCTAAAGACTAAAGAACATGAAGAACAAAAGGGAAAAAGACATAAAGATAAAGAAGATGCATTAAATAAAAGATAAGGTTGAAGAATCATTCATTAGAGTGGTATGAATGATGAATATCCATCCAAAATCATCATAAGAAGAGTTTGGGATAAAATCCAACTCTAGAAAGAAGAAAACTTAGTCATAAAAATTAGGTTTTGACTATATATAAAAAGTCTTGGGGGGACCGGGTCAACCGGGAACAAACCGGGTATTGACCCGGCCTAATATGAGTTTTTGATGATTCTGGGAGTTTGCACCGACCGGTCCTGGATCGGTGCAAATGGTCGGTGCAAACACTTTTGAGCATAACTCATTTGGGCACCAGACGGATACGTCCCGCTAAATCTGACGTAACTTTCGAACAACAGCTCCGAATGACCTCAAACGACCTCCTGTGGATAGTTAACTCACTGGGATACAAATTTTATTAAGACCATCGAGGCTAATTCGGAATGAAGAACCTTCGTCCAGCCAGGTCTTTCAGGTACGTTGGGTCTGGATCAAAGTGGTCCTGGGATCGTTTGCACCGATCGACTCTGGATCGGTGCAAACGATCGGTGCTAATTCTTCTTCTTTGGCACTTCCTTCTGTGTCTACACCGACCCCCATCACCGACCCATCCTGGGTCGGTGTTGTTTTCTGGAAACTCTGTTCTTCATTTCGGCGGCCAGACGGACATACTATCAGTCAATCGGCCATATCTCAAGAACCACATACCCTAATGACCTGAATCCAACTCTAGTAGACAGCTAACTCCTTTCTATAAAACTTCAAGGAAGACCGTTGAAGCTGAATCTGATTGAAAGGCCTTCGTCCAGCTACATCTTTGAGACACCTCAGGTGAACTCTTCCTTCTCTTAAGCTCAATCACTCCAATCATCCCAAATGTCTCCAAAACACCTAGAAACACTCCAAATGAATGCAAAAACCCACTAGGACCTAATGCAAACGTCCTAAACTCTAAATGAGACCAAAATGCTAAACAAAGTTATGATTATGCATGTAAATGACTCAAAATGCTAAGTAGAATGCATGCTAAAAGAAGTAAAATATGAGAATACCAACTCCCCCAAACTTAATCCTTTGCTTTTCCTCAAGCAAAAAAGACCAATAAGGAAGAGAGGATTAAAAATGGGAGCTCAAATCCAAGAAGAGTACCATAAAAAGAACTCAAGCCCAATGTCCAAGTTGTCAATTTCATGATGCGGTCAAACAAGCTTACTCAAAAGAAACTAGTCATGCCTATCCTTACAAGAATTATGCTCGAATCTTAACCTACAAAAACTTTCTTATCCATCAACCCCTTGACATTCATTAAGTGTAATACGCGTGAATCATGCTCATGCAAAATCAAACGGATTCGTTTGGCTAGGGACGTGATTATGAGATGAAGATGATCTCATTATCATGATTGGGTATCAAATGCAAGGATCTCTCTAGGAAATGAGCAAACTTTAGCAAAACGTTAAAGGTAAAAGGCAACCTATGCATACAAGGGTGAATTCTCATCTACCCAACGCTTAGAATGTCTCTAACCTTAGCTTTTCTACCCCCATTAGACCCCAAACCTAGGCTACATTTTTCTTCGATTGTTTCTCTTCACATCCTTCTTCTCACTTGGGTAATATCTTCTTCTCCATTGCATTTTGTGGCTTGGTGCTCTTTTTGTTGTTGCTTTGTCTCCTATTTTTCTTCTTTCTTTGTACTCGCCTCTCTTTACTTCTTTGATGCTTTAGCATTTTTGGCATATTTCCTTTTCTTTGGACTTTTTGAGGCATTCGAATTTCAAGAGCCATCTTTGTAACTTTGCACCAGCCATGTCGTTTAGTTTCATTTCCCCATCTTTCTTTCTCCTCACTTATTCTTTCTGCTCCATATACCATTTCCATCAAATCCATTCACCTAGCTTCCAAACCGTTCCCTAGATCATTCCAAGAGCTACCATCCTAACTAGCCTATTCCTAGATTAACTCCTTGATGATGGAGCTAAATCTATATGGGAATTCCTCCTTGTCGCCTTAAACCTAACACTTTTTGCAAAATCTGCTCGAAAGAAGGCCTCACCAATCACACACGAATATCAATGGCTAGAAAGAAGGATAAAGTCAAGGTAAGGGAACCATTCCAAAATAGAATATGGCTACTTAGATAAACAAGAGTGGTGAAAGGGGAAAGGAATATCCAAGTATGTATGGTGATCCCCGAATCCATTCAAAAATGCACAAACATGATAATTACAAGTCAAATTTAAGGTTATCTCTTAGATGGTGTTGAATTCAATTCAAGGTTTGCTTCAATCAAGACAAGAACAATAAGACATGAGAGCAAAACATGGTTTGTTCTTAATTTCAAGCACGAGGTCAAAACATCAAGTAACTAACAACAATGGCATTGGACTAAGCTCTAAATATGATGCTCTACAAGGATGAATATTTCATCGCTCCCAATGCTCATGCAATGAAATCTATATGAAACCTAGACTCAAATATACAAATGCAATGCAAAAAATTTCTAAATTTTTCAAAATTATTGAAAATGCATGAGACTCAAGATGCAAAATACAAAATAAGATCACAAAACACAATGTCAAATGACGCAAACCCCTCCCCCAAACTTGAATTGCACCGTCCCGGTGCAACAAAAGTCAAAGAGAAGGTAAAAATATGCAAGAATGTATATACAATGAAGTGGAGTGAGAATCATACCTTGGAATTGAATTGAGGAGGAGAGGAGTGTGACATGTTGTGGCCGAACCCTATTTTCAGCACACACCACGACCTTGGACCCAAGAGACCAATCTTAGACCGATCCAACCCAAATTTGCCATCCTTTATTGTTGAGGAGCGTGGTCCTCTTATTCATGCTTATTTTGTGTCGCAAGCTTGACAAGGGATAGGCTTGGGGAGGTCCCCAAAGGCGCGTTTAACGTCACTAGCTTGACGGTTGCTTCCTCATTGTCACTCCCTTCATGAAAATCTCAAGAAAAGTGAAAAGATTAGCAACAAAAGAGAATAAAAAGCTCTAGTCTCAAGAAAAATCTAAATCCTAATGGTTATTGCTATTGCCTCCCCGGCAACGGCGCCAAATTGATAATGGACTTTTTGGTCTTTCTAGATATCAAATACTCTAGATACTAAGTAGTATAAGAGGTATCGAATGCAATAGGTTAAGTTCCAAAACATCAAGAATACATATAACAATTTAAGTTAAGCAACAAGATTCATTTGGTTTCAATTCTAGCAATCCTAGTTCAATTCAAGCAAGGCAAATAAGTATACTAATCGAGATTTAACAAATGATTAAAGCAAGCTCTATAGTGAGGTCACTGCCTTGGGTGAATTTATTGATTGATCAAGGATGCTAAATAACACAAACAAACATTTCTCCCTAGGCTTAGAATGTCAAAACAAGATTAACCCACTTCCATGGTCTTAATCACTTTTTTAATTAGCAAATCAAGAACAAACTTCCATTTGTGAAAAACTAATTAACAAGCATGAATATCCAATTCCAATGGCCATAATACTCTTTAGGCATCTAATTCCTTAGGCTAAATAAGTAAAATATATTATCTAACTAATATGGGCATTTCATCAAACACCTTATGTGCATGAAATGCCCTATGGTCTAAACTAGTTTTTCCGAGCTTAATCTAGCATTAAGAGTCTTAGATAAGAGAGAGAGAGAAGATGATCTATGTCCTAACATCCTCAACCAATCAAGAAGACAATTAATCTACCTCACCCATGAGTTGTAAAGCAAACTACTCACTAATCATTATAAGATCCTTAAATCCCATAAGAAAAATTAATGATCTCATGATTAGGGAAATCAAAAATTAAGGAAAGAAGGATGAAAATTTAATTAAATAAACTTAGATTGCATAAATAAACCAATATCTCTTACAAAAGCTTAGCAAATCACCAAAAGGGGATTCTTTGCCTTAGAAAATATGATCTCCCCACGAAAATTAGGTTTATGGGTATAAATAGTGAATAGTGGCGAACAGGGTCAACCCGGGGCAAAACGGGTACCGACCCAATTGAGTTGGATAAAAATGGTTCTAGGGGGTTTGCACCGATCGACCCTGGATCGGTGCAAACAATCGGTGCAAAGATGTCTTCTGCAGGTCTGCTGTTCGGATGCGAGCTGGTTCGACACGGGGGATGCGAGCTTCGGCTGGATCGGCACCAACCGATCGGACGGTGGATTATCACCGATCCGTGGCACCGCTCCAGGATCGATCGGTGCTAACCTTCTGCTGCTTCGGTCCTCCTCTCGTATGCAATACCGATCTGATGCGCCGATCCAGGAGGTATCGGTGCTGCTTCTTCTTATTTCCCTGCGTTTCCCTCAGATGTTTGCATCGATCAACTGCACTGATCCAGGAGGATCACTGTACTCGTCTGGAACTTCTATCTTCTGGCTAAGGGATCCCTCGGTGACCATACCGATCCAATGCACCGATCCAGGATGGATCGGTGCATTCTCCTTGCTGAGGCGCTTCTCTCGAATGTTTTGCATCGATCAACTGCACCGACCCAGGAGGGATCGGTGTGTCTTCTGAGAATCCCTTTCTCCTTCATGCCTCCTCCTCCATGCTCCCTAGAAACCACTCCAAAACATGCAAGACTTACTAGAACCTAAATGCAAGACCTTAAACTCTAACATACACTAAAATGGCAAAGGAAGATATGAACTAACATGCGAATGATCTAAAATGTTAACTAATATGCATGCTAAGGACATGTAAAATATGCAAATATCAACTCCCCCAAACTTACTTCCTTGCTTGTCCTCAAGCAACAAGAAAGGGAGAGAGATTTAAATGAGAGCTCAAATCCACAACGTCATCGAAAAAGTTCAAGTTCAAATGCCAAGTTGCTAGCTCTAAGATGCGATCAAACAAGTCTACTCAAAAGAAACTAGCCATATCTTCCCCTACACGAACCAAACTCAAGCCACAACCTACACAAGCAATCCTATCATCCAATCCTTTGACATTCAATTAAACTTTTCTAGAGAATCATGTTTATGCAAGGTAAGTGAAGTGAGAATCATACCTTGGAATTGAATCGAGGAGGAGAGGAGTGTAACGTAATGTGGCCGAACCCTCCTTTCAGCACACACCACGACCCTGGACTCAAGAGACCAATCTTAGACCGATCCGACCCAAATTTGACATCCTTTATTGTTGAGAAGCGTGGTCCTTCTATTCATGCTTGTTTTTTGTCGCAAGCTTGACAAGGGATAGGCTTGGGGAGATCCCCAAGGGCGCGTTTAACGTCACTAACTTGACGGTTGCTTCCTCATTGTCACTCCCTTCATGAAAATCTCAAGAAAAGTGAAAAGATTAGCAATAAAAGAGAATAAAAAGCTCTAGTCTCAAGAAAAATCTAAATCCTAATGGTTATTTCTAATGCTTCCCCGGCAACGGCGCCAAATTGATAATGGACTTTTTGGTCTTTCTAAATATCAATTACTCTAGATACTAAGTAGTATAAGAGGTATCGAATCCAATGGGTTAAGTTCCAAAACACCAAGAATACATAGAACTATTTAAGTTAAGCAACAAGATTGGTTTGGTTTCAATTCTAGCAATCCTAATTCAATTCAAGCAAGGCAAATAAGTACTAATCGAGATTTAACAAATGATTAAACAAGCTCTAGAGTGAGGTTATTGACTTGGGTGAATTTTTTGATTAATCAAGGATGCTAAATAACACAAACAAGCATTTCTCCCTAGGCTTAGAATGTCAAAACAAGATTAACCCACTTCCATGGTCTTAATCACTTTGTTAAATAGAAAATCAAGAACAAACTTCCATTTGTGAAAAACTAATTAACAAGCATGAATATCCAATTCCAATGGCCATAATACTCTTTAGACATCTAATTCCTTAGGCTAAATAAATAAAATCTCTTATCTAACTTGTATGGGCATTTCATCAAACACCTTATGTGCATGAAATGCCCTAAGGTCTAATCTAGCATTAAAAGTCTTAGATAAGAGAGAGAGAAGATGATCTAGGTCCTAACATCCTTAACCAATCAAGAAGACACCTAATCTACCTCACCCATGAGCTTTAAAACAAACTACTCACTAATCATCATAAGATCCTTAAATCCCATACGAGAAATTAATGATCCCATGATTAAGTGATTAGGAAAATCAAAAATTAAAGAAAGAAAGATGAAAACTTAATTAAATAAATTTAGATTGCATAAATAAACCAAGATCTCTTACAAAAACTTAGCAAATCACCAAAAGGGGGTTCTTTGCCTTAGAAAAATAGGATCTCCCCATGAAAATTAGGTTTATGGGTATAAATAGTGAATAGTGGTGAACCGGGTCGACCCCTAGATCATTCCAAGAGCTACCATCCTAACTAGCCTATTCCTAGATTAACTCCTTGATGATGGAGCTAAATCTATATGAGAATTCTTCCTTGTCGCCCTAAACCTAACACTTTTTGCCAAATTTGCTCGAAAGAAGGCCTCACCAATCACACACGAATATCAATGGCTAGAAGGAAGGATAAAGTCAAGGTATACGATTCCAAAAATAGGATATGGTTACTTGGATAAACAAGAGTGGTGAAAGGGGAAAGGAATATCCAAGTATGTATATGGTGATCCACGAATCCATTCAAAAATGCACAAACATGATAATTACAAGTCAAATACAAGGTTCTCTCTTAGATGGGGTTGAATTCAATTCAAGGTTTGCTTTAATCAAGACACGAACAATAAGACATGAGATCAAAACATGGTTTGTTCTTAATTTCAAGTACGAGGTCAAAGCATCAAGTAACTAACAACAATGGCATTGGAGTAAGCTCTAAATATGATGCTCTACAAGGATGAATATGTCATCGCTTCCAATGCTCATGCAATGAAATCTATATGAAGCCTAGACGCAAACCTACAAATGCAATGCAAAAATTTTCTAATTTTTTCACAATTATTGAAAATGCATGAGACTCGAGATGCAAAATACAAAATAAGATCACAAACACACAATGTTAAATGACACAAATCCCTCCCCCAAACTTGAATTGCACCGTCGCGGTGCAACAAAAGTCAAGGAGAATGTAAAAATATGCAAGAATGTATATACAATAAAGTGGAGTGAGAATAATACTTTGGAATTGAATCGAGGAGGAGAGGAGTGTGACATGTTGTGGCCGAACCCTCCTTTCAGCACACACACGACCTTGGACCCAAGAGACCAATCTTAGACCGATCCGACCCAAATTTGCCATCCTTTATTGTTGAGGAGCGTGGTCCTCTTATTCATGCTTGTTTTGTGTCGCAAGCTTGACAAGGGATAAGCTTGGGGAGGTCCCCAAGGGCACGTTTAACGTTACTAGCTTGACGGTTGCTTCCTCATTGTCATTCTCTTCATGAAAATCTCAAGAAAAGTGAAAAGATTAGCAACAAAAGAGAATAAAAAGCTCTAGTCTCAAGAAAAAACTAAATCCTAATGGTTATTGCTATTGCCTCCCCGGAAACGGCACCAAATTGATTATAGACTTTTTGGAGTCTTAGTCAATTACTCAAGTCTACTCGTATCATTGTAGTACAATAGGATCAATCCAAGGAGGCACAAAGAATAACACACTAGGAATGCAAGAAATGACTTAAGCTAGAGCAAATAGTTTTGGCTTTTTATGTTTTTGTTTTAATTTAAGAAAGTAAAATGCAAGAAAGAAAACAAAGATAGAAATGTTGGATCATGGATTAAACAAGCAAATGAGTGATTAACTATCAAATAATGATGCCGAAGATTGCATTAAACACTATCCTAGAACATGAGATTCACAAATATGACTAATCCATTTTCATGGCACTAATCACTTTGTTAATTATCTAATCAAGAACAAATTTTCATTTGTGATTAAATAATGAACAAGCATTAAGAAACAATTCCAATTAGTTCACTAAAGACCCTAAACATCAACTTCCGTTGACTAGGATATGCAAAGCTCAAAAAAGGCTTGGTTCAAGCATTTCATCGAACACCTTTCGGGCGTGAAATGCCTTAGTTCTAGATTTGATCTCCCAATCTAAATCTAGCATTAAGGGCTAACCTATGTGAAGGATCTAACAAGAATCAACCTAGATCATCATCATCTAATTATCAAGATAATTAACTAATGATGCAAATGCGCTCAATCAATGATAATCCTTAGGTCTAGCACACTTGAATAAGATTAATTCACTCTCATGACACTAACCTCTTTGTTAATCACTTAATCAATATCAAATTATAATTTGTGATTAAATGACTAACAAGCATTAAACTCAAGTTATATTAACCAAAATACACCTTAGACATCTATTCTCATGAGCTAAGACATGTAAATCCCTTATTTTGCTCTTTGGAAATTTCATCAAACACTTGGTGTGCATGATTTTTCCTTTGATCTAGATTTAAGTTTCTCAAACCAAATCTAGCATTAATACCACTAAATAAGGAAGGAAAGCAAAGATTAAGAACATAAGCATCAAAAATCAATCATCAAACCATTCAAATCAAGCATAATCCAAAAATCCAATAAAATGGTCTAAAGACTAAAGAACATGAAGAACAAAAGAGAAAAAGACATAAAGATAAAGAAGATGCATTAAATAAAATATAATATTGAAAAATCCTTCACTAGAGTGGCATGAATGATGAAGATCAATCCAAAATCATCATAATAAGAGTTTTGGATAAAACCCAACTCTAGAAAGAAGAAAAATTAGTCATAAAAATTAGGTTTTGACTATTTATAAAAAGTCTTGGGCGGACCGGGTCAACCCGGGACAAACCGGGTATTGACCCGGTTGAAAATAGGTTGAGGTGAGAAGAACACCGGTTGGTAAAACTGCGATATCACCTGGAATACATGTCTGAATGGTCTCCGGTGGACAGCTAACTCACTGGGTTACAATCTTTGTGAAGATCACCGAGGCTAATTTTTATTGGAGACCCTTCGTCCAGCCAGATCTTTCATGCACATCAGGTGAGAGCCGGCCGGTGTGCTGCGTCCTGAAGATCAGCCTCGGGCAAGGTCAGGCCGGTGCTGGGAAAGGTCGGTGGAGCCAGCCGGTGTAGCCTATCCTGAAGCTTCACATCGGGCATGAGCAGGCCGGTGGAGCTGGCCGGTGGATCGATCTTGGTAAAATGACCATATCTCACGAACCATATGTTTGAATGATCTGAAACCACCTCCTGTAGTTATATGACTCTCTTGGATACAACTTTCATTAAGGCCATTGAAACTGAATCAGGTCTGAGATCCTTCTTCCTGCTAGTTATTTCAGATGCTATGGAATGGTCATTTTGTTCCATTACTCTAAACTTCTCCAAAATGACTCCAAGCACCTATAAAACACTCCAAATGCATGCAAGACTCACTAGGACCTAATGCAAATATCTAATACTCTAATTTAAACTAAAATGCTAAATAAAACCATGATTATGCATGCAAATGACACAAAACTCTAAGTAAAATGCATGGTAGAACATGTAAAATATGAGAATATCAGCTTCTGTGAGAATAGCTTATGAATGAGATTGTGTATTTGGCTTCTGTGAAATTAGGTTATGTATGAGATTAGCTATGTGTTATATTTGGCAATCATGATTCTGACTTTGTATCATGCAATTCTGTTTTATGTAGCCGTGTGTGCGGGAATTCATACGTGCTGACTAGGAAGTACCAAGTATGGTCTGAACTGCTGCAGACAGTGCTTCCGCAGCAATGCCAAGGAGATTGGATTCATCAATGTAAATTTCAATGATGTAACAATATATAACATCATTGAAATTTATCAAGGTTTTGTCCATTGATCCCTATGATTAAAAAGTTCAATAATATTTTGTTCATTCTTATAACATAGCAAAATATCTAAATTTCTCGTCTTTGCAGTACCGTTGATGAGGCACCAACCAGTTCATGATTGATGCTTATAATACACACATGATGGCATCAATGGATTTTGCTATGATCCTCTTTCTAGTTTTGATATTTTGAATTGAGAATCTTTCTTTTACTTATTTATATTTAAGTTGTTAAACCTCTCCCAAAGATAGTTGTTGCCTTGTCTTTTAAAGCCTTATGTCTTGTTATGAAGTGGAATGATGGTGTTTGTCTTAGTTTTTATTGCTTCCTGTTTTATCAGTCTATTATGGTACTTTGTGATTCTTGTTTTTCAGTCATAGTGGTTTCTATTCGCAATATTACAGTAGTCCAAAACAATAATTTTCTTGCTTAAACCGGACAAAGTTGGGCTAATACATGATGCCCGTGAACTTCACTAACCAATTGAGAAATAATGTCATTGTATGTGAATTAGAGTTAAAAGGTACGGATGATTATAAACATAGGTTCCAGTTGTGACTTGAGTTAATGGTCATCGATGATGATTCCTGTTTTTGTTTTGGTTGAAGTGTGTTCCATATTTTCGGGAATCATTTTAGGTTTCGATTGGTAATATTGTGTTGTGGTAAAATATTGAAAAATAAATTTAAAAGTTGCGGAGTAAGATGAAATCCGCAAATTGAAAAATATCGAAATGAAATTATTTGTGCGATTAAATAAATTTGGAAATGGCGGAATATTATACTAAATTACCAACTTATACATATACTTCAATGCCAATAAAAAAATATTAAGAGAAAAATTGTCTAAAAAGGTATTTTTTGAAAGTATAATTTATTTATGTACCTTTTTGTAGTCATTTGTTTAATAGGTACTTTAAACACGTTAAATGTCATTTACCTGTTTAAGATTTGTTTTTATGTGTGTCTAAGGACTGTTGATACCAGAATTCACCATCTCATAGATTGATGAATTCGGTTGGAGATTAGGAGAATTGTTTTTATTAGAATCATAGCTGAGCCCGTGAAGGCTGCCTACGTACCCATTAAAGGGATCCAGCCAAAACGTAGTTCTTGTTTACAGAGGATGTTTGTGGGATTTTGAGATTAGAGGGATTGTGAGATGGTTATTATGAATAGGGGTTTCCCCTATTTATAAGTCTTGAAGTCTTTAGCTCTTCCTTTTCCTTCTTGACTTTGTATTGGCAATTGTCCTTTTTCCTTTAAGCCAATAAGGATAATCTCCTTTCTTCCCGGGATTTGCCTTTTTCCAATAAAAGGAATTCTTCCTTTTATTTCGTAAATCGGTCTTGATGGGCCTTGAAGTCGATTGTTGGGCTGATTTAAACTCAAACCGGGTTAAACCGGGAGAGTGCTAAATCCCCCTCTAACAAGGACAAATCTCTTGTACGAGTAACAAACATGTTAAGGCCCAAAAAATATGACGATGTTTTTTTGTTTTAAAGACTCTCCGACACTCAAGTCAGTAAACAAACAACATGATTGAGGAGTCGGAAAACACGCTATGAGATTAATTTCTTATGGTAAGAGGCCAACAACAAATAATAACAGAGGTTTTAACTTATAAAAACTATTGCAAGTGCACAACAAGTGATGTAGTATCCTATTCCTAGGGATCAAATCCACAAAGACCAAATGTCACACAACGAGAATACGAGAGTAAAGTAAAAAAAACAACATGATTGAGGAGTCTCAAACACTCAATTAGTAAATAGGACACTCAAGTCAGTAAACATTTGGAATATGCATTCTAGAAATTTTTTTTGGGTTTAATGTTAAGATTTTATACCAAAAAGAACTGTTTACATACTACTAATATAATAAGGAAACCCATAAAACTTACCCTTATATACTTACCTATAATTGGAACTAAGCAAGATTGAAAATGTTTCATATCAAATGAGAAATACAACCAAAATAAAATTCAAGCAGAGAAGTATAGTTGCTATCTTTTGGCGGGAAAGATAAAAATCGATTTCTCATAGTCCGGTCCACTAACGCTTTGATGACGTTCATTGGAGAGGAGGTTGAAGTGAAGATCCTTGCGTTTCGCTCCCGCCAAACCGCATAGACAACAGTATGGAGAAGATGTTTCAGTGTGATAGAGATGTGGCGACTTCCGGATTGATTGGTTTGCATTTGCTGGATGAGGCCGAGAATTGTCGAGTGATTAAAAGGAGGATTGCTCGTGATCCTACCAGCAAATTATTGCCAAAGAACAAGTGAAGATGAGACTCCATTCCGGTGGTGCAGAGAGAAAATTCATAGGGGACATTCATGCACCATCTTCTCAATTTGTCTCGAGTTGGAAGACGACCAAGAACCACCAACCAGAGTATAAAGGAAGCCCGAGGGATCATCTCTTTAAACCACACCGCTTGTATAACGCCCCGACCGCCCCTACCTGTGGGCCCCAACGACATCTCCCGGCCCGTGGGCCCCACCCTTGTCCGACGGCCGGTGCGTTAGTCCGGGAGGCTTGTAATACTTGTTTACTGACCCTGCAATCACCACGTGACCTTTCCCCGTGTTTTGTCCTCACTCACACGCTACCGCGAATCACTTCCCGGAAGGTCACCCATCCTTAGACTACTCCAGCCCAAGCACGCTTAACTCTGGAGTTCTTTCGGGCAAGTGATCGGAAAAGGTAAGTGCACTTTGGTGACATAGGTAGCCAAATCAATTCTTATAAGCCTCTCCGCATATACAAGAAACCGGGATGTTACAATCACCCCCACTCATAGAGCGCAACGTCCTCGTTGCGCACCAGGATCGTCACCCTAGACGGTGTGGGCCCACCTGACTCCACACACGTGTTTGGGTTCGGCTCTGATACCACTTATAACGCCCCGACCGCCCCTACCTGTGGGCCCCAACGACATCTCCCGGCCCGTGGGCCCCACCCTTGTCCGACGGCCGGTGCGTTAGTCCGGGAGGCTTGTAATACTTGTTTACTGACCCTGCAATCACCACGTGACCTTTCCCCGTGTTTTGTCCTCACTCACACGCTACCGCGAATCACTTCCCGGAAGGTCACCCATCCTTAGACTACTCCAGCCCAAGCACGCTTAACTCTGGAGTTCTTTCGGGCAAGTGATCGGAAAAGGTAAGTGCACTTTGGTGACATAGGTAGCCAAATCAATTCTTATAAGCCTCTCCGCATATACAAGAAACCGGGATGTTACAGCTTGAGCCCACAAGACCGAAGGATTGGCCAGCATTATTTTCTCCCAAGTGCCCCCTCCACTACAAGAAAACACAGTTTTTGCGACCTACGAAAACGTCCCAAAATGGTCGCAAATGACTCATGTGCGACTCATTTGGGACCAAAAACGTAGTCGCAAATATTTTGTCGCTAAATAAATTGGTCATAAAACAGGCGCTCTTATGCGACATCACAGTGACTCTACAATCACTACAAGAAAACAGCCTCATTCCAACGGAATTTTACGTCGTAATTAAATCGATGTAACGTACCAACGCCTTTACGACGACTTTACAACGAAAATTTTTTTCGATATAAATTTGTCATAAATGTTTCTCGTCGTAAAATCGTCGTCAACTAAGGACGGGTTTGCATCGATTTTACGACGATTTCAAATTTACAACAAATAGTATTTTTGCATATGTCGTTGTAAATAAACATCGAGTTGACGACGAATAGTATTTTTGCATATTTCGTTGTAAAATCGATGTAACTTTACATCGAATTTACAACGATCAATATTCGATGTAAATTAACGACGATTTCACGTCGAATTTGAAAGTTAGGTGTAGCACATTTTCTTATAGGTTCACCTAATAATTTACATCGAATCTGGTCGTCGTAAAATCGTCATAAGGTCGATGTAAAATCGTTGCAAAGGTATTTTGATGGTAAAACGATGTAAATTTCTGTCGCAAAGCCATTGGTAATTCTGAAAAAATTTCTATAAATACATCCTAACTTCAAACAAAATTCTACAAAAAAAACACTACACAATCTTTTTTTAGAAATGTCTATATACAATCTACGAAGATGGATGTATACGCAAAAGGATTCGGAGGGAGCGTTGACGAAAGAATTCAAAGAGGGGCTTAAAAGATTGATGTATCAGGCCGGAAATATGCAAACAACCCTGGAAAGCGGTAAGATGTTATGTCTTTGTCGTAAATTCAAGAATACGAGATATATTCTTATTGAGACGGTGTAGAAGCATTTACTAAATAGAGGGTTTACGCCAAAATATTTTGTTTGGTATCAACATGGAGAGTGTTTTGAAAGGAATCAAGATGCTAGTAGTAGTAATTATCATGGTCATGTAGATTTTGATGAATCAAATAATTAGGATATTTATCATCATCATGATCAACATCAATATCTTCAGGGTCAAGATCATGTTAGGATGCATGCCATGGATAATGATGCATTTCATGAAACAAATACTGATAATAGTGTTGAGGAACCCAACATAGATGTGAAACGATTTGATGATATGCTAGACGCTGCAAATCAGCCACTCTACGATGGATGTAGAGAAGGCCCGTCTAAATTGTTGTTAGCAGCTTGGATGATGACAATTAAAACTGATCATAACTTAGCTGAGGTTTGCATGAATGATTGGGCTGATCTTATTAAAGAATATTTTCCAGAGGATAATTTGGCTGTCGAAACATACTATGAGATACATAAGTTGGTTTATAGTCTTGGGTTGCCTTCTGAGATGATAGATGTATATGTTGACAATTGTATGTTTTTTTTTTAAAGATGATGATACGCTGAATGAATGTCGATTTTGCCAAAAAACCGAGATTTAGGCCGCAAACTTATGGATGTAGTAAGATACCATACAACCGGATGTGTTATCTTCCTATAACTTATAGGTTGAAACGATTGTATCAATCTGAAAGGACAGCTGCATCGATGAGGTGGCATGCAGAACATTAACAGACAGTGGGGGAAGTGAACATCCGTCAGATGCAAAAGATTGGAACCACTTTAACACGGTACACCCAGACTTTGCTAAATCTAAGCGGAATGTCTATCTTGGTCTTTGCACTGACGAATTTAGTCCATTCGGTATGTCTGGTAGGCAATATTCTTTGTGGCCAGTTATCGTAATGCCTTATAACCTTCCCTTAGATATGTGCATGCAAAGGGAATTTTTATTCCTGGATATTTTAATCCATTGTCCCAATAATCCAAAGCGGTCCCTTGATGTGTTTTTACAGCCTCTCATACATGAGTTGAATCAGTTATGGTATACTGGAGTTCGTACATATTACTGTTTGAGGAAAAAAAAATTTACGATGCGTGCAGTGCTTATGTGGACAATAAGCGACTTCCTTTCATACAAAATGCTATCAGGATGGAAGACGCATGAGAGGTTATCTTGTCCTTATTGCCCCGATCGGACAGATAAACATGCTGGTTTGATTTTCACCGCCGGTTTCTACCAATCAACCATCCATATCGGAGAAACAAGCGACTATTAAGGAAGAACAAAATTGTGTGTGCCCCCCACCAGTGTATCTATCTGGAGAAGATCTTGAAGCGCAAATAGATCATTTTGGGGCACAAGAAACGGTGATTCGTGGGGGAAATTGGCACACTCCAGCTAATATGCATGATGGATACGGGGTCAATCAATTGGCACAAGAAAAGCATTTTTTGGGAACTTCCGTACTGGAAAGATCATCTACTGAGACACAATCGTTATGTCATGCACATTGAGAACATCATGCATACAGTGTTAAACGTGTAAGGAAGAACCAAAGATAGCGGAAAGTCAAGGTTGGATTTGCCCGATATTTGTAACAAAAATGAGTTGCATATAATGAGCAATGGGAAATCACAAGTTCCTATATTTCGGTTGGGTGCAGAAGAAAATGCATCGTTGTTTAATTGGGTTTCATCTGACGTGAAGTTTCATGATGGGTACGTATCAAATCTTGCAAAATTTGTTGAGAAAGGACACAAGTTTTCAGGGATGAAGAGTCATGACTGCCACGTGTTTATGCAACGATTACTTCCTTTCGCATTTGCCGAACTCCTTCCAGGAAATGTTCATGAAGCAATTGGATGTAAGATACATCATCACATATAAAATTGTTGATATTAATTATATATGTTCAAATATTACAATATATAATTTTGATTGTGCAGACATCGGAACATTTTTCT
The DNA here is from genome assembly GCA_030161315.1 of Eutrema japonicum. NCBI lineage: Eukaryota > Viridiplantae > Streptophyta > Magnoliopsida > Brassicales > Brassicaceae > Eutrema > Eutrema japonicum. The sequence goes on along the minus strand of BSQW01000013.1, from coordinate 33,275,286 downwards.
AGGATCTTAGTAAACAGACGTTGTCAGAAGATGTAATTGCACATATAGCTGTTAATATTCCAATATCGTTGTGGAATTTGGAGAAGATATTCCCTCGGCGTATTTTGATATTATAGAACATCTTCCCATTCATCTCCCTCACGAAGAAGAACTAGGCGGACATGTTCAGTTTAGGTTGATGTACCATTCGAGCGCTTCATGAAACATTTAAAGGGAAATGCCAAAAATCTAGCAAGGGTTGAAGGATCAATTATTGCGGGAAGTTTGACAGAAGAAACTTCACACTTCACTTCATACTATTTCTCTACAAAAGTCCGTACACGCAAACGGGCTCCCCGACGATATGATGATGGTGGTGTGGGACGAACTTATACAGTAGAGGGTGTCCCATACATCTTCTCACCAATCGGTCGTCTTAGTGGAAAATTGAACAAAATTTGGTGGTCTATAGAGAATGACAAGCATAGCGTACATACGTATATCCTCCTAAACTGCGAGGAAGTGAGTCCTTACGAGAGGTAATGTAGCTATTTAATTTTCTACTAATCAATTATATATAGTTGATTAATTTCATTATATATTAATTAATATAATTAAAGGTGTTAATTTCCATATATATATATATATATATATATATATATATATATATATATTTTTGCAGCTTATTTGTTAGCTAGGTACGAGAATGCATTGAAGACGTTTCAGATAATGAAATATATGATCGCACAGATCGTCACTTTGCTTCGTGGTTGAAGACGCAAGTAAGTTAATAGTTATAAATTTTTCATTTAATTAGATCGATACTCAATCTAACATGCAAACATATCGATATGCCTTTCATAGGTGGATCATGGCGACCCCGCATATCCAACATGGTTTCATGAGTTACTCCAAGGCCCCCTCTGGAAGATATCGACTGCACCCATGTATTTCACTCGTGGTTATGTGTTGCATTCATAAAAGTACCAACTACGTAGTATGTGTTAGGGGTAAAATAGATTATTATGGAGTATTGCAGGAAATAATAGAAGTGGAGTACCCCGACTTGGTTATGATGAAATGTGTTCTTTTCAAATGTGATTGGTTCGATCCAACAGTCGGTCGAGGGTTGTGAGTTAACAAATTTGGTGTGGTTGACTTCAACAAATCACGACGATACAACAAGTTTGAGCCATTTATCCTAGCATCACAAGCAGAACAAGTAACATTTGTTCCATACCGCAAGTTCGACCCACTGGGATCTCATGGTTATCGGTTATTAAAATAACTCCAAGGGGTAAAATAGTTGGTGTTGACGATCTTCCAATTCAATAAGATTCTTGCCGTGACATTAAAGAACCAAAGATTACGGACAACGCTATTTTAATTGATCCCCGAAACAGGCAACATAACTTGAATATCTACCCGACGACACATAATAAGAAGGTGATTCCGATGAGTTTGAAGAGAGTGACAATGATGATGAACCTGAAGATGATGAACCCAATGAAGATGATGAAACCAACGAAGATGATGATTCTGATTGATTTATGATGTAATTGCTTAATTTGTATAATAAAAAATAAATCTATTTCAGAACTTAATTAATATTTCTCTTTTGATATAATATTGTTGTAATATCGTTGCAAAATTACACTCATGAAAGCTTCAAGAAGAAGTATAGTATCTCACTAAACACTTAAAATTTCGTCCATAGTACTTTAGGGTATAGAGTATGAGTATTACGACGATTAGGACTCATCCATCGTATTATCGTTGTAATATTACGACGATATTATGACGGATGAGTCCTAATGGCCGTAATACTCTATACCCTAAAATTTGGGTAGAGTATTACGGGAACAAAATTTAGTGTATAAGATATGAGTATTACGACGATTAGGACTCATCTGTCGTAATATCATCGTAATACTCATACCCTATATCCTAAATTTTGGGTAGAGTATTACGGGTTACAAAATTTAGGGAAGGGGGTAAAGTATTGTACTTTAATTCTTCTAGTGTTGGAATTTTTCAATTTTGGTGTTTGTGTATTTGCCGGTTATTTGTTTTTTGAAATTATTAAATATTTTGATAAGATGGAAAGGATCATATGGATCATATGTAATACATCCATGGAGAACAAGTGATCTGGACCGTGCGTTTATTCAACTTGCATAAATCATCTATGTACCTCAACATATATTAATTAAAGCGTCACTATATACCCTAAACACTAAATGTTATGTCCATTGCAATTTAGAGGTATAAGCATTAAGACGGAACCGTAGTAAATGCGTCGTAATAAAAAAAAATAGATTTTCCCGCGTGCGGGAAAAATCTGAGTAGTCAAATTTGCGGATGAGATATTACGACGAAATTACGACGTATCCGTCGTATTTTTCATGTAATTTACCACCGATTTTACGACGACCGTAAAATCTATATATATGAGCGCCCAGGTCTTTTCCTCCTCGCTCATTCCACACTTCACTCTTTCTCTCCCAAATCAGCACTTTCTCTCTCTAGCATCAAAGGTAATTTTTATTTATTTATATTAGATAGGATTGGAATTAGATATGATTGAAATTAGATATGATTGAAAATTAGATAGGATTTGAATTAAATATGATTGGAATTAGATATGATTGGATGATTAGAATTAATCTTGTTTTTAATATTTATGATAGGATTTGTGATTATTGGATTATATTTTTTTTAATTCATTAATCTTGTTATTAATTAATTTGATGTAATTTTTTTAGATATATATGGCGCCACGTAAGTCTCACTATATTCAGTTTATGAATGACCATGGCGAGTCGGGACCGAGTGCTAATTCGGCGGTCCCGTCATCTTCTGCCACACCTACTGTGGTTCCGGATTCTGCAGGGACTCAGTCCGCACCACCGCCGCTATCTGCACATGCACCTGCACCAGCACCAGCACCTCGACCCCATTGCTATATGCGCAATACACGGTCGAAGATTTTTTTGCAGCAGCCGGGTCATTCTGGTTTACCTCGGTTAGATCTGCAACTGTTGCCGAGAACTTTTTGTACGTAAATTCAAAATTAATTAGTTTTTTTGTAATTAATTTTATTTTATTTACTAATAATTATAGTTTTATTTCTCAGGTTTGGTCTCGATACCAAAGTCTGACGGAGTGTTTTTGAAACCATTAAAAGTTATTTCATGGAGCTTCACCGTAATTGATATGCGGTTCCGAACGACGTTATCGAGACGTGGTTCAAATGTTTCGCGGTAATTTTTTTTTGAGAATTAATTATTTTTATTTAACTAATTATATCTATTTTTAATCGTTTCTAATTTTATTAGAATTTTTTCTTATAAAAGAATGGATCTGGGACCTTGCGATCAACGAAACAGTGAAGACCAAGTTTAAAGGAAAGGCAAAATTACGGCTCAACAATATCGTCTCCGATTGGAAGAGGAAGTGGGAGGTTGTTGGCGATAAAGCGAGGCCCCTATACGTGTCTTCTGAAGTTTGAGACGGCTTGAAGACCTACTGGATAGATCCGCATTCGCAGGAAGTGGCCGCTAAGTGTTAGGCTTCTCGGAACACTATCGGTCCAGACTCTCTTCCGGCGGTTACGCCACATACTTCGCGTCAAACGCCTTTTGCGGGAAGGCGCCTTCAAATGGTATCATTTTTTGGTTAATTTCTATTTTTGTGATTTTGTTATTAATTAGAATTAACCATTAACCGTTTAATTCTTTTTTGTATGTCGTTTTGTTAGGCAAACAGAGACGAACTTCCACCAATAACCAGAGTTTTTTAAGAAACTCACAAAAGGAAAGATGGCTCTTTTGTAGATGTTCGGGTGGAGAAGGTTTACAATGACGCTATGGCAAAGATGGCCGATCGTCAAACTCAGCAGCTATCACCTGGCGGTAGCTCGATCCAATCCACAACGGCTTTGACCATAGCCAAGATGGACGAGATATACGAAGAGGTAATAATAAGAAAATTATATTTTTACAGAATTATTTTAAATTCAATTTATTAAATTTAACGTTTATTTTTTTAAGGTTGCCCCGAAGAAAAATGGCATAATTTTAGGGATGGGATCGATCCGAGATAATGCTGTCACCTCGTCTTCCTCACGTCATTCTTTCGAGTATCCGGTTGGTTGCGGAACGAGTTAAACGTCGCCAACTCCGAGATCAACACTTTGCAAACGAAGCAAGTGGTATACGATGAGAAGATCCAAGGATACGACGCTCTATTCAATATTCTTGCCGCGAATAACCCTATTTTGGTGACCGCAATGACACAGCGTCAAACGGGTACATCGACATTGGGCCAGGGGGATGAGCAGCCGGATGCGGATCAGCAGACAAAATTGGAGCAGAGAACCGCGGTCGCTTCGGACGCGGAGCTTTTCCAGAACTTCGATATTAACATAGGAGGAGATAATATTTAGTATTTCGAATTGTAGTTTTATTATTTGTATTTTGAATTTTATTTTATATTTTGAATTTATTTATAAAATTTTAATTTATAATTATAATTTTATTAATTATAATTTTTAAATTATTTTATAATTATTATTTTATGAATTATATAATTTATACATAACATATAATTACATCGGCCTAGAATTTACATCGATTTCACATCAATTTATAAATTACGACGAATTTACATCGATTGAGGATTTACGACGAATTTACATCGATTTTATTTTACGACAATTTACCAACAAATTTTTCAATACAAAAATTTTATTATTCGATGTAAAATCGATGTAATTTTGCAACCATATATACCAATGAGCTGGTTTTCTTCATAATGTCGTTGTAAATTTGCATCGATTTTACGACGAATTGTTAATGACGATTTTACGACGATTCCTATCCGTCCCAATTATGCCGACTAAATTACGACGATTCTAGAATAACGACGATCAATTTACAAAGATTTGTCAATCGTCACTAATTCGTCCTAAAGCCTGTTTTACATCGCTTTTTCATCGAATGTGTCTGTTGTAAAACACATGTCTTCTTGTAGTGAATGTAGTCGTATATGAATGACTAATATGTGACTCCTACTACCAGCCGTAATTTAGAGACTGATTTGCGACTAGCAGTAAAAACAAAAAAAAACAAAAATTAAAATTTCATAAATCTGATTCAATATTCAAAAATTACAAAAACATAAAATTCAGTATCCAAAAATTACCATAACAATCCAACAAAAGGGTTTAAGTCCTAATGTTCATTTTCAAAAATAACTATTGTGTAAAACAATGATATTCAATATCGGACATTAGCAACAATCAACATATCCCCTTAAAGCAAAGCAGTTGATGCGGTCGAGCCAGCATTCTTCGGCTGTCCTCTCTCTTCAATAAGATACTCCACATCCGTCTGCTTAAACCCTTTGACTGCGAAATTCAAAAGCCAAAGAGTCTCAGAGAAACAAAAACAAACAACTAACTAAAAGACTCAAACTTTTTCTCATTCATACCAATGGCCTTCTTAGTTAGGGGAGCGACGAAGGAAGAGGGTTCTGGAGAATATGGATCTGTCAGGTTTGGTGTTTTGGAAATGGAGAAGAAGAAATTAAATAGAGGGAAAAGTAGAAGTCGATTAAGGAAAAAAATATTTTGGAGCAGAAGAAGAAAAACCTATACGCCAAACTTGTATTGTTTGCATATCATAGAGGCTTACCAGTATCATATTGATGGATGCCGTTGTCTATAACATCTACTGCCTGTAACCGTATACAACATCTACAGTGTGATCTTCCGGTTGTTGAAACTGAAAGAGTATTGGTTTGTCCTCCCATTGTGTGACCCCTCTCTGTCACATTGCCACAACCTGCCTAGGAGGATGTGACCAGCTTCCATTGGTGCAATATCCCACACCACTTCATCCTTGTAGCCCCCGATTGAAAAAGGGACTTTTGCTTGTTTAGGCACGTTTAGCTCCTCTGTGTCATTCAGCCACTTGACTTTATATGGTCTAGGGTAGTTGGTGGTAGTAAAACCTAGCTTCTCAATCATCAAACAACTAGCGATGTTAGTACATGAACCACTATCAATGATAAGATGACATACCTTGTCTTTCACGGTACATCATGTGTGAAAGAGATTCTCCCTTTGGGCTGTGTCTTCTTCAACCACTTGAGTGTTTAGAGCTCTTAGTATGACCATAGGCTCTCCTTCATCACCATACTCATTGGTTTCCTTATCATTTTCCGGTTCTGCCTCATCTTGTGACTCATATCCACCGGATGGCAATACGATCATCACTCTTGGGTTGGGTAGTTACGTGAGATGTGTCCTCATCCTTTGCACCTGTAACAAGTCAGTTCACGTGTGTGGTAAGGAGTATGTGACTTACCTTGCTCTTGGCGTACATCTCTATAGGATTCATGCGCTTTACTTTTGAATCGAGATTCAATTTCAAGGGACTTTCCTTTATCATTGTCCTGAGGTGGGGGTGCACTCCATGCTGGTGGATTAGACCTAGCTTTCTGGGCAGTTGAGGTCTTCTTCTTGAGATGCTTCTCTACTTGAATGGCAAGGTGAAAAATCTCGTGAAGTTGATGGCACGGTCGCATCTTCACTTTTCTAGCAATCCGATCATTGAGGCCTTCAATGAAATGGGACATGAGTATCTCCTAATACTCTTCTAACTCCAGTTTGTTCCTCAAGATAATGAACTCATCAAAGTATTCTTCCACCGTCCTCTGTCCTTGGTACAATTTTTGGAATTTTCTTTGAAGGTCTCGATGGTAGTGAGGTGGGACGTATCTCCGCTTGAGTTGGGTTTTCATCTCCACCCAAGAAGTGAGTGGACCATCTCTGTAGCGTCTCCTCTCGACCATCTCACGATCCCACCAAGCAAAGGTGTGATCAGTTAGTTAGGCAGCCACAAAGGTGACTTTCTTTGGCTCCAGATAGTTTTAGCATTGGTAGATGTATTCCATACGCCTTTCCCAATAAAAATAGGCATCTGGATCCACCTTCCCTGCAAAGCTAGGTGGTGTCATCTTCAAGTCATTCGTGTTCTGACCTTGACCCTCTTCACGGACCCGGCCTCGGTTCATTGGATCTCTCTGACGGTGTTGTTGTGGATATGGGGCTCTATTCCGTCGGATATATATCCGTTAATGTATCCGTTGAAGTAGCCGTTTGAAATTTTAACATCGTGCATAATTCTCTGATGAATTTGTACGTTTCGTGCTAGAACGCTCTTCGAAGTAAATTGGATTCTACTGAATACGATGTGATGCGTAAAGTTTTCGATAATATGCGTAGGAAGAACATTGTGGCGTGGAATATATTGATTTCTTGGTATATGAAAACAGAGAGAAACGCAGAAGCGTGTAGGCAATTCGCTATAATGATGAGAATGTAGATCAAACCGAGCCCGGTTAGCTTTGTCAATGTTTTTCCCGTGGTGTCCCCTTCGAGAAGCATTAAGAAAGCTAACGTTTTCTATGGTTTGATGCTTAAATTGAGGGATGAGTATGTGAAGGAATTGTTTGTGGTGAGTTCGGCTATTTATATGTATGCCGAGCTTGGCGATCTTGAATCATCACGAAGAGTATTTGATTCTTGTGTTGAGAGAAACATCGAGGTGTGGAATACAATGATAGGTGTCTATGTTCAGAACGATTACCTTGTTGAAAGTATCGAGCTTTTTCTTGAAGCAGTAGGATCAAAAGAGATATTGGCTGGCGAAGTAACGTTCCTCTTGGCTGCAAGTGCTGTTTCAGCGCTGCAGAAAGTGAAATTTGGCAGGTAGTTCCATGGCTTTGTGAGCAAGAACTTTCAAGAGCTAGCGATTGTTATATTTAACTCATTGATGGTGATGTACTTGGAAATGTTTGACTTCACTAAGCTCCACACTCATGGGAAGAAAAGCTTCGAAAGTGAATGGTGATAACTCAGAGGAGATGTGGAAGAAGGAAGGTTTTAGTAATGTCTCTGCTAAAGAGAGCGCTGTCCGGAAATGCGGAAATGACTGAAGCAATATTCTTAAAAAAAATATTTTAACATTTCTAGTATTTGTTCATATTTGTACCTGGTAATACCAAGTATTATGGATATCCAACTTGTTATAATTTTGTTAATATTTATACCTAGTAATACCAAGTATTACGGATATCCAACTTGTTATAATTTTGTTCATATTTGTACCTGGTAATACCAAGTATTACGGATATCCGACTTGTTATAATTTTGTTCATATTTGTACCTGGTAATACCAAGTATTACATATATCTGACTTGTTATAATTTGTTCATATTTGTACCTGGTAATACCAAGTATTACGTATATCTGACTTGTTATAATTTTGAAAAAAATATGGGTTGAAAAAAATTAGATTAAAACAAAAAATCCAAAAAAAAACATTAATAACAAGTGACGCAGTCAAAATGGAAACCTGACGCCGTCATTTAACACATGTTGCCGCAATTCTAGGACACATGACAATTATATTAATAAAAAATTCATGTATTTTTCACATAGTTGTCCCTAGTAATTCAGTTGTACTAGCATGCACATAGGTGTACTTTTGGGATTTTAACTTATAATTAGTATTACCTTGTTATAAATTAAATATTTTTGGTTGTACATTTGATTTAATGTAATCAAAGTACATTTCCAACGTTTTCATGCAATAATATATCTTAAAACACACTTTTCGTATCTTTTGCATCATAAGGTGATTAAGATTAACAAAGTCATCATAAAGGTATAAGGTATTTGATGTAAAAAGAAGAATATGATAAAGACTATTATCCAAAAAAATCTTTTGTGTAACTACTAGATGTTATTTCGATTTATTACTTGTGTATGAAAATCAAAGATGATATGATGTTTCGTTTTTAAAAAAATTAATTTCGTTATCTTTTAAAAAGGAAATGAACTTAGTTGTATCATTACAAAAACCAATTTTACGTAGTTGTACAAAACAAAAAGTATCAAAGAGATACAAATACAAATGCAATTTAGTACAAATACAAACACAATGATTATCTTGTGGATTCATTTATTGCCAAAGATGATGTTTCGTTTAATAAAGTTGTAGTATTTGCATTTTTTTGTTACTGTATTAAATCGGAAACGATTTTTGGCTCATGTTGATAATTAATTAGGTGTCCATCAATGATCATAACTTTAAAATTTAAATTATCAAAAGTAAACCAAGAAAAAGTCAGAGTCGTTACTATCAGGCATCAGCGTTACAAATTCCGTTTTGTTTGATTATTTTAGATAGATATTGTTGTTTATCATTTATTTTGGTCAAAAAATAAAATCCAATTGATAGGGTTTTCCGGTTTAATCCAACACAATTTGGATTGGTTTATTCATCAAAACCTTTTGGACTGGATCAAAGACTGGATATTCTTAGCTCAGACCGCTTAGTCGTCTTCTTCCTCAAGAGACTTTTTTTTTAATAGAAATCCACAAATCCAATAGTTTCTAGGGCAAAATCTACTAACAGAATCGAAAGATTTAAGCTAAAACACAATAATTGTAGAAGAATCAATCTGGATTTCAAAGCTTCAATGCCGGATGGAAAGAGGGGAAGATGTCGATAGAGATGATAAAAAGTCAATGAGAATATGTTTATGATTGGCTGAAGTTTGTTTAATTCTCATTCTTCGAATTTTTTTTATAATATATTTAGTTAACATAAATAAAAAAGGAAGAAAATAGAAGATGTAGCTAGAGATGAGAAAAAAGTCACTGGGAAGATGTTTTTGATTGGCTAAAATTTGCTTAATTCTCATTGGTTGAATTTATCTTCTTTTTTTTAATATGTTTTAGTTTAAAAAAAAAAGGAAGGGCAAGATGGAGATATCACATTTTATTAAAAGGAAGGGGATGGTCGAATAGAATGGGGTAGATGAGGTTTGTTGTCTAGTCTAAGGGAGAGATGAGAAATTCACCCCACAAATTTTAACCCTAGTTCTATTTCCCCACCATTTGAATGTTCGAATTCTATTTCTCCACGAAATCAAAGTTAAAAACCTATTTTCCCACATATGTCGGTTTTATTGGTTTGTTGTCGGTTTTGAGCGGTTTGTAACCTAAACCTTAAACCAACTCCGAAACGAAACCGATTTAGAAAACCTGACCTGACCCAGAATATAACCCGCGATAAATTCCAATATAACCAAGAATATCCCCAAATCGAAAGCTAAGAACCCTAAAAAATCGAATTTTCAAAATCGATAGTTCAGCTCTGCGAATTATCTTATGTGATTGTAAGTCTATAGTTAGGTTTGATTTTCGGGGGCTTCTTATTTGATTTATTAGTCTAATAGGTCTATTTCATATTGTATAATATTTTGAACTCGAATCGCAGAGCTTGATGGATTATCAAAGTAGTAGGTTTTGATTCGACGGTGAGGAAGATGAGCAATGTAATTGGAGCATCGAATGGAGTATCAACTGCCCGATATCGAGGAAGAGTAATGGGTGTTCCGAGGAGATGTTGATGTGGGGAACAAATCTTGGCAAAAATCTCCAAATCCAAAAACAATCCGTACCGGCGATACTATAGGTGTGCTTATGCTTATGCACAGAAGGTAAATACAATGTATTTTGATTCTCATTCTTCTATGTTTTGGTTTGAACCCAATTTTGATTCACATTGCTATGAATGTTTGTAGCTAAAGAATGATAATCATGCTTGGAAGTGGGTTGATGAGGCTTTGCTAGATGAGATATAGGCATTGGGTTTTCGAGCAGAAAGACTTGAATACGAGTTGAAAGAGATTTCAAGAGCACGATTGGAGCTTGAGAAGATGGTCTTTGAGAAGATGCAAATGAAGCTAGAGAAAGAGATCTTTGAGAGAGTGGAAGAAGTGTTGGATGAAACCAAATAAAACATGAAGAAAATGATGGTTCTTCTATGTTTTGGGTGTATTGTCATTTTTGTTTGTAGTAAGCTAATATGTTGAGTTTAGTTTGTGTGTTTGACAGTTTGTTATGTCTTTGTGTTTTGTTAAACCAAATCCAAGATCTTTGTGTTTTTTATGTTTTGTTAAACATTTGTTGTCTTGTGTGTCTTTGTTTGTTCAATATAATCCGTATTCAGGAATCCAAAGACAATAGATTCGAAAGACATCAAAATCAAATACATTAGAATCCAAAGCCATAACCAACTGTCATAATACATAACCCGAAAACAGACACAACCAACTATCTTTAAGAAGCATTCTCATAGACAAAAAAACTAAAAACCAGTGATATATTATGGTTTTTACCCCTTTTAAGCCATGATATAAGTCCGTTTTATAGAGTCTTTCTACTATTTCGTAGTGTTTTAGAGTCTTTTACAGGTTTTAGCACGTTTGGAGCATAATTGGAGATATTGAAGCTTTCTGGAGCATTTTGGAGCAAAGCAGAAGTTCGTGTAGATGAGTACCCGATTTGAAGCCTCGGTATCGATCGATACTGACTAGTATCGGTCGATACTCACTGCAGCAAGACACGATCATGACTTTTCCAAGAGTTGAAGAATTACAAAATTGCCCAGAAGAATTTATTATTTACAAGAAGCCCCAAAACGTGACTTAGGTTATTTATTAGGATTTTACAGCCACTTTGATGGCTACGCTTTATTTTTACCTTGGTTTTGTGAGAGAGATTTTGAAGGGAGACAAGTCTGAAACTATGTTCGTCCGAGAGAAGATTTCGAACCCTCTTGTTGCTCTTTCTTATTTTCTATTTGAGTATTTATTCAGTCATGTTTATTGCTTCAATTTCCATGTCTGAGTAGATCTCTTGTTAGGTTTAGGGTTCTCGTAAGGGATTTCTTTGAATGCTAGGTTGATTAGTTGTTTAGGGTTCACCATCTGAATTAGTTCTTCACCATAGGTTGTTCTCATAGCTAATTATGGATTGGTCACCTAGAACTTAGATCTTAGGTTAATCGATTAGGCACGACAATGCAATTGAGTAATCTGATAGAACCTAGGGTGAGCAAATTAATTATTCGCAAAGAGATTTGGCTTAGTTGATTTGTGAACATATCAAACTCGATATTAAGGCTGATTTATTCTTAGGAATTTGCAAAGAGATTTGGGATTATGAAGTTGAGATTTAGATAATTCTCGCAACGACAGTTGGTTAATTATACTTTAGTGATTTGAGTTCAAGAACAGTGCGTAACCTGAACCCTGATTAGTTAGTTTATCTGCATTCATTGATTTCCTGAGAAATACCCTGAACCTATCTTTCTCCCATCGATTTACAACTCTTTTACTGTCTATTGCTTTTTGTTTCAACTGAATTGCTTAGCTTGATTCTCATCTATATAATCTATTGTGTGTTTCCGTGAGTTCTTGTGTTCGACCCCTACATATACTACAACAACTGCTTTAGTACTTATAGGGTATTAATTTGAGCATATCAAATTTGGCGCCGTTGCTGGGGACTCAATTCGCCAATAGATTTTAGTTTGAGATTTTCGACTAAGTTCGTCGGTATCGATCGATACTAGCTAGTGTCGGTAGATACTCATCGTTTTACTGTGTTACTTACGTTCTTGACTTTTGTTTTCAGGTGTATGCCTATTCGTGAAACCAGAAGGAACAAGAGCACTCAGCTAGTTGAACTGTCATTGGAGCAGCTAGCACTTGTGGAACCCACAAACAGAAGAGCAAAGAAACCAGCAGAGATTAACAACAATCCCGTGGTTTTATTTCAAGATGAAGTTGGTGCTTACAGAGACCAAGAGGGTCAGTTGTGCAATGCGCGAGGGTAACGATTGGATGGAGAGGGGAAAATCATTACACCTGCTCATGTTGTCGCTGGGAATGTTGCTGGGAACGCGAACGCAGGGAATGTTGTGGTTAATCGTGGTAGAACGATTGGTGAGTACAACAGGCCTGATCAGTTTTATGCAAATCGATCAGCGATTCGTCCTCCTGCTTTTCAGAGGAATGACTTTGAGCTGAAACCTGCATACTACACTCTTGTGGGTTACCTCCTGGATCACTGACTACTTGGGAAGAAACTAAGACTGCTTTCCTGAAAAACTTCTATGATGATGCACGATCCGAGGATCTGAGGAACAAGATCTCCCAGTTTTCTCAAGGACCTACTAAGGCGTTCAAGGCTGCTTGGACGAGATTCATATCATACCAGAGAGATTGTCCACATCACGGGTACTCTGATGTTCAGCTGATGGGTTTCTTCTTCAAAGGGATTGATTGGAGGTATCATATGACTTTGGATGCTTCGAGCAATGGGAATTTCAATACCAGGTATCCAGATGATGCTTATGTGCTTATTGAGAATTTGGCGTCTAGCAATAGCACCAAAAATGCAGACCTTGAGCGACAAAGACAGAATGGGAACATGGATGGATCGCAGATTGCTGATGTTCAGGCCAAGCTAGATTCTATGTACAATCTTCTGATCGAGAAGTCGAAGAAGACTGTACACTTTGATGATGGAGTCGATAATATTGATGAAGATGAAGTGGAGGATGTTAACTACGTTGGTGGTTCTGGTTTTCAGGGTCAGCGATTTGGGTACAACAACAACCGAAAATTCAACAATAACACTCAGCAAGGTGGGTACAAGTTTAAGGGAAACCAATCTAGCTTTGGAGCAAAACAATTTGCTCATAAACCACTCCAGAGCAGCGATTTCACTCGCAATTATGGGAACTCTTCATAACAACCCATCTCTCCAAAGTCCACAGAGAGTAAGATGGAATCCATGTTTGAACAAATTCTCTAGGGACAGCAAAAGCTGCAAGTGGATTTCAATGGGAAGATTAACTCTCTGTACACTTATCTGAATGGGAAAATTGACGCCTCAATGTCTCTCAGAAGAAGCTGGAAACTCAGGTTGCTCAGACAACAGCAGCTGTGAAGAGGCAGGAAGATTTTCTTCCAGGGAAAACTGAGAATCCAAGAGCACACATCAATGCCATCACCTTGAGGAGTGGAAAAGAGGTGATTACAAGAGTGAAGAACGGCCCAATTGCAGAGACTTTCGTCGATCTTGCTGAAGATGAAGAATGGGAATCTGAAAATCCACGTGTATCGATCGATACCAGCCAGTGTCGATCGATACCAGTCCAGACACCTGCACGAGGGGACCCAAAATCCCGTGTATCGATCGATACTCTTTCTGTGCCGATCGATACTGAGGCGCAAGTCGAGAAGGAACCAGAGATTGTCAAGGAGAGGGTGTACCAACCCAAAATACCTTATCCTATGCCTCCTAAGATCACTATAAGAAAACGGAGTTTTTACTACTGCAAAAACAGTCGGAAATCAGTAGCAAAACACCATGTTACGACTGATTTCTGCAGTAGGTAAAAGTCTCGTTGCTAAAAAAACCAGTTGCTAAATTGCTACTGATTTACGACTGATATTAGGCAGTCACTATTCAGTCGCTAATTAGTAGCAAAATTTTACGACTGATTAGTGACTGAATAGTGACTGAATTTTGCTACTACAATTGTTGTCGGTAATCAGTCGTAAAATGTAGCTACTGAATTGCGACTGATTACCTACTACTTTAGCTACTGATTTGCTACTGGTTTGTGATTTTTTAACGACTGATTTGCTACTGGTTTGTGATTTTTTTACGACTGATTTTAGCTATTCAGTAGCAAAATATAGCTACTGATTAGCGACTGATATATTGTTTAAATTTAAAAATAATTCAATTTATTAATATAAATGTTTACTAATTACATATAAAACATTCAAGTTTACAAAAGTAAAGTAAAACAAATGAAGAACACAAATCCATACACCAAAAAACCAAAATTACAGTTAAACAAAAGTAACATAAGTTTCAAGTTCTAAATCAAAATGGAAAGGCAACTCCAACTAATAAGGAGTTGTTCCCATTTGCAAAACATAACATCAAGTGAGAAACAAGTGAGCTAAACCAGTGGAGAGGATGGATCATCAGAAGAGAGAAACATGTGAGCTAAACCAGTGGCGAGGAATCCCTTGTCGGTTTGTCTCAGTGTTCATTGGATGTGGTTGCTTCATCTCGCATGTTCTTGATACTCACTTAGTTTCTGAGCTCCATTATCTGTGGCTCCTTCTCCAAGTTATCTCCTGTTACAACCCCACAAAACTATGAGGTCACAACCCCAAAAAACTACATCATATATACAAGAGGAGCGAATTCTCAATTCTTGACCCTGCCTAACCAGAGCGGTGAATCATCCCGCAGCACCATAGTGTAAAGCCATGTATGTGTTCTTGAAGCTGACACGAAACATGGAAAGCTATATAAATGGTAATATGTGGAATCTCTTAATTTGGAAACTACCGCCGGATTGCTTTATGTAACTTGAATGATATGATTCAGACACTTATCCTTCTATCAGAACATCCATGAGATCGATGTTGGCTTCTAGGTAATCAGAAGCAATCAACCGTGAATTGACTTGCTGCCTCTGTAGATTTGCAACAACTTGTGTAGCATCTTTCCTGGTCTAATAATAAATAAAAAGACAGATTTTCAAATTCAACCATAGGAAATCCTCGCCTTTATCTTAAAAATGCTGTCTTTAAATTGGGAAATCTGGAGATTGAATTGTTTACCTCCAAGTTGAGTTTGGGAGACATGTAATCAAGAGGCGTAGAGTATCGTCTTTAAAGAATTCTTGAGTCAATTGTGCACAAGCTTCAGCGACAGGCTCGGCCTCGCTGTTTCCGTAGAGGATCGACTTCATATCACGGATATTCCGACTTAGTTCCGCCATCTGCAAACAAATATCATCAGCATCCCAATAACAAGACGAATCTAGGCAACAAAAATTCCAACAATCTGTTGAAGAAATTGCACAAATGCTATAGAAAGGAACGGCATTATTGGAAGAAAGAAGCAAAATTAACATTGAAGCGGATTGCATTTAATTTTATGAATGCAATAGATTCATGAAGAAAAAAAGAATATCTCAGCAATTTAGGGAAGGAATCTGAAAGTCGAAACCTTTTCCTCGCGCTTGGATTCTCGAAGGTCAGGCAAAGAGTTGGATCGACCGGCGTAGAGAAGGAGATCGTGCGTCTGTCGGACAAGGTCGGCCGGAGTTCGAGGCTTGGACATGAAAAGCCCCTTCATCTTCGCACCGCTGATATCGGATTGATCTGACGGTTCACCACCGTAGCCGACAGCAGGAGAGCTTAAGCTTCCGCTTAGGTTCTGCGACGGGATTGTCGAAGTGAATCATCCTCGCTGGTCCGGCGAGATTGTCGAAGATGGGTCTCGAGGAGAAGATAGTGTCGTCGGAGATAGAGTCGTCGGTGAATCCGGCGAGACGAAAGTGGACGAGGAGAGAGAGAGCAGACAATACAAGACCGAGAAGACTAATTAATACACCCCTGTTCACGGGATCTTCTCAAAGGAGCGATAATGTTTGGATAATCTTCGAACGGAGGTTCAAGGCGGTGGAATCGTAGCTTCGGAGATGTGGAACCGGCTCGAAGGCATGAGACTCCTCTCAATGTGCCTTCCAACAAACAGCTCGCTTGCGGACACCTCTTTGACGACGATCGTTTGAATGGTCACCAACAAAGAGAGATGGAAATCTCTTTGATAAAACCGAATCAAAAATCCTTAGAAATCCACTAAAGAGAATCGAAAATTAGAAAGAGAATTTTATTACTTGATTGTTGAGAGATCAACAATGATCTCGATTTGTTTAAATAGAAATGGGAGTCCAAGAGACTAAGCCTTCCTCGAAAATACAAGGAGGAAAACTCGAAAATGACAAAAAGAAATAAAAGAGTTTTGACTTGACTTTAACTTAATGATATGCGAAAACGACCCTTGGACTTCTTGAGGGATTTTTGTTGAGGTATTTGCTGAGGGATTTGGGCTTGAGGAAGAAGTGTTCCACGGCCTCGTTAAAAACCTTGTCACGTAAAACCCAATGGGTAAAAACCATGACTAAGGAAAAGAGTGCACTTGGACTTGGATCGAAACCAATGCGGCTCGAAGCACTTCTTCCTTCAAACCCACGGCTTCGTGAACGTGTTGAACGAGTCCTCCTAGTGCTTCCTTAAGCTTCTTCACCTTAGCTCTCGTCATAGGTCCTTCCGGAACATGCAAAGCTTCCTCGGGTTCAAGCTCCTTCTCGGCAAATGTCTCCTCGGTAAGTTCCTCCTCGGCAAGCTTCTCCTCGGCTAAGTGATTAACCTCCATTGTGTCGTCTAGGATCACATCATGCCTCTCATCTTCAAAAGGATTTGTCCTCAAATCTGGACTATATGCAACAAAAGGGATCAAGTCAGAAACATTGAAGCTCGAACTAATAGCGTACTTACCTTGCAAATCGATGACGTAGGGATTGTTGTTGATCCGCTTTAGTACACGGAATGGACCATCCGTCCTTGGCACGAGCTTAGACTTTCGTTCGTCCGGAAATCGTTCTTTCCGCAAATGAACCCAAACGAGATCTCCCGGTTCAAAAATTTGCTCACGCCGGCCTTTGTTAGCTTGCTTGCGGTATTGTTCGGTTTTCTTCTCTATGTTCAACCGTGCTTGTTCATGCATCTGTTTAACGAGCTCGGCCTTCTTTTTCCCATCAAAACTCAAACGCTCATTGGAAGGTAACTCGATTAGATCCAAAGGAGTAATAGGATTAAAGCCATAAACCAATTGAAACGGTGAAAATTCAGTAGCGGAGTGAACATCATGGTTATAAGCAAACTCGACATGTGGTAAACAATCTTCTCAAGTCCTAATATTCTTTTTAATGACAGTACGTAAGAGTGTGGACAAGGTTCTATTCACTACTTCCGTTTGCCCGTCAGTTTGCGGGTGACAAGTAGTAGAAAACAAGAGTTTAGTGCCTAACTTAGACCACAATGTTTTTCAAAAATAACTTAAGAACTTAGTGTCACGGTCGGAAACTATAGTCCTAGGCATGCCATGCAAACGAATTACTTCCCTAAAGAACAATTCCGCAACTAATGATGCATCATCCGTTTTATGACAAGGGATAAAGTGAGCCATCTTAGAAAATCTATCAACTACGACAAAGATGGAATCTCGACCCTTCCTAGTTCTAGGCAATCCAAGAACGAAATCCATAGACACATCAACCCACATAACAGTAGGAATAGGTAAGGAAGAGTACAAACCTTGCGACTGTACCTTAGACTTGGCTTGTTTGCAAGTGACACACCTACCGCAAATTCTCTCCACATCTCTCTTCATATGCGGCCAATAGAAATGTGCTTGCAACGTGCTTAGCGTTTTGGCGACTCCAAAGTGTCCCATAATTCCTCCTCCATGTGATTCCCTAACAAACAATTCTCGCAAAGAACAGTGAGGCACACAAAGGCAGTTTTCAAAAAAAAAAAATCCATCATTTCGAAAAAATTTCCCAAAGGCAATTTTTTCGGTTACGTGATAAGCTTCTTTAAAATCGGAATCAGTTGCATAATAATTCTTAATTTGTTAAAAACCCAGCAACTTAGTTTCAAGAGTAGAGATGAGAACATACCTCCTCGACAATGCATCGGCAACTACATTGTCCTTACCTTGTTTATACCGAATGACGTATGGAAAGGTTTCGATGAATTCAACCCACCGTGCGTGACGTTTGTTCAGCTTTTGTTGACCTTGAGATGCGTGAGAGACTCATGATCAGTATGGATCACGAACTCTTTGGGCCAAAGTTAGTGTTGCCACGTTTGCAAAGCTCGCACCAACGCGTAGAGCTCCTTATCGTACGTCGGGTAATTCAAGGTGGCTCCTCCAAGTTTTTCGCTAAAGTAAGCGATTGGTCTCTTCTCCTGCATAAGAACAGCACCGATACCTATACCAGAGGCATCACATTCAATCGCAAAAGTTTTCGAAAAATTAGGTAAGGAAAGAAGTGATGCGTTTGTGAGCTTGTCTTTCAAAGCTTGGAAGGCGGTTTCTTGAGCTTCGTCCCACTTGAATCCCACATCTTTCTTGATAACTTCGGTTAGAGGTGCAACCAAGGTACTGAAATCCTTCACGAAACGTCGGTAAAATCCCGCAAGTCCATGGAAACTCCTCACTTCGCCAACAGACTTCGGATTAGGCCAATCGCGGATGGCCTTCACCTTTTCTTCATCGACTTTGATTCCCTGAGCACTAACAACAAAACCTAGAAAAACCAAGTTATCTGTGCAAAAGGTGCACTTCTTCAAATTTGCATAAAGATTATCTTTCCTAAGAACGTCTAAAACTGCCCTAACATGCGTAACATGCTCGTCTATGTTCTTGCTATATACTAGGATATCATCAAAGTATACAACGACAAAGACTCCTATAAATGATCTCAAGATATGGTTCATTAGCCTCATGAATGTACTAGGTGCATTAGTTAACCCGAAAGGCATCACTAACCATTCATACAACCCATACTTAGTTTTAAATGCCGTTTTCCACTCATCCCTCTCTTTCATCCTAATTTGATGATATGCACTTTTAAGATCAATTTTAGAAAATATGCAAGACCCATAAAGTTCATCTAGCATGTCATCTAAACGAGGAATAGGATGCCCATACTTTACAGTGATATTATTTATGGCGCGGCAGCCGACGCACATACGCCACGTTCCGTCCTTCTTCGGAACAAGCAAAACCGGCACCGCACAAAGACTCATGCTTTCGCGGATATGTCTTTTCTCCATAAGCTCCGTGACCTGCCTTTGAAGTTCCTTAGTCTCCACGGGATTAGTCCTATATGCTGGTCTATTTGGAAGAGCAGCCCCGAGCACAAAATCGATTTGATGTTCAATTCCCCGGATAGGCGGTAAACCGTGCGGATTATCGTCGGGAAAGATGTCTTCAAAATCCTGCAAAACTGAAATCATCTTGCTCGGGAGCTCCGGCTCAAGGTCAGTATAACTCATAAGAGTTTCTCGAAACATAAGAACAATGAAAGATGTTTTTGTAAACAAGGCTTGCTTGATCTCACTAGATCTGCAAAAAGAGTAGAGTTTCTTACGGTTTTTGGCTCCACGGTTTTCTTTGGAATTGTGCTCAAACTCATACCTTCTTTAGCGTGTGGATTGCTGGAATTTGTGTCGCCTTTAGCCTCAGATTCCTTCTTCTTATCACGGAATTTCTGATCTTGATAAATTTTGAGAGGTGACATAGGAATTAAGACCACGTTTCTCCCCTTGTATGCGAAAGAGTGCTTATTCGTAAGGCCGTCATGAGTAACCTTGCGGTCAAATTGCCAAGGTCGTCCCAATAGTATATTCCCAGCCTCCATAGGTAGCACGTCGCAAAGAACTTCATCCACGTAGCTTCCTATAGACAAAGGAACCAAAACTTGTTTCGTTACCTTTAAGTGCCCCTCGTTGTTCAACCATTGAAGATAATATGCCTTCGGATGCTTTGTCACTTCTAAACCCAGCTTCTCCACAAGTGTAGTACTCGCCACATTCGTGCAACTGCCCCCATCGATGATAAGGCTACACACTTTCCCCTTGACGCGGCATATCGTATGAAGCAGATTTTCCCGTTGCTCATCTTATTTAGGTTGGTCTTGTATAAGCAAAGTTCGTCTTGCCACTAGTAAATCTCAATACTCAGCTTCTTCCGCGGCCTCTTCATTCAATTGTTAGACGTCACAAACTTCTTCCACATCCGATTCTATCTCACCGTCTCCTGTAAGTATCATCGTCCTTTTGTTCGGACAATCCTTTGCCATATGCCCTCGGCCTTGGCATTTGAAACATCAGAGATCGGGACTCTTGACTTGAGAACTCTCGGCTTTCTCATTGGGATTCCTGACATAAGTTGGAGTGAATGGCTTTGAATCCGTTCCCGGCCTCACATCCGTTCTCGGTCGAAATGCGGACCTATCGTTGACCGGGTTAGGTCGTAGGTTAGAACCGTAGGAAGTTTTGGCGGCATTCTTCTTCTTGAGTTGTCTTTCGATGATGTTTGCCTTTTGCAGCATCTCCTCGAGATCCCCATAGTACTGAAGTTCCAGCGAATCTCGAATCTCACGGTAAAGACCCCCTAAGAACCGTGACATAGTAACTTCACTATCTTCCTCCAAACGAGCGCGGGTCATAAGCATTTCCAACTCTTGATAATATTCTTCAACACTCGGTACTCCTTGAACAAGTCTCCTCAATCGGTTTTGTAGATCACGTTGGTGATGACTAGGGACAAACCTTTTGCGCATGACAGCTTTCAACTGTCTCCAAGTCTCAATCGGGTCCTCGTCATTACGTCTCCGCGACGTCACCAATTGTTCCCACCAACTAAGTGCATAATCGTAAAACTCCGTTACCACAGCACGCAGTCTTTGAGTTTCCGTAGACTCATTGCAATCAAACACCAGCTCAACCTTAATTTCCCACGCCAAATACGCATCCGGATCGTTCTTTCCGTGGAAAGGAGGGATTTTTGCAATAACACCTCCCGTGTTTTCTCGTCTCGGACTCCTTTGGTAATTACCGGATGAATGACCCTCGGATTCATGCTGTCTCCTTGCGTTTCTACCTCGGCGCGGTCTACCTTGATCTTCATCATGGGAAAAATCACCATAATAGTCATCGTTGTTCAAAGGTCGATTTAGATCTTCCCCCACGGGAATGTTTAGAGGCTGTCTTTGTGCTCCTAGTGCTCGATTCAGCTTGTCATTCATTTCTTGCATTTCAGCGACCATCATACGTCTCATGCTGTCCGTGATCACTTGTAGTTGAGCGTCACTTATCCCGGCTTGGTTAAGAGCGACGTTTGGATTTTGTTGGTCATTTCCTTGATTATGATTAGCTCCATCTTGTGCCATGATTTCCTGAAATAAACAAGAACAAGCTAGTAAAAGAAAACAAAATTTTAAAACGTGAATTCAAAACAAGCAAAGGGAGAGGGATCGCTTAGTCGGTTTTGTCGAATTTTCTCAGAAACTGGATCCTTCGGCTAGACCCCTCGGTTTTGAATTTTCCCCGGATAAATCCCTCGGATTTATGTTCCCGAAAAGAAAAATCCCACGGATTGGAATTCTCCGGAAATACCTCGGACTTGTTTTTCCCGGAAAGTCCCTCGGACTTGTTTTCCCAGGAAAGTCCCTCGGACTCGATTTCCCCGAAACAAATCCCTCGGACTTTTGAAATTCCGAAATTGCTGACCTTTGATTTCCTTGAAAAAAAATTTTAATTCCACACAAACAAGAACTTAGGTAGATCTAGGAATTAAACCCAATCAAACCAATCTATTTTTTTTTTTTTTTGAATTAAGAAGATGAACGGGTTTTTTTTTTTTTTGAAAAGAAGGATGAACGAATTTTTTTTTTTTTTTTGATTTACGATGAAACTAAACAACTGGATTCAACCCAGAAAATTGATGAACTACTCGATGAAAACAAAAAAGATGAACGGTCAAAAAAAAAAAAAAAAAAATGCAATCGACCATGCACTGAAACGAAATGATAAAAGGATAGATGAAACGATATTACCGGGTCCTTGAGTTCCTCTGATACCACTTAATACACCTCTGTCCACGGGATCTTCTCAAAGGAGCGGTAATGTTTGGATAATCCTCGAACGGAGGTTCAAGGCGGTGGAATCGTAGTTTCGGAGATGTGGAACCGGCTCGAAGGCGTGAGACTCCTCTCAATGCTCCTTCCAACACACAGCTCGCTTGCGGACACCTCTTTGACGACGATCATTTGAATGTTCACCCACAAAGAGAGATGGAAATCTCTTTGATAAAACCGAATCGAAAATCCTTAGAAATCCACTAAAGAGAATCAAAAATTAGAAAGAGAATTTTATTACTTGATTGTTGAGAGATCAACAATGATCTCGATTTGTTTAAATATAAAGGGGAGTCCAAGAGACTAAGCCTTCCTCAAAAATACAAGGAGGAAAACTCGAAAATGACAAAAAGAAATAAAAGAGTTTTGACTTGACTTTAACTTAATGATATGCGAAAACGACCCTTGGACTTTTTGAGGGATTTTTGTTGAGGTATTTGCTGAGGGATTTGGGCTTGAGGAAGAAGTGTTCCACGGCCTCGTTAAAAACCTTGTCACGTAAAACCCAATGGGTAAAAACCGTGACTAAGGAAAAGAGTGCACTTGGACTTGGATCGAAACCAATGCGGTTCGAATCACTTCTTCCTTCAAACCCATGGCTTCGTGAACGTGTTGAACGAGTCCTCCTAGTGTTTCCTTAAGTTTCTTCGCCTTAGCTCTCGTCATAGGTCCTTCCGGAACATGCAAAGCTTCCTCGGGTTCAAGCTCCTTCTCGGCAAATGTCTCCTCGGTAAGTTCCTCCTTGGCAAGCTTCTCCTCGGCTTAGTGATTAACCTCCGTTGTGTCGTCTAGGATCACATCACTAATCCATTTCATACACGACTTCAAGAACTTTACCTTCCCCCTTCATCTCACTCACTCACTCACTCGATTAACCTAAGTTCAGATCTGTTGTCAATTCGAAAGAGCAGTTAGACGAGGAAGAGAAAGAGAACTGAGAGAAAGGAAAGAATAAGAAAGATCAAACGGTGTGAGATATGGGAGAAAGAAAAGCTTAAGAAATATCCAACGTGTTATATTGTGCCAGGTAATTGATCCAAGTGATATAATCTCATAGGTTCTCTTCTAGTATATGTTAATTTTTTATAACCTAAATAAAACAATTTTTAATATGTTTTATTTATATTTAATTTTGAAAAATATTTTATATCAATGAGGTATGATAAATTATATACTTTCATCATGATATATACTTTTGGAATTTACAAAACAATTTAGAGCAAAAACTATATAACAAATGTTGTGTGACACTAAGTTATAGAAGAAATACTTACTAACGTATCATTAGTTTGTAGGTTTGTATATATGTTTGTAATAATTTTTGCACCAAATCTTGCAATCATTTTTAGTGATTTCCAATCATTGGTAATCATTTTAATTATTAATCGACAACATAACTTAAACCATAAACCAACCTAACCTAAATCCTAAATCAAATATTCAAGACTTAATTCTTCTTTTATGTATAGTTTTTTAATTTTTTATTTACACATTAGGAGATAAATTTATTGTATATTCCATTGTTAATTGGCTAATTACAAAAACCTCAAAATCCTATACCCTAAACCTTAAACATAAACTCCAAACCCTAATTGGGAAATTACAATTACATTATTTCAAACTCTTAACCCTATTGACTAAGCAAACCATAAACCATATACAAGTAATCAAACCCTAAACCCTAAACCCTAAACCCCAAACCATATACCCTAAACCCAAACTCTATACTACTATGTCCTAAACCCTAAACCTAAACTCTAAACACCAAACCCTATACCATAAACCTAAACTTTATACTCATATTCCCTAAACCCTAAACCTAAACCTCAAACCCCATACCCTAAACGTTAAACATAAACTTATAATTAATTACTATAATATACCCCAAATCTAACCAAATGACAAGTCAATTGGGTTTGAGAATTAAAATTTAGATTAATCTTATTTTGGTAAAACATTATCAATTGGGTTTAAATGAACATTAGCAAAAAATATTAAAAAATTATATTAATTTAAACCAAATAATTTATGATTAAAAATTGAAATTTTAAAACCAAACCGTTTGGGTTTGAATTAAACCAAACCTATTGCCACCCAATATTACCCACGATTTACTCATTTTGGTTTTTGGCACCAAATTTTTGGTTTGGCGGAGGATTTGGTTTTCATACACACTTCGAAATGTTTTTTTTAATATTTAATTTTTTTAAAAATTTAAAATTATATAATAAATACATTCCATAACTTCCAAAACCATGTTTCCGACAATGGGTTTTCAACACTTGAACCTCTTCCAGAGTTGCGAAAATCTCCATAGCTTCATCATCTTTGCCTTGCTTGAACAAATACTTCATAAACGAAACTTTAAAGATTGCAATTGCCTTTTGATATTCTCTCCATGGAATCTTGCTACTCGGTCCTTTCAATTCCTCAAAGATTTGGCTAGGCTTTGCGAATATCCCTATATCCAAGAATCCACAAATTAGAATGTCGTAGACCATGAAATCACAACAACTCATGGATCTCACTAAATCACAAGCTTCATCGAATCGAACTTGAAATTCGAAAGAGAAATCCTCATCGAAATCGCAAACCCAGACCCAGGAAAGAAATCGCAAAGCTTCTAAAACCTAGAAATCGAACAAGGAAACAAGCAAAACATGTATAATTGAAAGATTAAGTTGACTCTTACCCCATCTCGACTATTATCTTCTCGATTCTTCTTCCTCAATCTCCCTTTCTGTGTTTGAACCCTAAATCGATTTTGGTTTTTGTTTTTTTGGTCGACGGGATTTTGTTTTCCTTGTCTTTGAGACAAAACCAAATAAAGTCTGGTTCAATTTAATTCATTTAAAAAAATTATATATTAAATATTAAATATTAAAAAAATAACTACGTTTCACCGGAATCCACTGTTCCGTTAACGGTGTTAAACATTCCGTTTAACATTTCGACGGAGCAAAACAAAACCCTAATTTGAGTGTTTAAAGTATAAGTTATGTTACCTTCAAGGTTTAGAGTGAGAGTGGTAAAGTCTCAGAATTTAAAGTGCTAGTAAGTTCAACTTTGAGGGTTTTAAATGCTATTTTAAGGGACAATTCTAGAGTTTTGCGGTATGAATTAAAAATAATCTTTTTGTTTATATTTTGATATTTTATAAACAATGTACAAAGGAATTAAAAATAAAAAAGGAATCGATCTATACAGAGAATATGAGATTTAAGAAGGGACAATTCTAGAGTTTTGATGTATGAATCCGTCGTTGTCCCTATAAAAGAAAGAAGAAGAAGAATCAATTCAAAAAAGAAGAAGAAAAACCAATTCAAAAAAAAAGTAGTAGAAGAAGAAGAACCGTTTTATTTAAGAGGAGGGAAAGAAGATCCGATAATTATAACTACTTTTTGCTACTGTTTTGCTACTGATTTGCTACTGTTCTACGACCCACCGAATTCAGTAGCAAATCAGTTGCTAAAATTACTATTGAATAGCTACTGCATGTTTTTCGACTACAATTTAGTCACTAATCAGTCGTAAAACAGCTACTAATTAACGACTGAAATTTTTAGTCACTAAATACCTACTGATTTGCGACGGTTTGGAAATAGTCGCAAATCAGTAGGAAATCAGTAGCGAAACAGTTGGTAAATTTAGCGACTGCCTAATCAGTAGCAACAATCAGTAGCAAAAACCCTGTTTTGGTGTAGTGGATGACAAAGAAGGAATTGGAGGACGCCAGATGCAAAACTATGTTGGATAAGTTGGTTGTGGAGCTTCCTTTTGTTGATGCTATTAAGACTTCTCCAACTTTCAGGAGGTATGTGAAGAAGATGGTGTCTAGCAATGTGAACCTTGAGGAAGGTGTCATGATGATTACAGGTGAGTGCAGTGCGATTCTACTCAACAAAATTCCCAAAAAGCTACCAGACCCAGGGAGTTTTGTTTTCTATTGCACTATCTTCACAGAGAGATTCGAGCGTTCTCTCTGCGATATTGGGTTGAGTGTGAACCTCATGCCACACTCAGTTGCTAAGCGAATGGGGATGACAGATTTCCAATCTACAAGGATTTCGCTGGTACTTGCTGATCGCTCAGTGCGACTTCCTGAGGGAATACTCGAAGATGTCCAATCAAGATTGGGAATTGCTTGATCCCAACAGATTTCATCATCCTGAAATACGATGCTGAGCCTAAGGATCCTCTTATCATGGGCAGACCATTCCTTGCAACTGCTGGAGCCTTGATCGATTGCAAGATGGACAGATAGCTCTCAACATCGGTGATTTGGTGATGTCGTTTAACATGGATAATATGATGAAGAGATCAACCATCGATGGGCAGACGTTCTATGTGGACACCTTCAGTGACATAGCAGAGGAGTACTTCCTGGAGATGCACCCTAAAGATCCGCTGGAGAGAGCACTGGTGTGCTCTGATGTCTCAAAGGAGCTGCTGGGAGATGTAGCTGCTGGATACGCCAAGATGCTCGATCTGACTGATGCATTATCGATCGATACCGACAGTATCGATCGATACCAGGCGTGTGCGATAGAGGAGTTGGCCGAAACTCCTAAGAGCGCTGGTGAGCTTGGTGATTGGAGTGAGGAGAAAGCTCCTAAGATTGAACTCATGCCACTCCCAACCGCATTGAGGTATGTTTTTCTTGGTCCTAATTTCACATACCCTGTGATTGTTAATGCTTCTTTGAACAATGCAGAGATTACCTTACTGCTGAGCAAGCTGCGCAAGTGTCGCAAAGCTCTTGGCTATTCTCGTGATGGTGTTTCAGGTATAGCACCAGACTTGTGCATGCATCGGATTCACCTGGAAGATGAGTCAAATTTTTTGATTGAGTGCCAGAGGAGGGTGAATCCGAACCTGAAGGAAGTGGTTAGGAAGGAAGTGATGAAGCTGTTGGAAGCAGGGATTATCTATGCCATCTCAGATAGTTCTTGGGTTAGTCCTGTTCACGTTGTGCCTAAGAAAGGAGGTATAACTGTGGTGAAGAACGAGAAGGATGAGCTGATCCCTACAAGGACAATCACTGGTCACAGGATGTGTATTGACTACAGGAAGCTGAATGCGGCTACAAGGAAGGATCTCTTCCCATTGCCATTCATCGACCAGATGCTGGAGAGATTAGCGAGTCACCAATACTACTGTTTTCTCGATTGGTACTCAGGTTTTTTCCAGATTCCTATACATCCAAAGGACCAGGGAAAGACGACTTTTACATGTCCTTATGGCACATTCGCCTACAGAAGAATGCCATTTGGATTATGTAACGCTCCAGCAACCTTTCAGAGATGCATGATATCTATTTTCATAGACATGATTGAGGAGTTTATGGAGGTGTTTATGGATGACTTTTCAGTGTATGGATCGTCATTCAAGGATTGTCTGGATAACTTGTGCAAGATGCTTCAACGATACAAGGAGAAGCACTTGGTTCTTAATTGGGAGAAGTGTCACTTCATGGTACAAGATGGCATTGTTCTTGGGCACAGGATTTCTAAGGCAGGGATCGAAGTTGACAAAGCTAAGATTCAGGACATGACAAGCTTGCAACCTCCACGATCTGAATCTGAGATTCGAAGCTTCCTTGGTCATGCTGAGTTTTACAGGAGGTTCATCAAGGATTTCTCTAAGCTTGCACGCCCACTCACAGCCATGTTATGTAAGGAAGTCAAATTTGATTTCACATCTGATTGCCTTGCGGCCTTCGAGGAGATTAAGAAAGCATTGGTGAGTGCTCCTATTGTCCAACCACCTGATTGGAGTTTACGTTTTGAGGTTATGTGCGATGCGAGTGATTTTGCTGTTGGAGCTGTGTTGGGTCAGAGGAAAGATAAGAAGCTCCATGCTATTTATTATGCCAGCAGGACGCTGGATGATGCTCAACGAGATTACAGCACCACCGAGAAGGAGTTACTTGCAGTTGTTTTCTCATTTGAGAAATTTCGGTCCTACTTGATTGGGAGCAAGGTTATTGTTCACACAGACCATGCTGCTCTCAAATACCTACTGAAGAATAAGGACCTCAGGCCTCGTCTTTGTCGATGGGTACTTTTGCTCCAAGGGTTTGATATCGAGATCAAGGACAAGAAGGGAGTTGAGAATGGCGTTGCTGACCACCTATCGCGAATAAAGGTCGAGGAAGTCGTACCTATTGATGATTTCTTGCCAAAGGAGGGTATCTAATTCATTGAAGCTCAGCTTCAGGATGCTTGTTCCGAAAATCTGTACTTTTCGCGAGCGCAGACCTTCAGTATCGATCGATACTCACCTAGTATCGGTCGATACCCGACACGGTTTGGACCTGTTTTACCTACAGAGCACTTCGACTCTTATGTCACCTATCTAGTTGCTGTATCTAGTCATGCACGACCATGGTACACTGACATTGCTAACCACAGAGTATGCGAGGAAGAAGTTTATGCGCGAGATGAGGCGATTCTTCTGGGATGAGCCTTACCTATACAAGCACTGCTCAGATGGTATCTACAGAAGATGCGTTGCAGAGTCTGAGGTGCATGCGATTCTTTTTCATTGTCATGGGTCTGAGTATGCTGGACACTTTGCTACTTTCAAGACAGTGTCCAAAGTTCTTCAAGCAGGCTTCTGGTGGCCTACTATGTTTAGTGATGCGCATGCCTATATCTCACAGTGTGATGTCTGTCAGAGGAGAGGGAAGATCGGCAAGAGTCATGAGATGCCACATAATTTCATCCTTGAGGTTGAAGTTTTTGATTGCTGGGCATCGACTTTATGGGTCCCTTTCCCTCGTCACACAAGAACAGATACATCCTGGTTGCTGTGGACTATGTGTCCAAATGGGTGGAAGCGATTGCTAGTCCAACCAATGACTCTGCAGTGGTTCTTAAGCTGTTTAAGACCATCATTTTCCCACGATTTGGAGTGCCGCGTATTGTTATAAGTGATGGTGGCAACCATTTTATTAACAACTTTTTTGAGAAGTTGCTAAAGAAGCCTGGTGTCAATCATCGTGTGGCTACTTCATATCACCCTCAAACCAGTGGGCAAGTAGAGGTCTCCAACAGGCAAATCAAAGAGATTTTGGAGAAGACAGTGGGTACTTCTAAGAAGGATTGGTCTACGAAGCTGGATGAAGCGCTATGGGCTTACAGAATTGCTTTCAAAACACCGCTGGATGCTACACCGTTTCACTTGCTATATGGGAAAGCATGTCACCTCCCAGTGGAGATCGAGCACAAGGCAGCATGGGCGACGAAGTTGCTGAACTTCGACATCAAGCCTGCTGCTGAGAGGAGATTGATTCAGCTGAACGAGTTGTATGAGATTAGGCATCACGCCTACGAGAACTCGAAGCTGTATGAGGAGAGAACTAAGGCCTATCATGATAAAAATATCATCTCCAGACATTTCGAGCCGAACAACCAGGTACTTCTGTAAAAATCTCGTTTGCAATTGTTTCCTGGTAAACTGCGCTCTCGTTGGTCAGGTCCCTTCACAATCAAGGAGGTCAGATCACATGGTGCCGTCGTGCTGATTAGTCCTACAGGTGAGGAATTTACTGTCAATGGACAGAGGGAGAAACACAATTGGGCGATAGCCGAGATTCCAACAGGGCAGATAATGCCTCTGGATGATGCACCCACAGCCTGAATGGCGGCACAGTCAAGCTAATGACGTTAAACAAGAGCTTGGTGGGAGGCAACCCACTGGTGAGTCTGTAAATACGTTTTTTATATTAGTATTTTTTGTTTTTGTGTCTTGTGTTTACGTGTAAATCAGATGAAAAAGGTCTGTGTCGACCGATACCATCACTGGTATCGATCGACACCAGGAGAAACAGACGTTGCATCGACCAATGGTCCTTGTATCGATCGACACCAGTAATGGTATCGGTCGATAGCCAACGCACATGTAAGTTCTCTGATTTTCACGTCTTCACTCAGCTGTTTTGTTTTCTTT
The DNA here is from genome assembly GCA_030161315.1 of Eutrema japonicum. Classification (NCBI taxonomy): domain Eukaryota; kingdom Viridiplantae; phylum Streptophyta; class Magnoliopsida; order Brassicales; family Brassicaceae; genus Eutrema; species Eutrema japonicum. The sequence continues at coordinate 33,244,837 of BSQW01000013.1, read as the reverse complement.
CACCGACTCTAGACTAGATAATACTGGGGACAGTGTTGTTTAGGTCTGGGGAGGTAGTTGCTGACAGCATTTTGTTTTTGTTTTTCTTAGAGTCATAAAATAAAATAGAAAAAAATTATCGTTTTATTGAGTCAAAAATTTGTTGGAGATTATGATCATGTGCTTGAATCTATTGTTCTGATTTTGTTTTTGAGTGACCAGTGTTACAGGATCAGTTCTAGATCGAGTAAAGAAAAATCCAAAGACTGACCAGTTGACTAGAAAACACCCATGTCTCCAGCAGAGTTCTTCTAAAGCCTGAGCCAAATTTTTGCACCTCTTCGATGCATTTGATGTTTACAGGGCTTGATTCATCATTCATATCTGACAAAGGAACCCATGTGTTTGAAGTAATGGTATCTCTCTCCCTTGTTATAAGTTAATAAATAAGAGCATAAAAAGATGAAATGATTTTCTTATGAGTAGAGGGCTAGGAAATTTTCAGCGATCCCATTATTCTACTTGTGAAGGAATGATCACACAAAGGTTGAAAGCGAGGTTAGAAAAATTTCTCGTGATACCACTATTCGCATAAGCCTTTGATACATAGAGAGGAAAGAACCGGGGATTAGGTGGCAAACACCATCAATACTCGCATTTCGGACCTTAATGTGTATATGCAGATCTGAAAAGATAGAAAGAACATAATGAGAAACAAGTCTGGGGGAGAGAAAACAATACCAAAAAGTGTGTGAATTGGGTAATTCTTTTGTCGTGATATTGTATGTGAAAAAATCTAGAAGGTTCTTGAATATTGGCTGCAACGATGAAACTGGCGATGAGGGTTTTGTTTGAACAATGTTGCGGGACAATGTGTGGAGTCTGGGAAAGTTGCGAATGTCTACGGAGAAGTACATGGTGGTTAGATCAGGAGCTGGTTAGGTGACATTTGGGTGCTTGGGAAAAGGATCTCTGCGATGGTTCATGAACAGGTGAGTCTCCATGTTTTCAAACCTCTTTCTCTGGTTTAGTCTTCTGTTTGCTTGAGGGCAAGCAAAGACTAAGTCTGGGGGAGTTGATATATCATAGTTTTTACCCCTTTTAAGCCATGATATAAGTCAGTTTTATAGAGTCTTTCTACTATTTCATAGTGTTTTAGAGTCTTTTACAGGTTTTAGCACGGTTGGAGCATAATTGGAGATATTGAAGCTTTCTGGAGCATTTTGGAGCAAAGCAGAAGTTCGTGTAGCTGAGTACCCGATTTGAAGCCTCGGTATCGATCGATACTGACTAGTATCGGTCGATACTCACTGCAGCAAGACACGATCGCGACTTTTCCAAGAGTTAAAGAATTGCAAAATTGCCCAGAAGACTTTATTATTTACAAGTAGCCCCAAAACGTGACTTAGGTTATTTATTAGGATTTTACAACCACTTTGATGGCTATGCTTTATTTTTACCTTGGTTTTGTAAGAGAGCTTTTGAAGGGAGACAAGTCTGAAACTCTGTTCGTCCGAGAGAAGATTTCGAACCCTCTTGTTGCTCTTTCTTATTTTCTATTTGAGTATTTATTCAGTCATGTTTGTTGCTTCAATTTTTATGTCTGAGTTGATCTCTTGTTAGGTTTAGGGTTCTCATAAGGGATTTCTTTGAATGCTAGGTTGATTAGTTGTTTAGGGTTCACCATCTGAATTAGTTCTTCACCATAGGTTGTTATCATAGCTAATTCTGGATTGATCACCCAGAACTTAGATCTTACGTTAATCGATTAGAATCAACAGTGCAATTGAGTAATCTGATAGAACCTAGGGTGAGCAAATTAATTATTCGCAAAGAGATTTGGCTTAGTTGATTTGTGAACATATCAAACTCGATATTAATGCTGATTTATTCTTAGGAATTTGCAAAGAGATTTGGGATTCTGAAGTATAGATTTAGATAATTCTCGCAACGGCAGTTGGTTAATTATACTTTAGTGATTTGAGTTCAAGAACCGTGCGTAACCTGAACCCTGATTAGTTAGTTTATCTGCATTCATTGATTTCCTGAGAAATACCCTGAACCTATCTTTCTCCCATCGATTTACAACTCTTTTACTGTCTATTGCTTTTTGTTTCAACTGAATTGCTTAGCTTGATTCTCATCTATATAATATATTGTGTGTTTCCGTGAGTTCTTGTGTTCGACCCCTACATATACTACAACAACTGCTTTAGTACTTATAGGGTATTAATTTGAGCATATCAACCAGAAGCTTCTTAAACAAAAACAAAGACCCTAACGACAAGCTTCCAAAACACATCAATCTCCAAGCTGCGTGATAGTGCCTTGAGAAGGCTCAATCTGAGAAGATTCACCTAGAGAACCCTGTAATAATCACAAAACTAGAGACATATTAACTTCACAACATCACCAAAACCAGAATCATATTAACTTCACAACATCACCAAAACCAGAAATAGACATTAACACCAGGAGCTAACAATAAATAACATTACAAGAAACATTAACCAAAGAGACAAACCTTTTTCTTGTTCTTCTTATGAAACCTTGAGCTATGATTAGCTGCTCCACAAATTCCACAGTGCATTACCTTCTTCAAAAGTTTTGGTGTGTTCTTCACTGGAGATTCATTTTTCTCTTTCTTCCTTTGCCTATCCTTCTTACTAACTTTAAACGTTTCTCCTTTCTTTTGGCCAAGCTGTGGTGGCTCAGGAGGTTGATGCACTCATGGTTCTTCTCCAACAGGCCAAAACCTAGCACCTCTCAGTGGCACTAGACCTTCCGTGTATGTCATTCTCCACATTGTTTTCCTAAACCAGTGGCACACATAAACCTCATCCTGAAACTTCTTGATGAGAATTACAGCATACGCATGCTCACAAGGAATGCATGTGATCTCCCACCTCTGACAAGAACAAGCTCTATCATGCAAGCTCACACGGTAGGAAAATCCACTAAGTCTAGGGTCATACGTGCCATTTGTGGATATACTGGCCTTACAATTCGAAGCTTTCTTATGCTCTTCTGCAAGATAGTGAATGACATAAGTTGTGCACACACTTTTCCAGTCCAAAGCTTTGACGCCTCTTTTGGCAATACGTACCATTGCCAAGCTTGCAATTGTCTCTAGCATCGGCACAAATGGCTTGTCTCTGGCTTTCACTATTGAAGCATTCCATGATTCGGTTGAATTATTCTCCACATCTTCACAATAGTTGCCCATCTTGTAGAATGCTCTACACCAACTCCTTGGATTTGTCTTCTTCAAATCGGCAAACATATATGAGTCATAGCATTCAATCTTGTCCATGTTCTCGTTAAACTCTGACTCGTTGTAGCTTCATCCAAGATGCCAAATCAAGGGCTTCATACCCGGCTTCTTCCCATGTTTAGCCTTCAAGTTAGCATAGATGTGTCGCATACATTTTATATGCTCGATCTTTGGAACCTCTAGCTCAACAACTGAGATCATTCCCTGGAAAACCAAAAACAAAAAACAAATCAGTTTGGTTTTAAATCGAAATTCAAAAAAAAAAAAACATAATCAGTTTGGTCTTCTTCACGATACAAGAAGCACATTTATCCGATGCCTATCCGAGATCATAATATATCCATCACCATCTTTCAAATCCAAATCAGCTTTGATCTTCTTCACGAACCACAACCAATTGTCTTTATTTTCTACTTGCTCATCCGCCCATGCTATTGGATAAATAGCATTATCCACATCTCGACCCACAACAACCAATAACTTACCTTTCATCTTTGATCTTAAGTGGCATCCATCAAATCCTATAAGCGGCCTACAAGTTTCTTTCCATGTTCTTCTAATCACATCAAAACAGACATAGAATTTGTTGAAGACATCTAAACATGCCTCGTTTGTCACACATTCAATCTCCACAGTAGAGTTTTTGTTTGACTCAGTGATCTCACGACCATAATCACGGAGACGTGAAAACTGTTCATCATACTCTCTCTGGATCCATCTCATAGCTTTATTCCCAGCAGCTTGGCACTGAGACCTTGACACATTGATCTTCCAATTTTCCATCAATAATTCTGTAATCTTCATCGACATAAAATACTCAGGTTCCTCTCGGATTTTATCAACAAATAGACGTGCAATCACTAGAACTTTTATCATCTCGCAAGACCCATTTGGAACACAACTATGCACATTCTTAAATACTTTAACCTGCCACTGTAAATTCTTTCCCGTCGTTGAACAATATATCCTCCATGAACAACCATCAACTGCACAATTATAGCCTAGCTTATCTTTGTCATACCTGTTCTGCTTGATGTTTCGGCCTGATTTTATTTTTTTTTATTTTTTTTAAATAATTATTTAATAATTAAATTCATTTATTTATTTATTAAATTAAATAATTTGAAATGAAAATAGAAATTAATTATATAATTAAATTACAAAATAACATAGTTTTTGAAAGTTGAAAAATTACAGAAAAAAACGAAATCAAAACGACGGGTAAACATTGAACTTCGATTTGAACCACTCATCCATCTTTTCGCTCTTCGGTTTCTGAGTCGATAACTCGTCTTCCAAAACTGTGACCTTCTCCTTGAGGTCTTCATTTTGCCGGATAAATTCTGGATCCATCGAGAAACCGGCCGAAGAAGATGCGCGTTGGGTCGCAAGCTTACTCAACCCCGGCCGACGCCCCTTTTTAACGGGTATCTCCTACAAAAACAAGAAAAAAACATTAGAATTTTTTATTAACAAATAATTTCCTAAATTGAAATAATAATCTATATTTTTTACTTACCTCGAGGAATAGGTTGTTCATCTCGGCCCAATTGATTTCGTTGGATCCGGTGAAGCCGTCTTGCGATCTCTGGGTGAGAATCTCATCTTGCACCTTCGTCATCTTTTCGACCATCTCCCTGACGGCTCCATCGTCAATTCGGCCCGTCTTCTTGTTGGTGTGCATCCTCACCATCACTTGCAGAAGATCGGGAACTTCGCCGTATTCCTCCGTCGTTAAAGATAATCATTTTCTTATAAAAAAAGAACTAAAAACCGCAAAAATACTTACCATTTCGATTTCGGTTGTCTTGAAGCTCTTTGCCCCGTTGTTGTGGATAGCTTCTCCCTTCCCGCTTCGGCGACTCTTCCGGTTCTGGGAGTTAGTATGAGATAGAGCTATGGTCTTCTTCTATTTTGATATGATCATGGACATGAAGGCTTCAGATGAGGTTCAAGAAGACGCAATGATCATCCCGACAGGCCCTATCACCCGGTCCAAGGCACGGAAGCTAGCGGGAGCGGTGCGAAGCTTACTTACGGATTCCCAGATCGAGGAAGATCAACTTATGCACCCGGTCCTCACCTCATTATCTTCGAATTCTTCTAAAGGTTTGGTCGTTTGTGTAAGTTGCGTTGTATTCGTTTTCCTGTATACATTTTTGTCCCAATGGATTTTCCGTATAGAGGTTTTATAGAGGCAACCGGCTTACACCGTCTAACGGTTCGATCTCTCGAGAATTTTCTGAGGGAAACTTTCCGAGGGACTCGTCCAAGGGACTTTCCAGAGGGATTTTTCTGAGGGAAATTTTCGGTGGGAATTTTAAAATTCATTCAAACTTGTTTTAATTGTTGTTGTAATTTTCGATGGGTCTTCTCTCATTTTCGAGATGGACCCTTGACTTTTCTTTTGCTTTCACTTTATCTCTTCTTCTCCCTCATTTGCGAAAAACATATTATCAATTTATCTAAATTATTTCAGAGTTCTTACTCTTCTCTCTCGATTTCTTTGAAGGTCATTCATCGAAATTTTTTTCGGTTTATCGAGTGTATTCCGCGACACTTCGACGTAGCCATCGATCTGATTGTTTGTGAGTGTTCTTCTCGTGATTAGGGGCATAAGGATTTTCGGAATTCATCTCCCACGCCTTATCATCCTTCTCCACGTAGCCTTATCATCGAAGCCACCCCCTTGTTTCATTTTGTTCATTGTCGATTGGGCCTAAGGAATTTCGAGTTCATCACTCACACCTTAGCATCTCTCTTCGTGAAGTCTCTCGAATTCAAGGATCTATCCAGCTATTTAACCATCACCGAATCTAGAGTATGCCGGTCCTTAGTCGATTCGTATCAAATGGTATCAGAGACACATACTCTTATAAAATCGGTGAATCCATTTCTATCCCTTCATCTTCTTCGATTTTCTGGTTTTAAATTTTTGTTGTTTTTTGTTTTTTGTTTTTTGTTTTGCTTAATTAAATTAAAAACCTTATCAAAAAAATAAATAAATAAATAAATATATATATACAGATCTGTAGTTTAATTTTAGATCGTAATTTTAAAATATAAATCAAAAACAAAAATCGAGTTTTTGTGGAATTTAAAAGGTTGTGTTTTGTGAGTTTGATTTCTTTGAACTTTGCATACACGTAAAAGCTTGTTTGATTTTTTTGTGCGAGAAACAAAATGACGGACGAGAGTGAATCCGCTACCTCACGGTCGAGAAGGGAACGAGAGGCAGCCATGAACCAAAAGGTCGACGGCATCACACAACTACTCCACGAGATGAGAGACCGTATGGCCGCGCTTGAGATCCGAACGCCGCGAAGGGAAGAAAGAAATCAAGGTGTTGAACCAAGGGCTAATGGGACCGAGGATCTGAGATCCGAACAGAGCGTGGGACGAGGAAGTTGTCACACACCGGCTAGATGGAGGAGAAACCGATCGCGACTATACGAGCCGGGGGACAATCCGTTTTACGATCGAGGAGATTCATCCGAGGGAAACCGAGTCCGACATCCGCAACCTCTAAGGCGGAACGAAAATGATCTTGGCGGAATGAAACTTCGCATTCCCCCGTTCAACGCCAAGAATGACCCGGACGCGTTCCTCGAATAGGAAAAGAAAATCGAATTGGTTTTCGATTAACAAAATTTTACCGAACATAAAAAACTCAGGTTAGCCGCCAACGAATTTCATGAATATGGTATTGACTGGTGGGATCAAATTGTGACAAACATGAGGTGTAATGGAGAGAATCCCGTAGAGACGTGGGCAGAAATGATCGTGTTAATGCGAAGACGTTTCGTGCCGCTCCATTACCATTGCGAACTTCACCAACGGTTGAGATGATTAAGTCAAGGAAGTAAAGGCGTGGAAGACTACTTCCAAGAGATGGAAAAACTCATGCTTAAGGCTGATGTAGATGAGCCGAGTGACGCCACAATGGCAAGATTCCTAGCTGGCATGAACCGCGACTTACAAGACCGCATGGAGATGCAATCGTATGCAACCTTGGAAGAAATGTTGCACATGGCTGTTTTAGTGGAGAAACAGCTCAAAAGAAAAGGCGTTTCACGCCAACCATTTGCTTCTAGCTCAAAGACGAGCTACACCAAAGGAGAGAAACCGATTTTAAGCCTAAGACGGACTATAAGCCGAGTTCATCCGGTCATGACTACAAGGGTAAGGTCGATTCTAATCCTATGCGTAATCGTGATATTGAATGTTTTAAGTGCAGAGGCAAGGGACATTATGCGAACAAATTCCCAAATCCCCGAGCCATGTTGATGTTAGAAAACGGCAAAATTGTAACCAACGAGGAAGAAGAAAACGAAACCGCACCAATCTTTGATGATTATAAGGAACATGCGGTTGATGGAGAGGTATTAGTAGCTAGACGTGTTCTTCTTTCCCATGAACCGGTCGTTGAGAACGAACAACGAGAGAACCTCTTCCATACCTGTTGCATGGTCAAAAGCAAGGTATGTAGTCTTATAATTGACGGTGGAAGTTGTACTAACGTTGCTAGCACTACTTTAGTGGATAAGCTAGGTATGGAGACCAAGAAGCATCCACGACCTTATAACCTTATGTTGTTGAACAATCAAAGACAGCTCAAAATTACCCGATAAGTTTCGGTTCCTTTGACGATAGGTCGATACGAGGATGAAATCATGTGCGATGTTTTACCTATGGAGGCTGGTCATATCCTACTTGGATGACCGTGGCAATACGACCGTAGAGCCGTCCATGACGGGTTTACAAACAAGCACTCCTTTGAACATCAAGGTCGAAAGATCATTCTTGCACCATTATCTCCGCACGAGGTATTTCTTGACCAACTTAAGCTTGAACAAAACCTAGGCAAAGGCAAGGTAAGCGATCCCTCAACCTCTACTTCTGTTAAAACCGAGAGTGTTGGTTCTAAAATATGTGAATGAATCTTTATTTATTAAACCGAGTGAACTTAAACATGCTCTTATTTCTCGGCAATCTTTTGTTTTATTAGTTTTTAGGGATGCTTTTACAAGCATGAGTAACCTTGAGCCGGACATCCCGAGCAGTATCTCTTCTCTTTTGCAGGGATTTTCAGATGTTTTTCCGGAAGATGGACCAAGTGGTTTGCCACCACTCCGCGGTATCGAACATCAAATTGATTTCGCTCCCGGCGTTACACTTCCGAACCGGCCGGCTTATCGCACTTATCATGTGGAAACCAAGGAACTACAACGCCAAGTTGATGAGCTTACGGCGAAAGGACACATACGGGAGAGTATGAGCCCATGCGCCGTGCCTGTGTTACTCGTGCCCAAGAAGGACGGCACTTGGCGGATGTGCGTCGATTGTCGTGCGATAAACAACATTACGGTAAAGTATCGTCATCTGATCCCGAGGTTAGACGATATGTTAGATGAGCTTTATGGATCTAGCGTGTTTACTAAAATTGACTTGAAAAGTGGTTATCACCAAATCCGGATGAAGGAAGGTGATGAGTGGAAAACCGCTTTCAAAACTAAACACGGCTTATATGAATGGCTTGTTATGCCGTTTGGTTTAACCAATGCACCTAGCACTTTTATGCGTTTGATGAACCATGTCCTTAAGTCTTATATAGGCGTCTTTGTAGTTGTATACTTCGACGATATCCTGATTTATAGTAAAAACCTAGACGAACATGTGGAACATTTGAGATTGGTGTTAGACGTGCTTAGGAAGGAACGTTTGTTTTGTAATTTAAAGAAATGATCTTTTTGTTCAGATAACGTTGTCTTTTTAGGTTTTGTGGTAATTTCTCAGGGCATACAGGTGGACGAGAACAAGATTAAGGCAATCCGAGATTGGCCGAGCCCTAAGACCGTTAGCGAGGTCCGATGTTTTCACGGCTTAGCTGGATTTTATCGATGATTCGTTCGTGATTTCAGTACTATTGCCGCGCCACTAACCGAAGTAATCAAGAAGGACGTGGAATTTTGTTGGGAGCAAGTACAAGAGGACGCTTTCCAACTGCTGAAAAATAAACTCACTCACGCCCCTCTTCTTGTTTTACCTGATTTTATGAAAGCTTTTGAAATCGAATGTGGCGCTTCTGGTATTGGTATAGGTGTTGTACTTATGCAAGAGAAGAAACCGGTAGCATTCTTCAGTGAGAAACTCGGAGAAGCAACACTTAATTATCCGACAGACGACAAAGAACTTTATGCCTTAGTCCGAGCTCTCCAAACGTGGCATCATTACCTATGGCCGAAAGAGTTAATTATTCATACGGATCATGAATCCCTCAAGCACTTGAAGAGCCAACAAAAGTTGAACAAGAGGCATGCAAGTTGGGTTGAATTTATCAAGACATTTCCGTACGTAATCCAATACAAGCAAGGTAAAGAAAACGTGGTCGCCGATGCGTTGTCTCGAAGGTACACTTTGATTTCTACTCTTGATGCCAAAATACCTGGGTTTGAGATGATCAAGGAAGCTTATGCCTCAGATTCCGATTTCCATGAAGTTTTTCTATCTTGTGCTAAATTCGCTTATGGAAAATATTTTAGAAGCGACGGTTTCTTGTTTTACGAGAACCGTCTTTGTATTCCTAATTCCTCTTTGCGAGATCTTCTTATTAGGGAAGCACACTGCGGTGGACTCATGGGACATTTTGGTGTTGCCAAGACCCTTCACATCGTGCAAGATCACTTCTTCTGGCCGCACATGCAACGTGACGTAGAAAGAATCTGCAACCGATGCACGACGTAAGTACGCCAAGTCCAAACGCCAAAATCAAGGTTTGTATTCTCTATTGCCCATTCCTAGTGCACCTTGGACCAATATATCCATGGACTTTGTTTTAGGTTTTCCTAGGACTAGGAAAGGTAGTGATTCGATATTTGTTGTAGTCGATAGGTTTTCTAAAATGGCGCATTTTATTCCATGTCATAAGACCGATGATGCATCGAACATAGCTGTTTTATTCTTTAGGGAAGTTGTTCGTTTGCATCGGATGCCTAGAACCATAGCTTCGGATAGAGATACAAAGTTTCTAAGTTATTTTTGGAAGACCCTTTGGGATAAATTAGGAACTAAGCTTTGTTTCTCTATGACTTGTCACCCGCAAACCGATGGTCAAACCGAGGTGGTCAATAGGACCTTAGGAACTCTTTTGCGAACGGTGATTAAAAAGAATCTTAAGTCGTGGGAAGATTGTTTACCCCATGTAGAATTTTCTTACAATCATGCACAACATTGTACTACTTTGTTTTCTCCTTTTGAACTCGTTTATGGTTTTAATCCGCTTACACCTCTCGATTTAACTCCTTTACCTTTGAGTGAACATGTAAGTTTGGATGGAAAAAAACGGGCCGAAATGGTCAAACAGATGCACGAAAAGGCGAAAGCAAACATTGAGCATAAGACGGAGCAATACTGCAAGCATGCAAACAAAGGACGACACAAGAAGGTTTTTGAACCCGGTGATCTTGTGTGGATTTATCTAAGGAAGGAACGGTTTCCGGAAGAAAGGAAATCCAAACTCTTGCCGAGAGTTGATGGACCGTTCACCATCGTGGAAAAGATCAACGACAACTCCTACAAAATCGATCTCCAAGGTAAGTATCCATTAGCTCAAGTTTCAATGTTGCTGATATTATTCCTTATATTGCAGATGAAATCGATTTGTGGGCAAATGCTTTTCAAGTGGAGGGGGATGATATGATCATAGACATGAAGGCTTCGGATGAGGTTCAAGAAAACGCAATGATCATCCCGACAGGCCCTATCACCCGGTCCAAGGCATGGAAGCTAGCGGGAGCGGTGCAGAGCTAACTTACGGATTCCTGGATCGAGGAGGATCAACTTATGCACCCGGTCCTCACCTCATTATCTTCGAATTCTTCTTGAGGTTTGGTTGTTTGTGTAAGTCGCGTTGTACTCTTTTTCCTGTATACGGTTTTTTCCCAATGGGTTTTCCGTATAGAGGTTTTAATGAGGCAACCGGCATACACCGTCTAACGGTCCGATCTCTCTAGAATTCCGTGGGGGAAATTTTCCGAGGGAAACTTTCCGATGGACTCGTCAGAGGGATTTTCTCGAGGGATTATTCTGAGGGAATTTTTTGGTGGGAATTTTAAAAGTCATTCAAACTTATTTTAATTGTTGTTGTAATTTTCGATGGGTCTTCTCTCATTTTTGAGATGGACCCTTGACTTTTACTTTGCTTTCTCTTTATCTCTTCTTCTCCCTCATTTGCGAAAAACATATTATCAATTTATCAAAATTATTTCAGAGTTCTTACTCTTCTCTCTCGATTTCTTTGAAGGTCATTCATCGAAATTCTTTTCGGTTTATCTAGTGTATTCCGCGACACTTCGACGTAGCCATTGATCCGATTGTTTGTGAGTGTTCTTCTCGTGATTAGGGGCATAAGGATTTTCGGGATTCATCTCCCACGCCTTATCATCCTTCTCCTCGGATTCTCCCAACATCGAAGCCACCCCCTTGTTTCATTTTGTTCATTGTCGATTGGGCCTAAGGAATTTCGAGTTCATCACTCACACCTTAGCATCTCTCTTCGTCAATTCTCTCGAATTAAAGGATCTATCCAGCTATTCAACCATCACCGAATCTAGAGTATGCCAGTCCTTAGTCGATTCGTATCATGTTGCCAATACGGGATGTAGTCCGTATACACATCCTTGTTCAAACCTTTTGGCTTATCTTTTCCCTTTTTCCAAACTTTCTTCCACTCGTTCATGTGGCGCGAGAATTGCGTCATAGCCTACGAAAAAAACTCCGTCTCCACCGTCTTTGTGATCGTATGCTTCCAATTAAACTCTTGCTACAAAAAAAGAAATAGAAATATAGATGTTAACAAAATCTCAAAATATATTACAAAAAATAAATAAGGATTTACTTACCGCCAACGTACGAAACCACATGTTTTGTTCGTCTGACGGAATATCGGAAAATTTTGGGTATGGTTTGTCGAGGATGTTGTGCAGCATCTTCAGAATCGACTTGCTAATGCCATTCCCGGAGATTCCAAACCTATGAAAAAAGAAATTAAAAACGGTTATCAAACCCAAAAAATATTAATTAAGAGTAAAAAAAATTATTACCAAGTAGATCTCGGAATCCGGAGTTCCGGATCGAGAACTCTGTTGAACGAGCTCCTCGATGGTCATGATCCTCGGTTGAGCTACACTCTCCGTGTCCGGAGCAGTACTCTGGCTAGGACCTTCGACAGTACCCCTCTGACGGTCTTGATCGAATCCACCGTAAGACCTACAAAAAATAAAAACGACTCAGTTTTAAAAAACATATCAATAATCATAAATAATTTTCTAAAAAGCGAAAACATGTTTTTCAAAAAATACATATATTAAAAACGTTTATTATAAATACAATTTCTAATAATCAATACATGATAAAAAAAAACTTACATAAATTTTTTTTATATTGTAAATACATATATATGTATTTAAAAACTTTTTTCATACATATATTTATTAAAACGAATTTACAAAAATATTTTATAAAATTCTATACATATATATAATTTCCAAAAACGTTTTTAATAATTTTCAACAAAAACTAACAACCTAATTATAACAAATTCAACAAAAAACTAACAACCTAATTAACACAAATAAATCTAATTAACATTCAACAAAACTCTAATTAACAATTCCACAAAAAATCTAATTAACAATTCCAAAAAATCTAAAAACCTAATCTAATTCCACAAAAATTAACAACAACCTAACCTAAACTAACAACCTAACCTAACTAATTAACAATCTAACAACAACAAATTAACAACCTAACCTAAACTCACCTTTTCAGGCCGGAAGAAGAGGAGACTCGGCCGGAAGAAGAAGAGACTCGGCGGAGGAAGAGAAGAATAGAGGAGGTGGCGGCAGCGGCGACGGCAGCGGCGACGGCAGCGGAAGAAGAAGATTGGTCTCGATCGATGAAACTGAGAGAGAAGAAGATGGATCTGATATATAAAAAGGGTTCCGACGGATTACATCCCTTGGGAATCCGTCGGAAACCAAAATTAATTAACCGCTTCGATTTTTGTTTTTTTCGATTGGCGGTTTAAATTCCTGGGCATCCGTCGAAAATCCCACGGAAATTTCTGAAAGATTTCCGACGTACCGCCAAATTGCATGCATTCTGATTGGCCAGTCAACGCGTAAATTCCTTCGGAAATTCCACGGAAATTTCCGACGGATTTCTGACGGGTATAGGGTTTAGGGTTTAGGGTTTAGGGTTTAGATTATGAAGATTTCATAAATTTTTATGTTTAATAACCATTAGTGTTACATACTAATAAGAAAAACCTTTGACAACCAATCAAAACAAGTTATTTGGGATTTTGTAAAAATCGATCGATGAACGAGTTCAAAGATTCATAAAAACATATAGAACATCTAAGGACATTTACGTGCTTGCTTCGGGTTTCAATTGAAATGTTCGAAATGTTTGATTCTTACAAAAATTTCACAGAAACTAGTTTATATTTGTTACTTCTACATCTATCAAGAGCAAACATTTTCAAAATCCAGCAAATTCGAAGTTTATTACCCTAATCCGTCGGAAACCCCTCGGAAATTTCCGACGGATTTCCGACGGTTTATGATTTTAGCCGAGGAAAACTGAATTTCCCGGCTAAAACTGATACCGGGCCAGTTTTAGCGGGGGGATTCAGTTTTAGCCGAGGAAAACTAAATCCCCCGGCTAAAACTGATAACGGTCAAGTTTTAGCCGGGGGATTCAGTTTTCCTCGGCTAAAATCCTAAACTGTCGGAAATCCCTCGAAAATTTCCGAGGGATTTCTGACGGTTTATGGTTTTAGCCGAGGCAATCTCTAAACTCCCGGGTAAAACTGATACCGGGGAAGTTTTAGCCGGGGGATTCAGTTTACCTCGGCTAAAACCCTAAATCGTCGGCTAAAACTTGCCCATGTCAGTTTCAGCCGAGGATTCAGTTTTTCTCGGTCCTACACCGTCGGAAATCCCTCCGAAATTTCCAAGGGATTTCCGGGATTTAGAATTTTAGCGGGGAAAAAGTTTATTAGAATACCAAGTATATATTCCCGGGATTTTCCAAAACAAGTTCAAGTTAAAAACTCAAATTAAATTAAGCTCTTTATTAATGTAAAAGGAGGATCGGAGTTGAACATTAATATTTGAAAAATAGGCTAAAAAGATGGGTCGGCTTCCATTTCACTATCGTACGAGTCGTCTATAACCACTCGGCTGAGCTCAGTCTCCATGAGGCGAGCATTCCGTAGGACAATGTTGATGCGCTCTTCACGGTCATGTAGTCCCATCTCGGTAAGCTGCAGTCGAAGGTCAGGTCGGATTCCTTGGAAAAAGATCATCGCCAATTCTTCTACTGATCGGTGAAGCCCAAAGAGTCCCATAGTCCGCACGAACTCCTCATGGTATTCTTGCAGAGTATGGTTCCCTTGCCTTGCCAAGCCTAGCCCTCAGCTACCACTGCTGGTTGAAGTCATGTCTGACTTTTTGGGGCCGGAGGAACTACGCTGACACTTGCGGGCCCTTCCCTCTTCAACCTCGACACAAATCCAAGGGTTGGACTTAATCTGGACCGTAGATGGACAAATGACTCTCTTACGAGCAGTTTCCCGCGTAAAAGGCATCGTTTTGAAAAAGGTTTTAAGAAAACAATTTCGTAAATGTGACAAAAGACGGGCGTATTCGTTGTGAATGAGAGGAAACGTATTTATAGAGAAATGTTAATTTGCATGTTCTCTCCAACTATATATACACATATATATATCGAATCTTCAAAATACCATAGCCAGGAAAGGTATATATATGTTTACAAGCAAAGCAAACATATATGCAAGAGAAGAAGTATTTACATAGCAAGTAATATATCCGTCGGAAATCGGTCGGAAATTACCTACCGATTTCCGACGGTTGTTAATCGGTCGGAATATTCTAACCGGTTTCCGAGAGAATATAGATTTGTCGGCCGTCCCTCGGAATACCGAGGAAAATCAATCCGTCAAAAATTTCATACGGATTTCCGATCATTTTAAGTCAGTCGAAATAACCTCGGAAAGCCATCCGTATTTCGTCAGAAATTTCCGACGGTTTATAATCCATCGGAAACGCCGTCGGAAATGCGCTTGTTTTCTTGTAGTGTGTTATCGGTTATTGAAGTGTCTCCAAGGGGTAGAATTGTTGATGTTAACGATCTTCCAATGCAATTAACAAGATTCTTGCCGTGACATTACAGAACCGGAGATTGCGGAGGACGTTCTTTTAATTGATCCCCAGAATATGCAACTTGAATATCTACCTAACGACACAACAGAAGAAGTCGATTCAGATGAGTTTGAAGAGAGTGATGATGATAAACCTGAAGATGATGAACACGATGAAGATATGTCATCAGATGAATCTGATTAATTTATAATGTAATTGGTTTGTATAATAAAAACCTATATTTAAGAATCTTTCTTCGTTTATATAATTTTATTTATGCTAATTAGTTATGAAAACGACGTTTAGGGTACAACAAATACATTACACTTAAGAGGAGGGATCGCAAAACAATCTAAAACCAAATTGAGAAACATATATATAATCAGCTTTTGAAATATGGTTTTGAAGGTACCGACGACATTATGACGATTATGAAGTAATCGTTGTATATTACGACGATTGCTTCCTAATCGTCGTAATGTCGTCGGAGTATTCATATCCTATACCCTATACACTTAATGTAATGTGTATCGGAGTTTAGGGTATAAGGTATGAATACTCCGACGATATTACGACGATATGAAGCAATCATCGTAATATCGTTGCAAAGTTACGATGATATTACAACGATTAATTCCTAGTCGTCGTAATGTCGTCGGTACCTTCAAAACCATATTTCAAAATTTGATTAAAAGGTTGATTATATGTTGTATAAGATTGATTTTTGCTCATTTATATTGTTTTAGATATGTTCTACTTAGTCATACCAAATTTTTAGTTTTCACAAAAATTTTAAACATTATATACTTCATGCATGTTATGGATACTAATAAGTATAAAGGTCTACATTATTATGTAATATGAGAAACTTTGTGCTCAATTATATTGAATCGACGTTATTGAATTTATTGTTTACTATGAGAAGTTTTGGATACATAAATATACTTCGTTGATACTTTGAAACATTTTTTACTCGAAAAACAATTATTATAAAGAAGGCCTATTTGCAAAAATATCCTACAATTTGAAGTCAAAGCTAAAAATGCCCACTTCCTCTCCTCTTTTTCATAATCCCACGAATTACCCTTTAAGAATCTGAGTATTCACGCAAATGCCATTTCTCAGACTGCTGTTAGAGTCAAACGTTTTTTTCAAAAGACAAAAAAAAAATTTCAGATCTAACTTAATTACGGAAATGCCATTGCCATCAATTCTCAACCTCCACGACAACCACCATCGTCGACGAGTTAATGCAGTAATTAACCCATTTTTCGCCATTAAAGCCCAAGAATAGAGCTCGGACTTCCTTTTCGCGAATTCTCCTCTCCGATTTCTTCCATTTCCCCGCGATTTTCCGATTCAAACTTACCGAAATCATTTTTTATGGCATAAAAATGGCAAAACACGACTGGGCTTGCGGGATTTCGGTGATATTAGACGTTCTGGGTGCTTGACGAGGGTGAAAACAAACTCTAAACGGATATAGGTACGAATTTTTGCATATCGTCAATTTTCAGATCTGAGTTGTATACTCAGACTGCTTTAGAAGTCTGATGAAACCCACATGGTCAACGAGAGGGTAGTTTTGCAATTGACTTTTAAATACTCAGATTAAAATTGAAGTCTGGTAATTTCCTTTGAAAAAAAATAATCAAGAAAATCCTCTAATCGAGGCATAGGGTAATTTTGCAATTGACCGAAAACTTGACTTTTTATTCAGACTTCATATGCAGTATGAAGGAAAAATGAGCGACTTTGACCGGAAATTGACTGTTTTTTCAGACGGAATCAGAAGTCTGAAAAAAAAACAGGGTACTGGTAGTAATTGACTGAAATTTTTCAAAAGTTGACCAAAATGAGTGAAAAAGTATCAGACTTCTTTGGCAGTCTGAATAGGAGGGAAAAAATTTCAGACTTTCTATGGCAGTCTGAAAATGATTAAATCTTTCAGATTGCTAAAGAAGTCTGATATCGAAGATTTTGGTCAACGCAAAAAAATACACCAATTTCTGTCAGACTTCTATCGCAATCTGAAGGATTTCTTCAGACTGCCCTGGAAGTCTGGGAACGAAAGTCAAACTTCGGTCAATTGCAAAACTACCCCATAATATTTTCAGACTGCAGGAGAAGTCTGACAAATTTCAGACTTCTCCGTGAAGTCTGACAAAAAAGTCAAATTTTTGGTCAATTGCAGAAATACATTTTTCTTTTTCTCAGACATCTAATGCAGTCTGACAAAGAAGTCAAAGTTTGGATCAATTGCAAAAATACCCTTTTTGTCAGACTGCGATAGAAGTCTGCTTTAATAACTTTTAGTCAAACGGCATCCGCAGTCTGCTTTGTAACATTCTAATTGCAAAAATACCCTCTTTTTCAGACTGCCATAGAGGTCTGACGTACTGTTTGTCAGACTTCTGTGGCAGTCTGGATTGACAAAAAAATTTAAACCGTTTTTTGTATATTTGTGTTGAATTTCGTTGATTTTAAATTTTTTATATGTGTGTTAGTTGTATATGTTCCTCCTGCGTTAGTTTTACATGATTATGTTCGGTAATTATTTTTAAAGAATTTTTTTAATAATTCTGGCAATGTAGCTAATATAATCAGACTTCGCGAAGAAGTCTGATATTTCCATTAAGATCGCTAATGTTGTTTTTCCATGATTGTTTTTACAGATAATGGTGCATCTACCTGTTAATTTTGGTGAATGGGTTGTGAGAGACCAGATTTGACATTTTATGGTGGATACTCTCAAAGGAGGGCGGTTTATCACTTTGGGCGATCGTTCTACATATTGTGAACTTGTTGAGATGGTTCAAGATGATTATATGTTGGACAAGAAAACCGAGTTGGTGGAGTTATCATATCCGTTACCGGAACCAATCTTGCAACAGATCGGTCCGGATAGCCCTCATATTTATGTCACAAATGATAGGCAAGTAAGGAGCATGGTCGAGTTAGCTAGTGCGCATTTAATCCGTCTTTGTGTCTCGAGCCGATCTGGTTTGGCATATCAAGATGCGGGGAATCACGATGTAAAAGATGAAGATGAAGATGAATATGAAGATGAAGATGAAGATGACGATGACAAAGACTGGGAAGACGGAGATGTGGGCTCAGTATCAGATGATTCTATTTGTGGTGGTGGTGATGATGGTGGTGTTGGTGGTGGTGGTGATGGGCCAGAGCAAGTTTTCAAGAAACACGTTGAGTCTTACTATGATGGTGTAGATTATAGCATGTATGTGAAAGTGGGAGATGAAGATGAAGATGATAAAGAAGATGAAGATAATAAGACTTACGAGTTGCAGCGTGTGACTGAACGATTTGCTGGTCGAGGAAGAAATTGGTCTGACGGCATCTTTCTCGGAAAGTGTTTTGATAGCAAGCAAGATCTTATATTAGAGCTGCGTTTGACGGCGATAATGAGGAAATACGCATTTACAGTAGATAAGTATGACAAGAGCATGTTTGTCGCTAAATGTCTTGTGGAAGGATACAACTGGAAGCTTCGAGCGGCTGTCAAGAATGAACCAAAAAAGTTTTGGGTGATGATCTACAATAGAGCCCACAAATGTTCAACGCTGGACCGGAAGGCTAAGAAAAAACGTCATACTCCGTGTTATATTGGTTGGTTGTTTCTAGAATGCTTTGGAATAATTGAGAAGATTACACCAAAGCATGTCTTAGTATCAATGAACAAGCAGTATGGGATTAAGATGAGCTACACAATCCCATATAGAGCGTTGTTACATGCTCAAAAGTTGGTGAGAGGATCAGCGGAAGATGGCTATGATAGACTGCCTGCTTTATTGCGTGGAATCGAGCAAACCAACCCGGAAACGCAGACCGCTCTAGAACTAGATGAGGAGAATAGATTTAAATATATATTTCTAGCATTTGGAGCTTCCATAGAGGCATTTAAGTATCTTAGAAGAGTCATTGTGGTAGATGGTACGCATCTTACGGGGCCGTACGGAGGTGTTATGCTAGTGGCGGCCTCACAAGACGCCAATTTTCAAATATTTCCGTTGGCTTTTGGCATTGTAGACTCTGAGAATGATGCCTCGTGGGAGTGGTTTTTCACAAAGCTTAGAGACTGCATTTCAGACCAATATCCTCTGGTCATAGTCTCAAATAGGCACACATCCATCAAGAATGCTATTGAAAAGGTTCTTCCTTGGGAAAAGCGAGGGATTTGTTATTACCATCTACAAAATAACGTAGTCACAAAGTTGAGGGGAAAACATATTTTGTACTTGGTGAAAAACGCGGCGTACGCATATACGATGTACGATTTTAACCGATACATGGCCTCCTTACGAGCGGTAAATCCTGACCTTGCTAGATACTTGGAGGAGGCGGATCCGAGTCTATGGTCACGCGTTCATTTCTATGGAGACAGGTATAATCTGAAAATGCATTTTTCTTATCATACTTCTTGTGTAGTCTGATTCGTCTTTATCAGAAATCTATTGCAGTCTTTTGCGTTAACCGCGTTCACTTTTTTGGAGAAAGGTACAACATAAAGACGAGCAACATTGCCGAAACTATAAACTCTGTAGTCAAGAAGGCAAAAGGATATTCTATCTCTTTCCTTTTGGAGTTCATACAAGAGAAGCTAGGGACGTGGTTTTGTAAAAGGCGGCTAGATGTATTGAGTCTCACAACAAAATTTAGAAGAGGAGTTGAATATTTGATGGCTATTCGTGAATATTATGCGGACTTCATGGCGGCGGAACGCGTTGATGGGTATCGATTTGTTGTTAAGGGAGGACATAGGGATTGTGTGGTCGACTTGCACAACCGAACGTGTGAATGTGGTGTGTGGGATTACGAAAAGATACCTTGCTCACATGCAATCTGCGCTGCACCAGAACTTGAGCTACACCCATATACGCTGTCATGCCCATCATACAGTAGGGACTATCTATTTCAGGCATACGCAATGAACATCCTTCCGAAGAACTGTACTATGAAAGCTCCTGACACCATACGTGTCCTTCCCCCGCATAATCCTCGTCCTCCTGGAAGACCTCAGAAGTCGAGGTGGCAAACTTGGCTAGAAATTGCCAAGACAAAAGGCAATAAACCACGGAAGCTTCCCAAGCAATATACTTGTTCTAATTGCAAACAACCAGGCCACAAAAAACCAAATTATGTAAGCTAAATCACCTTACACTCACCTGTTTTATAGTTGTTTTCATCTATCTACTGTATATGAGAAGCTGCTGTCTTTTTCGGTGGAGACATGTAACCAAACCTGAGAAGGATTAGATCTGGTAGAAGTCTGATGTACTGACGAATGCAATTTAGAAGTCTGATAGAGAAGTTTGAAGAAATTCTGAGAGGAGTCTGTTGGTGTCTTTCCAGTACAATATTTCGTTTCCAAGTCGGTTTTTAAGTTGTCTAAGTCTAAGAACTTTTTGTGTTAATCGTTGGTTGTTGTTGTTGGCTTAAACTTAATTTGTAGTACTTATGTGTTTGATGCATCTCGTCAAGTCTAAATAAGTCTTAAGAAAATCACACCCTTTCCAAACTGCAATATAGGTCTAATAACAGAAATTCATTACAAAAGATAGAAATAGAAGTATGACACCAGACTTCTATAGAAGTCTTACACCAATTACCCTAGAAATACCGTACCTATGCCCAACACGCTTTTGACATCACAATTGGCATGGCACACAAAATTCCCGCAAAACGTAAGCCAAAAGATGGATGAGTTTTTCTTACAACTACAAAACATAAATATATGCAAGAATCCATTGTTCTCGGGAATCCAAAAGTTAAAGAGGAACTCTACTTCACCAATTCGTAGACGTCTAGCAATTCATTCTCGGTGTCGGTACGAGCCTCTTCACCTGTTCGGCAGAGCTTAGTTAATATCTCATACGCAAGCTTCTCTCTGCAAGTCTTCATGTTCTTATCACACAGCCACTTCGGAAACGGCATCCCAAGAGAATGGAACTCAATAAACTTCAAACAAAACACCCCACAATCACCTGTCTGGATGTTTTGGGGAAGTTTCGGGCTCCTTACGATCGTGTAGATGTATCGCTCAAGGGGATAATTCCACCTATCATCTATTGGGGCCAAACAATGCATCACGAAGGGAAAGATCTCACATATAGGTGCCAATGCCGCTCCTACCACCTCATCGGTTTTCCGTCCAATGATGCTGTCCCATATGGTTACGTGACTATCTGGGATAGAAATCATAATAGCTATCCAATGATTTCCCCCAACGTGCAAGGCAGTGTAGATGTAATCAATTTCCAGCCCCCAAGTCTTGTTTGATTTCAAGAATAAGGGTAGTTCACCAGTATGGTAATCCCATACACCAGGTGGCAGCCTCCTTGCTGTGGGCATCATATTTTCTTCTTCGCCGCTCTTCACAAAATCATCATAATGTTTCTTCCACAAATTACCCAGCGGCGTGTCAATGAAGGTCAGCCTCTTGGACCAGAACCATTACGGGTGTTCGTGTTGTCGAAGCCTCATCAGATCAATCCCAGCATCTATTTGCTGCATTCAGTCAACATTGTGCAAAAAAATTCAGACTTAACAAGAAGTCTAAAGAAACTATAAAAGCGAGAACACCAATATCAGACTGCAAAACAAGTCTGAGAAAATAAATTCTTTCACCAGACTTGAAAAGAAGTCTCACACCAGACCTCTAAAGAAGTCTGAAGGAAGTCTAAAAGAGATAAAAACAATGTCAAACTGCAAATCAAGTCTGAGAACAGAAAATCATTAAACCCGACCAGATTATATATATACTAACCGTGTCATGCAGCCATTCCTTGGGGGTACGCAGATCATAGTACCAAGCTAAGGATGTGTTCGCCTCCCTCTTCGGATAACCCCTACAGAATATATTACGCGTGTTAGACATCGAGCTAATTATTCTAGAATATAGGTAGAGTGTGACGACATACGGTAGTTTTTTGACGTGATCATTAACTGTCTTCACTTCCGTCCTGGTTGCCGGAGTGATATATCATGGTTTTTACCCCTTTTAGACCATGATATAAGTCCGTTTTATAGAGTCTTTCTATTATTTCGTAGTGTTTTAGAGTCCTTTACAGGTTGTAGCACGTTTGGAGCATAATTGGATATATTGGAGCTTTCTGGAGCATTCTGGAGCGAAGCTGAAGTTCGTGATGCTGAGTACCCGATTTTACGTCAAGCATCGATCGATACCCCTTGGTATCGATCGATACCCATCGCAGCAGACACGACCCGCGACTTTTTAATGAAGTTTGAAGAATTGCAGAACTTGCCCAGAAGACTTTAATATTTACAAGAAGACCCTAATTCGTGTTTAGACTATTTAATTAGGTTTTACAGTCACTTTGTTGGCTATGCTTTGTTCTATGCTTTGTTCTAGGTTTTTCATTATTCTTGATTCTACTTTGGTTTTTGGAGAGACAACTCTAAACTCCTGGTTTTTATTTATTTCTTTGATGATCTATTCAATCATGTTGTTTTCATTCTCCATGCCTGAGTAGATCCACCTTAGGTTTAGGGTTCTCATAAGGGTTTTTTCTGAATGCTAGGTTGATTAGTTAATTAGGATTCACTATCTGAATTAGTTCTTCGCTTTAGGTTGTGTTCAAAGCTTGTTCTAGGTTAGCTACCTAGAACATAGATCTTAGGATAATTGATTAGGCACGACAGTGCGATTAATTACCTGATAGAACCCTAGGTGAGCAAAATAACTATTCGCAAAGAGATTTGGTTTAGTTGTTTTATGAACAAATCAAACCTGATCTAAAAGCTGATTTAGACTTTAGGAGATGCAAAGAGATTTGGAATTCCTAGGATTTAGATTTAGATAATTCTCGCAACGACAGTTGGTTAATTATACTTTAGTGATTTGAGTTCAAGAACCGTGCTAAATTTGAATCTTGACTAGTTATTTTATCTGCATTCATTGATTTCCTGAGAAATACCCTGAATCTATATTTCTCCCATCGAATTTACAACTCTTTACTGTTTATTGCTTTTACTTTCATCTGAACTGCTTAGCTTAATTCGATACAATAAAATCTATTGTGTGATTTCTCTGAGTCCTTGTGTTCGACCCCTACTTTACTGCAGCAACTGCTTTAGTACTTTTTAGGGTATTAATTTGAGCATTCCAAACTTGGCGCCGTTGTCGGGGACTCAATTTCGCCATTAGATTTTAGCTGTTGAATTTCGACTAAGCTCGTCGGTATCGATCGATACTACCTAGTATCGGTCGATACTCGTCATCTTCCTTTGTTGATATCGATCGACACCACCCAGTATCGATCGATACATAACGTATTTTTTTTGTTACTTACGTGCTTTGCCTAGTGTGTTTCAGGTGTGAATTTGGAACGTGCAAACAGGAAAGCAAAGAAGCCAGCAGAGATGAACAACACGATGATTCTGATTCAGGATGCTGCTGGAACTTTGAGAGACCAAGAGGGTCAGTTATGCAACGAGAGAGGACAACGTCTGGATGGAGAGGGGAACATCATCCCACCTGCTCCTGTTGTCGCTGGAAATATCATTGTCCCTGCAATTGCTGTGAATGCAGGGAATGTTGTGGCTGCTCGCGGTAGAACGATTGGTGAATACAACAGGCCTGATCAGTTCTATGCCAATCGATCAGCGATTCGCCTTCCTGCTTTTCAGAGGGATGACTTTGAGCTGAAACTTGCATACTACACTCTTGTGGGTCAGCATCTTTTTCATGGTTTTCCTCATGAACACCCTATGGATCACATTGAGAGGTTTGAGGACTTGGTCACTAGCATCAAGAGCAATGGAGTGTCCTACGATTACCTCTTCTGCAAGCTCTTCCCATACTCTCTTGGTGGAGATGCAACTTACTGGCCGAAGCAGTGGTCTCCTGGTTCGCTGACTACATGGGATGAGATGAAGAATGCGTTCCTGAACAACTTCTACGATGATGCGAGATCCGAGGATCTCAGGAACAAGATTTCTCAGTTTTCTCAAGGACTGGCTGAGGCACTCAAGGCTGCTTGGATTCGTTTCAAGTCATATCAGAGAGATTGTCCGCACCATGGTTTCACTCAGGTTCAGCTGCTGGGAACTTTCTACAGAGGAATCGATTGGAGGTATCAGATGGCTCTAGATGCTGCGAGCAATGGAAATTTCTACACGAGATATCCTGACGATGCCTATGTGCTTATTGAGAACTTGGTTTCTAGCAATAGTACCAAGAATGCAGACATGGAGCGCAAGAAGCAAGTTGGTAACTTGGATTGCAGTCAGATTGCTGAGGTGAATGCTAAGTTAGATTTGTTGATCGACAAGCAGCAGAAGGCTGTTCGTCTTGCTAAAAAAGATGGAGTGGAATTTGTTAACCACATTGATGGAGATGGATTTCAAGATCAAAGGTATCAATGCCTACCCACACCACCCAGACCTTATGAGAGTAAGATGGAATCCATGCTTGAACAACTTCTTCAGGGACAGCAGAAGATGACACTAAACCTCAATGGGAAGATGGACGTTATCTACACCGATCTGAATGGGAAAATGGAGTCTCTCAGTATTCATCAAAAGATGCTGGAAACTCAAATAACAGAAAATTTCGTGTTGACAGAAAATCTCCGTGTATCGATCGATACTAGCCAGTATCGATCGATACCAGTCCAGGCATCTGCACGAAAGTACCCAAAATCCCGTGTGTCGATCGATACCCCTCCAGTAGCGATCGATGCTGAGACG
This sequence comes from Eutrema japonicum, assembly GCA_030161315.1. Lineage (NCBI taxonomy): Eukaryota > Viridiplantae > Streptophyta > Magnoliopsida > Brassicales > Brassicaceae > Eutrema > Eutrema japonicum. The sequence goes on along the minus strand of BSQW01000013.1, from coordinate 33,219,625 downwards.
GAGATCGAGAAGGAGCCCGAAATTGTCACGGAGAGGGTGTACAAACCCAAATGGGAGGATGCCAGACGCAAATCTATGCTGAATAAGCCTGTTGTGGAGCTGCTTTTTGTTGATGATATATCGGACGATGAGACTTCGTACACCACTCCAGCATCGACCGATACCCCTTGGTATCGATCGACACCCGTCTAAGAATCTGTCAAGGACGTCTCGAAAGAGCAAGCATCGATCGACACCCTCTCTGTATTGATCGATACTCACCCATATACTGCAAAGGAACTGCGTATGAGTGTTGACAGACTTCGCAAGCCCAAGAAGCTGAATCCTATTCCCCAACACCTCCGAGCCCCCATCACTCCAAAGCAGCTGTGTGGCTTTGAGAAGATGGTACGAAGAATACCCCACTCGTCCACTTTTGAAGAAGCTCTAGAGGGCTGGCCTCTGCTAAGTCACTTCAAAGATTGCAGAGAAACCCTGGAAGAGATCGAAGTACTCTTCATCAAGGCAAGAAGCAAGTCACTACCGCTGAGGCAATTGACCAAGAGGGAAGACCCATACATATTCTCTGTTCCGTGCTCCATATCTGGAATTGTATTCAAAGAGTCTCTCGTTGACTCAGGAGCTATCGTCAATGTCGTGTCAAAGGCAATTACAGAGAGATTGGGAGTTGATATTCGACCGCCCATGTCATCTATCACATTCGCGAATTGTTCCACCTCACTTCCATATGGTGTAATCCCTGATTTGCTGGCTAAAGTAGGAGACTGTATGGTTCCTGCTGATTTTCATGTTGTGGAGATGAGTGCACAATCTCGTACGCAGTTGATTCTTGGAAGACCGTTCATGGCTATGGTTGGTGCCATTATGGACACACCCAGCAAGCAAATCTCGTTCTCATACATTGACAAGGAGGTGTACTACAAAGCTATCCCTAGAGGAACTCCCACACGTGTCTCTTGCATCGATGTTGTTACAGATGAGACGTTGGTAGTTGATCTTTTGGAAGAACCTCCTGACGAACCAACTATCACAGACGTTCTAGATAGTGTTTCTATCATCACCAAGAAAGGCGTCAAAACATCTAACGGAAAGAAGAAGGTGAAGAGGAAAGGAGTGAAGGATGCTACTTCTATAACTTTAATCCCTCAGAAGTGTGTTGGGGATTCGATAGAATACAAGGTAAAGTGCAAAGGTGCCTCGAAACCATTCTCTAAAGCTATAGTTCTTCTTACTTCGGAGCTGAAAGAGAAAGGAAGGGAATTTGTGGAGGGCATGATGAGCAGAACTCTGAAGCTGGCGATGTCAAATTGTGGAGCTTGTTTTGGAGTCAGCTCTCAAGTTTCTCCTGACTGATCGTCCGCACAGTCAAGCTCGTGACTTAAAACAAGCGCTTGGTGGGAGGCAACCCACTGGTAAGTCTGTTTTTGAGTCTTTTTATTTTTAATTTTCAGTTTTGGTGTCTGTGTCAGGATAAACAAGAAGCAAAAACTCGGAATCGCCTGAGTGTTGATCAATACCCTTGAGTATCGGTCGATACCCTACGTGAATGAAAGGATATGTATCGGTTTAAGCTTGGTATCGTTCGATACCAAGCAGTGTGCCGATCGATACTCAATGTTCCAGCACGGTAACTTCTTGTTTCTCTTCGTTTTATTTTGTTCTTTTATTTTCTTTTACCTAATCTAGGCTATATAACACTGGGGACAGTGTTGTTTAAGTTTGGGGGAGGTAGTCGCTGACTTTGTTTTTATTTTTCTTAGAGTCAGTCCGTTTTTGAGTCATTAGTTGTTTTATTGAGTCAAAACTTTGTCTGAGACTATGATCTTTTTCTTTAATCTTTTGATCTGACCTTGCTTCTAAGTGACCATTGTTACAGAATCAGTTCTAGATCGACTAATGAAAAATCCAAAGGCTGACCGGTTAACCAGAAGACACTCATGTTTCCAACAAAGTTCCTTAAAGCCTGAGCCAAATTTTTGCACTTCATCGATGTGGTTAGTATCCATAGAGCTTGATTCCTCATTCGTATCTGACAAAGGAACCCACATGTTTAAAATAATGGTATTTCTCTCCCTGTTACAAGTTAATTAATAAATAAGTCACTACAAGAAAACATGTTTTTTACTACTGCAAAAACAGTCGGAAATCAGTAGCAAAACACCATGTTACGACTGATTTCTGCAGTAGGTAAAGGTCTCGTCGTTAAAAAAATCAGTAGCAAAATTGCTACTGATTTACGATTGATATTAGGCGGTCACTATTCAGTCGCTAATCAGTAGCAAAATTTTACGACTGATTAGTGACTGAATAGTGACTGAATTTTGCTACTACAGCCGTAGTCGGTAATCAGTCGTAAAATTTAGCTACTGAATTGCGACTGATTACCTACTACTTTAGCTACTGATTTGCTACTGGTTTGTGATTTTTTTAACAACTGATTTGCTACTGGTTTGTGATTTTTTTACAACTGATTTTAGCTATTCAGTAGCAAAATATAGCTACTGATTAGCGACCGATATATTGTTTAAATTAAAAAAAAAATCAATTTATTAATATAAATGTAGACTAATTACATATAAAACATTCAAGTTTACAAAAGTAAAGTAAAACAAATGAAGAACAGAAATCCATACACCAAATTTGGGTTTGAAATTACATATAAATGTAGACTAATTACACCAAACAAATGAAGCTGTACCATCGCGAAGCTCAAGCCACCGCACCACGTGGTCGTCACTCTATCGCCGGAAGTTCTTACAAAAAAAAGTAGATTGAGCATTAATTACACTATCTTCCCAAGAATCAAATAATAGCTCTCAGTTCTTACAAAAAAAGCATTGAGTACTGAATGAAAACACATTCATAGAAAATCAAATTGAAGGAAAGGAAGAACTCAGCTAAAATTACTAATAAGTCAGTAAACAATCAATAATAGAGAGGTAAAAGAAGAAGCTAAAAGCTAAGAAAGAGCAAGCAATAGCATGAGACTTGTACACATATGCCACCAACACAATCACACCTTTCCGAGAAAGATTCATTCTTTGTTTAATGAGGATATATGTCCAGAATTAATTACCAAACGTAATCACATTCCCAAAACTAGGTTATCTTGTACTTGGATGATCCATCTACTTCAATAGTCACTGAAAAGGGCATTTGGTTGGTAATCGAATAAATACTTACAAGTTTAATAGCCACTTCTTCACTTGTCTGGATATTGGTACCTAAAAAATGCATATATTTAGTAACCACAAACGAGAGTTGAATTCGAGAAGAAGAAGAAGAAGAAAAAACAATACCAAGATAGATCTCTCCAAATGATATCACCTTAATCCTTGTCGAACACTGCATCTATGAATATATCCTGAGGATTTTCTTCAAGACATCTGAAAACATATAAGCGAAATAAATGCATGACTAAACTTTGGAGCCATCAAGCATTCAAGAAAATTGATGTAACGCAAATGTATGATTTCAATGAGAGAAAAAAATGAAGGAATTGAAGCAGATTTCACTTAGAAAATAAGAAACTCAAACATGATTGTACTTTTACCTCTTCTTATGTGGCTGTTCTATCTTCTTCTCCTCTTCATCTTTTACTTCCCGACGCCCATCTCCTAAACCACAGAATTTAATAACATTACTTTTAAAACAATAAGCTCCCATCGCCATCAGATACAAAAGTATAATCTCCTAAACCCGTAAAACTGTTGCAAACACCATTTATTCTCCACTACCATCTTTCAAGCATGGTAACCCAAAGATAAACACTACAAATACAAGTAAGGAGCATAACAATACCTACAAAAAAAATTTACTCTTTGCGAATTTGCGTTTGATAAAGGGCTTCTGCTTCCTGTTTCGCTTCTCAGCAGACTGGAGATTCTTCTTAGAAAATTTCCTAGCTTTCTTCTCAACCTTACCCATTTGACAGCTCCGGTACTAAGGTTCTGCAGATGGTTTCTAGGGTCAACAACGATTCAATAACCAAGTCGATAAATTCGGATTCCCAATCTAAGACTTTGAAAAATTGTATCCCAATTAATCTAGATAAAGTTTCTAAGACACGTGCTTTACGATAGAAACGGAAAAAATAAACAATATCTTTGCTCAATTTCCTCCGAAGACAAGCTACTATGAAAGTCGACAGAAACCTCGGACAAGGAATAGAAGAAACCTTACCGTTTAGAGCTCTCGCCGCCGCCCTCCAGCACTTCGGAGCACCGTCACGCCGCTGCGCCGAAAGATCCCGCCACCGCACCGCACGCCGCAGATACATGCTGCTTCGCTACTCCCGGAGACGACGCGAAACAGAGCTCCGATGAACCCTACGGCCAAAACGCCGACCTCAGCCGAAGCCAAAACGCCGACACATATTGCTCAACCTAAAATTAGATCTTGTCCGTTGATAGGGCGAAGACGCGAGACTGGGAAGAGATTTGATCGGGAGATAGATGCTCCGCCGTCAAAGTGAAGAGAAGTAGCCGGCGGGGAAGCGATCGAGGACTGACTGTAGAAGAAGACATTCAAAGAATCAAAGCCTTGAATGGAGATGAAGGAAGAGGAGAAGAAGGGGACAAGAGGCGGGAAAAAAAACAAATTAGATCTCGTCCGTTGGATTTATTATATCAATGGTAGATGATAAATCAAAGTGCAATCCTTGTCTCAATGGATTATCCAATGAGAAAGAAGCTTTCATTATATTGTCATTTGGTTAGATTTATGCTTAAAAATAATTATAAGTACATAGTTTAGGATTGGTTTTATGTAAAGTATATATGTTAATGGTGTAAAATATTGGTTTTATGTATATATATAATGATTATATTTTGATTTTATGGTTTATGATTTAACTTCTATGATTAAAAGTTTAAATTTTTAAGGTTCAGAGTTTATGATTTAGGGTTTGGAGTATAGGTTTAAAGTTTAGGGTATGGGGTTTGGGGTTTAGGTTTAAGAGTTAAGGTTTGAAAAAGATTTATAAAACTTGAATTTTTTTTAAGTGTTGGATCTTAGTTTTGAGGTATATTTTAGTAATTTATTATAAGTTTAAATTTTAGGGTATGGGTTTGGGGTTTAGGTTTAAGAGTTAAGGTTTGAAAAAGATTTATAAAACTTGACTTTTTGTAAGTGTTGGATCATAGTTTTGGGGTATATTATAGTAATTTATTATAAGTTTAGGGTATGGGATTTGGGGTTTAGGTTTGCAAAATATTTATAAAACTTTACCTTTTTTTATAAGTGTTGGATCTTAGGTTAAGAATTAAGGTTTGAAAAAGATTTATAAAACTTGATTTTTTTTTAAGTGTTGGATCTTAGTTTATGATTTAGGGTTTGGAGTTTAGGTTTAAAGTTTATGGTATGGGTTTTGAGGTTTAGGTTTAAGAATTAAGAATTAAGGTTTGAAAAAGATTTATAAAACTTGACTTCTTATAATTGTTGGATCTTATTTTTATTTTATTTTTAACATGGGATGATCCCATGCCTATGGAAGAGCATAGACTAATCCCCATGGAGAGTGATACCGCTGAGTAGCCCACTCCAGGGTTTTTTTAATGGGCTTAACATGGCACCATTTCGGCTGCCCAAATGGAATGATGTGATAATTTCGCGCTTGGGGAGAGTTTTGGGGTATAATATAGTAATTAATTATAAGTTTAAAGTTTAGGATATGGGGTTTGGGGTTTAGGCTTAAGAATTAAGGTTTGAAAATATTTATAAAACTTGACTTGTGTTTGGGGTTTAGAATTTATGATTTATAAGATGATTATATTTAAAAAATTGCAAGTGTTGAATTTTTTGTATATTATTTGATATGAATGTGTAAGATCTAGTTTACAATTTAAGATTTATAGTTTATGATTAAGGTTTAGGGTTTAGGGTATGTGTTTGGGTTTTAGAATTAAATATTTATAAAGTGATTATATTAAAAAAATTGTATGTGTTAATTTTTTTGTATATTATTTGATATTTATGTGTAAGATCTAGTTTACAATTTAAGATTTAGAGGTTATGATTAAGGGTTAGAGGTTTAGGGTTAAGGGTATATAAACTGTTGTTGTTATTCATTAACGAATATCCCACTTGGCTCAGATGGTAAACTCCCTTGTTTCTACTTCGAGTGTGAGGGTTCGAAACCCAGAATGGGTTTCTTTCAAAAAAACACATTATATCAAAACAGCTACGTTCTGGTTTCATTTCGATAAACTATGTGATTTCGGGATATAAACTGTTGTTGTTATTCATTAACATATATCACACTTGTCTCAGATGGTTAACTCTTGTTACTACTTCGAGTGTGAGGGTTCGAAACCCAGAATGGTTTTTTTTCAAAAAAACACATTATATCAAAACGGCGTCGTTCTTGTTTCATTTCGATAAACTGTGTAATTTCGGGATATAAACTGTTGTTGTTAAACAATAACGTATATCCCATTTGGCTCAGATGGTTAAACACTTTAGTCTTGCTTTGAGTATGCGAGTTCGAATCCCAGAGAGGGTTTTTTATTAAAAAAAAAACCAATCAATTAAAACGACGTCGTTTTGTTTTTAAAAAAAAATCAGTAGCAAATTAGTCGCTAAAATTACTACTACTTAGCTACTGCATGTTTCCGACTACAATTCAGTCACTAATCCGTCGTAAAATGCTACTAATTAACGACTAAAATTTTTAGTCACTAAATACCTACTAATTTGTGATTGTTTTAAAATAGTCGAACATCAGTCGGAAATCAGTAGCGAAACAGTCGGTAAATTTACCGACTGCCTAATCAGTAGCAACAATCAGTAGCAAAAACCCTGTTTTGGTGTAGTGAGTGCATTAAAAGATGAAATGATTTTCTTCTGAGTAGAGGGTTAGGAAAATTTCCAGCGATCCCATTATTCTACTTCAGAGGAAATGATCACACAAAGGATTGGAAGCGAGGCTAGGATTTTCCTATGATGCCATTATTCGCCTACATCCTTTGATACGTTGAGAGGGAAGAACCGGGGATTCGGTGGCAAACACCATCAATACTCGCGTCTCATACCTTGATATGTATATGCAGATCTAAAAAAAAAAATAACATAATAAGAAATAAGTCTGGGGGAGAGAAATAATACCAAAAAGTGTGAAAAAGGGTGGTTCCTTGTCATGATATTGTATGGAAAATAATCTAGAAGGTTCTTGGTATTGATCACAGCGATGAAACTAGCGAGGATGGCTTGATTGAACAATGCTGTGAGATAATGTGTGTAGTCTGGGAAGCTGCGAATGTCTAAGGAGAAGTACATGGTGGTTAGATCAAAAAGCTGGTTAGGTAATATGTGGAGCACTAAGGAAATTGGTCATTGCGATGTTTCATGAACAGGTGAGTCTCTACATTTTCAAACCTCTTTCTCTGGTTTAGTCTTCTATTTGCTTGAGGGCAAGCAAAGGCTAAGTCTGGGGGAGTTGATATATCATGGTTTTTACCCCTTTTAGACCATGATATAAGTCCGTTTTATAGAGTCTTTCTATTATTTCGTAGTGTTTTAGAGTCCTTTACAGGTTGTAGCACGTTTGGAGCATAATTGGAGATATTGGAGCTTTCTGGAGCATTCTGGAGCGAAGCTGAAGTTTGTGATGCTGAGTACCCGATTTTACGTCAAGCATCGATCGATACCCCTTGGTATCGATCGATCCCCATCGCAGCAGACACGACCCGCGACTTTTTAATGAAGTTTGAAGAATTGCAGAATTTGCCCAGAAGACTTTAATATTTACAAGAAGACCCCAATTCGTGTTTAGACTATTTAATTATGTTTTACAGCCACTTTGTTGGCTAGGCTTTGTTCTATGCTTTGTTCTAGGTTTTTCATTATTCTTGATTCTACTTTGGTTTTTGGAGAGACAACTCTGAACTCCTGGTTTTTATTGATTTCTTTGATGATTTATTCAATCATGTTGTTTTCATTCTCCATGTCTGAGTAGATCCACTTTAGGTTCAGGGTTCTCATAAGGATTTTCTCTGAATGCTAGGTTGATTAGTTAATTAGGATTCACTATCTGAATTAGTTCTTTGCTTTAGGTTGTGTTCAAAGCTTGTTCTAGGTTAGCTACCTAGAACATGGATCTTAGGATAATTGATTAGGCATGACAGTGCGATTAATTACCTGATAGAACACTAGGTGAGCAAAATAACTATTCGCAAAGAGATTTGGTTTAGTTGTTTTGTGAACAAATCAAACATGATCTAAAAGCTGTTTTAGACTTTAGGATTTGCAAAGAGATTTGGAATTCCTAGGATTTAGATTTAGATAATTCTCGCAACGACAGTTGGTTAATTATACTTTAGTGATTTGAGTTCAAGAACCGTGCTAAATCTGAATCATGACTAGTTAGTTTATCTGCATTCATTGATTTCCTGAGAAATACCCTGAATCTATATTTCTCCCATCGAATTTACAACTCTTTACTGTTTATTGCTTTTACTTTCATCTGGACTGCTTAGTTTGATTCGTTACTATACAATATATTGTGTGATTTCTCTGAGTCCTTGTGTTCGACCCCTACTTTACTGAAGCAACTGCTTTAGTACTTTTTAGAGTATTAATTTGAGCATATCACGGAGCACAAGGATCATATGTCGGTGTGATCTGCACTTGGGTTGAACTCTTTCGCTCCTTCTTATCCTGCTCTTTCTGTTTGAGTTCTTGAGCCTTCGCCTTTACGTAAGCTCCAGCAGCTGCCTGCTTAGTGTCTTGTTTCGACATATATGCAGCATCAAAGTTTACGCCCGTGGCCGCCTTATCGACGATAAGAACACTATGTTCGCTGCCCACGACACTACTCTGCATTTACAAAATAAAAAAAACCTCCTCCGTCAGACTGGAATAAAAGTCTAAGACAAATAATCTAACACTATCCACGCCACCTACAGACTGCAACATAAATCCAAAACACAACAAAGAAGTCCGACAGATATTAAAATAACACCAAAATCAGACCTAAATCTGAGTCTAATACCAGATAACCAGTTCATATCAATTACAACAACAAAGCGAAATAACTAGTTTTTAGTTGCACATAGGTTCAGGTTCTTACAAACAACTATCACACTTATACTGCATATTAAGCAACGGCTTTGTCCTTAAGTCTTCGACTACTTCTCCTTTCTTGAACATTTTTTGGTAGAGGGTTTGGGACACTAACCCCAACATCCACCACAATCTGAATCTTGGCCTCAGACGGTTGGGCAGGGTTGTCTTCAGCCAACGTTTCCTTTGCATCCTCTACCGCTGAAGCTTCTTTTTCAGGTCATTTTTGGTCTGCAGCTTCAACAACCGCGGCATGCTTAGGAGGCTTCACAACAATTGTTTTGGGTGTAATATTCTTCCGCGGACCCTTTTTGCGTTTCCCCTCCCCAGCCTCACCACCATCATCATCCTTACCACCATCATCGGACTTCTTCTCAACACCACTATCAGACTTCTTCTCAACACCACCATCAGACTTCTCAACACCAGATTTCCTCCTCTTTTCTCCCCTTAACAACCTAACTTCCTTCTCAAGTTCAATCATCTTCTCATTCACCTGCTCAAAACCTTCTTTAACAAGACTAAAAAGTTCATTCATCTTCTCACCCACCGACTTGATCAAGTAAACAACCTCACCACCATCATCACCGCATGATTTTACTCGCTTCTTATCATCATCAACATCCTCACCATCATCATCAACAACCTTCCTCTTAACACCCTTTCCCTTGGCCTTCTTCAAACAACCCTCAGACTTAACCACCGCGGACTTAATAAGGGGCACCCCTTTCTTGATAATGGCCAACACACCTTCAGACTTCCAGTGTTTAAAACTCCACCTCCAAGGGCGCTCAAACTCACCAAACATTGCTTTCACAATGTTCACAACTTTCTCATCATCCTCACCATCGTCCCACCGGGGGAACATGACCTCAAACTCCTTGATGACGAAGTTGTCGACGTAGGTCTGCAAGTACAAGTCAACGAGCAAAATGTATATTAGTATGTAAAAAATAAATAAAATCTACCAGACTGCATATCTCGTATGGTACAAAGTTTCAGACTTCAAAAAAGGTCTGACTTCAATATTTCATACTGCAAACTCAGTCTGGCAACAACTTTCAGACTGTAAATTAAGACTTCAAAATTAGTCTGATAACTTATCAGACTGAATTTGCAGTCTGACATAGAGCAATCAAAGGTGCATTTTAAGGAAAAAAAGTTAGTAAAATACCTGCTTGCGCAACTTTAAATCGACTTTCTTCCGATTCCTTGATCCTTTGTAAGCCAAGAGCGGTGGGGATGGGTTATCTTGCAAGTGCATTCCATAAAGCGTAGCAATCCCGGGACAGGCCCAATATACCCAGACATTCAAGACCTCAGCGAAGCCCTCAACCTGATAGTTTTTGTCATCTTGGAGTTTTTTGTTTGCCTCTGTTTTGACAGAGTCTACCAAGATTTTGAAGGCCAGTCTTCCCCATGGGTATACTTCTAAAGCCCCTGGAGACAGCAGTAGCTTAGTCATGTCAGCCCTTGCGGAAACTGACCAGTGTTGAGCCTCAATGAAGCTCATGTAGATGGCTAGGTAGCCCAACCAAATCCTATCTTGCCGTTCCCAGCCTCGACATCTATTGCAAGCGTCCAGTAACTGAAAATAACTTGGCCCTACCTCGAAATCCAGCCCAAGAAGCTCCCACGTTGCTATCATATCGGCTGTATACTCAACCTCCGGGTACTCCAGATTCTCAACATAGTCGCAATTGAGTCCGGTTATATGTTGAAACTCATGGAGGGAAAACCTCACCGGTTGAAGGCCAAGAAGACACCAAAGCTCATGCTTCTGATCTACCTCTAGTTGCATAGTAAGCATGTAGTGCACCATCCTTGAACACCATACGAAGTTCAGCTCATGCCACTTCACAAAAAACCCCATAGGCTGAGTTGTGAATCTCTTCCCACTCATCATCATCCAGTGCTTCTTTGAGAGCGTCCATGAGATCTCTCTTACCGCTGAAGTAGTGTATGCTTTTGTGTGGTTGAGGCTCATACCCGGTTGTGAACATCCTTGGAGGGAATTCACGTTCTGCCATTATGTCTAAAACCTGCATCAACCACAACCAGACTCCATTAGCAGTCTGAAAACTTAAAGTCAGACGTCATATGCAGTCTGACTACTTAAATTCAGACTCTATTTGCAGTCTAACGCAATCGGATGAATCCCAAAAATCCACAGAACACAATACAACTCAAACCCAAAGATCTAAACATTATTGCTCAATTTGAATCTTTTACCCTCTATGGAAGACTTAAAGGAGGGGTGACAACGGCGAAGAGAGAGAAACCAGATATGGAAATCAAAAAAGACAAGAGTTCAGCGATGAGTTCTAGAAATCAGTATCGAGAAGGTGACGGTTTGCGGTGAAGAGAGGAGAAGAAGAATCTTACCGTCGAAGGCGACGAATTCCGGCAGCGAAAACGAAGATTTCGGTTCAGTTTCTCCGAGAGAGAATCAGTGTTTTGTTTTTGTTTTTTTCTTCGGTAACTGTAAAAATGAGAGGGATAAAAAACGCTTTTATATGTGTCCTAAGAGGCGGTTAAAAAAAACGGGTTTACCACATAAAAATACCACTTTCGCAATCTGATGTCAGACTTCTTAACGCAGTCTGATATCATACTCTTTTAGCAGTCTGATAGTGATGAGATAATTGAGCGAGAAGTCTGGAAATTTTGGGCGGCAAAATTCCTGCCTTTTTCTGCGGTTTTTTCTAATATTTTTAATTGTCGCTTAAAAGTACTTTTCAAATACTTCTACTGCCAGACTCGTTTCGCAGTCTAAAATGGTGATATTTTCAGGACCAGACTTGTGAAAGTTTTCAAAAGTTTAAGTTTTTCAGACTTTGAAAGAAGTCTAATAAATTCAGACTTCATAAACAGTCTGACATAGTAAAGAAGGACACAGATAAATTAAACCGACTTCATAATCAAATATCTCGTTCCATGGAAAAAAATACAAATTTTGGTTACAAATTGTCACATATTACAAGAAACCAAAACAGATAAACATGATCAGGACGATAATAATAGCACCAGCGAACGTCAGACTCTTCAACTCGACGCCACACATTATCTGGCCACATGGCTTCTCCGTCAACCGCTCCTTCAATTGAGCTATCTCTGCCTTCGTTACCTTGACGTCATCGAGCAACGTGGACAAATACTTGTCGCTTTGAGCATTAGAAACGAAGATGCCATCAATTAGTTGACCATGTTGGTCAACATACAGCTTTACATCGTTAAACTCCTCAGTCATAGCCTCATCCCACCACTTCATTATATGGTAACCACCATCCTACACATCCACATTTATACAATCATATTAAGATCCCAAATTATAATAAGCAAGAAAAAAAACAAACAAACCACATGACATATAGAGGCCATTACATCATAGTTATGACATCCGAAGAATCTTCTTACCGGATTATCGGCAGTAGTGGATGTTCGCATGACGGGCTCCAGACCGCAGAAGGATTTCTTGGGGAATCCGTAGGATGATCCGGATCGACGTCGACCTGTTGAACATGAACTACTCGACGTTGGAAGGTGACTGAATCGCCCCATCCTGTGTACCAGAAAACAGTCGCAAAAATTAAAACAAGTCTAAATCCAAACTTCTAATAAAGTCTAATTTAAAATCAAGTCAAATTTCAGACTTCTAAAAGAGTCTAATTCGGAAAAGTCTAATTTCAGACTTCTTCTCAAGTCTAATTCGTACAAATTCAAATTTCAGACTTCTAACAGAGTCTAATTAAATGAAAATATAATTTTAGACTTCTAATCGAGTCTAATTCAGATCAGTTCAAGTATCAGACCTCGTATCGAGTCTAATTCACTTTCAAACTTCTAATATAGTAATTTTCAAGTAGATCTAAAATGGAATTAATTAGATCTAGGCAAAGAACCCATCTGTTTGTTTAGATCTAGGCAAAGAACATGGAAAAATGGTCTTATTTCGTATAAATCTAAAAAATTTGCAGAAAAAAGTAGAGTAGAAGGCAAAAAAGGAGAGGTAATTACCAGACCGAAGAAGCTGACGACGGCGGTGGCAGTGGCGGTGGCAGTGGCGGTGGCGACGAGAGTTTCCGGAGAGATGTTTGAGAGAGTTTAGAGAGAGAGATTCTTCCTGTTTTAGAGAGAGAGAGAGTCGATAATGACTTTTACAGATTACGGTTGGTAACTTTAGTTTATATATGGGGTAAAATCACAAGTAGGGTAACTTATTTCAGGTTAATTCATAGGTTTCCATCAAGAAGTCTGATAAACCATGGACATGATCAGACTGAAATGGCAGTCTGATAAACCCTAAATTTGATAATTACTACTTAAATACCATCATATTATATAGAAAACTCGTTTAACTTAGTCACAAACTAACCAGTATATGTAAACAAAACATTATGAATTAAAAATTTAGAAACTCTCAATCTAACCCTACAGATAAGAACATGATATCCAACTTCATATGTCGAACATAGACAAAACTCTTGTTTTCTTTGTTATTTGCACAATGCAATATATAACTCGATATTCACACTCTTTTATAGCTAATTACACTCCAAGTGCAAACTTTGAACCCTAATCCAACAAATATTGAGCCCGTAAACCGTAAACTCTTACCTACATGGTGTTTAGATCCAAATTTATCTCATACTCACTCATTTTGACTAACTTTTATGTAATTTAAATTTATATACATCTACAATGATTATGTTTAATTTATGTATCAAAAATTTGTATGAAATTTTATTTAATTATTTTTTTAATTTAAATTTTCATATTAATTACAATTCAGACTTCTCAGAAGTCTGAGAAACCGCAAACTTGTGTTTAGATCCAATTTCATCTCCAATGATTCAATTTGATTAAATTTTATGTACTTTTAATTTATATAAAGCAACAATGAGTGTGTATAATTTATGTAGTAAAAATTTCTAAAAATTAAATTTTTAATATTTTTTAAATTTAAATTTTCAAATTAAATACGTTTCAGACTTCTCTGAGAAGTCTGAGAAACCCCGATTCTCTGAGAAGTCTGAGAACCCACGACAACCACCATCGTCGACGAGTTAATGCAGTAACTAACCCGTTTTTCCGCCATTAAAGCTCGAGAATAGAGCTCGTAAACACTTTTCGCGACTTCTCTCTCCGATTTCTCCCATTTTCCCACTGATTTTCCGATTCAAACGTACTGAAATCAGAAATTATGGCATAAAAACGGCAAAACACGACTGTGCTTGCGGGATTTCGGTGATATTAGATGTTCTGGGCGCTCGACGAGGGTGAAAACAAACTCTAAACGGATATAGGTACGAATTTTTGCATATCGTCGATTTTCAGATCTAAGTTGTATACTCATACTGCATTAGAAGTCTGATGAAACCCATATGGTCAACAAGAGTGTAGTTTTGCAATTGACTTTTTAAAAATCAGATTAAAATTGAAGTCTGGTAATCTCTAAGAAGTCTGAGAAATCCCGATTCTCTCAGACTTCTCCGATAAGTCCGAGTAACCCTAAATCTAATATTTAGCACTTATGAGTGACAATATTAAAACATAACTTCTAGGAAGCATCAAATTCGTGAAATATATGCACATTACAACACATATGTGCAAATTTCAAATTAAAAATGTAAATTTGGTAAACCATGAATCTAACCCTAAAGTTATATGTAAATGTTTCCATTACAAAGCATGTTTTGAGGTTTACAACCTACTTTGCCTTACATGTTTTTAATTTGATTCAATTTTACGAAAATTAATTTTAATACTTCGAAATCGTCTATATTTAATTTATTTATAAGAAATTTTTAACAAAATAATTTTTTACAATTTTTAAATTTAAATTTACTAATTAAATCTGTATCAGACTTCTTCAAGATGTCTGATATTTATTGAGGTATAGGCATAATGAACTAAACTTGTTTAATTTGATTCAATTTTATGAAATATTAATTTCTATACATCAAAATTGTCTATATTTAATTATTGTAGAAAAAAGTTTTAACAAATTTGTTTTTTTAAAAAAATTTAAATTTAAATTTACTATTTTAATCTGTATCAGACTTCTCGAATACGTCTGAGAGAAGTCTGGTAAGAGAAATCAATCAGACTTCTATTAGAGTCTAAATGTCAGACCTCTATATAAGTCTGACATGTCGCGAAGGTTAAAATGGTAATAGCGGTTTCGCGTTTTTTGTTTGGTCATAAGGGGGTAACTGTAATTTTCCACCCCCGAAAGTGTAGTGCAGCATTTGATTAAAAGGACGGTGTATTTTTGTCATAAAAACGAAATTTTGGGGTAAAAACAGCAATTTGCCCTATAAAGAATTTTCAAAAATGTTGCAACGTGTTTATGACGATTCATCGTAATGTCGTTGTGAACCTTTTTTACTATTTTTGTTTCTCAGCTGCCAATTGATTTGATTACATACCGAGGAATATAACATGATTCATCGTAATATCGATGTTATTTAGCATCGGAGGTATGACGATTCATCGTAAATTGGTCGTAATCTAAATTTTCAATTTTGTTGCGTGCGAGAAAAATCCGATTGGTTTAATTTTTGGTTCATGTTTTCCGACGGCGTTACATCGAAATCATCGTATTTTCGTTGGGACATTACATCGAAATTATACGACGATCTCTAAACACATATATATACGCGCTCAAATCCCTCATCCGTTGCCGCTCATTCCACACTTTCTCATACTCTTTCTAAAATCCCTCTCCCTCCCTCTCTCTCTCTCTATCTATCTCTCTCTCTCTCTCTCTCTCTCTCTCTCTCTCTCTCTCTCTCTCTCTCTCTCTCTCTCTCTCTCTCTCTCTCTCTCTCTCTGAGCAGATCACGCTAAAAGGTTTAAAAAATAGATAATAATTGTAACTAGATAGGACTAGAAATTAGTTAGGATTGGAATTTATAAATTAGGATGATTGGAATTAGATGTATGTGTGTAGGATTGGAATGATAATTTTAAGAGTCATACAATTGGATTGAAAATAGGATTAGATTTTTTAGATCATAAAATATCGTTATTAATTTGTTTTTGTATATATGGCGCCACGTATATCACATTATATATATCAACTTCTTGAGCGAGCGAGATGAGTCGGGACCGAGTGATGCGGCTAGTGGGGCCCGGTCATCTTCTGCTACATAGACCGTGGTTTCGGAGACTACGTGTCTTCCTCAAATGACTAGAGTTTATGAAGAACCCCACAAAAAGAAAAATGACGCTTTTGTGGATGCTCGGGTGGACAAGGTGTACAATGACGCAATGGCAAAGATCGTCGAGCGTCAAACTCAGCTCTCTCAGCAGTTATCACCTAACGGTAGCTCGGTCCAATCCACACCGGCTTTGACCACAGCCGAGATGGACGAGATCTTTGAAGAGGTAATAAATAAATTATATTTTTACGGAATTAATTTGTATTTTATTAATTATTTAATTATTAAATTTAATGTTTATTTTTCTTTAGGTTACCCCAAAGAAAAATGGCAGAACTTTAGGGATGGGATATATCGATCCGAGATAGTTATGTCGCCTCGTCTTCCTCTCGCCATACTTTCGAGGATCTGATTGTGTTACATAACGATTTAAATGTCGCCCACTCCGAGATCAACACTTTGCGGGCGAATCAAGAGGTTTACGATGCGAAGATCCAAAAGGATATGATGCACTTTTCGACAATCTTGCCGCGAGTAACCCCATGTTGTCGAGCGAAATGAGGAAGCGTTTGACGGATCAAGCATCGGCATCGGGCCCAAGGGATGAGCAGCTGGATGCGGACGGAAATGGAGCAGAGAACCGCGGCAGCTACGGACGCGGAGCTTTTTGGGAACTTCGATATTAACATTGTGGATTAGATATTTAATTTCTAGATTTTTTTTGTATTTCGAATTAAAATTAATAAATTTGATATTTTTATTTTAAATTTTAATTATAATTTTATTAATTATATTATTATAAAATAAATTCAAAAATAAAAATATTTATAAATAATTTTAAAATCAATAATAATGATCGATGGGAAATCGTTGTAAAATAACATTGTATCTACAACGATCATGTTTACGATGGATTTCCATCGAAACAAGTGTTACGGCAATTTCACATCGATTCTAATTTCCAATGATTTACCATTGAAATCATTACGACGAATTACCAACGATTTGCACGATGCAATAAAATCAAAATTTTGTTGTTAGTCCGATGTAATTTTACCACCACTTACCAACGCGTTACCAACGACATGACTTTCGTAGTAATGTCGATGCTAATTTGTCATCGACATTACAATGAACTGTATACGACTATTTAACGACGATTGTGAATCGTTCTAGTTTTCTGATGATATTACGACGATTGTTGAACAACGACGATCTCATTACGACGATTTATTATTCGTTGGTAATTCGTCTCAAACGCTATTTTACAACAATTTTACAACAAATGTGTTTGTTGTAAAAGACATGTTTTCTTGTAGACAATAGATAATGCTGCCATGTCTCTATAGCTCGGACAAGCGGATACAACTTTTTGTCATAAGTTGGGTAGTTGAGTGAAGTTCCTCTTAGCTTCTCACTGAAATAAGCAAATGGTCTTCCTTCTTGTGTCATCATAGCTCATATACCAGTTCCAGACGCATCACACTCCACTTCAAAAGTTTTGTTGAAATCCGACAAGAGTAGAACCGCTGCATTGGTGAGGCTGTCCTTTAGGGTTTGAAATACGTTCTGTTGTGCTTCTCCCCAAGTAAAACTAGCACTCTTCTTCACTACAGCCGTGAGTGGTGCTGCTAAGCTACTGAAATCCTTGACGATCCGTCGGAAGAAACTAGCCAAAGTGTGGAAGCTTCTAACTTGACTGATGTTTGTTGGGGGTGGCCATTCCTTGGCAGCTGAGATCTTTTCTTAATCAACTTGTAGTCCATGTGAGCTCACAACAAAACCTAGGAAAACTACTTGATCAATGTAAAATATCCACTTCTTGAGATTTGCATACAGTCCTTCTTGACGAAGTGTCTTTAACACATGCTCAAGGTGTGATACATGATCGGACAAACACTTGTTGTGTATTAAAATATCATCAAAATATACAATTACGAACTTAATGATGTATGCTCTAAGAACATGATTCATTAGACGCATAAAGGTGTTAGGGGCATTAGTGAGGCCGAAAGTCATGACAGTCCACTCGTATAACCCTTGCTTAGTTGTGAAGGTTGTCTTCCATTCATCACCTTCTTTCAATCTTACTTGATGGTAGCCATTCCTTCGATTTATCTTTGAAAATATGGTAGCTCCACTTAATACATCTAGCATTTCATCAAGACACGGTATTGGATGCATATACTTGATTGTAATGTTTTTGATTGCTCGGCAATTTACACACATTTTCCACGTCCCATCTTTCTTTGGAACTAGCAAGACCGGTACGCCACATGGGATGAGGTTTTCTCTGACATATCCTTTGGCTATAAACTCTCTTACTTGCTTCTTAAGTTCTTTAGTTTCCTCAGGATTCATCCGGTAAGCCGGTCGGTTTGGTAAGGCAGCTCTGGGAACAAGGTATATTTGTTGTTCTATCCCTCATATTGGTGGAAGTCCAGCTGAGATCTCATCTGGAAAGACATCTTTGAACCGGTTTAGAAGCTCAGCAATCTCTGGTGGTAGCTCCATTTCACTAATACATGCGCTCAAAATCTCTTTAAAGACCATTAGTAGCATTATGTGGCTAGAAGATGCAATAGCCTTTCTAACATGACTTGGTTGGATGAGAAAATTAGACCTAGTGCTAGACTCTTTCTCCTTAATCATTTTTATTTGCAAATCATGCACTTGAGATGGTGTGAGTGGTGTTAAATTTATCTTACGCTTGTTATGCATGAAAGTGTAAAAAGTAGACCAACCATCATGCTTAGTTTCTCTATCAAATTGTCGTGGTCTACCTAGTAACAAATGACCAGCTTGCATGGGACCCACATCACAAATAACTTGTTCTTGGTAACGACCCACACTAAAGGGGATAGTTACTTGATCACTAATTTTAAGCTCTACCTTGTCATCGAGCCACTGTAGCCTATAAGGTCGTGGGTGTTTAGTTCTTTCAAAACCTAGCTTATTTACCATATGAGCACTTGCCATATTATTGCAAGACCATCCATCAATTATGAGGTTACATACCTTGCCTTTGTTGGTGCATCGGCTATGGAATATGTTTTCTCTTTGAATGGTCTCAGATGGATCGACCATCGCACTTAGAACTCGGCGTGTTACAAGAATCTCACCAACATCAGGATACCCTATATCACCATACTTGGCATGTGGTTCAGCCTCATCTTCATCTTGAGACTCATAATATCCGGATTCGGTCATAAACATGACTCTTTGGTTTGGGCACTCTCTAGAGATGTGTCCTCTTTCCCTGCATTTGAAACAAGTTTTTTCTCGGACACGTTGAGGGGTAGTAGTAGGCTTACCTGCCTCGGCTTTTTGGTCCTTAGATGCCTCATAAGATTTGTTCTTGAACCGTGAGTCAATCTCAATCGTATTGCCTTTGTCCACTGGCTTGTTTTGACTTGCGATCCAAGGAACTTGTGGTTTAGTACGAGTGGTGGTAGTCTACCTTTTGATATGTTGCTTGGCTTGAATGGCAAGATGGAATAGGTCTTTGAAGTTTTGATACACTTGTATTTCCACCTTATGGCGGATTCTCTCTTGAAGTCCATCGATGAATTGTGTCATGAGAGCTTCTTCATCATCATTTAGCTCGAGGTGGTTTTTCAAACGTTCAAACTCTTCAAAGTACTCCTCTACGGCCATGTTTCCCTGCTTAAGAGTACGGAAACGATGATGTAAGCCTCTATGAAAATATGGAGGCACATACCTCTGCCTCATGATGTCATTCATGTCAAGCCATGAATCGATAGACCACTACCTATTCCTCTTTCGATCTGATGTCACTCGATCCCACCAAATCAGGGCGTTGTCGATGAGTTGAGCTATTGCTAAGGATGCTCTCTTGGGGCCAAGATGGTTGTAGTATTCGAAAATATGGTCCATCCGCTTTTCCCAATCGAGATAAGCTTTCAGATCAACCTTGCCAGCGAAGCTAGGTGCGGTCAGCTTGATATCATTATGTTGTTGTTGCCATGGGGGTCGTGGTGTGACTTCTTCTTCCTCGTCATCCTCATCATGGTTCCTCCTACGGCTCTGGTATCGATCTTGACGTCGATATTGGTTTGGTTCCTGATCTTCTTAGCGGTAAGGATCCGGTTCATGTTCTCATTGGCGGTGGGGATCCCGGCTCTCGATCTTGCTCAATTATGACTGGATCTGGTGTTCTATCATTAGGATCTCGGTTTCTAGAGTTGTCAGTGTTGCCACCAGAAGATGATGGTCCAAGAGGTTGATTCGGTTCCCCCGGAGAGGTGGTGGAAGCCGTGTTGCCGGTTGATCCACTCGGGTAAGTATTTCTCCAAACGTGGCAAACTAAGCTTGAAAATTGGCCAGGATGGCCATGAGAGCTTCGTTGGAGTTTTGGTCCATTTGTTCTGCCCTATGCTGCACAGAGACGGGTACGGGGACGGGAAACGGGTACGGAAATGGGGACGAGAAACGGCAAAGTAAAAATTTATGGATACGGGTATGGCATGGGTACGTCAATAAAAATATAAGAAATAATACCCTTAAATTATAAATAGAAATAAAGTCTCAACATAAAAAAAAACACATCATTCTAATATCTTAAATAACAATAAAAATAAGCTAATCAAGCAATGGATTTTCAAAATCCGGCTCATCTAGTGAAAGATCAGAAAACTCCAAAAACCCCACATCTTCGATGGAATCATAACCCTAAACGCTTTTTCCTTTTATTTTAATATTTTCCTTTTCAAAAATAAGTTAAAATAGAGATTTAAGTTTAATTACAAGTATTTTGATCAAAACAAAAAATTACAGGTACGGTACGCTTAACGGCAAGAAGTACCGGAGACGTCCCCGTTTCCCAAAATTGACGTCCCCGTTCTGAGGTTGCCGTCCCCGGTTTGATGGAGACGTTTCGGGGACGTTTCCCACGCGTACCAGTCCCATATCCGTACCCATGCCGTACCCAGGACGGGTACTTGGTCCAAATCGACGTACCCATGCTTCATAGGTTCTGCCATTGATTCAACAAGAAGTATCAAAACTCTCGGGAGATAAAAATATCGTCTAAAAACAGAGATGCTAGATATGGAAACTAGACTATCGGGTAAAGAATGAGAATTTCTTTTGGTTTCCGTTTTAAAAGGGTGAATGCGAATGATCTAAACAATTTTTTTAATGGCTTTTCTGGTCTTAGATGCAAACTAAAATACAATAAAATAATTCTTTTGTGAATTTTATGGTTTTAAAAGATGCGATATAAATGAAATGATTAAATAACCTTTTTTAATGGTTTTTTTCTTAAGGATGAAATGAAAACAAAGTGATCTAATGAGATGAATGAGTTGCGGAATGAAATGAAATAAAAGCTGAAAGAGATACAACCTAGGATTTGTGGAAATTTCAGCTCTGATACAAAATTGGGTTCGGAGTCTATCGATTCACAAACGCAAGCGTCGGATCAAACCAAGCGAGAAACTCAGCCGGTTAATATTGGGATTATGTAGAGATTAATGGGCCATGAGCCTTAATTTCTAGGAAGTGTATGAAGATTATCCCACATCAGAAGTGGGAAGGGACATTGAGTAATATATAAGGGACTTGGGCCAATCCACTCATTGCCAATTGGTTTTGAGTTGGAAGCCAATGAAACTTAACATGGTATCAGAGCCCGAACACACGCTGCCCGTAATCTGGCCCAGAAGAAGGCCCGACCGCCCCGACCCGAGGATTGATGCTGTGTTGAGATTAATGGCTAGAAGGGTAGGTATTGAGATTATGTAGAGATTAATGGGCCATGAGCCTTAATCTCTAGGGAGTGTGTGAAGATTGTCCCACATCGGAAGTGGGAAGGGACATTGAGTAATATATAAGGGACTTGGGCCAATCCACTCATTGCCAATTGGTTTTGAGTTGGAAGCCCATGAAACTTAACATGGTATCAGAGCCCGAACACACGCTGCCCGTAATCCGGCCCAGAAGAAGGCCCGACCGCCCCGACCCGAGGATTGATGCTCTGTTGAGATTAATGGCTAGAAGGGTAGGTATTGAGATTATGTAGAGATTAATGGGCCACGAGCCTTAATCTCTAGAGAGTGTGTGAAGATTGTCCCACATCGGAAGTGGGAAGGGACATTGAGTAATATATAAGGGACTTGGGCCAATCCACTCATTGCCAATTGGTTTTGAGTTGGAAGCCCAGGAAACTTAACATGGTATTGGGATTATGTAGAGATTAATGGGCCATGAGCTTTAATTTCTAGGGAGTGTGTGAAGATTTTTCCACATCGGAAGTGGGAAGGGACATTGAGTAATATATAAGAGACTTGGGCCAATCCAATCATTGCCAATTGGCTTTGAGTTGGAAGCCCATGAAACTTAACAGTTAACTTCTAAGGTAACATGAACATGAACTATGGAAGTGAAGTGAACCACTCAAGATGTGAAAGTCTTGAGATAAATCATAAGTCTCAAATACTTGCACTACAAGAAAACAGCATGAAACCTACGGACAAATCGGTAGGAAATCTGTAGGAAACGGCTATTTCCGACCGATTTCCTACCGATTTTTGTCATCGGTTTGAAGTCATCGGAAATGTGTATCCGTCGGAAATCGGTAGGAAATTTCCTACCGATTTCCTATGGGATATTTTCCGTAGGAAATGTGTGTCCGTCGGAAATATGTCATCAGTATTTCGTTGGTAAATCATCGGTAATTTTCCTACCGTTTTCTTACGGGATATTTTCCGACCGATTTCCTACGGAATGATTTCCTACCGTTTTCCTACGGGATATTTTCCAACTGTTTTCTTACGGAACTATTTCCTACCGTTTTCCTACGATAAATGTAATTATTATTTTAAAAATAGAAAGATAATAAATATGAAATAGAAATAGAAATAAAAATAAAATGATAAAAATAAATTCTTCAACAAGTTTATTATTATTAAACAAAAGACAAAACATAAAATAAAATTGTTTTATAAAATACTAAAAATACAATTGTTCAAAATCCCGGAAATACTAAACATAAAATTCTTGATTCATTTGCATTCTCCTAGCAGCCTCCGCGGTCTCAAAATCCCGGAAATGCGACCGGAAATAAACAAAAAAAAAATTATTACAAAAATTGTAAAAAATTCATTAATATCAAAAAAATATCTAAAATCTAATTCAAATTTTCTAAATTATCGCTGTAAATTTCTAAATTAAAAAAATCTCAAAAAAAATATTATAAAACCTAATTCTTATTTTATAATATATAATTTCTAACACCAATAACATAATTTCTATCTTTCCTTAACAACTAACAATTTTTTAAAAAATTCCAAAACATCTAACAACAAAATTTAATTTCTAACAACCTACCCAACTAAAGAACAAGAGTAAACTCAAATCGATTACAAAAATAAAAAAAGAAAACTCACATCGGAGGAGAGAAGCTGTCGGAGGAGAGACGCGGCGGAGGAGAGAGGTGGCAGAGGAGAGAGGCGGCGAGAGGAGAGAGGTGGCGAGAGGAGAGAGGCGGTGAGAGGAGAGAGGCGGTCGGAGCCGTGTCTGGTCAGATGAGGAATGGAGAGAGACGTTTGTCGGAGGAAGGGAAAAAGAGGAGGAAGAAGAAAGAGTAAGGGAATGAATTATAAAAAATAATTTCCTATGGCATTTCTGTAGGAAATCCATGGCTTCTGATTGGTCCGTAGGAAATCGGTAGGAATATGTGGCTTCCGAAATTTTTCTAATTAATAAGCGCCATAATTTGCCGCGTATTCCAAAAGTGTCGGTCAAATTTTTTTTGGTCCGTAGGAAATCGGTAGGAAATTTCGTACGGATTTCCGACGGATCAAATAAAAATAAAATTAATTTAATATCCGTATGAAATTTTCTACCGATTTCCTACTGACCATGGTATAGGGTATCAATTTGTAAAATTTGTTGGTTCCATACCCAATTTAACATTAATACAATTCTAATTATGATCATATACTTCACTAATATAGAGTTTTAAAGCCAATATCTAACTTTATCACAACTCTCCTTATACTTTATCATAACAAACACTTAACTTATATTACAACTTACATATTTCATAACATCAAATGTTCTACTATATGAAAAAACTATTTTTAAATGTGAATTTAAAGTCTCATGAGTTAGAAAATTTGTATAAACGATGGTTATGACGGTTTGTTTTAAGTTTCGCACAAAAAACAACCCTAAACCCCAAGTCGTAGGAAATCGGTAGGAAACGTTCAGGGGCCGTCGGATATCGGTAGGAAATTATTGGAGCCGTAGGAAATCGGTAGTAAATTTTCTATGGATTTCCGACGGATCAAAAAAATATTATTAATTTAAGGATTCGTAGGAAATCAGTAGGAAATTTACTACCGATTTCCGACGGACATGGATCCGTAGGAAATTTTCGACCGATTTCCTACGGATTCACTTTTCCTAGGAAAATGGTTGGAATTCCGTAGGAAAATTCCGACGGCATTTTGTCCATAGGAAATCAGCATGTTTTCTTGTAGTGTTGGAGGTACGGGTCTCGACAAGGATTCACGACGGCTAAGCAAAAAAACTCTAGGATTTAAGAAAAGTTATTGTTTTATTAATATCAAAAGGTAACAAAAAATACATGCTGAAATGAGCTTTATGAACAGCTCGATAGCATGACCTTCGTGGGTCGAAATAAAGAAAGAAAATAAAAACAAAAAAATACAAGAAAAGAATTCAAAATACAAATTCAAACAAAACGCAATAATTTCATAAATCAAATCTAAAAGACTTAAGATGTAAACAAGAATAAAAAAAAAAAAGGCAAATGATCACGTTAGCTCAATCACGAATTCAAATTTGAAAACCTCACCTTCGTTACCTTTGGTCGGATGCGCGTGTGGTCGGATATGGAAAGTATGAGGCCGCGTCTTTTAAACTTGAGAATTCTCCTCTGCTCAGTCGTTTTGACCTTCACACGTGATGTTCAAATGCACTTGGGCTTTAGTTGGGAATAAGGGCCAAACTTCTTCACTTGTGGCGAGTGGGCCGACGAGTGGGGGTATTTAGAAGTAACTTTTGTTTGGGCTCAGTCCAAACGTGAAATGAGTTGATCAGCTTGTTCTTCATGTGCATTTGGACGATAAAAGTGGTCTACTTCAGTGGGAATTTCATCGTCTTGATCTCCCTCAGTTCGATGGTCTTTATAGTTGGGGAAGTGCTTGCGTATGGACTCCTCTTGATCTGCTCGGGTAAATGGCAAAGTCTCTCGACCAAAGTGTTTTTTAAGGTCACTTGGTCGATGAAAGTGGTCTCCCTCAATAGGAATTCCATATTTTGGGTCTCCCTCAGTTGAGCTCTCATTTCAGTCGTCATTGTAGCCGAGAAGTAGTTTGAGAAGTTTGTCTTGGTCGTATCCATGGTCTTATTGTCTCTTGCTGGTGTTCTTCTGGTCTTTGGTCATAGCTTCCTTGGCGAACACGTTGAACTTGTGTTGGAGTGTTCTGGCTTGAGTTCTAGCGATGGCTCCTTGCGGTAAGATCGGTGCTTGGACCGGTTCCGGTTCAGTTTGATCCGATTCAGTTGGGATGTTCTCATCAGAAGCTCCCGAGCCGATTCATGCACATGAGGCTTGTCCTAAGCATCACGGCTCGCGTCCTTCACATGTTCCAATGCTGCTCGTCATGCGCATCCCATCTCAAATCTTTCCCCACCTAGATATCAAGCTCGATTTGCACATCCTCTCACGAACTAATCTTCAAACAGTAAGTGATCTCTAACTTTAACTTCTCCTTTCAAAACTTCAATAAGATTTTAAACATGTTTATAAGCTATCTTATGCAATCTTGAACTAAGAACTCAATACTAGTTACTTGAGAGCTCTTGATCCAAAAAACACATTAACAAGTTTTTTCAAGGTCTTTTAAGAACGTGATAGGATATACACATAGATATTTCATTGTGGATGTGTAACCTAAAATTGTCTAAGAAGATATCTGAGACCGTTCAAAGAAGATCCTACCTAAAAAGTGCAAGCGATGGATAAGCAAATCAGTCCCGGATATTCTGTCCAACCAAGGTGATATCAATCTATTCTTCAACTTTTCCATTGTAATTTCATTTTTTTTTTGGTTGATTGCTTTCACGCCGGGATGGTGCAAAGTAAGTCTGGGGGTTATGTTGTTTACTAACGAGTTTATTCGTGCTTTATCTTAAAGTTTTCTAGTTTTTTCTTAAATCCGTTTTATTGAGTCAAATTCTAGTCAGAAGCTAAGATCTTTTCTTGGAACTAACCGTTTTGTACAAACATTTAAGTGACCATATTAACAACAATTGACTGTAAAATTTACTAAGTTTTTAATATATTATTCTAGTGTTTTTGTGCGGTTTTGTGCTTATAGAGGTAGTTTTCTCGTATTTGTAGTTTTAAAGGTCTTAGTACAGATAAAATCATAAAAGAAAGTAAAAAGGAGCAAAAGAGGACCAAATCATCATCCATACATGCTCACGAGTCAAGAACATCGACCAAGTCTCCAAAATCCCAAGATAGATGGAATTCTCCAAATGGACTACACAGAAGCATCATAAATATGATGTTCGTTGGAGGCTCTTGGATTCCTTTTTGGATGAACTTTGGTGACAAGATATCACTTTAAGTTAGGACTCGCGACGAATTGGTGTGGAGTCATTTGAGTTAATATACGCTTTAAAAGCTTGTTATATTGTCTAAACTAGCTAGTATTTGATGAGCAAATATACGTCGTAACCATCAAAAGTTGAATTGCAGAGTATTGTAAACAATTGAATCATGAAATAATTAATGTGTGTTTTCAATTTATAATCACCATCAAAAGCTGACTCTATTAGGTTATTTAAACATAGTTATTGGAGTCACGATTATACCTCAGTGATTTGAGTTATCGAATGGTCCTACTTTTTTCTTGCATATCGATTATTGGTTTATGATTTATGAATCTCTGCCATTAACATATGACCTAGTGTTTTGTTTTATTGAATTGGATCGTTTTATTTACTAACCAAAACCATATTATGTTTGTTTTAGCTTGATTCTACTTTCATAAATTTGTAGTACAATTCCTTAGGTATTTGTGGATCGATCCCACTTATGCTATTCTGATTGATATGCACTTGTAATTAAATAGTAGAGTTGGGTAAAATCTGACATACATCAATGATCTCGAGAATAAGGTCGAAAATGACTTGACAAAGAAATTAGATAGTAAATAATGTAACAATTAGAGGTTATAATAAACACGGTCTTGACTTGTGTGGCGATGATTAAGTCACGATTCAGCGTCAAGTTGCATTATTGTTACATTATTTACTATCACAACAAAAATCAAGACCGTGTTATTCTTACATTATTTAATATCATATTTTTTTAATTGTGTGGTGGTGGTCACGATTCAGCGTCAAGTTGCGTCCGAAAAATCCGAGAAACAATGGTGGAATTGCTAGGGACCATTCTGCTACTGCTATATTATATGTGAAACTCATACTTCTCCTAAAAATTCTCTATAATCGGTGTTATTATTTTTTTATGGCTTCTTCTTCTTCTTCCTCCTCCTCTTCTTGCAATTGGTCATATGGCGTATTTCCGAGCTTCAGCGGAGAAGATGTCCGCAAGACATTCCTCAGCCACTTTCTAAAAGAGCTGGATGGGAAACTGATCATTGCTTTCAAAGACAATGAGATTGAGAGAAGCCGATCGCTTGGTCCTGAGCTTAAACAGGCAATTAAAGATTCCAGAATCGCGGTGGTCGTGTTCTCCAAAAACTATGCCTCTTCAAGTTGGTGCCTTAACGAGCTCCTGGAGATCATGGAATGCAAGAAAGAATTGAACCAACTGGTGATACCAATTTTCTACCATTTGGATCCTTCCCACGTGAGGAAACAAACTGGAGACTTTGGGGACATCTTTGACAAGACATGCCAAAATAAAACAGAGGACGAGAAAACTCGATGGAGGGGAGCTTTGACCGATGTAGCTAATATCCTTGGATATCATATAGTCACCTGGTATGAATTTATGAATCATTCATTATTCCTTGTTTAATAAACATCTTTATTTATTTTTTTGTAAAATTGTGTTTTTTTCTTTATTAGGGCTAACGAAGCAAGCATGATCGAAGAAATCGCCAATGATGTTTTGGGTAAACTGCATTTATCTCCATCAGATTATGATTTTGAGGAGTTTGTCGGAATTGAAGATCATATCAAAAAGATGAGTTCCTTGTTGTACTTGGATTCTGAAGAAGTGAGGATGGTTGGGATATGGGGTCCCTCCGGGATTGGCAAAACTATCATTGCTAGAGCTCTATTTAGTAGACTCTCTCATCAGTTCCAAAGTAAAGTTTTCATAGACAGAGTTTTCATATCTAGAAGTAAAGAAAGAGCTGATCTAGTTGACTATAACATGAAGTTGCACTTGCAACCAACTTTTCTAGCTGAACTTCTAGGGAAAAAGGATATAAAGATAGATAATATAGGTGCAATAGAAAAGATGCTCAAGCACCGAAAATCTCTTATCGTTATCGATGATTTGGATGATCAAGACGTGTTAGATGCCATAGCGGGTAGAATTCAATGGTTTGGAAATGGAAGTAGAATCATTGTGGTTACACAAAATAAGCATCTCTTAAGGGCCCATGGGATTGATAACATTTACGAGGTCTGTCTCCCATCTAACGACCTCGCTCTGGTGATGTTTTGTCGATCTGCTTTCAGGAAGAATTCTCCACCTCATGGATTTTGGGAGCTTGCTTCTGAAGTTGTATTGCGTGCCGGTAACCTTCCGTTGGGTCTTAACGTTTTGGGCTCTTCTTTACGGGGTAGGGAAAAAGAAGACTGGGCAGATATGATGCCGAGGCTTCGAAATGGTTTGGATGGAAAAATTGAGAAAACGCTAAGAGTCAGTTACGACGGATTAAATAACAAGAAAGACGAAGCAATATTTCGTCACATTGCATGTCTTTTCAATGGTGAGAAAATCGATGACATCAAACTGCTACTAGCAGATAGTAACTTGGATGTTAACATTGGGCTTAAAAACCTATTTGATAAATCCCTTATCCATGAAAGATACCATACTGTGGAGATGCACTCTTTGCTACAAGAACTTGGTAAAGAGATTGTCCGTACACAGTCCGATGATGAGCCTGGTGAACGGGAATTCCTTGTGGATTCCAAGGATATTTGCGATGTACTTGGAGATAACACTGTAAGTCTTTTCATAAATCTCTCACTCTATGAGATTAAAAGCATGTCATTTGATTTTTGAGCTAATTAGCTTTTGTCTCCTTTTTTATTGATCTTAAAATTTCAGGGTACTAAAAAGGTTTTGGGTATAGCATTGAATATAGATGAGACTGACGAACTGGATATACATGAGAATGCCTTTGAAGCAATGAGAAATCTCCTTTTTCTAAAAATTTCCACTAAGGAATGGTACATGAAGAGAGAATGGCAATTACCGGAACGGTTCGACTATTTCCCCCCTAAACTAAGACTACTCAGTTGGGATAATTATCCAAGGAGACTTTTGCCTACTAATTTTCGTCCTAAGAATCTCGTTAAGATCCAAATGCAGGAGAGCAAACTCGAGAGGCTGTGGGATGGAGTTCATGTAAGTTTTTTAGTAAAATTATTATTAGTATCATGATTATATATGCTTATTTTAATTACAATCCTTTCGGAGTAAAGTGTAACTTAGTTACTTGTACTTCAGTCACTTACAGCACTCAAGACTATGGATTTGCGGGGATCCAAAAGTTTGAAAGAAATTCCAGATCTTTCGAAGGCCACTAGTCTCGAAACCCTTAATCTCAGCTATTGTTCAAGTGTGGTGGAGCTTCACTCCTCTATTCAGTATCTCAATAAACTAAGTGAATTGGACATGTCATTCTGCAAAAGTCTAGAGACTCTTCCCACCGGAATCAACCTCAAATCTCTCCATAACGTAAAACTCGAGGGATGCATTCTGTTGAAGACGTTTCCTGGTATCTCAACCAACATCTCAGAGCTCAATCTCAACCAAACAGGGATTGAAGAGGTTCCTTGGTGGATCGAGAACTTCTCTCGCCTCGGCTGGTTATATATGTGTGGATGCAACAATTTACTACGTGTGTCCCTTAACATGACTAAACTGAAGCATCTTCACCAGGCTGAGTTTTCAGATTGCGGGGCATTGACTGAAAGTAGCTGGAATGATAGTTCAAGTGAGGTGGCGAAGTCAACAGACGATATTCAGCCAAAGTTCCTTGAAGATGATCCCTCTTGTCCTCCAGAGGGTTATTTTTCAATGTTGAACCTTAGTTTCATCGGCTGTTCCAACTTCGATCCAGAAGCTCTGATTAACCAACAATCAGCTTTCATGGAACTGATGCTATTAGGTGACGAAGTTCCTTCATATTTCACTCACCGTAGTACTGGAACCTCTCTCACCACATCTCTGCCTCACATCTCTCCCTCACAACCAGTCTTCAGTTTTAGGTGTTGCGCCGTGGTTGAAGCTGCGGGACCTCTTTCATTTGAGATCGAGAATGGTTTTCGGTTCATAGACAGACTCGGGAACCACGTAGAATCTTTTGATTTGGTACGAAACTTCTCAACAACGAAGTTGGGTAGTTATCAGGTTATATACGACTGTTACTTACCTCTAATCGAAGAAATTATTGCTCTAGCTGATCATCTTAAGGATGGTTATATGGATATACAGTTTCGTTTCGTTAAAGAAGATCCTCAGCTTCAATTAAAAGGTTGCGGTATACAATTTCCCGATCGAGAAAGGTCAATCCCTGGGTGGTAAGTGCTTTGGATAAACTACATAGATAATTATTAATGATCGCATAATTCTTTGTGGATAAACCGGAAACTATTTTATATATAGAATTGATATTGGATTGTTTCTGCAGATGAAGATGGGAAGACTAAGATGAGCGGACTCTCTGCCTCCATCTGTTTCAAACCTCAGTTTCTTCATATGTTTTCTTCCAACCTTGAGCTCTAAAAGATCTGACATTCGTCGATCTGTCTCTTTAACTTTCCTTCTCTGAACTGGGAATGTATTTTTTATGGTATCATGAATTATTAAATACCATCACAAAACAGTAACAAAATACCCACTAATTTGAGACGATTTTGCGAATATTTCAAAAAAATTATTTTTTTTTGATAAAAGTCTTAAACGATTTTGGTGAAATAACATGCAGCAACTTATCTCTCCTTTTTTTTTATTTGCGACCAGTTTTGTGACTATTTAGAAACTACTTCGTTAATTACTAAGGAAACTCTTTCTCTTATCTTTCTCTTCCCTTCTATTGTCGAAAAACTCTCTCTCACAATCTCCTATTCTCTCTCAATCTCCGAAACTCTTTCTCTCAATCTCCGATTCTCTTTCTCTCTCAATCTCCGAAAATCTTTCTCTCAATCTCCGAAATTCCCTTGAAGATAATGGCTCCCAAGGCAAAAGCAAGTAGAGGCCGAGTTGGTAGAGCCCGCGGTGGTGGCCGATTATCCACCGGTGAGAGATCATACGGAGGTGTCGGCTCATCTTCTCACGCCTCCAACCGGTCCTCTGATGCGACAAAATCGGTTTCCCAGCCATCTAGAACATCTCTTCCAGCCCAATATCCTCCGACGACACAACTGCTGCAAGGAGCTAATCCACAACCCAAAATCGCTGATGCTAATCCTCCGACGACACAACCGCCTGCTTACCAGATTCTTCAACCACAACCTCCGCTTTATCAGATTCTCCAGTAACAACCGCCTCCTTACCAGATTCCCCAACAACAACCGCCGACGGTTCAGATTCTAGAGCATCAACCTCCTTATCCCCAGCAACAACCTCCTCCTTATCAGATTCCCAAACAACAACCGCAGCCGGTTTAGATTATGAAGCATCAACCTCCTCCTCCTAATGCTCCAGAGCCACAACCAGACTTCGAACAGTTGTTAGATGATTTGTTGGCTCTTCCTGGCCGAGAACATCTACCAATCTTGAGTCCACATCCTCTTCCCCACATTCAGAACACATGGTAAAGACATTGTCTTGTGATTGATTATGATCAATTTATTTGACTTTTCTCTGATTTGGTCTCGAAAAGAGATTGTCTTGTGGTTGCTTGATGATTCTAGCTTTTATTTTGCCTCTACGTCTCGCTGTGAATTTGGAATTTTTTTGTTGTTCTTAATTTAGGTTTTAAGAAAATTGGTATGAAATCGTATAAATCTAGAACCAGATTCATTGACGAAACTGTAAATCTGATTCTGAACACCATTAGTAGTTTGTTTATTTCAGTTTCATTCATTCAAATTAGTTACTGTCTAGTGAGTTTACATCATTTGTAAAAGTGAAGCATGAGTTTAGTAGTTTGTTTATCAGATTCTGAACACCATTAGTAGTTTGTTTCAGTTTTATTTGCTTTGAATGAATTAGATTATTCTTTTAATTAACCTCTTTTGACAATCATGTAACAGGTTTAACCGGGACAAAGGAAAATTGTCTCGAGTCATTGCTGGCATATTTTAGAGGAAGTTTGATGGTCCTTACTATAGCTGGCGCAAAAAGCCTATAGACATTCAAGAAATATATTTCAGAACTTTTGCGGTAATACTTGATATTGTTTTCATTGTATTATAGTGACATAGTAATGAATTAGATACAATGATACTTAACATTATTGTATTGTGTAGCGGAAGTACAATTGGGATTCCGAGATTACCGACCTCTTGAAAGCAAGATTATTGAAGAAAGCCAAATAAACGGCTGAAAGGAATTGTAAGTTAAGCTAAAAACAGTGATGAGAGACCACCTTGGATTGGCGAAACGCTTTGGGCTGAAATGTTGGTTCATTGGGACACTTCGGATGCAATTGAGAGGAGCTCTACTTACTCACAGTGCCGTAAGTCTGGTCGTGGGGGTCTTGGTCCCCACAAACACGTATCCGGGCAGAAATCATACTTGCAAGTTCAACAAGAAATGATAAAACGTTTTTCATTGATTTTATATATTGCATTTCACAAAATTAATATGTTTTTGTATCATTATAGGAGGAAGAATTAGGGCATCCTGTCTCGCTTGGAGAAGTGATTATGAAAACACATACAAGGGCATATGGAACTTTTGTTGATCAAAATGCCAAAAAGGTAGCTGACACTTATGAGAAGAACATAGAAGAGATGATGTTACAAATGGATGTCGATGGTTCTGAAATTTCAGAGCATTCATCCCAACAATCAACTCATCGGACCCTCACCATTGAACAAAAGAATGAGATATTTCTTAAGGTAATTTCGTTGTTGTCTTCCTCTTTTTAGCATATTAATATGTCTTTGTTTTGCTGAGCATGAATACTTGATGTTGATTGCATTGGATCTTTAATTCGAGTCTCTCTGTTTCAGTGTTTCTATACTCACGATTTTCAGTTTGCATTGGATCTTCTTCTTTTTTTGGAGTTTCCAAGAGATTTTGAATTTTCATTGGTTCGTTTGTTGTTGTTTTATGCAGTCGGTTTTTCAGTTTTATGCAGCCATTTTTCAGTTTCTTTTTGTTGCTGGCCATTTTTCAGTTTCTCTTTAGTTCGATATGTTTTTTTTTTGCTGGTCATATTGCTCTTTTGTTTCTTCTCTTTCAATTTTCAGTTTCTCTTTTTTCTGTGTTTTGTTGAGAACAAATTGTTAGAATAGGTTGGTTGAAATATGGGAAGGCTGATCGAGTGATTCTTGTAAATTGTTGTGAATTGGTCTTGTGAATCAATTTTTTTTTTGTTTGTTGTTGTTTTAGTCTACTGAAACAGATGACAAGGGAAATGCTTTTGGACTTGGCCAACTTGGAGAGTAAAGAAAGTTATGCAAGCTCTTCTACATCAGTTTTAGAGAATCGAAAAATGTCGTTGAACAAGAAGCAAAGAATGCACGACGTGATGAGGAGCAACGAATTTCTCAAACTCGGATCTCAAGTTTGGAGTCGTACCTCTTGTTCTTCAAAGATAAGGATCCTGCATTTGCATCGTGTGTGGCTTCTCAAGCAGCCACCGCACCGGCCATTGACCGGTCACAAACGATTCATCAATCTCTCCACCTTAAAAATACTATTAGGTTGTTTGAGATTTTTGATTTTGGATATACAAATGTTTTGGATATTATGTTTTGGATATAGAAATGTTTTGTATAAAGTTATCTATATATATAAAGTTAGCTTTTCTTTCTTCTCATGCTGCCACCTCATCATCCACATGTCAAAATTTTAAATGGTCATTTTTAACATCATTTTAATTATTATTTTTTAATAATTAGTTTTAATTACATAATTAAGATCATTAATGAATAAATTTTATTTATACATATAAAACAAAAAGTATACTGATAATTAGTTTCAACAAAAATTAAAATTTATTGATATCTACTACATTTTAAATATTTAATTTATAAAAAAATATCCTCAAAATAAGCTTAAATATCTAAATATGATAATTTATTTCAACTCTCACATTTTGATAGACACAACAAAATTACAACTAAATACAAATACAAATTAAATACCACATAAAAAACTTAGAATTTAATAAAATTATTAAATAAACATCGAGGAAAAAAAATCCACACCAAAACAATAATCCGAATGAAATCATAGAAATCTTCTCTATGAAGATGCAGCAAAATTACTCCGATATTACATGACACAAGCAGGACCGTCTCACTAATAAAGTGGACCATGTGCATATTATAAAACAAATTCTAATTTTAGGCATATAAACAATTTTGTTTTATAAAGAACCCTTAAATATTTACAAATAAAACCTTCAAACATGACAAAATTTTGCAAAAATCAGGTGGTCACTATGCATTTGCACCTTCAGCACTTGCCTAGAGTCGGGTCTGGACACAAGATACAAATGAAAAATATATGAAAAATCATAATAAATCAAGACTTGGATATGTATGTTATATTATCATATTTATCTACACTTGAAGACTTATTACTTAAAAATTGGAAACAAACAAGCTTAAGAATTAGAAACATATTTTACACAATAATGATGATTAGAATCATACATCAACAATATTGGAAATAATACTAAAAATAAAAATAAAACAAAAAAACACAATATTACTCGAGGAAGACAAGAGCCACGAACCTAAAATTTGGTGCAACTAGCTCCATCCCAAAACACAATATCTAATTCTAAGTAAGGATAAACCCAAACATCCGCCACACATGCTTCAGAACCGAACTCTCAACCTCCTTCCGCAATAACTCTAAACTAAAACAATTCCTTTAGTGTATTTTTATCTCTTTAGTGCCTTCATTACGCTTTAATGTAACTATTTCAAAGATGAACTTTGCGACAGCAATTAACATATAATTAATACACTCTAATTGATATAAATAAAAATAAAAAATGCATTATTAGAGATTCCGAATGTTTTCTACTATAAAAACGCAAAATAACAAACTTTTAAAAAAAAATTTAATTGCATAAATTGACAACAAACGTAAAAGATAAAAAAAAAAGTACAAACACCTTCTATTTTTATAAGAAAAAACAATATTGAAAATAATATATGTAAAGTATTAAACTATCAAAAACAAAATATATAAAGAAAAAAAAAGTTAACACGCCCGCCCGTAGCTGTAATTCAAATTTTTATTTTTATTTTTATTTTAGGTTATTTTTTTAATTTTGAAAATTGAATTTAAATATAATTACTGATTTGCGACCAGGACAAGAAAAAAATAATGGCAAACACGTGACTCTTTTGCGACTAATTTATTAAAAAGTAGTCTTAAAACAGTCGCAAATAAAACCGTCCCAAAATATTTCAATAATACGACTCCTCAGGGTGTCTGAAAATAATCGCTAATAAACGACTATAAAACCGTCCCAAAGTAGTCTCTATAGTTGATATATCATGGTTTTTACCCCTTTTAAACCATGATATAAGTCCGTTTTATAGAGTCTTTCTACTATTTTGGAGTCTTTTAGAGTCCTTTACAGGTTTTGGCACGTTTGTAGCATAATTGAAGATATTGGAGCTTTCTGTAGCATTTTGGAGCAAAGCAGAAGCTCGTGTAGCTGAGTACCCGATTTGAAGCCTCAGTATCGATCGATACTGACTAATATCGGTCG
Source organism: Eutrema japonicum (assembly GCA_030161315.1). Lineage (NCBI taxonomy): Eukaryota > Viridiplantae > Streptophyta > Magnoliopsida > Brassicales > Brassicaceae > Eutrema > Eutrema japonicum. Next base: position 33,183,273 of record BSQW01000013.1, on the reverse strand, counting down.
ATAGTCATTGCAGCAAGACACGAGTTGCGACTTTTATGAAGAGTTGAGGAATTGCAAAATTGCCCAGAAAACTTTATTATTTACAAGAAGGCCTAGAACGTGTTTAGTAGTATTTAATTAGGTTTTACAGCCACTTTGGTGGCTAAGCTTTCATTACGCATTATTCTACTTTGGTTTTTGGTGAGAAAGCTTTTGAGGGAGACAAGTCTGAAACTCTGTTCGTCCGAGAGAAGATTTTGAACCCTTGTTTTACTCTCTTCTTTATTATTTATTCAAGGATTTATTCAATCATGTTTATTGTTTCAATCTCCATGTCTGAGTATATCCATCTTAGGTTTAGGGGTTTCTCATAGGGATTTCTCTGATTGCTGGTAATTGATTAGTTAGGATTCACAATCTGAATTAGTTCTTCACCATGGGTTGTTCTCAAAGCTAATTCTGAATTTATCACCTAGAACTTAGATCTTAGGTTAATCAATTAGGCAAGACAGTACAATTGAGAAATCTGACAGAACCTAGGGTGAGCAAATTGATTATTCGCAAAGAGATTTGGTTTAATTGATTTGTGAACATATCAAACTCGGTATTAAGGCTGATTTACTCTTAGGAATTTGCAAAGAGATTTAGGATTCTGAAGTTTAGATTTAGATAATTCTCGCAACGACAGTTGGTTAATTAAAGCTTAGTGATTTGAGTTCAAGAACCGCGCTAAATCTGAATCCTGGCTGATTGGTTATCTGCATTTATTGATTTCCTAAGAAATACCCTAGGCCTATATTCTCTCCATCGATTTTACAACTCTTTTACTGTTTATTGCCTTTTGTTTCATCTGAATTGATTAGCTTGATTCGATACTATTCAGTCTATTGTGTGATTTTCTTGAGTCTTTGTGTTCGACCCCTACTTTACTACAACTACTGCTTTAGTACTTTTAGGGTATTAATTTGAGCATATCAATAATACGACTCATCAAGGTGTATGCAAATAGTCGCCAATAAACGAATTTTAATTTTAGTGTCAACATAGTTGCTTATATACGACGACAATATGTCGTCACAACGTAGTCGTAAATTTGCGACCATTATGCGACTACTGTATTTTGCGACCAAAAATTTTGACTACTTTTTTTGGTCCCAACACTACAAGAAAACACAGATTTTGCGAACCCCATAGAGTCCCAAAATGGTCGCAAATGACTCATTTGCGACTAAAAAAATTAGTCGTAAATATTTGGTCGCTAAATAAAGTGGTCGCAAAACAGTCGCTCTTTTACGACTAATATGTGACTCTCAATATCATTCCTAATTTAGAGATTGATTTGCTACTACTTGTAAAAAATAAATTTAAAACAAAAACAAAACAAAAATTCCAAAAAAATATTTTTATTAATTAAATTAATTAATTACACAAAATGAAAAAAATATGAAAAATATGAAAAAAATAAAAACGACGTCGCCGCCGGGAAACCCTCCGGAAACGCTTCCCCGTTTTTCACCTCCCCTTCCGATCTCGGCTCCGAGAATCCTCCTAGCCGTTTCTCTACCTCCTCTGATTGAGTCAGGAACCTCTCTCGCCTCGCCGACCTCTCTCCATCAGACTCGTCTCAAGACCAACCCTAGTCGGGCTGACTGGCAACAAGGCCAGCCTCTCCTATCGCCACCGTCAGACACCTCCATAGCCGCTTTGGTTGCATCGAAGACCTCCGTGAATCCTCCTCAGCTCGTAACGCACACCCACCGAACCCTCGCCGACTTCCGCCACGAATGGTGGCTCAGATCTACAATTCCTCTATTTCAACCGCTCATTGCCTCCTCCTCCTTCGAGATGAAGCTTCTCGTTGGCAACGGCTGGATCTGGAAAAAAAAAGAGTTAGATAAACTCAATTAAAAAAAGGAAGAGAAGGAAGAAGAAGAATAATCGTAGGAAGGAGAGAGAGAACGAATATAGCAAGTGCAACCCTGGTCCGTTGGATTAAACCAATCAACGGTGGAAGATCTCAATCCTTGTCTCAATGAACTTGCCAATGAGAAGCTTTCATTATTTTTGTCATTTTATCGCAAATTAGTCGTAAATTTAGGACTATTTTGTGACTACTATTAAAAAAATCGACTGGAGTTGCTAAACGGTCGCAAATTTGGGATCATTTTGTGACTACTTATACATGTTATGAGTAGAATTAAAAAAAATTACCCTAAACCCTAAACTTTAAGAACCTAGAAGGTTTGAATATGACTTTACAATGATTTTGTGTATATAGCAGTTCAAAAATATGTTAAAACTTAAAAATAAGTAATTTTTGAGAGAATTTCTATATTTCAAAATCATACCTAATAAAACACATGTAACACTTAGTACATGTTATGATTAGATTAAATTTTTTGTAAGTGTTATATTTTTGTATATTATTTGATGTTTATGTGTAAGATCTAGTTTACAATTTAAGATTTAGAGTTTATGATTAAGGGTTAGAGGTTTAGGGTTTAGAATTTAGGATTTATAAAATTATTATATTTACAAAATTTGTAAGTGTTGATTTTTTGTATATTATTTGATGTTTATGTGTAAGATCTAGTTTACAATTTAACAGTTAGATCAAGTTTATGATTAAGGGTTCGAGGTTTAGGGTTTAGGGTTAAGGGATTGTGGTTGGGGTTTAGAATTTAGGATTTAAAAAATAAATCGAGTGGAGTTTCTAAACGGTCGTAAATTTGGGACCATTTTGTGACTACTAATAAAAAAATCGAGTGGAGTTGCTAAACGGTCGCAAATTTGGGACCCTTTGTGGACTACTTATACATGTTATGAGTAGAATCAAAAACATTTACCATAAATCCTAAACTTTAAGAACCTAGAAGGTTTGAATATGACTTTACAATGATTTTGTGTATATAGCAGTTCAAAAATATGTTAAAACTTATAAATTAACATATTTACAATTATATATTGATGAATTTTTTAAAAACAAATCGAGTGGAGTTGCTAAACTAAAGCAAATCAGTCACAAATTTGGGACTACTGTTCCAAGTCCTTAAATAGCCGCAAATAAGCGATTCTTGTCTGACTACTTCGTTTCGTCGGTAATTTGCGACTATTGTGCCTCTGCATTATTAGTAGTCGCAAATCAGTCACAATACCGTCCTCTTTTTTGCGACCACAAAAAAAGTCGCAAAAGGTAGTCACAAAAACTGTGTTTTCTTGTAGTGCAAAATGGTCTCAAATGAGTTATTTGCGACCATTTTGGGACTCTTTTGGGGGTCACAAAAACTGTGTTTTCTTGTAGTGTCCTCGTCGCCGATCTCGCAGCCGACATCTCCCTCTACAGTATCTTCCCCCTCAGCGCCTTCTTCCACAGCAACCTCCACTTCCTGCTCCTCCACCGCAGCTTGTGGATCGAGTCGATTATCAGTTTGTATCGACTAGCCAATCTGTCCACCCTCCCTAGGCGATTGATCGCTCCTACCGATCAAAGGATCATCATGTTTTGATCGAGCATCAGCGTTGGTGCCTACACCGACTTGAGACGAAGTGACCGAAGCTGCTCTCACCCGTCGCGTGTAACTCGGAAGAGCGTTGAATTCGACGCCACCCATACTTGCACTCGCATTTCTGAAAGAACGAGTTAGATCGGTAATCCGGGATAGGTAAGAAACAAAGATTATAGTATGATCGGCCTACCAAAATCGATGCGAGTTAAAGTCAGTCTGATCCTTTGAAGAGGGATATGCGGCCACTTTCTCCGACCTAACTCTTGGATCCTTGTTCAATCCTCACAAAAACCATTGGGTGCAGCTAGGTCAATGTGATGACGATCTGAAACAAAGAGACGAGAGGATTAGATAAATACGAGGAACGATCAGACAAGGTCGTGTGCGAGCTAAAATCTACCGAAGGTCGTGCTCCAGCGATTCCTATAAACCCTATCGACCTCAACGACCGATGCCTCGTTTATCCTGACAAAAACATACCAATGCTCCCAATTGTTGATCTTGCTGGGAACATCGCCCTTTATGACTATGTTGCCCCTCCTCGCGGACACATAAAACGTGATGGGAGTCTTGCCATTCTTGCTGATGGACGTCATCTCTTCGAAGAAGCGAAGGCCGACATCGACATCACATTCGGCCCCCAGAACCAGTGCGACAACCATGTTCCAAATGACGGCCGTCGTAGTAGTCGAGCAGAAGCTTCGGCAACGGGAACCAAAGACGACATTGAGTAAAGTAGGCCTCGTATAGGCAAATCCACCCCTCGGGAGCATCCCACGGTCGCTCATTCGGAGTAGGAAGCCTGAACTACACCTCGCTGGACATCTGGCAAAGCCGACGCATCTCCTCCAGTGAGTCGCGGGTTGATTTCGAAAGGATCTCCTGCAGACGTTGCTTGCCACGAGGTGGCGCCTTACTTAAATCTTTAGGGGCCGACCTACGAAATCTCTCAAGGTCGGCCTAGGCGAGCTCCGCCAACATCTTTTCATCGGCAAGACAATGCTCGTCTTCGGCATTGATTTCTGCCGTGTCGATCGGATCATCCCTCAAGTTGGTGATATCTATCTAAACTCTACCAGCCCCTTCGTGCTGAGATCGAATCACCAACTCTCTAATCGACGAATCGCTCTCTTCCCCTGACCTATTAGAGATCGACATTCCCTCAGCAGAAGAACTACTGCTCACCGAGATGATCTCCTTGTCAGACCCAGAAGTTAAACTAGATTCGATGCACGCCATTTTCTTCTTGAAGATCTAAAGACGCAAAGAGAATAGAAGGCGAAGAACACGGCGAAGATGCGGCGGATAACTCGAAGATCGGAAGAATAGAAATTGTGATCGGAATAAACTAAGAGAGCAAAGAGAGAGTAAAACTACCTTTTAAAGCGGAGAAGTGAATCTGAAAAGGAGAGGGTTTAAAGAATATATAGAGAGAGAAGAAACGGTTACCGAGGAGCGCAATGATTATACCTATGCGACTCTTTGATTTCCATGAAACGGCACGTCGATTTGGCTCCTATCATTAAATGCCCGCTCAAGCCCAGCCAAGCCGACTTCCTCAGCAAGCACGCCGATTCAGATTCACACCGAGCCAACAACCAACAAATTATCCGAACTCAAAAGCGCGCTCCTTCGCCGAATTGGGGGGGGGGGGGGGGGGGGGGACTTCTTGTTGGAGGTGGGTTTAGCACCCTCTCTTAAGGCCCACCACAAATCAGAATTGGCCCAACTGGATGATCGGCTCAGTGGAAGGCTAGCATGTTTGCGACCAAGCCCATCGAACGAATTCGGCCCATCACATGACCATGCGACCTATCCAATTCGTTCATGCAAACCGTCCACTCCGACCGTGCGACCCATCCACTCCGAACGTGCGACTAGTCCGATCCATACGAATTGTCCCGTCCGGCCGTGTGATACGTCGATTCCGTACGTGCAGTTTAAAGTACCCATAATACACCGTCTTATTCTCCTTATAAATAGTGATGTACTCCCATTCGAAAAGGAGATCTGGAATCCAAAATAAATGCTCTGAAACAATGAATCGCACTGATCTTCTAAATTACCAACATATCAGTTTTAACCGAACTACAGTTCATTTAGATTACCGAACTTGAACATTCTTTCATAGTTCGTTATCTAACCGACCTACTTTCTCTCTATTACCACCGACACGTCTCGTTCTCACGATTTGCCGAGCTATGCCTTTATAAAAACAAAATTCTCCGAGTCCCATCTCTAACTTGACCTACACGTTATTAAGTTGCCCTAACCGGTTCAACATGAATAGAATGCAGCCTCATGAATCTTGAAGATTAGTGTAATGAAACAGAAGAAGAGACTTGAGATTCTTCCATGTTGCAACAGACAAAACCTTCGAAACACAATTTCTCCAAAATAAACCTTCGTCATATGCCGCATTTTATACAACAACCTAAAGGTATTTTGCAGTAGCGAAGGCACTCCTCTGATATTCAGACTCTTATCCAATTGTGTCTTGCTTTCTTTGAGGTGTCACCGTTGCTAATTTCACCGGTGAATCACAAGGCGTTTTTTGAACTGATCTTTGTTGGACTCATCGCCTCTTCACTGTCACGATTCTTCGTTGCTTCCACGGAGTTGGTCTTCGGCGGAGCATTGACTCAATGGAGGAGTCAGAATCTTGTACCGGGCATCTCTCAACATGCATAGCACGTGTATCTACCATCTTCAATCAAGTAAGCAACAAATCGCACAATCCCCTTTTCTTCTTCTCTGTGTGTTAGCAGCTGAGTTAGGGTTTGTGGAAGAACATATGGCTTTTATAGCTGTAATATTGGAACCTTATTTAAGACACCCTTGATCTTAGATCACTAATAACACTCCAGTCTATTGGTTAACTCCCTGAATTCTGAACCAAGCGACATGGGTTTGACTACCAGAAAAACTTCCGTTGGTTTTGTAAATAGATCAGCAAGTTGAAAGTCAGTGCCAACATGCTCAATCAATACATGTTTATCCTCCACGAGCTCCCTGATGAAGTCATGCCTTATATCAATATGTTTGGTCCTAGAGTGTTGAACATGATTCTTTGAAATATTTTTTTGCACTCTTGTTATCACATCGAACCAATAAAGGTCTTGATTTCATCTCATAATCTTCAGACATTTTCCTCATCCATAATAATTGAGTACAACAACTTTCCATAACTATGTACAGTGGCTAGGCCTAACAGGGGTGAATCTAGAAAATAATTTGAGTGGGGGCATAAAAAAATGAAAAAAATAAAAAAATGAATGAATAATTCAACTAATAAAATAAAACAAAAGACTTTGAAACACAAAAGTAATTTTGGGTAAAAATAAATGAGGAACGGAAACAAAACAAAAAGAATTTATAAAAAAAAAAGGCCAAAATATGTCTTTAAGCCAACTGGGCTGGGGAAACATTAATGAATCATCGTAAATAAATGTATTTGTATATTTTACTGAGAGCAGGTGCCCCCACCTTGTATAACATAGATCCACCCCTGGCAATGTATTCAGTTTCTGCTATAGACATAGACACACAATTATATTTAATCATATGCCATGAAATCAGATTGTTTCCTAAGAAGAAACAACATCTACTTGTGCATTTTCTATCATCTAAACATCTTGTCCAATCTACATCATAATATACAGCAAGTCTCTAGTGAATAGTGAATAGTGAATAGTGAATAGTGAAAGCAAAAGTTCATAGTGCCCTTACCATATTTGATAATTCTCTTGATTGATTGCAGATGAGACAGTTTTTGTTTGGCTTGATATCTTGCACACAAACTCACATTTAGGCATGTCATGTCTACTTGCTGTGAGATAGAGAAGACTTCCAATTATCCCTCTATATAGCTTTTCATTCACATTTTCCCCTGCATCATCTCTTAACAGTTTTTTGTGTGGTGTTCATGGGAATTCTTGCAGGCTTACTTGAGTCAAGTCCAAATTTCTTAACCAGATTATTTGCAAAGGTGCTTTGGGATACCAAGATTTCTTTTTCGGTCTGCATAATCTGTAATCCCAAAAGTATTTTAGTTCACCTAGCTACAAAACTCACCTCAAACTCATTGGTCATGTTTTCCACAAAATTATACACCAGTTTCTGAGAAGTACTTTAAAAATTATGTCATCTACATAAATCTGTACTAGCATCAGATTGTTTCCCATGCTCTTGGAGCTTACTTTAATCCATATAATGTTTTCTTTCGTTTGTAGACACTCAAGATGATCTGAATTCTCAAATCCCTTATTTTGTTCTACATAAACTTCTTCTTGTAGAATTCCATTCAAGAAAGCATTTTTCACATCCATTTGATACAGCTTAAAACCCAAGATGCTGACCATTCCTAGCAGAAATTGTATGGACTCTAATAGAGCTACAAGAGCAAAAGTCTCATCAAAGTATATTCCCTCTTCTTGTGAATAACTCTGAGCCACAAGCCGAGCTTTGTTTCTCACAACTGTACGTACCATCCTCGTATATTTTGTTTTTAAAAATTCATTTTGTTCCAACCAGATTCACATCTGATGGTCTGAGAATTAATTCGAAGACTTCATTCCTGTCAAATTGCTCCAACTCTTCCTCCATAGCTAAGATCCATAAGTCATCAACAAGAGCTTCTTTATGATTTTTGGATTCTATGATTGATACAAAACATGCAAAGTGAACCATTTCTTGGAAATTGAGTTGAATATCTCTTGTTTTTCTTCCATCATTTATATTATTAGTCACACCAGTTGGAGAATGATTCTGTGAACTTTTATCTCTTTACCTGAGACAAAATCAGAATCCTAACTTTTTTATTTGATTCGAGGTATCTTTTATTTTAGTTGGTGGTGGTAAATTTTGATTCGTTCTTCCATCAAAATCTTTTTGGTAGACTTCAGCAAAAAATATAATCGTCAAAACCCACATTAACTGATTCCATAACGGTAAGAGTTCTCTAGTTGTACACTTTGTAAACTATGTTGTTTCCTAAGAATCCAAGGAAAATTCCTTCATCACTTTTGGAGTTGAACTTGCTTAGTTGATCCTTGCATTCATAATATAGCACACGCAGCAAAATATGTGAAAGTAACTCACAGTAGTAGATGTCTTTCCTTTCCATAATTCATAAAAAGTTTTGGTCGTATCTTTCCTTTCCATAATTAAAAATTTATTTAAAAAAAATAAAAATCAATGAAGTCATCGGATTGTAACGAGGAAAGTTTCCTAACATAGAGAGACGATCATGCTCGCCTCTCTTATTTTCTTTAGATAATCATAAATGTTTTATTTATTAAATTTTATTTTGAGAGTTTTGCAAAAATTAGCACTTTCAAAATTTTGTATAATTTTTTAATATTTAAACTATTATTCATAGTTTTTTAGCATTTTTAGAACTATTCATGGCAATTTAGTCATGTACGACTGTGGAATGAGAATTTTCGTCATTTACACTCTAAAAAACAAAAAAAACTTAAGTGCTAAATTTATAAGATCAGTTGAATTAAGTGTTATCTTATTCAATTTGTTCTTTTACTTTTACTTTTTTTTCTTCCCTTTTTCTTTTGTTAACAATATTTATTTTGCGAACAGATCGTCTTCGGAGAACTTTGCTTTTTTGGCAATTCCCTCTTCTTCTTCTTCCTTGAACTGCACGATTCAAACTTATTTCCTTCGAGTCTGAGAATTCCTCCGAAATCCGACAATAATGAATGTCCTTAGAAGAGCAGAGGTGATCGATAGCATGAGTTGCTCGAAGCTGCGCGTTGAGTTCACGCCTTCTCTACGTGGCGGCCGCGCGTCGGAGTCTGTTTCTCCGGCCACCACCTCCTCCCGGTTCCAACCATCGGTTCGATCAGTAGGTCCTTTTTCCGGTCTGGTCATCTGCGTAACCGGTCTCTCTAAAGGTACCTTTCCCACATCTCATTGTTGTTGCTGTCTTTTTTCGAATTTTCCTTATATGATTTGATTTCTCGATTAAAGAATGAATTTTGAATCCAATTTTGCCAGTAATCAATCGGAATTGAGGATCAATTGTTGTTATGCAGAAGCAAGGAATCAGGTTAAGGAAGCTACAGAGAAACTTGGTGGTGAATACAGTTCTCTTTTGCATTCTCTGTGTACGCATTTGGTCGTTCAGATATCCTTTTCCGATTTATGTTTCTTTTTCTTTTTTGTATTCAATCTCAATACAACATAATTATAGGATTTGTGAACATTTCTGTGACGTTTGTGTTTGTTCTTTAACATAAAAAAAAAAAAGAGGAGTTTACAGCTACGATCGGCGCAAGTTTGAGCATGCCTTGAAACATGGGAGAAGAGAGAGTCTGCATATCGTTACGCTTGGTTGGTTTGTGGACAGCGTCCGCAGAAATGGTGAGTTTATGTCTTAACGAGAGTTTGAGCGAACCCTGTGATTGATGTTTGCTTTAGATTGGAAACAAGTTCTTGATTCTTTATCATATTCATGAGCTGCAGTGAAGTTGTGCGAGTCTCTCTACACGGTAAAAAATCCCGAAAACCAGAAAGAAGAGTTCAAGGAACAGAGGTCACAATAAGCAAGGACTTGGCTTTGTCAGGCTATTCAGTCTTCATCGATCCTGATGTGTCAGATGAAGTAAGGCGCCGGGTTAGTCATCGACACACACAATGAGACTTATCTGGTTGTAGCAAACACCATTGCGCAACAACGGTTATATACTTTGCATTTCTAAGTCTTGTAGGTTTCAAAGGTGAGTGTTGAAGGAGGTGCCAAGCTCATGAATCAGTGGTTCATTGGATGTAATGCAAGTCATGTTGTATGTGAAGCTAGTTCTGTTCAGAGATATCTTGGTCACTCGAGCCATCTTGTTACAGTAAGCTTCGTTTTCCATCTTTTTAGATACATTGCCACACATTATTATCTTTTGGTTGCTTATGTAAAAAAATGTGGCCTGTTTCAGCCACTCTAGCTTCACAAGACGTTGGAAGAGAAACCAACGCAGACTCTTGTCCGAATGTCGGCAGATTTGGCAAGGGATGTTAGGACATTGCTTGAGAATCTGGGGAAGGTAGTCTTCTGGCTGTTTTTTTTGTCTGTTGATAAGTATCTATGAAGTCTCTAGTCCTTTGATATTGCCTTCTTACAGGAATCCCGCATGGAATCTGTTCCTGGAGATGCCTCGATGTTAACAAAGAGGACGACGGCATGCAAAGAAAGGCAGATGATTGTGGAATCTGCCAAAAAGGCTGTCAGAAATCGACACGCAAAGGCATTGCATCTCTTTCTATATGTATGTTTGATCCTCATAAAACGAGCTTTTCTTCTCTAAACCGCACTTGTTTTCTCTCTTCAAACAGATGGGCAGGACGCTGATCCAGCCGTTAAATCTGAGCAGCCTTCTAGATTCCATTAGTTGGACGATCTCCGAGCCAACCTCAACAGCTACTATTTACATAGATAGTTTCAGCGACAATGAAGATGTCGAAAAAACCGATGATTCATTAACTCAATCCATGAGACTGCTCACAGAAAGGTACCCATTTTCTGCTTCATCTCTGTAACTTGAGATCCAAGCTAATTCCTTTTAGGTTTATAAAGCTAATATCGTGTTTTTTTTTGTTTTTTTTCCGCATCGCAGTGAGAGAATGGAATTGGTATACAAAAACCACTTTATAACATTACTACTTCCAATAGATTGGTATGGTGAGATGGGACCTTCTTCTAGGTCGTATTTCAGTGAAACCGGCTTTACATGTCAGCACATTCTCCAACACATCTATGCATTCTATCAGGTTCAATGTCCTAATCTATTTTACGAGTGTTGGGATCTCATTGGCTACACCACTTTAAAAGTAGTTTGTGTTTGAATGTCCTGTCGCAGGAAAACATGTCCGAGGAGGAAATCAAAGCAGCGATTCACACCAATTCGAGGCACAGTGAAAAGCTCCGAGCAGCGGACTCGGTGATGAAAGGTGGGAAGTTTGTATTCAAACGGATTCAGTTTCTCGGATCCCGGAAAGGCTTCGAGATGTTGAGACGTGTTAGTAGCTTCAACTGTAGTAATGTCTACGAGCTTATCATTAAGGCATAACATTTTATCAGATAGATCAGAGATTCAGATACGAAGCAATCTAAGCCTAGTCAACACACTAGACACTGGATCATTTGGGAGTTTTGGTGATTGCAAGATCCCGCTCAAGACCACTAAATGTCAATCATATAGTAATTAACATGTTAAGAGTCGATATTAATTTACTTTTGTATGGTGAGGATCTTGCGGCGCTCGAGCTCATAGAGCAGTTCCACGACTGCAGAGTCGCAGGAGCTCTTCTTGTCGGGCCTGGCATCTCCGGCATACATCACAGCCTCGCGATTGGGTATCCTTAGAGTTATGGTTGATATGAAACTGCTGAAGCTAGTCCGCTTGTCATCGCCATCTGTGAATTCAAACGAAGTTCTGTGTACACACAGGAAAGTTTTCAGTTTAAGATTGGTCAGGACTCAGGAGAGTAGAAAAACAAAACCAAACCAAAATGAGGCAGAAGTGATGAATTTACCGGGATTTCTCTTCCGAGGTGTCGTAAGTAGGCATTGGCCAGAGATGCCTCTTGCAGAACTCATGTAGCATTACGCGTGGCCCACCTTTCTTCATGTTTATAGGTCCAACAGCTGAAAATCACATTATATCATGAAATGCAGAACTCTAAACACCAAAACAAACTGAAGAAGAAAATAAGAATCTCAAAGTAAATAACAGTAGATGCACGCTTACCTGGAATCACTGTACTCTGCATTTCGATAGAATCTGAAGACGGAGTTTCTCTGTCGCTATGATTGCACGCAAGATTGGCATCCACGGAACTTTGATTATCCCCAATCGAAATTTTACGTGAAATGTTTCTCTTCTGAAGAACCAAAGAAAGTTTTAGCAAATATATAAATCGTGCACACACACGCCAAGTGGAAACATCAGGACTTATACCTCAAGTTGCTTAAGCAGATGTGAAGCTGCTTTTCCCAACGCCAGTTTATTTGTCTGTTCAGATCCATCTCCAGTCAGAAGAACATCGTCCAGCTGCAACTGAATTGTGGCTTGTGCCTTCACACCATCATTTACGCATTTCGCCCGGAAGAAATACCCAAGAGAGTCGCATAGCTCATTGAGCTCCCGGTATGGAGGAAGCTGAAGTTTATCTGGAGTTACAAGTGGAGAAAGCAACGGCTCAAAGACTCTCCACACTTCGTCAAGATCTAACCTTGTATCGATCAGCAATGCTCCAGCAATACTCTCCACCATGTCTCCAAGCGCCTAAACCAAAACAAACAAGTATGTCAACCTATTTGCTCTCTTTGTAATCCGATATCTGTAGCAGGGACTTTAAATGGTCATGTAAGTATTTTGTTACCTTAGGGCCTTGTATTGAAGGGATTGATCTACCTATCTCATCTGGCTTCAGAAAGGACATCAGATACTCGTTTATTTGAGTCTCAAGAACCATAGCACAGCGTTGAAGGTGGGTATGCAGATTATTTTTCACTGCAACTTGCGCAAAATTTTCGTTACTTACACATGCAGAACGAAGATCGGTCATCTCTCCAGGCCCGGTCTGTTTGTAGGTGTTAAAAAGATGACGGGTGATTAGAAAATCCAGTACAGAATCTCCGAGAAACTCCAATCTCTGTTTGAGGAACAAGTTGATAGCATGTAATTAGAAAAACTAGGAATAACTCAGCCAATTAAAACTAAGAATAACTCAGCCAAGTTGATAGCATTACCTCGTAGGAATACGATTCATGAACAGAGGAGTGTGTGATAGCCTCTTTTAAAAGGAACTTTGCAGAGAATTCATGTCGGATCTTTGTCTCCAACTCTGCGAGCTCATCGTCTTTAGGGATGTAACACCGTACAGAAACTCTATTGATGGCTTCAATGACTAGTTTTGAGTCAAAGTCAACGTTAGCACCAAGCCATTTCATCATATGAAGAGCCGCACTCAATCCACCGCTAACATAATAGGCACCAATCAGGGACTCGGCGCAATCTGATACAGATTTTGAAACTGTCCATCTATGACCCATGTCACAAGACTTTCCAATTTTTATAGACATGTTCTCTGTAAAGAATTTTGGGTCCAACGGTACTTCTCTAGTATCAATCCCACACTTGCAAGAAACGGGAAATAGAGAACTTTGACCAGGTGCGGTCCAGCGACGCGGTTCAAAAGCGCCGTTTCTTATGTATCCCTATAAAATCAAAATCCCAATTTAAAAGGATCGTTAGTTATATGACTGATATAATACATTACTTACATATATTAGAAGAAACCTGTAATTTGCGATCTGTTGCCAAGCGGTGAAGATTTGAGTTAGATATAATTGATTGCCTCTGCTGCGTAAGTTTTCCCTCGTCTTTGTCAGGATACTTAAGGAATAGAGAACAGCTTACAACATACTTCAAGACTGAATCCCCAAGCAGTTCCAACCTCTCCATGGAAAACGCTTCGGGGCATGTCAGTGTTGTAAGCGCTTCGAGAATCTGATTCAGAGAACCAATAAGAGTTAACTGACAATTGGGATATCTAGTTTCATCTCTACATGATAAATACTGTGGAAAACCATACCGATGTACTTGATATACTGAAGTTAGCGGTGCTACAATCAATCTCTTCCCTAAGTTGGCTGGCCAACATTAGAGACTCTAGGCGGTGCATCACCGAGGGCAGTAAATAGATTGATTTTAACACAGCACGCGGTACGTCAATTCTGACCAAAAGCTCTGGAGGCAAATGCGCATGGATATTCGGTTTTCGTTTTCTAACATTACCAGCCTCTGGTTTTGTCTTCACAATCACTGTCCATTTACATTGGAAGCAACATCTTAAAGCTTGTACACTACAATATCCTGAGAACATACACAATGTATCCATTTGTTAGAGAAATTCTTAAGAATCAACTTACCGTCTTCACTGAAGTTGACTAAGAGGTTGTGCGCATGGTGACTCTGCTTCAACTTCAACAACGGCTGATTCTGGTGCGCCAATACAATCCCATACCTGATTAAAGGGAAATGACGTTAACTATAGAGTTATCATAAGTTACGGAAGTAGATTGAGAGAACATCCATCGAAAGAATATCACTTACTTTTTATTAAAATATTCTGCATAAGTAGCATATTCTGATGAGTCTTCGTCCTCAAACGGGCTCATAGCAGAAGAATCCTTTACTGCTTCAACTATAGAGTATATCCGTCCAGTATGAATTGCAATGACCACAATTTCTTCGAGACTATTTTTATCAGACGACGCGTTGGCAAAGTGAATCAGATTTGTTTCCTTCTTTTCATCCTCGAGTAAAACTTCCTGACTGGATGAGGTGTTGCAATGATTTCCATCACTAACCTGAAGTTCAAGAAGAGAATTTTTCTTCAAGAACTCAACTACCGAGGCACATGAGTTGATAGCTGACCAATCAACCACGGCACTCGAAACTAGATCATTCGTTTCAACCGGTAGCAGTAGAAACATAAAGGAAGGGTGCCAAAGAGAACTTGTGTCAGTTTGAAGCAAAAATTCTCTCTTTGTTCCCAATGACTTAGATCCAACAAACAATTTTCCGAACATGCCATTGAAGAAAAACTGCTGAAAACACTTTGCTTTGATCAACTGCATGATTTCCCAAGACACGAAGAAGAAAACATTAAGTTCAACGATGAAACAAGAAACTGTATAAATCCCATGGATCATAGTGTGGGAGGTACCTCTTCGTGACTCAAACGTATCTGGCCACAAGGTGAGACAGAAGCCTTCACATACTTACTGACCAAGTAAAGGCACATCTCGACATTACCAACATCATCGGAAAGGCTTGACTCAATCAAAAGACAGAAACTCGAATACACATCCCCAGAAATATTACTACAGAAGTCAAACTTATAAGCCTGAAAGATGGCGCCATCAAGATTTTCTCCCCAGGTTCCTGACAATGCATTTGCACGGGTTGTCCCGTGCAACTCCTTCCGTTTTTTTGAACCTGTCCAAAGAATAAAATATATAAGCGAATTAGGAAAAGCCCCATGATCTTAGACATACGCATATGATATGTATCTGCTTATAAAGGAACTAAGACCAAAATCGCTGACATCAGTTGATTGAGGAATTAACACAATAATAAAGCATACCTGCAGCAGATGAAGATGATTTACTTTTAGAAGAGGCGACCTTCTTTTTGGTGCTGCAGTGTAAAAGGTTCTTATCCATTGCGTCCAATTGACGTAACTTCTTACATACTAACTGCTCATTTCTGCTAGGAGGATCAACTATAGTTTGAGTGGCAGTTACTTCCTCAACGACAGTAATGCTAGAATCTGGAATAACCGTGTCTCCATTCTCCTTCAGGTCATGTCCACTCGTCACTGGGGGTGGACACAGTTTCAAGTTTGGAGTTTCTGGATCTTGCATTGGGATTTCTCTTCGCATAAGGTCATACAGATGGTCTCTTTGTTTCGGGTTCCCCCTACAATAATTAGTATTAAAATGCTGAGCTGCAAAAGAGGGCACTGGATTTAAGAAAAAAAAACACTTTTTGTTAATCAAGATTCTCTCCTACCTTTCAAGAAACATAATAGACTTCCAGTTACTCTCTTTGGCCAGTTCTTGAGACAGGGAGTAACTACACACTGTTTTGGGCAGGTCAAAACATACCATGCATGAGCAATTTGGCACCTGAAATCCCTCTTCAACCACATCAGTGATAAATAAAAGATTCACCTGCATCCATTGAAAAAGCTTTCAGAGAAGACAAAATATAAACATTTTTCAATCTGTGAATCGTCCGACTGTGATGAAGAACATGTAACCTTGCCAACATGAAATGAATCAAGGATTGCCAATGCATGGGTGGAGGCGCTGTTTCCGATTAAACACAAGACATTAAGGTAACCTAAAGAGGCTTCTTTCTTCACGAATCTTTCAATCACTTCTGCAGTTATAATTCTCTCAACTAAAATAAGGCACGGCTTTTGCATTTCACCTCTGCAAACAAATTAAAGTCATCAGAACAGAGGGAAATTTTGTTGCGATTTTGGGAAATGAATAAACAATTTAAGTTACCTAAATGAATCCAATAGATGGAAAAGTTCTTGTAACTTTGGAGATACGCGTCCCAAATTTGCTGCTGATAGATTGTCTTGCTGCAAATCTACCGAATTCTTATCTTCTGTTAAATCACACAAGGCATAGTGAAAAAAAGATTGAATTAGTGACTAGAAGTGGACTCCTCAATGCAAAACAGAGCTTTAGATACAGTACCTTGCTGCAAATACACCCCAAGTGTGGATAAAATATCCTCAAGAAATTGCTTGCACACCATTGAGCATTCTTTATATATTTCACTTTCCTCTTTAACATCTGAGATTTTCTCCAAGCAGACTTCAGCCGCCTTTAATGAAGGCAAGATAAAAAAATTTTTTTAATAAATTCAGCACAAGTATGTGAAGATAATAAAAACAGAAATTGTAAGTATGTGATAGAAAGAATACCAAATGTGCGCAAATCAGGCCAAGATTATCAAGGCAATGCAAAATCTCTCTGTAGTTAGAGGACAACCGCTTTTGATATGTCTTAAACTTATTCTCCATGTTGGTACCATTGCCTTTTTCCATATCTTGAAGCCTTAACAGAGAAGCATCACACTGTGGAACAAGATATAACCGTTTTCAAGCCCTCTGAAAGATAATAAAGAGCAATGTTCTGGCTCATACTCAGTGAGCATATAAATATATTACCTTGAGGTGCGAAGTTTCCAGCTTTTCTTTCAATTCCAAACTACAGAAAGGTGGTGGGTCATAAAATATTGGACCTTCTTTTACTGTTGTAGCAAACTTTTCCACCCCTTTCTGCCCTTCAGGATTAAAAATCTGAATTTCAAAAGTAAATCTTGAATTAACATTTATTCGCGAACCAGTATATACTTCCTTTTTACACAATAAACAAAGTACCTGTGAGTCCGTGAGGCTCTCAAGTTCTGATACTTGATCTGCACAGTTACATGAGGAACATTAACAAAACAGTAAAGCAAGATTTTCGGTTTGACATACAGAGGAAAAGAGAAACTTTAAATAGCATGCCTTTTCTAATGGCGGCTGATGTAGTCAATCCAAATATCTTCGGTTTGTCAGTAGATTTGTGATAGAACTCCTATGCAAACCAGAAAGAAAATAGTTTATTGACTGGTTATGGAGAATGCATATCAAAAACTTATAGGTCTTATCATTACTGAGGAAAAACACCTTCATTAATTTTGCATAGGGATGATTGCCAGTGGTGCGGTGGCATTCATCTATTACTAGAAGGCATACCATCTCTAATTTCAGGAATGCACTTCTAAGGGCATCCACAAGTATTTGCGGAGTCATAACCAGAACCTGAACCAGACAAAACATAATACCATTGCAGATAATAGACAGATCATTACCCGTAGTCACAGATCTATGTGAAGGGCTCGAGCAAAAATGATAAATGAATCAACCATTGGAGAAGAACCAACCCCAAAATTCTAAGCAGCAAATGTTCTAACATATCGGAAAGGGCTTAACCAAACAGTTAAACAAACGAAGAATCAACCACAGATACTCTGCTATGCTCTATGCAAGAAAATCAAATGTCCACGCCAAAAAGAAGATTTAGGCAATGTCCTGTGAATGATATCACAGAACTTCTGCATATTTTTTTTTTAATAATCAGATACAACAACTGAGCTGGTCAAACTGTATTGTAACATTCACCAAGAATTTTACTAACCGCAAATAGAAATTGTCACCGAAACTACTCGGAAGTCACTTGTTAGCATATAACTAGCAAAAGAAACACAAACTTACATCGTGCTTGCTAAGTTCCTCTTCCCAGCGCTGGGATGTCCATTTATCAACTCCTTTAGCTCCAAAGTACTCTGCAACCTTCAGATTTACATGTGCTCTAATCTCACAGCAATGCTAAATCCAAACACAAAAAAAAAAAACAATCGGAAATGAGCTACCATGGTGATTCATCATCGAGTCAAAGTGATTAAAATCCAAAAGAACATACAAAACCCCAAAAGAATACATTTTTTTTCTTTCTCATACATCAATCAAATGAGAGTCTTGCCTGTTTGACAAGATTTACAGTTGGGGCCAAGCAAATGATCAATCTTTTTGCTGAATCAGAAGAACCCATTGCTTTGATAAGCATGCTGATTATCACTGACTTATCAGTTTCTGTCTCCAGAAGAGCGATTATGTTCCTGCCCTTTGCAACCTCGTACACCTTCAACTCATAGCTGCTGCAAAAACCCAGACCCACAAGGAGAAAGAGAGTAACTTTAGAGAAGAAGACCCAAAATCAAGTAGAAAGAGAGGAAGAGAAAAGATACCCATTAGAGTCGATCGCCATAGGAGAAGAGGAACAATAAGGAGCGTTTGGATGATCTCCATCGATTTCAGAGAATTTCCTCTTTAGCGATTCGCTTGCTCCTCCTCCTCCTCCTACACGTGGTTCTTCTTCCTCTATTCTCTCAGCCTCCAACGCGGAATGCATGACGACGAAGAGTGAAAAAACGGAGAAAAAGGAATAGATTCTTCTAAGAGAAGAGTAAAGGAATTTTGAGTTTTGGTTTTGTGGGTTGAATTGGCTTTGGACTTTCGAAGAACCACACACTATCTAACGCACAAATACCAAAAAGAAAAGAAAAAAGTGAATTCTCTTTTTTTTTTTCTCGTCCTGCACTGACACTGGTGAGAGAGGTTAGCACATGAGTTTGGAATGGGAGTTTTATTTTATTTCTCTTTTAATTGCATCTCCTAACTAGTCAACAGCTAGAATAAGAAAAACCAAAACTTAGTCAACAGAAAAAGTTGCGATTTCAACTACTGTCGATGTTGTGCTCGGCGAAGGAGCCGGGTCATGGATTCGGGTCGATCGGATGGACAGACGGTGAACAGCCTTTATGATTGGATCATTTGCTATTGTGTTTATTTAATGGGCCTTGTTTGTTAATGGCCCGATCTGTTTATTCATTATTGAGCAGTCACTCTTGGGATAGACCCATAAGCATGGAAATAGAACGATCCAAAATTACATGAGACACGTGTGTTATTTATAATGATCGTTTCGAAGTTCACATTTCCTCATACTAGTGTTTAAGTAGTGAACTTGGTTTTAACCCATAAGCATGGAATTTTTTTTTTGTTTATCAAATTTTGTAATACAATTTATGTTTATTTTTGTGTTTAGATATTTTTTTTTATATTTTGTGAACATCCGATCCCACCTTCCTAATCAAGGATCCCAACGAACCGGTCTGACACCTTCGACCCCGTCGCTGGTTAACTGCGACGTGTCGGCTTTGACATTTTTCTTACCACATTTCTAAAGTCTCATTTATTTCATTAAATAGTTAAAGTCTAACAATTAATTCATAAATCGAAATGAATAAATAAAACCGAAATAAACACCAACGATTGTCTTTTAAAAGTAAATGACTGAAATTCTAAATAAATAAATAAAACCCGATTCCCAAAAACGGCGCACCACACTGGAACTACTCGTCCAGCTCCACATACTCGTCCCCATCGGACTCACCTGAAAAGAAAAGGGAGGGATGAGTAATTTGGATTACCCATTGAGAACTAAACCTACACTCTCAACACATCCAACCGTTGCATTCCAATATGCCAAGTTTAAATCTACGCACGTATCAAACATAACGCTCTACCAGCGCCCAATCAATCTACAAACAAAGGAACTCCTCAGGCTCACTGGCCGTCTCATATTTGGTTCACTGGCCTTTTCTCGTAACCTGGCTCACTGGCCTAGAGCGCGGGATAGCTCCTTTTAACCCCGTTGGAAGCCTATCAGTCCCACTGAAGCCGGGTCCATCAATCAAATCGTACCACTGGTTCCTTCGCAGTGACGATGACCTCATTTCTAACTAAGCTACATTCATTATTCACACAACCGGGTGATAAAACAAGGATGCAGGTTATTCATCTAATGCTTTCTTAATCCATTTCATTCAGCAAATGTTATCAAACAATATGCACACTGAAAAAGTGTCCGTACTCCGTAACACGCCCTAACCTGAATAGATCTAAATTCAACACACTAAAAAGAACAATTAAACATATAAAAAGCCTAGATCTAATCCTCACCTTTGATTTTCTGCAGATCTAACGAAGGAGAACGAATCTAGAAGACGACGTGAAGGCGGGGGTGCTCGACGGCTACTCCTCGGCTCCGGCGTGGCTCGCAGAGGCTGACTCGGCGGCGACTCGGCCGTGACTCGGTCGAACTTGGTCCTGACTCGGGCTGACTCGGCCGGCTCGGTCCTGACTCGGGCTGACTCGGTCGACTCGGTCCTGACTCGGGCTGACTCGGTGACTCGGCGGCGGCAACTCGGTGACTCGGCGACTCGGCGGCGGCAACTCAGTGACTCGGCGGCGGTGGCAAACGGCGGGCGGCGGTGCGGTGGCGGCGGTCGGCAGCTCCAGCGGCTCTCTCTCTCCTCTCTTCGGCGAGGCTCTCTCTCTCTCTCCCGATTTTCTTCTTGGAGACAAATGAGTCTCTACCCTCTCCCCTCCTTCTCTTATATAGAGGTCTAGCCCTAGGGTTTCCTGCAATTGGGCCTCTCCTTCCTGGGCCTGCAGCTGGGCCTCTGGGATGGGTATGTTACAATTCTCCCCTGGTTGAAAGGAATTCGTCCCCGAATTCTCCCTTCCGCCTTCGGTTTCCATCCCGTCCTTAAACAGCTCGGGGTAATCCGTTCTCATCTGCTGTTTCGATTCCCACGTTTCTTTGCGGATACCATTCATTTCCCAAATGACTCTTACTGCACTAGCTATCTTTTCGCTGACATGTTTTTCCTTAAACTCCAAGATCTCGGTTGGTTTACTCTGAACTGAAAAATTTATGTCCAGGTTACTTGGCATCTGAGACAAAATGAGCTCATTCTCTCTCACTACCTTCCTCAAAATCGATACGTGGAACACATCATGCCATTCTGACAATTCCTGAGGCAAATTAAGTCGGTACGCTACTTCTCCAATTCTCTCGACTATAGGATACGGTCCCATATATCTTGGCTTAAGCTTTTTCAGTTTCCGGTGTCTGTCATCTCCACGAAACGTTCTCAACTTTAGGTACACTTCATCTCCAACCTCAAATGACAATTCTTTTTGGCGCCTATCTGCGTAAATTTTCTGACGATCGTGAGCTTCTTTCAGCATGACCTTAAGCATTTCCACTTGCTCTGCAGCTTCCTTTACCATTTCTGGATCCATATCCCTCATTTCACCTACTTCGGTCCAACATAGGGGTGTACGACACGGTCTCCCATACAGGGCTTCGTACGGAGCCATCTTGATGCTAGCGTGATAGTTGTTGTTGTATGAAAACTCTGCCAGCGGTAAATACTTCCCCCAGTTTCCTTCCCAGTCCAAGACACAAGCTCTCAGTATATCCTCCAAAGTTCTAATCGTCCTTTCCGATTGTCCATCCGTTTGAGGATGATATGCTGTACTTAAATGGACTTCCGTTCCCAATGCTTTCTGAAACGCTTTCGAAAACGTTGCTGTAAACTTCGCATCTTTGTCTGACACAATGCTAACCGGAACTCCGTGCAATCTTACGATTAGGTCCAGATACTTTTGCGCTAACCATTCCGTTCCATCTGTCTTTTTAATCGGCACAAAATGGGCTGACTTAGTGAGGCGGTCCACGATTACCTAAATCGCATTTTTCTTATCCAACGTCATCGGTAATCCCGTTACAAAATCCATAGTTACCATGTCCCATTTCCATTCTGGTAGTGGTAAACTTTGTAACAATCCGCTAGGTGCCATCTGTTCTGCTTTCACCTGGAGACACGTTTCACACTGCGATATCCATTTAGCGATGTCACGTTTCATTCCTCCCCAATGGTAGTACCTTTTCAAATCGTAGTACATCTTGGTGTTTCCTGGGTGAACTGAAAATCGAGATTGGTGAGCCTGACTTAACACTTCGTAACATCCCGACCAAACCTAGGAGTGTCCTCCTCCTAGGGATTGCTTGCAAGGTTACTGCTTCACATATATCAAGGGTGGGTGGGTGGTGCTTTAATTTCAAGCGTCCATTTCGTGGAAAAAGGGTTTATCTTTACCGTAGAGCGAAACACCATCTCTGTCCTTGAGTATGGTTAAAGCTAATGCATACCCGAATGAACACATGGGACGTCTAGTGTCATAGTTGTTAACCTCCTAGAGCCTATATAGAACACTCATCCTTCGAGTAATTCTAATCATGATGGGAATCCTCCACTTCCAAATGGATCTTCCTCAATGGATCTTCTGGTGTTGTGCTGTTGTAGCGATGATTGTTGTGCAAGCATACATTCTGATCTTACCTTATACCATGCTGAAGATAGATGATAGCCATGACCTTTATGACTTCATGAGACCTATGGGTTATGAAACACCACGCTTCTGTTGCGCTCACTCTTATTACACAATTGATTTTCGTTTCAAGGTTGTCCAACCTATCAAGCCGTCGTAGTGTTTTCCTAACACTTTCTTTGGGGATCCCCGTTCCAATTGTGATTTACGTTTCCATCCGTTTTTCCGAAGTTACTTCCTAACGCTCCCTTGAAGTCCTTGCACCAGGGATAACTCCAAATGTGAACAACTACTCCTTACATTCCTTGGTGAATTTCTTCTCACAGTCCTTAGTTAATCCCATTATCACCTAGCCTTAGCGAATTCCTTTAGCACCCGACCAGATTGGTAATTTCTGTGCATTTGACAAGGGTTCTTCTTTCTACATCTTTCTGTTCAACGAATGACCATTATCCGGGACTTGTTCCAAAGCCACACTGAACTATACGGGTTATCCTGTCCATTTTTGCTTCTCCGTTCTTTCTTACTCCATCCGCGTTGCAACTACCCAAATTGCTTCCTTACCGCATACGCTTTGGGTTGACCAGTAGCATATTCCATTGTCACCATATCTTTTTTTCATTTGGGTAATGGTACTTGTCACAATATCCCTTTCCATTCGGATAATGGTACTTGTCACCATATCCCTTTCCATTCGGGTAACGGTAACTTGATGTAGTCCACTAGGAACTATGAACTTCGCTTTCACCATCTGCACGCCTTACACTTCCTATGATATCGTTTTCGTCAGATAATCATCATCCAAACCCATACATGCTCATTGAAGAAATATATGTGTGGTGTCCTTCCACACTTGTTCCAGTCACTTACTTTAGGGCGCTTCCCAAACATGTAGAGAAATGTAACTGGCGTGCTCGTTTTAAGATCTCGTCCTCCAGATCTTTTCTCTCGGGCATATCCAGCTATTAGTAGGAACGTTCCATTGTTTGCTACATGATACCCAATCACTATGTTGTTCATTGCCCACCTTAGAACTTCACTTTTGTTCCACGCCTCGAGGATTTTCAATTACAATCACACTTGGTCCAAGGCTTCCAAACCTTACAAGCCACGAAGCTCCTGAGAGTTGGTCCAACAACTCGGTGATCCAAAAATAGCGGTACTAATCCTCAATGGTTACATGATGCTCTCTTTGGCGACCTCCGCACACACGGTTGCAAGTGAGTAAGTCCGGTCCCGTAAAGACTAATCTCCCTGCAAATAAAAATAACACAAACCAGAGAGCTATTCTAGGTGGTGGTTTTATAATTTTGAAAAATCCCTATTTGAAAACTTTGAAAACCGATTTTTCCTAATCCCACTAACCTAGAATTTTATCTCTCACTACTCGTAACCTGCTCTGATACCACTTTGTGAACACCCGATCCCGCCTTCCTAATCAAGGATCCTGACGAACCGGCCTGACACTTTCGACCCCGTCGCTGGTTAAATGCGACATGTCAGCTTTGACATTTTTCTTACCACATTTCTAAAGTCTCATTTATTCCATTAAATAATTAAAGTCTAACAATTAGTTCATAAATCGAAATGAATAAAAAAAACCGAAAAAACCAGCGATTGTCTTTTAAAAGTAAATGACTAAAATTATAAATAAATAAATAAAACCTTATACCCGAAAACTGCGCACCACACTGGAACTACTCGTCCAGCTCCACATACTCGTCCTCATCGGACTTACCTGAAAAGAAAAGGGAGGGATGAGTAATTTCGATTACCCAGTGAGAATTAAACCTACAATCTCAACACATCCAACCGTTGCATTCCAATATGCCAAGTTTTAATCTACGCACGTATCAAACATAACGCTCTACCAGTGCCCAATCAATCTACAAACAAAGGAACTCCTCAGGCTCACTGTCCGTCTCATATTTGGTTCACTGGCATTTTCTCGTAACCTGGCTCACTGGCCTAGAGCGCGGGATAGCTCCTTTTAACCGCGTTGGAAGCCTATAAGTCCCAATGAAGTCGGGTCCATCAATCAAATCGTACCACTGGTTCCTTCGCAGTGACGATGACCTCATTTCTAACTAAGCTACATTCATTATTCACACAACCGGGTGATAAAACAAGGATGCAGGTTATTCATCTAATGCTTTCTTAATCCATTTCATTCAGCAAATGTTATCAAACAATATGCACACTGAAAACGTGTCCGTACTCCGTAACACGCCCTAACCTGAATAGATCTAGACTCAACACACTAAAAGGAACAATTAAACATATAAAAAGCCTAGATCTAATCCTCACCTTTGATTTTCTGCAGATCTGACGAAGGAGAATGAATCTAGAAGACGACGTGAAGGCGGTGGTGCTCGACGGCTCCTCCTCGGCTCCAGTGTGGCTCGCGGAGGCTGACTCGGCGGCGATTCGGCCGTGACTCGGTCCAACTCCGCCTGACTCGGTCCTGACTCGGGCTGACTCGGTCCTGACTCGGGCTGACTCGGTTGACTCGGTCCTGACTCGGCGACTCGGCGGCGGTAACTCGATGACTCGGCGACTCGGCAGCGGCAACTCGGTGACTCGGCGGCGGTGGCGGACGGCGGACGGCGGCGGCGGCGGTCGGCAGCTCCGACGACTCTCTCTCTCCTCTCTCCGGCGAGGCTCTCTCTCTCTCTCCCGATTTTCTTCTTGGAGACAAATGAGTCTCTACCCTCTCCCCTCCTTCTCTTATATAGGAGTCTAGCCCTAGGGTTTCCTGCAATTGGGCCTCTCCTTCCTGGGCCTGCGGCTGGGCTTCTGGGATGGGTATGTTACATATTTAATTTTTGTCATATGAGACATATAATTATTTGATGTTTAGATATAATTTATTTTTTCTGAACCGCCTTAGAACGGGAGTTCAATATGAAAAGTAACGGGAGTTCATTATGTTGACATCATCTTTTTCTAATCCGCCTTAGAACCGGGGTAAGTTTTAATTTTTGCTTTCTGATGTTTAGTTCTATTTTCTCGATAAAATATATTTGTGTATGTAAAAGTTTGAGATGTGTTAACAATTTCATTTTTGGTATAAAATAAATTATATAGTTTTCTAAAATATTAATCCACGATGAGGGCATGCGACAATTTTTATTTTTATTTGTTTTTATGTTTATATATTTTGTATGGACAATATATTTTTGGTATGACATGTATGATTCAAAATTAGTGATTTTAGCTACCCAAATTTTCTGACCGGTTTTGTTATATATATTTTCAGTTCTATATATTATTTTAAATATATTTTTTTAATACCTAAATTTTCCATTCAGACTATTACCCATTGTTTTGTTATTAATTTGCGAATAAAACCTAATCATAAATATTTTATAGGATCAACATAAATATCATATCATTTACACCTACAAATCATCATAAATATTTTATATTTAAAATATGACCATTATTTTCTTTATGTGAATTATCTTTTTTATTTCAAATAAAAATTGATAATCTTAATAAAGTTTTCTAATATTATAGATATTATTTAAATTACAATATCTAAATTAAATCTAAATTAATATGCAGTTATTATTATAAAAATACAATAAAAAATATATATGCTGGTTATGTTGTTTACATGTGTGATTTGGTCATGAATCATTTTTTCCTAACTACATATTAAAATTTAGGGATATTTCTATTATTAAGTTAATAGTAGTTTAGTAGTATATCGTAGTTATCAATTTTATATTTTTAGGATTAATTAAATTATTATTACTAGCAATATATATTTGAATATCTTAGTTTATATATCCTATAGTGGTTAATGGGACGGTCGTTTGGAAAATATTAAAGAAGACTAAATAATACCACACTGGATTTTATTAGTTTTTATATATAGTTTTGTATCTTTTAATAATAAAATGTTATTATATTTTAAATAATTTAATTAATTAAATAGAGACTAAATATTATTTATAAATATTATAATTAATTAGAATATTTATATCTAACAATAAAGATATTATGTAGATTATTTTTAAAAAAAACATGTTTTGCAATAGGAATAATAGTTATCCAAATAAAGAATAACCTAATATGAAGGTATTTTTGTTTAGACACAAACATAGACATGAGTTGGTATTTTATATATTGTACATAAAGGTTTTTGATATTTTGAATAATTTAATAGTTGAGTTTATCTGTGACAAATGTTTATATGGTAGGTAAACACAACCGTCTTAATAATTTATCTATTACATTCAATAGCAATAGAAGTCAAGTTCCTAACCACTTGATTATAAAAAGAAAAGTAACAACTACTATTATTCGTAATTAACAGTTGAAGCATACATAATAGTTACATTGTAACACTCCGACCCCGCCTTCCCGAAGGAACCAGACGAATCAGCAATGCCATCTTCGACCTCGTCTCTTTATCTCCGTAAAGACGACGTGTCGGCTAAAAACAATAACTCATTACACAATATCCACGCTCTATATAATACTTCTTATTAAATCCCAAATAATCGTCTTAAAAATCCAACATAAATCTTACATGAATCCGAAGAAAATAACGAATAAGTGTCTTTAAATGAAATAACAGAAAATGCCAATAAAACCCAAAGGAGAACTTCCGAACTCCCAAAACCGCACACCACACCGGAATCACTCATCTAGTTCAACATATTCGTCCTCATCGGACTCACCTGAAAAGAAGAGAAAGGGATGAGTAATTTGGATTACCCAGTGAGAACTAAACCTACACTCTCAACACGTTCAACCATTTCATTCCAATATGCCAAGTTTAAATCTACACACGTATCAAACATAACGCTCTACCAGCACACAATCAATCTACATGCAAAGGAACTCCTTAGGCTCACTGGCCGTTTCTCATATTTGGCTCACTGGCCTTTTCTCGTAACCTGGCTCACTGGCCTAGAGCGCGGGATAGCTCCTTTTAACCCCGTTGGAAGCCTACTAGTCCCACTGGAGTCGGGTTCATCAATCAAATCGTACCACTGGTTCCTTCGCAGTGACAATGACCTCATTTCTAACTAAGTTACATTCATTATTCACACAACCGGGTGATCAAACAAGGATGCAGGTTATTCATCTAATGCTTTCCTAATCCAGTTCATTTGAGAATTGCAAGTCAAAAAATATGCACACTGAAAACGTGTCCGTACTCCGTAACACGCCCTAACCTGTATAGATATAGACTCAACACACTAAAAGGAAACAATTAAACATGTAAAAAGCCTAGATCTAATCCTCACCTTAGCCACATATTGATCACACGATTGCAGAAGCTCCTGAAGCTCAAATCAGTTATCCTTCAACTGAGAGCTAAATCAATGTGTCCTTATGATCTCTGCAAAGTTTCAGGTCGATCCAGATTGATTTGCTTATCCAAATAACTCATCTCCAGATCCGATCAAGCTAATTTTTGGTAAGGATGTTTGTTACTCATAGATCTAGCTCTCGGTAAACCTAACATTACTTCCAAACAACAAGGTATAACACTGAGATATTTCACAGAGAGCTAGATCTATGAGTAACAAACATCCTTACCAAAAATTAGCTTGATCGGATCACTATCGAACCTCCAGATCGGTTTCTCCTCTCACTGGTCGCAGATCCGTACTGCACCAATCATGCCTGAGAAGACATCCATAAGTTTCATATCACAACTCCAAATTATGAACCGCTTTCTGTATTATCTAAATAAGAGAGTCAAGAATATCCTTACTGATTTTCAAAACAATCCGAACAGTTTTTCCCATCCGTTTTCATTTCCTACTGAAACTACTCAGATTAGAGATTTGGGCAGATTGCAGCGAATACAAAGAAACGACGATAACTTTTGACACATACCTTCGATCGTGACGATCTTGGTCTTCCTGGAAAGCTCAGACTCGGGGCTCTCCACGGATAGGTAGACCGTCACCTGGTTTCATACCGGTCGCCGGGAAATTGTCCCTCAAGATGGCGGCGACAACTTGCTTATGGAGGCGGCTAGGGTTTACGGTGTAAGGAACAAAACGAGCAGGGCTTCGCCCACGCCTCTCAACTGTGTCTCTCATCTCAGCTTCCTCTCCTTTTTATAGAGATAATAGGTAGGGTTTCCTAGGTTTTAAAATGGGCTTACGGGCTTAATAAATTAAGTCGGTCCGTTTTATTATACCCAGTTTAGGGATGTTACAATTCTCCCCCACTTAAACGGAATTCGTCCACGAATTCATGGGACTACTTCTCCGCCACTTGGTTTCCAACCAAACTTCGTAACATCCCGAACAAATCTCGGAGTGTCCTCCTCCTAGGGGTTGCATGCAAGTGATACGATGTGGACACTATGTGGAAGAGTGAAGAGAAAATACGTGAAGACTCGTTATGTGAAGAGAAGCCTTGGAAGCAAACAGAGAGTTTGCTGTTACAAGGGAATTAGAAGTATAAATAAGAGTAGTTGTTGTTCTTCATGGATTATGCATTTTGAGAAGTGTATCAACAAACCTGCGTGTTTGTAGGCTCAGAGCTGCGTCTCTGTTCAATGTGTTCTTAGCTTAGGGCTCTTAGATTTGTAATCGGTTTGGAAGATAAGTAATTCAAGGAATTGGAGTTTGAAGCTTATCAATTGGTGCGGTGACATAAGGAACGGAACGCGACGACAAAGACGATGAGACATCAATTTCGTGAATCGGAGATGCCGATCTCAGATGCAGAATCGGAGGCCGCAGTTTCCGGTCATTTCGGCGAAAGTTACCGGCGATTGGATACTCTCAACACAGCGTATCGGGGTGCGATCGACGGACTAGTTCAGCTTCAATCGGAGATGCGATTAATGGGATCCAAGCTGGATCTCTTGCTTACGATGATGCCGAACGACATTACACAGCGGTGCGCCAACAAATCGAGTAATTTGGAGCTGACACCACCGGCAGATCCTCGAATCCAGGTACCTAATCCTAGCTTGGAATCTCGCCGTAGTATATTAGGTGATCGCGAAGGATTTTTGAGGAAAGTTGAGATGCCGTTATTTGAAGGCCTGAATACTTTTAGCTGGATCGCAAAAGTGGAAAGATTCTTTCGATTGGGCAAATATACAGAAGAAGACAAGTTGGATATGATCTCAGTCAGTTTGGGAGGAGATGCTTTGAGCTGGTATAATTCAGAGATCAATTGGATGCAATTGGCTAGTTGGAGGCAATTCAAAGCAAGGTTGATAAAACGATTTGTAAATGTGGATTGGGCGAAGATCCAGAGGAGGAAGCCGTTTCCTACAGTTGAATCGAATTGCGCAACAGAATCAAGAACGGAGAAGAACTTGATTCGGGAAACGAAAACGAAAGCGTGGGTTCACGACAGAGAGAACAAACCAGAGCATGATTCGTTTCAATACCAGGAGCCGTATGCGGCAACAGATTCAGTTTTGATGATCGATGTTCTCCAAAAGAACTCATTTATACAGCTGGTACCGGAACAAATTGAAGCATCTACACATATTCAGGTACCGGTTTTTAAAGTGGAACCAAGCCTTATATTTCACAATGCGGAATTACAAGCGATACTCGTGAAGAACAATATAACACAATCATATGGTGGGTTTGGCTTTGATGACTTGTTTGCTCATCAAGAAGAGAGATTACAAGTGTCATATGTCGAAGAAAAGACTGAGTTGTCGCAAGCTCTACCAGATGTCAAGGTGCTGCGTCTTGCACACCAACTGTTCGATAGAGAGCTTCTGAGAGGTAGAACAGAGACACAGCAAAGGAACCAGTTAAAAATTTCCAAGTCTTGGATGTTTAAATATAAAGTTGGGCAGAACAATGATCAAATAATGGAGACTGATTCAGTGGAGCTGTCTGTTTCGAATTTTGGCCATGGACTGCAGGACGAAACAGTGTCACTCTTGACAACAGAGGGTGTCATACAACCTCAAAAATTTGAGAATTTCAGCTTCGAAAATCTTCATGCAGCATCTCGGCTTTGTGCTAATGCTTCTTTGAATCAAGCTCAGTTACACTCTGATTTTCGCGGTGCTATGTTATTTGTCAAAATGTCTTCCAAGCCAGAACATGTGAGAACCAAGAAGAGGCAGAGGAAACGCTTCAAATCATGGCGTTTCAAGTTCAAAAAGAAATCACAGATTAAAGTGGTTCAGGATTCCAGTACACTAGACCTCACTAGTCAACTGCTTTCATCATATGTGTGCTGGAAAGAGTATGAGCTGCGTTTAACAACTTTGAAGGACAGAGATGCATTACGATTAAAAATAGAGGACGTTTGCAGAGAGTTGGCGCATGTTTCTATGATTCAAAGGGTGCTGATATGGATCATAAAAGGTGACTCGCCTGTTGTGATGATACAACAAATATTTCAGAAGCTGCCAGCATTATCTGGCCTTGTTTCAAGCTGGTTGACTGTTGTTTGTGTGCTTGATTTCTGTGGTATATACATCTGGTTTACAAATTCATGGAAGATTAAGTTTGGCAAGGACTGGTGGTTCAAGTTCAAACATAACACATGGACTCGTACAACTTTTCGATTATACAAACAATTGCTTCAAGTACAACTTTACAACAAGCCTATACATAGCATTTCAACGACAAGCTGTGGAGCAGCAACTATGGCAGAGTGGACTGATGTTATTTCAAGTACAACACAGTAGGGAAGGCACAACAAATTCAGAGCTCTTTTCAACACAAAATCAGAGATAAGAAGCTAAAACTGTTTCCAAAGCTGCAACGTGGGAAGCTTTGCTGCAGAAGATCAGTGTGTGTAGCAGCTCTACCATGACTTCACTGGCCGATTTCCTTCACTGCCTTTTGTCTTCCCATCAATTGCTACTGTACAGCTTGAGGACAAGCTGTCTTCAAATGGGAGAGTATTGATACGTCACAAGTAGCTGAAGAAGAAGGCAAAGTAGTTGTTGCTGAGCTGGAAGTTGGAGTTGCTTAATTGGCTCAACTGGAGTTGCTTAATTGGCTCAACTGGAGTTGCTGAAACAAGGAAGCAAATAGTGAAGAAACATTAGCTATTGGAGTTTAGTATAAATAAGGATGGGTGACAAGTACTTAAGCATCTCCATATCTCCAAAATTAAGCTTGAGGACAAGCTTCTCAAAGGGGGAAGTATTGATACGATGTGGACACTATGTGGAAGAGTGAAGAGAAAATACGTGAAGACTCGTTATGTGAAGAGAAGCCTTGGAAGCAAACAGAGAGTTTGCTGTTACAAGGGAATTAGAAGTATAAATAAGAGTAGTTGTTGTTCTTCATGGATTATGCATTTTGAGAAGTGTATCAACAAACCTGCGTGTTTGTAGGCTCAGAGCTGCGTCTCTGTTCAATGTGTTCTTAGCTTAGGGCTCTTAGATTTGTAATCGGTTTGGAAGATAAGTAATTCAAGGAATTGGAGTTTGAAGCTTATCAATTGATACGATGTGGACACTATGTGGAAGAGTGAAGAGAAAATACGTGAAGACTCGTTATGTGAAGAGAAGCCTTGGAAGCAAACAGAGAGTTTGCTGTTACAAGGGAATTAGAAGTATAAATAAGAGTAGTTGTTGTTCTTCATGGATTATGCATTTTGAGAAGTGTATCAACAAACCTGCGTGTTACTGCTTCACATATAACGAGGGTGGGTGGGTGGTGCTTTAATTTCCAGCGTCCATTTCGCGGAAAAAGGGTTTATCTTTACCGTAGAGCGAAACACCATCTCTTTCCTTGAGTATGGTTAAAGCCGATGCATACCCGTATGAACACATGGGACGTCTAGTGTCATAGTTGCTAACTTCCGAAGCTTAGACAGAACACTTATCTTTCGAGTAGTTCTAATCATGATGGGAATCCTCCACTTCCAAATGGACCTTCCTCAATGGATCTTCTGGTGTTGTGCTGTTGTAGCGATGATTGTTGCGCCAGTAGATATTCTTACCTTACCTTATACCATGCTGAAGATAGATGATGGCCATGACCTTTATGACTTCATGAGAGCTATGGGTTATGACCCACCACGCTTCCGTTGCACTAACTCTGATTACACAATTGATTTCCATTTCAAGGTTTTCCAACCTATCAAGCCGTCGTAGTATTTTCCTAACACTTTCTTCGGGGTCCCCGTTCCACTTGGGATTCACGTGTCCATTTGTTTTCCCCGAAGTTACTTCCAAACGCGTCTTTGAAATCTTTGCACGAGGGATAGCTCCAAATGTGAACAACTTCTCCCTACATTCCTTGGTGAATTTATTTTCACAGTCCTTAGTTAATCCCATTATCACCTAGACTTAGCGAATTCCTTTAGCACCCGACCAGATTGGTAATTTCTGTGCATTTGACAAGGGTTCTTCTTTCTACATCTTTCTGTTCAACGAATGACCATTATCCGGGACTTGTTCCAAAGCCACACTGAACTATACGGGTTATCCTGTCCATTTTTGCTTCACCGTTCTTTCTTACTCTGTCCGCGTTGCAACTACCCAAGTTGCTTCCTTACCGCATTCGCTTTGGGTTGACCAGTAGCATATTCCATTGTCACCATATCCCTTTTTCCATTCGGGTAATGATACTTGTCACCATATCCCTTTTCATTCGGGTAATGGTGCTTGTCACCATATCCCTTTCCATTCGGGTAATGGTACTTGATGTAGTCCACTAGGAACTATGAACTTCGCTTTCACCATCTGCACGCCTTACACTTCCTATGCTATCTTTTCCGTCAGATAATCATCATCAAAACCCGTACATGCTCCTTGAAGAAGTATAGGTGTGGTGTCCTTCCACACTGGTTCTGGTCACTTACTTTAGGGCACTTCCCAAACATGTTGAGAAATGTAACTGGGTGCTCGTTTTAAGATATCGTCCTCCAGATCTTTTCTCACGGACACATCCAGCTATTAGTAGGAACGTTCCATTGTTCACTACGTGATACCCAATCACTATGTTGTCCTTTGCCCTCCTTAGAATTTCACCTTTGTTCTATGCCTCGTGGATCCTTCATAACAACACTCTTGATCCAAGGCTTCCAAACCATACAAGCCACGAAGCTCCTGGGAATTGGTCCAACAACTCGGCGATCCAAAAATAGCGGTACTTATCCTCAATGGTTACATGATGCTCTCTTTGGCGACATCCGCACACACGGTTGCAAGTGAGTCAGTCCGGTCCCGTAAAGACTGATCTCCCTGCAAATAAAAATAACACAAACCAGAGAGCTATTCTAGGTGGTGGTTTTATAATTTTGAAAAATCCCCATTTGAAAACTTTGAAACCGATTTTTCCTAATCCCACTAACCTAGAATTTTATCTCTCACTACTCGTAACCCGCTCTGATACCACTTTGTGAACACCCGATCCCGCTTTCCTATTCAAGGATCCTGACGAACCGGCCTGACACCTTCCACCCCGTCGCTGGTTAATTGCGACGTGTCGGCTTTGACAATTTTCTTACCACATTTCTAAAGTCTCATTTATTCCATTAAATAATTAAAGTCTAACAAATAATTCATAAATCGAAATGTATAAATAAAACCGAAATAAAAACCAGCGATTGTCTTTTTAAAGTTAAATGACTGAAATTCTAAATAAATAAATAAAACCCGATTCCCAAAAACGGCGCACCACACTGGAACTACTCGTCCAGCTCCACATACTCGTCCTCATCAGACTCACCTGAAAAGAAGAGAGAGGGATGAGTAATTTGGATTACCCAGTGAGAACTAAACCTACACTCTCAACACATTCAACAATTTCATTCCAATATGCCAAGTTTAAATCTACACACGTATCAAGCATAACGCTCTACCAGAGCACAATCAATCTACATGCAAAGGAACTCCTCAGGCTCACTGGCCGTTTCTCATATTTGGCTCACTGGCATTTTCTCGTAACCTAGCTCACTGGCCTAGAGCGCATGATAGCTCTTTTTAACCCCGTTGGAAGCCTACCAGTCCCACTAGAGTCAGGTCCATCAATCAAATCGTACCACTGGTTCCTTCGCAGAGACTATGACCTCATTTCTAACTAAGATACATTCATTATTCACACAACCGGGTGATCAAACAAGGATGTAGGTTATTCATCTAATGCTTTCCTAATCCAGTTCATTTGAGAATTGCAAGTCAAACAATATGCACATTGAAAACGTGTCTGTACTCCGTAACACGCCCTAACCTGAATAGATCTAGACTCAACACACTAAAAGGAAACAATTAAACATGTAAAAAGCCTAGATCTAATCCTCACCTTAGCCATATATTGATAACACGATTGCAGAAGCTCATGAAGCTCAAATCAGTTATCCTTCAATTGAGAGCTAGATCCATGTGTCCTTATGATCTCTGCAAAGTTTCAGGTTGATCCAGATTGATTTGCTTATCCAAACAACTCATCTCGCTAGGCTGGTCTAACATGTGCGCTGCACAGAACAGTCTCGGTAAAATAAATATTACTTCCAAACCACAAGGTAGAACACGGAGATATTTCACAGAGAGCTAGATCTATGAGTAACAAACATCCTTACCAAAAATTAGCTTGATCGGATAACTACCAAACCTCCAGATCGGTTTCTCCTCTCACTGGTCGTAGATCCGTACTGCACCGATCAGGTCTGAGAAGACATCCATAAGTTTCATATCACAATTCCAAATGATGAACCGCTTTCTGTATTATCTAAATAAGAGAGTCAGGAATATCCTTACTGACTTTCAAATCAATCCGAACAGTTTTTCCCATCCGTTTCCATTTCCTACTGAAACTACTCAGATTAGAGATTCGGGCAGATTGCAGCGAATACAAAGAAACGACGATAACTTTTGACACATACCTCCGATCGTGACGATCTTGGTCTTCCTGGAAAGCTGAGACTTGGGGATTTCCACGGATAGGTAGACCGTCACCTGGTTCCATACCGGTCGCCGGGAAGTCGTCCTTCAAGGTGGCGGCGACAACTTGCTTATGGAGGCGGCTAGGGTTTACGGTGTAAGGAGCAAAACGAGCACGGCTTCGCCCACAACTCTCAACTGTGTCTCTCCTCTCAGTTTCCTCTCCTTTTTATAGAGATAATAGGTAGGGTTTCCTAGGTTTGAAAATGGGTTTATGGGCTTAATAATTTAAGTCGGTCCGTTTTTTATATCCAATTTAGAAATGTTACACACCTGCATAAATATAACGAAACAGATGAAACCATAGTAAAGTACTTGATCGATTTTTAGAAAAGTTGTTTTGTGATTTGCCATTGAAAATAAAAACATAAGCTAAATTACTGATCTAAAATTTAATTTTTATTGTTCGTGTGTTGAAATATATTTACAACTTTTGTTGGAGTTTGTGGTAGAGAATGAAGAATACTAAATTGTTTTCAGAAGAACATAAAATTTTTAAGTAAAGTTTTTGTTGTAAACACTTATTATTATTGATCTGAATGAATCTGCTCTCACGAGCTACATATTTTATAATAAAAACATAATTCTTTTAGAAACCTTCCTAAGAAGATACACAAAGGAATAAATATTGTAAACTTAAATGAAACATAATGATTTTCTTAAATTTATCTTATCTCGTGTGCAAGGTCTCACAAAGAATAAATTAACTCACATACTACATACATTTTGTTTTTTTAAATGAACGTGAATTATAGAAGAAACACATTTACAATATAAAAAACAAACATTAACGATATGAAAAAAAAAATAAGTAAATATGTTAACTGTGTTATACGTCTCTGTTTCAAAAGAAAAAAAATTAATAAAATCATCCAAAACTCAAATAATGGGGAAAAAAGGAATAAGAAATATGTTGAACAATAAAAAATTCCAGGGACAAACGTAGAGAAATTAAAAACTAATCGACAAAATCATACAAATGTTTATATGGCTATTACTAAGAAAATCTAGGCATTTAATAAGCTGTTGATTTTTCTAACACTCATACATTTTTTTTTTTCAACTGATTCTCATCATGTATATGTTTGATGTTATCTGAATCTTCTTCTGCTGTGCATCAATAGAAATCATAAAAGTTACCAATTTTAGATTCTAAAAGTTTCTTTGCAATTAATAAAATATAATTTTTTTTTAAATCGAAATATATAAACTCATATTTAATATATATAACTAACTTGACGTTCTGATGAAGTGTTCAATATATGTTTTGCATTTGGTGAATGTCGAAAAAAATGTATGGTTCTGGATATTCTCATCCTTATATGTCACTATCTAATCACCCTGCATAAAATTAAGGTCATTTGAAAATAATGAACCTAATAAATACTATAACAGATTGTGAAGATAACTAACCTGATAAATATCAAAAAAGAAATTACTTGCACAAGTTTCATTATGATTAGCTCCCTGCAACATTACAATTTACTTTAGATTCAAACAAACATTATAATTAAATAAAATATTAAACTCTGTCAACTTGCACATGTCTTCGTTTTGGTGTAGATATATTATGAATCCTATAGATATGATATAAAACCTTAATTAACAAAATATGATATAAGAACATAGAAGAATTGAGTAATCTTGAAGTTTTTGAAACAAAAGCTCGAATAAAATCTAAAACCTATATCTGAGAATCATGAAGAAAGACTTCCATTGTTTTTCTACCATGGATCTCTTGCCCTCATACCACAAAAGGAGTTTCACCATATTTCAAGAGGTACTGCTGTTTTATTGTAAATGAGTGGGTACTCATTTATTTCTAGGTTAAGCCGTCAATTTATCGAGATTTTACTGATTTTAATTATAAGAAAATTAGTAATTATGATAAATTAATTATTTATAGAGTTATAATTGTATACTTTTATTATTTTAAGATCTTATGATTATTAGATAAGACTGAATATTAGAATATATTGTTGCGAAGTTATTTTTGAAAATATGAAAATTTTCCTTTTATGGAAATCGAATAACTGAATATATAATTTGTGAGAATATACTAAAATTCTTAAATTATTTGATTCTTCAAATTGGTATAATGTTATGTTAGTTCCTAATATTGCTCACGATTATACATGACTGGTATTTAAGCTATATATTGTTAATGAAAGTATATTATACTACTATTTTTAAACTAATTTGAAGATATGAAATGAATTACTGATTTTTTTTTTTGGGTTATGATTTGGTTGTTACGGTAGTTTCCATAATAAGAATAGATTGTGATAATTTGTATTCATGATTATTGATTATTTTTTAATACGTACTTACACATTAAATTTACGGACTAAATAAAGGATTATCAAAAAGGAAAAAAAAAACTTTTAAGGCAGTATCCGATTAAAAAGAATATATTATTTTAAACTTTTTTTTTTCAACTGAATATATTACTTAACCAAATGAGTTTACAAAGTCAGAATGTAAAACATATGTAGTAAAATTAGGGACATAAAAATGAAATATGTAATCTTGATCTTCATAAATATGCTTCTTTGCCGGTAAATCAGCAACTGAGTTGGAATATCTTTTAACCCAATTGAATTCGATTTCATCGAATTTCTCCTTTCATACTCTTATTTCCCGTATCCAGTTGAGAGTACTGAAACTCAGTTTACTCTCTTTAATCAGATCCATTAGTCTTATATTATCTCTTTCAAAATACACTTTCATGTACCCTTTACTCCAGCAATGTTGCATTGCAAATATCAGAGCCTGCATTTCACTTACAAGAGAATTTGATAATATTCTACCTCTTGCTTGTCCTACACCACAATACATCCCTCGATCATCTCTCACAATCCATCTCGCTTTTGAGGGTATGTTTCCTTGAGCAAAAGACGCGATCAAAGTTACACTTAATCCAGCCATTTGGTGGTCGGGTCCATCGTAAAGATCTTGCGGCAATCGGGTTATTAACTGTTGTATCACGCCTTTGATCATCAAGGTACTCCACCGCATTCAACCATTCAGATGCATCAGAACGGGCAAATCCCAATTTTTTTCTCCATGATATATGTTTATTCTGAAAAATCAGAATGTTTCTACTTCTCCATAACCTCCATAAAATCCATATGAGAAGTTGATGTAGATGTTTAGGGATATTTGAACGATTAATAGTAATAATAGCTTGAAGCTTCTCATCTAAATTTGCTGTTGAGTCAAAGAAAATTGGGTTGGGTATTCCCAAAGCTCTCCAAGATGCTTGAGCATAATCACATTAAAAAAATGCTCTGTTGTTTCTTCATATTTGCAGCACCTCATGCATATTGAATTTTGATTGATATGTCTCCTTCGTAATGTTGCACCAGTAGCTAAGATCCCTGATGCCATCCTCCAGAGAAAATGTTTAATCTTTGGTGCAGTTTTTAACTTCCACACAACACTTTTTAAGTTTTGATTACCAGGAGGAGGCTCTATTGGAGGTAGATCCGAAAGATGTGTCGATAACCAGTAGCCAAATTTGACAGAGTACAAACCATTGTCATTGTAATCCCAACCAATTAGATCTTTAGACGCCTTGGAACATATTTTATTTCCCAGAACAAGCTCGACATCTTCAGCCGCCACCACTTCTCTAACTTTATTCTCATCCCAACCAATACCGTTAGTATTAAGCAATTGACAAACCTTTGTAGTATCTCGTATCTCCCCACTAGGCCGAGGGGGGGGGGGGGGGGGGGCGAGGAGGTCGAGTGGGTAGCCATGGATCAACACATGTGTTGATAAATTTACCATCTCCAATGACAAATCTTAATCCCTTTTTTAAAAAACTTTTCCCCTGGATCAAAGATTTCCAACCATATGAACTTTTTCTTCCTTGAGTGGTGTCTAATACCTTCCCATACGCAAAGTATCGACCTCGTAAAACTCTAGCCATTAAACAATCTGAATTATGCAGGATTCGCCACACATGTTTCCCAAGTAGCGCCAAGTTGAAGTGTTCTAAATCTCTGAATCCCATTCCTCCCTCTGTTTTTGGTAAGCTCATACGTTTCCATGAGAGGCAATGCATTTCTTTTCTTTCATCTCCTAAGTTCCACCAGAAACTAGCCAATAATGCATTGATGTCATCACATATTTCCTTAGGAATCTTGAATACATTCATTGAGAAGATAGGCATTGCCAAAGCCACTGATTTGAGAAGTATCTATTTTCTTCCATGGGACATGAAACTTTCTTTTTTTTTTATTCGGGTCAAATACTACATTGATTATTAAAATACTTGGCATAATCTAAATTCAAAAATTCAAAATAATATAAATCATAATCTACTTAAATGATGATTTGTGTTTTAAATAATTAGTTATATATATATTTAATTAGATGAGTATATTAGAATACGATTTATTTCTTTTTCTATTTTTTATTTTATTTAAATTAAAAAAAACTTAAGATATAAATCAAAATTTAGAAATATAAAATAATTTTAATACAACTAAAAAGTATTAACATTTTTTTACTCATACAAAAAGTTGTTTTTTTTTCATTTAGACTTTTATGAAAATATAAATTAAAATTAATATTCTGCATTTAATTAGGAAAATATTCAGATTTCAATTTAAGAATATCTTCTATAATATCATATACAAATCTAATATATTTATTTCCTTTTTAATTTATCTTTAATTAAATATCCTTTTTGTTTAGTTTTATTGTAAGATTTGTTTTTGTTTGAAGCGATTTAGTGTTACAGTTTTTTAATAGTTTTTAAAAACTTTTGTTTAAAAAATAATTTGAATACAACATTTTTGTAATTAATTATGGCATTTTTCTGTGTTAAATGATGATTTGTGTTTTAAATGATTAGTTATATATATTTAATTAGATGAGTATATTAGAATAAGATTTATTTCTTTTTCTATTTTTGTTTTATTTAAATAAAAAAACTTAAGATATAAAGCAAAATTTAGAAATATAAAATAATTTTAATACAACTAAAAAGTAGTAAGACTTTTATATTCACACAAAAAGTTGTTTGTTCATTTAGACTTTTATTTAAAAATATTTTGCCAAAAGTTTTTATTAATAGTTCAAAATTATTTTTTTGAACATGTGTATTTAAATAATTTTAAAATTTTAGTTAATTGAATAATTAATGTTTGGAAGCAGGTATAGCAAGAAAATTGTGGAAAAAAATAAATTTTCCAAAAAATAATATATGAGACTTGAAAGTATTTTAACTTATATATAATCTATGATAGCGTGCTAACGATAATATATTTTTAAATAATAAATGAATTGTATATTTTAAAGATATTTTAAACTAAAATTAAAATATAATATTATAAATATTTCTTAAAGATATTTTCGGAATTAAATTAAAATATAAATAAAATACTTTTTAATTAATATTGCACAAAAATATCTGATCGGCAACAGGAATAAAAAGAAGGGAATAATAGTTATCGAGGATAGGAATAGATTTATATGCATTTTTTCTGTTTGGATACAAAAAATGTCTATGTTTTAATTTATTAGATAGTAATATTAATACGGGTTTGAAGCCCGCGAACTTAAACAGGTCTGGTATACATAATTTGGCATGTTACCCGTTTAGTAATGTGTATACGTACATAAACGGATATTTCCGTTTAGGTATGTTTAATAAATCGGTATGTCTGCGAAATAAAAGGGTACTTGCGGGCTTTAAGCGTCTATAATGTTATTTCCCTGAAAAACACCGGGCTCGGACTTAAATATATAAGCCCAAAAAAAAATCGGGCCTTTCGGGCCAAGCCCAATCGGGCTAGTGGATTTTTCGGGCTTAACCCAGTTGGGATCGAATCTGTCCGAAAAGCCGGGAAATAAACATTTTGATTGAGTTAGAAGTTTTGTTTAAGAATTTAACTTTTTAAAACATGGAATGTTTTCTATATATTTTTCATTGATCGAAAACTCTAATTTTCTAGTTTTGGTGCGCATATCTTGAACAAATATAGAAATCGTCTTCTACCTAGACACGTTGAAACATTGATTTGTACACGCACTTGGTTGGATGAGATTATGTTTTGTGATCCAAATAACATTTTCATTAATTCTATTTACTTTATATTTTTAAAATCATTATCTATAGACTTTCAGTGATATTTTTATACGATTTATACATATCAAAGAAAAGCTCTATAGCCTTGTCCGAGCCGGACCGGGCTTTAGAATATAGGCCCGAATTGTTTTCGGGTCGGACTCAAATATATGAGGATCTTACGGGTTTCGGGACAGGCCGGACCAGCCCGATTGACATCCCTGAGATACACCACATCAAAACCAAAACGACAACACTCTCAATCTCCTGGAGTAAGCTTTTTAGCCAACAACTAGGAACATGCGTTCCCGCGAACAACCCCAACTGACAAGCATTGTCCTTGTAAAACTATATGCATGTGGTGCTTTAACGCTCTGCCCCAATACTCAAGTGCACTAATACATGATGGGTTTAGCCCACCTACCATGCCATATGACCGTAAGAAAACTCAATGGCATGCAATAATTACTTTCCATGGCACACACCAGGTATATTAGACAAGACATCATGCTAGGTCGGTCCAACGGGTCAACCCGACCTAGAGGCTCATAAAATCTTCCATCTATAAATATCCTCTTAAACTCATTTAGGAAGGGATATGGATCAAAGGAGACAGAGAGTTGAGGATTGTCGGAAACATAACCAAGGGATGACAAAACAGATTACCAAAGGCTATGGGGGGGGGGGATTCACTCTTTCGCGAAGGTCATGAACACATCGCGTAAAGAAAAAATCGTCCTTCGGCCTGCCGTTTCTTTTTAAGGATGATGTACCAACCTCACTTTTTATACTATAAATGATCCGACTTGACTGTATTGGATAGCTCCAGCCTCACTTCGACATACAGTTTTCCTTCTTTAAACCCTTCCACAAAACGACAGACTAAGTCTTAGACCATCTTTGGCTATGACTTATAACTATAACCCACATCTTTCTCCCAAAAATTGATTTTATTATTAGTCACGTTGGATCATTCTGACTGATGCGTCAAAAATTCCTTAGGACGACAAACCCATTTTATTATGTCGAAGTATATCTTAACCGTGTTATTATGGTAGAATGGAGGTCCATAAAGTATAACACCAAAATCTAGCCCCCGCAAGACATCTCCCCATAGTGTAGCTTAGGATTGAATCCTAGTGGAAGAACCTCTTACCATGCACTTGTTAGCTATTTCAGAGCAAGCAAGGTTCCCATCCCCCTTTTTTCTCATGAAGAGAAAATTCAACCATCAAGAAGATGTGATCTCGCCAGAAAAAATTGGCGCTAGAAGGAGGAGGATGTCAAAAGTTTCCTCAAAAAATGTCTTGCTCATAAACGATTGGCTTACGATAAGCAGTAACGGCAACAAAATACGGGTGCAATAGAGTTATGGAAGGCAGAAAACACCTAAGGAATTTAGAGGGAATAGAAGATACTGCGTAAGAAACTCGAGAACAAAGATCCAAATATGGTTTTTATTGCTGTTTAGAAAAGCGATTGCGTACAAGAGAAATTGCTAAGTGCTTTGCTAAGTTAAAACTTGTCTTGTTTATGAATGACACTTCATCACATTATACAAGTCTCGTAAACCGCCTAAGCGATGATTTCGGAAGGTATATTCGAAAGATTTTCTTTTATCTTTACTCGGCCGCCAACTCGGATCGTCTTCTAGGGTGAACGATGACTTGGATCGTCTAATGGGCATGTGGCTCGGCCCATAACGTCTTTCATATAAACCTCATCTCGGCCCATAGACTCTTGAAAGGTTAACCTTGCCTCGGCCAATAAGTCTTTGCTTCGGCCCAAGAAGTTTTCGGCTCGTCCCACTATGATTTGCCTTATCGTGGGCTCGACCACTTTCCTTTCCCAAGTTGGCCGAGGTGAACCAGGTCGGTTCGGTCTCGGTTTTGTCTTGACTCGGTCTTGGTTTGGCAGAGGCTTAGTCTTGGTTTGGCCGATGCGAGTTGTTTTGGCCGAGGCGAGTTGTTTTGGCCGAGGCGAGTTGTTATGGCCGAGGCAAGTTGTTTTGGCAGAGACAAATTTTTTTTGCCTCGACCTCTCCTCCTTTTTG
This sequence comes from Eutrema japonicum, assembly GCA_030161315.1. Classification (NCBI taxonomy): domain Eukaryota; kingdom Viridiplantae; phylum Streptophyta; class Magnoliopsida; order Brassicales; family Brassicaceae; genus Eutrema; species Eutrema japonicum. The sequence goes on along the minus strand of BSQW01000013.1, from coordinate 33,139,399 downwards.
GCTTTCCACTCTTTCGGCTCTCCACTTGTTCGGCTCACCAATCTTTTGTCTCTCCACTCTTTCGGCTCTCCACTTGTTCGTAGAACGTTGCTTAGCCGACCTCAGAGAATGTTGCATAGCTGACTTCAGAGTGAATTGTGGTGCTGGAAGTTGTGTTAGGCGTCTACGAACCACTTTGTTGCCGAGCCGTTATGCTGAAAGTTGGCGGGTCGCTTAAAAGTTGACGAGACGTTAGGACATTGACGAGGCATTTAGATGTTGACGAGGTGTAGAGATGTTGAAATCTATCGCAACTAGCCTTGGACTTATTGGTCCCTCTGGTTCCAATTTTAACACGCCTGGCGTTGCGAACCTTGCTGCCGAGGGGAATGTCAATCCGAACCGTCCCAAGTAATTTTTATTTCTTGTTTTAGGGTCTTTGCGACCTGTCTTCAACTTTGCTCTTGTTTTGATTTTGAACATAGTGCCTAAACGGCTTTATCCATTTTGACTTTGAGAACTTGGTTCTTGAATTGTCTTTAGCTAGCATGCACCTTTTAAACTTTGCCAAGTAAAGCTTTAAGAAATTGCCTCAAACAAAGCGTTTTAATGTTAGGATGGTAATGACCAGCGAGCAGTTGCTGGGTTTTGACTGTTTGCACTCCGTTTTTAGGGCACATGATGTAGTTTCGGCTTACGAGCCCTTCTCGGTTTTAATGAAACATGATGAAACATGTTCAAGTATCTCATACTAGATGATACGCTTAGAAATAATGCGTTTAGTACCATGTGATGAGATGTCGAAGACGAGTGTGCGGAGAAGCGAAGTGATTACTGGGTTTTGGATTTTACTTCAGTTTTATGGCTTACGATGTAGTCTCGGCTTACATGCACGTTTCAAGAGGTATAACCTTTCCTTAACTCTGGTCAAGATATACCCGCCTTAATTTATATAGCGCGCATAAATCCGTGGAGGATGTTATAGAACCCTAATATGTATAGGAAATAGTTGTTGAAATCCGTAAAAGATATAATAGTTCATCTGTTGTGGCCAACAACAGACGAGATGATGAAAGTTTGAATGATTATAAAATTGAATGATGAATGTTGAAAGTATTTATATTGATAAAAACTTGAATGATGAATGCAGAAGATAGTATTGCATAAAATGGGAGTATATATGTATACATACCTATTTCCCCCCTTTGTTAGAGGGGGCGGGGGGACAGCTGAACCTTTCCGAAGATTGGTTGCCTACGTACCCTTTTCATGGATCAAGCGGTCCCGTAGTTCATTGCTTGTGTAGCTTAGGGATGGTTTGGATCTGAAGCGGCGCTTCTGCTTGTGCCTGCCTTGATTATAGGGTTGCAAGTCAGCTTGTTTTCCTTCTCGCGAGCCTCTGTGATCTGTAATCGTTGTAAAACTTTCGCTGGTTCTTTCCTAGACTTTTGATGGGCTTCGGTCTTTGTACGCTTTGTCTTTGCCTTTGGCTCGGTCACCGGGTTCCTTAGTTTGTGCTCGGCCAGAAAGCAAATCCTGGACTCCTTTTGGTTTCCTCAGATCGTCTTTTTTCCTTCAAGGGTTGGAAACTTGACGCAAACTTGGTATGTCGATGGAATGGTTTGCATGGAGTTTATCCACGACGTTCCCATGATCATGTTGTATATTTCCGGGTGGTTTGCGATGGAGAACTCCATAATTTTCGTTACGCCTTTAGCTTGGATGGGGAGCCTGATTGTGCCGAGAGTCATCGATGTTTTCTTGAGAATCCGGTAAGGGGTTTTGGATCAGCTAGGATTTCTGACAAGTTGATATTCATCTGTCTGAGGGTCTCTCGGAAAATAACGTCGATGGAACTCCCCGTATCTATCATTACTCTTGCTACGTCATGGTCTCTGATGGTCAATTCAATGACAAGAGGATCGTTATGCGGTCTATCGATTCCGATGGTTTCGTTTTCTTCGAATGAGATGACAACATTCTGAAGATTGGGAGGCTCCGACCAGTTGACAGTAGCCTCTGTTGGTTGCTGGAAGGTTTGATTGATGACACTATGTCTGCACAGTACTGGCCGGGATCCGCCCATTATCATGTTGATTCTTCTTCAGGGAGACCTTGATGTGCTTCTTCGTCGGTTCTCCTTCCTTACTTGGGGATCTAGCCTCGGTTCGGTCGATTGGGTTTATCGTTCTCCTCTTTTTGCTCGAAGTCCTTGAGGCTTATGGAGTCGCCGAGCTCTCCAGCCATAAGTTTCGCCGCGAGTCTCACACCCATGTTTCGACAGTTCGCTGTTAGGTGACCGTAACAACGTTAATATTCGCATTGGGCCTTCTCGTCAAAACTGCTTCCTACTTGGTAGTTATGAGCGCCATCAAATTTGGGTTCTTCGTGGTGCACGTACTTACCGCTTTGGGTATTTCTTATAGGGTTTAGGGCAGAGATGACGTTTCGGCTCGTTTGTTTTGTTGGTTCGTATTTTTCTTCTAGGATATTCATCTCCTCCTCGTCGATTATGAAATATGAGGCTCGGGGCATGGAATCTTGGATCGTCAGAGGTGTGTTTAGCGCGACTTGTTTTCAGAAATCCGACTTATACCACAACGCCTTCTTCAATGCGATGAGGGCAGCTCTGTCACTCACACATTCGACCTTTGAAACAACCGCTTTGAATCGCCCCATGAAGTTTTGCAGCGGCTCTGTTGGTGCTTGCGCCATGGTCCATAAATCAGCGTTGGAAGTCCCTCGTTCCATGAACATAGAATATTGTTTTAGAAATTCGACAGTCAATTGTTAGAAATTATCGATCGAATTCCAGTCGAACCTTGAGAAACACTCGAGGGCAGCTCCCTTGAGATGTTCTACGAACATGAGGCAGAATCCATCATCTCTTTTGCTATCCTTAAGTTTGGCTCGGCCCATCGCTATGCGGAAAGTTGTTATGTGAGGCTTCGGGTTGGTCGTTCCGTCGTAGAATGAGATTCTGATCTTTCATGGGTCGGACACAATTGCCTTGGTGATCCGAGCTGTGAAGGGTGTCTTCTGCGTCTCCTCTAGCATATGATCTATCTCGGGTGTGCGCTAATTGCGTGATGCACTTGCGATCGAACGGTTCACATTTCGGCATTGGCCCGAGCTAAAGAGGCTCAGATTTTGTTCATCTCCTCGATATGGGCTCGTCTCATCTCTCGCGGCTCATCATGTTGGTTTCGGCTCGCCCTTCTCAGCTCGTCGGAGCGTTGTGTATGTTCTACCTATAAAAGGATCTCTTCTACTTTAGTCAGGTTTCCGAGCCAATCTGAGCTGGGGGCATCTCCTTTGATTCCGCTTCCTTCTAGGGCCGAGGCGAGTTCCTCACGGGTGATGCGTCTCGAGGTGTGATCTCTTTCGTCACGATTCTCCATGTTGGTGATGGCTGCATTGGTTCCGCCGATGCGTAGTCTCGAGCGATCGTCAGTTTGTTGGGTACGTCCGTCGTTGGTGGCTCCTGCTCCTCGGTTTAACCAAGGTGGCTCATGTAAAATCGGCCTCTTCACCGCGGGTTTCACTTCATCGGACGGATGCACCGGCGGTAGTCCTCTCGGGATCCTTGGTGTGTTTGCCGACGTGCCGAGATGTGTTGAAAAGTCGAGGGTCAATGAGTTGAGACCGAGCTTCCTTGCAATCCCTCTGGCTTAGTCTTGGTTAGGTCTAGGCGAGTTGTTTTGCCTCGGCCTCTCCTCTTTTTTGGCCCTCCACTCTTTCGGCTCTCCACTTGTTCGACTCTCCAATCTCTCGCCTCTCCAATCTTTCGGCTCTCCACTCTTTCCGCTCTTCACTTGTTCGGCTCGCCACCTATTCGGCTCTCCATCTATTCGACTCTCCACTCTTTCGCCTCTCCACTCTTTCGCCTCTTAAATTGCTCGGCTCTCCACTTTTATTTAGTCGTTTCCGCAGTTGATCTCGGTGTCTAGGTGAAAACCGACCCCAAAATCAAAAGCGTTCGGGTAGCAAGGATAATCTTCGTTGAAGCAGTAAGAGCAACACCTGGGGCAACGACCTAGACCATGGATATGTAGAGATTAAACTAAGCTTAGCCTCGACAGATTTCGTAGAAATATTTGAGATCTAAGAAAGGAGAGATTTCAAAACATTTGAGCCTACGCATCTAAACCGAAGTGTTCGTGGTTACTGAGTTTCCATGATTCGATCGTAATTGTCAAACCTAGTGAAGGATACAGAGACACAGAAGTACGAGACTGTTGTCAAACAACATGTGACTGTTGACCAGCAATGAATATTACCTGGATTTATAACTTTCCATCTTATCGGTTCTCTATATAGCGGTTTGAGCGGTGCGGAACAAGCGGTTTAGGAGTTACGGTGCGGTTTTAATGCGGTGCGGTTGGAAGAAACGCATCATGCGGAACAAGTGCGGTTACTGCGGAACAAGCCGTGCGTGACAATATATGAATGGTGAAAAAAACAATATGCGGTGCGGTTCAAATGTGTGAATGGTGAAAATGTAAAAAGCGGTACGAGATATATATATTTTTAAAATAATTTATAAATAAAATAGATTAATGATATTAATATAATTATAAATTAAAATTATTAATTTGTTAATGATCAAGTCTTTTTCATAAATTAATTACGAACCATAACTAAATAATTATTAAAATTTAATAAGTTTGTTTGAAATTTTACAATAATATATTTATTGCTAAAAAAAATACATCCACAAAAACCAAGTAAAATCATATAATATTATCGAGTACGTTGATTTTCCCATGTTCTTTTAGGTGTCTACATTTTTTACTTATATGGGTTCAAACACTAGTCCAACCTCACGTTGGTAATGACATTTTTTTTATTTTTTTCAAATAAATTTTTTTTATTTGATAAAGTTAACATATATGATTTATTTCAAAATTTTCTGAGCTTTAAAACATATATATATATATATATATATATATATATATGTAAAATTATAAAACTAAAAAACTATTAGCGTGTGTCTTAAAGCTTATAACATCAGTTAGACAAAGACAATAATAATTCTCAAAGGTATAATCTAAATATTTTTAATTTTTTTGAATTAAATTAACTATATAAAATGAAATATTATATTATACATATATACATAAGTCAACTGTAAACCACACCTAACCGTTGACAGAAAAAAAAAAAACCACACCTAACCGCACCTATTTTGAATCTTTTGCAACAGCACATGCGTTTCATGTTTTCTTTCTGTTTCTGAAACGCACCCAGCTGTTTTTCAGAACCGCAACCACACCTAACCGCACCTGCGTTTGAACGGTGAATGGTGAAATATTTTGTAAAACACACGGTGTTTAGAAGAAACGCACCAAACATTCAAGGCCATAATAAGATATTTCAAAAAAAAAGTGGGTGGCTTTATACTATTTTCTCTTACCATCTTACCAATTCTTTTTTTCACAAAATTATACAACTTCCCATTTTTTTGGGACATTTTCTACAATAACCTTTAAAAAATTAGAAATAACAAAAATAACCTATTCAGATTTTTCAAGATTTTTAAAAGATATTTTTCCTATATTACTCCTATTACATTTTTACTATAAATACACTAATTAGAAATTTTTTTAATTAATTAGCTTATATAAAAACAAAATTTTATTTATGGAAATCAAATTAACTTTAATAAAACAAATATTAAATAAAAAATTTAAATGTTTTAAAAAAGGAAACATCTCTATTTTAAAAAAGGAAATAATGTTCAGTTTACTATGTTTTGACAGATTTCATAGGTAGACTTATGTTACGTTAAGTTTACAAACAATCAATAGACTTTCGTAGAATCTACTAGTTTTTTTGCAGACTTCAATAGCCAATCCCGCATACTCATATTTAGTATGCAGACATTCGAAAGACTTTCGTGAAGTCTATAGGTTTTTGGTGGACTTCAATAGCCAATCATGCAAATTTATGTTTAACCAACAGTCATTCGGTAGACTTTCGTGAAGTATACAAGTTTTCGGTAGAATTCAAAATCTGATCACGCAGACTGATTATAAGTCTGATTATGTTTTGAAGTACCGATTAACAAATGTCTGCCGATTGTCCGCAGACTTATAATCAGTCTGCGTGATCAGATTTTGAAATCTACCGAAAACATGTAGACTTCACGTAAGTCTGCCGAATGTCAGCATACTAAAAATAAGTCTGCAGAATCGACTATTGAAGTCTGCCAAAAACTTTTAGATTTCACGAAAATATGAGTTTGCATGATCATAATCTAAAGTCAGGCAAAAACTTGTATACTTTATGCAAATATGTCGATTAATTATAATTAGATTATGGAATTACCAAAGTTTTTTTTTGGAATTTTGAATTAATATATATCAAAACCATGTCTAATCAAGCTAATATATGTGTTAGTTATCTATATTCTTGGTTAGTTTAGCGGAAAATCTACAAATTTAAAAGCTTAGCACTGTTAAAGTAGGTTATTCTAGGTAATTGTCTCTTTTTTAATTGAGGTTATAATAACTTGTATATATATAGTTAATGTTTCATGGTTTTTTCATCCTCTTGGGGGTTAATCTCCTGCACCACAAAGCAAGCGAGGTCAGAGGTTGAAAACATGATGTAGGTGTGTTTTACGATGACTCTCCGACGTTCAAGTCAGTAACAAAAAAGAAAGACCACAAATATTGGCGTCGGAAATGGGAAAGTCGGAAAACGGGGAAGAGAGAAAGTTATGGTGACTCTGGGTCCTGAAAAATGATGGATTTGCGAAGTATCTGGACAGATTTGGGTGATTGTGTATCCGAAATTTGGTCGGAATATTCGAGCAACAAGACTGAATATTCCTCGGAAGAGAGGTGAGATCTAGTCTCGGAAGTTAGGAAAAGCTAAGTGTTTTGAGAGAGTTCTCTTAGAGAGAGATGAAAAATCGGATTCTCCATTCTCGGAGAGTAAAAGTTGAATTTATAGGTATACCTTACCTTGGTTAGTATACCGGGCTACGTTGGGTGGGTCAGACTGTGGATCCTTTGTTGGATCAGGTAAGTGGTACTCGAGTGCTTCTTCTGCATATTTCTTTCGTCGCTTATGTCTGTATCCCCGACAAAGCAGTTTCTGCAGGCACCATGCCTAGTATGTGCTGTTTTGGCTATGTGTTCTTTGTCACGTGTTCTGATTGCCCATACCTTTATCTTTCCGATAAACAATGATTGGTTGCTTTTTCCTGCCATATTGATATAACTGTGTGTTTTAGCCATTTTCCATTCGGTTTTTGAGCACTTTAATTAGTGTTCTACTCTTTTTTCAAGCATTTTATTGTGATTTTCGCATATTTTTAGTGCCAACACTCTTTTCAGGTTATCAATGTAAGAATATTTCAAATTGGAGCAAAATACCTGTTTTTGGAAAGATGGATATCTTCAGAAGTTCGACCTTTGATGAAGACCTTCTCACTGTTTGATAAGGCCCAATTTTGGACACAAGATAGAGGGATCAACCAAACTTGATTTTCTGTTGATTTGAGGACAATCCAACGGTTCAATCTTAAGTTACATGAAGTTTACCAAAGCCACGTCAAGTTGTCAAGGGCAGAATCAGAAGCATGAACAACACTCTTGGACGCGACCTAAAGGGTCGTGAGTGCGGCTAGAGAGCCTTTTACCACAGGCAGGAGCTCGTCCCTGTGGTCAGATCAAAAACATTCTGGTTTAGTCCGTTTGCAAAGCCCACTTAATCCACTTCCGTTTTGGACAAGAAAAAACCCTAGACGACTTTTGAAGACTTCAAGACCTATAAATATGTTGTTTAAGTCTCTTATTTTCGTAACACCCTTAGTGCCTCATTAGATACAACTTTTTTGTTTTTTTGTTCTTTGTTCTTAGATCTAGGGACATAGAGATTTCTCTTTAACCCTTTTGTTTCTTTATGATTATTTAATTATGAAATTCATAAACTCGTTTTTGCTTTGATGATTATGTCTGAGTAGTTTATTAGTTGGTGTTAAGGGGATTCTAATCAAAGAGGATTTGATGATTGATAAGGATTACAAGTATTGAACATAGCTTGATTTCTATAAGTTCTTTCTTTTAGGCTTGTTCTTATTGCATGGACTTAGCGTCTTGAACTAGCTGTTGATCCTATGATTGATAAAACAAATGATGTTCTGAATTTATTAACCGGACCTAGCTTAGGAGAGCAATTACACTATAAGATATGAAATCATACTTATAGGGCTTTGTGAACTTTTGATGAACCTAAATTTATTGCGTGATCTTTTGTGTGGCTAACAACGAACGCTGAGAAGTTAAGTTGTTAGAGAATAGGTTTTTAGCTCCATGAAAATAGGTTAACCACAATTTCGTGTTCGAGATTAGGGAAATTTGAGCTAGAATCACTTAGAAGCTTTGTTATCTTGTTTGAATCAATATGAATCCTCTACGATATCCCTGAAGACCCAACGTTTTGTTATCATTAGTTTACATCGTTTAGCTATTCTTTATTTTGAATACTTAGAAATCATGACACACCTTCACAAAACATCTTAGCTCGCTACTAATCTTCTTTTGAATTTTGCAGACATGTGTAGATTCTCGGTGCATCAACCCCTAAGTCCTACAACGCATGTATGTGCATTTATATACTATGGTTTATAAATTTAAATCATGAGCTAGAATAGCAGCACATCACATATAGGCCAAAATTGGCCAGAGATGAGATTAATGTGAAAGTTTACTTTAGTTCAAAGGAGTATTGGAGGGAAAATATACATATAATCCAGCGTATATTCGAATAGGTTTTACCTATCCCGATATCCTTTTGAGGGATATCGCGCTCCTCTTACCTTCCTGAGTATCTCTACCCGGTTATCTGAGAGTCTTACCTTCCCGGGTATCACTATCTAGTTTATGTTACCATCATCGGAGAAGTCATCATGTGCCTGTCTAGGCTACTCATCTCCCTACTATGTAACATGGCACGAGTTGGCGGATTCAGGAAAAGGCAACCCCTCATCACTTCGGGACCACTCGTATCATTACTTCCCACTCCCGCTAGTCGAGAATGGTTTTGGGAGAAGGTAGTGGTTTGTTTCCCTATCATAAATGTTGGTTCGACCACCTAACCTCGTAACTGCACCCCCTCTAAGTGGCACACTTTTCGGTCTAGTGGTCGCCTAGTCGATGGTGACACGTCATACAACATGTCCTAAGATTCGATCACCTAGCCTCATAATCGCACCATCTCGAGGTGATGCACTTTTAGATTAAGTGATCGTTTAATCTAATATGACTTGTGTCACTTTCTGGTTCGCCGATACAAATGGGAATTATTTATCCCCAATAATTAATAATAAATATTTCAGAATAGTAAATATAATATATTAATTAATGTTTATTTTTTATAGAAACATATGTTGTCAAATTGACAAAAATATCTAAGTGATTTCGGCTAGGGTTAAGTTTTGAGGGTTATGACACATTCCTATTAGTAAAAAGAATGGCATATTCATATTAGGAAAAGGAATGGTGCATTCCTATTAGAAAAATGAAAATTTATTTTAGTTTACGATTAGGATTGGGTTTAAGGTGAGGCTTATATAAAGGGATCTAAAAGTTTGTAATCATTCATTCACAAATTCACAAGTTTATAAAAAAATCCTAAGATATTGAGTATTCGCTTCAATTTTGATTCCCTCTTAATTATGCCTAAAAGTTCTTGTTTTTCACCCAAATTTACAATTGGTGTCAGAGCTCTTGGTTTTTCAAGAAGCTGAGCTCGAGGTTTCGCGTTTCGATGGGAAGAGAAATTTCGGACTCTGGCAGTGGAGGGTGAAGGATCTGCTATCGCAGAAAAAGATGAGGAAGGGGTTGGAAGAGATAAGGCCAAAATCAATCACACGGGAAGATTGGGATGATATGCTTGACCATGCAGTTTCAACAATTCATTTGTCTTTCAACCGAGATAACGCATCAGGTAATGGATCTAACGATTTGTAAGGTACTGTTAGATAAATTAAAGAAGCTTTAAATGTCAAAGACGCTGTCTAGTAAGTTGTATAAGAAGCAGAGGTTGTACCTGTTGATTCTGAAAATTACACAAGGGGCAAAACAGTAAACTCAATAAATCGAATCTTGTTTTATTGATTAAACTCGGCGGAGCTACAAGATTTCTAGATCGTAAAAGATGACTTAAGAACTAAGGAGGTAAAAGCTTTAGGGTCTCAACTCTCAGTTTCCAGTTCTCGTAGATGATTGTGAATGTATTGAATGAGGCGATGGCCTCCTTATTTATAAGATTCCGAGTCGGTCTAAAACAAGATGATTTTCTTTTCCTAGTTTCATCAGAAAAAGATATCTTCCTTTTTTCCCTCTGAAATCGGGAAAGATTCCGCAAATCTCGGAGGTCGGCGCGTTTTGTAACGAATTGGGCTTAGGCCGAACTCGGCCCGTTGATTGTGATCGTGGGCCTCCTTTTTCTATTTCGAACCGTCGTAAACCGGGATCAATTGGGCCGGTTTTGGTTCAAATTGGGTTAAACCGGGGAGTGCTAAACTCACCTCTAATAATAAGTCCCCCCCATTTGGGCGAATGAGTGTCTTGAGTTCGGCAAAATTCATAGAGAATTCTTTAGCTCGGTTGGAATCGAGTGTTGGGTTCGGATTTTGTCCACCCGAGATTAACATGAAACATACCGATGCGTAAAGAATATGGAGGGCCAAGCCAAATCATGACAGTCCTATAAAACAGCTCCTCCTTTCGCCTCGTCTAGAAGAACAAAAGACTCATCAAGGTAATTCTGCCTTGAGAGGATGAAAACCGAGCCGAGCCCAAAGCAATGACATCTTTCAACCTAACTGAGGCCGCTGCGCATCGGCTCACCTCGTAGGACTGATCACATCAACAAATGGGCCGAGATACAAACCTTTCATCAACTTATGGGCGGAGTTCAAAGCCCAGATCATTGATTACCCTAAATCGGTGGCCGCGCAAGAGAAAAGGAAATATTCCAGATTATGTCTGAGATTCTCGCCCACGAAACATGTATAAACAGTGAGCATAGTCATTCATAGAAGGGACACGTTTTACCCTAACTGAAACACTTAGCAATATCTTGTACGCAAACGATTTCTAAAAAAAAAGATAATAAAACCACCATCTTTGGATCTTTTACTGTGTTTTTCCAGAAACTTTGGTTCTCTCTAAAAGTCTCGACAAAAATCGATTGTGTGAGTTTCGACTCTCACTGTTTGGCGCCGTCTGTGGGGAATCTCGAAGTTCTTACTCGCGGAAACATCATGAACGAGATCGGAAGATATGGCCGGAGACTAGCGAAGGATCAACACTGAAGTGAACAACAACGCGGGAGCAACAACCGGTGGAATGATCGATCTAGGCAACACTCCTGTAACACCCGCTGAATTAACGTTGGCACACTTGACCGAATTAAAGGACATGATCACCTCGATACTAAAGAGGACGGAGGAACATGAAAAACTCAACAAAATCTTATCGAAAAAAGTCAAGATGTTGATCTCGGGAGGTTGGACCAATGACTGGCGAACTGAAAGCCTCTCATCGGATTTACTTCCAAGGAAGCTCACAGGGTCCGACCCAAAATCAGCGGTCCTCGATCCTTCCACACCTGAGACCGCCTCGGTTCAAGATGCATCATCACCACCGCGTTCGTCTCGAGAAGTGACGCCTGCGGCGACAAGACCACCATTATTCAAGCCACCTCGATCGAATCTCGGTACAAAGCAGAAAATCCACGAGCCACCAAAATTTTGCCTCGGGATAGTCGAAAATGATGACGATTGAGTTATCCAAGGTGAAAGAACCAATGCCTCAGGACGCTGCAGAAATGTCAAACCCACCCGGGTTACAGGAGATGCAATACTCCTGAAAGAAATCCCTCGTTCAGAACGGCTCGACCTCAGTCCCGTCGCTCTTGATTTCTCGACCTCGGTAAGAAGTTTCCAACCATCATACCCGTCCAGAGAGGTTACGCCAGCGGTGGCAGAACCGCTCCCATCCAGTCCACCTTTGTCGGATCGTAGAACGAAGCAGCCCATGAAAACTGACCTCGGAAGAGATACCAATGGCAAAACAATTCGAACCAAAGAGAAAGGCACCTCGGCCCAGGATAGACCGCAAGCTGCGGAGAATATCCCCGACCCGAGTTGGCTTAACGACAAATTCATGGGAGGAAATCTTCTCTGAACTGAGCAGATGCAATTCATCGAGCCGATGCAAGCGGACCAAAATCAGCGCGAGTCGGAAGAAGCTTTTTCGAAGAATATCTATGGCTCCGACCACTACAACAACGATTTGACAGAAGAGGAAGAAAACATTCTCTAGGTGGAGCAAATGCAACGCGCTGACGAGTTGAGAATACATCAGTGCCAAACTCGACGCGATGAGTCAGCAAGGACGAGCCAGCCTCAGACGGACGAAACAATTAAAAATAAAGCTCTCTTAGCCCAAGGCAATGTCTAGAGACGAACCACCGGTCCGACAGGGCATCGTACACTCAGCACGACTCCCAAGACCGATCAAATACCAGAAGTATGATGCACCCCCTTTTGCAACAAGGATCACCGAAGCAACCATCCCTGATCAGTAAAAAGTCAGAATTCCATTCTGCAATGGGTTGACCGATCCGAATGACCACATTAGAATTTTTTGCATGACAATGTGTCGAGCCGTACTAAAAGAAAATAGAGAAGATGCGAGATTGTGCCGCCGATTAGCGGAATATTTGGAAGAAACATCACTCGATTGGTCCTCAAATCTAGGGCAAGGCTCGATCGACAACTTTCTCCAATTGTCTACCCAATTTCTCGAAAGATTCACCGCGCTCATAGAGCAAGGAACCTCCGACGCCGACCTGTCGAGCCTGACCCAAGATCCGGCAGAACCTTTGCAGATTTCCATAGAGCGATTCAAAACAGCAGTCTTACAAGCAGGAGGCGTGAGCGATCAAGTCGCAATCAACGCGCTAAAAACAGGTTTACAGTTCAAGTCGGACTTTCGAAGAGAACTCATACTGAGAACACCATCGTCATTCCAGGATGTTCTACACCAAGTTTCAGATTTTATCTCTGAGGAGGAAAAGACGAGAAACGACCGACCCAAAGGGCAGACCGGCGATTAGCCGAGAATGTACTCGAACGAACACGATACGACCTCCTCCGAGACAACCATGATGCGGTTAAGTTTTCACCCTGAAATATTTCTGCAAGTGCATTGCAAACGTAGTAGTACTTAGGGGTTGAATCTACTAGAGACCAAAAAATGACGCTACGAGTTTTTAAGAATCGAGTTAAGCTAAGATGAAAAATATGAGGTTGTGTTTTAGGGCTGTGAATAGTGACGAAAATAACAAATAAATAACTTAAAAACAAATAAAAACAATGTAAAATCAGTAGACAAAGTACTAGGCATCTGAAACTTCGCAGAGTATCATGGATCAATTAAATCGGATAATTTAGACAGAGAATTCAATAAATATGTTCTGAACTCGAATCACGAATGAATAATTAACCTACTTCCTCAGCGCCAATTATTATGTTTAACCAACTTAAATCACTCAACTTATGCAGGTAATTAAATAGTTAAACATGCATAAATAGTTCAAGTTCGATATGTTCACAAAGTCTAATAACTCAACTCCCGTCGGTTATCATGATTTGCTCATCTAAATCAGTTCAGATAATTTAACAACACTTTCGGTGAATAAATATACCTATGAGCAGTAGCTAGATGGTCAATAAAGCAATAAGCATTAAACATAAATTTAGATAAAGAACTTTAAAGATAATCTCAATTCTAACAACCTAACGATCAATCCATGAACTCATTGAATACCGATAACCTAGCAAGGGAACTACTCACACATGATCAGAGATGAAACACAGAGAGATATAGAGTAATTCATAATCATAAGCTTCAAATAAAAGCAAGAGGGTTTAGAAATCTTCTCTATATCGAGATACAAAGGCAAGATCTTCTCCCGGGAAGCTCTTGAATCGAAAAAATATGAAAAACTTATAAAAATCGTGTATGATGATAAGGGGGCGTGGCTCTCTGTTTTGTGAGGCTAAAAACAAGTATAAATAGCCTAAAAATCGATCTAGGGTTTTATTAAACCGAAAAATAGAGTTTTGGGTCGTGGGGGTGTTTTGGGCCAAGCTAAGGACCAATTCAGACACATCTTCAGTAAAATCGGTGTATCTTCCTTACCACTGCTTCAAATGACTTGAATCCAATTGCATATGAAATATGACTCACAAGGCTATCTATCCACCAAATTTCATCTCAATCAATCAACGGGAAGACATCCAATAAAGATGAAACTTCTGATGAATATGTGATGTCTAATTGGAGAAATCCGCATTTCTTGAACTTTAGGTGCTTGGCTGGTCTTTTGAACTTGGAAACATGTCTTGGATGTGGTAAAATCATTTTTGGCTCCATTTTGCATCGTTTTTGATGATTTGACCTATATAGACTTTAAAACTACAAATACGAAAAAACTACTTCAAAAAGCGCAAAACCGAATGAAAATGCTTAGATAAAATACTAAAATCCGTAATAAAAACATAAAAATAGAGTATATCAACTCCTCCAGACTTAGATTTTTGCTTGTCCTCAAGCAAGCAAAGAAACTAAGAACAGAAAAGAGGTTTAAAAACGCAGAAATTCACAAATTCTTTAGAACGTCGTACTAACCTTCATTGTCGTAAACCAATTGGAACATATTTGACGTTAGATAGAAACCACCATGTACTTTGCCGTTTGTTTCTCAACTTCGCAAGTCTGACCCACATTCTCATAAGGTTACCCGAATTCTCCATTGCTAACTTCTTTAAAGTTAAAGGCGTGTGGTCTCATCGAGGGAGTATCGATCAAAGAACATGTAGACTTTCCTCAATCAAGTTTCCTGCTTACCTTGACAGTCTTAATTCGGGTTTCTTTCCTCTCCCTTTTTCTCTCTTCCTTAGATCCATTTTTTAAATTTTTTTTTCTTTTTTTCTTTTTGTTTCACGGGATTAAGGAATACGAGACGCGAGTATTGATGGTGTTTGCCACCGAATCCCCGGTTCTTCTCCTTGGATAAGTTTCCATGAGACGCGAGTACTAATGGTGTTTGCCACCGAATCTCCGGTTCACTTCTTTTGGCATACTTCCATGAGACACGAGTATTGATGGTGTTTGCCACCGAATCCCCGTTTCACTTCCGCGCCATCCATATCCTTGTTGCATTGAACTACTTAACTAAAGGGAAGAGAGAGGGAAACCGTACTCACACAGACTTGTCATGGCAGACTTGAAAAAGGTGTCTTGGTCGATGTATACCAAGCCCCAAGATGAGAAAAATTAAGTTCATTAGGTTGAAGCCAGCGCTAAATCCTTTGATTCCCTTAGAGAAATGGGCGTTTTCATAGTAGGTCGGTCCACTCACGGATTTTTCATTAGTAAAAATCTGCGGTCTATCTCTGTTAAAACGGTCACTAAAAGTTGGTATCACACTGTTAGTTCGAAGAAAATTTCATAATTTCCAACATAATTTTGACTCAATAAAACGACTCAATAAAAACACCAAAATGACTCAAGAGAGAAAACAAAAGAAAGAAAACAACGTTAGTAACGACAAAGACCCTTGATATGCTTGGTTTTTATCGTTTTCTAACACATATTTTGGTGTTTCTTTTGAGTATTTTATCGAGTCAAAGTCCGTTTTTAGAGTCTTTTAGTCTTTTATTCAGTTATCTCAGGTAGAAAGGTGTTTACGGAAGAAATTGGAGTTACGTGGGCAAAAACGCATGGAAAAGTACAAAAAGATCAGAATTGATCGATGCAACATCTCCCTAAGAATCAAAATCGATCGATGCACAATTGGCATCGATCGATGCAACACCCTCCGAAGAGCCAAAATCAATCGATGCAAGGAGTGCATTGATCAATGGAGTATGCACAGAAGAACCCAAATCGATCGATGCTACATGTGCATCGATCGATGCAGGCCTACGAGAAGGAAAAGAAAATTTCTGTCTTTCCTGTTTTGCCCCGGAAATTGCCTATTCTGACCTAATTCGCACATAACCCTATATATACTTTGTTTTCAGCCACTTTTTAGGTCATCTCTCTTTTGACGGCTCTCTATTCTACTCAGTTTTTGGTCATTGATTTTGTAACCAAGAAGAAGAATTTTTGCAACTATTGAGAAGAATTCTAAATTCTTTCATCTCTTTCATTATTATTATGAGTTTCTTTCTATCTTCTTTCTTGTTCTCCATTGTCATGTCAGAGTAGTCTCATAGTTAGGTTTAGGGTTTCAAGGGGATCCATGAACCATTGAATTAGACATAGATAGGGATTTATCTTTTGTGGTTTTCGCTTATTGTTGTGTTTATTGATTAGGCTTAAGTTAACCGCTTAGTCTATGAACTAGGACATAGTCTATCACACGAAAGTGTCATAGGTTGCTAGAAAGAACTTAAGCGAGCGAATTGTCCTTAGCCTGCGAAAGTTGATGTTAAGGCGATTCGTGAACATATTGAACCTACTCATTAATGCTGATATAAAATTCTATGCCAACGAAAGTTATGATTTTAGAGTGCTAGGTTTAGCAATAAATGCCACGAGAGTGGATTGGTTAGACTTTTATGTTTGAGTTTGAAACTTGTATTTAGTTGCCCCCTGAATAGTTGTCTGATTCGTGATCTCTGGATTCCCCAGAATAAACCCTTGACCTAACGTTTTTCCTTTATCGAATTTACATCGATATAATTGCTTTCGTTCCTTTTCCAAAACAACCATATTCTTGTCTTAGCTTAGTTTCATAATTGTGAGAATTGTAGTGTAACCTTGATCTCTGTGGATTCAATCCTAAAGTACTGCATTGACAACCGTTATGATTGCGGTAGTGTACACTTTAGTTAATTGACTACGTGGTAAAACATCTAAATCAATTTGGCGTCGTTGCCAGGGATCAATAGCGTTACCTTCAATTTTGAATATTGAAATTTAGTCTAAGATTTACTAACACATTTTACCTTGATCACTTGTGCATTTCAGGTGATCAACAAAAAAGCTGAATAGAATTACCAGAAGCAGGGTATCTGAAAACCTTTGCGAGCTCAACAACGAAGAGCTAGAAAGGTTAGAACGAACGAATCGGAGGGCGAGGACAATTCCTGTCATCATGGACGATTAGAACGACGACCAACAAAACGCTACTGTTGCCGAACTGCAGAGGCTACAACAACAAGTGCAGCAGTTGCATCAGCTACAGCAGAAACAACAACATCACCAACAGCAACCGGGTATTGGGGACTTGGACACGCCTCATGCATTCTACCAGAATAGAGCTGCTATCCGCCACCGGCCATTACGAGGCAAGATTATGAGATCAAACCTCTGATGATCGCATTGGTGAAGCTGCACATGTTCCATGGCTTACCTGCAGAGCATATTATGGACCATATCGAAAATTTTGAAGAAATTTGCAGCACCACCAAGTTGAATGGGGTACCGCCCGATTATCTCAAGTGAAAACTCTTCAATTACTCTTTGGCGGAAAAGGCGCTAAGATGGCTCAAGTCACTTCCATATGGGTCGTTAAGAATGCAGAGCTACCTTCTTGGATCACTTCTACACCAAGTCTAAGATGGTTTCGCTGCGAAATAAAATCACCACCTTCCAGCAGCAAGCATGAGAATCTTTTTGCGAAGCATGGGAGAGGTTCAGAGAATATCGCAGAGAGTGCCCTCACCATGGGTACTCGGATGAGCAGATACTAAGCATCTTCTACGATATAGTTGATTGGGACTACAAGAATGCTCTTAATGCTGCGAGCAATGGAGATTTCATAACTAAGACTAAGGATGGAGCGTACAAGCTGATAGAGAACTTGGCTTCAAGTTTCGGAAATCGATGCCCTGAGTACGACAGAACCAAACGTGTCAATGGCGCGGATTCGTAGAAGATTGACGAGCTGACTGCGAAAGTGAATTTACTACTGAAGGGAAATCAGAGAAGCGTGCAGTCTTGCGAGGAGGTAGGAGTTGAGATTTTCTGTCAAGGGTTAGCTGAAAACGAAACCAATGAGCAACCGGAGGTGAACTATGTTAGTGGACAAGGGTACGTGCAGAACAGGGATTTCAACCAGAATTACAGGAACCATGTGAACCTTTCTTACAGAAGCACAATTGTCGAGAACCCCCAGGATCAAGTCTACCCCCATCAAGTCCAATACCCCCAAGGAAAAACTTTTGTGCAAAACGCAGGCGTCTCAGGATTTTCTCAAGATTTTCAGGGCCATAACAGGTTCCAAAGCGGGTTCCAACAGAAACAACCGTTCAGCTCTTTCCAGACGACAAATCCTGCCCCGTTCCAAGCTCCTGCAAGCACCGCGAATGAATCTCAGGACGAGCTTAAGGTTCTAATGCAACAACTCATGCTCAATCAATATCAATCTGCTAAGGAGATCAACGTCAAGGTTGATAACATGTACAACGATCTCAACAACAAATATGAAGATGTGTGCACTCATGTGAAGAAGCTGGATACTCAGGTTGCTCAAACTTCCAAAGCAATCAAGAAACCCCAGGGAACTCTTCCCGGGAAGGTAGAGAAAAATCCAAGGAATGAGTTCGCCAACGCCATTATACTCAGAAGCGGGAAGGAGTTGGAACCAACCGCACGAAAGAGTGAAGATGCTGAAGTCGCCGTTAATCTAGGAGATGTTGACAAGGGGACAGTCGAGGAAGAGAAAACTTTCACGAGTAAAAGCCCTGCAGATGAGCCACATGTGCTACCACCTACACGCGTCTACACCCGAAGGATCCCTTACCCTACTCGTTCGAAGAAGTCGCGTAAAGACCTAGAAGAGGCCAAGTGTAAGGAAATGTTAAATGATCTTGTGGTGAAGCTTCCTCTTGTTGATGCAATCCAAATGATACCTTGATTGAAGAAATACATGAAGAGCTTAGTAACAAGTAAGGTGTCTACCGAAGATAATGTCATGATGGTCTCTAAAGATTGCAGTGCTGTCCTCCAAAACAAGATGCCAAAGAAGCTAGGCGATCCAGAAAAGTTCATTCTCTATGTGCAGATCGGAGCAGTGACTTTTTCTTGCTTTCTATGTGATCTTGGATCTAGCGTCAACCTAATGCCATACTTTGTAGCTAAGCGGCTTGGATTCACGAAGTTCAAGAAAACTAAGATCTCTCTAGTGTTTGCTGATCGTTCCGTGAAGCTGCCTATTGGTGTTCTTGAGGATCTACATGTACGAATTGTCAATGCATTTATTCCCGCAGACTTCGTGGTACTAGAACTGGATGAAGAACCAAAAGATCCTCTCATTTTGGGAAGACCCTTCTTGTGTACAACATGAGCCATCATAGACGTGAGGAACGGGCGAATATATCTCCACCTGGGAGAAATTTTCATGAAATTTGAGATGGATAAGATGCTGAAGAAACCTATGTTGGATGGACAGAAATTCTCGACAGATGACTCACTGAAGGTCTCTAACGAAGTGATTGAAGAGATTCTAGTCGATGACCCGTTGGAGACCGTATTGACAAAAACAGAGAATGAGCATGGGTTTATGAGTGACGATGCCCCCGGCTATGCTAAGATGCTAAACTCTAGCAAGACGATGGAGAAGATGGTCGAGTACATCAGTTTAGATGGAGCCGCAAAAACGGTTCCAACAGCAAGTCTTCTTGCGCCTCTTACTGACCCGTGGAGTGAGTTGAAAGCCCCAAAGATTGAACTCAAAACACTCCCAATTGGGCTAAGATACGCATTTCTTGGCCTTAACTCCGCTTACCCTATGATCATCAACGCTGAGTTGAACAATGTAGATACCGCTTTGCTTCTATGTGAGCTTAAAAAGTATCGTAGAGCTTTAGGCTACTCACTAGATGACCTTACATGGATTTCACCCGACCTTTGCATGCATAGAATACATCTAGAGGATTAATCGATGACTTCAATAGAACATCAGAGACGGTTAAACCCGAATCTAAAGGATGTTTTAAAGAAGGAGATAATGAAACTTCTAGAGGCGGGCATCATATACGATATCTCTGATAGTACTTGGGTGAGCCCAGTCCATGTTCTGCCAAAGAAAGGCGGTGTGACAGTTGTTGAAAATGAGAAAAATGAGTTGATACCAATTAGAACTATCACAGGGCATAGGATGTGTATTGACTATAGGAAATTGAATGCTGCCGCTCGTAAGGATCATTTTCCGTTACCTTTTATTTATCAGATACTTGAGAGATTGGCTAACCACCCATACTACTGTTTCCTAGATGGGTATTCTGGTTTCTTTCAGATTCCCATCCACCTAGATGACCAGGAGAAGACTACATTCACATGTCCTTACGGCACCTTTGCTTATCGCAGAATGCTATTTGGCTTGTACAATGCCCCAACGACTTTTCAGCGATGCATGATGTCGGTTTTCACCGACTTGATTGAGGACATAATGGAGGTTTTCATGGACGATGTCTCGGTCTTTGGTTCCTCATTTTCTATCTGTCTTTCTAATTTATGTAGGGTATTACAGCGCTGCGAGGAAAAGCATCTGGTTTTGAACTGGGAGAAGTGACACTTTATGGTCCGAGATGGGATAGTCCTGGGTCATCGGATTTCAGAGCAGGGTATCGAAGTAGACAAAGCAAAATCGAGGTGATGACTAGTCTACAGCCGCCAGATTTTGTCAAGAGGATTAGAAGCTTTCTTGGACATGCTGGGTTCTACATGAGGTTCATCAATGATTTCTCCAAGATCGCTAGACCCTTGACAAGTTTTTTATGCAAGGAGGTGAGGTTTCATTTTGACAGCGACTGTCTGGAGGCCTTTCACACCATCAAGGGAGCACTTGTCAGCACGCCAGTTGTCCAACCACCAGACTGGGACTTACCTTTCGAAGTGATGACTGATGCTAGAGATTTCGCGGTAGGAGCTGTTTTGGGACAGCGAAGGGACAAGAAACTTCATGTTATCTACTACGCCAGCAGAACCTTTGATGATGTGCAGTGCAAGTACGCTAAAACCGAAAAGAACTTCTTGCTATTGTGTTCGCTTTTGAGAATTTCAAATCTTATCTTTTGGGGTCTAAAGTTATAGTG
Organism: Eutrema japonicum; assembly: GCA_030161315.1. Classification (NCBI taxonomy): domain Eukaryota; kingdom Viridiplantae; phylum Streptophyta; class Magnoliopsida; order Brassicales; family Brassicaceae; genus Eutrema; species Eutrema japonicum. Next base: position 33,118,284 of record BSQW01000013.1, on the reverse strand, counting down.
CATACTGATCAGGCTGCTCTGAGGTACCTACTTACAAAGAAAGATGCCAAACCTAGGTTTTTGCGCTGGATTCTTTTGCTGCAGAAATTTGATCTTGAGATTAAAGACAAGAAGGGGATCGAGAATGGTGTTGTAGACCATTTGTCCAAACTACGTGTAGTTGAAGAAACCCCCTTAGACGAGAGCCTACCTGAGGAGAATGTGTACGCGATCGATATTGGGCGCAACAACTACTTCACTTCTGCACACCACACTGAGCTGCCTGAAATCCCCTGGTTTGGTGAGATAGCAAACTACCTGGCTACCGAGAAGGAACCAAGTGACGTCGTTGGGAACAAAGAGAAGAAGTTCTTGAGAGACATCATACGTTATTTTTGGGACGAGCCATACTTATACAAGCAGTGCTCTGATGGTGTCTTTCGGAGATGTGTTTCGGAGGAAGAAATTCCTGGCATTCTTTTCCATTGTCATAGTTCGAAATACGCTTGGTACTTTGCCACGTTCAAGACAGTATCCAAGGCTCTGCAAGCCGGTTTCTGGTGGCCAACAATGTTTCGCGATGCGCATGCCTTCATCTCCAAATGCGATTCATGTCAGAGGCAGGGAAATATTAGTAAGAGGAACGAAATGCCACAAAATTTCATCTTGGAGGTTGATGTGTTCGATGTGTGGGGTATTGATTTCATGGGCCCTTTTCCATCCTCTTATGGAAATTAATGCATCCTCGTTGCAGTCGACTATGTGTCTAAATGGGTCGAAGCGCTGGCCAGCCCGACGAATGATGCCAAGGTGGCCTTAAAGATGTTCAAATCTGTTATCTTTCCTAGGTTTGGTGTGCCTAGAGTGGTGATAAGCGATGGTGGGTCTCATTTCATCAACAAGGTCTTTGAAGGGCTTTTGAAGAAGCATGGAGTCAAGCATAAGTTAGCCGCTCCTTACCACCCACAGACGAGTGGACATATCGAAATTTTAAACAGAGAGATCAAGGGCATCCTACCGAAGACCGTGAACACAACGAGGAATGATTGGGCTACAAAGCTGGATGACGCTGTTTGGGCGTATAGGACTGCCTACAAAACACCTTTGGGCACGACACCATTCCATCTTGTCTATGGAAAATCGTGTCACCTTCCTGTAGAGCTCGTGTACAAGGCAGCCTGGGATGTACAGTTGCTGATCTTTGACATAAAACCCGCCTCTGAAAGACGGACAATGCAACTGCACGAGCTGGAAGAGATTCGTCACATGGCCTATGAAAGCTCGAAGATTTACAAGGAGAAGACCAAGACCTATCATGACTGGAAGATCATTCCTAGGAACTTCGCTGTAAATGATCAGGTATTTCTTTTCAACTCTCGCCTCAAACGTTTTCAAGGGAAGCTGAGATCGAAATGGTCCAGACCATTCACAATCAAAGAAGTAAGAAAATACGGAGTTGTGGTGTTGCTGAGCACTACAGGAGACGAGTTTGTGGTTAATGGCCAGTGCCTAAAACCATACCTCGCTGACGCAGAGATCGATGGGGATGAAAGCTTTCCCCTTGGCGACCCATCTTCCGATTAAGACGCTACCCAGTCAAGCTAACGACTATAAACAAGCGCTTGGTGGGAGGCAACCCACAAGTACGTTTTTTCCCTTTCATTTTATATTTTTCTTGAGTCGTTTGGCCTTCTTCTTGATTAATTTTCACACCGAGACGGTGTGAAGTAAGTCTGGGGGAGGGTCTTTGTCATTTACTAACGCTATTTTCTTTCTTTTGTTTTACTTTTGAGTCATTTTGATGTTTTCTTTGAGTCATTTTGTTTTATTGAGTCAAAACTTGTTGGAGATTATGATCACGATCTTTGAATTTTTAACTAATTTTGCATCTAAGTGACCATTGTCGCATGGCTAGTTCTAGGTCAGACTAATGAAAAATCTAAAGGTTGACCAGTCAAACAGAGGCATCCATGTTTCCGAGAAAATTCAAAAGCTTGAGTTAGTTTCTAAGCTCTTCCTTTTACCTCATCATCGTGATTGGCCTCTTCAGAGCTTGACTCCTCATTCGTATCTGACAAGATAACCTGTGTAAAAATATGGTACTCCTCTCCCTTATTTAAGATAAAAAAGCAGAAAAGATGAAATGATTTTCTTTAGGGTAAAGGGCTAGGAAAATTTCCATCGATCCCATTATTTTACCTCGAAAGAGATGATCACACTAAGGTCGGAAGCGAGGTTAGGAAAATTTCCAAAGATACCACTATCCGGCTACACCTTAGAATAAAAGGGTGGCACTAAAATGAATCGGGGATTCGGTGGCAAAAACCATCAATACTCGCGTTCCATCCGCCATTAACCCTACGGAAAGAAAATGAGAAAATATTAAGTCTGGGGGAGAGAAAAAGTACCAAAGGTTGTGTTGTTGTCTTGTCACGATATCGAAAGGGAAAGAGTCTATAAGGTTCTTGGCACCATGATCTTTGATGAGACCCAGGGATGATGGCTTTTGATTATTCCACGAAAGAATGAGTTGAATTTGGGAGGCTGCGATGCTTGCAGAGAAGTACGTGGTGGTTCGATCTAGAGCTAGTATGGCAATATGTGGATTACTAAGGTAACAGTCTTTGCAGAGTTCTAAAGAAAATGTGAGTCTCCGTTGTTTTTCAAACCTTTTCTTTTTGCTTAGTTTCTGTTTGCTTGAGGACAAGTGATTTAGGTGTTTTACCACTCAGTCAATTAAAACTAAAGCTCACACTACCGCAATCATAACGATTATCAATGCAGTACTTTAGGATCGAATCCATAGAGACCACGGTTGCACTATAATTCTCACAATTATGAAACTAAGCTAAGACAAGATTATATTTGGTTTTGGAAAGAGTAACGAACACAATTTAAACGATGTAAATTCAATAAGGGAAAAACGTTAGGTCAAGGGTTTGTTCTTGGGAATCCAGATATCACAAATCAAATAACTATTCATGGAATAATTAAACTCAAGTTTCAAATTCAAACATAAATATTAACCAATCCACTCTCGTGGTCATGGTTATTAAACCTAACAACCTAATCCACTCTCGTGCTCATAGAATTATAGGACAGAATTAAAGAGCAGGTTCAATATGTTCACAAATCGCCTTAGCATCAACTCTCGCATGCTAAGGACGATTCACTCGCTTATGTTCTTTCTATGCAACCTAATCCACTCTCGTGCTCATAGGTTAACTATACCCTAATCCACTCTCGTGCTCATAGGGCAAGCTGTACCTGCACCCTAGTTCATAGATCTAGCGGTTAGCTAAAGCCTCAGCAATAAACACAACAATAAGCGAAAACCATAAAAGATAAATCCCTATTTGTGTCTAATTCAATGATTCATAGATCCCTTCGAAACCCTAAACCTAACTATGGAACTACTCAGACATGGTAACGGAGAACAAGCAAGGAGATGAAAAACTCATAATATAAAAAGAGAGAAAGAGTTTAGAATTCTTCTCAATAGATGCAGAGATTCTTCTCCAAAGCTTACAATGATCAAGAGCAAAAAGTTCGAATAGAAAATAAAGCGTAGCTGTCAAAGAGGCTAAAATAGAGTATGTATAGGCCCTAGGTCGAATTAGGTTAAAACATACAGTTTTTGGGGCAAAACAGGAAATTCAGAAATTTCTTTTTTCTTCTCGCATGCACGCATGCATAAGTTGATTTCATTTCTTCGGCCAAGCTTGCATTCACCAATGCACTCCTTGCATCGGTCAATTTCAGTTCCTCGGGGTGGCGTGCATCGATCGATTTCGGTTTCTTGGATCAGCTCGCATCGACCGATGCACTCCATGCATCGGTCGATTCCGCTTCCTTGGGTGGTGTTTGCATCAGTCGATGCGATTCTGCCCTTTTCTTCACGGTTCCATGCGTTTTTGCCAACGTAACTCCAATATCTTTCCTAGACGTCCTTTTACCTGAGATAACTAAATAAAAGACTAAAAGACTCTAAAAACGAACTTTGACTCGATAAAACGTTTGAAAGGAATACTAAACATGCGTTAGAAAACGACAAAAACCAAGCATATCAATTCCCCAAGACTTAGTCTTTTGCTTGTCCTCAAGCAAACAGAAAACTAAGCAAGAAGAAAAAGTTTGAAAAAACACGGAGACTCACATTTCCTTTAGAATTCTGTAATGACCATTACCTTAGTAATCCACGTATTGCCGAACTAGCTCCGGATCAGACCGCCATGTACTTCTCTGCAAGCATCACAGCCTCCCAGATTCAACTCAATGTCCCGCAGAATAATCCAAAGCTATCATCGCTAGTCTCATCAAAGATCATAGTGCCAAGAACCTTCTAGACTCTTTCCCTTTCAATATCGTGACGAGACAACAACACAACACTTGGTACCTTTTCCTCTCCCCAGACTTATTCGTTTCTCATTTTCTTTCCGTAGGGCCAATGGCTGATGGAACACGAGTATTGATGGTTTTTGCCACCGAATCCCCGGTTCATTTTAGTACCACCCTTTCATTATAAGGTGTAAGCGAATAGTGGTATCTCTGGAAATTTTCCTAACCTCGCTTCCAACCTTAGTGTGATCATCTCATTTGGAGTAAAATAATGGGATCGATGAAAATTTTCCTAATCCTTTACTCGAAAGAAAATTATTTCATATTTTCTGCTTTTATTTTAAATAAAGGGGAGGGATACCATACTTTTAACACTGGTCGTCTTGTCATATACGAATGAGGAGTCAAGATCTAAAACACCAATCACGATGATGAGGTAAAAGGAAGAGCTCAGAAACTAGCTCAAGCTTTTGAATTTTTCTAGAAACATGGGTGCCTCTGTTTGACTAGCCAGCCTTTAGATTTTTTATTAGTCTGATCCAAAACTAGCCCTGCGACAATGGTCACTTAGATGCAAAATTAGTTAAGAATTCAAAGGCCGTGATAATAATCTCTAACAAGTTTTGACTCAATAAAACAAAATGATTCAAAGAAAACGTCAAAATGACTTAAAAGGAAAAACAAAAGAAAAAAAATAACGTTAGTAAACGATAGAGACCCTCCCCCAGACTTACTTCACACCGTCTCGGTGTGAAAATAAACCAAGAAGAAGGCCAAACAGACTCAAGAAAAATATAAAATGAAAGAAAACGTACTGGTGGGTTACCTCCCACCAAGCTCTAGTTTAAAGTCATTAGCTTGACTCATACGCCTTCTAGGCGCGGGATGGATCATTGAGGGGAATAGTTTCTTCTCCATCCATTTCTACGTCAGCATGGTATGGTTTTAGGCGCTGACCATTAACCACAAACTCATCTCCGTTAGTGCTTAGCAGCACCATAGCTCCGTACGGTCTCACCTCCTTGATTGTGAATGGTCCGGACAATCTCGATCTCAGCTTCCCTGGAAAAAGTTTAAGGCGAGAGTTGTAGAGCAATACCTGATCATTTGCAGTGAAATTCCTGGAAATGATCTTCTAGTCATGATACGCCTTGGTATTTTCCTTGTAAATCTTTGAACTCTCATAAGCCAAGTGACGAATCTCTTCCAGTTCGTGTACAGTTGTATCGTCCTTCGTTCGTAGGCGGATTTGATGTCATAGTTTAGCAGTTTCACGGCCCATGCTGCCTTGTACTCGAGCTCCACGGGAAGATGGCATGATTTTCCATAGACAATGTGGAATGGTGTTGTGCCTAAAGGTGTCTTATTGGCAGTCCTGTACGCCCAAAGAGCGTCATCTAGCTTTGTAGCCCAGTCCTTTCTCGTCGTGTTCACAGTCTTTTGCAAGATACCCTTGATTTCCCTGTTGGAGATTTTGACCTGTCCACTCGTCTGCGGAGGGTGAGGAGTGGCTACCTTATGCTTGACCCCATGCTTTTTCAAGAGCCCTTCAAAGGCCTTGTTGATGAAATGAGATCTACCATCGCTTATCACCGCTCAAGGCACACCAAACCTTGGAAAGATCACAAATTGGAAAATCTTCAAGACCACCTTAGCATCGTTTGTTGGGCTAGCCAATGCTTCAACCCATTTAGACACAAAGTCGACCGCAATGAGGATGTATTCATTCCCATAAGATGATGGAAAGGGACCCATGAAATCTATACCCCACACATCGAACATTTCGATTTCCAATATGAAATTTTGTGGCATTTCATTTATCTTGCCAATATTTCCTTGCCGTTGACATGAATCGCATTTGGAGATGAAGGCGTGTGCGTCGCGAAACATTGTTGGCCACCAGAAACCAGCTTGCAGGACTTTGGACACTGTCTTGAACGTGGTAAAGTGTCCAGCGTATTTTGAACCATGACAGTGGAATAGAATACCGGGAATTTTCTCCTCTGAAACACATCGCCAAAAGACACCATCAGAGCATTGCTTGCATAAGTATGGCTCGTCCCAAAAGTAGCGTTTGATATCCCTTAAGAATTTTCTCTTCTTGTTCCCAACGAAGCCATTTGGTTCTTTCTCCGCAGCCAAGTAGTTTGCTATCTCCCCAAACCAAGGCATTTCGGGGAGGTCGGTGTGATGTGAAGATGTCTAGTAGTCATTGCATGCAATACTAATCGCATACACGTTCTCCTCAGGTAGGCTGTCATCCAAGGGAGTTTCTTCAACCACCCGTAGCCTAGATAAATGATCCGCTACACCATTCTCGATCCCTTTCTTGTCTTTGATCTCAAGATCCAATTCATGTAGTAGAAGAATTCCTCCTGTAGAATCCCGCATGGCCCAGGAAGCTTCTAATCCCCTTGACAGAATATGGAGGCTGTAGGCTAGTCATCACCTCGATCTTGCCCTTGTCCACTTCGATCTCTTGTTCTGAGATCCGATGACCCAAGATAATCCCATCTCTGACCATAAAGTGGCACTTCTCCCAATTCAGCACCATATGCTTTTTCTCGCAGCGTTGTAACACCCTGCACAAATTAGAAAGACAGACAGAGAAGGAGGATCCATACACAGAGAAGTCGTCCATGAAAACCTCCATTCTGTCATCGGTCAAGTCGGTGAAAATCGACATCATGCATCGCTGGAATGTTGCTAGGGCATTGCACAAGCCAAATGACATTCTGCGATAAGCGAAAGTACCATAAAGACATGTGAACGTGTTTTTCTCCTGGTCGTCCGGGTGGATGGGTATCTGAAAGAAGCCAGAATAACCATCTAGAAAACAGTAGTAGGGGTGGTTAGCCAACATTTTAAGAATTTGATCAATAAAGGGCAAAGGAAAATGATCTTTACGAGTAGCGGTATTCAACTTCCTATAATCAATACACATCTAATGCCCTGTGACAGTTCTAGTTGGTAACAACTCATTTTTCTCATTTTTAACAACTGTAACACCACCCTTTTTCGGCACAACATGAACTGGGCTAACCCAAGTACTATCAGAGATAGCGTATATGACACCCGCCTTTAGAAGTTTCATTATCTCCTTCTTTACAACATCTTTTAGATTCGGGTTTAACCGTCTTTGATGTTCTATCAAAGTCTTAGATTCATCCTCTAGATGTATCCTATGCATGCAAAGGTCAGGTGAAATCCCCGTGAGATCATCTAGTGAGTAGCCTAAAGCTCTACGATACTTTCTAAGTTCACATAGAAACAAAGCAGTTTCCACATTGTTCAACTCAGCATTGATGATTACAGGGTAAGTGAAATTAGGGCCAAGAAATGCGTACCTTAGCCCAGCTGGGAGCGTTTTGAGCTCGATTTTCAGAGCCTTCAGCTCACTCCACGGGTCAGCAGGAGGTGCGATAGGAGTTGCTGCTCCTGGCATCTCTGCGGCCTCATCTAAACTGATGTACTCGACTATTTCCCCCATTGTATGGCTCGAGTTTAGCATCTTAGCATAAACGGTGGCATCTTCACTCATAAATCCATGTTCACTCTCGGCCCTTGTTAACACGGTCTCCAACGGGTCATCCACTAAAATCTCATCAACAACTTCGTCGGAGAGCCATCAATCGAGAAGGTCTGGCCGTCCAACATAGGCTTCTTCAGCATCTTATCCATCTCAAACTTCATGACGATGTCTCCCAGGTGGAGATCTATTCGCCCGTTCCTCACATCTATGATGACTCCTGCTGTACATAGGAAGGGTCTTCCCAAAATGAGAGGATCCCTTGGTTCTTCATCCAGCTCTAGGACCACAAAATCAGCAGGAACGAGTGCATTGCCAATTCGCACATGTAGATCCTCAAGAACACCAACGGGCAGCTTCACAGAACGATCAGCAAACACTAGAGAGATCTTAGTCTGCTTGAACTTGGTGAATTCAAACTACTTAGCCACATATTATGACATTAGGTTGACCCTAGACCCAAGATCGCAAAAAGAGTAAGCAAAAGTCATTGTCCCAATCTGTACGGATTGAATAAACTTTCACGGGTCACCTAGCTTCTTTGGCATCTTGTTTTGGAGGACATCACTGCAATCCTTAGAAACCAACATGACATTATTTTCAGTGGACTTCTTGTCACTAAGCTCTTCACATATTTCTTCAATGAATGTATCATTTGGATTGCATCAACAAGGTGAAGCTTCACCACAATATCACTCAACATCTCCTTGCACTTGGCTTCCTCTAGGTCCTTACGTGACTTCCTCGTACGAGTGGGGTAGGGGATCCTTGGGGTGTAGACACGTGCAGGGGGTGGTACTTGCGGCACATCTGTAGCGTATGCACCTGTGGAAACCTTCTCCTTTTCGGACATCTTCTTGTTAACCTCTCCTAGATCAATGACGATGTCGGCATCTGCTCTTTCCCGTGCAGTTGGTTCTAACTCCTTTCCACTTCTGAGTGTGATGGCGTTGACGAACTCATTCCTTGGATTCTGTTCCACTTTCCCTGGAAGAGTTCCCTGCGGTCTCTTGATCACATCGGCAGTTTGAGCAACTTGAGTATCAAGCTTTTTCACATGAGTGCACACAACCTCATGCTTGCTGTTGCGATCTTTGTACATGCTATCAACCTTGATATTGATCTCCTTAGCAGATTTCTGTCGATCGAGCAAGAGCTGCTACATCAGAATCTTAAGTTCATCCTAAGATTCGTCTACAGAGCATGCATGAGCTTGAAATGGGACAGGTTTTGTTGTCTGGAAGGAGTTGAACGCTGCTTCAGAAGTAATCCACTTTGAAACCTGTTCTGACCTTGTAAACCTTGAGAGAATCCCGTGGTGCTTGTGTTCTTCACAAGTATCCTCCCTTGGGGTTGTTAAACTTGCTGGGGATAGATTTGATCTTGGGGGTTCTCGACGTTGGTATTTCTGTAGGACATATTCGGGTGGTTCCTGTAATTCTGGTTGAAACCTCTGTTCTGCATGTACCCCTGCCCACTCACGTAGTTCACCTCCTATTGCTCATTAGTTTCATCCTTAGCTAATCCCTGACAGAAAACTTCATCTCCTGTCTCCTCGCAAGACTGCACACCTCTCTAATTCCCTTTCAGTAGCAAGTTCACTTTCGCAGTCAGCTCATCAATATTTTGCGAATATGCACCATTGACACGCTTAGACCTGTCGTACTCAGGACATCGATTTCAAGAACTTGAAGCCAAGTTCTCTATCAGCTGGTACGTTCCTTCCTTGGCCTTAGTCATGAAATCTCCATTACTTACAGCATCGAGGGCGTTCTTATTGTCCCAATCGTAGAAGATTCTTATAATATGTTCATCCGAGTACCCATGATGGGGGCACTCTCTGCGGTACTCTCTGAACCTCTCTCAAGCTTCGCAAAAGGACTCTCCCGCGTGCTGCTGGAAAGTAGTGATAATGTTTCGCAGCGATGCTGTCTTAAACTTGGTGTAGAAGTGGTCCAAGAAGGTAGCTCTGCATTCGTCCCAAGCAGTCAACGACCCTGGTGGAAGTGATTTGAGCCATCTCAACGCCTTGTCCGCCAAAGAGAAAGGAAAGAGCTTGCACTTGAGATAATCAACTGTTACCCCATTCGACTTGGTAGTGCTGCAGATTTCTTCGAAGTTCTCAATGTGGTCCATTAGATGCTCTACAGGGAGACCATGGAACATGTGCTGCTTTACCAATGCGATCATCTGAGGTTTGATCTCATAATCTTGCCTCTTAATGGCTGGTGGACGGATGTTAGCTCTGTTCTGGTAGAAAGCATGAGGCGTGTCCAAATTCCCAATGGCAGGTTGTTGTTGCTGCTGTTGATGCTGCTGTTGCTGTTATTGCAGCCTCTGGAGTTAAGCAGCTGCAGCGTTTTGTTGTTCGTTGTTTTGTTCATCCATGATCACGGGAATTGATCTTGCTCTCCAATTCGTTTGTTCTAACCTTGCTAGCTCTTCGTTAATGAGCTCGCGAAGGTTTTCAAAGCCCCTACTTCTGGTAACTCTATTCAATTTTTCTCCTGGTCACCTGAAACGCAAAAAAATAAAAATATAGAATATATTAGTAAATCTTATACTAATATTCAAATTCAGAATTAAAGGTAACGCTATTGGTCCCCGGCAACGATGCCAAATTGATTTAGATGTTTTACCACTTAGTCAATTAAAACTAAAGCTCACACTACCGCAATTATAACGATTGTCAATGCAGTACTTTAGGATCAAATCCACAGAGACCACGGTTACACTATAATTCTCACAATTATAAAACAAATCTAAGACAAGATTATATTTAGTTTTGGAAAGAGTAACGAACGCAATTTAAACGACGTAAATTCAATAAGGGAAAAACGTTAGGTCAAGGGTTTGTTCTTGGAAATCTAGAGATCACAAATCAGAAAACTATTCAGGGAATAATTAAACACAAGTTTCAAATTCAAACATAAATATTAACCAATCCACTCTCGTGCTCATGGTTACTAAACCTAACAACCTAATCCACTCTCGTGCTCATAGAATTCTAGGTCAGCATTAAAGAGCATGTTCAATATCTTCACGAATCGCCTAAGAATCAACTCTCGCAGGCTAAGACGATTCGCTCGCTTATGTTCTTTCTATGCAACCTAATCCACTCTCGTGCTCATAGGGCAAGCTGTACCCTAGTTCATACACCTAGCGGTTAGCTAAAGCCTAAGCAATAAATACAACAATAAGCGAAAACCACAAAAGATAAATCCCTATTTGTGTCTAATTCAATGATTCATGGATCCCTTCGAAATCCTAAACCAAACTATGGAACTACTCAGACATGGTAACAGAGAACAAGCAAGGAGATGAAAAACTCATAATATAAAAAGAGAGGAAGGGTTTAGAATTCTTCTCAATAGATGCAGAGATTCTTCTCCAAAGCTTACAATGATGAAGAGCAAAAAGTCTGAATAGAAAATAAAGCGTAGCTGTCAAAGAGGCTAAAAATAGAGTATATATAGGCCCTATGTCGAATTAGGTCAAAATAGACAGTTTTCGAGGCAAAACAGGAAATTCAAAAATTTCCTTTTTCTTCTCGCAGGAATGCATGCATCGGTCGATTTAATTTCTTCGGCAAAGCTTGCAGTGACCGATGCACTCCTTGCATCGGTCGATTTCAGTTCCTTGGGGTGGCGTGCATCGATCGATCTCGGTTTCTCAGACCAGCTTGCATCGACCGATGCACTCCATGCATCGGTCGATTCCGCTTCCTTGGGTGGTGTTTGCATCGGTCGATGCACTCCTTGCATCGACCGATTCTGCCCTTTTCTTCACGGTTCCATGCGTTTTTGCCCGCGTAACTCCAATTTCTTCTCTAGACGCCTTTTTACCTGAGATAACTAAATAAAGGACTAAAAGACTCTAAAAACGAACTTTGACTCGATAAAACGTTTGAAAGGAATACTAAACATGCGTTAGAAAATGACAAAAACCAAGCATATCAACAAGCAAAAGACTAAGTATGGGGGAATTGATATGCTTGATTTTTATCATTTTCTAACACATGTTTTGGTGTTTCTTTTGGGTATTTTATTGAGTCAAAGTCCGTTTTAGAGTCTTTTATTCAGTTATCTCAGGTAAAAAGGTGTTTACGGAAGAAATTGGAGTTACGTGGGCAAAAACGCATGGAACGGTACAAAAAGAGCAGAATCGATCGATGCAAGGAGTGCATCCATCGATGGAGCATGCCCCAAAGAGCCAGAATCGATCGATGCACAATTGGCATCAATCGATGCAACATCTCCCGAAAAATCAAAATCGATCGATTCAAGGAGTGAATCGATCAATGGAGCATCCCTAGAAGAACCAAGATCGGTCAATACACAATTGGTATCGATTGATGCAACACCCTCCGAAGAGCAGAATCGATCGATGCAAGGAGTGCAACGATCGATGGAGCATGCACAGAAGAACCCAAATCGATCGATGCTACATGTGCATCGATCGATGCAGGCCTACAAGAAGGAAAAGAAAATTTCTGACTTTCATGTTTTACCCCGGAAATTGCCTATTCGGACCTAATTCGCCCAGAACCCCATATATACTTTGTTTTCAGCCACTTTTTAGGCCGTCTCTCTTTTGACAGCTCTATATTCTACTCAGTTTTTGGTCATTGATTTTATAAGCAAGAAGAAGAATCTCTGCAACTATTGAGAAGAATTCTAAACCCTTTCATATCTTTCATTATTATTATGAGTTTCTCTCTATCTTCTTGCTTGTTCTCCATTTTCATGTCCGAGTAGTCTCATAGTTAGGTTTAGGGTTTCAAAGGGATCCATGAACCATTTAATTAGACATAGATAGAGATTTATCTTTTGTGGTTTTCGCTTATTGTTGTGTTTATTGCTTAGGCTTAAGTTAACCGCTTAGTCTATGAACTAGTGCTTAATCTATCACAAAAAAGTGTCGTAGGTTGCTAGAATGAACATAAGCGAGCGAATTGTCCTTAGCCTGCGAAAGTTGATGCTAAGGCGATTCGTGAACATATTGAACCTGCTCATTAATGCTGATATAGAATTCTATGCCAACGAAAGTTAGGATTTTAGATTGCTAGGTTTAGTAATCAATGCCACGAGAGTGGATTGGTTAGACTTTATGTTTGAGTTTGAAACTTGTATTTAGTTGCCCCCTAAATAGTTGTCTGATTTGTGATCTCTGGATTCCCGAGAATAAACCCTTGACTTAACGTTTTTTCTTTTATTGAATTTACATCGATATAATTGCTTTCGTTACTTTTCCAAAACCAACCATATTCTTGTCTTTGCTTAGTTTCATAATTGTGAGAATTGTAGTGTAACCCTGGTCTCTATGGATTCGATCCTAAAGTACTGCATTGACAACCGTTACGATTGCGGTAGTGTATACTTTAGTTAATTGACTACGTGGTAAAACACATAAATCAAACCTCCCCCAGACTTAATTCACACCATCTCGGTGTGAGAATAAATCCGAGAAAATGTATAAACAGACTCAAAGAAAGAAAATCAAGAAAAAGTCAAAGTTGACTTACCTGGGTCGGTATCGGTCGATGCAAGATATGCATTGATCGATTTTTATTTCTCAAGACGACTTGCATCGATCGATTTCCGATTGTCTGGACCCTTTGCATCGATCGATACCCATGTGGCATCGATCGATCATGTTCTGTTCGACCTTTTTTTTTTCAAAAAGAAATCAAAACCAAAAATTAACGAGTTAGTGTCCTAAAACTTAGAAATAAAACCAAATATGTACACTTACTAGTGGGTTGTTTCCCACCAAGCGCTTATTTAAAGTCGTTAGCTCGACTCTTTTTCGGTTTAGGCATTACGGGCATCATTTAAGGGAATCGTTTCCCTCTCATCTTCTTCAATATCTACGAGATATGGCTTTCGACATTGTCCATTGACAGTGAAGTCACCTCCATTGCGGTTCAAAAGCACCACAGCACCATATGGTTTTACTTTTTTGATCTTGAACGGTCCAGACCATCGCGATCAGAGTTTGCCGAAAAATAGTTTAAGTCGTGAGTTAAAGAGCAGAACATGGTCGTTTGGGGAAAACGTCTTGGGAACTATCTTTTTGTCATGATATGCTTTAGTTCTCTCCTTGTAGATCTTAGAACTCTCATAGGCAAGATGACGAATTTCATCTAACTCATTCAATTGAACTAAACGTCTCTCGGTTGCTGTCTTGATGTCGTAATTCAACTTCTTTACTGCCCATTCCACCATGTGCTCAATCTCAACAGAAAGATGACATGCCTTCCCATAGACAAGATGAAAAGGAGTGGTTCCAAGAGGAGTTTTGAAGGCCGTCCTATAGGCCCAAAGAGCATCGTCGAGCTTAACGGACAAATCTTTCCTTGTCATTCTGACTGTTTTCTCTAAGATCTTTTTGATTTCTCTGTTGGAGATCTCTACTTGACCATTTGTCTAAGGGTGATAAGGTGTAGCAACTTTGTGTCTCACATCATTCTTATTCAAAAGATTCTCAAAAACTTTGTTGATGAAGTGAGAACCTCCATCACTAATCACGACTCGCGGTACACCGAATCTCGGGAAGATGATCGACTTGAACAACTTCATCACTACCTTTTCATCGTTTGTGGGACTTGATATGGTTTCCACCCACCTAGACACATAGTCAATAGCAACAAGTATGTACTTGTTCCCATAACACGAAGGAAAAGGACCCATAAAGTCGATTCCCCAAACGTCGAAGATTTCGACTTCAAGGATGAAGTTTTGTGACATCTCATTCCTTTTGCTGATGTTTCCTTGTCTTTGACAAGCATCACACTTGTATATAAAGGCATGGACGCCTTGAACATGGTAGGCCACCAAAAACCGGCATGTAAGATTTTAGCGACAGTCTTGTTAGTAGCAAAGTGCCCTGCATAGTTAGATCCATGACAAGCAAAGAGAATGCCTGGAACTTCTTCTTCAGGGATGCATCTTCGGAACATATTATCTTAACATTTCTTATAAAGATATGGTTCATCCCAAAAGTACCTTCTAACATCATGCAAGAACTTTTTCTTCTCGTAACCGAAGAATTGTGGTGATTCGACCTTTGCTGCTAGGTAATTTGCAATATGCCCAAACCAAGGAAGTTCAGAAAGTTCATAACGTTTTGGTTTCGGAGGTGGTACTAGGAGTGTCTCAAGGGTGAGTGCTTCTTTAAAATTACCATCTTTCACCACGTTCTCAATAGGATCTTGAGAAGTCAAGGTCGAACTTGCATCACACGAGATAGCTTTGCGCTTAGATTTTGTCGGTTTGTCAGCTTCCTTAGACTTGATTAAAGGGGCTTCTATAGAAACGTGTTGGGACATTTATTTGTTATCCCCAGAGTATAAAATCAGCTTACTTACTTTGTAGATGGTTATACAATAAGATCTCTCACCCCTAGGAACTGCGGGATAGAAGATTCTCTTTTTGACGTTAGAGAAACAAACCCTTCGGTTGGGATAATCAACAACTGCTCCCACGGTTTCAAAGAATGAACTTCCAAGTATTAATGTCCTTGGAGAGTCCTTTTCCATCTCAAGAATGTGAAAATATACAGGAACAAGACATCCTCCTACTTGCACCATTAGATCTTGTACGAAACCATGTGGAATTGTGCTTGAATTATCTCCGAACTTAAGAGAACATTAAGGAGGCTTGATATCATCAATCCCTAGCTCGTTTTCAATGGTTTTAGACATGACATTCACATTAGCTCCTATGTCACAAAGAGATTCAAGAATTTCCACACCA
Organism: Eutrema japonicum; assembly: GCA_030161315.1. Lineage (NCBI taxonomy): Eukaryota > Viridiplantae > Streptophyta > Magnoliopsida > Brassicales > Brassicaceae > Eutrema > Eutrema japonicum. The sequence goes on along the minus strand of BSQW01000013.1, from coordinate 33,102,681 downwards.
TTAATCATGCAAGAGAAGATAAACTTCATCGAATCATCTATCTAAAGAAGTTTCCTTTGATGTGGTGCTTTTGAAATCAGCTCATCATCTTCATGCCTTGCCACATGGTACTCATTGGTAGATTGATCTCTAGGGGCTAGTGAAACCACGTCCTTGTTCTGAGTTGTGACCACTTTGCAGAATTTTGGATTTGTCTCAGCCTTTCCCGGAAGAAAACTATCTTGTCTCTTCACACCTTCTGCCGTTTGAGAAACTTGCACTTTAATCTTCTTAACATGATTAGAGAGGTAAATAAACTTCCCATACAACCCCTCATTGTTCTTATTGAGATGATCATACATGATGTCCACTTTAAAACAAAGATTTTGAATATCTTGGGCGTTTTGCTTCTGTCCCTCCATGATATCTCGTTGATTCTCCATAAGCTGATGAATCATAGCTTCAAGGCTGCTGTCTTTAGGTGCTATACTCACGTGATCTTGGTCTCGAAGAGGAGCTTCAACACTCGGCTGAAAATTTCCATCGTTAAAATCTTTCTTGTTTCGATTTTGATGGACGTTTCCAAACCTAGCAATGTAGTTGAATTCTCTTAGCTGCTTATGTGAGCCATCCCCAATACATTATTTTTAACCTTACCATCACCATCTCCCACGTTCTTCCCGGTCGAGCCTGTTTACTCGGCCTTGGCATTGAGTGCAGAATTTGGGCCCAATATTAGCATCCTTATTAACTTATCGTTGAGGATGCGATGCTGCAATCTCGGGTCCTAATTGGTCTTTTAGTTAATGCAATCTTGGTCGCTGATTGGTCTTTTGCCTGCTCAGTGCCGAAATTTCAGGGATTTTGTATTAAGCGTGCAATATTTAATGGAAGTGATAGGGCGAGTGGGCGGTTGGTATAAATGAACGGTTCACACTGCTTCAACTTCCCACGTCACCTCAACTTCCCATTCCCCATGGCAATGATGTCTTCTTTACTACTTTTTATTTTTAACTGAGTCGTCTTTATCTGAGTCGTATTTGCGATTTATCCTTCACCGCTCGTCTTTCTCTGCAAAAAGTTCCTCCCTCGTTAATTCCGACAAACTCGCTCCTTTCATCCTTGATTTTTTTTTTTTTGCTTTTTTACTATGGCCTCCCCCTCACAAACGAGTGCTTCAGTCACTCTCGCCGATCAGTTCGGGCCTCACTCGGGGAGCACGGTCTCGTCACAGGAGCTCAAGAATATTTCTTCCTTATGTGGACTCGATTTCTGTGATTTCCTTGTTCCTTTGGATGGTGATTCTCCGGAAAGTTCTCTAGAGGGTTACCCCTGTGGCTACGCCGTGTTTTTCTTGAAGTGCCGCCTCACCTTTCCTATCCCGATGGCCATCTCTGACATTATCGGCGACCTCGGGCTCGCCCTTCCCCAGCTCATGCCCAGCGCGATGAGAAACTTAGTCGCACTCTAGGTGAGATCTAAAGAAACCGGAGTTGTGTTTAACATGGAGGAGTTCCGCTAGCTCTTCAATGTCAAAGCGAACTCGAATCTTCGTTGGACCTATTTCTTTCCGGCAAAGGTTAATAGATCTGTCTTCAGTTCAATGCAAGGGAGGATAAATGGTGGGAGCAATGGTTCTATTTCAGAATCTTCGGGAAGTCTACCGAGGGCGAGTCGGTAGTTCGGCGTTCTTGGGCTCAAATTACCGGTCAGCATAAACCCTTGTGTGCCCTTTTCAAGAATTCCTTAACTGCTTTTTCTTCTGTTCTGATTTGACTTTCCTTTTGCAAAGTCTATTGATTCTTCGAATACTGTGACGACTGAGGTTCGACAGCTCATCGATCTTCTTAAAGAAGAGAACTCCGACTGGAAGCAGTTTACTCTTGCCAGGATTCTGCAGGCTCACGATCGTCCAACTCCCAGACTGTCCGTTGCGGCTGCTCTCCGGCTCGCAGGTTCGTATCCCTTTTTCCTTTTCCTTTCACTCTCCCTTCTTTTAAAAAAAAAAACAAAAGAGATCATAGGCTTATTTTAAAAAAATCGACGTCACCTGGCTTTGCAGGTCCTCCATCTCCCTCGACTCAAGCTCAGGTCCCAACTCACGCTCAAGCTTCGACACCAACTCCATCTCTTATTCTAAAACTTGAAGCCGTTGCCAAGGATTTAGCTATCGAATGTGGTTGGATCTCCAGTCAAATCCCAAGTGCAAGATACTGCTCCTACCGTTTCTCTGGTTAACCATGTTCCTGACGACATCTCCACCGAATCCAACAGGATGGTCCCTCCTAGGAAGAGAATCTTTCGTACATGGAGAGGATGCGGTTGCGTCCTGTTCCGACGCCAGCTGGTGCTCTTGACAAGAAGGTCAAGGAGGATCTTGGAAAATCTGCTCATGATGATATCTCGTGTCGCGAGGACTACAAAAAGGATGACCAACGTGAGTCTGATGCTGACCGCGGTGATGGTGGTGATCTTCCTATGGGCGATGAGACTAAGGTTGCTCGGCATGATACGCGAGTTGGAAACTACCAATGGTCCATCTCCAGGGTGTCTTCTAAGGAGCCTAGTCACTCTGCTGAGCACCAATCTCGCCTTAAGCGATCTCGCAGTTATGGATTTGAGGGTGAAGAGGTAGCAAGGAGACAGGTTGCACCTCGCTCGCATGGTGGTGGAAGCAATTCTCCGAACGGTTTCAGGTTTGACATTGACGGTCCTGAGGCGATTGTGGAGAACAGCTCTCAGCTTGCAAATCTTTTAAGGCGTGTTAGGCATTCTTCCTACTTCTTGCCATCCCTTAGAAATATGAAGAAACCTGAAGGCTACACCAAGTTTGCGAGCGCGATGGGCCAGGTAGCTTCAATTCCCCTTTTTCTTGTTTTATTTTTGATTTTCTTGCTGAGTTTTTGAATTTCTTTTCAGGCTATCTCTGCTGCGAATGAGCTGGTTAACTCATTCGAGCTGGATCTCCGCTCTATCACTCAGCCTGAGGAAGTCGAGAGGGCGGCTAAGACTAATACTGACCTAGTCACTAAACGGGATGAGCTGGTGGCGAGTCTTACGCGGAGTGAGGAGGAGATGGCTAACATCGCCCTCCTGGAGAGCCAAGTCAAAGATCATGCCGATTTAGCCAAGAAGTGGGAAGACTCTGCTCGGGAAGCTCAGGCTCGCTCTGACACCCTCCAAGGTCAGATCTCACTACTGGAAAAATCCAATGAAGATTTGAGGGTGAACCTCCGAGTTGCCGAGGGTCATGTTGGAACTGCTGAGGATGGTCTACGTTCTGCCAGCGAGAGTATCGTCGGCCTCAGGGTCCAGGTTGAGAAAGTCAAGGAGGACTCGAGGAAGCTTGCCAAGAAGCAAATGGAGATGGTGAAGAAGGCAGAGAATGCTGCAAGGAAGGAGATGTCCAAGCAATACCACGCCATCCTGCTGAGGATAAAGGAGAAATTTGAGAAGAAGAAAATCGAGGTTGACACCGAGACCCAGATTATGGAGTGCAAGTCAAACATCATTCTTCTTGACGACATTATTGATCAGACCATCAATGACTTTGAGGCTGAGAAGAAGGGTATTGAGGCTGAGAAACTGAGATTGGATGCGGAGCTCGCCATCGTCCAGGTATCCTATCTTTCCTTGGGTAAACTCGATCATCCTCAGGTATCCGAGGATTCGGTTACTTTACCTGCTGGGTCGAGCGTGCAACCACTAAGTGATCAACTGGAACTTGGTTCTCAGGAGGTTAGGAGGGACTTTCCGTTACCCCCGGACCAGCCTGTCTCAGCGAGTAACCCAACTGAGCCTACCAGATAGTGACTCTTCTTTTTATCTCTTTTTGGATTACCTTTAGAACTCGGTGCCTGGGGAGGCCTTTAAACCCATTTCCGGTTGTTGTTGAACCTTTCATGGAGGTTTTAATTTCATTCACTTTGATCTTTAAAAATCTTTTGTCTTTAGAATTATTTATCATTTCCGCCATTTAGAGGCTGACACTTTTCAATAGATCAAAGGTAGTCTTTCAAGCGAAGATCCGGGCCGTTCAGAGACTTTGTTCCCAGGTCGTTTAGAGACCTCAGGAGCTGACCATGCGATTTTAAGACACAGGGTCGAAGCCGTTTAAAGGCGGGCATGCAACCTAAACAGTTTAGACGTAAATGTTGTTGTCATTCAGAGACTAGAAAGGTTGTGACCTTGCATATTAGATGAAAATTGAGTTATGCTAATGGGTAGCATACTCTAGCTCGTAAGACTGTTCGTTTATGGAGTAGAGCTTTAGCTTGTAGATAGGAGTTGAGAAACTTCAGGCTGCTTTTAGCAGGCTTAAGAGAAGATTTTTTTTATTTTAATAGTTGTACCCTTGTAAGGTTGCCTACGTAGCCTGAGGAGGGATCAAGCCTTTCGTAGTTCGACTTTACAAGTGTCTTTCGTTTTAATGGTAGTATTTCTTCATGTTCATGGCATTCCATGAGTTCCTTTCAAGTGTGTTGTCGTGCACCCTGACGATGTTATACACGCCGTTCTTCACTACTTCGGAGATCCGGTATGGGCCTTCCCAGTTGGTGCCTAGTTTTCCAGCATTCCTTTCCTTAGTATTTTCGTATACGTTTCCTAGGATGAGCTCGCCAACTTGAAATCTTCGTTGTTTGACCTTTGAATTATAATAACGTGCTGCTGCGTGTTGATAATTTTGAAGATTAACGAGTGCTCTATCTCGACGCTCGTCGATAACATCGAGCTGGTCGAGAAGCATTTCGTTATTCAATTCCTCATTTATGGGACACACATCTACCCTCATGTTGGGGACTGTGACCTCGGTAGGGACCACGGCCTCAATCCCATGAGAATGGTGTTTATGAGGTTGCTTTGCGAGGTGAGGTCCGACAGGCCCACATCACTCCTGGGAGTTCGTGAGACCATTTTTCCTTTTTAGCGTCCAAAGGTTTTTTGAGATTATTCAATATCAGTTTGTTTTCTCCCTCGGCCTGCCCTTTCCCCTGAGGGTAACGAGGAGTCAAAGTTGTCAGCTTGATTCTGTGATTTTCACAGAATTCGAGGAACCGATTTGAGATGAACTGTGAACCATTATCGGTTACAATTTCATAAGGGATTCCGTGCCGGCAAACTATATTCTGCCATACGAATTCTTCCACATGATTTGCCTTAACCTGCTGGAAGGCCCGTGCTTCTATCCATTTGGTGAAGTAGTCAGTAAGGACGAGCAGGAAGCGACACCTCCTTTTTATCGAGGTTACCAAAGGCCTTACTATATCCATTGACCATCTCATAAATGGGTATGGAGATGAGATGGAAGACAAATTTTCAGTAGGCTGGCTTTAGATGTACTGGCTTATGATTCGGATCGACATTGAGTTCGTGTGAGATGATTCCCAGATCAATTCCAGGCATATCGGCAGTTGTCCATGCAAATGAACCGACATTTTATTTGAGGAAGGATATTAATTGGTCCTTCTGGGCCCTAGAGAGCTCGTACCCGATTCATACCTTCTGATTAGGATGAGACTTGTTGACTACGACTTTCTCGATAAAGTCCTTGCGATGTCCGATGGCACCAAGACCACTCTTTTTTTTTGTTCAGGCGATCTGTGAGCTCATCCTTACGATGTAATTGCTATAATGCGATTTCCTTTGATATTTAGAAACCTCCCATATAGCATATTCTGGATGCCTATTGACTCCCCTTCACTGTTGCGATTCGATGATGGGTAGAGAATTTTATACACTGATGGTAGGTTGAGGATACATCCCTCATTGAATGTATCCAGGTTCTTCCCAGGATGGCATTGAACGGGGCTGGCCTATCTATCACAGCGAATTCAACCATCCTTCTTACTCCAGTTGCTATTACAGGGACTCTTATTGTTCCGGTTAACACCATCTTATCCCCCTCGATTTCGTGATCTGGTATGCCCATTTTCCTAGGAACGCTTTGGAGGATGAGTTCTATAGAGCTCCCAGTGTCCACGAGCATCTTTGTGAGCTCGCATTCACCCACTTCCAGCATGATTAGGAGAGCATCATCATGTGGAGAATCTAGCTCAACGGCCTCCCTTTACCAGAATGAGATTTGCGTGTCAAGTCCCTTGAATGGGATTCTGTCCTGTATGTCAGTGTTTACCCTCCGCTGATGTTTTTTGATCGAATTCACGGAGTTGCGACACATCTGGGATCCTCCATGAATAAAATTAATTCTTTTCTTCATGCTGGGAGGAGGTAGATCCGCCTCCCTGTCCTTGGGGCGTTCTCGCCTCGTTGTTTCCTCGGATGAGCGTTCTCGCTTACGATCATCCTCAGATGGGTGGTATCTCCTTTCGTCATCTCGAGCTGGGTAGTAGTTCCTCCTCGAGGGGGGGGGGGGGGGGGGTTTCCAGCTCGATGTTTCCCAGCTCTCTTGCTGCGAATTTCACAGCGAGCTGCTTCTTCACCTCGTAGCACTCCTCAGTCGAATGACCCTATCTTGTGAAAATCACACCACTTGCTGGGGACATAGGGCTTGAATCTGTTATGAGGGGGGCTTACTACGGAGTACGAATGTAACTCCTGACCTTGTCTTTGGTCTTGGGACTCTTTCTTCCCAAACTTTGTAGGTCCCTGGGAGTTTGTCGTCTGAGCTTGCTTACCCAACTTTGTAGGTGCCTGCTGCTTTGATTGAACTGCACCTGCCTTCTCGAAAATAATCCAGCGCGAAGCATGGTGTAGCGCATCATCTAGTGACACCAGCTCCCGGACTGTGAGCTTCTCGAAGAATTTTGAGGTTTTTAGAAGTCCGTTTTGAAGAGCATTCAGTGTCGTTGGGTTATGTAGATTGGCAATTTTTGCCTTAACGGCCTTAAAACTGTTAATGTACTTCTGCAACGAGTCACCTGGCTTTTGAGTAAGTACCCATAGATCGGCCTCCGAGGTCTCGATTTGGATAAATACTGTATATTTCTTCAAGAATGCTGCCTGAAGCTTGTTGAAGTTGTCAATCGAATTCGGCTTCAGGGAGGTGAACCATTTCAGAGCCGAATCCGTTAGATTTTCGGAAAAGAAACGACAGCGTGCTGACTCGAGGTCGCCCCAAGTAGTCGCATCCTTGAAAAGGCGAATTTGAAATTTCTCATAAATGCCTTGGGGTCAGTTTCTCCGTTATATCGGGGAAATCATATGTTCCCGACATCACCGAGCTGGGGGTCGAAATCCGTGAGGTGAATGGGGTCTGATTGACTTCATCAATCACCCGATCTATTTCATGTGCCGAGCTCAGAGCGGCGTGGACCTGCGATCTCATCCGCTGAAGTTCGGCACTAGTTTCTTCATATTATTTCTTAAGTGATTCAAACACATGCAAGGCGCCTGGTCTTAAACCGTTTTCGTTATTGCCCAAGGACCAGAGCAGGGACCCTCCAGCGAGTTGGGCACGGTTTCCGACCTCACTTTAAGGTCGCAATTCGACCTCGGGATTATCCTGAGTTTCAACTTCATTGGTGCTCCCAAAATGATCCTGACTGGCTAATCGGTCTGAGGTCCAACCTACTCCCAGGAAGGTCGCAATTGATGGAATCCCTCCTTCCGTGGTCTGGCTCGTGGAAGGAGTGAATATAGGGTCCAAAATTACCGAGCTGAACCGAGAGGTGGTGGCTGAGCCGACCATTCTACTGGTCGAGGCATCGATACCGGAAAAGTTTAGCCTCGTTACTGGTGGAGGTGAAAACAATAGCCCTCCTTATCCTAATGCGAACGGGGCTTGTGTCCCAGGTTGGAGAGCCGATCTCCCGCTCGCGCCAGCCCGAGCCGTTCTTTCGAGATAATATTGGCGAGCAGCGATTAGGCGATTTTGTTCTATGAGAACTGATATCAAGTTCCGAATCTCAGCTATTTGATCCGGGGCAGGCTGGTTTAGGACTACAGGTCCCAAAGGATCAACGGTTTCGTTGGTCCCAGTCGTGACATTCGCTTCCGAGGTGGTGATGGGAACGTCTATTGTTCCATTTGAGCTCACCAGAGCGGTGGTGCAAGGCTGTGATGGTGGGATGGAGGTGTTTATAGCTCCGGATGAAGCAGTGACTGTTGCTCTTGTTATGCCTGACATTATACTTTTTCGAATGATCAGTTTTGCAGGTTACAAGGAGGAAATTGTTTTCTCCTCCCACCACTACAAGAAAACAATTTTTTTACTACTGCAAAAACAGTCGGAAATCAGTAGCAAAAGACCATGTTACGACTGATTACCGACTGATATCTGTTGTAGGTAAAGGTCTGGTCGCAAATACAATCAGTCGCAAAATTGCTACTGATTTACGACTGATCTATGCGGTCACTACTCATTCGCTAATCAGTCGCAAAAATTTACTACTGATTACCTACTATTTTTGCTACTTATTTACGACTGAAATTAGCATCGATTTTGTATTTTTTGGCATTTTTTACGACTGTTTACCGACTGTTTACTGACTGGTTTTTTAATTTTTTTGTTACTAAGTTGCTACTGAAAACCTACAACTAGATTTTTTCATTACTAATCCGTGACTTTTCATGAAAAATTATTAAAAAAAAAAATTAACAAAACTAATATATAATTATTAACAATAACCAAATTTATTTATATTAAAAAAAAAAATTTCAAGCGCACGCCGAAAAAAAAAATTTATTCCGGAAACCAAATCGAGATAAAGCTTACCGGAACAAACAAATCGAAGAACTGGTCAAATTTCAATTGGCAAAATCATGTAATTATTACTAATAACCAAATTGATTTATATATTAAAAAAATTATCAAAAAAAGAAAAAATCCAAAACCAAAACCAAATCTTCGATCTTCTTCTCGCTCGCCGGCGCCGGTGCCATTCATCGCGGATCTGCTCCACCGGTCAGATCTGCTCCTCCGAGTGCATCCCGAGCTCAGCCTGACTTGCGACCACCGACTAACCTTGGCCACAAGAGAAAGCCATAAACCCTAAAAAAAAGCAAGCAGACGAACAATTTATAACCAGCAGCAAGAGAAATCACGGCTCCTATTTCAATATCAGAACCCAGTTTTCCGGAAAAAAATAAAGAGAAGATAGAAGGAGGCAAAGCATATCACAAGATTCCTTCTCGATATCCTCTCTTCTCCTCTTCCGATGGCGAGCCCAATCGGCGATACTCGTACAGACTTCAGCGTCGGACCTAGAATCAGAGGGCCCACCCATGATCTCGATCCGAAGCAAGCGATCGGAGAAGTTGCTGTCATTAAAAGCGAATCCAAAATCCCCGTCGGAGGAGGAACCATGACGAGTGAAATCAGAATCCATCTAGGTTTTGGGGTCGAACATATCCGTGTTTTGAGGACTGACTGTAGAAGAAGACATTCAAAGAATCAAAGCCTTGAAGGGAGATGAAGGAAGGGAACAATTGCTGGAAAGCCACCATTTCTCAAAACTTATTCCCATATGCCACTTTTATTTTGTATTTTTAATAAACAATTATTTTTAAATCAAAATTGAGGGAAAACCCGAAAAACCCAAAACAAAAATAGAGAATTACAGACCCAACCAGTTGGATCCGACGAAAAACCCACCCATATCCAACTATCCGACCCAAACCCAAATTCAGTTAATTAAAATTTGAAAAAAAAAACAAAAAACCAAAAAATTCCTCCCACTTCCCCATGCTCCGCGAGCCCATCGCTCTCCCTTGAGGAAAGTTATGATCGATTCATTCCGACCACGAAATCTGACAAGAGCGAAGCCGAGAACTCCCAAGCTCAACTCCGGTTCCCTCGCCGTTGGAACTCGCCGTTATGGTCTTCGATTTCGTCTGCAGATTTACAGATTTTGTCGATTCCCTCGACAAGAGCAAAGCCGAGAAATCCCTCCCTCATACCCATGCGATTCTTCATATCCTTCATTCTTCCTCTCGGACTTGTCAATAGGTAACGGAATCAAATACTAGTTCTGATGCCTTAGTTTTTGATTTTCGATGAGCGCCATTATGCCTAACTTATCTCCTTTCGGTTTTGATATGAAATTGTTCTCGAATTAGTTTGGATTATTCCCAAATGGTATGTGGATGTGTTGTCTAACTTATATCTAGTTTTGGTTGTTTTAGGAATTACCTAGAAGCAATTATAGAAGGAGAAGCAATGGATTGTCATGAAACCGATCTGAAAGTGATGGTTAATGAAGGAGAAGAAGTGAGTAAAGAGCAATCAGTTGAAGAAAACGTGGATGGAAGGAGAGTAGAGGAAGAAAAGGGGGATGAAAGGGAAGAAACAGTTGTTGAGGAGGAAGAAAATGTTTCTGAAAACGTAGAAGAAAACGTTGCTGAAAACGTTGAAGAAAACATTGCTATCGCAGGGGAAGACAATGTTGTGGAGGATGGAAATGGTGGAGAAGAAGAGGAAAAAGAGGTAACTGGAACATCTTAGGTTTGAAATTGTGATGTAGGGACATCTCTGGCTAACTGGAACATCTTAGGTTTGAAACTGAGATGTAGGGATAACTCTGGGTAACTGGAACATCTTAGGTTTGAAACTGTGATGTAGGGATAACTGTGGCTAACTGGAACATCTTAGTTTTGAAACTGTGATGTAAGGACAACTCTAGCTAATTGGAACATCGAAACTGTGATGTAGGGACAACCTTTGCTAACTGGAACATCTTAGTTCAACAGTGATGTAGGGACAACTATGGCTAACTGGAACATCTGAGTTCAACTGTGGATAACTGATAATAATAAGTTTTTTTTTTGCAGGACTACGATAGTAATGCTGATGAAGATGATGATGAGAGCCAACCACTGCCGCCGGAGAAGATGTTTTTTGGTCCAAGCGAGTACACCAAGACTTGCAAGGTCGGAAGTAGGTGTAAGCTAAAATCGACGGTGGAGTACATTGAGGATGGTATTGATGAAGAATCGGAATGGTTTCGAAATCATTCTCAATTCAAGCATCTGTTCCACATGCCTAAGGAGGCAAACCACATGCTTCAAGGCATGTGGATGCTTCTCCTTCAGACAGCATCTACGGAGAAGGAGAGAGAGTGCTGGTTTGTGGTGAACGGAGTGCCTATCAGGTACACTTTGAGAGAGCACGCCCTCCTTACTGGATTGGACTGCCACGATTACCCCAACAACTATAACGCGTTGGGGGATTTGGAGTTTTCTGAGCGGATGTTTGGTAAGGACCTGAAGGTAACAATCAAAGGTGTGGAGGAGAAGATTGAGGAACTTAAGAAGAAGACCGGAGGAGTGAAGAAGAAGACCTCGGCAGTGAGGAAGACCTTGGGAGACAGGTTGAAGCTCACTATCTTGTATTTCTTATGTAAGGTAGTGAAATCCAAGTCTAAGGTTGATGGTAACATAGATTCGTGGCTGCTGAGTGTTGTTGATGATGTCCACGCTTGTGAGACATTTCCTTGGGGTCGTTTTACATTCGACGAAACCATGAAAGAGATCCAACGCTTTGTGTAAAGCTTCAAAGGCGTCGTGAAAACAAAACAGCAAGCGGCGTTTGGTGGCTTTGTTCTTCCTCTCGAGGTAAATATTTACGAGTAATTTATGATTTTAAATATTAGTTTAAAGATTTTAACACTGAGATAATATAACGATATGTGTAGATTATGGCATATGAGGCGATTCCAAATCTTGGACGAAGATTTCGGGAAGCTGTACCCGCAGAGCAGGAATGTCCAAGGTGTTGTAAAAGTAAATTCTCAGAAAGTTTAATGAAAGGTCATCCTTTGGATGACATCAATGAAGCGGTCGGTCTCAGCAAGGTAAGAGTTTGTGAACATAGTTAGTTGGTAATATTTGTAATCTTTTAGAGTTTCATTTGATGTTCAAATTATTAATCTTTACAAGACATCTCTAGCATCTTGGAACCAGATTCAGAGGAGAATGATATGTTGGAGCGGATAATAGACGATGACTATGATGATGGAATAGGTTTCATAGATCCCATCGTTGAAAGTTGGAGAGAGGGTCAAACTGTTGAGAAGAAGAAGATATTTTGGAGAGATCTCTTTGATTTGGACGTGGCTTCGCGGAGTGATGCAGTCCCTGAGACTGCGAGAGTTGATGTTGGCCTTGACAGAGTTTCTCAGGTACCTGGGCATGTACCTACATATTCTGGAGAAGCCTTGGAGAGGAAGCTGAAGAAATGGGTGGAAAAAGCGATGGAGAAAGGGGTTGAGAAGATCACGGAGAAGATAACAGAGAAGGTTATGGACATGGAGAAAGCGATGGATGCTAGACCGAAAGAGCTTGAGAATTGTGTCTCAACACATCGAGAGAGTCGAGCTTATGAGACTCCATCCTATCAGCCAACTCGACCAATCATCGAGGATATAAGTGAGTTTGAGAATTTTGGCTCAACACCTCTAGAGAGTCGAGCTTATGAGACTCCATATGCAGGTGGTGTGGTTCTTTTCAGTGGAGTCCCTGACCCATCTCCACCAATCATCGAGGATATAAGTGAGTTTTTTGGGTTTGCGGTTTTGGGTTTGGTGATTTCCTTGTTGTGTTTAACTTTGTTTATTTTTTAATGCAGCTGAGGTAGAGGGTCAGAAAGAGAAGAAAGGAAAAGGAAAGAAAGAGAATAAGAAGAGGAAGGCGAAGGTTCCCAGTGTCACTCCAATACCAACCGGAGTGAAGAGAAGAAGTGGAGAGTCTGACTATCTAAGGCCACCGTGGGTTGATGAGAAGAAGCCTTAGAAGAAGCCTGAGAAGAAGACTGGGAAGAAGACTGGGAAGAAGCCTGAGAAGAAGCCTGAGAAGAAGCAGAGAAAGAAGTAGGTGTTTGTAGTAGTTTGGTTCTTTGGTGTTTAGCATCTAGTACTTTGTAGTAGTTTGGTTATGAACTGGTTGGTCGGTACACACTACTTATCGTTTTTATGTATTTCAGTTTTTGGAACAACTGGTTTATATAGGTTCAACTTAATTAAGTTCCTTCGGAACAACTGGTTTATATAGGTTAAACTTAATTGCGTTTTTTGGAACAACTAGTTTATATAGGTTAAACTTAATTTAGTTTTTTGGAACAACTGGTTTATATAGGTTCAACTTAATTAAGTTCATTCGGAACAACTGGTTTATATAGGTTAAACTTAATTGAGTTTTTTGGAACAACTGGTTTATATAGGTTAAACTTAATTTATTTTTTTGGAACAACTGGTTTATATAGGTTCAACTTAATTTAGTTTCGCATAACAACTGTTTTATAACAAAGAAACATAAGAGTGTCTTACAAAGCAACAGAAACATGTAAACATAAACATAAACATGTAGATGTTTTCAAGTCTTATAAAGCAACAGAAACATAAGATCCTTCGAAAAAATGAATACAAAAGGACCTTAAGCAGCATATTATGAAACATAAACATAAACTAAAGTCACTTCCTTCTCCCTGAAAGTTTCTCCCTCAGCATATGGATCTCGTGGTCCTTCTTGGCTAAGCTTTCCTTGATTTCATCAATTTCTTGACGCATTTGCGCAACGGCCATACGCATCTCACAATGGAGTTTGAAAGCACTGTGAGACGAAGCTCTCTGCTCATCTAGTCGGAGCTCTACTCTTGTAAACTGCTCTTGGATTACATGATCCTACCACTTAAAAAGGTGGTCTCCACCATAACAAAGGTTAGATATACTTACGTCACTCGCTGTGCAATGGTAGTATCTTCTTCCTTCATCCTCCGGAGTTTTAGCCACGTCGACTCTCACATGTTTACCGCACCATCACTTTGAAGGAATACCGAAATTAGCGTCCTCTCTTGCGTAGAGATCCTCGTAAATTTCTTCTGAGGAATCAGTCTCTCTTGCACTTATTGGCATTGTCACTGTAACGGGAAAAACATAAATAGTTATACAGACATCGCGAAATTGAAATCCCATATTATATAACGAATCAGTCTCTCTTGCACTCATATCATATAACGAAATCCCATATCATATAACGAAATCCCACTTCTGAGGAATCAGTCGAGCATATAACAAAATCCCATATCATATAACGAAATCCCAATTCTAAGGAATCAGTCGAGCATATAACGAAATCCCATATACCCAGAAATCGAAACCAGCAATCATATACCCAGAAATCGCGAAATCGAGAATCGAAAATTGAGAAAACGAAACTCGCGAAATCGAGAATCGAGAATCACGAAATCGCGAAATCGAACTCGGAAAATCGAGAAATCGAAAAACGAAATACCATAAACTTACCTTTGTCGATTGTTAAACTCCACCTTCCAAATCCAGAAATTTTAGAACTTTCCCCTTTTCCTCTCAAACCCTAGAAATCGCTCTCCTCTCTCTCTCTCTCTAAAAGGAAGAAACGGAAAATGGTGAGAAATGAGTAGTATGTCGACAAAAAGGCAAAAAGGCGGTATATTGATGAGTATTGATTAAAAAAAAAATTTGAACCAATTGGGAAAAAGAAGGAGAGAAGTTCCGAAAAAAATGAAGGGAAGTTCCGAAAAAATGTACATAGTTGTCCCCTAGATGTACAATTGTTCACCAAACATCATAGTTGTGCATTTGACAATATTTGCGTATTTTAAGTTGGACCTTAATATATATGTTTATGTTGTAGTTGTCCACGTGACCTCCCATAGTTATGTACCATTTAGGAGGTTTTCATAAGACAATTTGCACCAAATCAAAATTTTCAACTCTTTTCCATCGTTAGAGCTGAATATTAACAAAGTCTTCCTTATACTATAAGGAGTACTTGATGTGAGAACACACATATGTATTAGGAAAATGTTTAATTCGTTTTTTATTGATTAATAATCGTTTCTTTAGGTATTACGAATCCTTTTACAACTTAATTTACCATTTTTAATATTAGTTGGATATTTATTAATAATTATGATTGTATAATTATTTTGTTCGTAGTTGTACTAGTTGAACCCGGTTGTGCAAATCCGAGAACAGACATGATCTTATCTGTACTTAGTTTAACCTGGTTGTACAAATCCGATGCCATATAGCAACATACATGTTCTTATTTGTACTTAGTTAAACCTGGTTGTACAAATCCGATGTCATATAGCAACATACATGTTCTTAGTAGTACTTAGTTAAACCTGGTTGTCAAGATCCGAGAAATACAGCAACAAACATGTTCTTAGTAGTACTTAGTAACACACAGAAGAAAATATGTTTACTCATCAGGACTTTCGGGCTGCAACCACCTCTCCAAGTTAATGCCAGGGACAGACTTGTTTCTCCTCTTCCGGCTACCTTCTCCGGTAGATGGAAACCGCGTTTCCTGATTTCTTCCAGATCGTTTGTTGTATTGCACCGGTAAGGCGAACAATTCTTCTATTTCAGCAGGAATCATCCAGTTAGACTCATGCAAGACGACATAAATCGTTCTGTAATATGCCAACGCCCATGTATCAATCATGTAATATTGGGAACAGAGATCATAGATTTGGATATTCGCGGTTCTCCCATTCTTCCTCATGAGGTTTCTCGTTGCGGCTATTGCGTGGACACACGGATACTTGTCTATATCAAAACATCTGCAAGAACAAATTTTCATTTTCAGGTCCACCAAATAACTCTTCCCATCGCGTCCAATAACGTTGTGTGCAAGATGGAAGCCGTTTAGCTCAGTCACCACTAATTCGATGCAATTGCACATCGTGTGTGCAGCTCGTTCTCCACAAAAGGCACCACTCTCTTGTGGTCCGATGCAGCACCAACTTCTTTCCTATGTTTGTTAAACCATTCAGAAATTTGTTCAAGAATCGCATCAATCATAGGTAATAGAGAGTACTTCCTTGCTTCCCTAAACACACTGTTCATTGACTCTGCAGAATTGATGGTGTCTATGTTGTACTTGTCTCCTGGGAATTTGCACCTTGCCCATTTATCCAACTCTATGCTCTTATCAAGATATTCGGCGACTTTAGGAAACCTACTCCTAAAATCAGCGTACTCTCGGTTGAAATCACTCTCCGTATAAATATGAGCACAATCCCTGAATTTCATCGCGACGTGATCCTTGTGTTGTTTCTTCACCTTTCCTCTCACGTTTTGAGACAAATACCAGATACAATGTCCATGATGTGCGCTCGGGTACACCTCAAAGACTGCCTTGATGATGCTTGCATGTCTGTCGCTTATAAAAACCATTCCAGGAACATCCGGTATAACGGTTTTCAGCATTTTGAAAAACCAGGTCCATCTAGCATCTTTCTCACTATCAATTACACCAAACGCAATGAGGTAATGGTGATGATTGGGATCCTGAGCTGTTGCGAAAACCAACATACCACCATATGCAGACTTAAGAAAAGTTGCATCTACAACTATCACTTTCCTCATAGCCCTACACCTTTCAATACTAGCTCCCAAAGCAATGAATATGTACTTGAACATTTTCTCTGCATCCAATTCCACAGCTGTTACTGATCCAGGATTGACCTTCTCTAACATGTACATATAGGAATACAACATCTTGTAGCTTTTTTTAGGACTCCCCCGTACATCACTTACATGTTGTTTTTTTCCTCTCTAGGTCGTAGAGTAAGACAAATGCAAACTGAATCTTCCATGAACAATACTCATGAGATTTTTAGGACTCGGGGTGTCTAATAGACCTGGATAGTCTTCATGCAAAAGAGCTGCTACCATTCCTGGTGTGCCTTTATGTTTACAACTGCTTGTGCTCGCAACATCCCGAGAGCAACTATGCATCTTTCTATGTACTCTGACACTGAAAAATTCTGATTTCTGAATTCTCGCAGCACGTAAATACAATTTAAAACCTTGTGCAGCTTGACCACATCGTAGCATAAGCTGCTCCGTATCCGACTTAACCGTATGAATCCCAAAACAGTTCAAATTTACAGCTCTGTGAACCAGTTCTTGCACTGCCTCATTTGAACAAAATTCTTGACCCTTTTCAAGACCCGTACTATCTTCCCATTCTTCAACATACTAACTATCTTGTACAGGAGGTGGCAGCTCAACATATTCATGCATACCATCGAAACCGTCATCCACATGGTTATCCACTAGGCTATCCACAGCCTCAAAATCGTTACTTGAATCATTCTCACAACCTTCATTACCATCATTCATCGGCTCTTCATTGATATTTTTGTTATTTTGTTCTGATATTTCGCCAGCTCTGCAAATAGTAAGGATTCCACCATTATCTGCATCATCAACTCTCCCATTTGAAGCCGGCTCCCCATAATTTTTACCAAATGAACTTCCTCGCCCCGCTCTTGAAATTTGATCGACCCACTGACTTTTTTACAAATCATCATTCGACAACTCCACATGCATAACATTTCAAAGTCCCTTTTCATCAGATGTCGTCAGATAAACAAAAACGTCCTCGTCATCTACAATATATGACTCTCTCGCAGCATTAGATACGCTATAACTCAATTTCAGCTTCCTCGGGGTTTCATCTAACGCAATCTTCCTGAATATTTTCTCTACTAACATCGAATAAGTTATCTCTTCCATTGATGCGGTAATAAACGATATAGCGTATACTGAATTTATTGAAAACATTTGAACCAAATTACGAATTACACAATTTGTCATAGTTATTCTATTTGTTCCAGTTGTCCTAATATCTCTCAGTTATATACCATTTGAACCATTTGTTCTACTATCTCTCCGTTATACAATTTGTTCCATTTGTCATACGTCTGCAGATTTCCATATTTGGGATCGATTCTAAATCGGGGTTTCCTCTAGATTTACCACCATTCAACAGCTAAATTCGATAAATAACGTATGGAAATAACTATTCTTACCATTAAACATGATTACAAACCAAATTTCTTTTCAAATCCCAAAATCTAACAAATCCCCAAATCCCCTAACAATGAACTCACCAAATCCGATGGAGAAAGGAGAAGAAACCGACGACAACAAGAACGAAGAACTCGCCGGAGGGGACGGCAGTCGTGGTCGAATGACCTCTGTTTGAGCAACAATTGCGTCTCGGGGAGGAGGAGGGAAGGTGACGGCCTCGGGTGAGTCTCGAGCGGAACGAGCCGCGGGTTAATATCGTTTTTTTCGTTTTAAAATTTTTTTTTTTAACAAATATCATTAAGGTTAAAATTGGCATTACACATCCTTAGTGGCATGTAGGTTAGTACATGACATGGGAGAATGTTTTCTCAACAAAATTGGCATATGAGAATGGCGCTCTGAAGGAAGAGGAGAAGAAGGGGACAAGAGGCGAAAAAAAACAAATTAGATATTGTCCGTTGGATTTATTATATCAACGGTAGATGATAAATCAAAGTGCAATTCTTGTCTCAATGGATTATCCAATGAGAAAGAAGATTTCATTATATTGTCATTTGGTTAGATTTATGCTAAAAAATAATTATAAGTACATAGTTTAAGATTGGTTTTATGTAAAGTATATATGTAAATGGTGTAAAATATTGGTTTTATGTATATATAATGATTATATTTTGATTTTATGGTTTATGATTTAACTTCTATGATTAAAAGTTTAAATTTTTAAGGTTTAGAGTTTATGATTTAGGGTTTGGAGTATAGGTTTAAAGTTTAGGGTATGGGGTTTGGGGTTTAGGTTTAAGAGTTAAGGTTTGAAAAAGATTTATAAAACTTGACTTTTTTATAAGTGTTGGATCTTAGTTTATGATTTAGGGTTTGGACTTTGGAGTTTAGGTTTAAAATTTAGGGTATTGGGTTTGACGTTTAGGTTTAAGAATTAAAGTTTGAAAAAGATTTATAAAACTTGAGTTTTTTTATAAGTGTTGGATCTTAGTTTTAGGGTATATTATAGTAATTAATTATAAGTTTAGGTTTAAAGTTTTTTTTGTAAGTGTTATATGAAAACCAATTTTTTTGTGCTAAAAACAAAATCCTCCGCCAAACAAAAAATTTGGTGCCAAAAACAAAAAGAGCAAATCGTGGCTGTTTTAGCCACGAAAAAGTCACGAATTGGTTTCGTGGCTGTTTTAACCACTAAATATTCACGTAATAGACATGTTTCTGTTGTTTTATTATTTCGTGGCTTTTTAGTAGCTTTTTCGTGGCTAAGTTAAAAAAAACCACGAAATGACCGTGGCTCTTTCGTGGCTATACGAGAAATTTATACTAGTGTAAGTTCTAGTTTACAATTTAATATTTAGAGTTTATGATTAAGAGTTATAGGTTTAGGGTTTAGGGTTAAGGGTTTGTGTTTGGGGTTTAGAATTTATGATTTATAAGATGATTATATTTATAAAAATTGTAAGTGTTGAATTTTTTGATATTTATGTGTAAGATCTAGTTTACAAATTAAGATTTATAGTGTATTATTAAGGGTTAGAGGTTTAGGGTTTAGGGTTTAGGGTTAATGGTTAGTGTTTGGGGTTTAGAATTTATGATTTATAAGATGATTATATTTAAAAAATTATAAGTGTTGAATTTTTTGTATATTATTTGATATGCATGTGTAAGATCTAGTTTAAAATTTAAGATTTATAGTTTATGATTAAGGTTTAGGGTTTAGGGTATGTGTTTGGGTTTTACAATTTAATATTTATAAAGTGATTATATTTAAAAAAATTGTATGTGTTAATTTGTTTTGTATATTATTTGATATTTATGTGTAAGATCTAGTTTACAATTTAAGATTTAGAGTTTATGATTAAGGGTTAGAGGTTTAGGGTTTATTGTTAAGGGTTTGTGGTTGGGTTTAGAATTTATGATTTATAAAATGATTATATTTAAAAAATGTGTAAGTGTTGAATTTTTTGTATATTATTTGATATTTATGTGTAAGGTTTAGTTAGAAAATATATAGAAAATTTTCCGACTGATTCCCGACTGCAAACCAAATTAGGTACACCAACCACCAAATGAAATCCACGTGATTTATAACTACTGTTTTGCTACTGATTTGCTACTGTTCTACGACCCACCGAATTCAGTAGAAAATCAGTCATTAAAATTACTACTGATTAGCTACTGCATGTTTTCAACTACAATTCAGTCACTAATCAGTCGTAAAACGGCTACTAATTAACTACTGAAATTTTTAGTCACTAAATACGTACTGATTTGCGACTGTTTGAAAATAGTCACAAATCAGTCGCAAATCAGTAGCGAAACAGTCGGTAAATTTACCGACTGCCTAATCAGTAGCAACAATCAGTAGCAAAAACTCTGTTTTGGTGTAATGCACAGACGGCGCCAAATTGTGAGAGCTGAATCTCACAACCTCAATTCTCAGCTCGCGTTGGGTTGAATGTACTTCGAAAAACTTAGAAATTTGAGAGGAAATTGTATATTATTCTATTTGCCAAGAATTTGGTCCTTTACAATGAGGTTGACCTTCAAAACTTATACCAGCTTCAAAAACGTAATTGCCTAATTATCGTACATATTAACTATGGAATTAAATTTGTAATCTTTTGCCTTTAATATGAAACAAATGTGTTTGACCAGGTTTGAATTTGGTCAAGTGCATGCTCATGTCTTCCTGCGAGCTTGCTTCATTTCCTCGTGCTCTGTTCTTTCGGTTTGTTGACTTGCTCTACCTTGCGAGCTCGCGTGCTTCAGCTAGTGAACAGTCTCATGAGACCTCGTCATGGGCCGAGCCTTCCCTGTCAAGCCTGTTTACTCGGGCTGGGCCTTGAGTGCAGAATTTGGGCATAACAAATGGGTTGATCCTCATCTAATCCACTAAATAGATGCTGCTCCACCAAAGCAATGAGTTTGAGCTGATATTTAACTCTCCAGGATGTGGTGGAGGGCATATTGGTTAGCGTTCCGTGAAGAAGATATCTAACGAATCGAATTCTCTAATTATTCGGTTTTGAAGATCCATTCGTATATGCGTCCTTAGTGCTTCTTAAAATATGTCTATATCTTACTCAAGCTAACCTGAAACACACGGAGATAGAGAAAAGTAATGAAAATAAATATAAAAAACTAAGTACCTTGTAGGAAATTGTATTGGTCCCCGGAAACGGCGCCAGAAAACTTGATGCGGTAAAGTTTTCACCCTGAAATATTTCTGCAAGTGCACATCAAACGCAGTAGTACTTAGAGGTCGAATCCACTAGAGACTAAAAAATCACACTACGAGTTTTTAAGAATCGAGTTAAGCTAAGATGAAAAATATGATGTTTTGTTTTAGGACTGTGAATAGTGACGAAAATAACAAATAAATAACTTAAAAGAAAATAAAAACAATGTAAAATCAGTAGACAATGTACTAGGCATCTGAAACTTTGCAGAGTATCATGAATAGTGACGAAAATAACAAATAAATAACTTATCAGATAATTTAAACAGAGAATTCAATAAATATGTTATGAACTCGAATCACGAATGAATAATTAACCTACTTCCGCAACGCCAATTATTATGTTTAACCAACTTAAATCACTCAACTCCCACTGGTAATTAAATAGTTAAACATGCATAAATAGTTCATGTTTGATATGTTCACAAAGTCTAATAACTCAACTCCTTTCGGTTATCATGATTTGCTCATCTAAATCAGTTCATATAATTTAACAACACTTTCGGTGTGTAAATATACCTATGACAATAGCTAGATGGTCAATAAAGCAATAAGGATTAAACATAAATTTAGATGAAGAACTTTAAAGATAATCTCAATTCTAACAACCTAACGTTCAATCCATGAACTAATTGAATACCGATAACATAGCGAGGGAACTACTCACACATGATCAGAGATGAAACACAGAGAGATATAGAGCAATTCATAATGATAAACTTCAAATAAAAGCAAGAGGGTTTAGAAATCTTCTCTATATCGAGATACAAAGGCGAAATCTTCTCCAGGAAAGCTCTTGAATCGAAAAACTATGAAAAACTTATAAAAGTCATGTATGATGATAAGGGGGCGTGGCTCTCTGTTTTGTGAGGCTAAAAACAAGTATAAATAGCCTAAAAGTCGATCTAGGGTTTCATTAAACCGAAAAGGGAGTTTTAGGTCGCGGGGATCTTTTGGGCCGAGCTAAGGCCCAATTCAGATGCATCTTCAGTAAAATCGGTGTATCTTCCTTACCACTGCTCCAAATGACTTGAACCCAATTGCATATGAAAGATGACTCACAAGGCTATCTCTTCACCAAATTTCATGATGACTCACAAGGCTATCTCTTCACCAAATTTCATCTCAATGCATCAATGGGAAGACATCCAATAAAGGTAAAACTTCTGATACATCTGTGCTATCCAATTGGAGAAATCCGCCTTTCTTGAGCTTTAGGTGCTTGGCTGATCTTTTGAACTTGAAAACATGTCTTGGACGTGGTAAACTCCTTTTTGGCTCCATTTTGCATCATTTTTGATGATTTAACCTATATAAACTTTAAAACTACAAATACAAGAAAACTACCTCAAAAAGCACAAAACCGAATGAAAATGTTTAGATAAAATACTAAAATCTGTAATAAAAACATAAAAATATAGAGTATATCAAACCATGCACCACCCAGGTCGAATCACATTTTACGATGGAAAGACAAACTCCGTGGACTATAGAACAATCTTCTGCATGGCAATGGGTCACCACGACCCCGAAGGAATTCCGATCGAAGATGGATATAGCTTCTGGTTTGGGAAACACCCCAAGGGAGCCGCCCTCGACTGGTTCTCAAAACTCGATCGAAATTTGATCCATAATTTTCGACGACTATCTGCTGGCCTTATAAGGCGTTTCTCTAAACATGGAATTGCCGACGCCGATTTGTGGACCCTAACCCAGAGGCCAGCAGAGTCGCTGCGACATTTTATGGAATGCTTCAAAATAGCAATGTTGATGGAAGGATTCGTAAATGACCAGGTCACACTTAATACGCTAAGAAGGGTGCTATGACACAAATCGGACTTCCAAAGGGAGATCACACTCAATAAGCCATCAACAGTCCAAGACGCTATGAACCAAGCTTCGGAGTTCATTCACAAGAAAGAAAAAATATCCAGTGGACCATCCCGAACACCGACCAACGATCAGCCAAGACGCTTCAAGCGCAAGAGAAGCGCTTCAAATTCAGAAGATAAAATCAAGTCACTAGCCCATCCCGATCTACGGCGAAAGTACAACGTCCTCAAATTCACCGAGCCGGGCAAGACGATTTGACAAGGGGAACTAGACCATTTTCTCTAAAGAGCGCCACCTAGGAGCCAACACCGACCGACCAACAAGGGATCAGCACATTACACATCCCGAGTCCATAACAACTGTACAACCCCTCCCCTTCTCGCCAGAAGAACCGACCAAAGACAGAAAATATTTCGTACACCGAGTCTTTTGTATGCCACGATACCGCAGACTCCTACTGCAAATCTCACTCGGTTTCTGAACTAAACCCTCCCATATCCACACCGCAGCGCAAGCACCCGAACAAGATAGGCACGGAAAACCTCGAAGAATTTTTTCAAGAAGTTCGCAAACTGCCCAATGACATATCGTTCACTTAACATTCAAGGAACGCATACTCAAACGATTTTTCCGCAACAGCACCAAATCTGCATTAGAAATAGAGGAACTTTTCACATATGCAAGACGCAGACGACCAATCGAGATACTTTACAAAATACAGGAACAAGGGCAATTCCTCATCTCGTGCAACATCCAAGGCTTCGACTTTACTAACTACATGTGCGACTCCAGAGCTTGCCTAAGAATTATTTCCATATCAACCGCTAAACACCTCAGACTTAGGCATATCCAGCCAACCCGAACGAGGATCAACATAACTAACTAGTTTCACACAACACCACAAGGGATCGCACGCAACGTACCTTTCAGAATCGAAGATTTCATAGCCCCGTCGACTTCTACGTGTACGAAGCCGAAAAAATTTACCCGGCTCCAATAATCCTCTAATTGCCATTCCTAGCAACTGCCGGAGCAATCATGGACTGGCCACATCAACGCCTATCTTTCACCCAAATCAACAGCAAAGTCTTCTACCCCGCCACCCTGCTCAACCACGAAGAAAAAAGTTCCTCACAGTCTCAGCATAGCAACAAATCAACCGAGAAAGTCGAGAGGATCCCCAAGAAGCCCGCATAAGAAAAAAACTCTTCTTCAGCTAAGAATCGCCGCATTACAATGAACTATGGGGCGGCTTGATCCCTGAAATGTGTACGTAGGCAACCGATCTTCGGATATGTGCAGCTGTCCCCCCTCTTTAAAAAAGTGGGTGGGGTGGGAGTGGGTACGTATAGACATACTCCCATCCTTCATAAATGCAATTTAACGTATTTTCTAAGTTTTTATCAGTATGCCTTTTACATTTACACTTGTCATTCTCGTTTGTTGCTGGCCACAACAACGAGCTCATACATCCTTCTCGGATTTTAACCACTATCATGTACGGATCATGGTTCTCTTACAATCCACCATGGATTAAAATGCATTATATAAATTTTCGGCGGATATATCCAGACCAAAGGAAGGAAAAGATATATCTCGACCAAACCACTCGTATTTTACTATCGAAACATGAACGTAAGTCAAAGCCTACATCGCAAGACCCTAAGACCGAAGTAAAATCTAAACCCATTTATCATTCGCTTCATAGCACACTGGTCTCAAACATCTCAAACATTTTGGCATATGAGATACTAAGCAGTTCGTTTCATAACACGCCACTTCATACGAAATTCGAAACACTTTAGGACTCTACTTCGCCTACTCCAAACGACTCGGAAACTAGTCCCTACGAAATCAGTTAAACCTCGATCCTATTACTAACAACTTAAAACTTCAGCAAAAACAAATCAAAAAAAAAACTCCATAGCATTGGATAAAGCCGTCTAGGCATAGAATACGATCGAAACAAAGAAAAACACGTCCTTTAGGACCTTACAACAAAAGTAACTATACAATTTGATCTGCCAAATCATCAACGGGATCGACCGCAATAGCTCGAGTCACGGCAGAATCAGTCGGCTCTCTGTTATGCAGATAATCCTCCGAACCCTCCGAGACTGGTGAAACTTTAAGCTCGTATCTCAAGCAAATTTCAATCCTATCAACTTCCTCGTCAGCGCCTATTAGATCGGCTTTCCAATACTTCAGCTTCTCGGCCTCCTCATCAAGAGACTTGACCTTTCCCGACCGAATGTCCTCGATGAGAGATTGGTTACAATTAACCTCCGCCAACTCAAGCTCTTTGTCTTTAGAATCTTTTAACTTATCGACTTCCTCCCTCACCTTAGAAAGTCAATTCTCGAATTTACGGGCCGACTCGCGCTTGGCGTCCTTTTGGGCATTTTCATTCTCGGCAGCGCGCAAGGCATCTTTCTCCTCGATCTGCTTCTTCAAGGAAGCTATCTCGTTTTCCAGTTTCCCTCTTTGAACCTCATATCGGTTTGCAAGGCCCGCGGAGTTTGCGGCGTCCTCTCTCAGAGCAGTCTTGTCCCGGTCAAGATCCACAACTTGAGTCGAAAGAGAAATAAACCTCTTCTCCACCTCGGCCAATCTTTTCTTCTCTGACGAGGCGTCTTTCCTTGTCTCATCAACTCGGCGCTTATTGCGACTAGCTTTGGATTCATAAGTGGCTGCCATCTTGTTGATAGAGGCAATGAACTGCAAAAAAAAGAAAAATCAGTGAAATCTAAAAACGCTTACCATCATCACAAAGAATCAAAATCCTACCTTGGTACAACGCAGCGCCATATTCGCATATGTCTTCTCCTCGGTAAGCTTGTCGAGAGGAGAAGTTTAGCCCCATGCCCATTAATTCCCGAGAGAAGAGTTACTGACATAGCAGAATTGTTAGTTATCGCTCTAGAAGACGGAGGGTCGGCAATAGTACGATCGGTACACTGCTTCTTCTCGGTGGTTTTCCCCTGCTCTTTTGGCACCAAGGGACGCTTTTGGCTTGGCTCGTTCTCTTTCCTCGACGGAGCCGGAGGAAGTTCGGAAATATGGAGAAGGGCCAGCACCACTTTCTCCGCACTAGCGGAAGCAGGAAGATTATAAGGATTAGTTACGTCACTCCCGATGTTATCAGTGTTTACCTCAGGAGCACCAGCGCCCGAGATCACCACTTCGGAAGCGATCAAGCCTTGGGTCGTCGCCTCGGTGTCAGAAGGATTCAGATCCGCCTTGGCAACCCACCTCGCCTCTTTCTCCACCTCTGCAACCCACCTCGCCTCTTTCTCCACCTCGACAGCTTTCCTTTTGGCATCCTTCGATTCGAGCTCCTTTTTTCACACGAATTGACAATCTCGCTATACTCGCCAAGGGAACTTCAGACGTCCGACAGAAACATCCACACCTTGGGCAGATCGCTTGGACGTGGAGGAGGTGAACTATGAACTACAAAGTCAAAAACACGAAGTTAATTAACGATGTTAGATTATACGCAGAACCACAAATATACGGAGTAACTACCAAGTGATCGCCAACTCGTCATGACTACATGGAGGCAATTCTGAACCACGAAGGCATCATAGATTCAGACGAAGAAAAAGCGGTTCTCCCAGACATCCTTGCTCGAGAAACTACTAATAACTCGGAAATCAGCCTTGTTGGAAATATACACTTTTCCAGAATTAGGAACCCTTCAGAATTTCAGAAGATTCAGGAGATACTTGAGGTTGATCTTGACGTCACACTCCGCACATCTGGTCAAGATCCTAATCAGATGACGAAGTCCCCGAGGCGTGATTTGGTTGAGAGTGATCCCGTGTTTCCAAAGGTACCGCATAACAAGCCTCGACACGGGGAACCATAGAAAACATAAGGAAAAGAAGGCCTCGTGGACACTGAAACAATCTGAAGGAAGCTTATAGGGTCGGTCAAACGGGCCAGAATTGAAAAACTCAACTCCTTCAGGAATTTCGAAACGTCGCCTCAGCTCGGCGAGGGATTTCTTATCGAATATAGTTGATTCGGGAAGAACCTTTTCTTTTCTCCTCAGACGTTTTGGGCTCGGGATTGCTCGAAGGACCCGCCTCTTGACCCGACATTGTTCGCTCTATGCCTTCGACAAATTCAAACAACTCGGCCGATAAACCCACTTCGGGGGACTTATTCGCCCCATCATGAGGCCGAGCCTCGCAGAAGAATTTCACGAACCAGCCGAATCGGTTGGACCATAGATCACGCTTCGGTAATATTGATCAAGTACGAATCGACAAAGACAAATCGGAGAATATGACGATGACTCAGAAAATTCAAAGGCTCGCCACGCCTTGAGAGGACGAAAGTTGAGCCGAGCCCAAACCAACGACATCTTTCTACCAAACCGAGGCCGATGCGGATCGGCTTACCTCGAAGGACTGATCTCATCAACAAATGGGCCGAGATACAAAACTCTGATCAACTTGTGGGCCGAGTTCATTACCCTAAGTCGGTGGCCGTACAAGAGAAAATGAAATATTTCAAATTCTGTCTGAGATTCTCGCCCACGAAATATGTATAAATAGTGAGCATAGTCATTCATCGAAGGGACACGGTTTTAACCTAGCAGAAACACTTAGCAATATCTTATACGCAATCGCATTCTAAAGAACATATAATAAAACCACCATCTTTGGATCTCTTACTGTGTTTTTCCAGAAACTTCGGTTCCCTCTAAAAGTCTCAACAAAAATCGATTGTGTGAGTTTCGACTCTCACACCGAGGTCGACAGTTCCTTGACTTGATCGCCTGATCGAGTCGTTGATCTCTGACTATATCCCTCCCGAAGTCGTTCGAGTTGATGGGGATAGCTCGGTGATTGCCGGAGAGAACAATGAAGTCGACTAAAATTTACAGGTTGGTAATACCGAGGTTGATCTGCCTATCAACCTTGAAGAGGTTGATCAAACTTGTGGGTCTGGTCTGGACACTCGTAATGATGTGGTTCCTGCGAGCGCCAATTTATAGATTCCCGATGGTACTCGTGATGGCGAGGATGCTGAGCCATCGAGCCGATCAAGGAAATTAAAATATCCGCCAGGTCGGTCTGAACTGGATCCAACTGGTTCCCAAAGTCAGCTCGAGATGCGGGGGAGGGGTGACCTCGCTCTTGTTGCTGACACCCCTGGAACGGCTCCGGATAATTAGGCAGATCCGACTGTCGTGGTTGAGACCTCAAGGACGCATAAGAAGTGGAGATCTCTTGCTGTCGAAGAGGTTAACACCGTGTTCTTCAATTATAAGAAGGACATGCCTTTGATCAATGACTCGGCGTCATGTGCGGAGCTCTATCATCAAATCAAACTTGGCGCTCTCGGTCGTCCGCCTTTGGATGAGCTCCCATAGGTGGAGAAATATATGGAGCTCGCTCCCTCTAAGGCTCAGGTAAGTTATTGCGCTTTTAGAATCATTTTTTTTTGGGGTCAGATTCTTGTCGTCTTACTGTTTTTTCCTTTTTCTAGGTCGAGGTTCAGACAAACGAGATCATTCGGTCGCTTGACCGTAAGCTCAAATTGGCGTCTCGGAACGCCGGTGAAGTCGAGAAGCTGAAGGGGGCTCTAGTCGAAGTTCGGGCTAAGGTCACTCAGCTCGATGAGGGAGCTGTTGCAAAGGAGCTCGCAACCCTCTGAGCTGAAAATGATAAGATGAAGGCCGAGATACTCGAGGACAATAACACGCTTAGCCGTATGACCATTGAGAAACGGAAGGTTGTATATTTGTTGAAGTCTGAGAAAAAGAGACTCAAGGCTTCTCGATCGTTGTGGGTGACTAAGGAAAGGGACCTCCGAAGGGAGATGGTAGTAAAGATCACTGCTCGCTTTGAGAAGATAAAAGATTACATTGCCAGGCTTGACGCGGCAAATAGACGGCAGCTCATCTTCAGTCAGGTCACCGGTACCTTGAAGTGCCTTACTCAGCTCGTAACTGGATCATTATATGGCAGAAGAGAAGAAGATGACGGCCGAGATGCAAGCCTTGATCCTCGACGAGCTTGAAGATGGAGACTTTATGGTATCTCCGATCTAGGATACTGACATCCCTCTGGAACCTCATCTCGGTGCTGAAGGAACCGAGGTCCCATCTAGGATTAATGAATGGGGATCGATGGACTCGACTATGGGTCCAGGCATGCCCGAGGAGATCAGGAGTCGTGATTCTCCTTAAACCTCCCTTCTATTTTCTTTCTCTATGTTTAAATTGCTACCTGATAAGGCTTTTTTTTGTTGAACTCCTGCATGTGGTGGCTTTTTTTCTTGTAATTCGATCTATTTGTCCGAGGGGGCTTTTAACCTTTATTCGAGGTTCTCTTTAACTGTAGCTCGATTCTTGTCGGTTTTACTTAGTCTGTTCTGACTGTCATGCGTACTAAGTTCGAGTTTTTTTTTTTTGGTCATTCGACTGTTATGCGAATTTTGAATTTGGCCATGATGCGAACTGAGGAGTTTGGCATTTGGTTTTATGAAAGCAATATTGTTTGTTAATCCGCGTAAGGTCGTAAAATGATACGATCCTCTCGAATCCCCCACGTACCAAATTGGCGTCGTACATAATACGGTCTTAGCCGGGGTACGTTAGATGAACTCAATTTTTGATCTACTCTAGATCGGTGATTGTTGAGGACCGGCTTACTGACTTGCGAT
The DNA here is from genome assembly GCA_030161315.1 of Eutrema japonicum. NCBI lineage: Eukaryota > Viridiplantae > Streptophyta > Magnoliopsida > Brassicales > Brassicaceae > Eutrema > Eutrema japonicum. Next base: position 33,073,185 of record BSQW01000013.1, on the reverse strand, counting down.
TGTTGATAAACTGGCTTATGAAATTTGCGATTGTTGAGAAATCAACTTAATTTGCGAGAATGTGTCATTCGGCTTCACCCTCAGAGCTTAGAATGAGACTGTGAAGGTGTGCTCATCTCAAGATACTCCGGGTTCCCAGATTGAATCGGAGTGCGCGAGGTTGATTCGTCTTATTTAGCTCGGATGATTTGAAGACGAATTTTAGTGTGGGTCTCATTCCTCGCTTATGCGAGACGGATCTCGGCTTTTTAACGTTTGCATCCCTGAGGAGTGCTATCGATCGCTTGGCCAGGGCGTCGATGTATGAAACCGCGATGGTTTTAAGTGACAACTACACTACAAGAAATCTTTATCAAAATTGCTATAATAGATGATTTGGGGTTTTTGGTTAGTCTATAATAGCACTTATAACACGCTAAGATATGATTTCAGTGACCGCGAAACAAAATTTACTAAGTCTGGCAATAATTAGGACCAAAACAAGTGAGCGCCAACACTTAGTATTTTCCCCCCTTTCTTAATTACACTATCGAAACAAAATCCCTAAATTTCTCAAACAAAATCCCTAAATCCCTAAATCCTCTCCGTTGAGACCGTCGAAGGTAGCCGCAACCAGAAACCCTTTCACCGGACACGATTTCGTCTTCCGTCGCCGGCTTCGTTCTTCAAAACTGCTTACATCGTCGTTGTTACTGAAGTATGTCTCTTTTTCTCACCGTCAATTTCGTCTTTGTTCTCTCAATATCTTTCACACAGCTAAAAAATCAGTCCATTGATGTCGGTTTTTGTGAGATTTAGGATATGTTTGCATGTATCTGTTAGGACCAATTTCTGGTAAAAATTCATGTCTTAAATCACCTTGCATGATTTAGTTCTTCACCATTGCTTGATATAGAGAAGAAATAGAGTTTGGTTTTTGATTTTATATGTTATCTGAAAGCAATTTCGAACAGTTGATTTCGGTTTTATCTGTGACTCGATTAAAGTTGTTGTTTTCATGTATTCCATTACATATACTCATTTGATTCTTCATCTTGTGGTGTTGTAAATCGGCGTATGGACTTGTGGCTTCTGCTCGCCAGCGTGTTTCATGGCTTCTCGAGGATGGGGCCTCACCACCGGTGGAGAAGAGATGTGTTTTCGTCCGCACATTTGGATGTGCCGGAGTAGTGGTTATGGTGTGTTCTCTCGTTTGGCACCGAATATGGTGAGTTCATGTGCCGGTTTCGTTTTTAGGGCTTCTTGATTTGGAGAGGTCCTCTCCGGAATGGCAGTGTGGAAATTTTCCTTGGCCGTAAGTTCTCAGCCACTTCTAGTTCCCTTCACTGGTTTGTCTTCGCTTTTTTCGTATCATGTGGGTTTGTTTGATTCTTGGGTTAGAGTAGGTTTTTGTTTGAGCGGCTTGTTTGGGGTTGCATTGAGATCGGTTATGTGTTCCGTTTACTTTGCTTTCTAGAGGAGGTAGTAAGGCTAGTGAGTTGTGAGGGTGCTTGACTCTGTGCTAGCCGGCATAGGGTAAGGATCTTGGTAGAGTGATCTAGCACTCCTAGGCTCTTCTAGTTAGAGTAGTCCCGTCTTAGTGCTGCTTCTAGGTTTGTAGTTAATCGTCGAAACTTAGACGGTGAGGGTTGTCTTCGTTCGAGCCTCTCTTAGCCCCTTAGATTAAAGGCTCTCTCTTTGGGTTGGCAGATGAAACAACTTACGATATGATGATAAACCGTGTTTTTACCGTTTTCTAACAATTGTTTTGTGTCATTTATCGAGTCAAACTTTGTTTTTAGAGTCTTTTAGTCTATTCGATTCTATTCAGGTTTAAGGTGACTTGGGGAGAGAATAAGCCGTTTTGGGTGAAAATGAGCATATGAAGATCCAGAATCATGTAGAGACATCAAAAGTTTGACATTCGTTGAAAGTACTTTCCACCGATGGATCTAGCTCAAGTTTTGATACGAGATAGAGCAATGGAATATCTTTCATTTCGAAGTGGTTTGAGGCCATTCCAACAGTACGAGCAAATGTTATGCCAATGTTTGGGAAGGCGGTCCATCCTGGTGAGCAGAAGAAACATGCGCAAAGGTGACCCATCCGCCGGTGCCAACTCTACCGATTCACGAAACCCAATATCGACCAATTTGGTCCCAGATGATAAAAAGGATATTCAACTTTTCTTGTTTCGGCTCAAACGACTAGAGACCTAATTATACCTATTTTAGCCACTTTTAAGGTTACGATTTATTTTTCTTAGACATCTCTCATCTCTTTCAATTATATGCTTGGGAGAAGATCTCTGAAACACTTATGACAACCTTGGAAAAGATTTCTGAACTCTCTTATTACTTTTGTCAATTTAATTATGTCTTCCTTTTCATCTCTTTGTGATTTCTCTGATTCCATGTCAGACTAGTTTCATAGTTAGGTTTAGGGTTTCAAGGGGATATATGAATCATTTAATTATACATAAATACATATCTATCTTTTGTGGTCTTCGCTTATCATTGTGTTCATTGCTTAGGCTAAATTGATCACTTAGTCTCTGATCTAGGGTTTAATATACTCATCAAAAATGTTTTAGTTTGCTTGAAAGAACATAGGCGAGTGAATCGTCCTTACCCAACGAAAGTTGATGCAAAGGTAATTCGTGACATGTAGTAAATCGTTCGTCGTTAATCGATTTAGCGACGATTTAAAACAGGCTTTGGGACGATTTAGTGACGATTGTCAATTCGTCGTAAATCGTTCGTCGTTAATCCCAAAACGTCGTAAAATCGTCGTAACTTTTGGGACGTCTATAAATCGTCATAAAATCATCGTTAAACATTCGTCGTAAAATTGTCGTAAAATTACGACGATTTTACGACGTTTATACCAATGAGGTGCTACGACGATCATACGATGGATGTGTACGACGTTTATACGACGGATGTGTTACGACGATTTTACGACGATGTTACGACGGATGAGTTACGACGATTTTACGACGGATTACGTACGACAATTTTACGACAGCTGGTGTTACGACGATGTTACGACAGATGCTTTACGATGAATTTACGACGGTTTATCGAATTAGCAAATTTAATAATTAATTAATAAATATAATTACATTATTAAATAATAATTTAAATTATTATAATTAAAATTAAATTTACAAATTAAAATAAAAATAAATAATTATAAAATACAAATTAAAGTTTGAATTACAAATTACAAAATCTTAATTAATACAAAAATGTCCAAAAAGCTCTTCGTCGGTTCGCTGCAACAATTCCTCTCCCTGTGCAGCGAGCGGATCCACATCCTGATCCGCATCCCTCGGTCTCGATTTCGATGCTTGCTGCGCTCTCAGGGCCTTCGCCAATGCGGGATTATCCACCGCAAGAAGCTCGAACAGAGAATCGTATCCTTGGATCGTCTTATCTAATCCAAAGATCTTCTGTTCGGATTCCACTTGCTTCGCCCGTAAAGTGTTGATCTCGGTATGGGCGGTGTTCAACTCGTTCCTCAACCCAACCGGATCATCGTTCGGATGATGTGCGGAATACGAGGCAACAAAACTACCTCAAATCGATCCCATCCCTATAACTATGCCCTTCTTCTTCGGGGCAAACTAAAAAAAACGTTAAAATTAATAAATTAAATACGAAATAATTCCGTAAAAATATAATATGATTATTATTACCTCTTCAAATATCTCGTCCATCTGGGCCGTGGTCAAAGCCGCGTTGGACTGAACCGAGCTACCTACAGGTGATAGCTGCTGAGAGAGTTGAGTTTGACGCTCTTTAATCTGTGCATGGGAGGCATTTTAGAGCTGCTCCGCTCGAGGATCCACAAAAGAACCGTCTTTCTTTTTGTGATTTTCCTCAAAAACTCTAGTCATCGGAGGAAGTTCGCCTCCGTTTGCCTAAACAAATGACATTCGAAAAAAAAAAGGTTACAAATTAAATTTAATTAACTACAAAAGAAGGAAAACAAAAATATTAGAAAAAATCATACCATTTGAAGACGCCTTCCCGCAAATGACGTCTGACCTGAAGTATGTGGCAACACCGCCGGACGACCGTCTGGACCGATAGTGTTCCGAGAAGCGGAACACTTAGCAGCCACTTGCTGCGAATGCGTATCCATCCAGTATGTCTTCAAGCCGTTCCAGACTTCGGAAGACATGTACGGGGGCTTCGCCGCATCGCCCTCAACCTCCCACTTTCTCTTCCAATCGGAGACGGTATATATTGTTGAGCTGCAATTTTCCCTTCGCCTTAAACTCCGTCTTCACCGTCTCGTTGATCGCAACATCCCAGTGCCATTTTTGCTATAAAAACAAGAAAATAATTAGAAACGATTAAATAAAATTAAATAATTTAAAAAAATAAAGAAAACGACTATTACCGCAAAACATTTGAACCACATATCAACGACGTCGCCTGGAACGGCAAACCAATTGCGGTGAGGCTCCTCGAAGTATGCTTTGATGGTGTTAGACACACTCCGCCCGACTTTGTTGTCCTCCTTAAACCTGAAAGATAAAAATTTAATTATAAGTAAAACCAAATATTAATGACAAAAAAAAAACATAACTTACATACCAAAATGTATTCGGCGGCCAGAACGGATCTAACCGGGGTAAACGATCATGACCCGGCGACTGCTAAATGTTCTCGACCGTCAATCCCGCATATAGCAAAGCAGGTCGAGGTGAAGGTGCATGTGCAGCTGGCGGAGGAGCCTGTGGGACGGGACCGGAGTCCGGAACCACAGACAGTGTGGCAGACGTTGATGGGGCATCCGAATTAACACTCGGTCCCGAATCGCCACCCATAAATGCGCGATAGTGAGTCCTACGTGGCCCCATATCTAAAAAAAATATACTATCAAAAATATAATTCAATCTAATTCCAATCCTATCTAATAATTCCATTCCTATCTAATATTAACAATCATAAATACTTATCTAATATATTTATAAAAAAAAAAAAAAAAATTACCTTAGAGAGAAAGAGTTCTGGTTTTAGAGAGAGAAGGAGATTGTGAGTTGTGAGGGAAAAATCTGAGCTCGCGTATATATAGATTTTGTTGTCGTCGTAATTTCGATGGTACATTACGACGATTTTATGACGGATCCGTCGTAAAATCATCGTAACCCATGAAACCAATCAGAATAATTTACCAACACGGGAAATTTTCATTCCATGCGGTAAAATTAATTCCCGGTTACGACGGATTCGTCGTAAATCCGTCGTAAGATACCAACGCCATTACGACGGATCCGTCGTGACATCGTCGTAATATTAGAAATATAAACCCTAAACCCTAAAACACATAATCGTCTTGTATTAACGAAATATATTTGTACATCATAAACTTTTCAGTGTATACAATACAATCAATATATAATGACGATTGAATCTGACAAATATCAAATTTCCTTATCTCTTCTTACTTCTCTATAACATTTGTTGTATAAGTTTCTTCGTAACATGCATGAAATATAAATTGTTAATAATGTTTGTATTATATCAAACAACGAATCGAGAACTTATGTAAAACAATATAATTGATGAAATACCAAACATTTACAACCTATACTCAACCTTAAACCCTAACCCCTAAACCCTATTAAGTATTACGACAACATTACGACGATTTAAGACATATTCGTCGTAAAGTCGTCGTAAAACAATATGTCGTAAATTCGTCGTAATTGACAAATCGTCGTTAATCCGTCGTAATTGACAAATCATCGTAAATTCGTCGTAATTAACAAATCGTCGTAAACCCGTCGTACTTTTGATAATCGGAAATAACAAGAGATGGGATCGAAAGGACTCCCGAAGTGTGCAGGTCTAATATTACCCAATCCATAAAATTCCAGGGTTTGGTTAATATTCGACCTACACACTCCGTGAATCTTTACGATCCCATCTCCGATTAGCTCCGGTCATATGCCGAGATAAATCTCTGGTCAAGTTATATTATACAAATTAAAATAAGAGAAATTACCTATATAAATCAATTTGAATTATCATCTCCGCTCGGTTCATCATCTTCATTGGGTTCATCATCTTCAGGTTGCGAATCATCGTCACTCTCATCAAACTCATCAGAATCGCCTTCTTCTTCTGTGTCGTCAGGTAGATATTCAAGTTCCCTGTTGCGAGGATCAATTAACAGAACGTTCTCCGTAATCTCTGGTTCTGTAATGTCACAACAAGAATTTTGTTGCATTGGAAGATCATCAACACCAACAATTTTACGCCTTTGAGCAATTTTAATAACCGATAACCATGTGGGCCCAGTGGTTTGAACTCGCGGATATGGCACGAACGTTACTTGTTCTGCTTGTGATGCTAGGATAAATGGTTCAAACTTGTTGTATCGCCGTGCTTTGTTGACGTCGACCACACCAAATTTGTTAATTCGAACCCCTCAACCGACTGTTGGATCGAACCAATCACATTTGAAGATAACGCATTTCATACTAACCAAGTCGGGGTACTCCACTTCGATTATTTCCTGCAACAGCCCATAAAAAATCTATTTCACCCCTAACACATACTCCGTAGTTGGTAGTTGCCCGCCGAACGCCGTATTTGTATGTACGAAACACATAACCACGGGTGAAATACATGGATGCAGTTGTTATCTTCACGAGGGGGCCGAGTAGTAACTCATGAAACCATATTGGATATTCGGGTTCACCATGATCCACCTATGAAATTTGGGAATGTTAGATCGAGCATCAATATATATACTTAATGAAAAAAATTTATTATGTAAACTTACTTGCGTCTTCTACCACTTAGCAAAGTGACGATCTATACGATCGTTTATTTCATCATCTGAAATGCCTTCAATGCATTCTCGTACCTGACTAACAAATAAACTGCACAATACATATATATACATTGAAATTAACACCTTTATCTATATATATAATAAATTAGGAGTGGCTAATTAAATTGTCACGTTACCTCTCCAAAAGGTTCCACTTCCTCGCAATTTAGGTGGATGTACGTATGTGCGATGTGCCTGTCATTCTCGTTAGACCACCAAACTTCCTTCAATTTTCCACCAAGACGGCCGATTGGTGAGAAGATGTCTGGGACACCCTCTACTGCATAAGTTCGTCCCACACCACGATCATCATATCGTCGGGGTTTCCGTTTGCGTGTGCGAACTTTCGTAGCGAAATAGTATGAAGTTAAAATTACAAAACATTTTCGTCGGAAATCCCTCGGAAAATTCCGACGGATTTCCGACGGCTATAGAACCCACTCCGTCGAAAATCCGTCAGAAATTCACCGACGGAATTTCCCTCGGATTATCGTCGGAATTATTCCCGACGGACTATCCGTCGGAAACCCGTCGGAAATTATCCGTCGGTAAATAATCCATCGGAAATCCGTCGGTAAATAATCCGTCTGAAATCCGTCGGTGAATAATCCGTCGGAAATCCGTCGGTGAATAATCCGTCGGAGTGGATTCTCAAACCGTCGGAAATTTACAGTCGGAAATCCCTCAGTTAATCGTCGGAATTATTCCACGACGGATAACGCATCGGAAATCCGTCGAAAATTTCCGACGGATTTTCGACGGATTTTCTTTTCCGACGAAATAGAACCGACGGGCAAAATCCGTCGGAAACCCGTCGAAAATGGCCATTTCCGACGGGTTTCCGACTGATTTTGCCGTCGGTTCTAGCGTGTTTTCTTGTAGTGTAGGAACTGGTGATTTTCCATTGCTCATAATATGCAACTCATTTCTGTTGCAAATATCAGGCAAGTCCAACCTTGACTTTCCGATGTCTTTGGTTCTTCCTTTCACGTTTAACACCGTATGCATGATGTTATCAAAAAAGTTTTTCTCAATGTACATGACATCAAGATTGTGTCGCATCAGATGATCTTTCCAGTACGGAAGTTCCCAAAAAATGTTTTTCTTGTGCCAATTTTGATTCTCCCCGTATCCATCAGGCATATTAGCTGGAGTGTGCCAATTTCCCCCACGATTCATAGTTTCTAGTCCCCCAAAATGATCTATTTGCGCTTCTAGATCTTCCCCATATAGATACACTGGTGGGGGGACACGCACGATTTTGTTATTCCTAAACAATAGCTTGTTTCTCCGATATTGATGGTTGATTGGTAGAAACCAACGCTGACAATCAAATCAACATGTTTTTCGACCATGTTTCAGCTGAAACGCATCTGTCCGATCGAGGTAATACGGACAAGATAACCTCCCATGCGTCGTCCAACCTGATAGCATCCCGTATGCAGGGAAGTCGCTTATTGTCCACATAAGCACCGCACCCATCGTAAAAAAATTATTCCTCGAACAGTCGTATGTACGAACTCCTGTATACCGCAACTGTTTCAACTCATGTATTAGAGGCTGCAAAAACAAATCAAGGGAACGCTTCGGATGCTTCGGACCGGGTACTAATATACTCAAGAATAAAAATTCTCTTTGCATGCACATATCTGGAGGAAGGTTTTATGGCGTTAGGATTACTGGCCTTAAAGAATATTGCCTACCAGACATACCAAATGGACTAAATCCATCTGTGCAGAGGCCAAGATACCCATTTCGCTTAAATTTAGCAAATTCTGGGTGTACCGTGTTAAAGTGTTTCCAAGCTTTTGCATCTGACGGGTGAGTCACTTCTCCTTCTCTCTGCGAATGTTCTTCATGCCACCTCATCGATCCAGCTGTCCTTTCAAATTGATACAATCGTTTTAACCTATCAGTTATAGGAAGATACCACATTCGTTGGTACGATATCTTACTACGCCCAGAATTTTGTGGTCTGAATCTCGGCTTTTGGAAAAATCGTCATTCATGCAGCTTATCATTATCTTTCCAAAAAAACATACAATTGTCAACACATACATCTATCATCTCAGAAGGCAACCCAATACTAAACACTAACTTCTGTATCTCATAGTATGTTTCGGCAGCCAAATTATCATCTGGCAAATACTCTTTGATAAGATCAGCCCAATCATCCATGCAAACCTCAGCTAAGTTATGATCAGTTTTAATTCTCATCATCTTAGCTGCTAACGACAATTTATACTGGCCTTCTCTACATCCATCGTAGAGTGGCTGATTTGCAGCGGCTAGCATATCATAAAACTACTTCGCATCTACATTGGGTTCCTCAACACTATTATCAACATTTGTTTCATGAAATGCATCATTGACCATTTCATGCATCCTATCATGATCTTGACCCTGCTGATCAAATTGATGTTCATGACCATGATAATAACTAATACCCTTACCAAAATCTACATGACCTTGATAATTACTACTACAATCAGCTTTATCAGTAGTACTCCTTTCAAAACCCTCTCCATGTTGATACCAAACATAATATTGCGGCATAAACCCTCTATTTAGTAAATGCTTCCACACCGTCTCAATAAAAATATATCTCGTATTCTTGCATTTACGGCAAGGACAGAACACCTTACCACTTTCGAGGGTTGTTTGCATATTTCCGGCCTGATAAATGAATATTTCAAGCCCCTCTTGGAATTTTTTCGTCAACGATCCCTCCGAATCCTTTTGCGTATACATCCATCTTCGTAGTTCGTATATAGGCATTTTATATAAATATTTTTTAAAGTATTTTTGTTTTTTGATAAGAGATTGTTTTTTTTTATCACTTTCGTTTGAAGTACGCTGTATTTATAGATATTTTTAGGATTTACCAACGGATTTACATCGAATTTACATCCAAATAAAATTTACAACGATTTTACATCGCATATACGATGGATTTACGACGAATATATTAGATGTAAATAATTAGGTAACCCTACTTAAAAACATGCTCACCTACCTAGACACAATCGACGTAAACTCGTCGTAATTTACATCGAATATATGTCGTCGTAATATCGTTGTAAAATTACATCAATATTACGACGATGTAAACAATTGTCGTAATATCGTCGTAATGTCGCCGTACAGTTACGACGATATTACGACGACCAATATTTACGATAAAATTACATCGTAATGTCATCGTAAACTCGATGTAAATTTACGACAGCCAAAATTCGATGTAAAATTTCGTTGGTAATCGCATGTTTTCTTGTAGTGTGAACATATCAAACTAATTCATTAATGCTAGTCTAGAATTCTAAGTTCAAACGACTGTTTAGAATTTTAGGTTGTTAGATTTAGTGATCAAAACCACGACAGTGGATTGATTAAAGATTTATGTTTGAGTTCGAGACTTGTGCTAATCATTCTCTGAATAATTGGCTGGTTAATGATCTCAAGAATCGTGCGAAAAACCATTAGCCTAACGCTTTCTCTTATTGATTTCCTCATCGTTATTAGTTATTTACTTTTATCTTGCAACCAAAACCATATTTTCGTCTTAGCTCTATTTCATTCTGTGAGATTTGTAGTGTAACTTTGGTCCTTGTGGATTTGATACCATCTATATTACTGTGATAGTCTGTTCTCTTGCAGTGTTTTATTTGGGTTATTCATGAAGTGTTTCAAGAATTGGCACCGTTGCCGGGGACTAATTGCGTTACCTACGAATCTTGGACTAAAGTTCAAACTAAGACACTAACTTTTTATTTTCTTCCTTTTGCTTCTCATAGTTGATGGCCATGGACTACAATGATTGGCCACAAAAAGAGGATGCCACATTTGATGAATACATTCAAGATGAGCCATACGTGGAGCCACCATTTGATGAAAGTGTACTCACACACTAGAAAAAAAATTGGAGTTGGATGAGCTTCATGAAGAGAATCCAACAATGAAAATGAGTGACCTAGCAGCTATGATCCGGTTGAACCTTATCTCACTCCGGGCAGCACTTGAAGGAAGGGAGCTCACAATGTCTTAGATAATGGTAGCTCAGGCACTTGAAGAGGTAATTTATTGGGTTCTACCATGCCAACTAGAAGGTGTTTCCGACTCAACCTTTGAAATCTATGATTATGAGAATAGTCACTTGCCTTGCATTGAAGATGTAGCTTCTAGTTCACATACTCCCATGCTCATTGATGAATGCAATTATTTAATATGTGAGTCTCAAGGACTAGATACATTAAGAATATAAAAACTTGCTAGAAATTATCATTAAATATTTTTTGATATTAATTATCTATGTGCTTTGAATGTTTATGATCTCAAGTTTAAGCTTTCAATGTCTGTGGAATCTAGATCTCTTCTTTAAAAATCTTACCTATGGGATGTGCTTGATGTAGATATGATCTTAAATGAGATAGATGACCCTAAGGTTGAGATAGATACTAGGAATGACGATATTGTGTTTTACATGATTGATGGAGATAAAGTTGACTATTTTGTGATTAACTCGTTTAAACCTGAAGTTGACTTTATTTTTCCACCAAATGCATTTGATTCTCATGAGCATCTCACCATCAAGGAAAATTTCAAGATATATGCTACATTTGTAGTAAACTTCCTTGAGGTGAGTTTTGTTTCTTTGTCGTGGATAGTTACGTGCCATGTTGCACATTTTATTTTTTTCCCTAACAAGTGAAGGACCAAAGGTGCATTGGCTCAACCTTTTGATTCTCATGATTAACAAATGAGACCGAAGTCAAGCTAACGACTATAAACAAGCGCTTGGTGGTAGGCAACCCACCGTTTAATTTTTAATTTTTTTTTCTTGAGTCCGTTTTGCCTCTCTTGATTTATTCTCACATCGAGACGGTGTGAAGTACGTCTGGGGGACGTTACTTGTCGTTACTAACGATGAATTTTTTTTTTAGTCATTTTGACGTTTTCCTTGAGTCGTTTTATTGAGTCAAAATTTGTTGGAGATTATGATCTTTCTCTTAGATTTATTGTTCTGACTTTTCATCTGAGTGACCATTATTGCAGAACTATTTTCGGATCAGACTAATGAAAAAATCTAAAGGTTCACCAGTTAATCAGAGACGCCCATGTCTCCAGAAGAATTCAGATTGCATGAGCTAGTTTATGAGCTCTTCTTTTTACCTCATCGTTGTGATTGGTGTCTTCAGAGCTTGACTCCTCAGTCGTCTGACAAAGAGAACTTGTGTGAAAGTATGGTTTTCCTCTCCCTGTTCTAGAAATAAATTCTTTAATGCAGAAAGGATACATGGCACGGAAGTGAATCGGGGATTCGGTGGCCAAAACGATCAATACTCGAGTCTCATGAAAGTATGCCAAAAGGAGTGAACCGGGGATTCTGTGGCAAAAACCATCAGTACTCGAGTCTCATGAACCTTGATCCTATAAAAAAAGAAAAAAAAAAGAATAAAATGAATAAGTCTTGGGAGAGGGAAACGACTAGAAGATGTAAAGGTTAGCTTGTCATGGTATCTAAAGGGAAAGAATTTAGAATGTTTTTAGCACTATGATCTTTTGATGAGACCCAGCAATGATGGCTTTTGGATTATTCTGTGAGACTATGGGTTGAATCTAGGAAAGATGTGATTCATGAGGAGAAGTACATGGTGGTTCGATCTGGAGTTGGTTTGACAATATGTGGATTACTAAGTTGGAAGGTCATTGTTGTGTTCTATAGAGAAGGTGAGTCTCCGCGTTTTAAAACCACTTCTTCTTGTTAGGTTTTATGTTTGCTTGAGGGTAAGCAAAAGACTAAGTCTGGAGAGTTGATAAATCGTGTTTCTACCGATTTTTAACCATTGTTTTTGTGTCATTTATCGAGTCAAAGTTTGTTTTTAGAGTCTTTTAGTCTTTTATCGAGTTTTTTCAGGCTTTAGGTGACTTGGGGAGAGAATGACCCGTTTTGGGTGCAAATGAGCATATGAAGATGCAGAATTATGCATAGACGTCAGAATTTTGGCATTCGTTGAAAGACTTTCCACATATGGATCGAGGTCAAATTTTGATACAAGATATAGCAATGGATTATCTTTCATTTAGAAGTTTTTTAAGGCCATTCCAACGGTGCGATCAAAGGTTATGCCAGTTTTCGTAAAGACGGTCCAGCCTGGTGAGTAGAAGAAGCATGCGTAGAGGTGACCCATCCGCGGGTGCCAACTCAACCGATTCAAGAAACCCAGATAGACCGATTTGGTCCCAGATGATAAAAAATGAAATTTAACTTTTCATGTTTCGACTCAGATCCACCTAATTTCGACCCTGAACGATTAGATACCTATTTTATATATTTTTAGGGACATTTTAGGTTACGCTTTATTTTTCTTATACATCTTTCATCTCTTTCAATTGTATGCTTGGGAGAAGATCTCTGAACCATTTCTGACAAACTTGGAGAAGATTTATGAACTCTCTTATTACTTTTGTCAATTTAATTATGTCTTCCTTTCATCTTTTTGTGATTTCTCTGATTCCATGTCTGAGTAGTTTCATAGTTAGATTTAGGGTTTCAAGGATATCTATGAATCATTGAATTAGACATAGATATAGATCTATCTTTTGTGGTCTGCGCTTATCGTTGTGTTCATTACTTAGGCTAAATTGATCACTTAGTCTCTGATCTAGGGTTTAATCTACTCATCAAAAGTGTTGTAGATTGCTTCAAAGAACATAGGCGAGTGAATCGTCCTTAGCCAACGAAATTTGATGCTAAGGCGATACGTTAACATATCAAACTAATTCGTTTATGCAGGTCTAAAATTCTAAGTTCAAACGACAGTTTAGAATCTTAGGTTGTTAGATTTAGTGATCAATACCACAATAGTGGATTGATTAAACACTTATGTTTGAGTTCGAGACTTGTGCTAATCATTCTCTGAATAATTATATGGTTCATGATCTCTAGATTGCTGCGAAAACCCCTTAGCCTAACACTTTCTCTTATTGATTTTCTCATCGTTATTAGTTATTTAATTTTATCTTGCAACGAAAACCATATTTTTTTCTTAGCTCTATTTCACTCTGTGAGATTTGTAGTGTAACTTTGGTCCTTATGGATTTGATCCCATCTATATTACTTCGATAGTTTGTTCTCTTGCAGTGTTTTATTTGGGTTATTCCTGAAGTGTTTCAAGAATTGTCGTCGTTGTCGGGGATCAATTGCGTTACCTACGAGTCTTGGACTAAAGTTCAGACTAAGACACTAACTTTTACTAACTTTTTATTTTCTTCCTTTTGCTTCATATAGTTTATGGCCATAGACTACAATGATTGGTCACAAGAATAGAATGCCATATTTGATGAATACATTCAGGATGAGCCATATGTGGAGTCACCATTTGATGAAAGTGTACTCACACACCAGAACAAAAAGTGGAGTTGGATGAGTTTCATGAAGAGAACCCAACAATGAAAAGGAATGACCTAACAGCTATGATCCGGTTGAACCTTATCTCACACCGGGCAGCACTTGAAGGAAGGAAGCTCACAATGTCTTAGATAATGGTAGCTCGGGCATTTGAAGACGTAATTTATTGGGTTCCACCATGCCAACTAGAAGGTGTTTCCGACTCAACCTTTGAAATCAATGATTATGAGGATAGTCACTTGTCTTGCATTGAAGATGTAGCTTCTAGTTCGCATACTCTCATGCTCATTAATGAATGCTATGATTTAATATGTGAGTCTCAAGGATAAAATACATTAAGAGTAGAAAAGCTTGCTAGAGATTATCATTAAGTATCTTGATATTAATTATCTATGTGTTTTGAAACTTCATGATCTCAAGTTTAAGCTTTCAATGTCTGAGGAATCTAGATCTCTTCTTGAAAAATCTTATCTAGGGGATTTGCTTGATGTAGATAAGATCTTAAATGAGATAGATGTACCTAAGGTTGAGATAGAATCTAGGAAGGACGATATTGTATTTTACATGATTGATGGAGATGAAGTTGACTATTTTGTGATTAACTCGTTTAAACTTGAAGTTGGCTTTATTTTTCCACCAAATGCATTTGATTCTCATGAGTATCTCACCATCAAGGAAAATTTCAAGATATATGCTACATTTTTAGTAAACTTCCTTGATGTGAGATTTGTTTCTTTGTCATCGAAAGTTGCGTGCCATGTTTCTAATTTTATTTTTTGCCGTAATAAGAGAAGGACCAAAGGTACGTTGGCTCAACCTTTTGATTCTCATGATTAACGTTTGAGACCGAAGTCAAGCTAACGACTATAAACAAGCACTTGGTGGGAGGCAACCCAACAGTTAGTTTTTTTTTTCTTGAGTCTATTTTGCCTTCCTCTTGATTTATTCTCACATCTAGATGGTGTGAAGTAAGTATGGCGGAGGGTACTTGTTGTTACTAACGATGTTTTTTTTTTGAATCATTTTGACGTTTTTCTTGAGTCGTTTTATTGAGTCAAAATTTGTTAGAGATTATGATATTTCTCTTGAATTTATTGTTCTGGCTTTTCATATGAGTGACCATTATTGCAGAACTATTTTCGGATCAGACTAATGAAAAATCCAAAGGTTCACCAGTTAATCAGAGACGCCCATGTCTCCAGAAGAATTCAGATTGCATGAGCTAGTTTATGAGCTCTTCTTTTTACCTCATCGTTGTGATTGGTGTCTTCAGAGCTTGACTCCTCAGTCGTCTGACAAAGAGAACTTGTGTGAAAGTATGGTTTTCCTCTCCCTGTTCTAGAAATAAATTCTTTAATGCAGAAAGGATACATGGCACGGAAGTGAATCGAGGATTCGGTGGCAAAAACCATCAATACTCGAGTCTCATGAAAGTATGCCAAATGGAGTGAACCGGAGATTCTATGGCAAAAACCATCAGTACTCGAGTCTCATGAACCTTGATCCTATTATAAAAAAAAGAACAAAATGAATAAGTCTGGGGAGAGAGAAAATACCAGAAGATGTAAAGGTTGGCTTGTCGTGAAATCGAAAGGGAAAGATTCTAGAAGATTCTTAGCACTATGATCTTTTGATGAGACCCTGCAATGATGGCTTTTGGATTATTCTGTTAGACTGTGGGTTGAATCTAGGAAAGCTCTGATTCATGACGAGAAGTACATGGTGGTTCGATCTGGAGTTTGTTTGACAATATGTGGATTACTAACTTGGAAGGTCATTGTTGTGTTCTATAGAGAAGGTGAGTCTCCGCGTTTTCAAACCTCTTCTTCTTGCTTGGTTTTATGTTTGCTTTAGGGCAAGCAAAAGACTAAGTCTGGGAGAGTTGATAAATCGTGTTTTTACCAACCCTTGTTTTGTGTCATTTATCGAGTCAAAATTTATTTTTAGAGTCTTTTATCGAGTCTTTTCAAGTTTTATGTGAATTGGGGAGAGAATGAGCCGTTTTAGGTGCAAATGAGCATATGAAGATGCAGAATCATGCAGAGACGTCAGAAGTTTGGCATTCGTTGAAAGACTTTCCACCGATGGATCGAGCTCAAATTTTGATACACGATAGAGCAATGGATTATCTTTCATTTGGAAGTTGTTTTAGGCATTCCAACGGGGCGATCAAAGGTTATGCCAGTATTCGTGAAGACGGTCTAGCCTGGCGAGTAGAAGAAGCATGCGCAGAGGTGATACATTCGCGGTTGCCAACTCGACCGATTCAAGAAACCCAAATCGACTGATTTTGTCCTTGATGATAAAAAGAAAATTCAACTTCTCCTGTTTCGGCCCAGATGCACATAATTTCAACCCTGAACAACTAGAGACCTATTTATACCTATTTTTAGCCACTTTTTAGGTTACACTTTATTTTTCTTACTCATCTTTCATCTCTCTGAACCACTTCTTACAACTTGGAAAGGATTTTTGAACTCTCTTATTACTTTTGTCAATTTAATTATGTCTTCCTTTCATCTCTTTGTGATTTCTCTGATTTCATGTCTGAGTAGTTTCATAGTTAGGTTTAGGGTTTCAAGGGGATCTATGAATCATTGAATTAGATATATATATAGATCTATCTTTTGTGGTCTTCGCTTATCGTTTTGTTCATTTCTTAGGCTAAATTGATCACTTAGTCTCGGATCTAGGGTTTAATCTACTCATCAAAAGTGTTGTATATTGCTTGAAAGAACATAGGCGAGTGAATCGTCCTTAGCCAATGAAATTTGATGCTAAGGCGATTCGTGAACATATCAAACTAATTCGTTAATGCTGGTCTAGAATTCTAAGTTCAAACGACAGTTTAGAATCTTATGGTGTTTGATTTAGTGATCAATACCACGACAGTGGATTGATTAAATATTTATTTTTGAGTTCGAGACTTGTGCTAATCATTCTCTGAATACTTATATGGTTCGTGATCTCTAGATTCCTGCGAAAAACCCTTAACATAAAGCTTTCTCTTATTGATTTTCTCATCGTTTTTAGTTATTTAGTTTTTTCTTGCAACGAAAACCATATTTTTTTCTTAGCTCTATTTCACTCTGTGATATTTGTAGTGTAACATTGGTCCTTGTGGATTTGATCCCATCTATATTACTTCGATAGTTTGTTCTCTTGCAATGTTGTATTTGGTTTATTCCTGAAGTGTTTGAAGAATTGTCGTCGTTGTCGGGGACCAATTGCGTTACCTACGAGTCTTGGACTAAAGTTCAGACTAAGACACTAACTTTTACTAACTTTTTATTTTTTTCCTTTTGCTTCATATAGTTTATGGCCATGGACTACAATTATTGGCCACAAGAATATAATGCCACATTTGATGAATACATTCAAGATGAGCCATATGTGGAGCCACCATTTGATGAAAGTGTACTCACACACCAGAACAAAAAGTGGAGTTGGATGAGTTTCATGAAGAGAACCCAACAATGAAAAGGAATGACCTAGCAGATATGATCCGGTTGAACCTTATCTCACATCGGGCAGCACTTGAAGGAAGGGAGCTCACAATGTCTTAGATAATGGTAGCTCAGACACTTGAAGAGGTAATTTATTGGATTCCACCATGCCAACTAGAAGGTGTTTTCGACTCAGCCTTTGAAATCTATGATTATGAAGATAGTCACTTGTCTTGCATTGAAGATGTAGCTTCTAGTTCGCATACTCTCATGCTCATTGATGAATGCTATGATTTAATATGTGAGTCTCAAGGACTAAATACATTAAGAGTAGAAAAGCTTGCTAGATATTATCATTAAGTATCTTTTGATATTAATTATCTATGTCTTTTGAATGTTCATGATCTCAAGTTTAAGCTTTCAATGTCTGAGGAATCTAGATCTCTTCTTGAAAAATCTTACCTAGGGGATGTGCTTGATGTAGATAAGATCTTAAATGAGATAGATGTCCCTAAGGTTAAGATAGAATCTAGGAAGGACGATATTGTATTTTACATGATTGATGGAGATGAAGTTGAATATTTTGTGATTAACTCGTTTAAACTTGAAGTTGACTTTATTTTTCCACCAAATGCATTTGATTCTCATGAGTATCTCACCATCAAAAAAAATTTCAAGATATATGCTACATTTTTAGTAAACTTCCTTGATGTGAGTTTTGTTTCTTTGCCGTGAAAAGTTGCGTGCCATGTTGCTAATTTTATTTTTTGCCATAATAAGAGAAGGAACAAAGTTACATTGGCTCAACCTTTTGATTCTCATGATTAACATATGAGACCGATGTCAAGCTAACGACTATAAACAAGCGCTTGGTGGGAGGCAACCCAACAGTTAGTTTTTTTTTTTCTTGAGTCTGTTTTGCCTTCCTCTTGATTTATTCTCACATCTAGATGGTGTGAATTAAGTCTGGGGGAGGGTACTTGTTGTTACTAACGATGTTTTTTTTTGAATCATTTTGACATTTTTCTTGAGTCGTTTTATTGAGTCAAAATTTGTTAGAGATTATGATCTTTCTCTTGGATTTATTGTTCTGGCTTTTCATTTGAGTGACCATTATTGCAGAACTATTTTCGGATCAGACTAATGAAAAATCCAAAGGTTCACCAGTTAATCAGAGACGCCCATGTCTCCAGAAGAATCCAGATTGCATGAGCTAGTTTATGAGCTCTTCTTTTTAACTCATCGTTGTGATTGGTGTCTTCAGAGCTTGACTCCTCAGTCGTCTGACAAAGAGAACTTGTGTGAAAGTATGGTTTTCCTCTCCCTGTTCTAGAAATAAATTCTTTAATGCAGAAAGGATACATGGCACGGAAGTGAATCGGGGATTCAGTGGTAAAAACCATCAATACTCGAGTCTCATGAAAGTATGCCAAAAGGATTGAACCGGGGATTCGGTGGCAAAAACCATCAGTACTCGAGTCTCATGAACCTTGATCCTATAAAAAAAGAAAAAAATGAATAAGTCTGGGGGAGAGATAAAATACCAGAAGATGTAAAGGTTGGTTGTCATGGAATCGAAAGGGAAAGAGTCCAAAAGGTTCTTAGCACTACGATATTTTGATGAGACCCTGCAATGATGGCTTTTGGATTATTCTGTGAGACTGTGGGTTGAATCTAGGAAAGCTCTGATTCATGACGAGAAGTACATGGTGGTTCGATCTGGAGTTTGTTTGACAATATGTGGATTACTAACTTGGAAGGTCATTGTTGTGTTCTATAGAGAAGGTGAGTCTCCGCGTTTTCAAACCTCTTCTTCTTGCTTGGTTTTATGTTTGCTTGAGGGCAAGCAAAAGACTAAATCTGGGGGAGTTGATAAACCGTGTTTTTTACCGATTTCTAACCCTTGTTTTGTGTCATTTATCGAGTCAAATTTTCTTTTTAGAGTCTTTTAGTCTTTTATCGAGTCTTTCGGGTTTTAGGTGACTTGGGGAGAGAATGAGCCATTTGGGTTCAAATGAGCATATGAAGATGCAGAATTATGCAAAGACGTCAGAATTTTAACATTCGTTGAAGGAATTCACACTGATGGATAGAGCTCACATTTTGATACAAGATAGAGCAATGGGTTATCTTTCATTTGGAAGTTGTTTGAGGCCATTCCAACGATGCGATCAAAAGTTGTGCCAGTTTTTATGAATACAGTCCATTATGGCGGCAGAAGAAGCATGCCCTGAGGTGACCCATCCGCGGCTGCCAACTCGATCGATTCTAGAAACAGGGATCGATCGATTTGGTCCCAGATGATTAAAAGGAAATTCAACTTTTCATGTTTCGGCCCAGATCCACCTAATTTCGACCCTGAACGACTAGATACCTATTTTTAGCCAATTTTTAGGTTACGCTTTATTTTTCTTAAACATCTTTCATCTCTTTCAATTGTATGCTTGGGAGAAGATCTCTGAACCACTTCTGACAAACTTGGAGAAGATTTCTGAACTCTCTTATTACTTTTGTCAATTTATTTATATCTTCTTTTTCATCTCTTTGTGATTTCTCTGATTCCATGTTTGAGTAGTTTCATTGTTAGGTTTAGGGTTTCAAGGAGATATATGAATCATTGAATTATACGTAGATAGAGATCTATCTTTTGTGGTCTTCGCTTATAGTTGTGTTAATCGCTTAGGCTAAATTGATCACTTAGTCTCTGATCTAGGGTTTAATCTACTCATCAAATGTGTTGTAGATTGCTTGAAAGAATATAGGCGAGCGAATCGTCCTTAGCCAACGAAAATTGATGCTAAGGCGATTCGTGAACATATCAAACCAATTCGTTAATGTTGGTCTAGAATTCTAAGTTCAAACGACAGTTTAGAATCTTATGTTGTTAGATTTAGTGATCAATACCACGACAGTGGATTGATTAAACATTTATGTTTGAGTTCGAGACTTGTGCTAATCATTCTCTGAGTAATTGGTTGTTTCATGATATCTAGATTCCTGCAAAAAACCCTTAGTCTAACGTTTTCCCTTATTGATTTTCTCATCGTTATTAATTATTTAGTTTTATTTTGCAACCAAAACGATATTTTCCTCAACGCTCGATTTCACTCTGTGAAATTTGTAGTGTAACTTTGGTCTTTGTGGATTCGATCCCATCTATATTGCTGCGATAGTATGTTCTCTTGCAGTGTTTTATTTGGGTTATTCTTGAAGTGTTTCATCTGCTTAGTAGGTGCTTCACAGTCCATCTCCTTGTTGATTTCCTTTTGACCCAATCACGGATTCTGCATCTCTTCGATTTTTCAAGTTCTTTATCGCTACTTCTATATACCAGAAGTTTCATAGCTAAGGTATAGCTGCTTAAGAGGAAAGTCATGGTCAGAAGCAACAACATGAGATCATTGCTTCTTGTAGGAAGAAATGTACCATCAAGGCTTCAGTACGGTATGGTTATGAAGATATAGTCGGATATGCGCTTGTAGTTAGTAAAAATGATCCATCCCAGGAGAAAGGAAAATGGAATCTATAACAGAGCGAGGTGCTGAGCAAGGTCGAACCAAACCGGTTATTATGGAGGAGTTCAAGCATATTATGGACAATAAAACCTCTATAAATTAATACTCAATAATTAATACATCGATAAATTAATACATTTTTTAGTCCCAAATTGGTTTTTTGGTTCAATCAATATATCGATATATTGGTTGTGATCTTATTAATTTGGGATTGGGTTTAGGTTTGGGGGGGGGCTTATATAAAGGGATCTAAGGGTTAATTTATAGTTATTCATTCACAAGTTTATATAAGAAAAACTAAGACAAAGGGTATTCGACTCAATTTTGATTCTCTTTTAATTTCGCCTAAAGGTTGTTGTTTTTCACCCAAATTTAGAACAGCATATTAGATTATTAAAACATATTTGAAAAAATATGTAAATTACACCAAAATCAACAAAACATCATTTTATAAACAAAAATAGAGTTTAAAAAATGGTACTTCGAACTTGGAACGAGCATGAAAAAATTCACGATACTGTTTTATCTTTTGAGTTGTTCTGCCGGATCAGTTCCTCTACCTGAAATGGAATGAGATTACCATTCCGGCTATTCATTAATTTCACTTAACAATTGTTTCAAATCATTAGGGCTTAGTATTATACCCATGCAATTTTATATTTTTGAGGAAACATAATTCCTACAAAGGCAAAAATAAAGAAACATGGAGTCACATTGCATAGCCACATGTGTATGCAAATATTGTAGGTAAACGGAAACCCTAGAATAATACTTTTCATCAAAGTCGTCTCAAATGTGGTAGTTATGGCTCTAAGCCGTGGCAGCGAGCTTGGCGAGAACACCAACGGCGATAGAGTTGATGTAAGTACAAGGCTCAGTGTAGACGGAGGTCCACCGTAAATCTTGGAAGTTGTCTTGACGGTCGGGTCCTCCCAAGATGGCTCCGGTCAGCTCGTTAGCGTTAGGCTGGTTCTTGTTGTACCATTTCACGAAGCTCAATGGGCAGCTTAGCGGCGCGTTGGCTTCAGCCATTGGCACTGAGGCTCCTCTGTGGTGAGCTTGCTTTGGCGGGTTTGTTCCGAACCCAACCATGTACGATCTTCCTCTTGGGTTATGCCCTAGTATGTAGTCAATCTGAAACGTGCATAGAACAGTGAATTTCAGGCTGTTTTATATCCTTGCGTCAAAACTACATGTCGTTTCCTTGCATCTACGTTTTAGTATAACTTCATAAGTGAAAAAAAACATTTCAATCTTCAACTCCTAAATATGGGTTTTCTACTTTTGCTAGATTCAAACAACGTATATGGTCTTTCGTGTATATTTATATATAATACTATTGTATTCTTATGGAATATCAAAAGAAGAATAGATAAAAGATCTTACTTGTTTTTTGGCGAAGGCCATGAGGTGTGTTGAATCGAATTGTTTGTTTCCGCAAGAGATCTTTTGGTTATGTTGCTGGAGAATATCGGCGTAGGCGGAGAACAAGAAGGCTGCGGCGGTGACATATTGAGTGTTGGCTCCATCCCTCAAGTGAATCATACCACCTAATTATCATAATCAAGAAGATCACATTGTGAATCAAAATATAAATATGTTTCTAAATATGTATGTTAATATATGGAAGCAAGACCTGGGGTAGAGAAGACTTGGTGGTACGGACTACCGGGGAGATTCGAGCAGATGAAACTATCAGCTTGTTGTTTGTATAGGTCAAGTCCTTTTTTGCCTTCGAAGATCATCTGCATATACATAAAATACATATATTTATATTTAGATTGGGTTCGACCAAAGAAAAGCTATAACTTTGGATATGTGTTACATACCTTAACAATGAGCATCTGCGCACCGGCGTACTTGAGGTCCCAACTAAACTCAGCGACGTAACCACTTATGGCTTCGAATTTAAGGTAGCTAAGGTACACATCATTCCTCGTTGCCTTGTATAGCCATGTTGCCGCCCATAACAACTCGTCCTTCACATTTGTTTCCAAATTGATATCAATCACAATGTGAACAAAAACATATTAAAAAAAAAAAGAGAATTGATATTTGGAAGAGAAAATGCTTTGAAAGTTAGAGTTGAGATTTACGTTGTAACCGGAGCAAGAACAATAGAAGGGGCATTCTCCATCGTATGTACCCTTGTGGCTCTTGGCTAGCTTGAAAAGCTATACATATTGAAATATTGATCAAATCTTCAATTCATTTACTAATAAAACCAATGTCTAAATATGTATATATTAATAAGCATACCAATTTGGCTTTGTTGAGGAGCCGGCGGGAGTATTTGTGGTCGACGTGGCGGAAAACGATGGAGGAAGCGGCCAATGCAGCGGCGGTTTCGGCCGCGATTTCGGTGCCAGGATCTTTATCATTTATCTGCAAAACCGTCCTTGGTGTTTTCATGTTCTCAGGCCTTGCCCAACACTGGTGATCCGCGTGTGGATCACCAACCTATTTGATCCATATTCATAGGCACAACCAAATTCGATAAGGAAATGAGTACGTTCATAACTTTCTTGCATGATGTAAAAATTGATGAAAATGGTGGGCTATTTCCATTCCAGACGTTAAAAAACAACAAGGTTTGGATCTCTTAGAATCATATTTAGAAAGAAGAAAAAACAGTTAAAAATGTTTCTATAAAGTTTGTTAAATACACATTTGGTTCGGACCTGAACATAGAGGCGGTTCTTGCGAGAAGCACATTTGAGGAAATAGTCCGTGCCCCAACGGATAGCGGCACGAGCGTTTTCGAGCTCTCCGGTGGCACGGAGTTCTTTCTCATAGGCAATGGTCGACCAAGCTAGCGTTGTGATCGTGAACGCCATTGGAAGACCATACTTTACGTTGTCTCCTGCGTCATAGTACCCTCCGGCCAAATCCATCTATACATATATATAATCATATTATTAGTTATTGTACACTTGTTTTTATTGGATAGGAATCTAAAAAATATATCACAAGACTTACATTTGCGAGTTTGCCATCATCAAGAGCAGAATCACCTCTCCATGGAACCCTATTGTTAGAAGGGAGTTTCCCTGATCTTTGAGCCTCCAAAAAGATTAGGGATTTGGTTAGGGCTTCTTTGTAATTTATGTTAGTACCATTCACACACACAATGCTAATGAGACCCAACAATACGGCCCTAATCACAACATTTCCTCTTCCTTTATCCCCATGATTACCCATAGTTTCAAAAGTTTATTTTGTAATAAAAATGCCAACTCTTTATATAAGAAGTGATAATAGAAAGAAAAGGAAACTGAATTTTTGTTTTTCGTTTTTTTTTTCTCTTTTTCTGAATTTCTTGTTTTTGTTTTATTGTTTTATTGTTTTTTTTTTTTTGTCTCCTTCTTCTGCCTCAGGTTTTATATCGGTTTAAGATGGCGTAAATGATTAAGAGGAACTTATAATAGAGTTTTCTAGGAAAGTTAAGTATAGGTTTACTAATCTTGACTTAGATATTCGCATCCATTGGTCACTAGTTTTTGTCCTTTATTTGTTCTCATTCTCTTTTCTAATTTTTATGATCCTAAAAAAAGTTTTTTTGAGTGTTCGTTTTTTCGATTAATTTAGATCATACATTGTTCCTCTTCGGATGGTTAGACGTAAACTTGGCATGGTAGTACACGGTGCCTGTAGTTTAACCCAAATTATTGAACTAGGTCTGGACGAAATACCCGAAATCGAAGAACCGAACCGGAACCGGACCGATTAGGAGGAACCGAACTCGAATTGAAACCTATAAAAATACCCGATGGATCCTAAACTCTTATACCTGAAGAACCGAAACCAAAACAAGAACCGATCGGGTACCCGAAGTATAATTATATACCCATAAATATTAGTTAGTTTTTTTGGGTATTTAGGGTATTTCGGATATTTTTTGGTTTTACGGATATATTTTCTAATTTTTTTGGAGTTTTGGGTATATTTTCGGGTTTTCTGGTATATTTTAGGTATTTTGGGTACAAAATATACGAACCGAACCATATCCAAAAAAATTCGGATATTTATCGGTTCTCAAAATTAAGACCCGGAATCGATTGAAACTGAACCGAAACCATATCGGTTCCTATATAGGTCCAAAGTTCTTCTATCCGAAAGATCCATAACCGAACTAAATACCCGAATGCCCATGCCTACATTGAACCCTTGTTTGTGATAAAGAAAATAAGATATTTTTGGATTAAAAAAAATACCATTTTTCATATTAATTTGTCTTTTTGTACTATTTTGTATTATTTTCACTAAATTATAATCCACATAAGTAAATAGATTGATGGACGAATTTGTCAATATACCTTAAGCAACTGATTTGTAGCTTATTCTACTAGCTTAATGTTATTAATATGTCAAACTTTAGTCATTAAGTGTCAAAAGTTTGCAGTTGTACATAATACATGTAAGCACAAGAGCTATAGAGATAGAAACTGGAATACAATATGACACATGCATTTTTCTTACAAGGATATATTACTAGTCAATTTTTTAAATGCATTTACAAGTTTTAACTAAAAAGATCTATGATAAGCTCAAGACACAATTTGACTTGACTAACTAGTCTCACACATTCAAAGATCTATACACGATCCAAGAAACACATAGACAAAACTTCTTAGCACCTTAATTAGCTTTGATCTTTTACAAGACAACCAAAAACTCTATTGCCAAGAATTCTCTCTCATATTGTGTTAAGCACCTACAATCCTTCGACACCCCTATTTATACACAATAGTCATGTGGCTAACCGTAGCTAAAATCCTCCCTTGGAGATAAAGGCAAATCTCCAAGAATATTCAATATTCTTTTTTCTTCTCCTAAGAATAAGGAATCTCCTAAATATCACAATATATTATCCAAGATACATCCAGCTCAGCTACCTCTCTTGGCACGTCCTTGATAGCTTCTAAGCCCAATCCAGAAGTCCAATCCAGCCCACGGCTTCTGCTCCTCGTCATTAGTCACCTAGCAGCACTCCTTTGTATCACTTGGTGAGCTACTTCAACTAGTACAACGACTGACTCAAAATGTTCATCTTCAATCTCCCCCTTTTTAGCTTTGTGTGTCTCACAAGCACATGCATTGCATCAATCACTCATACCACACAAGCGTCCAAGCAAGAAAAATATCCTTGACTCCCCCAGAATCTCTGATTTGGTTACTCCCCCACAATTCAAGGTTCTTTCTCCTAGCCACTTTATCTTTCCCCTACTTGTGAGCACACAAGTTAAAAACAAACACCTTTTCTTTTGAAGTGTATCACAAAGTAACACAGCACTTGAAGCAGCATGCACACTTAGCTTGGCACGACCATCTCGACTTCAGTGGTTAGTTTTCAATTGAAGCATCTCTCTGAAGTTAATTTGAACTCCACGAGTTTTTTTCCCTTCAATCAGATCTCCGATCACATCAGATAGTGAATGGCTCCGATGAACCCGTTGTATCACTCCCTGTTCTGACTCAGACTGTCCAATAGACTTCTTCGTTTCATCCAATTCTGCTTGTTATGAGTCGCTGTCTGTACTAAATCCAATCCACTTCAGGGGAAAAATACTCATTAAACACCACATTAACTGATTCCATGACCACATCAGTTTAAGCATTGTACACTCTGAATGATGTACTACTTCCTGAGTAGTCCAGAAACATTCCTTCATCACTCCTTCCATCGAACTTTCCGAAATGATCCTTGTTATTCAAGGTGTAGCATTTGCATCCAAATACATGAAGGTAGTTCAAGTTAGGCGTCTTCCCTTTCCACAACTCATATGGAGTCTTAGTGATCCCTTTCCTGACATAGACCATGTTGATGATGTAGCACGTTGTGTTTAATGCTTCTGCCCAAAACTTCACAGGTACATTGTTGCCATGTATCATTGCTATGGCCATCTCTATAAGGATTATGTTCTTCCTCTCTACAACCCCATCATGTTGTGGTGTACTTGAATCTGAAAACTAATGTGCGGATCCATGACTTTCACAAAACATCTTCATGGACACACTTTGAAATTCACTACCATGATCACTACGAATCCTCTTGATACCTACTCTTTCGTTCATGAGTTGAAGTGGCCATATTCTGAAGCTGTCGGCTGTCTCAGATTTTTCACTAAAAAATCTGACCCAAGTGACTCTGGAATAGTCATCTATAGGAACAAGCACATACCTTTTGCCGGCTAAGCTCTCAACTTGCATTGTCATTAAATCCATGTGAACCAGATCCAATACTACTTCCGATTGCACATCTGGCACCTTCTTATGTTGAACTTTGACTTGCTAACCTTTGTATCACGAATCACAAACCATCTTGTTTTCTTCCTTGATCTGAGGCACTCCTCGTACTATTTATTAATTAACAAGAGTGGTGAGATTCCTTACATTCATATGCCCAAGTCGTTGATGCCACATATTCAGATCATTTGTTACATTGAAGCACTTAACTGAGTTAGCTGAGTTTTTCCACATGTAGCATTCATTCCCTGACTTGATTCATCTCATAACAACTACAACATATTTATTGATCGCCTCTTATAACAACTACTGTAGTGAAAGCAACTGTTAATCCCTCATCACATAGTTGACTTACACTAATTAGATTCGCTTTTAGCCCTTGAACCAGATAGACATTCATCAGCTGAGGTAGATATGTATCACAAGTTCTTCCTTTTCCCTGAATGGCTCCATGATCCCCATCTCTATACGTCACCTTTGCTCCTTTGATTTGTTTGTTATGTTGTAGGTTTCTTCGTATACCTGTCATATGACGTTTGCAGCCACTATCGAAATACCAAGGACATGTATCATCATGTTTACCTTCTACGAAGACCGCATTGCTTCTGAATCCACATCTTGTAGCACTACTTGATGGACTTCTTATATGTTGCAGATCAGACTTCATGGTTGCATGTTGCAGATCAGACTTCCTGAATGCTTGTTGCAGATCAGACTTTGTGGTTTTCTGTTGTAGATCAGACTTCCTCACCCATATCTGATTCCGAAAACCATTCCATGTGAACCTGCCTTGATTCATGAGCCTCTTCACTCTTTCCCAAAACTTGTAGCAGTATGCCCTGATGTGGTCATACTTTCCACATAAGTAACATTCACCCCTTCGTGTTGTACTACTCATATATTTGGCTTCTGCTTGTTGAAAAAATCCAGCAAACACAAAGTTGATTTTCTCAGTCTCATGCCTTTCCTTTCCAATGTATCTTAGGCCTTGTTTCACATCCACTGTTCTCCCGTAGCTCAGAATCTTATCAAGCTGCTTTGTACCAGCAAACATATGAATCTTTTTTTAATGCAGATCTAGTTCTGACTAAAGCCGTGCAGACACCTTCTTTTCAACTTGTAATTCCTAATACAGTTTGTCAGCCTTGTTTGCAAGAACCAATTTTTCCATCACTAGTGATAAGCTCTCCTGGCTGATCTTCTGTTTAGCTTTCAGCTCATTCTGCAGTGACTCAACAAGTGCATCAAGACGATGTTTTTCCTTAACCAAAGCTGAATTCTCCTTCCCGATCTTGATCAGAGTCTACCGAACTTCCTTGTAACTCTTAATAAGATTATCCTTTTGTTCTTCCTCTGACTCAGATCCAGACAACTCTTCTCCTTCCTCAAACTCGGTGATTCCCCCAAAAGCAACAAAGTCACTCAACTCTTCTTCATCTTCACTCTCTTCTTTTGAATGAAATATCACCTTAGCACTCTTAGCTTTGATTTCTTACAAGACAACTAAAAACCCTATTGCTAAGAATTCTCTCTCATATTGTGTTAAGCACGTACAATGTTTTAACACCCCTATTAATACACAATAAACACATGGCTAACCCTATCCAAAATCCTCCCTTTGAGAGAAAGGAAAATCTCCAAGAATATTAAATATTCTTTTTTCATCTCCTAAGAATAAAGAATCTCCTAAATATCACAATATATTTCCAAGATACATCCAGTTCAGCTACCCCTCTTGGCACGTCCATGATAGCTTCTAAGCCCAATGCAGAAGTCCAATCCAGCCCACAATTTCTTCTCCTCGTCATTAGTCGCCTAGCAGCACTCCCTTATATCACTTTGTGCTTTAATTGGTACATCGATTGACTCAAAAGATGCATCTTCAATACATACTCTTTGCCTATCATTCAAATCAAATTACACGTACAAATCAGAATTATCATAGCCTTTAAAATTTCCATCAAGCAGACATGGAAAACCAGATTGAAGCCACTGGTATATATATGATGCTAAAAACAACTTTTAAGCGAGGAAAAAATATTTTGGGTAATGAGAATGATTTGAGTGTAAAGGATATTCTATGAACATCTACTTATGGAAACAAGATATGTTCCATCGTCATCACTGCCTACATTAACTCCTCCATATTATTCTCAATAACTGTGATTTATATTCTCATTAACTCTGATTTATTCTAGCCTTAATTGCCTTAATTGTAGCTAACTCCTCTGTATATATGCACATGCAATCCTATCAATTCATATATTCAATATTACAATTAATACATTATATATGGTATCAGAGCCATCGATACCCTAAAAACCTCTAAAATTTTTCGGTTCTCAAAATCAAATCACACCGCTGTCATCGTCATGGCCTCCTCAACACCAAACTCACCAGCGACGCCATCCAATTCAATTCGCAAACCTTGTTCAATTTCATTACGTCAAACATCACAAAACTCAACTCCACCAATTGCCTCATGTGGAGTCTTCAAATCCATGCCCTTCTTGATGGTTACGATCTCGCCGGCTATCTCGATGGATCGCTCGTCGTACCACCACCCACAATCACAACGAATGAAGTTATCTCAACCAATCCAGAATATCCGTTCTGGAAACGACAAGACAAGCTGATCTACAACGCCTTGTTTGGAGCAATTTTCGCTTCAATCCAACTTGTTGTCTCTCACGCAACCACTTCTGACCAGATCTGAAAAACTCTGACCTCCACCTACTCGAAGTCAAGTCGTGGCCATGTCAAGTAAATAACGCTTCAGCTAAAGACTTGGACTAAAGGTAACAAAAATATTGATGAATATTTACAAGGTTTCACTACCCGTATGAACAAACTGGCTATTCTCGAGAAGCCTCTTGATGATGAAGATCAAGTTGAATACGTTCTTGCTGGACTCCCTGAAGAATACAAGACAATCATTGTCCAGATCTAAGGTCGTGACACGCCACCATCACTCCCAGATCTTTATGAGCGCCTCATCAATCATGAAGCAAAACTCATGGAGATGGCTCAACCACCGTCGTTCCCAGCCTCTGCTAACATTGTTCAACAACGCGGCAACAACAATCGTCAACAACAACATCCTCAAAATCGTTGCATATCCTTTATCACATCCGCCATCATGTATCGTCTCCTTCAAACTCTGAATCTAATTCTTTATCTTTTCATCTAGGGCCCACTACCCAACCCCAACTCCAAAATAACCAAGAAATTGAGCCTGCAACCACCAACTCCACACAAATGCCCACTGGTCGAGCATATTCCCCAAATAAATCAACAAGCCCAATTATCACCACCTCATCCCAAAGGCCCACTGGTCATTGTTAGAGGGGGATTTAGCACTCCCCCGGTTTAACCCGGTTTGAATTTAAATCAGTCCAGCAATCGATTTCAAGACCCATCAAGACCGATCTACGAAATAAAAGGAAGTTTTATTTTATTTGATAAAAATTAAGATTTCTTTTTATTGGAAAAAGGCAAATCCCGAAAAGAAAAGAGATTAACCTTATCGGTTTAAAGGAAAAATGACAATTGCCAATACAAAGTCAAGAAGGAAAAAAAAGAGCTAATGACTTCAAGACTTATAAATAAGGAGGCCATCGCCTCATTCTTAATCATCTCACAATCTCACAATCTCATATCATAACTTAGAGAGAAATCTCTAAACATCTTTTGTAACAAGAACTACGTTTTGGCTTGATCCTTTAAAGGATACGTAGGCAGCCTTCAACGGCACAGCTATGATTCTAGTAAAATAATTTTCTTAAACCCTAAACTGAATACACCGATCTACGATATGTGCGAATTCTGGTTCCTTCAATTGGCGTTAGAAGGAAAGATCAAAAAAAATTTGGGGTTTATGGAGAATTATTAAAAAGAATTTGAATCTCGAAGCCAACATAAACATATTGTCATGTTTATTGATATCTCGAATCACCGAACACCGATATGACCGGTTTAATAATTTTACGATCAACCCAGCCACAGATCACGGACGAGAAAAAAAAAAAAAAAAAAAGGGCTCGACGCCATCTCCGTATTCCCGAGAAGCTAACTCCATTGCGAAAACCGCTCATCTTTTCCACAACCATGATCACAGTCAGCAATCCGCCACCGTTCGAGCTTGCCGGAGGTCCGCCATCACCACCACCGATCTTCCTCTACTTCGCCGCAAACGCCGAACGTGAGTGGAGGGAGAAGCCACGAGCAGCATAACCTCCGTCCGTGACCTCCTTCGCCGACCACGATCAGCAATCCGCCATTGTTTCGAACTTCTCGGAGCTCCGCCATCATAGCCGAACTCCGCCATCGCCGTCGTCACTGGATTCACGTGAACCTGACGCCGACCTGCAACAAAACCAAGCCAACGAAGAGGAAAAATCAGATTTTCTTTCCTGGGCTTGGTTTGATTTTTTGGCCCAAAGTGACGTGAATTTAGGCCCAAAATAATGTGAAGAATGAAGCCCATGTTACCCATTCCATGTCACAAGGAAGCTTGGTAACAACAAGATCAAGCCGGCGTTCGAAAGGGATCAGATTTCTTTGTTGGGCTCAAAAATACCTGTGGCCCATACGATATCATAGCAATTAAACCCAGATTCTGCCCCAAATTAATGCGAAGAGTGAAGCCCATATTACTCACTCCGATTTCCAAACCCAAGAAGATGTGTTCTTTAAGCAGCAAAAAAAAAAAAAAAAAAAAAAAACGGAGGACAACCTTCGATCTCGTTCCAGCTCATCACTTACCGATCATAGCTCGTTAACCGAGTTATAAAAATTCAGGTATCTCTTATCAAAAATTTTAATTTAATATTCGAAGATATTTTCTTTTCAGATTATGTCACAGGGTCCGTCCCTCTAAAACCAAACTACGATCAACAAAGAAAAAGGAAGACGTTTGCCTACCTCGCAATCGAACATATCTCCTACTTCGCAGTAAGGCAGTTCGTGGTCGTAGCTCGACGATCCGACAGTAAGGTAGCTAGCGGTCGCAGCTCGTCGATCTAACATTTAGGTAGCTCAGTCGCAACTTACTCATCGCGCAGTCACAGTTCGCCGATCTCGCAGCTCCACCTAAATCACGACCACAACTCGCCGACCTCCTACTCGCCAAACTCACGATCGCAGTTCTCCGACTGAGCTGACCTCGCAGTACGGCAACTTGTAATAGTAACTCGCCGACCTCGCAATCTCGCACGAACTATCGAAACCGAACTTGAAAAGCCGATGCCGACCTCGCACTTAACTAACAAACACCCAGCTCAGCCTCGAGTTCAATCTCTCGTCTTTAGTAATTTTTGCAGGAACAAAGCCGAACAACGTCTAAAAGGAAATTCGACCAGATGCTGATTTCAACTCCAATCGGTCTAAAGAATTCTCCAAAGAAATCCGCCGAACTCGAACACTCCTTCGCCGAACTGAGGGGGGGACTAATTGTTAGAGGGGGATTTATCACTCCCCCGGTTTAACCCGGTTTGAGTTTAAATCAGCCCAGCAATCGACTTCAAGGCCCATCAAGACCGATCTACGAAATAAAAGGAAGTTTCTTTTTATTTGATAAAAAAATTCCTTTCATTGGAAAAAGACAAATCCCGAAAAGAAAGGAGATTAACCTTATCGGTTTAAAGGAAAAAGGACAATTGCCAATACAAAGTCAAGAAGGAAAAGGAAGAGCTAAGGACTTCAAGACTTATAAATAAGGAGGTCATCGCCTCATTCTTAATCATCTCACAATCTCACAATCTCACAATCTCACAATCTCACAATCTCACAATCTCATCTCATAACTTAGAGAGAAATCTCTAAACATCTTTTGTAACAAGAACTACGTTTTGGCTTGATCCCTTTAAAGGGTACGTAGGCAGCCTTCAACGGCACAGCTATGATTCTAGTAAAATAATTCTCCTAAACCCTAAACTGAATTCGCCGATCTACGATATGTGCGAATTCTGGTTCATTCAGTCATGTTACACGACCTGGAAATCATGTTCCTCCTTCGACGCAACCTTCGTCGTCCCCAATTGCTCTAATTCAAAACACCCATCAAATGCAAACC
Source organism: Eutrema japonicum (assembly GCA_030161315.1). Taxonomy (NCBI): domain Eukaryota; kingdom Viridiplantae; phylum Streptophyta; class Magnoliopsida; order Brassicales; family Brassicaceae; genus Eutrema; species Eutrema japonicum. The sequence continues at coordinate 33,039,663 of BSQW01000013.1, read as the reverse complement.
CGAAGCAAAAATCAAATTTCCAAACCCCAAACAGAAATTCATTCTCAGCATGGCACTTCACCGTCATATCTCTCCCGAACCAGCAACGTACATACAGGCTCTCAAAGATGAATACTGGAGAAACACTATGTTCAAAGAATTCAATGGTCAGATCGAGAAAGATATGTGGGATCTTGTCCCACTGGAACCAACACAAAACTTCGTTGGCTGTCGCTGGGTTTTCAAAATGAAATTCTTCCTACCGGTGATCTCGACAAGTAAAAAATAAGGATAGTCGCAAAAGCTGAATATCGTGCTATTGCTAATGTTGCCTCGGAAGTACGTTGGATTTGTAATCTCTTGACGAAACTACATATCCAACTGCCTACACCTCCGGTAATATACTGTGATAATGTTGGAGCTACCTTTCTCAGTGCTAATCTTGTCTTCCACTCGAGAATGAAGCATATTGCGCTGGATTATCATTACATCAGAGAAAAAATTCAATCGGGGTCCTTGCGCGTATCTCACGTCTCTACGAAGGATCAACTAGCTGACGCATTGACCAAACCACTATCTCGAGATGAATTTCTTTTAGCAGGTTCCAAGATTGGAGTTACACATGTCCCTTCATATTGAGGAACTGTGTAAAGGATATGCTACGAACATCTACTGATGGAAAGAAGATATGTTCCATCGTCATTACCGCCTATGATATATCATGGTTTTACCCGTTTTTAACCATGATATAGGTCTCGTTTATAGAGTCTTTCTAGTATTTTTGGAATCTTTTTAGTTTTATGTACGTTTGGAGCTAAATTGAAGATTTTGAAGCATTCTTGAGCATTTTGGAGCTAAACAAGGATCATGTAGCTGTGAGGGTCGATTTGAGGTCCTTGTGTCGATCGACACCAACCTGAAGAGACGACGCATAAGCCTTGTGTCGTATTTACCACCTGGTGTCGGTCGACACCGACGTCATGAAGAAGGAAACGTGACTTTTTACAAGTCTGAAGAATTTGCACTTTGGTCCAAAAGTCTTTATTATTTACAAGAAGCCCCAAAACGTGTTTTAACTTATAATTAGGTTTTTCAGCCACCTATTTTGGGAGCTTATTATTATTATTCTTTATACTTTGAGAGAAATTGGTTTTAGGGTTTTTGGGGAGACAATTCTGAACCCTTTTGATTCTTATTGATTTATTTTATGCAATTCTATTCATCTATGATTTATGTTCCATTTATCATGTCTGAGTAGTTTGCTAGTTAAGTTTAGGGTTTTTCAAAGAGCTCTTCATGAATTGTTAAATTGGTTAAACTATGCAGAGATTCATCTTATTGAGTTCTTCATCTAAGTAGTTCTTAAAGCTTGTCCTAGATTAGCTACCTAGAATTAAGATCATATGTTAGTTCTCTCAGCGAAAGTTGCACTACAAGAAAACTGTCTATTTCCAACGAAAATTTACGACCGATTTAAATCGATGTAACTTTACATCGACATTACGGCGAATTTACGACGAAATATGTGTTCGATGTAAAATCGTCGTAAATATGTGTCGTCGTAATATCGATGTAAATTTACGACTAGTTTACGACGACATTACGACGACAACATAAATCGTCGTAATGGCGTCGTAAAATTACATCGATATTACGACGAATATTTCTTCTGTATATTACGTTGATATTACGACGATTTGACGGCACATGTTCCCTGTTAGGTAGACCACGTTTTTTAATAGGTCCACCTACTAAATTTACATCGAATTTACATCGTAAAATTCGTCGTAAATCCGTTGGAAAATCGTTGGTAATTCTGAAAAAATTTCTATAAATACAGCCTAACTTCAAACGAAAGAATCAAAAAAAAAAAACAAAAAGAAAAAAAAAAAAAAAAAAAAATATATATATATATATATATATAAATGTCTATATACGAACTACGAAAATGGATGTATACGCAAAAGGATTCAGAGGGAGATTTGACGGAAGAATTCAAAGAAGGGCTTGAAATATTCATGTATCAGGCCGGAAATATGCAAACAACCCTGGAAAATGGTAAGATGTTCTGTCATTGTCGTAAATGCAAGAATACGAGATATATCACTATTGAGACGGTGTGGAAGCATTTACTAAATATAGGGTTTATGCCGTAATATTATGTTTGGTATCAACATGGAGAGGGTTTTGAAAGAACTCAAGCAACGGATAGTAGTAGTAATTATCAAGGTCAAGTAGAATCAAATTATCAAGGTAGTTATGATCATGGTCAACATCAATTTGATCAGGGTGCAGATCATGATAGGATGCATGCCATGGTTAATGATGCATTTAATGAAACAAATGCTGATAATAGTACTGTTGAGGAACCCAACGTAGATGCGAAGCGATTTTATGATATGCTAGACGCTGCAAACCAGCCACTCTACGATGGATGTAGAGAAGGTCAGTCTAAATTATCGTTAGCTGCTAGGATGATGACAATTAAAACTGATCATAACTTAGCTGAGGTTTGCATGGATGATTAGGCTGATCTTATTAAAGAGTATTTGCCAGAGGATAATTTGGCTGCCGAAACATACTATGAGATACATAAGTTGGTGTTTAGTCTTGGGTTGCCTTCTGAGATTATAGATGTATGTGTTGACAATTGTATGCTTTTTTGGAAAGATGATGATAAGCTGCAGGAATGTCGATTTTGCCAAAAACCGAGATTTAGGCCCCAAACAACTGGGCGTAAAAAGATACCATACCAACGGATGTGGTATCTTCCTATAACTGATAGGTTGAAACGATTGTATCAATCTGAAAGGACAGCTGCATCGATGAGGTGGCATGCAGAACATTCACAGAGAGAAGGAGAAGTGACTCACCCGTCATATGCAAAAGCTTGGAAACACTTTAACACGGTACACCCTGATTTTGCTAAATCTAAGCGAAATGTGTATCTTGGTCTTTGCACTGATGGATTTAGTCCATTCGGTATGTCTGGTAGGCAATATTCTTTGTGGCCAGTTATCGTAACTCCTTATAACCTTCCCCCAGATATGTGCATGCAAAGGGAATTTATTTTCCTGAATATTTTAGTCCCTGGTCTCAATCATCCGAAGCGGTCCTTTGATGTGTTTTTGCAGCCTCTCATTCATGAGTTGAAACAGTTGTGGTATACAGGAGTGCGGACATATGATTGTTTGAGGAAAAAAAATTTTACGATGCGTGCGGTGCTTATGTGGACAATAAGCGACTTCCCTGCATACGGAATGCTATCAGGTTGGACGACGCATGGGAGGTTATCTTGTCCTTATTGCCTCGATCAGACAGATGCGTTTCAACTGAAACATGGTCGAAAAACATGCTGGTTTGATTGTCACCGCCGGTTTTTACCAATCAATCATACATATAGGAGAAACAGTCGGTTGTTTAGGAATAACAAAATCGTGCGTGTCCCCCCACCAGTGTATCTATCTGGGGAAGATCTAGAAGCGCAAATAGATCATTTTGGGGGACTAGAAACTGTGAATCGTGGGGGAAATTGGCACACTCCAGCTAATATGCCTGATGGATACGGGTTTAATCACAATTGGCACAAGAAAAGCATTTTTTGGGATCTTCCGTACTGGAAAAATCATCTACTGAGACACAATCTTGATGTCATGCACATTGAGAAAAACTTTTTTGATAACATCATGCATACAGTGTTAAACGTGAAAGGAAGAACCAAAGACAGCGGAAAGTCAAGGTTGGACTTGCCAGATATTTGCAACAGAAATGAGTTGCATATAATGAGCAATGGAAAATCACCAGTTCCTATATTTCGGTTGGGTGCAGAACAAAATGCATCGTTGTTCAATTGGGTTTCATCTGACGTGAAATTTCCTGATGGGTATGTATCCAATCTTGCTAAATCTGTTGAGAAAGGAGAAAAGTTTTCAGGGATGAAGAGTAATGACTGCCACGTGTTTATGCAACGTTTACTTCCTTTCGCATTTGCCGAACTCCTTCCAGAAAATGTTCATGAAGCAATTGGAGGTAAGATACTTCATCACATATAAAATTATTGAGATTAATTTTATATATATATATGTTACAATGTATATAATTTTGTCTTTGCAGGCATCGGAGCGTTTTTCCGGGATCTTAGTACACGGAAGTTGTCAGAAGATGTAATTGCACAACTGGCTGCTAATATTCCAATCTTGTTGTGCAATTTGGAGAAGATATCCCCCCTGCGTTTTTTGATGTTATGGAACATCTTCCCATTCATCTCCCCCACGAAGCAGAACTAGGAGGCCCTGTTCAGTTTAGGTGGATGTACCCATTCGAGCGCTTCATGAAACATTTAAAGGGAAAGGCAAAAAATCTAGCAAGGGTTGAAGGATCAATTGTTGGGGGAAGTTTGACAGAAGAAACTTCACACTTCACTTCATATTATTTCGCTCCAAAAGTCCGTACACGCAAACAGGCTCCCCGACGATACGATGATGGCGGTGTGGGACGAATTTATGCAGTAGAGGGTGTCCCAGATATATTCTCACCAATTGGTCATCTTAGTGGAAAATTGAAGGAAGTTTGGTGGGATAACGAGCATGACAGGCACAGCGCACATACGTACATCCTCCTAAACTGTGATGAAGTGAGTTCTTTCGAAAGGTATAATAACAAAACTATTTAATTAATCAGTCATTAATAATTAATAATTAATATAATTATAATTAAATGTGTTAATTTTTATGTCTATATATGTATTTTGCAGCTTATTTGATACCCAGGTACGAGAATGCATTGAAGGGGTTTCAGATGATGAAATAAACGACCGTAAAGATCGTCACTTTGTTGAGTGGTTGAAGACGCAAGTAAGTTAATATAGTTATAAATATTTCATTTAATTATATCGGCTTTCAATCTAACTTTTACACTTATCATAGGTTGATCATGGTGATCCCGCATATCCATTTTGGTTTCATGAGTTACTCCTAGGCCCCATCGAGAAGATAACGACCGCACCCATGTATTTTACCCGTGGTTATGTGTTTCATACATACAAGTATGGCGTTCGTCGAGCAACTACCAACTACGGAGTATGTGTTAGGGGTGAAATAGATTTTTATGGGGTTTTGCAGGAAATAATTGAAGTGGAGTACCCCGGACTGGTTAGGTTGAAATGCGTTCTCTTCAAATGTGATTGGTTCGATCCAACAGTCGGTCGAGGGGTGCGAATTAACAAATTTGGTGTGGTTGACGTCAACAAAGCACGACGTTACAACAAGTTTGAGCCATTCATCCTATCATCACAAGCAGAACAAGTAACGTTCGTTCCATATCCGCGAGTTCGAACATCTGGGATCTCATGGTTATCGATTATTAAAATAGCTCCAAGGGGTAAAATTGTTGGTGTTGATGATCTTCCAATGCAACAAGATTCTTGCCTTGATATTACAGAACCAGAGATTACGGAGAACGTTCTTTTAATTGATCCACGAAACAGGCAACTTGAATATCTACCTAACGACACAGAAGAAGAAGGCGATTCCGACGAGTTTGAAGAAACTGACGATGATGATGGACCTGAAGATGATGAACCCAATCAAGATGATGAACCCAACGAAGATGATGATTCTGATTGAAAGCTTATATATATATATATATATATATATATATGTAATTTTCGGTTTGTTAGATGTTTTAGTTTTTGTTGTAAAATTATATATTAAACGAAATTACGACGTATTCGGCGATTAAATTCATGATTTTCCCCAAGAATTGCTTGATGCCAAAACAATTCATCCAGACCGCACCGAAACACAGACACCACTTCACTATTTCGGCGATTTCTCGGGTACCAGAGACGATCAAGGAAGGATCAATAGAAAGAAATCACAAGAAGGTTACCTTTGCTCGACGAAGGAATCGCGTTATTGTGGGGCCGTAGTTCCATCGCACCCAAAATCGCAAAATCGAGGAAAGATGAAATATTAGGGTTTATCAATCGTCGCTCTATCTTTCCAGAGGTATTAGTTACGAGGGCGTGACTGGTGCGCAACTGTTAAAGTCGGATTTTCTGTGGTAGAATTGTTTATAATCTTCGTTTATGCAAATTTTGAAAATGAATGGAGGTATATCTAATAGCTATAAAGATTTAGGGTTTAGGGTTTAGGGTATAGATTTATTTTATAACAACGAAATTATGACGTATTCGTCGTAAATTCGTTGTAAACTTACAACGATTTTACGAAGAATACGTCGTAATTTCGTCGTAATACCCAAAATATTTTAATTTACCCGCGTGGGGGAAATTTCGATAGGTTGAATTTTTGGTTACAGTTTTACGACGATTTTACGACTATTCCTTCGTAATATCGTCGTAAGGTCATCTTGGGTTTAGGAGTAGAACATTGTATTCCCGCTTCTGATGATCTGGCCAACAAAGAATTCTGGAGATCAAGTTTTCTATATTCATAAAGATCAACCAGCATAAGTGAAAGATACATAGAATTGGACATCCTTATGTTACGAAAGATTTACATAGATGTCCAATTCTATGAATCATTCACCCTATGGTAGTTGAAGACTGTCTTTACTTGAAAACAAGATCATACAGGATTATTTGTTGGCCAGATCATCAAGAAGTGGGAACACAATGATCAGTGTAAAAACTCAAGGAAATTTGTGTTTTTGTTTTGAGTTAACATTGAAGGTGTGGAACGTATTTATAGAAATTTTTAAGAAATTACCAACGGATTTGCAACGAAAATTTACAACGGTTTTACATCGATTAGCATTACAACGATTTTACATCGAATATGCGACGAAATTACGTCTACAAAATGCGATGTAAATAATTAGGTGACCTATTAAAAACCCGTGTTTTACCAAACTCTCAGAGTCGACGTGAAATCGTCGTTATTTTACGACTGGTTTACGACGATTTAGAAATTACCAACGGATTTGCAACGAAAATTTACAACGGTTTTACATCGATTAGCATTACAACGATTTTACATCAAATATGTAGGTTTACAACGATTTTACGACGAATCCGTCGTAAAATCGTTGTAATACCTAAAATATAGGGTTTAGGGTTTGATTTACTTGTTTAGTTTTTTTTATCTTATATCTTGTTTTACGTAAGTTCTAATCATAGTATAAACAATTTTATGTTTTTACAAAATCATTTACATTATTTAAGTCATGCATGTTACGAATATACTTATAAGAACGAATGCTATACATTATTATGTAAAATAAGGATATCGACGACGATATAGATTCAATCGTCGTTATTGAATCTATTGTTAAATATTAGAAGTATTAGATGCACAAATATACTTCGTTCTTACGTCCAGGATATGTGTATTGTGATTTAGGGTTTAGGGTATAGATTTAATCTATTACAACGGAATTACGACGGATTCGTCGTAAAATCGTTGTAAAATTACAACGATTTTACGACGAACCCGTCGTAAAATCGTTGTAATACTTAAAATATAGGGTTTAGGGTTTGATTTACTTGTTTAGTTTTTTTTATCTTATATCTTATTTTACGTAAGTTCTAATCATAGTATAAACAATTTTATGTTTTTACAAAATCATTTACATTATTTAAGTCATGCATGTTACGAATATACTTATAAGAACGAATGATATACATTATTATGTAAAATAAGGAAATCGATGACGATATAGATTCAATCGTCGTTATTGAATCTATTGTTAAATATTATAAGTATTAGATGCACAAATATACTTCGTTCTTACGTCCAGGATATGTGTATTGTGATTTAGGGTTTAGGGTATAGATTTAATCTATTACAACGGAATTACGACGGATTCGTCGTAAAATCGTTGTAAAATTACAACGATTTTACGACGGATACTTAAAATATAGGGTTTAGGGTTTGATTTACTTGTTTAGTTTTTTTATCTTATATCTTGTTTTACGTAAGTTCTAATCATAGTATAAACAATTTTATGTTTTTACAAAATCATTTACATTATTTAAGTCATGCATGTTACGAATATACTTATAAGAACGAATGCTATACATTATTATGTAAAATAAGGATATCGACGACGATATAGATTCAATGGTCGTTATTGAATCTATTGTTAAATATTAGAAGTATTAGATGCACAAATATACTTCGTTCTTACGTCCAGGATATGTGTATTGTGATTTAGGGTTTAGGGTATAGATTTAAAATATTACAACGGAATTACGACGGATTCGTCGTAAAATCGTTGTAATACTTAAAATATAGGGTTTAGGGTTTGATTTACTTGTTTAGTTTTTTTTATCTTATATCTTGTTTTACGTAAGTTCTAATCATAGTATAAACAATTTTATGTTTTTACAAAATCATTTACATTATTTAAGTCATGCATGTTACGAATATACTTATAAGAACGAATGATATACATTATTATGTAAAATAAGGAAATCGATGACGATATAGATTCAATCGTCGTTATTGAATCTATTGTTAAATATTATAAGTATTAGATGCACAAATATACTTCGTTCTTACGTCCAGGATATGTGTATTGTGATTTAGGGTTTAGGGTTTAGATTTAATCTATTACAACGGAATTACGACGGATACGTCGTAAAATCGTTGTAAAATTACAACGATTTTACGACGGATACTTAAAATATAGGGTTTAGGGTTTGATTTACTTGTTTAGTTTTTTTATCTTATATCTTGTTTTACGTAAGTTCTAATCATAGTATAAACAATTTTATGTTTTTACAAAATCATTTACATTATTTAAGTCATGCATGTTACGAATATACTTATAAGAACGAATGCTATACATTATTATGTAAAATAAGGAAATCGACGACGATATAGATTCAATCGTCGTTATTGAATCTATTGTTAAATATTAGAAGTATTAGATGCACAAATATACTTCGTTCTTACGTCCAGGATATGTGTATTGTGATTTAGGGTTTAGGGTATAGATTTAATCTATTACAACGAAATTACGACGGATTCGTCGTAAAATCGTTGTAAAATTACAACGAAATTACGACGGATTCGTCGTAAAATCGTTGTAAAATTACAACGATTTTACGACGAATCCTTCATAAAATCGTTGTAATACCCAAATATTTAATTTACTGCGTGGGGGGAAATTGCGATAGGTTGAATTTTTGGTTACAGTTTTACGACGATTTTACGACGAATCCGTCGTAAAATCGTTTTAAATTACCAACGAGTTTACGACGACTACAAAATCTATATATACGCGATCAAATTTTTCCTCCCTCCCTCACAATCTCTCGACACTCTCTCTCTCTAAAATCTTAATCTCTCAACTCTCTCTCTCTCTAAAATCTCTGCCCTCTCTCTAAAAAAAAGGTAACATTTTTTTTTTATAAATTTTATTATCGTTCTCAGGATTTTGAATTGTTAGTTAGGATTGTAATATTTATTAGTTAGGATTAGAATTATTAGTTAGGAATGGAATTGTATTATACTAAAATTGAGTTATTTTTAAATATTTTTTAGATATGGCGCCACGTAAGTCACACTATCGGCAGTTTCTCGAGACGGGGCCGAGTGAAAATCCGCATCTCCCTTCATCTTCTGCGACACAATCCGCTGTTCCGGATTCTTTTCCGGACCAGCGCCGCCTCCAGAAGCAGTTGCTCGACCGCCGTTGTTGTATGCAGGATTGACGGTCGAATATATTTTGCAGTCGCCGGGGCATGATTCTTTAGACCGGTTAGATCCGCGACGGCTCCCGAATACTTTTTGGTACGTACCTACAATTTTTTTTTTTTAATAACATTATGAATTTGTTTTTTTTACTAATAATTTTTGTTTTTTTCTCAGGTTTAAGGAAGATAACAAAGTTGGACGGAGTGTGGCTGACACCATTAAAACCTATTTCATGGAGCCTCACCGCAATTGGTCTTCGGTTCCGGAAGACGTTGTCGAGACATGGTTTAAATGTTTCGCGGTAATTTTTTTTTTTTTAATTCAATATTATTTTGGAGAATTCTTTATCTTTAATATATCGTTTCTAATTTTTTTTTTTGTATAGCAAAAATGGCATTGGGACGTTACGATCAACGAGACGGTGAAGGCGGAATTCAAAAAGAAGGGAAAATTGCGGCTCAACAATACCATTTCCGATTGGAAGAGGAAGTGGGAGGTTAAAGGCGATCATGGGAAGCCGCCATACATGTCTTCATATGCTTGGAACGGCTTGACGGCATACTGGAGAGATCCACATGCGCAGCAAGTGGCCGCTAAGTGTTCGGCTTCTCGAAACACTATGGGTCCAGACGGTCTTCCAGCGCTTATGCCTCATACGTCGGGTCAAACATCTTTTGCGGGAAGACGCCTTCAAATGGTAATAATTTTTTCGCTTATAATTTTATTTATGTAATTTTAATTTGTTATTAATTTATATTATCCATCAACGGTTTGATTTCTTTTTTAATGTCTTTTTTGTTAGGCAAATGGAGGCGAACTTCCTCCGATGACCCGAGTTTTTGCGGAAACTCACAAGAAGAAAGACGGATCTTTTGTAGATCCTCGAGCTGAGGCAATCTACAATGACGCGCATGCAAGGATCGGCGAGCGTCAAACTCAGCTTTCACAGCAGCTATCACCTGGCGGTAGTTCGGTCCAATCCACTGCGACTTTGACGGTTGCCCAGATGGACGACATATACGCAGAGGTAATTTAACGTTTTTTTTTTACCAAAGTTAATGTTTTTTTATCAATTTATTAAATTTTTCGTTTCTTTTTTAAAAGGTTGCCCCGAAGAAAAAGGGCAGAGTTTTAGGGATGGGATCGATCGTAGATAGTGCCGCCGCGTCGTCCCGTCGTCAGCTTTTCGACGATCCGGTTATTTTTCGGACGGAGTTAAACAACGCCAACTCCGAGATCAATAATTTGCGGGCGAAGCAGGTGATATACGATGAGAAGATCCAAGGATACGATAAAACGATCCAAGGATACGATAAAATAATCCAAGGATACAACACTCTCTTCGATATTATTGCCCTGACTAACCCGACTTTGGCGGCTGCACTAAGGCAGCAGGAAGGATCGACATCGGGCCAGCCAACTGATCCGCTCGCGCAAGAACAAGCGAATATGGAGCAGAATGGATCAGACGACGAACTTTTTGATAATTTACGTTTTTCGGCTAGGAAATAGTTTGTAATAAAAATTTTATTTTGTATTTTAAATTTTATTTTATATTTTGAATTTATTTATAAAATTTAATTTTTAAATATAATTTTTTAAATATAATTTTTTAATTTTATTTAATTTATATAAAAATTATATTTAAATTACGACGAATTTACATCGAATATTTTACATCGATTTTACATCGTTCCATAATTTACATCGATTTTACATCAATAGTTTTACATCGATTTTACATCATTCAAAAGTTACGACGAATTTACATCGAATATTTTACATCGATTTACCAACGTATTTACAGCTACATATGACGACGAATTTACGACGAATCCGTAAAAACAGAAATTTTATAATTCGTTGTAAATTCGATGTAATGTTTCATCCTATTACGACGTATTTACGACGGTTTGTCGAAAACAAATTGTATAATTCGATGTAAAATCGATGTAATGTTTTATCGTTATATCGATGTAAAATCGATGTAATATATTCGTCGTAAAATCGATGTAATATATTCGTCGTACATTCGATGTAAATATACAACGATTTTACGACGAATATATTACATCGATTTTACGACGATTTTTAGTACTCCTTAATAGTACGACCAATTTACGACGATTTACGATTAACGACGATTATGTTTGTTGTAAAAAAGGCTGTTTTCTTGTAGTGTTGGTTAATTAACTTGAAAGCCTTAGATGAGCAATTCTGTTTAGTGCAAAGAAATTTGGCTAAGGAGAATTGTGAACAAATCAGACCTGAGCTTATTGCATGTTTAGTTGTCTAGGTTTCGCAAAGAAATTTGGTCCCTTAACTTCTTAAACATAGTAATCAGTGCAGCGAAAGTTGGTTGATTTGGTGTAGTGTTCTGAGTTCTAGAACCGTGCTTAATTAGAATCTCTACGTTCTATCCATATGCTTTACTTGAATCTCTGCAAAATTCTTTAAGCTTAGCTTTTACCTCTATCGAATTCTCACTAGATCTGTTTGCTTTGTTTTATTTTTTATTCTCATTAATTTTACTTAGCGTAATTCGAATCTATATAGTCTATTGTGTGATTTTTGGGTCTATGTGGTTCGACCCCTACATACTACAACGAAAAAACTGTTAATACTTTAGGTATTACATTTTAAGCTTATCAGCCTACATCAACTCTTCCATATTATTCTCAATTAACTCTGATTTATTCTAGCATTAATTGTAGCGAACTCCTCTGTATATATGCACATGTAGTCCTCTCAATTCATATATATATAATTAATACATTCTATATTGAGTACCGATTGAAAATGAGCAGTGAAGAGCTTGGTCAACTGTTAAAACCAATACAAAAAGAGAAAGCATACGACTTGAATCTATGAGAAAACATTGAGTTGTCCCTTCGGGGTCATCCGATAAAAGTGGAACGATACAGAGAAAATTAGCATGGTCCCTGCGCAAGTATGACACGCACAAATCGAGAAATAGTCCAAAAATTTTTTCTTAACATTAAAACCAAAAAAAAAAAAAGTATAAAATCATCAACGAATGTAAATAAAAGATTTTAGATAGTTTAGCCGAGGGCCGTCTTTTCTTAAGAAAATTTATGTACTTGAATCGGAGTTCTGTTCGACTGCTCCAATCGCACGTAATAAAAGAAGATTCTGGTTCACCTAAACAAACAAGATGTATAGCTAGTTGAAATGTATGTTCAGTCATAGAACATACGATTATTCTATATAAATGAACCTAAGGAGAAGAACAAAAAGCGACCTTGTCCGATTTGAAAAAAAGTAGTACAAAATCATATCATTTTTTATAGTATATTACAACCTCTATAAATTAATTATGAACACAAAAAATAAGAAAAAATTTCAATCCTGAATTGGACCAATGTAAAAATTAACAAAATTTGATAAGATAATAATTTTTTAAGAAACTCATATCTTATTATATAAAGTTGGACCTCTCAACGCGATCATGACACGTAGGATAATTATCACTCACGAGATCGTGACATTTATCATGGTTAATTTAGATATTGACATGTGTCAATTTAATTAAAAAGTAAAAATAAATTAAATTAAATATTAAAAAATGTTAAACTAAAAAAAGCAATCTTAAAAAAAAGAAAAAACAAGAATAAGTAAGGAAAACTTATTAAAAAAAACAAAAAACAATAATAAATAAGGAAAACTTATAATAAAAGAAAATGACAGAAGAAAACTGAAAAGTTTATAATCTACAACACGACAAACATAAAAAAAAAATATTATAAATATACTCTAAGTTAAAAGGAAAATTATTAATATACGACCAAACTTAAAAGTTATAATCATTTCCATGATGACAAAAGAAAACTTAAAAAGGAAAATTATTAATATCTTATTATATAAAGCATAATGTTTCAGAGTTAGTAACTCGCATGATCGCGACATGTGTTAAGTTAACCGATCATATTTTGAAATGTGTTTGATAAATTTCTAATTATATGATAGATGTTTAATAAATTTCCTATTATATTTTAACATATAACATTAACAATATGAGTAAAATTTATAATCGATTCCTAATCCTAAAAGGTAAAAGGAAAAAAATAAAGTAAAATTTATAAACGAATCCTAATCCTTAAATATAAAAGGAAAATAAAAATAGTAGTTATGTCACTACAAGAAAACAAGCGCATTTCCGACGGCGTTTCCGACGAAACACCGATGGATTTTTGAGGTAATTTCGACGGCCTAAAAATGATCGGAAATCCGTCGGAAATTTCCGACGGATAAATTTCCCTCGGAAATCGGTCGAAATATTTCGACGGTATTCCGAGGGATTTCCGGCGAATCTATATTCCCTCGGAAACCGGTCAGAATATTCTGACCGATTAACGGCCGTCGGAAATCGGTGGGTAATTTCCGACCGATTTCCGACGGATATATTACTTGCTTTGTAAATACTTCTTCTCTTGCATATATGTTTGCTTTGATTTTAAACATATATATATACCTTTCCTGGCTATGGTATTTTGAAGATTCGATATATATATATATATATATGTGTGTATATATAGTTGGAGAGAACATGCAAATTAACATTTCTCTATAAATACTCTCTTCCCCTCATTCACAATAAATACGCCTGTCTTTTGTCACATTATTTGCGAAATTGTTTTCTTACCTTTTTCAAAACTATGCCTTTTACGCTGGAAACTACTCGTAAGAGAGTCATTTGTCCATCTACGGTCAAGATTAAGTCCAACCCTTGGATTTGTGACGAGGTTGAAGAGGGAAAGGCCCACAAGTGGCAGCGAAGTTCCTCCGGCCCCAAAAAGCCAGACGTGGCTTCAACCAGCAGTGGTAGCTGGGGGCTAGGCTTGACAAGGCAAGGGAACCAGACTCTGCAAGAATACCATGAGGAGTTCGTGCGGACTAGGCTTTGGGATTCTTCTCTTGCATATATGTTTGCTTTGTTTGTAAACATATATATATACCTTTCCTGGCTATGGTATTTTGAAGATTCGATATATATATATGTATATATAGTTGGAGAGAACATGCAAATTAACATTTCTCTATAAATACTATCTTCCCCTCATTCACAACAAATACGCCCGTCTTTTGTCACATTAAATGCGAAATTATTTTTTTACCTTTTTCAAAACGATGCCTTTTACGCGGGAAACTACTCGTAAGAGAGTCATTTGTCCATCTACGGTCAAGATTAAGTCCAACTCTTGGATTTGTGACGAGGTTGAAGAGGGAAAGGCCCACAAGTGGCAGCGAAGTTCCTCCGGCCCCAAAAAGCCAGACGTGGCTTCAACCAGCAGTGGTAGCTGGGGGCTAGGCTTGGCAAGGCAAGGGAACCAGACTCTGCAAGAATACCATGAAGATTTCGTGCGGACTATGGGACTCTTTGGGCTTCAACGATCCGCAGAAGAATTGGCGATGATATTTTTCCATGGACTCCGGCCTGACCTTCGACTGCAGCTTACCGAGATGGGACTACATGACCGTGGAGAGCGCATCAACATTGTCCTACGGAATGCTCGCCTCGCGGAGACCGAGCTCAGCCGAGTGGTTATAGATGACTCGTCCGATAGTGAAATGGAAGCCGACCCATCCTTTTAATTAGCCTATTTTTCAAATATTAATGTTCAACTCCGATCCTTCTTTTACATTAATAAAGATATTAATTTTAATTTGGGTTTTTAACTTGAACTTGTTTTGGCAAATCCCGGTAATATATACTTGGTATTAATTCTAATAAACTTTTTCCCGGCTATAATCCCAAAATCTTGGAAATCCCTTGGAAATTTCGGAGGGATTTTCGAATGCCTCGGCTAAAACTGAAACTGGTTAAATCCGTCTTGCTAAATACGGATTTAAAGTTTTAGCCGAGGTGCCTAAAAATGTCTCGGCTAAAACTGAAACTTGTTAAATCCGTCGGAAATCCCTCGGTTTTTCAGTTTTAGCCGGGACATTTTCATGCACCTCGGCTAAAACTGATCTGAACATACTTAAATCAGTTTTAGCCGAGGTGCCTGAAAATGTCTCGGCTAAAACTGAAACTGGTTAAATCCGTCGGCAATCCCTCGGAAATTTCCGAGGGATTTCCGACAGATTTAAGGTTTTTCAGTTTTAGCCGGGACATTTTCAGGCACCTCGGCTAAAACTGATCTGAACATACTTAAATCTTTATACATATCTAAAACCATCGATCTTCTCTCTCAATCTCCGCCGACTGAAACGTTTTCTTCTTCTCTTCTTCTCTCGTGTCTTTTGTTCTTCATCTCTCTCACTTCTTCTTCTTCTCTTCTTTAAAAACATTTTTATAAATTATATATATCAAAAACGTTTTTTATAAATTATATTTTTTAATTATATTTTTTCATAACGTTTTTATAAATTATATTTATAAAAAACGTTTTTTATAAATATATTTTCAAAAATTGTTTTGAGAAATTTTCTTTTTATAAACGATTTTTATTTAAGTATTTTTTGAAACAAAATTTTGGTTTTTTAGAAAATTATTTATGAATGGCATCAGCAAGGCGGTTCTCAAGATGTTGCACAGCATTCTCGACAAACCATACCCGAAATTTTCGGAGGTTCCGGCAGACGAACAAAACCTGTGGTTTCGTACATTTGCGGTAAGTACGTAAATCTTTATTTATATTTTTTGTAATATATTTTGAGATTTTGTTAACATCTATATTTATATTTCTTTTTTGTAGCAAGAGTTTAATTGGAACCATACGATCACAAAGACGGTGGAGACGGAATTTTATAAGGAGGCTAGGACGCAATTCTCGCGCCACATGAACGAGTGGAAGAAAGCTTGGAAAAAAGGGAAAGATAAGCCAAAAAGCTTGAACAAGGATGTGTATACGGAATACATCCCGTATTGGCAAAAGGAGAAGACCATAACTCTATCTCAGACTAACTCCCAGAACCGGAAGAGCCGCCGAGGCGGGAAGGGAGAAGCTATCCACAACAACGGGGCAAAGAGCTTCTTGACAACCGAAATTGAAATGGTAAGTATTTTTGCGGTTTTTAGTTCGTTTTTTTATAAGAAAACGATTATCTTTAACGGCTTTATTTATTTTGTAGACGGAGGAATACAGCAAAGCTCCCGATCTTCTGCAAGTGATGGTGAGTACGCACACCAACAAGAAGACGGGCCGAATTGACGATGGAGCCGTCAGGGAGATGGTCGAAAAGATGACGAAGGTGCAAGAAGAGATTCTCACCCAGAGATCGCATGATGGCTACACCGGATCCAACGAAATCTCTCGGGCCGAGATGAACAACCTAGTCCTCAAGGTATATAAAAAATATAGATTATTATTTCAATTTAGATAATTATTTGTTAATAAAAAATTCTAATGTTTTTTTATTGTTTTCGTAGGAGGTACTGGTTAAAAAACGTCGTCGGCCGGGGTTGGGTAAGCTTGCGACCCAACGTGCATCTTCTTCGGCCGGTTTCTCGATGGATCCAGAACTCATCCATCAAAACGAAGAGCTCCAGCAGAAGGTCACGGTTTTGGAGGACGAGCTCTCGACTCAGAAAACGAAGAGCGACAAGATGGACGCGTGGTTCGCATCGAAGTTCGATGATTATCCGTCATTTTGATTTTAATTTTTTTTTTTTGTAATTTGTCAACTTTCAAAAACTTTTGGAAAATTATGTTTTTGTAATTTAATTATATAATTAATTTTCTATTTACGTTTAAAATTATTTAATTTAATTAATATTTAATTTTAAAAATATATTACAAATTAAATAAATTAATTTTATATTTTTGTTTTAATTATTTAATCCGTCGGAAAATTTCGACGGATTTCCGACGGATTGAACATCGATCGATCTAAAATTGTAAGGAATTTCCGACGGATTGAGGATCGATCGATAACAATTTTAGATCGATCGATGTTCAATCCGTCGGAAATCCCTCGGAATTTTCCGACGGATTCCCGACGAATTTTACCCTCGGATTTGTCTTTGGAAATCCATCGGATTATCCCCGACTCAATGTGCCTCGGAAAAGCCGTCGGTAAATTGCTCCCTCGGAAATTTCCGAGGGATTTCCGACGGATTTGTTTTTCCGACGAAATAGAACCGACGGCCAAAATCCGTCGGAAATCCCTCAGAAATGGCCATTTTCAACGGATTTGGCCGTCGGTTCTAGCCTGTTTTCTTGTAGTGTGTTTAGATTAAAGAAATTAAAAAATATATATAAATAAAAGCAAATGGTTTTAAAAAAGGGAAAACCTATATTAGAGATTAGAATAGGAAAATTAAACTATACATAACAATACTAAAAGGAAAATGAATAACTGGCAAAAAAATTGAAAAAGGAAAAACTATATTTCAATTTAGAATAAAGAAATCTTATTATATAAGACTTAATGTTTCAAATTCGTTAAATCACATGATCGCGAAACGTGTCAAGTCAAAGTTGGAAAAAATTAAAACCGATTAATAAAAAAAAACTTAAAAATTCGGAAAGGTAAATCAAACAATGATCAATGATCGATTAATAACCAATTCATAATCTTAAAAGGTAAAGTTACTAATTTTTAAAAAAAAATAAAAAAAAATTTATCCTAAAAAGCAAAATTAATATTAAAAGGAAAAAACTATTCAGTTTATCCATTCAAATTAAAGAAATTAATCCTATAAAGAAAAGAATTCTAATTTTGGACCTCTATATAAACCACAATTTAATAGTATGTCAATTACAGAACAAAAAATTAAAAGTCTAATAATCGTATTCAAAGTTATTTAATGCATCTGCTTCACCAAATATTTTCTTTAAGGTATATATTTATTTCATCATAAATTTCGTTTCTAAATTTATGTATTATATATTTTTCTTGGTGGTCTAATTTTGTTTTCTATTTTTTAGTTTTTAGTTTTTTTTCTTGGGTTATAAAATATTAAATTACAAACCCGCATATATGCGGTGTACTTATCTAGTCTAAATATATAGCCCCAATCATATCATAAATTAATAATTATATAAATTTATGCATATATACCTAAGACAATTTCCTAAAATATGAATATAGTGTTGTTTGTTTTTTCTTAAAATTTATCTCTAATTTTATTTATTACATAAAAACTCATAATCATGTTATCTTAGTAAGTATCTATATTTTTTGAAGATTTCTATACGTGATAATTGATTTCTTATGCATAAGTACTTTCAAAAGTATCATAGTACTTTGATTTAACCCGCACTATTTACGGCGTGGAGTAATATTTTTAACTGAAATAATTTTGAAATTTAAGAAAATTAATTTTATATGAATTTTACAATATAGCTAAATACTTATTATAGATAAAACTGTCAATTTGTAATAACTTGTCTATTTAACTCATTTTGCATTGAAATGAAATATTATTCGGGTTAACCCGCAAAACTTATAATCTTAAAAACATAACTCTAATATATATCATTAAATAACTATATTTTTGTGGTGAGTGTACGAACTCTTAAAAAAATAGTTTTTTCAATTTTTGTTTTAATATATATTCAAATAAAATATAATAAATTATAGTGAAAAATATAGCAAGATTTTGAATAGATTTTGTTTTTTTGAATATATATGAATTGATTATTATTTTAAAATATATAGTATTAAAAATAATTAAGAAATAAAATAATAAATAACCTCTTTAATGCAAAATATATATACTTTCCATATTCTAATTTAAAAAATTATTATATTATTTTCTATTTCAATTATTTTTTGTTATTTGTAATGACATATTATAAAGATTATATTCAATTTAATCATCAATATTAATAATCACAATTTCTTCTTAAACTTTAAATTTTTAATATGTATCATTTTTTTTTTTACTCTGGGTCTTTACGCCCAGGCCCACGGACATTTAATCTCACTTATGAAAAAGTTAGATGTTGTACCCTGGTGTCTAGAGAACTCGGCTAAGTGGACTAGCCACCACACTACGTGGCTCCGGGCTCTCTTTCTTACCCAAGTTTTGTTATAAACTTTGAATTCAAAACGCAAGTTTTTGTAGTGGGCCACAAAGATCCCCCGTAAATGGGCATAAAATATTATGGGGAATGCATATAAGCAAGGAAAGAGTGAGCTGGCTTTAGGATAAGGGCTAACAAATATTTTTTTTTCAATTCTTATCTTCTTCTCCTTTGTAATAATAATAATATTACAGATTTTTATTTATTTATTTTTTCCTTATGGAAAACAAACAGAGCACACAGACACACCGAAACAGAAACTCAATATATATATATAAGATCCACATCTTCCCTTCTCTGTCTATTTGAGAAAGAAAGATTTTTTTCAACCTTTCTCTGAAAATTTCCATTGTGATGGATAAAAAAAATAACTTCACGGCGAAGTTTGGTTACTTGTCGTCGTCTTCTTCTTCTTCGATCGGTAAGAACAGTGATGATGAAAGCGGAGATAATGAAGCTGAGTCTCCTTACAAGGGTCCTCTCGAAACAATGGATTCTCTCGAAGAAGTTTTACCTATGAGGTTAGATTTTTGTTTTTTATATAAACCCTGGAAGTTCCGGACATTTGGCTCATAATCTCTCCGGTATTCGGGGCCAACCGTGGTGGCGTAAATCACCTTTTCCAAGTGAAGTTGAATGATTTGTGTTTTTAATATTGAAAAACTCTCTGACTTTGTGAATACAACAAAACAGGAGAGGGATATCGAAGTTTTACAACGGGAAATCGAAGTCTTTCATGAGCTTAACGGAGGCTGAATCATCGCCGATTAAAGATTTAGGGAAACCGGAGAATCTTTACTGTCGCCGCCGGAGAAACCATCTCAGTCACTGGATTTGTAGTCGAGGTGGGATCTCGAAGAAACCCGTCAAGACCACCACCACCTTCACGGTGGTTTCTTCTTCCACCGGCGATGATTCGTCTTCAACCTCTTCTCTTCCGATGAATCTCCCGCCGTTGCATCCGAGGCAGAGCAAAGAGTCTTTTGGAAATTGTGTTCCCGTTGTTGTTTCGCCGCGTTGCTACAAATCGCCGGCGGGTAGGAACATTCATAATATTATTTGTTAAAAAGATTTATATCGATTTTTCTTGTTAAGACCTTATTGAGGAATATGTCTCTGCACCTGAGCTAATTAAGTTATATTAAGAAGAAAATTAAACTTTTTGAATTGATCATCATTACCTTTCTGCTTTCCATTTTTTGTTTTTATTTTTATTTTTAATAGTTTTTGCTTATTTGTATTAGGAAATTTGGTTTAAATTAATAACAAATCATTTATAGTTTATGTATAGTCAACGTAATTAAAAAGTTGAAAATATCTTTCATTTATGCGTGTGCTTAATTAACGGTTTCGTTTTTTTTACAAGATATGCCACAGTATCTATCTACTTACTACAGTTTTTCTATGAAAAGTTTATTTTTTTTACTTTTTATTGAAAAAAAAATATACTATATTTTTGTTAACCAGGTGTACATTACGGGTTTAAAGTGAAACGACATTTAATACAAAATGTTACATATCTTGGTCAATGGACATTTATTTTTTAAAACAGTCTTTTTATTTTTTATGTTTTCTTATCATATAAAAGATTAGGTGAATACACTCGTAGTTAAACCATGCGGTTTTATACCCTTTTTTTTTTGTAAATTGCGAAGTCTTAATAAAAATAAACCGGATATTTAGAGAAAAAAACAACTCAGAAGTAGAAAAAACTAGAACAATTAACGAGCAATATGATTTTATTAAGAAGTTAGTTGGTGATTTATAAAGGCAGGATCATACTTCTATTTATTCAAAATCATTTCCACAAGGGATGTTAAATATAAAAATTCACAATCGAGATTGAAGATATAGAGTAAATTTAAGAATTACAATTAAATATGGTGCATTTGTAGAGATTGAGAGACTAGGATATGGGATGACTTGGATATGTCTTAGGAAGTCATTGGAAAACATCCTAATAAACCTTCAAAATTTTCTATAGCAAAAAACAAAAAAAAAACCTGCAAAATTTTCTAATACCTTGTAAGAGCTTTCGTTATATTAAAAAAAAGATTAAACTTTTGAACGTATCACATGTCGGTATGAATTTTTTCAAAATTTTATTGTTTTAATATATTTGAATTAGGAAATTTGGGTTGAATTACCAACAAATTATTTATAATTTATAGTCAATGTAATTTAAAAGTTAGAAACGTTTATTTTATTTTATATTTGTTAACAAAATGCATATTATTGGTTTAGATTGCGGCAACATTAATACAATTTGATTAAAAAAAATATAATAATTTTTTTAAGATGTTTTATTAGAACCTTCTAAGATTTTTTGTTTTATTAACAGAAATATTAAACTTTTAAACATATCACCTTTCTTCATAAGATTTTCCAAAAAAAAGCTTTTTATTATTGTTTTTTCGTATGTAGAATACGAAATTTGGTCGGAATTACCAATACATTATTTATAATATGTAATCAAAGTAATCGAAATTTAAAAGTTTAAAAGCATGTGCCGGTTTCGATTTTTTACAAGTTATACCAAACTATCCAATTATAACTGTTTTTATATGAAACATTTATTTCTTTTTTTTTTTTCAAAAATACATATTATCGGTTTAAAATGCAACAACATTAATTACCAATGTTATATATCATACATTTATTTCAAAACAGTAGTTTTGATTATTTTTTCCTTATTAAAAGAATCGGCTAATATTTGAGTGTACTGACATAATAATCATATGGTCTTATCCTCGTGACTAAACTATGCGGTCCCAATCTCTTTTGACTTTTGTAAATAACAAAGGTCGACCCAAGATTTTTTCGGAGTGGTCGACCAAAACAAATTTGTCTGAACACTTTAGTACAACAACTCTAAAAATTTATTGTGTTTTACTGCCTAAATTTTTAGTTTGAAAGCCTATTTTAAAAAAAAAAATTAGTTGAGCAATTTTTTTTTTAAATAAGCTCTTGTTTGTGAGATTTGTTTTAGATTTGGCTATGGAAAACAAAAACAAATTATTTTACCTATTAAAAGAATATGTTAATATTTGGGTGTACTAGCATAATAACTATATGAACTTATCCTCGTGACTAAACCATGTATTTTGATTTTTTTTTGTCTTTTTTAAATAACCAAGGCTGGCCCAAGATTTTTCGGAGTGTTGTCTGGACCATTTACTAAAATAACTCTAAAAATTTATAGTTTCTTTTACTGCCTAAATTTTTTAGTTTGAAAGTTTTGTAAAACAAATATTTTTAGTAGACCAATTTTCCTATTTCTTAAAAATCTCTTGTGTATGAGATTTATTTATATATTTGGTTATGGAAAACAAAAAAAAATATTTATCAAAGTAATTTTTTTTTTAAATTCAAGAAATTTCTTATTTTAAAATATAAAGAAAAAATAAATAAAAAACAACCCCCTCCCCCCCCCTTGCCCCCTAGTTAAGTTGTCCATGTAAATGACCAAGTCTTACGTCAAATGAACCCATTCGTTAAAGAGAGAAATATCTCAAAACTAGAAAGAACTAGAGAGATTAGCAATAAATATACCTTATGTTCACTTTAAAGATGTTTTTATTATAAATTTCTAAGAGTTTTCGTTTTATTAACATAAATATTAAACTTTTAAACATATCACCTTTCTTTATAAAATTTTGCAAAAAAAAATTTTTATTATTATTTGTTCGTACGTCGATTAGAAAATTTGTTTTAGATTACCAATATATTATTTATAATATGTAGTCAAATTAATCGAAATTTAAAAATTTAAAAGCATGAACCGGTTTCGATTTTTTACAAGTTATACCAAACTATCCAATTATTATAGTTTTTATATGAAACATTTATTTACTTTTATTTTTTTCTAAAAGACAAATTATCGGTTTAACAAGCACCAACATTAATTACCAATGTTATATATCATACAGTTATTTCAAAACAGTAGTTTTGATTATTTTTTTCCTTATTAAAAGAATCAGCTAATACTTGGGTGTACTGACAAAATAATCATATAGTCTTATCCTCGTGACTAAACCATGTGGTCCCAATCTCTTTTGACTTTTGTAAATAACAATGGCCGACCCAAGATTTTTTCGGAGTGCTCGACCAAAACAATTTTGTCTTTTTATTTTGTCAAAACTAAATATAATCGGTTTAAACTGCAATAAAATTAATTACAAACGTTACATAAAATTGTTATTGGAAATTTTTTCTTAAAATAACCATTTTGATTTTTCCCCCTATTAAAAGAATAGGTTAATATTTGGGGTGTACTGTCATAATAACTATGTGGTCTTATCCTCGTGACTAAATCATGCGGTTTGAATTTTGTTGTCTTTTGTAAATAACCAAAGCCGGCCCAAAATTTTTTGGAGTGTTGTATGAACCATTTAGTAAAATAACTCTAAGAATTTATAGTTTTTTTTACTGCCTAAATTTTGTTTTTGAAAGGTTTTGTAAAACAAATATTTTTAGTAGACCAATTTTCCTTTTTCTTAAAAAGCTTTTGTGTATGAGATTTATTTATATATTTGGTTATGGAAAAACAATTTACCAAAATAAATTAAAAAATAATTCAAGAAATTTCTTATTATAAAATATAAATAAAAAATAACTAAAAAAAAATAAAAAAATAATCGGCCCCCTTTATCTTTGAGCCATGGGGCTGCACACTTTCCCACCACCCCCTTTTCCCCTAGTTAAGCTGTCCATGTAACCAAGTCTTACGTCAAATGAACTCAATTGTTAAAGAGAGAAATAACTCAAAAATAGAAAGAACTACGAAGATTAACAGTCAATATACCTTATGTTCACGTTAAAGATGTTTTTATTAACATAAATATTAAACTTTTAAATATATCACATTTCTTTCTAAAACTTTCTGAAAAAGCTATTTAATTTTTTTTTTCATATGTGGAATACGAAATATGGTTTCAATTACCAATACATTATTTATAATATGTAGTCAAAGTAATCGAAATTTGAAAGTTTAAAAGCATGTGCCGGTTTCGATTTTTCACAAGTTATACCAAACTATCCAATTATTACAGTTTTTATATGAAACGTTTATTTCCTTATATTTTTGTCAAAAATACATATTATCTGTTTAAAATGCAACAACATTAATTACCAACATTATATATCATACATTTATTTCAAAACAGTAGTTATGATTATTTTTTTCCGTATTAAAAGAATCGGCTAATATTTGGGTGTACTGATACAATGATTTTTCGTCTTTAGGAGGTATCAATAACTCCAATACGTGTAGTATGAAGGTTATCAATCCTTAAAAAGATTTATCCTAAGCACTAAGAGTACAAGGTGCTTATGGTAAGTTAAGCTGAACAATTGAGATGTGATTAAGTGATATAATTAAAACAAGTAAGTAATTAAGCAAGATATAATTCAATAAGCAAAAGCGGAACTAGAGATGAAGTTATTGATATAAGGTGATCCAAGTGGAATTAGTGGTGTTCATTTACTCAAATAAGCTAATTCCTAGGTAATAGATCTCTAATCTTGATTAGTTCTCTTTCAAGCAACTAATCACTATGTTAATTATTAAACCCATTAGCAAATAATCATTTGTGGATTAACAACTAGCAAGCATTAAGAATCATAACAAGATCAACCAAAGATATGCCCTAAACAACTAATGTCTTAGGTTAGGAACATAAGTCTCTTGTCTAGTTCATCAAGGCATTTCATCAAACACTTGGTGTGCATGAAATGCCTCATGATCTAGATCCACTCTTTCAAGCTAGATCTAGCATTAGGGGCACTAGACAAGAAGGAATATAAGATAATCTAACCCTAAGCACCACTAATCAAGCTTTAGATCACCCTAATCTATCACATCTCAAGATCCTAAGGACTACTCACTAATCATCATGAGTTCAACAAATCCAAGAAAAGAAGAGTTAAAACTCATGATCAAGATGATTGGATGATTAGAAAGTAGAAGATAGATGGATTCAATCAAGAAAACAATACTCAAATTGCATAAATCAAAAGGATTAATCTCTTACAAATCACTCTTAGAGAGGGTTTTTGCTTAAGAAAAAGACTTAGCCCATCAAAATTAGGTTTTTGGGCATAAATAGTGAATAGTGACAAACCGGGTCGACTCGTGACAAACCAGGTACCGACCTGGTTTAAATGGATAAAAAGTTTTGATTGGCCAATACCGAGGTCACTGCTCGGTGCAACACCCCGGTATTGAGCCTGGGTTTGTGTACCGATGAGGAGCACCGAGCAGTGGCGTCGGTACTGAGGTGTTGTTGCTTGGTGATCTTCAATGGATACCGAGGTCACTCCTCGATATCGTTGCTCGGTATTAAGGGATTTTTCCCCCGGGTTTCCTCCGAGAACATCACCGAGCAGTTGCACCGAGCAGTGACCTCGGTACAATCCCCTGAGGCTTCGATACCGACGTCACTCCTCGGTGTTGCACGTCGGTACTGGGGCTGTCTTCCTCCGTCTTCTATACCGAGCAGTTGCACCGAGCAGTGACCTCGGTGCAACCCTTCTGCCTTCCATACCGAGGACCAGTACCGACCAGTGACGTCGGTACGGTCCATGTCTTCTCTCCTCGGGTCTCGAATCTCCTTTTTAGCACCTGAAATACGATCCAAAACATGCGAGGACTCTCTAGGACTAAATGTGGACACATTAGACTCCTAAAATGACTAAAATGCTAAAGAGATGACATGAACTATATGCAAATGACTCGAAACCTAAGTGAAACGGATGCTAGAATGATGCAAAATATGGTGATATCAATTCTCCCAAACTTATTTCTTTGCTTGTCCTCAAGCAAAAGCATCACTAAAAGAGTTCAAGCCCAAGTGCAAACTCTAAAGTATGATCAAACATGTCTACTCAAAAGGGGCTAGCCATGTCCATCCTTACATGAACCAAGCTCAAATCTCAACCTACACAAGCTTTCAAATCATCCAATCTTTTAACATTCATTAGACTTTTTCCAAGTGAATCATGCTTATGCAAGGCAAGTGAATGCATTTGGCTAGGGTTTAGGTTTCGAGATAAAGGTGATCTCGATACAAGTGACGGTTTTCGAGCAAGGGGTTCTCTCAAAAGGAATCAACTAATGCAAAATGCTAAGAGTAAAGCCCAATAGATGCATAAAAGGTCGACTTCCATCTACCCAAATGCCCCATATCGAACTTGACCCCTAATCTCTAAACCCCAATGAAGATCCTTCCTAAGCTACCCTTTTTGCAAGGCATTTTGCCTTCATTACTCATATCTTTTCACCTTCCTTCTCCGCTTAAACATTTAGGGGATTTTCTTCTTCACCAAATGGTTTGGCTTTCAACATTTTACTTTACTTAGCTCTTCTTTACTTTCTCTAGTCTCTCTTATTTCTTTTCTTTGCCTTAGCTTTTTTGGCTTTCCTTCTATCTTCTGAAGACTAGAGACTTTTTTTTTTTTTTTTTTTTTTTTTTACTTAGAGCTTTTTCCATTAACCGATTATCGCCAACCATTTCAAGCTTTTTGCTTATCCCCTATTCTTCTTCATCCCTTTTTCTCATCCCCACAATCTCTCTTCTTTCCCTTGTCCCAAGTTCCCAACCTATCTAGCCTTATCTTATGTCTAGCTCATTGATGCCGAGCTAGTTCTACACGAAAGTTTTTTCTTGTCGTTCTAAACTCAACACCTTTTGCCTAGTTGATTCGAAAAGGACCTCACAAACACTCACAAGTGGCATTTGGCTTGAAAGGAGGTTGGGTTAAAGGAGTGGTTAACCGTTCCAATGATGGGAATCGGCTATTCGGGCTAACGAGAGAGTGGCAAAGCGGATAAGATAGCCCAAATATGTATGTGGTAACCATGCATTCACTATGCAATGCACAAACATGATAATTACAATGTCAAATTATGGTTATCATTTAAGTAGGAATGGACTCAAATCAATTTGCTTTGGCTAGGACCTAAGTAATGAGACATGAAATCCAAACATGGTTCGACCTTGATTTGACATACAAGATCTATAGCATAGGACTTAAACTCTTAAAGCGACACTTCACAAGGAGGAATCATTCTAGCTCTTAATGCACATGAAATGCATTATCTACGTGCTATGCATCTAGACTCAATCCTACATGAAGTGCAAATGCATCCTAAATGACTTCTTTTTGTCTTTTCATTTTCAAAATTTTTCAAATTTGTTTGGTTTTTCTATGCCTTAGATGTATGCATGAGACTCAAGATGAAAATTGAAAATAATACAAAGCAAATGTTATTAGATACTGGTCCCTCCCCCAAACTTAAATCACACCGTCTCGGTGTGAAATAAGCCTAAGGAAAGGACCAAAAACAAGAGATAACTATACAATGCAAGACTTAAAAGAAAAAAATATATACAAGAGTTTTGGATTCAACCTAGAAGCTTGGAGATGGGGATGTAGACCCCATTGAGTAAGATAGATTACTTGAGACGGGAGAAGGGGACCGCATCGCTCTCCTCTTTGTTGCTTTATCCGGTCGGGCCGTGGGTCGGCTAGAACTCATGACCAACGCCCAATCCTCTCCTCGAGGCACGAGGTTAGTGTCCATGACGACGTCTCCTCCTTCACCGGCCCTTGATGAACTCGCTCCGCAACCTCCGTCCTTGAGCTCATTGATGGTTCGACCCATGGCTTTAACCGTCTTCTTCAAAGACTTGATCGTCTTAACCATCTTCTTCATGTTTTTGTTTTGCCACTTACACATGCATTGGAGGAGACGAGTTTGGTGGTGAGCGTGTCTTGTAGCCGCTTTAGTGATAGCCCCGTTATAAGGGTCAAAGTTGTAGCGCTCACTACCGTACACGGTCTCGGGTGACGACTCATGTGGTACTTCCTCGTCGAGATCAATTGGCTCCTCGATAGCGGTTCTCCGTTGTGCTCTCTTGCGGAATGCTTGCATAGGCAGATCGATGGTAGAGTTGTAGAGGTACTCTTGGGGAGGAATAAACATGACGTTCCTCGGGTCATGGAAGTTGGTGAGTGCGGGATTAGGCAAAAGGACTTGTGCCACAGATGTCTCGGTGAGTTGGAGGTTGTAAGCCATCTTGCCTTCGATATATCCCTTAAAGAACTTAGTCTTTGAAAGGTATGCCGCATCCTAAGACTTCCACTCATAGTGGTTAAGTGAAACCTTGATCCCCTTTGCCATGAGAATAGGCTTTATCATCCATCCGAGGCAAATCGCGGCCTTCTTCGACTTTGTCTTCCAAGCCCAATCCCGGTAAGAAAACAAGTGTCTCACCAAGAGTGTCGCGAGACAAGGAAGGGTCTCCGGTCCCTCGAATACTTTACCGTTTCCGAGAACGGGGAGAATGGGCTTTAGACCAAGCCCCAACAACTCCATCTCCTCTGTAGTAACCGTGTCAATCTCTACCTTATGGTAGAAATTGTGGACCAACGCCTTGTGTGCGTACCGGAGAGCCGGGTGCCGTATGCTTGCACTCTTAGAGTCACCAGCTCTAGATTTTCCGCTTGCAATCGTTGTCCAAAGATTTCGGAGCTCGAGTCTCGGATAATCAAAGTATTGCCCGCCGTATGTACCTTCTTCTCTAAACCCGAATATCTCGCAAAGTTCGTGGAAAGTGACGGTGTAGGTGGTGCCCATGACTCCGAACTTTAAAATTCCAAACCCGGAATTTGCATCTTCCGTTTCATAGAACTTAGCTCGAAGGGTGGCTAGGAACTTGCCGGTGAGTGCCTTTAAAGCTTCATGCTTCATGCTCATGAACTTCCTTAGTACCATATTCTCAAAAAGAGTCCACACTTCGTCACTTATCCCCATCCTATCCATCGTCTCCGCATCGACAAATTTGCCTTGCTCGAACTTCATTTGGCCAAATTTGTCGAAGTAATCTTGCTCGCTTGGTTATGTCCGTTGCGGCACCGGGATTTCTCCACTTGAGCTCTCACTCTCGACCTCTTCTTCGACTCTCTTGCCCTTTCACTTCGCCGTTTTCTTGGCTTTAGAGCTCGTAGCTGCGGTTTTAGCCTTTGCCTTGGCACTAGCCTTGGCAATCCATTTTCCCTTTTTCCGCGGCCATAGATTTGGCAATTCCTTTCCCTTTCCCAACTGTTGAAACCTTGGTTCTTGCCCGTGTCGATGGAGCGCCCTTGTACGACATTGTACCTACAAATATCCTTTAGACAATTTGTGAGCATAGGTACAATTTCCTATCAAAACAACAAGGGATCACCAAAAGATGATCTAAGAGCAATGAACCAATGTGACAATTCATACCTCAAAAGCAAATGATCCCAATTCACAATCCCTAATTCTCAAAATCTCAATTTCTCTTTTTCATCAAACCATCAACAATTTGCACATGATTCATCAATTTTAAGCATAGATAAACCATACCCAATGTATTTTCACAAGTGAAAGACGATATCAAACCCTATTCAAGCAATATTTCTTCAAGAACAAATCCATGGTTTTCGAAAGTTTAATTGAATAATACCTTGGGAAATTTGGATTAGATGCTTGAGATGATGATAAATCCAAAAAGAGCAGTGCAAATCAAGATTATGGGGCTTGGAATCAAGAAATTTGGTTAAGAAAAGAGGGAGATGCACAAAAGTTCTCTCTAGAATCGCGAAATTGGGTAAAAAAAAAAGGGCTAAGGTCGCGTGGAGGAGGAAGAAGGAGACTTACCTGGGTGGGTCGGATCTTACCTGGGTCGGGTCCGAATTTTTAAAATTTTTTTGTCAATACCGAGGTCACTCCTCGGTACCACACGTCGGTTTTAAGGAGATTTTCCTCCTGTTTCCATACCGACGTGTTGTACCGACCTGTGACGTCGGTATTGGCTCCCCGGCATTGGACATCGGTATTGACATACCGAGGTCACTCCTCGGTGCAGCACATCGGTATTGACATACCGAGGTCACTCGTCGGTGTCACACGTCGGTGCTTAGGGATTTTCTCCCTGTTTCCACACCGACGTGTTGTACCGATCTGTGACGTCGGTATTGTCCCTCGGTGAGTCCATACCGAGGTCACTCGTCGGTACCACTGCTCGGTATTGGCCATTTTTCTTTGGAACCCCTATGCACACTTAACAAAAACATCAAAAAGATCTAGCAAAGACAGAAAAAGAGATAAACGAAAAGCAAATATATACAATGATAAGCTTGGGGTGTCTCCCAAGAGCACTTTGTTTAACGTCACTAAGTTCGACGTTTGTTACCGTTCTCAAGCTAGAGGGACATCATCGAGGGGGATCGAGCCTCCCTTTTCGACGATTTGATTTGCTCGGTAGAGTTTGAGCATTTGGCCATTTGAAATAAAATCTTGGACCTCCTTGTTAACAAGCACCACGGCTCCATATGGCCTTATTTCTTTAACCTCAAACGGACCCGACCACATTGACTTGAGTTTCCCGGGAAAAATCTTCAACCGGGAATTGAACACCAACACTAGGTCCCCAACCTTGAAATACTTGTGCACAATCCTCTTGTCATGGAATGCTTTGGTCCTCTCCTTGTAGATTCTTGAGCTCTCATAGGCTTCAAGCCTAGTCTCCTCTAACTCTTGAAGTTGAATCAACCGCCTCTCTTGTGCGGTTTTGATGTCGAAGTTAAGAAGCTTCACCACCCATAGGGCCTTGTATTCCAACTCAACCGGTAGATGGTATGACTTCCCATAAAGCAAGTTGAATGGTGTAGTCCCTATAGGTGTTTTGAAGGCGGTTTGGTATGCGCACAAAGCATCATCTAACTTGTTGGCCCAATCCTTTCTTGAACCCCCAACCGTCTTCTCGAGTATGGCCTTGATTTGCCGGTTGGATACTTCTCGTTTGAGGATGGTAAGGTGTTGCTACCTTATGCCTCACACCATGCTTCTTAAGTAAGCTTTCAAACACCTTATTGATGAAATGGGTACCTCCATCACTAATGACTACCCTTGGAATTCCGAACCTTGGGAAAATGATGGATTTGAATAGTTTTAGAACGATCTTGGCATCGTTGGTCAGGCTTGCAATGGCTTCCACCCATTTGGAGACGTAATCGACCACCACCAATATGTATTGGTTACCATATGATGACGGGAAAGGTCCCATAAAGTCGATGCCCCACACGTCAAACATCTCCACCACAAGGATTGGGTTTTGGGGCATCTCAACTCTTCTCCCAATGTTCCCTTTCCTTTGGCACCCATCACATGTGGAGACAAAGAGGTGCGCATCTTTGAATAATGAAGGCCACCAAAAACCGGATTGCAAGACCTTTGTAGCGGTTTTGTATGATGCATGATGCCCGCCATAGCTTGACCCGTGACAATGGAGTAGGATACCTTGGACTTCTTCTTCCGCCACGCATTTCCTGTACAAACCATCCGAGCACAACTTGTATAAGTAGGGCTCGTCCCAATAGTATCTTGTCATGTCGTCGAAGAACTTCTTCTTCTTATACCCATCCAAAGACGGTTCCTTCCCGCACACTAAGTAGTTCACTAGATCCACAAACCACGGTAGCTTCTTGTCTTGTAAGCCATTGACACTCTCTAGTCCTCGCACGGCTTCAACCCCTTTTCTCAAGACACCAACAACCATGAGACTCTCCTTGGGGGAGCTTATCATCAATCGGGACAAGGTCTTCAATCCTCATTCTAGACAAGTGATCCGCGACCCCATTCTCTATCCCCTTCTTGTCAACTATCTCTAAGTCAAGCTCTTGAAGAAGCAAGATCCAACGGAGTAGCCTTGGCTTTGTGTCTTTCTTTGCATGAATGTATCTTAGGGCCACGTGATCGGTGTAGACAATCACCTTCGATCCCACGACATAACACCTAAATTTCTCCATTGCAAAGACAACGGCTAGCAACTCCTTTTCCATTGTGGCATACCGGGCTTGAGTGTCATCTAAGGTCCTACTTGCATAGTAGATGACATTGGTTCTCTTGTCCTTCTTTTGGCCCAAGACCGCTCCAACCGCGTAGTCACTAGCATCACACATGATATCGAAAGGGAGGTCCCAATCCGGAGCTTGGACAATGGGAGCACTAACCAACGCCTTCTTGATATCTAGAAACGCTACCATACATTCCTCATCAAACACGAACTCAACCTCCTTGCAAAGCAGCCTTGTAAGAGGCCTTGTGATCCTTGAGAAGTCTTTGATGAATCTTCGGTAGAACCCCGCATGACCCAAGAAAGACCAGATGTACTTGACCAACTTAGACGGCTCCAATCCAACCATCACCTCGATCTTGGCCTTGTCTACCTCAATCCCTTTCTCGGACATCTTATGCCCAAGCACAATGCCTTCTCGCACCATGAAGTGGCATTTCTCCCAGTTTAGTACCAAGTTTGCTTCTTCGCACCGTTGCAAGACACTGCAAAGGTTGGAAAAACAAACACAAAAAGAAGACCCATACACGGAGAAGTCGTCCATGAAGACTTCTACCATGTATTCAAGAAGGCTAGAGAAAATGGACATCATGCAACGTTGGAAT
The DNA here is from genome assembly GCA_030161315.1 of Eutrema japonicum. NCBI lineage: Eukaryota > Viridiplantae > Streptophyta > Magnoliopsida > Brassicales > Brassicaceae > Eutrema > Eutrema japonicum. Next base: position 33,006,535 of record BSQW01000013.1, on the reverse strand, counting down.
GTTGCGGGAGCATTGCACAACCCAAACGGCATCCCTCGATATGCGAAGGTGCCGTAAGGGCACGTGAAGGTTGTTTTCTCTTGGTCATTCGGGTGTATGGGTATTTGAAAGAAACCCGAATAACCGTCTAGAAAGCAATAAAATGGATGATTAGCTAGACGTTCAAGCATTTGATCTATGAAAGGTAACGGGAAATGATCCTTACGAGTGGATGAATTCAACTTCCTATAGTCAATGCACATTCTATGCCCGGTTATTGTCCTAGTAGGTATCATTTCATCCTTTTCATTTTTAACAACCGTTATCCCCCTTTTCTTAGGCACACAATGAACCGGTGAGACCCAAGTACTATCCGATATTGGGTAGATAATACTGCGTCTAAAAGCTTAAGAATCTCTCTCTTTAAAACATCTTTCAAATTAGGATTCAACCTTCTTTTATGTTAAATAGAGGTCCTTGATTCATCCTCTAAATGGATTCTATGCGTGCACAAACTAGGGGAAATACCCTTGATATCATCCAAAGAATAGCCAATACTTTTCCTATACTTTCTAAGTTCAACCAAAAGGGAAGATATTTCGTTTTCATTCAAGCTATCATTTACAATAACCGGGTATGACTCGTTTGGACCTAGGAAAGCGTACCTTAGTCCCGTAGGAAGTTGCTTTAGGTCCACCTTTGGGGCTTTGAGCTCGCTCCAATGGTCCTACTTAAGACTAGACTTACCCTTACTAGTCTCTTCAACGGCTAGAACAAACCCCTCTTGAACCGTGCTAACCCTTAAACCATCTTGACCCTCGGTACCGCGAATGCACAACTCAAAAAATGGTGCGTCTTTTTCGACCGGTTTGTGAGAATCTATGAGTAGCTCATAACCTTGACTCTCCTTGCTCAAGAACCCATGATCTCCATGCTCCTTAGTCAAAACCACTTCCAACCCGTCTTCAACTCTCATTTCCTCAAGCAATTCGTCGGCTAGCTCATCCATCGTCTCTATGTAGAAAACTTGGCCATCTATTGTGGGCTTCTTCATCACCTTGTTGATATCAAACTCAAGGACTTCTCCCTTACCCAAATGGAGGTCTCTTTTGCCTTTTCTCACATCGATTATTGCTCTCGCGGTTGCTAGGAATGGCCTACCAAAGATAAGAGGGTCTTTTGGTTCCTCATCCATTTCAAGTACCACAAAGTCCGTGGGGACAATGAAATCCTTCACCACAATAGGAAGGTCCTCAAGCAAACCAATTGGAACTCTCACGCTCCTATCCGCCAATATTAGGGAGATGTTGCATGCCTTGTAGCGTGTGAAGCCTAGTCTCTTGGCTACCAAAAACGGCATGAGGCTTACACTCGCTCCAAGATCACACAAACAATGGTTGAAAACTAGAGGACCAAGTGCACAAGGTAGAGTAAATGATCCCGGATCTCCTAGCTTTTTTGGTACCATCTTCTTTTGTATGATAGCACTACACTCGTGAGTTAGAATGACCATGGACTCCATTTCCTTAGCTCTCTCATTCACGGCGTCCTTCAAGAATTTGGCGTATTGAAGGACTAGCAAGAAGGCATCTACCAAAGGCATTGTGAGTTCCACCTTCTCCATTTGCCTATCAAAGATGGCTTTGTACTTGTCCATAAGTTGCTTCTTGAACAGCCCGGGAAAAGGTAGCTTAGGAACGTATGGCTTAGGGACAAAAACATTCTTCTTCGGTTTCTCTTGAGCAACAACAACCCTAGGTTTGCCCTTCTCAACTTCTTCAACCTTGTCTTGTTCTCCCACTACCTTATCTTCAACCAACTTGTCATCTTCTTGAAGTTCCACCCCCCCCCCCCCCCCCCCCCCCACTTTGCTTCTCAATGACCTCATCGAGAGTATAAGGAGCTTCTCTTGGAGGCAAAACCATGCCACTTCTTAAGGTGATGGCGTTTACATACTCATTAGCTTCGGATTTGCCCGGGAGTTGACCTTGTGGTCGTGAAGAAGAAGCAACACCTTTGTTCTCCATGTGCTTTACCTTGGAGTTCAAAGCCTCAATCTTTGTGTTGAGGTCGTTGTAAGAGCAATCCACCCGCGTATTGATCTCCGCTTGTCCCTTGAGTAATTGTTAGAACATGGAGCTCAAATCAAGTTCTTGCGGTTTAGACGTAGTTGCTTGACCTTGAGGCACAAACCTTTGTTGTTGGCCTTGAAAACCGGGTGGAGCTTTGGGTTGAAATCCACCTTGGTTCCCTTGGAATTGGTTCCTTGGGACAAAGCCTTGTTGGTTGGTATTAGAAACTTGGCCTTGAGGTTGGAATTGCTTTTGTGGGGTTCCTTGAGCTTGAGTAGGTTGCGGAGGGTAGACTTGGTCTTGTGGGTTCTCCACATTTGTGTTCCGGTAAGAGAAGTTGGGGTGGTTCCTATAGTTTTGGTTGAACCCTTGTCTTTGGTAGTTCTCTTGGTTTTGGTAGGTCCCTTGATTACCCACGTAGTTCACCTCCTCTTGAGTGTTCATGTCCACGTTCTCCTCTTGATAACAACCTTGGTTCTCATCATAAGCATCCACAAAGTTGACCGTATTTTGAGAAGACACTAGGAGTTTATCAATCAAATTGGCTTGCTTGTCTAATTTTTCATTAAGCGCTTTCATATCCTTGGCCCGCTTGTTCTCATCAAAGTCACTTGTTGTTCTTGTGGCCCGGTAATAATCGTCACCATAGGTCCCGTCACTTTGGGCCAAGTTCTCCGCTTGTTCCATGGCTTCGTCCACATCTTTGTCTAAGAAGTTCCCGTTAGAGGCCGTGTCTAAGAGCATCCTTATCTTGGGTAGAGCACCGCGATAGAGGATACTCAATAGAGAGGCATTGGAGAAACCATGATGCGGGCATTGAGAGGTGTAGCTTCTAAACCGTTCCCAAGCTTCATTGAAGGATTCGTTTCCACGTTGTGTGAACCCCGAGATTTCGTTCCTCAACTTGGCGGTCCTTGAAGGAGAAAAGAACTTTGCAAGGAAAGCTCGCTTGCAATCGTCCTAAGACGTGATTGAACCTTGCGGAAGACTCTTTTCCCATTGATGAGCTTTTTCTCCAAGAGAGAATGGGAAGAGTCTTAGCTTGAAACCGTCTTCCGAAACACCGTTCATCTTGGTTAACCCACATATCCTATCAAATTGATCGATATGATCCAATGGATCTTCCATAGATAGACCGTGGAATTTGTTGCTTTGAACCATGTTGATCAAACCCGGCTTCACCTCGAAGTTGATGTTCTCAACCGGTGGAGCTTGGATCCCTTGACGGTTTTGATGGGCATTGGCGGCATCACCCGCACCAACCACGTTTTGAGCCCTTGGGGGATGGTTCGGGCCTCTCATTGGCCGGCTGGGTGGATGTGGGGCGTTGTGGGCGTGGCCTCCTTGTGCGGGGTGGTGTACATTACCACCTTGTACGGGATTGTTTCCCACATTGTCTTGAATGTCCCCAAGTGGAACATTTTCATAGTGATCCATGTCGTTCTCAACTTCTTGTTGTCTCACACGTGCTTCCCTTGTTCTAACCCCTCGGTATGAGCAATGTATGTCGTCTCTTGGTTCAACTAGATTGTCGTGGCCTCGAGATCGCGTATGCATGCACCTATAGGTTTAGAGAGAGCAATGGAAAGCAAACAAGATTAGTAACTTTGTAGCAAATAAAGCTTAATCTCACAAAGAGCCTAAATCTCAATGTTAAAACAAATCCCAATATGGCAACCGCGCCAAATTGATACAAGGATTTTTCGTCTTTAGGAGGTATCAGTAACTCCAATATGTGTAGTATGAAGGTTATCAATCCATAAATGGATTTATCCTAAGCACTAAGCGTACAAGGTGCTTATGGTAAGTTAAGCTGAACAATTGAGATGTGATTAAGTGATCTAATTAAAACAAGTAAGCAATTAAGCAAGATATAATTCAATAAGCAAAAGCGGAACTAGAGATGAGGTTATTGATATAAGGTGATCCAAGTGGAATTAGTGGTGTTCATTTACTCAAAGAAGCTAATTCCTAGGTAATAGATCTCTAATCTTGATTAGTTCTCTTTCAAGCAACTAATCACTATGTTAATTATTAAATCCATTAGCAAATCATCATTTGTGGATTAACAACTAGCAAGCATTAAGAATCATAACAAGATCAACCAAAGATATGCCCTAAACAACTAATGTCTTAGGTTAGGAACATAAGTCTCTTCTCTAGTTCATCAAGACATTTCATCAAACACTTGGTGTGCATGAAATGCCTCATGATCAATAAATATACCTTATGTTCAATTTAAAGATGTTTTTGTTAGAAATTTCTAAGAGTTTTCGTTTTATTAACAGAAATATTAAACTTTTAAACATATCACCTTTCTTTATAAAATTTTCCAAAAAAAGTTTTTTATTATTATTTTTTCGTACGTCGGTTAGAAAATTTGTTTTGAATTACTAATATATTATTTATAATATGTAGTCAAATTAATCGAAATTTGAAAGTTTAAAAGCATGAACCGGTTTCGATTTTGTTACAACTTACAAGTTATACCAAACTATCCAATTATTACAGTTTTTATATGAAACATTTATTTACTTTTATTTTTTTCTAAAAGACAAATTATCGGTTTAACATGCAACAACATTAATTACCAATGTTATAAATCATACAGTTATTTCAAAACAGTCGTTTTGATTATTTGTTTTCCTTATTAAAAGAATCGGCTAATACTTGGGTGTATTGACATAATAATCATATAGTCTTATCCTCGTGACTAAACCATGCGGTCCCAATCTCTTTTGACTTTTGTAAATAACAATGGCCGACCCAAGATTTTTTCGGAGTGCTCGACCAAAACAATTTATTCTAGATACTTTAGTAAAATATCTCTAAAAATTTATCGATGTTTTATTGCGTATTTTTTTTAGTTTTAAAGCCTTTTTAAAACAATTTTTTTAGTTGAGCTATTTTTTTTTTTTTAAAATAAGCTCTTGTGTGTGAGATTTGTTTTACATTTGGTTAAGGAAAAAAAATAAATTCCAAAGTAAATGTTCTTATAGAAAATTTGATAAATTTCTTATTTTAAAATCTAGAGAAAATCTTTAATAAAACATTTATCGGGCTTATTATCTGTGAGTCTCATGGCTGCTCACTTTCCAATTTTTACAATTTTATATGAAACGTTTTTGTCTTTTTATTTTGTCAAAACTACATATAATCGGTTTAAACTGCAATAACATTAATTACAAACGTTACATAAAATTGTTATTGGACATTTTTTCGTAAAATAGCCATTTTGATTTTTTCCCCTATTAAAAGAATAGGTTAATATTTGGGGTGTACTGTCATAATAACTATGTGGTCTTATCCTCGTGACTAAATCATGCGGTTTGAATTTTGTTGTCTTTTGCAAATAACCAAGGCCGGCCCAAATTTTTTTGGAGTGCTGTATGGACCATTTAGTAAAATAACTCTAAGAATTTATAGTTTCTTTTACTGCCTAAATTTTGTTTTTTAAAGGTTTTTAAAACAAATATTTTTAGTAGACCAATTTTCCTTTTTCTTAAAAAGCTTTTTTGTATGAGATTTATTTATATATTTGGTTATGGAAAACAAAATTTACCAAAGTAAATTAAAAAAATAATTCAAGAAATTTCTTATTATAAAATATAAATAAAAATAACTAAAAATAAAAATAAAAAATAATCGGCCCCTTTTATCTTTGAGCCATGGGGCTGCACACTTTCCCACCTCCCCCTCTTCCCCTAGTTAAGTTGTCCATGTAACCAAGTCTTACGTCAAATGAACTCAATTGTTAAAGAGAGAAATAACTCAAAAATAGAAAGAACTAGGGAGATTAACAATCAATATACCTTATGTTCACGTTAAATATGTTTTTATTAACATAAATATTAAACTTTTAAACATATCAAATTTCTTTCTAAAACTTTCCGAAAAAGCTATTTAATATTGTTTTTTTCATATGTGGAATACGAAATTTGGTTTCAATTACCAATACATTATTTATAATATGTAGTCAAAGTAATCAAAATTTTAAAGTTTAAAAGCATGTGCCGGTTTTGATTTTTCACAAGTTATACCAAACTATCCAATTATTACAGTTTTTATATGAAACGTTTATTTCCTTATATTTTTGTCAAAAATACATATTATCTGTTTAAAATGCAACAACATTAATTACAAACGTTAGATAGCATACGTTTATTTCAAAACTGAAACGACCGCACTTTTTTTTTTTTTTTTTTTTTTTGCAGAAATAATTAAACATTACAAATACAAGAACAATCCAAGTTCTACAGCTTACACAAGCCAACAGTTCTAAAACAGCAAAAGCAAACAACACCAACAATAAAAACCCCGGGTCCTAACCATCCCCTCTTCACTGCCTCGATTCCACGATCACACCTTATCTTTACCTGCATCGACAAAAGTGATGCATCAACATTTGGCTAACCAAACGCTGAGTGAGAGATCATCCCAACAACAGGCTAAACAATAAGCACAATCAACAACAAAATCAATACGAAGAATTAATTAACACCAATTAAAACTTCCAACACAAATAGCAATTCATCACTATGAAAAACTATACCAACGCCTAGCAATTCCATCCCAAGGAAAGCTAGACACATAGCCTGAAAGGCAACACACAACACGCATTCAAAGCACAAACCACAACCAGTATCGATCGATACCCCCTTGGTATCGATCGATACCCCAACCACAACCAGTATCGATCGATACCCCCTTGGTATCGATCGATACCCCAACCACATGCCCTCAGGCAAACAACCGGTATCGATCGATACACCCCTGGTATCGATCGATGCCAAGCAACACATGCCCACAGGCAACAACTGGTATCGATCGATACACACCTGGTATCGATCGATGCCTACACGACTCGAGTCCACCGACAAGAGTCTAGTATCGATCGACACACACATGGTATCGATCGATACCCACCTGCAAATCACAACCTTCCGCGAGATCTAAACCCAGAAATCGCCACAAATCACCAAGGCAAAGCCCCAAACTCAACAATCAAGCTTAACTAAGCACCACACAAGCTTACTTGCTAACCTTTGGTCCCAACTCACCTTAAATCGGCTGGATCGAGCTCAAAATCGACCTCCCTTGCTTCCCACAAGCTCACGCCCAAAACCAAGACCAAACTCTTCCGATCTCTTCTTCAAGCTTCTCCCAAGCTCGAATCTCTCTCGATCTCGCAAGATCCAAGCTTCACCAAGCTTCCACCTCTCTCACGCTCTCCTTCTCTCTCTCTCTCTCTCTCTCTCGCGACCAAGACTTTTCTTTCCCAAAAGAATGGTTTCCACGCGCAAGAAGAGAAGAGGAAGAAGACTTATAAGGAGAAAACCCGACTGGTATCGATCGATACCCCTAGTATCGATCGATACTAGCCCGGAACAATTCCGAATTAATTATTTTTCCCCAATAATTAATTCCTCCGGAACGCGGGCGTTACAATTCTCCCCCACTAACTTAGATTCGTCCTCGAATCTTCGTTACCGTTATCTCCCATGAACCGTTCATCTCCAATGAACCTCAATCGTCGCAACGATTACACAATCCTTGGCCAACCCGGCCATCTCAATACTCACACGAGGTCCAATACCAACCTCCGAGGTTTCCCACTCAGTCCCTATGCTTATAACACCGCGGCATCATATGTACTTATTGCTCAAACACCAGCCAACCCCATTACTCAAGACATCGCAGCATCTCTGAGTTCCGAGCATCAGCCATATCCCGCAGGATATCCACCATACCACCTCACCCAAGACACCGCAGCATCTCCGAGTTCTAGGTATATGCTGTACCACTCCACTCAGTAATATAACCTACAAGAGTCTCAATACCCCATACCACTCAATTCTAGGCAATATATCCCACGTCTGGGACATACTCCTTACGAATCCACGGTATCACGTATCACTCTAGGCTATAAACCTCCCGAGTTTGGGTACATCGCCACTCACACTCCCAAGACACACAGTCCTGCGAGCTATCGGCACCAGAGGAACCAGTCCTCTCAACGAGCAATAAATCACATATCTCTAAGCATCTCGACTGAACTACCTCCCGTGATCCGTGTAAATCCTCGCAAGGCAACACTGGCATCACCCATATTCCATACCCGGAATATCTGCCGTGCATGACCAATAACCCGGCCATCGCACCTCCCTTGCGCACCTTCCAGTGTCAGCTTGCTTTAGAAGGACTTGTCAAGACAACTATGACTAGGCTACCTTTAACACCCAACAACTCTCTGCAGTAGGTCCTCAATACAAACGTAATAAAACAAACAAGTACCATACGCCTGCAATCCAACCCACCACATAGAACCGCTAAGTGAAATAACCCGGTCTCGTCACTCGACTCATTTTCCCGAACAAGCTTAACTAAAACACGCAATGCTCACAACAGCAATAAGAACATCTATCTTATTACTCTCTCGCATTAACGCTTCTTACCCCAAACGCAATGCGAAACCGTGACTCACAGTCACCAATAAGAAATACTCATCTTATTACGCATCATAATGTAACATCGTTCTACACAACGGCAATACAAAATGAAACACACATAGCACACAGCTACAACCGAAACTGGAACCTCTCGATGGAACTCAAGCCGCAGCTTGCTTCTGGAACCACTTCTGGAACCTCGCTTCCATCCTAGCCTCTGGCTCCCAAGTTTCCTCCTGCACCCCGTCACAGTCCCACAGAACTCGCATCATCGGAATCTTCTTCCGACGAAGCTCCTTGACCCTCCGCTCGAGAACTCTCAAAGGTCTCGCCTCAACGGTCATATTGGGCTGGAGATCTGACGGAATCTCAGCCAATACCTCGTCACCCCTATGCAAACACTTCTTTAGCATCGACACATGGAAGACCTTATGAAATGCTTGCATAACCGCGGGTAACTCCAACCGATACGCTACCGGTCCAACACGCTCCACAATCCGGAACGGTCCCATATACCTCGGACTCAACTTAGTCGCAACAATGGACCTGTTCGGACCTCTCAGTAAAGCCATCTTGAGATACACACTATCTCCCACCTCAAACTCAAGCTCTTTCCGCCTCTGATCAGCATAACTCTTTTGCCGATCTTGGGCCTCTTTCATGTTCAGCTTCAAAACCCGGATCTTCTCCGTAGTTTCCTGAACAAAACTCGCACCCAAAGTGCTCCTCTCCCCCACTTGTGTCCAACACAACGGGGTACGACATGGCCTCCCATACAGAGCCTCATATGGAGCCATCCCAATACTCGCCTGGTAACTATTGTTATACGCAAACTCAACCAAGCTCAAGTGATCCACCCAATGACCACCCCAATCCAGCACGCACATCCTCAACAGATCCTCCAAGGTCTGGATGGTTCGCTCGGACTGCCCATCTGTCTGAGGATGATACGCCGTGCTCAAGTGCACCTTCGTGCCCATCTCCGCCTGAAACGCATTCCAGAACTCCGATGTGAACTTAGGATCCCGGTCCGAAACAATACTCACCGGTACTCCATACAGTCTCACAATCTCCTGCACGTACTTCCTAGCCAAAACTGCCGCCCCATCGGTCTTCTTAATGGCCAGAAAACGCGCACACTTGGTCAATCGATCGACGATGACCCAAACAGCATCCTTGGTCCGAGAAACTGGTAAACCCACCACGAAATCCATCGTGATCATATCCCACTTCCACTCTGGAATGGGTAAACTCCGCAACAAACCACTCGGGACCTGGTGCTCCGCCTTCACTAACTGGCACACGTTGCACGAAGCAACCCAGTTAGCCACATCCTTTTTCATCCCGACCCAAAGATAATAGCGCTTAAGATCGCGGTACATCTTAGTCGCTCCGGGATGAATCGCAAACATACTCGAATGAGCCTCACTCAGGATCTCTCGCCGCAAATCCTCATCCAAAGGTACGCATACCCTCCCACTAACAAGGATAGTGCCGTTCGCAGATACCTGATACTCAGAACCCTCTGCTCTCGAAGCCTTAACCAAACCCTCATCTTTTCCCTGAACCACCCGAACCCTGCTCAAAAGATCCGCCTGGTTAGCCGCCTCTAAGCCCAAAGGTTCCTGAGATACAACACATAAGCGCAATGTGCTAATCTCGCTCACCAAGGACTCTACCTCGAGCCCCCGAGCCAAAGCCACCCGCTTCCGACTCAACGCATCCGCAACCAGATTAGCCTTACCAGGATGGTAAGCTATCTCCAGATCATAATCGGCCACTAGCTCCATCCAGCGCCTCTGCCTCAAATTCAACTCAGGCTGAGTGAAAATGTACTTCAAGCTCTTATGATCTGTGAACACCTGCACCTTTCCGCCATAAAGATAAGATCTCCAAATCTTTAAAGCGAAAACTACTGCAGCCATCTCCAAGTCATGGGTAGGGTAGTTGCCCTCATGCTTCCGCAGCTGCCGCGAAGCATAGGCAATAACCTTCCCCCTCTGCATCAACACACAACCAAGACCCACTCCCGACGCATCGGTGTACACCACGTAAGGCTCACCCGACTCAGGTAACGCCAATACTGGAGTACTAGACAACATGGCCTTCAGTCCTGCGAAACTCTTCTCACACTCTGAGGACCACACGAAAGGAACATCCTTCCCCGTCAGCTTCGTCATAGACTTAGCCAAACTCGCGAAACCCTTGACGAACCGCCGATAATACCCTGCTAACCCAAGAAAACTCCGAATCTCAGTAGCATTCCTCGGCCTCGGCCAAGTACTAATGGCCTGGATCTTCTCCGGATCTACCGACACTCCCTCCGCAGAGACAATGTGACCCAGAAAACCGATCTCCCGCTGCCAGAAGCTACACTTGCTCAACTTAGCAAACAACTTCTGTTCCCGCAGCCTCGAAAGAACCACACGCAGATGCACCTCATGCTCCTCCCGGCTCCTCGAATACACCAAGATGTCATCGATAAAGATGATCACGAACTCATCTAGATACTCCTGGAAAACGCTGTTCATCAATCTCATAAATGCAGCCGGTGCATTAGTCAACCCAAATGGCATCACCACAAACTCGTAGTGACCATAACGAGATCTGAAAGCCGTCTTCCGGATATCTACCTCATCGATGGGAATCTGATGATATCCCGACGCCAAGTCAATCTTGGAGAACCAAGTAGCCCCTCTCAACTGATCCAACAACTCATCAATCCGCGGAAGAGGATACCTGTTCTTCACTGTGACTCGGTTAAGTCCCCGATAATCAATACACAACCGAAAACTCCCGTCCTTCTTCTTCACGAACAACACTGGCGCTCCCCACGGTGAAGAACTCGGACGAATAAATCCCTTACCCAACAACTCCTCCAGCTGCTTCTTCAGCTCTGCCATCTCTGCAGGAGCCATCCTATAAGGAGCCCTGGATATCGGTGCCGTCCCCGGTTCCAACTCGATCGTGAAAGGATCCGACCTAGATGGTGGCAACCCCTGCAACGACTGGAACACATCCTGGAACTCACGAACCACCCGAATATCCTGAACCCTAGCCTTTCCGACAGCCTCCGGCAAAGAAATAGTAGCCAAATACGCCTCGCAACCCCTCTCGATTAGACGCTCCGCGTGCACAACCGAGATTACGAGACTCCCGGAAGTCGGTCTCACACCCTGATACACCAACTTCCCTTTCCCCTGGTCGAACTCGACTCGCCCTCGGTGACAGTCCAGATGCGCCCTGAACTTCCCGAGCCAATCCATGCCCAAGATGACATCGTACAGCTCCACTGAGCAGATAATCAGATCGGCAGCCATGGACTCTCCTGCTACCTGAACATCCACGTCCCGCACACGACCGTGAATCCTCAGGAGCTTCCCTCCGGCAACCTCCACGAAACCCAAACTCACACCGGGCTCGCTCCGTAAATTAGCCTTCTCGGCCAACTCCGGGGAAACGAAGCAATGCGATGCTCCCGTGTCAAACAACACATGACACTCTACACCTCCAACACACAAGGTCCCTGCACATATACATGTGCCGCGAACCTTAACACCCCGACAAGCCCGACATTCCCCAACACAGAATTAAACTTAGAGGAGTCTAAGAAAATACCTGTGATCGGCCTGGAACTCGGCTCGCCGGTCTCGGTGATGGAGTACACTCGAGGCGCTGATGCCACCTGCCTGAGAGGCTGCACTACCGCGGACTCACTCTGCCGCAACTGGGGACACTGAGGCCTGATGTGCCCCGCCTCCTTGCAGTGATAGCACACTCGAGAATCCACTCGCGCTCCGCCCTTCTGAGGACAGCTCGCCACTCGGTGATCCATGCTCCCACAACCAAAGCAACCCGGACCACCCCGACTACCACTCGAAGCGCTCTCCCGCTTCCGTTTCTGTCCTTGCATCGGCTTACTACTGCCTCTGCTCGGACCGGACTGCTGCTGCACATATCTCGCCTGAAAACGCGGTGTAGCCACTACCACCTCGTCCTTCAGACCCTCCTCAAGCAAAGCCGCAGTCTCAACCAACTCATCAACCGTGCAAAAAGGCCTCACCATGCAACGGTTCCTCAAGTCAACCCGAAGACCCATCAAGAATCTCTGCACACGGGCCGACTCACTCTCACCCGCTCGTCTAACATAAGACCCGAGCCGGATGAACTCCACCTCATACTCGCGTACCGACCGATCCCCCTGAGTCAAACTCGCAAGCCTTGACCCTAACCGGTTGAACGCCTCCTGAGGAAAGTACTTGGAGTTAAACTCCTCCACAAAATCCGCCCAAGCCATCGCGGCCTGAACTCTCCGTGCTGCCACACCCCTCCACCAGAGATGCGCATCACCCTCCAGAAAATGGACCGCAATGTCCACCTGGTATCCTGCGGGACACCTACTCGAGAGGAAATTCCTCTCTATCCTCCTCAACCACGCATCAGCGTCCTCAGGATTAGCACCTCCAGAAAAGAACCCCGTGCCAATCCTCAGCATCTGCTCCATCATCCTAAGGTAGGATGGGAGCTCCTCAGCAACCGCAGCTGCCACCTGAGGCTGAGCCTCCACAACTACCGGATCCACAGGAGCCTGAGCCGGTACCCTCTCTGGTAACCGCTCCAACAACCTCGTCAACAGATCCGCTATGCGATCATCTCGGGCCCGAGCATCACCCGCTGCTACACCCGCAGCACCCGCTGGAACACCAGCCACACTGGCGCTCACGCCAGCCCCAACGGCACTCACACCGGCCGCACCCTCAGACCCAATCTGACTCGCACGCGAATCCTCGACCTGCTCCGCCGGCACACGGCCACGACCTCTACCACGCCCTCTAGCCATCTGCACACGTGCAGAAGCACAAGCTAAGAAAACTAAAACAATCCTCACAATAAAGATACTCACCGTGGAATCTCACAAGGCTCGAAGAGGATGATTCTAAGACCCCACACAACACCCAATCTATTCTAGAACCACCTAGGCTCCTAGAACCGTATGGGCTCTGATACCAAATTGAAACGACCGCACTTTTTTTTTTTTTTTTTTTTTTTGCAGAAATAATTAAACATTACAAATACAAGAACAATCCAAGTTCTACAGCTTACACAAGCCAACAGTTCTAAAACAGCAAAAGCAAACAACACCAACAATAAAAACCCCGGGTCCTAACCATCCCCTCTTCACTGCCTCGATTCCACGATCACACCTTATCTTTACCTGCATCGACAAAAGTGATGCATCAACATTTGGCTAACCAAACGCTGAGTGAGAGATCATCCCAACAACAGGCTAAACAATAAGCACAATCAACAACAAAATCAATACGAAGAATTAATTAACACCAATTAAAACTTCCAACACAAATAGCAATTCATCACTATGAAAAACTATACCAACGCCTAGCAATTCCATCCCAACGAAAGCTAGACACACAGCCTGAAAGGCAACACACAACACGCCTTCAAAGCACAAACCACAACCAGTATCGATCGATACCCCCTTGGTATCGATCGATACCCCAACCACAACCAGTATCGATCGATACCCCCTTGGTATCGATCGATACCCCAACCACATGCCCTCAGGCAAACAACCGGTATCGATCGATACACCCCTGGTATCGATCGATGCCAAGCAACACATGCCCACAGGCAACAACTGGTATCGATCGATACACACCTGGTATCGATCGATGCCTACACGACTCGAGTCCACCGACAAGAGTCTAGTATCGATCGACACACACATGGTATCGATCGATACCCACCTGCAAATCACAACCTTCCGCGAGATCTAAACCCAGAAATCGCCACAAATCACCAAGGCAAAGCCCCAAACTCAACAATCAAGCTTAACTAAGCACCACACAAGCTTACTTGCTAACCTTTGGTCCCAACTCACCTTAAATCGGCTGGATCGAGCTCAAAATCGACCTCCCTTGCTTCCCACAAGCTCACGCCCAAAACCAAGACCAAACTCTTCCGATCTCTTCTTCAAGCTTCTCCCAAGCTCGAATCTCTCTCGATCTCGCAAGATCCAAGCTTCACCAAGCTTCCACCTCTCTCACGCTCTCCTTCTCTCTCTCTCTCTCTCTCTCTCTCTCTCGCGACCAAGACTTTTCTTTCCCAAAAGAATGGTTTCCACGCGCAAGAAGAGAAGAGGAAGAAGACTTATAAGGAGAAAACCCGACTGGTATCGATCGATACCCCTAGTATCGATCGATACTAGCCCGGAACAATTCCGAATTAATTATTTTTCCCCAATAATTAATTCCTCCGGAACGCGGGCGTTACAAAAACAGTCTTTTTGATTATTGTTTTCCTTAAAGTATCGGCTAATACTTGGGTGTACTATCATAATAACCATATGGTCTTATCTTCGTGACTAAACCATGCAGTCCCAATCTCTTTTGTCTTTTGTAAATAACAAAGGCCGAGCCAAAACAATTTTGTCTGAACACTTTAGTAAAATAACTCTAAAAATTTATCGGTGTTTTATTGCCTATTTTTTTAGTTTTAAAGCCTTTTTAAAACAATTTTTTTTAGTTTAACAATATTTTTAAAAAATAAGCTCTTGTGTGTGAGATTTGTTTTAGATTTAGTTATGGAAAACAAAAAAACAATTATATTCCAAAGTAAATGTTCTTATAGAAAATTTGATAAATTTCTTATTTTAAAATCTAGAGAACTTTTTTTTAATAAATCATTTATCGGCCCTATTATCTTTGAGTCTCAGGGCTGCTAACTTTCCAATTATTACAATTTTATATAAAACGATTTTGTATTTTTATTTTTGTCAAACTGCATATAATCGGTTTAAATTGCAACAACATTAATTACAAACGGTACATAAAATTGTTATTGTACATTTGTTTTCTTAAAATAGCCATTTTGATTTTTTCCCCTATTAAAAGAATATGTTAATATTTGGTTGTACTGTCATAATAACTATGTGGTCTTATCCTCGTGACTAAACTATGCGGTTTGAATTTTGTTTTCTTTTGTAAATAATCAAGGCCGGCCCAAACTTTGTCGGAGTGCTATATGGACCATTTAGTAGAATAACTCTAAAAAATTATAGTTTCTTTTAGTGCCTAAATTTTTTTGTTTGAAAGGTTTTGTAAAACAAATATTTTTAGTAGACCATATCTCCTTTTTCTTAAAAATATATTGTGTATGAGATTTATTTATATATTTGGTTATAGAAAATAAAATAAAAAATATTTACCAAAGTAAATTAAAAAAAATTCAAGAAATTTCTTATTTTAAAATATAAATAAAAAAATAAAAAAATAATCGGCCCCTTTATCTTTGAGCCATGGGGTTGCACACTTTTCCACGTCCCTCTCTCCCCCTAGTTAAGTTGTCCATGTAACCAAGTCTTACGTCAAATGAACCCAATCGTTAAATAGAGAAATAACAATCAAAACTAGAAAGAACTAAGGAGATTAACAATCAATATACCTTATGTCCACGTTAAAGATGTTTTTATTAGAACCTTCTAAGAGTTTTCTTTTCATTAACATAAATATTAAACTTTTAAACATATCACCTTTCTTTATTAAACTTTTAAGAAAAAGCTATTTATTATTGTTTTTTTTTCATATGTGGAATATGAAATTGGGTTTGAATCACCAATACATTATTTATAATATGTAGTCAACGTAATCGAAATTTGAAAGTTTAAAAGCATGTCTCTGTTTCAATTTTTCACAAGTTATACCAAACTATTCAATTATTACAGTTTTTATATTAAACGTTTATTTCCTTATATTTTTGTCAAAAATACATATTATCGGTTTAAAATGCAACAACATTAATTACAAACGTTATATATCATACGTTTATTTTTTTCCTTATTAAAAGTAATGGCTAATACTTGGGTGTACAGTCATAATAACCATATGGTCTTATCCTTGTGACTAAACCATGCGTTCCCAGTCTCTTTTGTCTTTTTAAAATAACAAAGGCCGACCCAAAATTTTTTTGGTGTGCTCAACCAAAATTTTTTTGTCTGGACACTTTAGTAAAATAACTCCAAAAATTTATCGGTGTTTTATTGCCTAATGTTTTTAGTTTTAAAGCCTTTTTAAAACAATTTTTCTTAGTTCAGCAATATTTTTTTTTTAAATCTGCACTTGTGTGTGAGATTTGTTTTAGATTTGGTTATGGAAAACAAAAAAATATTATATTCCAAATTAAATGTTCGTGACTATGTGGTCTTATCTTCGTGACTAAACCATGAGGTTTGATTTTTTTGTTGTCTTTTGTAAATAACCAAGGCTGGCCCAAAATTATACGGAGTGCTATATGGACCATTTAGTAAAATAACTTAAAAATTTATAGTTTCTTTTAGTGCCTAAATTTTTTTGTTTAAAAGGTTTTGTAAAACAAATATTTTTAGTAGACCATATTTCATTTTTCTTAAAAATCTATTGTGTATGAGATTTATTTATATATTTGGTTATGGAAAACAAAAAAAAATTACAAAAGTAAATTTTTTTAAAAAAAATTCAAGAAATTTCTTATTTTAAAATTCAAATAAAAAAAAAAATAAAATAAAAAAATAATCGGCCCCCTTTATCTTTGAGCCATAGGGTTGCACACTTTCCCACCTCCCCCTGTCCCACTGCCCCCCTAGTTAAGCGGTCCATGTAACAAAGTCTTACGTCAAATGAACCCAATCGATAAAGAGAGAAATAACTCAAAACTAGAAAGACCTAGGGAGATTAACAATCAATATACCGTATGTTCACCTTAAAGATATTTTTATTAGAACATTCAAAGAGTTTTCTTTTTATTAACAAAAATATTAAACTTTTAAACATATCATCTTTCTTTATAAAATTTTTTTAAAAAAACTATTTTTTGTTTGTCATCATTTTGGGCCACAACAGGCCGGCCCAATAGCCAAATACCTCCACACATGGAGGGCAAGTGGAGTCAAACTCAACACCAGTAAGATGGCAGCAGAGGTGTGGCAACCACATGTCCACATGCTCCTTCTTCGTCTTCTTCTTCTTAAAAAAAAAGCTATTTATTATTGTTTTTTCATATGCGGAATACGAAATTGGGCCTGAATCACCAATACATTATTTATAATATATAGTCAACATAATCAAAATTTGAAAGTTTAAAATCATGTGCCTATTTCGATTTTTCACAAGTTATACCACCCTATCCAATTATTAAAGTTTTTATATGAAGCGTTTATTTCCTTATATTTTTAACAAAAATACATATTATCGGTTTAAATTGCAACAACATTAATTACAAACGTTATATATAATACGTTTATTTCAAAACAGTCGTTTTGATAATTTATTTCCTTATTAAAAGTATCGGCTAATACTTGGGGGTGTACTGTCATAATAACCATATGGTCTTATCCTCGTGACTAAACCATGCGGTCCCATTCTCTTTTGTCTTTTGTAAATAACAAAGGCCGATCCAAGATTTTTTTGATGTGCTCGACCAAAATAATTTTGTCTGGAAACGTTAGTAAAATAACTCTAAAAATTTATCGGTGTTTTATTGCCTCATTTTTTAAGTTTTAAAGCCTTTTCAAAACAATTTTTTTAAGTTCAGCAATATTGTTTTTTAAAATAAGCTCTTGTGTGTGAGATTTGGTTATGGAAAACAAAAAATAAATTAAATTCCAAAGTAAATGTTCTAATAGAAAATTCGATAAATTTCTTAGTTTAAAATCTAGAGAATTGTTTTTAATAAAACATTTATCGGACCTATTATCTTTGAGTCTCAGGGCTGCTCACTTTCCAATTATTAAAATTTTATATAAAACGATTTTGTCTTTTTATTTTTGTCAAACTGCATATAATCGGTTTAAATTGCAACAACATTAATTACAAACATTACTTAAAATTGTTATTGTGTTATGAATTAATTATATGGATGCCCATTATAAGGCCCATATTATAAGAAGGTTTATAATACTCTCTCTTTACTTATTCTCCAAGTTTAGCTTTTTCTTCAAGTCTTTGTAAACCTATATATACCTCTCATTATTCATGGAATAAGACACAACAATTTCATCTCTCTCTTTTATTCACAACACGTTATCAGCACGACAGTCTCTCGATCTGTTCTTACACCAAAAAGGTGAGATTTAACTTATGGTTATATTTATGTTTATGTGTATGTATTATTCCTGGATGATAAACTATTCCTTCTTCGAACTGATCGTTATGGTAGGCTATGCCTCCTCAGATCATTATTATTGCGAGGATGGTTATAGATCTAATCCTACTTCAAATCATGTTTATTATCGACTCATGATTTGTAATATGGATTCACGATACTTATCTAGAATAATTATTGATGTGAGATTTAATTTTTCTATATGTTTATATTATTCCGGGATGATAAAGCGATGCTTTTTTCCAAATTGATCATCATGGTAGGCTATGCCTCCACGATCATGATCATATGGTAGACTTTGTCTCCTCAGATCAAATGATGGTTATCAATGCTTATCTAGAATAATGATTGTCGATCGTTTGATCTTTGTATTTTATTGATCTCTGAATCTGCAAGAATTTATATTATAATCTGCACTATTTCTAAAACGGATTTTGCACAGTGATTTTCTGTCATTAAACTGAATATTGCTCATTAATCTTAATACTGCTTTTGCACTAATTCGTTTATGTCCGATCTATGCACGGCTAGATTATAAGAGCATCGTTTATGCCCGATCTATGCACGACTAGATTTTACCATACTTTTAAGGATTTGTAAAACGGATTTTGCACAGACAAATTAAAATCATGTTTGATCACGAAATTTGCACAATTTTGTCATATAATTTTGTCTGATGAATTGATTGATTGATTGATTGAGAACTTAGTTTAATGGAATGATAGGAACAAAATAAGATATGATGACTGTATTTTTATGAAACTTGATCATCCTTTTATTATTTCAGTAAACTATGCCGAACATTACCAACCTTGAATTTGAGGCCCTTGACATCTCTGGAGAGAATTATTTGTCTTGGGTGCTCGATGTCGAGATGTACATTGATTCTAAAAATCTTGATTGATGCAATATTCAAAGAGGGAAGTGCAGCAACCACTCAAACAAAAGCAACGACAATGATATTCCTTCGTCATCACCTCCATGTGGACCTCAAGAATGAATACTTGACTGTAAAATAATCATAAGTTCTTTGGAGTAGCCTAAAGGATAGGTTTAACCACCATAAAACTGTGGTATTACCAAAAGCTCACTATGAATGGACACATCTGAGACTACAAGACTTTAAGTCTGTAAGTGAATACAACTCAGCAATGTTCAGGATAACTTCCAAATTGAAATTATGTGGAGAGAAAATCACAGATGCAGATATGCTTGAAAAGACATACTCTACCTTTCACGCAAACAATGTTGTCCTGCAGACACAATATCGTGAAAGGATATAAGAAGTACTCTGATCTTATATCTTCTCTCCTTGTGGCTGAGCAAAACAATGAGCTACTGATGAAAAACCATCAATTACGCCCAGTTGGTTCTGCTCCATTGCCTGAAGCAAATGTGGTATCTCACGATGATCAAGGAAGTGGTTACCAACGTGGACGTGGACGAGGATATGGTTTTAGTCGAGGTCGAGGCCGAGGTGTTTCTTTTAATAACTCATACTCTCACCAGAAGTGGGAAAAGAAAGATGATAACAAAGAAAAGAAGGTAACAAATGTATGTCATCGCTGTGGAGGAAAAGGTCATTGGTCTCATACTTGTCGTATTCCAAAGCACCTTATTGACCTATGTCAAGAATCATTGAAACAAAAAGGAATGAATGCAGAAACAAACCTCGTGTACGATGATGAATATGATTATGATGATCTCTCTCCAATGGAAGCTAATGATTCTCGAACCCTTGAAGGGAATCTTTGATTTAGCTATGATGTTTGGTTTTTGGTTTTTCTTGAATTCATGTTGTTTTGGCTTTATTTAGTTTTTATATTCGCATTATGATATTATTCGCTTTATCAGTCATAGTTAAATTTATAGAATTTATTGATTTATAGAATTATTTTATTATTCACGAATTTTGCACAAATTATATGTTATTGATTCTGTTTGTGTTCCTAAAACGATTTATGCACGGATGATTTGTGGTTGATTTTGTATTATCTATATTTAATTTTTTATCAACCCGATTTCCGCACGAATTATCTGGGTTATATTATAAAGATAAGGAAAATAGTTAACCAGAAGTTTACTAAAAATCTCATTGTTTTGGCATGACCGGTTAGGCCATTCCGGTTCTATAGTAATGCGAAAAAGAATCAGAAAATTATGTAGACATTCATTGAAGAACCAAAAGATTCTTATATGTTGTCCATAAAGCAAGTTGATAATACAACTTTCACTCTCCAAATTTGGAATTTATTAATTTTCTGGTACCTATACAAGGATATATTTTGGACTGATCACCCACTATGTATCTTTGCGAAAGTATTTGGTTAATTGACTAGAGTGAAACTGTATTGATTCGCATTATGTCAAAGAATAATTTTGAGTTCTCCCAAGATTGGTTTTTGGTCAGGAACTGAATATTTCTCAACTAAAAGTTTTTGGATGTAATGTTGCTCCACCACATTGATCTAAGTTGGGACCTCAAAGGAGGTTAGGAATTGTTGGATATGAATATCCCTTGATGAGTAATCAAATAAGGGACAATGTTCGATTTACAGACTGTTATTTCAGTGAGTCAGTATTTCCAAAAATTAATGGGGGAAAAGAAAAAACAGCTGGAAAAGAAAATCAGTGAAAGAAATTATCTTGATCCTGATAAAAAATATGCACTATAAGTTCAAAAGATAATTCATTTGCAAAGTTTAGCAAATTCGATGCCAGAAGCATTTCATGACCCTGATTGAGTGACGAAGTCACATATACCAGTTGTGCTCCATTTGATATTGATGTCCCGGGGGGACAAATCAGTTGCTATTGAGTTTAGAGATCGCATGAAGCGTAATAGACCTATTGGTTCTAAAGATAAGAATCCTCGAAAAGAAAACGGAGCATATTATAAAATGGCAAGACCGAGGAAGCTATCTCTAGAAGAGACATAGACATGACAAAGAAAGAAATCTAGGTATCTAGTAATGATAAGAGATTTCAACTAGTTCATTCATGTCTGGAATAAATGGAACCAAAAGAAAATCGACGTCGATAATATTTTTGCATGCAGTGAAGCAGTTGATGAGAATTGAGGATCATAAACCGCGGTAGAAGAAGATGTATTGAAAAAGTACATAAAGTGATGATTGGCCAATCATGGAAAAAGCCGTAAAGGCAAAGTTAGAATCTCTTGCAGAGAAGTATTTGGACCAGTAGTTCGTACACTTGAAAGTGTAAAACTAGTAAGACATAAGTGGATCTTTATGCGAAAGATGAAAGAAAATGATATACTTTTTGTGGTGGATGAAACTATTTTTAAGATCCCTTATGAGTCTGAAAATAAGAGAAAGACTTGATTTAGTCTCAAAAGGATTTAAACTGCCAGAAGCAGCCTAGAAGGATTTAAACTGCTAGAAACGGCAAGCCCTAGTTCTCGAGAACATTACGAATGAGATTAAATCGATATCGTTATGAATTGCAACAATCAAAGCATATGTGCCCGAGATTTGCACGAGTCGGACTTTGCTCGTTTTGCACGAACTGAATTTTGTACGAATTTTGTATGGGTAAGATTATACCCGAATTCTGCACGATTTTTACACAGATCAGATCTTCCAATGAAATCTTTTGAGATTACAAATTAAAAATCTAGCGAAAGAAATGGTATCTCAAAGATCCTTGTAGGATTTAACATAGAAAATGCTTGCATTTAGTTGGTCCTGAAGCACCACACTTAAATGTTATTTGAGTAGTTTACTGATATCTTTCATGATTGAAAGATGTGTTTTCGTATGAAAAGAAAGAAATCCAAAACATTAAAGAAAACATGGATAACTTGTATGTACAAGTATATATAATACAAAAGTTTGGAAAACTATATGTAAAAGGAAATTTGGCATTAAGCCCAAATAGACAAAGGAATGATTTTTTATGTGAGAAATAATGTTATGGACCAGAAGTCCAATAACCTGAGAAATTATGATAATCATACAAGTGTATTAAATAAGGTTATGCTTATATCAATTCCCTAAGGATAATATATATGATTGGAATGCATTTCTTGAAGAAAATATTTCTAGGGGGAGAAATATGATGATGTACGTGGTTGTACTCTTTTTCCTTATCATGGTTTTTATCCCACTAGGTTTTTCCATGACAAAGTTTTAACGAGGCAGCAAAGAACACGCAAATGATAGACATCTAAGGGAATGTAAATATGAAAGTCTATCACAATTCGAAAGATTATTGAAATCATTAGAAGCAAAGAGAATGATCAAGATGGATCATCCGGATACCCATTAATTACATAAGAATGGCGATGTACATCTACTACAAATTCGTTCAAGTGAAGATTTGACGGACTTATTTACCAAGACGTCTCCATCTGCTACTTTCAAGAAACTAGTTCGTCATACTGGATCGCGTCATCTCAAACTTTTCAGGTGATGTACTCATGAAGGGGAGTAATAGAGCGTTGCACTCTTTTCCCCTTAACTTTGGTTTTTCCCATTGGGTTTTCCTAGTAAGGTTTTTAATGAGGCATCATCTTACGCGCATTAGAAACATTTTTGTATAATGGTCATCCAAGGGGGAGTGTTATGAATTAATTATATGGATGCCCATTATAAGGTCCATATTTTAAGGAGGTTTAGAATATTCTCTCTTTAGTTATTCTCCAAGTTTAGCTTGTTCTCCAAGTCTTTGTAAACCTATATATACCTCTCATTATTCATGGAATAAGACACAACAATTTCATCTCTCTCTTTTATTCACAACATATTGGATATTTTTTCTTAAAATAGAAATTTTGATTTTTTCCCCTATTAAAAGAATATGTTAATATTTGGGTGTACTGTCATAATAACTAGGTGGTTTTATCCTCGTGACTAAACTATGCGGTTTGATTTTTTTTTGTCTTTTGTAAATAACCAAGGCTGGCCCAAAATTTTACGGAGTGCTATATGGACAATTTAGTAAAATAACTTAGAAAATTTATAGTTTCTATTAGTGCCTAAATGTTTTTGTTTAAAAGGTTTTGTAAAACAAATATTTTTAGTAGACCATATTTCTTTTTTCTTAAAAATCTATTGTGTATGAAATTTATTTATATATTTGGTAATGGAAAACAAAAAACAAATTACCAAAGTAAAATTTTTTAAAAAACATTCAAGAAATTTCTTATTTTAAAATAAAAATAAAAATAAAAATAAAAAATAATCGGCCCCGTTTATTTTTGAGCCATGGGGTTGCACACTTTTCCACCTCCCCCTCTCCCCCTAGTTAAGCTGTCCATGTAACCAAGTCTTACGTCAAATGAACCCAATCGTTAAATAGAGAAATAACTCAAAACTAGAAAGAACTAGGGAGATTAACAATCAATATCACGTTAAAGATTTTTTTATTAGAACCTTCTAAGAGTTTTCTTTTCATTAACATAAATATTAAACTTTTAAACATATCACCTTTCTTTATAAAACTTTTTTACAAAAGCTATTTATTATTATTTTTTCATTTGTGGAATACGAAATTGGGTTTGAATCACCAATACATTATTTATAATATGTAGTCAACGTAATCGAAATTTGAAAGTTTAAAAGGATGTGCATGTTTCGATTTTTCACAAGTTATACCAAACTATTCAATTATTACAGTTTTTAAATGAAACATTTATTTTCTTATATATTTGTCAAAAATACATATTATCGGTTTAAAATGCAATAACATTAATTACAAACGTTATATATCATACGTTTATTTAAAAACAGTTGTTTTGATTATTTTTTCCTTATTAAAAGTATCGGCTAATACTTGGGTGTACTGTCATAATAACCATATGGTCTTATCCTCGTGACTAAACCATGGGGTCCTAATCTCTTTTGTCTTTTGTAAATAACCAAGGTCGACCAAAGATTTTTTCGGGGTGCTCAACCAAAATAATTTTGTCTGGACACTTTAGTAAAACAACTCTAAAAATTTATCTGTGTTTTATTGCCTAATGTTTTTAGTTTTAAAGCCTTTTTAAAACAATTTTTTAGTTCAGTAATATTGTTTTAAAATATGCACATGTGTGTAAGATTTGTTTTAGATTTGGTTATGGAAAACAAAAAACAATTATATTCCAAATTAAATGTTCTAATAGAAAATTCGATAAATTCCTTATTTTAAAATCTAGAGATTTTTTTTAATAAAACATTTATCGGACCTATTATCTTTGAGTGTTAGGGCTGCTTACTTTCCAATTATTACAATTTTATAAGAAACGATTTGGTATTTTTATTTTTGTCAAACTGCATATAATCGATTTAAATTGCAACAACATTAATTATACAATCGTTACTTAAAATTTCTATTGGATATTTTTTCTTAAAATAGAAATTTTGTTTTTCCCCCTTTTAAAAGAATATGTTAATAATTAGGTATACTGTCAAAATAACTATGTGGTCTTATCCTCGTGACTAAACCATGAGGTTAGATTTTTTTTGTCTATTGTAAATAACCAAGGCTGGCCCAAAATTTTACGGAGTGCTATATGGACCATTTAATAAAATAACTTAGAAAATTTATAGTTTCTTTTAGTGCCTAAATTTTTTTATTTAAAAGGTTTTGTAAAACAAATATTTTAGTAGACCATATTTCCTTTTTCTTAAAAATCTATTGTATGAGATTTATTTATATATTTGGTTATGGAAAACAAAAAAAACATTACCGAAGTAAATTTTTTTAAAAACAAATTCGAGAAATTTCTTATTTTAAAATTCAATAAAAAAAAGAAAATAAAAATAAAAAATAATCGGCCCCCTTTAACTTTGAGCCATAGGGTTGCACACTTTCCCACCTCCCCATATCCCCCTAGTTAAGCTATCCATGTAACCAAGTCTTACGTCAAATGAACCCAATAGTTAAAGAGAGAATTAACTCAAAACTAGAAATAACTAGGGAGATTAACAATCAATATACCTTATGTTTACGTTAAATATGTTTTTATTAGAACTTTCTAAGAGTTTTCTTTTTATTAACATAAATATTAAACTTTTAAACATGTCACCTTTCTTTATAAAACTTTCATAAAAAACTATTTTTTTTGTCATCATTTTGGACCACAACAGACCGGCCCAATAGCCAAATATCCCCACACATGGAGGGTAGGTGGAGTCGAACTCAATACCGGTCAGATGGCAGCAGAGGTGTGGCAACCACATGCCCACTTGCTCCTTCTTCTTCTTCAAAAAAACGATAAAAAAGCTATTTATTATTGTTTTTTCATATGTGGAATACCAAATTGGGTCTGAATCACCAATACATTATATATAATATGTAGTCAACATAATCGAAATTTGAAAGTTTAAAAGCATGTGCCTGTTTCGATTTTTCACAAGTTATATCACCCTATCCAATTATTAAAGTTTTTATATGAAGCGTTTATTTCCTTATATTTTTAACAAAAATATATATTATCGGTTTAAATTGCAACAACATTAATTACAAACGTTATATATAATACATTTATTTCAAAACAATCGTTTTAATTATTTTTTTCCTTATTAAAAGTATCGGCTAATACTTGGGTGTACTGTCATAATAACCATATGGTCTTATCCTCGTGACTAAACCATGCGGTCCCAATCTCTTTTGTCTTTTTTAAATAATAAAGGCCGACCCAAGATTTTTCGGAGTGCTCGACCAAAGTTTTTTGTCTGGAAAAGTTAGTAAAATAACTCTAAAAATGTATCGGTGTTTTATTGCCTAATGTTTTTAAGTTTTAAAGCTTTTTTAAAAAATATTTTTTTAGTTCAACAATTGTTTTTAAATAAACTCTTGTGTGTGAGATTTGTTTTAGATTTGATTATAGAAAAAACAAAATTATGTTCCAAAGTAAATGTTCTAATAGAAAATTCGATAACTTTCTTATTTTAAAATCTAGATAATTTATTTAATAAAACATTTATCGGACCTATTATCATTGAGTCTCAGGGCTGCTCACTTTCCAATTATTACAATTTTATATGAAACAATTTTTTCTTTTTATTTTTGTCAAACTGCATATAATCGATTTAAATTGTAACAACATTAATTACAAACGTTTCTTAAAATTGTTATTGGATATTTTTTCTTAAAATAGAAATTTTGATTTTTTTCCCTATTAAAAGAATATGTTAATATTTGGGTGTACTGTCATAATAACTATGTGGTCTTATCTTCGTGACTAAACCATGTGGTTTGATTTTTTTTGTCTTTTGTAAATAACTAGGGTTGGCCCAAAATTTTACGGAGTGCTATATGGACCATTTAATAAAATAACTTAGAAAGTTTATAGTTTCTTTTAGTGTCTAATTTGTTTTGTTTAAAAGGTTTTGTAAAACAAATATTTTTAGTAGACCATATTTCCTTTTTCTTAAAAATCTATTGTGTATGAGATTTATTTATATATTTGGTTATGGAAAACAAAACAAAAATTACAAAAGTAAAATTTTTTTAAAAAAAAATTCAAGAAATTTCTTATTTCAAAATTAAAATAAAATAAAAAAAATAATCGGCCCCCTTTATCTTTGAGCCATGGGGTTGCAGACTTTCCCACCTCCCCCTCTCCCCCCTAGTTAAGCTGTTCATGTAACCAAGTCTTATGTCAAATGAACTCAATCGCTAAAGAGAGAAATAACTCAAAACTAGAACGAACTAGGGAGATTAACAATCAATATACCTTATGTTTACGTTAAAGATGTTTGTTTAGAACTTTCTAAGAGTTTTCTTTTTATTACCAAAAATATTAAACTTTTAAACATATCATCTTTCTTTAAAAAAAAAACTATTTTTTGTTATCATTTTGGGCCACAACAAGCCGGCCCAATAGCCAAATACCCCCACACATAGAAGACAGGTGGAGTCGAACTCAATACTGGTCAGATGGCAGTAGAGGTGTGGCAACCACATGCCCACTTACTCCTTCTTCTTCTTCAAAAAAAAGAAAAGCTATTTATTATTATTTTTTCATATGTGGAATACGAAATTGGGTCTGAATCACCAATATATTATTTATAATATGTAGTCAACATAACCGAAATTTGAAAGTTTAAAAGCATGTGCCTGTTTCGATTTTTCACAAGTTATACCACCCTATCCAATTATTGAAGTTTTTATATGAAATGTTTATTTCCTTATATTTTTATCAAAAATATATATTATCGTTTTACATTGTAACAACATTAATTACAAACATTATATATCATATATTTATTTCAAAACAGTCTTTTGATTATTTTTTTCCTTTTAAAAAGTGTCGGCTAATACTTGGGTGTACTGTCATAATAACAATATGGTCTTATCCTCGTGACTAAACCATGCGTTCCCAATCTCTTTTGTCTTTTGTAAATAACAAAGGCATACCCAAGATTTTTTCGGAGTGCTCGACCAAAACAATTTTGTCTGGACACGTTAGTAAAATAACTCTAAAAATTTATCGGTGTTTTATTGCCTAATTGTTTTAAGTTTTAAAACCTTTTTAAAAAATCTTTTTTTAGTTCAGCAAAATTTTTTTAATTAAGCTCTTGTGTGTGAGATTTGTTTTAGATTTGGTTATGGAAAACAAAAAAACATTCTATTCCAAAGTAAATGTTCTAATAGAAAATTCCATAAATTTCTTATTTTGAAATCTAGAGAATTTTTTTAATAATAGATTTATCGGACCTATTATCTTTGAGTCTCAGGGCTTCTCACTTTCCAACACTTTAGTAAAATAACTCTAAAAATTTATCGGTGTTTTATTGCCTATTTTGTTTAGTTTTAAAGCCTTTTTAAAACAAATTGTTTTAGTTCAACAATATTTTTTAAAAATAAGCTCTTGTGTGTGAGATTTGTTTTAGATTTAGTTATGGAAAAAAAAACAATTATATTCCAAAGTAAATGTTCTTATAGAAAATTTGATAAATTTCTTATTTTAAAATCTAGAGAACTTTTTTTAATAAATCATTTATCGGGCCTATTATCTTTGAGTCTCAGGGCTGCTAACTTTCCAATTATTACAATTTTATATAAAACGATTTTGTATTTTTATTTTTGTCAAACTGCATATAATCGGTTTAAATTGCAACAACATTAATTACAAACGATACATAAAATTGTTATTGTACATTTGTTTTCTTAAAATAGCCATTTTGATTTTTTCCCCTATTAAAAGAATATGTTAATATTTGGTTGTACTGTCATAATAACTATGTGGTCTTATCCTCGTGACTAAACTATGCGGTTTGAATTTTGTTTTCTTTTGTAAATAATCAAGGCCGGCCCAAACTTTGTCGGAGTGCTATATGGACCATTTAGTAGAATAACTCTAAAAAAGTATAGTTTCTTTTAGTGCCAAAATTTTTTTGTTTGAAAGGTTTTGTATTACAAATATTTTTAGTAGACCATATCTCCTTTTTCTTAAAAATATATTGTGTATGAGATTTATTTATATATTTGGTTATAGAAAATAAAATAAAAAATATTTACCAAAGTAAATTAAAAAAATTCAAGAAATTTCTTATTTTAAAATATAAATAAAAAAATAAAAAAATAATCGGCCCCTTTATCTTTGAGCCATGGGGTTGCACACTTTTCCACGTCCCTCTCTCCCCCTAGTTAAGTTGTCCATGTAACCAAGTCTTACGTCAAATGAACCCAATCGTTAAATAGAGAAATAACAATCAATACTAGAAAGAACTAAGGAGATTAACAATCAATATACCTTATGTCCACGTTAAAGATGTTTTTATTAGAACCTTCTAAGAGTTTTCTTTTCATTAACATAAATATTAAACTTTTAAACATATCACCTTTCTTTATAAAACTTTTAAGAAAAAGCTATTTATTATTGTTTTTTTCATATGTGGAATATGAAATTGGGTTTGAATCACCAATACATTATTTATAATATGTAGTCAACGTAATCGAAATTTGAAAGTTTAAAAGCATGTGTCTGTTTCGATTTTTCACAAGTTATACCAAACTATTCAATTATTACAGTTTTTATATTAAACGTTTATTTCCTTATATTTTTGTCAAAAATACATATTATCGGTTTAAAATGCAACAACATTAATTACAAACGTTATATATCATACGTTTATTTTTTTCCTTATTAAAAGTAATGGCTAATACTTGGGTGTACAGTCATAATAACCATATGGTCTTATCCTTGTGACTAAACCATGCGTTCCCAGTCTCTTTTGTCTTTTTTAAATAACAAAGGACGACCCAAAATTTTTTTGGTGTGCTCAACCAAAATTGTTTTGTCTGGACACTTTAGTAAAATAACTCTAAAAATTTATCGGTGTTTTATTGCCTAATGTTTTTAGTTTTAAAGACTTTTTAAAACAATTTTTCTTAGTTCAGCAATATTTTTTTTTTAAATATGCACTTGTGTGTGAGATTTGTTTTAGATTTGGTTATGGAAAACAAAAAAATATTATATTCCAAATTAAATGTTCTAATATAAAATTCGATAAATTTCTTATTTTAAAATCTAGAGATTTTTTTTAATAAATCATTTATAGGACCTATTATCTTTGAGTCTCAGGGCTGCTCACTTTCCAATTATTACAATTTTATATGAAACGATTTGGTCTTTTTATTTTTGTCAAACTGCATATAATCGGTTTAAATTGCAACAACATTAATTACAAACGTTACTTAAAATTGTTATTGGATAATTTTTCTTAAAATAGAAATTTTGATTTTTTTCCCCCTATTAAAAGAATATGTTAATATTTGGGTGTACTGTCAAAAGAACTATGTGGTCTTATCTTCGTGACTAAACCATGAGGTTTGATTTTTTTTTTTGTCTTTTGTAAATAACCAAGGCTGGCCCAAAATTATACGGAGTGCTATATGGACCATTTAGTAAAATAACTTAAAAATTTATAGTTTCTTTTAGTGCCTAAATTTTTTTGTTTAAAAGGTTTTGTAAAAAAAATATTTTTAGTAGACCATATTTCCTTTTTCTTAAAAATCTATTGTGTATGAGATTTATTTATATATTTGGTTATGGAAAACAAAACAAAATTAAAAAAGTAAATTTTTTTAAAAAAAATTCAAGAAATTGCTTATTTTAAAATTCAAAAAAAAAAAAAAAAAAAAAAAAAAATAATCGGCCCCCTTTATCTTTGAGCCATAGGGTTGCACACTTTCCCACCTCCCACTGTCCCCCTGTCCCCCTAGTTAAGCTGTCCATGTAACAAAGTCTTACGTCAAATGAACCCAATCGATAAAGAGAGAAATAACTCAAAACTAGAAAGACCTAGGGAGATTAACAATCAATATACCGTATGTTCACCTTAAAGATATTTTTATTAGAACATTCAAAGAGTTTTCTTTTTATTAACAAAAATATTAAACTTTTAAACATATCATCATTCTTTATAAAACTTTTTTAAAAAAACTATTTTTTGTTTGTCATCATTTTGGGCCACAACAGGCCGGCCCAATAGCCAAATACCTCCACACATGGAGGGCAAGTGGAGTCAAACTCAACACCAGTAAGATGGCAGCAGAGGTGTGGCAACCACATGTCCACATGCTCCTTCTTCTTCTTCTTCTTCAAAAAAAAAAAGCTATTTATTATTGTTTTTTCATATGCGGAATACGAAATTGGGCCTGAATCACCAATACATTATTTATAATATATAATCAACATAATCAAAATTTGAAAGTTTAAAATCATGTGCCTATTTCGATTTTTCACAAGTTATACCACCCTATCCAATTATTAAAGTTTTTATATGAAGCGTTTATTTCCTTATATTTTTAACAAAAATACATATTATCGGTTTAAATTGCAACAACATTAATTACAAACGTTATATATAATACGTTTATTTCAAAACAGTCGTTATAACGCCCCGACCGCCCCTACCTGTGGGCCCCAACGACATCTCCCGGCCCGTGGGCCCCACCCTTGTTCGACGGCCGGTGCGTTAGTCCGGGAGGCTTGTAATACTTGTTTACTGACCCTGCAATCACCACGTGACCTTTCCCCGTGTTTTGTCCTCACTCACACGCTACCGCGAATCACTTCCCGGAAGGTCACCCATCCTTAGACTACTCCAGCTCAAGCACCCTTAACTCTGGAGTTCTTTCGGGCAAGTGATCGGAAAAGGTAAGTGCACTTTGGTGACATAGGTAGCCAAATCAATTCTTATAAGCCTCTCCGCATATACAAGAAATCGGGATGTTACAATCACCCCCACTCATAGAGCGCAACGTCCTCGTTGCGCACCAGGATCGTCACCCTAGACGGTGTGAGCCCACCTGACTTCACACACGTGTTTGGGTTCGGCTCTGATACCACTTAAAACGCCCCGACCGCCCCTACCTGTGGGCCCCAACAACATCTCCCGGCCCGTGGGCCCACCCTCGTCCGACGGCCGGTGCGTTAGTCCGGGAGGCTTGTAATACTTGTTTACTGACCCTGCAATCACCACGTGACCTTTCCCCGTGTTTTGTCCTCACTCACACGCTACCGCGAATCACTTCCCGGAAGGTCACCCATCCTTAGACTACTCCAGCTCAAGCACCCTTAACTCTGGAGTTCTCTCTGGACAAGTTCCCGAAAAGATAAGTGCACTTTGGTGACATAGGTAGCCAAATCAATTCTTATAAGCCTCTCCGCATATACAAGAAATCGGGATGTTACAATCACCCCCACTCATAGAGCGCAACGTCCTCGTTGCGCACCAGGATCGTCACCCTAGACGGTGTGGGCCCACCTGACTCCACACACGTGTTTGGGTTCGTCTCTGATACCACTTATAACGCCCCGACCGCCCCTACCTGTGGGCCCCATGCCCTCTCTCGGCCCGTGGGCCCCACCCTTGTCCGACGGCCGGTGCGTTAGTCCGGGAGGCTTGTAATACTTGTTTACTGACCCTGCAATTACCACGTGACCTTTCCCCGTGTTTTGTCCTCACTCACACGATACCGCGAATCACTTCCCGGAAGGTCACCCATCCTTAGACTACTCCAGCTCAAGCACGCTTAACTCTGGAGTTCTTTCGGGCAAGTGATCGGAAAAGGTAAGTGCACTTTGGTGACATAGGTAGCCAAATCAATTCTTATAAGCCTCTCCGCATATACAAGAACTCGGGATGTTACAATCACCCCCACTCATAGAGCGCAACGTCCTCGTTGCGCACCAGGATCGTCACCCTAGACGGTGTGAGCCCACCTGACTCCACACACGTGTTTGGGTTCGGCTCTGATACCACTTATAACGCCCCGACCGCCCCTACCTGTGGGCCCCAACGACATCTCCCGGCCCGTGGGCCCCACCCTCGTCCGACGGCCGATGCGCTAGTCCGGGAGGCTCGTAAGACTTGTTTACTGACCCTGCAATCACCACGTGACCTTTCCCCGTGTTTTGTCCTCACTCACACGATACCGCGAATCACTTCCCGGAAGGTCACCCATCCTTAAACTACTCCAGCTCAAGCACCCTTAACTCTGGAGTTCTCTCTGGACAAGTTCCCGAAAAGATAAGTGCACTTTGGTGACATAGGTAGCCAAATCAATTCTTATAAGCCTCTCCGCATATACAAGAAATCGGGATGTTACAGTCGTTTTGATAATTTATTTCCTTATTAAAAGTATCGGCTAATACTTGGGGGTGTACTGTCATAATAACCATATCGTCTTATCCTCGTGACTAAACCATGCGGTCCCATTCTCTTTTGTCTTTTGTAAATAACAAAGGCCGATCCAAGATTTTTTTGAAGTGCTCGACCAAAATATTTTTGTCTGGAAACGTTAGTAAAATAACTCTAAAAATTTATCGGTGTTTTATTGCCTCATTTTTTAAGTTTTAAAGACTTTTCAAAACAATTTTTTTTAGTTCAGCAATATTGTTTTTTAAAATAAGCTCTTGTGTGTGAGATTTGGTTATGGAAAACAAAAAAATAAATTAAATTCCAAAGTAAATGTTCTAATAGAAAATTCGATAAATTTCTTAGTTTAAAATCTAGAGAATTGTTTTTAATAAAACATTTATCGGACCTATTATCTTTGAGTCTCAGGGCTGCTCACTTTCCAATTATTAAAATTTAATATGAAACGATTTTGTCTTTTTATTTTTGTCAAACTGCATATAATCGGTTTAAATTACAACAACATTAATTACAAACGTTACTTAAAATTGTTATTGGATATTTTTTCTTAAAATAGAAATTTTGATTTTTTTCACTATTAAAAGAATATGTTAATATTTGGGTGTACTGTTATAATAACTATGTGGTCTTAACCTCGTGACTAAACAATGCGGTTTGATTTTTTTTTGTCTTTTGTAAATAACCAAGGCTTGCCCAAAATTTTACGGAGTGCTATATGGACCATTTAGTAAAATAACTTAGAAATTTTATAGTTTCTTTTAGTGTCTAAATTTTTGTTGTTTAAAAGGTTTTGTAAAACAAAAATTTTTAGTAGACCATATTTCATTTTTCTTAAAAATCTATTGTGTATGAGATTTATTTATATATTTGGTTATGGAAAAAGAAAATTACCAAAGTAATATTTTTAAAAAAAAATTCAAGAAATTTCTTATTTTAAAATTAAAATAAAAGATAAATAAAAATAAATAAAAAATAATCGACCCCCTTTATCTTTGAGCCATGGGGTTGCACACTTTCCCACCTCCCCCTCTCCCCCTAGTTAAGCTGTCCATGTAACCAAGTGTTACGTCAAATGAACACAATCGCTAAAGAGAGAAATAACTCAAAACTAGAAAGAACTAGGGAGATTAACAATCAATATACCTTATGTTCACGTTAAAGATGTTTTATTAGAACTTTCTAAGAGTTTTCTTTTTATTAACATAAATATTAAACTTTTATACATATCACCTTTCTTTATAAAACTTAAAAAAAAACTATTTTTTTGTCATCATTTTGGCCTAGAACAGGCCGGCCTAATAGCCAAATACCCCCACACATGGAGGGCAGGTAGAGTCGAACTCAACACCGGTAAATGGCAGCAGAGATGTGGCAACAACATGCCCACTTGCTCCTTCTTCTTCTCCTTCAAAAAAATAGTTATTTATTATTGTTTTTTCATATGTGAAATACAAAATTGGGTTTGACTCACCAATACATTATTTATAATATGTAGTCAACATAATCGAATTTTGAAAGTTTAAAAGCATGTGCCTGTTTCGATTTTTCACAAGTTATACCACCCTATCCAATTATTAAAGTTTTTATATGAAACATTTATTTCCTTATATTGTTTTATTAAAAATACATATTATCGGTTTAAAATGCAACAACATTAATTACAAACGTTATATATCATACGTTTATTTCAAAACACTCGTTTTGATCATTGTTTTCCTTATTAAAAGTATCGGCTAATACTTGGGTGTACTGTCATAATAACCATATGGTTTTATCCTCGTGACTAAACCATGCGATCCCAATCTCTTTTGTCTTCTGTAAATAACAAAGGCCGACCCAAGAATTTTTTGGAGTGCTCGACCAAAAACATTTGTCTGGACACGTTAGTAAAATAACTCTAAAAAATTGTCGGTGTTTTATTGCCTATTCTTTTTGAGTTTTAAAGCATTTTTAAAACAATTTGCTTAGTTCAGCAATATTTTTTTAAAATAAGCTCTTGTGTGTGAGATTTGTTTTAGATTTGGTTATCGAAAACAAAAAAAATATTATTCCAAAGTAAATGTTCTTATAAAAAATTCTTAAAATTTCTTATTTTAAAATCTAGAGATTTTTTTAATAAAACTTTTAGCTGGCCTATTATTTTTGAGTCTGGGCTGCCCACTTTCCAATTATTACAATTTTATATGAAACGATTTGGTCTTTTTAGTTTTTTCAAATGCATATAATCGGTTTAAATTGCAAAAACATTAATTACACACGTTACATAAAATTGTTATTGGATATTGTTTTCTTAAAATAACCATATTGATTTTTCTCCCCTATTAAAAGAATATGTTAATATTTGGGTGTACT
Source organism: Eutrema japonicum (assembly GCA_030161315.1). NCBI lineage: Eukaryota > Viridiplantae > Streptophyta > Magnoliopsida > Brassicales > Brassicaceae > Eutrema > Eutrema japonicum. The sequence goes on along the minus strand of BSQW01000013.1, from coordinate 32,970,907 downwards.
GTCATAATAACTATGTGGTCTTATCCTCGTGACTAAACCATGCGGTTTGAATTTTGTTGTCTTTTGTAAATAACCAAGGCTGGCCCAAAATTTTACGGAGTGCTATATGGATCATTTAGTAAAATAACTCTAAAAATTTATAGTTTCTTTTACTGCCTAATCTTTTTTGTTTGAAAGGTTTTGTAAAACAAATATTTTTAGTAGACCAATTTTACTTTTTCTTAAAAATCTATTGTGTATGAGATTTATTTATATGTTTGGTTATGGAAAGTATATTTACCAAAGTAATTTTGTTTTAAAAAAAATTCAACAAATTTCTTATTTGAAAATATAAATAAAAAATAAATAAAAATAAAAATAAAAAATAATCGGCCCCCTTTATCTTTGAGCCATGGGGTTGCACACTTTCCCACCTCTCCCTCTCCCCCTAGTTAAGCTGTCCATGTAACCAAGTCTTACCTCAAATGAACCCAATCGTTTAAGAGAGAAATAACTCAAAACTAGAAAGAACTAGGGGGGATTAACAATCAATATACCTTATGTTCACGTTAAAGATGTTTTATTCGAACCTTCTAAGAATTTTCTTTTTATTAACATAAATAATAAACTCTTAAACATATCACCTTTCTTTATAAAACTTTCAAAAAAAACTATTTATTATTGTTTTTCATATATGGAATACGAAATTAGGTTTGAATCACCAATACATTATTATTGTTCAACAATATTTTTTTAAAATAAGCTCTTGTGTGTGAGATTTGTTTTAGATTTGGTTATGGAAAACAAAAAAAAATTATATTCCAAAGTAAATGTTCTTATAGAAAATTCGATAAATTTCTTATTTTAAAATCTAGAGAAATGTTTTTAATAAAACATTTATCGGGCCTATTATCTTTGAGTCTCAGGACTGCTCACTTTTCAATTATTACAATTTTATATGAAACGATTTTTTCTTTTTCTTTTTGTCAAACTGCATATAATCGTTTTAAATTGCAACAACATTAATTACAAATGTTACATAAAATTATTATTGGACATTTTTTCTTAAAATAGCCATTTTGATTTTTTCCCCTATTAAAAGAATATGTTAATATTTGGTTGTACTGTCATAATAACTATGTGGTCTTATCCTCGTGACTAAACCGCGGTTTGAATTTTTTTTTGTCTTTTGTAAATAACCAAGGCCGGCCCAAAATTTTACGGAGTGCTATATGTACCATTTAGTAAAATAACTTAGAAAATTTATAGTTTCTTTTAGTGTCTAAATTGTTTTGTTTGAAAGGTTTTGTAAAACAAATATTTTTAGTAGACCATATTTCCCTTTTCTTAAAAATCTATTGTGTATGAGATTTATTTATATATTTGATTATGGAAAATAAAATAAAAAATATTTACCAAAGTAAATTAAAAAAAATTCAAGAAATTTCTTATTTTAAATATAAATATAAATAAAAATAAAAATTAACCGGCCCCCTTTATCTTTGAGCCATGGGGTTGCATACTTTTCCACCTCCCCCTCTCCCCCTAGTTAAGCTGTCCATGTAACCAAGTCTTACGTCAAATGAACCCAATCGTTAAATAGAGAAATAACTCAAAACTAGAAAGAACTAGGGAGATTAACAATCAATATACATTATGTTCACGTTAAAGATGTTTTTATTAGAACTTTCTAAGAGTTTTCTTTTTATAAACATAAGTATTAAACTTTTAAACATATCACCTTTCTTTATAAAACTTTCAAAAAAGCTATTTTTTTTTTTCATATGTGGAATACGAAATTGGGTTTGAATCACCAAAACATTATTTATAATATGTAGTCAACATAATCGAAATTTGAAATCTTAAAAGCATGTGCCTGTTTCGATTTTTTACAAGTTATACCACCCTATCCAATTATTACAGTTTTTATATGAAACGTTTATTTCCTCATATTGTTTTTATCAAAAATACATATTATCTGTTTAAAATGCAACAACATTAATTACAAATGTTATATATCATACGTTTATTTCAAAACAATCGTTTTGATTATTTTTTTCCTTATTAAGAGTATTGGGTGTACTGTCATAATAACCATATGGTCTTATCCTCGTGACTAAACCATGCGGTCCCAATCTCTTTTGTCTTTTGTAAATAACAAAGGCCAACCCAAGATATTGATAGTAAAAAATTATTTAAATTAAACTAAACATGGTCCACAAATTTGAGGTCTGAAGCAGTTCGAAAGAAGTATATATATTTTGTTTTTAGTAGTGAACTCGCTATTCTTCTAATCTCCATCCAAATATGAAGAAGATGATGACGAAGAGGAAACTGTACCAGAACCTGTTGAGGTTCAGAAGTCTTCATACTCCTCCAAAGAAATTTCGAAGAAGTTCTGGCAAAATGGAAATAAGATGGGATGGTGAAATACGTCTCATACTCCTCCAAAATATGTTTTGCAGTTGTCTGATCTTTCGAACATGTACTTCACAATATATTCTAGGAAAAACTTATGATGATGAGCCTCTCTATCGATAAGCCCTCGTTGGAGGGGAAATGGTGGTTGTAGGTGGTGCTATCATCTTGGAAGTTGATGATCCAGATGAAACTCTGGTCATCTACTTTGTGGAGTACATGTTCAAATGTCAGATGAATGCAAAATGTATGGCTTCAAGAATGAAGGACTTGTATAACTTTAGCTCAAGGTTCCATTCTACTTGTATTTGAGTCATCATCAATCGTCGTTTCTATCTTCTGCCGCTCTTTTCTTTGCTTCTAACATTTTGGGTCTTTCTTTGCAAATTCAATCATTGTACATAAGAGCACTGTACTTTCTGGATTGTATGTTATATTTTGCAAGCAGTCCAACTTAGCACTTACTTTAAGTACTTAAAGAAGTATGTTGCAATATTTAAGAAAAAGACTAATTGCAAACTGTTTTTTAATATAAGAAGCATCTAAAAAAGTTCATGTTTCTTCCTTTGTTATATAAGAAAGGCACACTGTTTTTGGTTTTAGAAAAATCCCAAGTTGTTGAATTTTCTTGTAATCGTATTAAGATTTGGATAATATTCATTGGTGTTTAGATTTTTTCTTGGGGAAAGTTACAGAAACCCCTGATTACTGATCCAAGTAAAATTTATATAAATGCTTTGTTTAAGGGTTTTGAATTATATAAAATACCAGCACACACACATTAACATTACATGCACTGTTACTGAAACAGAGACTTTGATCTCCTATTTTGGACAATTATGTTCATGGTTGATTCCACAACTCTAAACTAATAATGAAATATAGCCCAAAGTGATACAAATAGCAATTAGAAGACGTTACCAATCCTACAAAAATACCACATACTGGAAGAACACAAAACCGTTCCAAACAATTGAAAGAACACAAAACCGTTCTAAACCTATATGCCGTCATTGAGGTCTCAATTAGATCTAAAAGTTGTGAAAGCTTCAATTATTTTCTTGTTAATTTTTGTAGGATTTCAGATGCATCAAATCAGAGTTCACGAAATTCGTTTTAAAAGGTATATATATATATTTTTTATCAACAAATTTTATTAACTTAAACTGTATACGGATAGTACAAATAAGGCATAAGCCATATCGGAGGAACATTAAAACATAAAATCAAATCATGTAAATCATAAGCTTTCTTCGATAATTTATCAGCAGCACCATTCCTGTCACGATTAGTATGTCCCAACGAAAAATCTTGAAGCTTCATCATCCAATGTCTTATATCCACAAGTAAGTTGCCAATGTCCGTACTTTCTTCCCGTCGGTTAATCAGATTTGTTAATTCCAGATTGTCGCCCTCAAACCAAACATTTCTCCATCCTTTTACCCAAATAACTTGCATATCTTGTAATAGCCCCATTGCCTCTGCCTGAAGTGAAGATCGAACTTTCTGCACCCAAGATAGTCCCGAACATATATGAGCACCTGTATGATCTCTTAAAATCCATCCGATTCCTGTGAAATCTGAATCCTGCCGAAAACTAGCATCAAAGTTGCATTTCAACCATCCATTTGGTGGTGGTTCCCATTGACTATTACGATCTATCCTTTCGTATGGATTGTTTTGAAGTGGATCCTCTATGTCAGCCATTGCTTCCGTCCACTCGATAACTGCATCCTTAGCTTTTGAAATATCTTCATTAGAGTGTACATCACGATTAGAAAATATGTACTCATTCCTAGACTTCCAAATTTGCCAACAAAGCCAAAAAGGAAGTAGTCTAACCTGTCTGGAGCATGAACTGGTTTTGGAGATTTGAAGGATTGTACGAATGTTCTCCTCCAGTTGTCCCCTGTTTTGATCGAAGTGTAGGATATCCGCACATCTCCAAGCTGCTCTAGAGTGATCGCACTCAAATAGAATGTGATTTATACTCTCCTCCTCAAGACAACAACGTTTAAACAATGGGCTAATGTTTACATTTCGACTTTTTAACCTTTCTGAGGTTGGTATATCCCCTGTAAGAACCCTCCAAAGGAAATGCTTAATCTTAGGAATAATTTGTAGACTCCATATCTCCTTTTTAACCCTAGATTACCAGAAGGGGCTTCTATCGGATCATCATCCAAACTCAAATGAGTCGCTAGCAAATATCCCAACTTAACTGTGTAATTGGAATCACGATTGAATGGCCAAATTCATTTATCCTGAATTGCATGCTTCGACAAAACCATATCCTTTACAATCTCTGCATCTTCCGCATCTAAGAGAGTGTCAATTAGATCATTATCCCATTCACGTCTCCCCGGCAGCCATAAGTCTTTAATAAACAAATTTGGTTGTTGACTATTTCCATGTACCGTTCTTGGTGGTAGTACAGGTAACCACTTATCCATCCGAACTTTCGTTGTAACTCCATCTCCAATCTGACTTCTTAAACCATGTTTTAGCAGTTCTTTACCTGCTTGAATTGATCTCCATCCGTACGAGGGGTGTCCTCCACAAGATGACTGTAGGAATATCGAATTATAATGATAACGACCCTTATACATTCGAGCAAGAAGTGAGGTTGGATTATTTAGTAAACGCCATGCCTGTTTAGCAAGCAATGCTCGATTAAAATTGAATAGATCTCTGAAACCCATTCCGCCTTCATTCTTCGGTAGACATAACCTTTTCCATGCAATCCAAGATATTTTTCTTCTTCCTTGATCCCTACCCCACCAAAATTCGGATAATATGCTATTGATCTCTTCACAAGTCGTTTTCGGTATCAAGAAACATTTCATTGAATATATTGGCTTTGATTGAAGAACCGATTTTATTAGGATTTCTTTCCCTGCTGCTGATAGGAACTGGTTTTACCAGCCATTTACTGAATCCCGAATTCTGTGAACAATAAATTGAAAGCTCTGTACTTTACTTCTGTCAAATTATTCCGGTAAACCCATATATTTTCCTTCTCCACCAACTGCATCAATACCCATGATTTGATGAATTATAGCTTTCCGATTCTCACTTAATCGCATTCCAAAAATCAGAGAAGATTTACTATAGTTCACCCTTTGCCCTGATATTCTCTCATAGTTATCCATAATTCTAGCCAGTTCCTCACTGTCATCAACTGTTGCACGACAAAAAACAGAGAATCATCGGCAAAGAGCAAATGTGTAACTGTTGGACAGTTTTTAGAGATCTTCATACCTTGAAAATGTTGTTGAGATTCCGATCTTGACAGCATTTGACTCAACACTTCAGCACACAATAGAAATAGATATGGTGATAATGAATCACCTTATCTAATACCTCTGGTTGGTTGAATGTTACCATGTGCAACACCATTAATCATTACCGAATAAGTAATTGATGTAACGCAGTTCATGATCCACGTTACCCATTTTCATCAAATCCCAATTGACGTATAACACGCTCTAAAAAACTCCATTCCACTCGATCGTAGGCTTTGCTAATATATGTCTTTATCGCTAAATACTTCTCTGAACAGTCTTTCTTCGACTTCAAAGCACTAAATAGTTCGTGAGGTACAAGAATATTATCTGAGATATTTCGCCCAGGCACAAAAGCAGCTTGAGATTATGATATAATTTATCCTAAACACTCTTTTAGACGCAGAACCATAATCTTAGAGATTATTTTGTAGTTCACCGTACAAAGACTAATCGGACGATAATCACTCATTTCCTCGGCTTCATTAATTTTTGGTATAAGGCAAATATTCGTGTGATTGATTCTTGGCTCAAGAACATTCGTATCAAAAAATTTCCTTACCATAGCACATAAATCGTCTCCAATGTCCTTCCAAAATTGTTGGTAGAACGCAGCAGTAAATCCATCAGGTCCTGGAGCCTTGTCCGGTCCTAATAAAAACACTGCTTTTTGAATCTCCTCATTTGTTATTGGTTTAGTGAGCAAAGAATTCATCTCATGGGTAACTCCACTTTGCAGATCTCGGAAAACATCATCAATATCAGGAGGATTTGTCGATGTAAACATTAGTTGAAAATATTCCTAAGCCACCTTAGCAATCGCATCATCTCTTCTATGAGTTATGCCGTGCAGATCCTTCATTTTTTTGATGCAGTTTTTTTTTCCTTGACTTTGTTGCAACATGGAAGTACCGAGTATTACGATCACCTTTTCTCAGCCATATTTGTCTGCTTTTCTGACGCCAGTATTCTTCTTCATCTCGATAAGCTTTATTTAGTTCCTTTTTAAGCACATTAATTTCTTCAATTGGAATTGTATAATCCCTCAAAGTTGTATCAATTCATCGTCGAAGTTCTCCTATCAGTTCTGCAGTGTTTATTCGATTCCTCGTCTTCAATTTAACCATCACTCTCCGACAGATGTTCAATTTCATAGAGAAAGAGCTACTATCGCGACGTTGTTGATTCCACGAAGTTCTTATTTTGTTCGCAAAGTCCTCAAACTGGAATAGTCTTTTATCGTAAATTAATTGGCCTTTTTTAGAGTTGGTTCATGTTCGATTGTGACTATTAGAGGTCTGTGATCCGATTCCGATAAGTCTAAAAATTCGGTTTCCGAAGCTGGATATAGAGTAGCAAATTCAGAATTAACCAAAACTCGATCCAAGCAACATTCAATCACTTCCTTCCTTCTACGACCAACCCAGCTATATGGGTTACCTCTGTGTTTTAAATATTTCATCCCACACACTTGGAGCATCATTTTGAAGTCTCTAAAACTACGATCAGGTCTTATACGTCCTCCTTTCTTTTCCTGTTGTTTCACAATCTCATTAAAATCTTCACACATCATCCATGGAACCGTTCTTGTTGTTGCAATCCTTTGTAGTTTTTTCCCAAAGATGATGTCTTTGACTTGGAATTGGATTTCCATAAACACAAGACAAGTAGAAGCAAAATGATTTATATTCAATGGATAAGTCTACAAGTCTTGTGTCTGATGAAATGCAATTAACTGAAATATGCTTCTTCCAATAAACTACCAAACCACCACTTAAACCTTGTGGCGAGACAATACACATCCCATCATACCCTAAAAGTACTCCTATATCCCTTACATAGCTATCTTGTTGTTTAGTCTCCACCAGGAACAACATGTCCGGAAGATACACCCTCTGCATCTCTTGTAGACGTAGAACTGTGAGGCGTTGTCCCAAGCCCCGACAATTTCACACCTCAACTCTCATGGAACATCTAGTGGATTAGGGCCCACCGCGCCTCTGAAGGTTGAACAAGGGTGATTGGTAGCTTCACCCATGTCTTGGTAATCCATTTGTATTTTTTGAAGTGCTCCTGGTCCGCACACCAGCTTGAACGAACCATTCATGAACTTGTCGATCAAAACAGAATCCTCTGAATCCATTTCTTCACGCCTGCGTTTTTCTGTCCTTCACCCGAAGAGCCTGTATTATCAGGGATAATATCAACATGGATACCAGAATCAATACCTTGCTCATCTAGAATAGGGGATTGTGAAATCAAAAATCCAGAAAAGTTTCTTATATCTTCCAGGAAACTACCATATTGCATTGAGCCCTGAGGAGTCACCGGGAATACATGTTGATCCTCAAAACCATCTATGTTTCTTCCCTTAGTATATACATCAGATTGCTCAGATACATCCAATCGTTCCTTTTCAATATCATTGACCAGATTGTCAATGAAAGCTTATTTACGCCTTTCTGCTTATGTACCAGTAAAGATAGTTTTCTCTCGGATAAAAGCTTCAATAGTTGCTTGAAAATTCTTATCATTAAACGCCAATATTTCCTCAGTATGCTCTGCCATGTTTGCTGCTTCTGCATCTTGAAATTCAATTGGTGCATCTGCTTCCAAAGGTGCAGCATCGACATGTTCTTCCTGTACAGGATCATCTTCTCCCTGGTTAGCATCTGCATCTTCATCATCACCGTGCATATCTTCATTATCCGGAGCTCCACCATTGTTGATACATTCACCCGAGTAATGAGTCATCAAACCACACACTTTACAAAATCCTCGCAAGCACTCATACCTGAATCGCAGTAAGGTATTGACTCCCGGCGAGAACTGGAAAATTTTCTAGAATTTGAGAGGAAGATCCGTGTTCCAATTCACCTTGACCCGAATGAACTCCACAACTGCAGCAGTTTCAGGATTGAAATCGACTTCCAGGACATGGCCTATCCTATCACCAATATGTCAGATGACATTTGGTGTAAGATATTGGACATGAATTCATCTTATTTGCACCCAAAATGGAATGAAATTGAGATCCAATTCATTCATTTCAGGGGACCATCGTTGAAGCACAAGCATACGATCCTTGAATACCCATGGTCCACAGTTCACAACAGACTGCATCAAATCAGCGGACGGGAAGATGAATTGAAACCTCCTTCGGTCCAAAATACGTCCTGAAATTAAACCGGATAAACCCCAATTGAGAGGAAGCGCTGCAACAATTGTGTGGAGGTTTTGTCGTCTGGGAATCAAGGGCCTGCCCATCAATGAAAACTGATTCGCCCTTACTGCTTCAGAGCAGATCTCCACTGGCAAGGCTTCTGGTTCGTCGTTGACACCAAGGTTGATGTCTTGAATTGCTTTTCGTAGATTTTCCGCCATGATAAAGACAAAATATCGAACTTTATAAGTTAGAAATAGAATCAAAATTGCATAGAAGAAGCGTAAGTCATAGACAGAGAAATCAATGAACATATATAGGACACGATGAGAGCAGTTAATCGCCACAGTTACATCGTAGCGAAAATTCCTTCCCACTACGGAGATGGATGATGTGGGGAAGAAACCATCGCTGAACTGCTTCTCTCCAACACCGTGATTGAAGGAAAGCGGTCCCAGGATCATGATAGATTTACAGAAAAAGGTAATTCAAAAATCGCCAATATCGCCCACATAACCGTTTTTTGTCGCCCCGTTTTTTTCTAAAGAATATTTTTAAAAGGTATATATGTACCATGTAAAGAACAATCAAGGTTTTTATATTCAGTCCATTTTATTTAATTTTAAAAATATTCATATAATTTGTTCTTGATTATGTTATCTATAGATTTTCTCCGACTAACAGTTATTGTTTTCCTCTTTGCACATTTTTTAAAAATTTAATTTGTTATTTTTATTTGATTGTTAGCGGTTCGTGATTAGATCTATGAATTTTTTAGATAAGAAGGATAAAGAAATGGACTGTTTAAAATCAGTTGAATTAAACTGAACATGGTCCTAAAATCATTAAACCTGTTGAGGTTCAGAAGTCTCATACTCCTCCAAAATATTTTTGAGGCAGTTATGTCGAATGAAAATAAGATGGAATGGTAAAATAAGTCTCATACTCCTCCAAAATACGTTTTACAGTGATCTAAACTTTCGAACATGTACTTCACAATATATTCTAGGAAAAACTTCTGCTGGTGAGTCTCTCTATCGACAAGCCCTTGTTGGAGGGGAAATGGTGGATGTAGGTGGAGATAAGTTGATGATCCATATGAAACTCCGGTCATCTACTTTGTGGAGTACATGTTCGACAGTCAGATCACTGCAAAATGTATTTCGGAGTATCGTATAATAATAATACTGAATCAACAAATCAAACCTCGAGCTTGAACAAAAGCTTATTAATGATAAAGCAATGTATGGAATTGGCAAACAACTCAATAATATATATCCTATTATATAATAATAGGGATTGACCTCCGCGCTTCGTGCAAGCTTATTTTACATTCATGTTTTATAAATTTGTTTATATGCTGTTTTTTCGGAAACAATTTATTTTTTTAATTTCGAATTTTAGTTTAATAGTCGGTTTATGTTTATAGTTACATTGTGTGTATCTGCGTGTGTTTTGTTATTTCTTCTTATTAGTGTTTGTATATAACAACAATTTTCTCTTAATTATGTTGTTAACTTATGTTGAAATATTGTTCTATTTTTTTCATGTGTTTATATGTTGTATTTGACTACTGTGTGATTCTAATTACAGTTATATATATATATATATATATATATATATATATATATATATATATTTTTTTTTTTTTTTTTTTTGGGTAGCACCATTTCAAGTCTCTCATAAGTTACATATTTAGTTGAACGTATAATATTAAATTTTTGTTCCGGAATCTATAGTTTATACTGAGGTCAATTATAACCTCACTAGACCGTCTACACATTAAGTAAACAAACCATTTAAATTTTATTATAAATGATTTTAGTACATATTTGAGAGTTTTAAATTATCTCTTTATGTACGTATAGTTTTACGTAGTTTTTAGTTACACCCTCTAATAGGGAATATTTTCTAATGTTTTGGCCTTTATGCTAATAGATATTTTGGCCCAAGTATTGCTTTCTTCCTGATACACCGCTGACAAAAGATCTGTGATTTTTTCCTTGTTCCCCATCTCCGGAGAACATATCCTCTCTCGCTTCTAAAAATCCAACAAATTCGACTCCCATAGCTGATCCTTGATGGCCGCCGTGACCTTAACGCTTTCAGTAGCCATGGTTCCACTTCTTACATCCGTTTCCGCCATTTTCACTCCCTCATCGATGCTCGCACCTACCTCAAGGTCTGATTTCAAAATTCGAAACTTTATGGATCTTATCATTATCGGATTCGGGTGTTCAAAATTTGAAATCTTGCATGTTGTTTTGGATTTATATGAGGGGACAAATTGCGATATATGCGGCGTTGTGATTGCAGATGGAGCTGCTGCGATCAACGAACATCCTTTCAAAAGAAACACAACGTTTCTTCTGGGTAATGAAGTAAAAATCAATCAAATTTTCACAAAAGCTTAGAGTTATAGCAATTTTGTGAAGTTAGAATATCGATCTTTCCTCATGATCTTCAGTCCATTTCATCTGTAAATAATGAGGGAAGATGTAGATTAATAGGCACATGGATGGTTTCAAAGGCAATTCCTAGGGCACCAGAACTTGGAGTGAAGTTATTGCAAGAGTTGGTTTAACTTCTCCATCTTTCTTATTTCAAAAACCTGTGAACGATTCTCAAAGTCTCTTATATTGGTTCAATATTACTTAGTCTCTTCCATTAACAAAAATTGGATAATAAGCATTTCAAAATTTATGACGATCATTTACTAAATGATTAAGTTTTGGCTTTGAGAATGCTCGATATATTTATTTGTACGAGAAACCAATTTGGGTCCAAAACAATGTATTGATTTGTCGAGATATTAATTTATCGAGTATCAATTTATAGAGGTTATACTATTAATTATGATAATAATCTCATTTTATATGTATTTTTCGTTGAGTTGTAGTTGGTTATCTATAAATTATGTAGTTTATCTTAATATTATTATTTTTTTTCAATTATGAACTTACTATATGGTCATTTTAACTTATTTCATTTTCATTTTCTTTTCCAAACTTATGTATTCACAGATACTAATTTTGTTAATAGCCGGTTCAAATTTTAAATCATAATTAATATTATATATTTTTCTCGTTAGTTGGGGCAATTGTGTTCTTTGGAGTTGTATAGTAATAATTATACTTATTTTGAAGCTTTAATTACTACATATTAGAGTTTTACATATGTGGGGTCCATTAATAGAGGATTGTAGTGATGATGTGGATAGCTTATATTGAGAGAAAACTCTCCTATTATATAGTAGATTTTATATGAAACGATTTTGTCTTTTTATTTTTGTCAAACTGCATATAATGGGTTTAAATTGCAACAACATTAATTTCAAACGTTACATAAAATTTTTATTGGACATATTTTCTTAAAATAGCCAATTTTATTTTTTCCCCTATTAAAAGAATATGTTAATATTTGGGTGTACTGTCATAATAACTATGTGGTCTTATCTTCGTGACTAAATAATGCCGTTTGAATTTTGTTGTCTTTTGTAAATAACCAAGGTCGGCCCAAAATTTTTTGTAGTGCTATATGGACCATTTAGTAAAATAACTCTAAAAAATTATAGTTTCTTTTGCTGCTTAATTTTTTTTTGTTTGAAAGATTATGTAAAAAAAATATTTTTAGTAGACCAATTTTCCTTTTTCTTCTATTGTGTATGAGATTTATTTATATACTTGGTTATAGAAAACCAAAAAAAAAACAATATTTACCAAAGTAAAGTTTTTAAAAAAAGAAAAATTCAAGAATTTTTTTATTTTAAAAAAAAAAAAAAAAAAAAAAAAAAAAAAAAAAAATAATCGGCCACTTTTTATCTTTGAGCCATGGGGTTGCACACTTTCCCACCTCCCCCTCTTCCCCTAGTTAAGTTGTCCATGTAACCAAGTCTTACGTCAAATAAACCCAATCATTAAAGAGATAAATAACTCAAAACTAGAAAGAACTAAGGAGATTAACAATCAATATACATTATGTTCACGTTAACGATGTTTTTATTAAAACCTTCTAACAGTTTTCTTTTTATAAACATAAATATTAAAATTTTAAACATATCACCCTTCTTTATAAAACTTTCCAAAAAAGCTATTTATTATTGTTTTTTTCATATGTGGCATTGGGTTACAATCACCAATACATTATTATTTATAATATATAGTTAACGTAATCAAAATTTGAAAGTTTAAAAGCATGTGCCGGTTTTGATTTTTCACAAGTTATACCAAACTATTCATTATTACAGTTTCTATATGAAATATATTTTTCCTTATATTTTTGTCAAAAATACATATTATCGGTTTAAAATGCAACAACATTAATTACAAACGTTATATATGATACTTGGGTGTACTGTCATAATAACCATATGGTCTTATCCTCGTGACTAAACCATGCGGTCCCAATCTCTTGTCTTTTATAAATAACAAATGCCGACCCAAAAACATTTGGAGTGCTCGACCAAAACAATTTTGTCTTGACACTTTAGTAAAATAACTCTAAGAATTTATCGGTGTTTTATTGCCTAACATTTTTAGTTTTAAAGCCTTTTTTAAACAATTTGTTTTAGTACAACAATATGTTTTTTAAATAAGCTCTTGTGTGTGAGATTTGTTTTAGATTTGGTTATAAAAAACAAAAGAAAAATTATATTTCAAAGTAAATGTTCTTTTAGAGAATTCGATAAATTTTTTATTTTAAAATCTAGAGAATTTTTTAATAAAACAGTTATCAAACCTATTATCTTTGAGTCTCACGGCTGCTCAGTTTCCAATTATTACAATTTTATATGAACCAATTGTCTTTTTATTTCTGTCAAACCGCATATAATCGGTTTAAATTGCAACAACATTAATTACAAACGTTACTTAAAATTGTTATTGGATATTTGTTTTCCTTAAAATAGCCATTTAAAATTTTCCCCCTATTAAAAGAATATGTTAATATTTGGGTGTCTTGTCATAATAACTATGTGGTTTTATCCTCGTGACTAAACCATTCGGTTTGAATTTTTTTTGTCTTTTGTAAATAACCAAGACCGGCCAAAAACATTTCGGAGTGCTATATGGACCATTTAGTAAAATAACTTAAAAACTTTATTGTTTCTTTTACTGCCTAAATGTTTTTGTTTAAAAGGTTTTGTAAAATAAATATTTTTAGTAGACCATATTTCCTTTTTATTAAAAATTTATTGTGTATGAGATTTATTTATATATTTGGTTATGGAAAACAAAAAAAAATTATTTACCAAAGTAAATTAAAACAAAAACTCAAGAAAATTCTTCTTTCAAAATTCAAATAAAAAATAAATATTTAAATAATAATAATCGTCCCCCTTTATCTTTGAGCCATGGGGTTGCACACTTTCCCACCTCCCCCTCTCCCCCTAGTTAAGTTGTCCATGTAACCAAGTCTTACTTCAAATGAACCCAATCGTTAAAGAGGGAAATAATCAAAACTAGAAAGAACTAGGGAGATTAACTATCAATATACCTTATGTTCACGTTAAAAATGTTTTTATTAAACCAGGACATGTAGCCTAACGGTTTGTGCTTAGGCGGTCTCTGTGTTACCACCCAGTTCGCCTTCGGCGTGCTGCGTCTTTGGATGCTTATTAGTATGTTTGATGTCAAAAAAAAGAAGATTTTTTTAGTAGAACTTTCTAAGAGTTTTGTTTTTATTAACATAAATATTAAACTTTTAAACATATCACCTCTTTTTATAAAACTTTCAAAAAAGCTATTTATTATTGTTTTTTCATATGTGGAATACGAAATTGAATTCGAATCACCAATACATTATTTATAATATGTAGTCAACATAATCAAAATTTTAAAGTTTAAAAGCATGTGCCTATTTCGATTTTTCTCAAGTTATACCAACCTATCCAATTATTACAGTTTTTATATGAAATGTTTATTTCATTATATTTGTTTTTTTTTTATCAAAAATACATATTATCGGTTTAAAATGCAACACAATTAATTACAAACGTTATATATCATACGTTTATTTCAAAACAGTCGTTTTGATTGTTATTTTCCTTATTAAAAGTATCGGCTAATGCTTGGGTGTACTGTCATAATAACCATATGGTCTTATCATCGTGACTAAACCATGACTTTGGTAAATAAAAATGCCCGACCCAAGATTTTTTCGGAGTGCTCGACCAAAACAATTTTGTCTGGACACTTTAGTAAAATAACTCTAAAAATTTGTCGATGTTTTATTACCTAATTTTGTTTAAGTTTTAAAACCTTTTTAAAACAATTTTTTTTAGTTCAGCAATATTTTTTTAAAATAAGCTCTTGTGTGTGAGATTTGTTTTAGATTTGGTTATGGAAAACAAAAACAAATATTATTCCAAAGTAAATGTTCTTATTAAAAATTCGATAAATTTCTTATTTTAAAATCTAGAGTATATTTTTAATAAAATATTTATCGGGCCTATTATCTTTGAGTCTCAGCGCTGCTCACTTTCCAATTATTACAATTTTATATGAAACGATTTGGTCTTTTTTTTTTGTCAAACTACATATAATCGATTTAAATTGCAACAACATTAATTACAAACGTTACATAAAATTGTTATTGGATATTATTTTCTAAAAATAAAAACAATTTTGATTTTTTACCCGTATTAAAAGAATATGTTAATATTTGGGTGTACTGTCATAATAACTATGTGGTCTTATCCTCGTGACTAAACCATGCGGTTTGAATTTTGTTGTCTTTTGTAAATAACCAAGGCTGGCCCAAAATTTTATGGAGTGCTATATGGACCATTTAGTAAAATAACTCTAAAAATTTATAGTTTCGTTTACTGCCTAATTTTTTTTTTGTTTAAAAGGTTTTGTAAAACAAATATTTTTAGTAGACCAATTTTCCTTTTTCTTAAAAATCTATTGTGTTTGAGATTTATTTATATCTTTGGTTATGGAAAAAAAATATTTACCATAGTAAATGTTTTAAAAAAAATTCAAGAAATTTCTTATTTTAAAATATAAATAAAAAATAAACCCCCCCCCCCCCCCCCCCCCCCCCCCCCTTTATCTTTGAGCCATGGGGTTGCACACTTTCCCAGCTCCCCCTCTCCCCATAGTTAAGTTGTCCATGTAACCTAGCCTTACGTCAAATTAACCCAATCGTTAAAGAGAGAAATAACTCAAAGCTAGAATGAACTAGGGAGATTAACAATTAATATACCTTATGATCACGTTAAAGATGTTTTATTAAAACCTTCTAAGAGTTTTCTTTTTATTAACATAAATAATAAACTTGTAAACATATCACATTTCTTTATAAAACTTTCAAAAAAACTATTTATTATTGTTTTTTTATATGTGAAATACGAAATTGGGTTTGAATCACCAATAAATTATTTATAATATGTAGGCAACGTAATCGAAATTTGAAAGTTTAAAAGCATGTGGCGGTTTTGATTTTTCACAAGTTATACCAAGCTATCCAATTATTACACTTTTTATATGAAACGTTTATTTCCTTATATTTTTGTCAAAAATACATATTATCTGTTTAAAATGCAACAACATTAATTTCAAACGTTATATATCATACGTTTATTCCAAAACAGTCGTTTTGATTATTATTTTCCTTATTAAGAGTATTTGCTAATACTTGGGTGTACTGTCATAATAACCATATGGTATTATCTTCGTGACTAAACCATGCGGTCCCAATCTCTATTGTTTTTTTGTAAATAACAAAGGCCGACCCAAAATATTGATATTAAAAATCATTTAAATTAAACTAAACAAGGTCCACAAATTTGAGGTCTGAAGCACTTAGAAAGAAGTCCATATATTTTGTTTTTAGTAGTGAATTCGCTATTCTTCTAATCTCTATCCAAAAATGAAGAAGATGATGACGAAGAGGAAACTATACCAGAACCTGTTGAGGTTCAGAAGTCTCATACTCCTCCAAAGAAATTTTGAGGCAATTATGGCAAAATAAAAATAAGATGGGATGGTGAAATACGTCTCATACTCCTCCAAAATACGGTTTGCAGTTGTCTGATCTTTCTAACATGTACTTCACAATATATTCTAGGAAACACTTATGATGGTGAGCCTCTCTATCGATAAGCCCTCGTTGGAGGGGAAATGGTGGTTGTAGGGGAAATGGTGGTTGTAGGTGGTGCTATCATCTTGGAAGTTGATGATCCAGATGAAACTCTGGTCATCTACTTTGTGGAGTACATGTTCGAATGTCAGATGACTGCAAAATGTATGGCTTCAAGAATGAAAGACTTGTATAACTTTAGCTCAAGGCTCCATTCTACTTGTATTTGAGTCATCATCAATCGCTGTTTCTATCTTCTGCCTCTCTTTTCTTTGCTTCTAACATTTTGGGTCTTTCTTTGCAAATTCAATCATTGTACAAAAGAGCACTGTACTTTCTGGATTGTATGTTATATTTTGCAAGCAGTCCAACTCAGCACTTTCTTTAAGTACTTAAAGAAGTATGTTGCAATATTTAAGAAGAAGACTAATTGCAAACTGTTTTTTAAGATTAGAAGCATCTAAAAAGTTCATGTTTCTTCCTTTGTTATATAAGAAACGCACACTGTTTTTGGTTTTAGAAAAATCCCAAGTTGTTGAATTTTCTTGTAATCGTATTAAGATTTGGATAATATTCATTGGTGTTTAGATTTTTTCTTGGGGAAAGTTACAAAACCCCTTGATTACTGATCCAAGTAAAATTTATATAAATGCTTTGTTTAAGGGTTTTGAATTATATAAAATACCAGCACACACACATTAACATTACATGCATTGTTACTGAAACAGAGACTTTGATCTCCTTTTTGGACAATTATGTTCATGGTTGAGTCCACAACTCTAAACTAATAATGAAATAGAACCCAAAGTGATACAAATAGCAATTAGAAGACGTTACCAATCCTACAAAAATATCATATACTAGAAGAACACAAAACCGTTCCAAACACAATTGAAAGAACACAAAACCGTTCTAAACCTATATGCCGTCATTGAGGTCGCAATTAGATCTAAAAGTTGTGAAAGCTTCAATTATATTCTTGATAATTTGTGTAGGATTTCAGATGCATCAAATCAGAGATCTCGAAATTCGTTTTTATACTCGGTCCATTTAATTTAATTTTAAAAATATTCATATAATTTGTTCTTGATTATGTTATCTATAGATTTTCTCCGACTAACAGTTATTGTTTTCCTCTTTGCACATTTTTTAAAATTTAATTTGTTATTTTTTATTTGATTGTTAGCGGTCCGTGATTAGATCTATGAATTTTTTAGATAAGAAGAATAAAAAAATAGACAGTTTAAAATCATTTAAATTAAACTAAACATGGTCCAAAAATCATTAAACCTGTTGAGGTTCAGAAGTCTCATAATCCTCCAAAACGTTTTGAGGCAGTTCTGGCAAAATGGAAATAAGATGGGATGGTGAAATAAGTCTCATACTCCTCCAAAATACGTTTTACAGTGATATGAACTTTCTAACATGTACTTCACAATAAATTCTAGGAAAAACTTATGCTGGTGAGCCTCTCTATCGACAAGCCCTCGTTGGAGGGGAAATGGTGGTTGTAGGTGGAGCTATCATCTTGGAAATTGATGATCCATATGAAACTCCGGTCATCTACTTTGTGGAGTACATGTTCGAAGTCATATCACTGCAAAATGTATTTCGGAAGATCATATAATAATACTATTGTATCAACAAATCAAACCTCGAGCTTGAACAAAAGCTTATTAATGATAAAGCAATGTATGGAATTGGCAAACAACTCACTAATATATATCATATTATATAATACTAGGGATTGATCTCCGCGCTTCGTGCGGGATTATTTTACATTCATGTTTTATAAATTCATTTATATGCTGTTTTTTAGGAAACATTTTATTTTTCTAATTTCGAATTTTAGTTTGATAGTCGGTTTATGTTTATAGTTACATTGTGCGTATCTACGTGTGTTTTGTTATTTCTCCTTATTAGTGTTTGTATATAACAACAATTTTCTCTTAATTATGTTGTTAACTTATGTTGAAATATTGTTCTTTTTCATGTGTTTATATGTTGTATTTGACTACTGTGTGATTCTAATTACGGTTAAATATATATATATATATTTTGTAACACCATTTCAAGTCTCTCATAAGTTACATATTTAGTTGAACGTATAATATTACATTTCTGTTTCGGAATCTATAGTTTATACTGAGGCCAATTATAACCTCACTAGTCCATCTACACATTAACTAAACAAACTACTTACATTTTTTATTATAAATGATTTTAGTACATATTTGAGAGTTTTAAATTATCTCTTTATGTACGTATAATTTTACGTTGTTTTTAGTTACACCCTCTAATAGGGAATCTTTTCTAATATTTTGGCCTTTATGTTAATAGATATTTTGGCCCAAATATTGCTTTCTTCATGAAACACCGCTGACAAAAGATATGTGATTTTTTCCTTGTTCCCCATATCTGAAAAATATATCCTCTCTCGCTTCTAAAAATCCAACAAATTCCACTGCCATAGCTAATCCTCGATGGCCCCCGTGACTTCAACGCCTTCAGTAGCCATGGTTCCACTTCTCACATCCGTTTCCGCCATTTTCACTCCCTCATCGATGCTCGCACCTACCTCAAGGTCTGATTTCAGAATTTGAAACTTTATAGATCTTATCATTACCAGATTCGGGTGTTCAAAATTTGAAATCTTGCGTGTTGTTTTGGATTTATAGGAGGGGAAAGATTGCGATATATGCGGCGTTCTGATTGCAGATGGAGCTGCTGCGATCAACGAACATCCTTTCAAAAGAAACACAACGTTTCTTCTGGGTAATGAGGTAAAAATCAATCAAAATTTTCACAAAATCTTAGAGTTTTAGTAATTTTGTGAAGTTCGAATAGCGATCTTTCTTCACGATCTTTAGTCCATTTCATCTGTGAATAATGAGGGAAGATGTAGATTAATAGGCACATGAATGGTTTCAAAGACAGTTCCTAGGGCACCAGAAATTTGAGTGAAGTTATTGCAAGAGTTGGTTTACCTTCTCCATCTTTCTTATTCCAAGAATCTGTGAACGATTCTCATAGTCTATTATATTGGCCATAATGGTACTTAGTCTATTCCATTAACACAAATTGGACAATAAGCATTTCAAAATTTATGACTATCATTTACTAAATGGCTAAGTTTTGGCTTTGAGAATGCTCGATATATTTATTTGTCCGAGAAACCAATTCGGGTAAAAAAAAATGTATTGATTTGTCGAGATATTAATTTATCGAGTATGAATTTATAGAGGTTATACTGTTAATTATGATAATAATCTCATTTTATATGTATTTACCGTTGAGTTGTAGTTGGTTATCTATAAATTATGTAGTTTATCTTAATATTTTTGGTTTTTTCAATTATGAACTTACTATATGGTAATTTTTACTTATTTAATTTTCATTTTATTTTCCAAACTTATGTATTCGCAGATACTGATTTTGTTAATAGCTTGTTCAAATTTTAAATCATAATTAATAGTATATATGTTTCTCATTAGTTGGTGTAATTGTGTTTTTTGGAGTTGTATAGTAATAATTATACTTATTTTCAAGCTTTAATTACTACATATTAGAGTTTTAAATATGTGGGGTCCATTAATAGAGGATTGTAGTGATGGTGTGCATAGTTTATATTGAGAAAAAACTCTCCTATTATATAATAGATTTTATATGAAATGATTTTGTCTTTTTTATTTTTTTCAAACTGCATATAATCGGTTTAAATTGCAACAACATTAATTACAAACGTTACATAAAATTGTTATTGGACATATTTTCTTAAAATAGCCATTTTGATTTTTTTCCCCTATTAAAAGAATATGTTAATATTTGGGTGTAGTGTCATAATAACTATGTGGTCTTATCTTCGTGACTAAACAATGAGGTTTGAATTTTGTTGTCTTTTTTAAATAACCAAGGCCGGCCCAAAATTTTTCGGAGAGCTATATGGACCATTTAGTAAAATAACTCTAAAAAATTATAGTTTCTTTTGCTGCTTAATTTTTTTTTTTTTTGAAAGATTATGTAAAACAAATATGTTTAGTAGACCAATTTTCCTTTTTGTTAAAAATCTATTGTGTATGAGATTTATTTATATACTTGGTTATAGAAGACAAAAAAAACAATATTTACCAAAGTAAATTTTTAAAAAATAAAAATTCTAGAAATTTCTTATTTAAAAAAAATAAAAATAAAAAGAATCGGCCCCCTTTATCTTTGAGCCATGGGGTTGCACACTTTCCTACCTCCCCCTCTCCCCTAGTTAAGTTGTCCATGTAACCAAGTCTTACGTCAAATGAACCCAATCGTTAAAGAGAAAAATAACTCAAAACTAGAAAGAACTAGGGAGATTAACAATCAATATACCTTATGTTCACGTTAAAGATATTTTTATTAGAACCTTCTAAGAGTTTTCTTTTTTTAACATAAATATTAAACTTTTAAACATATCACCTTTCTTTATAAGACTTTCCAAAAAAGGTATTTATTATTGTTTTTTCATATGTGGAATACGAAATTGGGTTTGAATCACCAATATATTATTTATAATATGTAGTCAATGTAATCAAAATTTGAAAATTTTAAAGCATGTGCCGGTGATACAAGGATTTTGCCGTGTATCAATTACTCAACATGTCTAAGTAGCATAAGAGATATCAATCCAATGGTACAAGTTTTGAGCATTAGGAATGCATACAACTTTGTAAGTTAAGCAAATAAAGGTTGTTTTAGTTTTCTAGCAACCTAAATGATTCAAATTAAAGGCAAGAACACAAGTAAGCAAAGACTAAAAACGTGATTAACAATAAGATAAAGGCAAGCCTTTGGATGAGGTTATTGATTTCGGATCCTTCCATGATCTATCTAGATTTCATTTCACACAATAAAACAATTCTCTTAGCCTAGAACACTTAAACAAGATTAAGCCACTCTAATGGTCTTAATCACTTTGTTAATCACCAAATCAAGAACAAACCATCGTTTGGGATAGGATGATTAACAAGCAATAAACATAGGTTCCTATGGCCCTAATACTCCTTAGACAACTACTCTCATAGGCTAAGAAAGCAAAATCCCTTATTTGGTTCTTAAGGGAATTTCATTGAACACCTTGTGTTCATGAATTCCCTAAGATCTAGATTAACTATATCTAGCTTAATCTAGCATTATGAACACCAAATAAGAGAGGGAAGATGTAAACTAAGTCCTAGACATCAAGATCTACCATGAAATTCACCTAATCTACCTCATCCATGGGCTTAAAAAGATCTACTCACTAATCATGAAGGACACACCAAATCTTGTAAAAGAGGTGATGTTAATCATGATTAGGGAATAGGAATGTGAAAGATTAGATAGAGATGAAAAGATATAACTTTAAACTTGTATAAATCAAAAGAATCCAAGGAAAAAATCCCAAGAGCCCTAGTCTTGTTCTAGAGAGAAAAAAAGGGAGAGAAAAAGGGGAAAAAGCATTAAAAAAGAGATGGATCTAAAAATCAGATCTCTAAAATATAAAAAAATGTTTGCTGAGTTGGGTCGGACCCGGGTCAACCCGGAACAAACCGGGTATTGACCCAGCCGAAAGTTGGATACGTCTTTAGTGAATCGGTCATAACTCCTGAACCTAATATCCGAATAACCTAAATCCAACTCCTGTAGACAGCTAACTCGTCTCTCTACAACTCTTATGAAGACCGTTTGAGTTGCTTCATATCGTAAGGCCTTCGTGTTGCCAGTTCTTTGGAAGGTGTTATCTTCTCTCGGCCAGACAGATATACCTTTAGTAAATCCGTCTTATCTCCCTATCCATACGTCCAAATAACTCGATTCAAACTCATGTGTAAAGCTGATTCACTCCTCTACAACGTCTATGAAGGAAGTTGAAGCTTAATATGAATGTAAGGTCCCCTTATAGCCATATCTTTGAGACGCTTTGGACGAAAGATGTAGCACCGGGCGGCTTCTGACCGGGATGGGAGGCCGGGAAAGTCCCTGGTCAGGTGATGGTCTGGCACCGAGCGATGCTGGGCCGGTGCATGGGTCCGGGATTCTCCCTGTCCTCGGCAAACTCCAACACCGGGCAAGTACATGGTGTTGTCCCGGCCGGTGCATGTTCTCGTCCAGGCAGAGACATCTTTAGTAAAACGGCCATATCTTCCAAACCATTAGTCCAAATCCCCTGATTCCAATTCCAGTAGCTAGCTAGCTCACTCCTCTACAGCTTTGATGAAGGTCATACAAGCTGATTCATACCGGAGGGCCTCAGTTTAGCCACATCTTTTCGGTCTATCGGATGGACCTTGCACTCTACTTTTGTCCAACTCTCCAAATATGCCCAAATTGCCTCCAATCACCTAGAAAGTACTCCAAAACATGCAAGAACTCACTAGACCTAATGCAATATGTTCTAATCTCTAAATGAGACCTATATACAAGACAAAACCATGATTATGCATGTAAA
Organism: Eutrema japonicum; assembly: GCA_030161315.1. Classification (NCBI taxonomy): domain Eukaryota; kingdom Viridiplantae; phylum Streptophyta; class Magnoliopsida; order Brassicales; family Brassicaceae; genus Eutrema; species Eutrema japonicum. The sequence goes on along the minus strand of BSQW01000013.1, from coordinate 32,947,521 downwards.
TGACACAAAACTTTAAGTGAGATGCATGCTAAAACATGCAATATATGAGTATATCAATTCCCCCAAACTTAAACCTTTGCTTGTCCTCAAGCAAACAAGAATAAAGAAATGGAGAAGACTAAAAATGGGAGCTCAAATCCAAAAGTGCCATAAATAGAATTCCACTCAATGTCCAAGTTACTAGCTCTAATATGCGATCAAACAAGTTTACTCAAAAATAGCTAGTCATATCCTTCCCTAAACGAATCAAATTCAAGCCTTAACCTACACAAGCATTAATATCATCCAATCCTTTAACATTCATTAATTGTTTCAAGTGAATCATGCTCATGCAAGGCAAGTGAATCCATTTGGCTAGGGTGAAGGTCTTGAGATAAAGATGATCTCAAATGTATGGGATTATTCCAATGCAAGGGATTCTCTCAATGAATGAGCAAGTTTTAGAAAAATGCTAAGAGTAAAAGGCAATCTATGCATACAAGGATAGACTCACATCTACCCAATGCCCAAATCGTCTCTAACCCTAGCATATCTACCCATGAAGTCTTCATCCTAAGCTACCCTTTTCTCACTTGGCCTTTTTTCCTTCATGTCCCATGCGTGAACTCCTTCTTCCACTTCATCCTTTCTCACTTGGGGAATTTCTTCTTCTCCATTGAATCTTGTGGTCTCGTGCTTCTTTTAGTTGTTTCTTTAGCTCTTATTTCTTTTTTTTTCTTTGCCTTGCCTCATCATTTACCAATTGATGTTTTAGCCAATTTTTGGCTTTTTTCCTTTGTTTCTATGAGGCTATAACTATCACTAAGAGCTATTCTTGATAACTTATACTAACCACATCACAATATTACATTCCCCTTTCAACTTCACTTCCTTCTTTTGAACTCACTTCCTTCTTATTCACAATCCCATTAGTCACACAATTTCGTTCACAATCAAGCCCAAAACTTCCCTTTCCCACAATCGTAGCCTAGTCTAGCCTTTGATGTTCGGCTAGATCTACATGAAAACATATCCTTGCCGCCCTAAACTCAACACTTTTTGCCAAGCTTACTCGAAAATTAGGCCTCACATACGCACACTAAAGATTTTGGCATGAAATGAGGGTAGGTTAAATGTATGGTAAACCGTTCCAATGATGGGAATCATCTACTTGGAGTAGCAGAAGAGTGGTGAAAAGGATAAGAGAGCCCAAGTATGTATATGGTAACAATGAATTCACTATGCAATGCACAATCATGATAATTTCAATGTCAAAATTATGGTTTTCACTTAAGTATGATTGAAATCAAATCAAGACTTGCTTTAGCTAAGATCCTAGTAATGAAACACAAGATCCATATATGGTTCATCATTGATTTCAACACGAGATCAAAAACATCAAACAACAAGCAACGAGGCCATTGAATCAAGCTCTAAATATGATACTTTACAAGGATAAATCTATCATTGCTCCTAATGCTCATTCAAAGCTACCTAATATGATATGCATCTAGACTCAATCCTATATGGAATGCAAAAAAATTCAAAAAAAATCAAATTAATTGAAAATGCATGATATGCATGAGACTCAAGATGCAAAAGGCAAAATAAGATCACAAAACACAAATTTAAATAACACATAGACCCTCCCCCAAACTTAAATTACAAAGTCCTGTGTGTAATAGAAGCTTAAGAGAGAGTTAAACAATGCATGAAAGAAAGAAAAATATATGATTCTAAATGCTATTCACAAAGTTTGGAGTATTACCTTGGAAACGAATGGAGGGAACGAGAATGATCACCTCAATCCTACACACCTTTGTCCTTAAGTCCATAACCATTAGACCATCAAGAACCTACTCACACTAAGTAAACCCATCAAAAAGGACAAGAAAATATAGAGAAACATAAAAAAACGTATGTACAATGATAAGTTTGGGGTGTCTCCCAAGAGCACTTTGTTTAAAGTCACTAAGTTTGACTTTGGTTACCCTTTTAAGCGGGCGAGAGAGGAGTGTGAGCACTCCATGGTGAATCCTTTAGATTGAGCTTGAGCACCTTGCTCATGACTTAATAAAGGCCGGCTTCTCCTTTTACTTTGAGCTTGGGTGTGAGGATTGCTTTGACTGAGGCAAAGAGCTTGGGTCGACCTTTGCATTTGATCTTGTACTCGATCACTCCATCCTTGTGTTTCCATGGAGTGAGAGTCATCAAAGAAGTTTGGCTTGGCTTGGACCTAGACCCATCAAGCTTGATTGATCCGTTTCCCATCTTAGCCTTGGCCTTTGTCTTCTTCTTTGCACCCTTACTACCCTCAACGTCATTCTCCATTGTGGTGGGAGGAAGCGGTTTAAAATAAGTGATCATGCCAACTTGCGAAGCTTCCTTGTCATTACCATAACCCAAATCTTTTCTCTCAAGAGACTTATCTTCCTCTTCATAGACTTTTGGGGGTGGAGCTTCTTCAACCATATCACATCTACCCACATACCTCACTTCTTCTTCTCGAAACTCATCATCCTTCATGGTGATTGTACCACAAATTTTATTGGAAGAAGTCCTCATTGGGTAGTACACCTCATCATCCACATTCAAGAGAACTACCATTTGCTCTTTGAAATCCATTCTAACACCGGTAGTGAGTAGGAATGGAGTTCCAAGGAGTAGTGGAAACTTGTTGGTCTTCTTCATTTCCATGACAACAAAGTCCGTTGGGACTATGAAATTCCCAACCTTGAGTGGATAGTCTTCGAGGAGACCAAGTGGTTTCTTTGAAGAAGCGTCCCCAAAGGTGATAGGTGATGGATGATAGGCGAGGGTTCTTATACCTAGACTCTTGAACATCTCATGGGACATTACATTCACACTTGAACCGGAGTCACACAAAGCATCCTCAACGTCCAAATCACCAAGAGAGCAAGTTATAGAGAACTTACCGGGATTACCAAACTTGGGGAGAGACGTAGGCTCGATCCTAGTTGTGCTTGGTGAATCAATGCAAGCAACACTACCCTTTGGTTCTTTAACCATGGTCACGCCTTCATATTTCTCAAGGGTCACTCTCCCACCTTGTTCCTCAAGGGAACGTCTCTAGGGGGAAGGTGTTCAACATGTAAACCGTAAAGTAGAAGCTCAATCTCGTTAGTGGCGGCTTCATGATCTTCAATGGGACGTGGGTCATATGAGGAGATGGCATTGCAATAATCCTTTGAGGGTTATATTTCTTTCCCATTTGAAGAGCTTTGTTGCACTTTGCCTCCATTGGCTCCCTTGGTCTCCGTTTGTTGAACTTTTGAACTCAATGCCTCAAGCTTCTTGTGGAGATCATTGTATGAGCAAGCTACATTGGTATTTATTTCCTCCATCTTCTTGCTCATATCCAATGCTCCACTAGCTTGGCCTTGTAGAATTTGTTGAAGCATATTTTTCATATCAAGTTCCTGAGGCATGGAGTGGTTGCTTTGAGTTTGAGGGACAACACTTTGTTGAAAACCTCCTTGGTTCCCTTGAAATTTGTTCTTAGAAGCAAAGCTTTGTTGGTGATTAATGGAGGCTTGACCTTGGTTGCCATATGATATGCTCAATTTAATACCCTAAAGTACTAAAGCAGTTGTAATAGTATAGCTAGGGGTCGAACCACATAAGACTCACAGAAACGCACAATAGATTCTATAGTGTCGAATTACGCTAAGCCAAACAGTTGTAATTAAAAGCAGTGCAGAAATTAAAGGAGTTGTAAATCAATTGAGAAATATAGGCTCAGGGTTTTTCTCAGGAAATCAATGAATGCAGATAAACTAACTAACATGATTCAGATTTAGCGCAGTTCTTGAACTCAAATCACTAAAATATAGCTAACCAACTCTCGTTGCGAAAACTATCTAAATCTAAATCCCAAGAATTCCAAATCTCTTTGCGAATCCTAAATTCTAAATCAGCTTTAATATCAGGTTTGATATGTTCACAAATCAATTAAACCAAATCTCTTTGCGAATAATCAATTTGCTCACCTAGGTTCTATCAGGTAATTAATCGCACTCTCGTGCCTAATCAATTATCCTAAGATCTAAGTTCCAGATTCGTCAACCTAGAATTAGCTATGAACACAACCTAAGGTGAAGAACTAATTCAGATGGTGAATCCTAAACAGATAATTAACCTAGCATTCAAAGAAATCCTTTATGAGAAAACCCTAAACCTAAAGTGGATCTACTCAGACATGGCAATTGAATCAAAAGACATGTTTGAATAAATCATCAATAGAATAGAAAGAAGGGTTTAGAGATCTGATCTCGGACGAAGGGAGATTCAGACTTGTCTCTCCAAAACCAAAGTAAAATCAAACTATAAAATAAAGCATAAAAAGGCATAGCCTAAACAGGTGGCTGAAAACTCCTATTTATAACCTAAAACACGATCTGGGGTCTTCTTGTAATTATTAAAGACTTCTGGGCACTTTTGCAATTCCTCAAGTCTTGGAAAACTCGCGGGTTGTGTCTTGCTGCGCTGAGTGTCGATCGATACCAAGGGGTATCGATCGATGCTAGACGTGAATTCAGGTTCTCAGCGACACGATCTTTAGCTCTGCTACAAACTGCTCCAGAAAGCTCCAATACTTCCAATAATCCTCCAAACGTGCTATGACCTGTAAAAGACTCTAAAAAGACTCCAAAATACTGTAAAGACTCTATAAAAAGGACTTATATCATGGCTTAAATAGGGTAAAAACCATGATATATCAACTCCCCCAGACTTAGCCTTTTGCTTGCCCTCAAGCAAATAGAAGACTAAACCAGAAAAAGAGGTTTGAAAACGTAGAGACTCACCTGTTCCTGAACCATCGAAAAGACCCTTTTCCCAAGTACCCAAATGTCACCTGATCAGCTTTCGATCTAACCACCATGTACTTCTCCGTAGACATTTGCAGCTTTTCCAGACTCCACACAAAATCCCACAGCATTGTTCAAGTAAAGCCCTCATCGCCAGTTTCATCTCTGCAGCTAATATTTAAGAACCTTCTAGACTCTTTACCAGACAATATCTTGACAAAGGAACCACCCTTTTTCACACTTTTTTGTATCAATTTCTCTCCTCCAGACTAATTTCTTATTATATCCTTATTATTTTTTATTTTCATCTTAGCATATACATATCAAGGTAGGAGACGCGAGTATTGATGGTGTTTGCCACCAAATCCCCGGTTCTTCCCTCTCTATGTATCAAAGGATGTAGGCGAATAATGGCATCATAGGAAAATCCTAGCCTCGCTTCCAATCCTTTGTGTGATCATCCCCTCTTAAGTAGAATAATGGGATCGCTGGAAATTTTCCTAACCCTCTACTCAGAAGAAAATCATTTCAATCTTTTATGCTCTTAATCTATCAACTTATTTCAGGGGAGAGAGATACCATAATTCTAAACACACGGGTTCCTTTATCAGATATGAATGATGAATCAAGCTCTATGAACACTAACCACATTGATGAAGTGCAAAAATTTGGCTCAGGCTTCAGAAGAACTCTGCTGGAGACATGGATGTTTTCTAGTCAACTGGTCAGCCTTTGGATTTTTCATTAGTCGATCTAGAACTGATCCTGTAACACTGTGCACTCAAAAACAAAATCAAATCAATAGGTTCAAGCACAGGATCATCATCTCCAACAAATTTTGACTCAATAAAACAGTTTTGACTCGATAAAACGACTGACTCTAAGAAAAACGAAAACAATGTCAGCAGACACCTCCCCCAGACTTGAACAACACTGTCCCCAGTGTTATCTAGCCTAGAGTAGGTGAAAGAAACAAAAGAAAAGGATAGAATGAAGAGAAACAAGAAATTACCTTCCTGGAATACCGAGTGTCGATCGACACACAGCATGGTATCGATCGATACCACGCTGAGATCGACTTAGTGAACTTTCATCTGCGATTGGTGTCGATCGATACCAATGGGGTATCGATCGATACTTAGGCGATTTCGAGTTGCTCCTTGTTCATCCTGACACAGACTCAAAACAAACGAAAATAAAAATAAAAACGAATCAAAAACAGACTCACCAGTGGGTTGCCTCCCACCAAGCGCTCGTTTAACGTCAATAGCTTGACTGTAACGCCCTTCAGGCTGGATAAGAGTGAGAGCTTGCACCAAAACAGGCTCCATCACTTGATATTACTAGCTTCAGAGTTCTGCTTAGCATGCTGTCCACAAATTCCTGCCCTTTCTCTTTCAGCTCAGAAGTAAGAAGGACTCTTGCCTTGGAGAATGGCTTCAAGGCTCCCTTGCATTTGACTTTGTAATCAATCGAATTCCCATCACACTTCTGAGGAATCAGAGTGACATGGGGATTCTCGACCTTTTTGTTCTTGGCCTTCTTCTTCTTTGTTGCCTTAGTCTTCTTCTTGGGGATGTTGGGCGGTTCAGCTGGAACGTCTGTGACAGTAGGCTCATCAGGAGGCTCTTCCAGAAGATCAATTGCTAGCGACTCTCCTGTGATAACCTTGATGCTAGAGGTACGTGTGGGAATACTCCTAGGTGGAATGACATCATAGTAGACATCACCGTCAATGTAAGAGAAAGATAGTCTCTTATTAGGTGTGTCTATGATCGCGCCTGCAGTAGCCATGAACGGTCGTCCCAGGAGTATAGGCATACGAGATATCGCACCCATCTCCACAACCTGAAAATCAGTAGGCACCAGACAGTCTCCTACTTGGACTAGCAAACCAGCGATTTCACCATATGGAAGTGAGGTGGAATCGTTTGCAAACGTGATAGATGTCTTAGGAGATAGAATAGTAGCCCCCAACTGCTCTGCAATTGCCTTTGAGATGACATTGACACTAGCCCCTGAGTCGACAAGAGACTCTTTGAAATCAACTCCTGAGATGGAGCTTGGTACTGCGAATTTCCCTGGGTCTTCCCTCTGTGTCAATTTCCGTGGTTGTAGTGAATTGCGAACTCTTTCTCCTATCACCTCACGTGATTTCTTGGCTTCTGGTTCTTTCTGCGAGGGGTATCGATCGATACCAGGTAGGGTATCGATCGACGCCATGCGATTTGAATCGTTTCTGACAGGTACATCTTCATCAGAAAGAAGCTCCACGTTCGGGTTATCCAGCATATACTGTAGTCTAGCAATCTCCCATTCCTCCCTTGTCAGCTTAGGAACCATAGGATAAGGCATCCTGGTTACATACACTCGTTCTGCAACGACCTTAGGCACCACAGTCGAAGTTTCAACTGTTTCCTCAGAAATCGCCCCGGTATCGACCGATACCAATGTGGTATCGATCGATACACGGGTTTTCGAATCCATTCGAGCAGATGTCTGGGCTGGTATCGATCGATACTGGGGAGTATCGATCGATGCTTGTGCGATTTCAGGAATGGCTTCGAGATTTTCTGCACGTAAGCTTATGGCATTGACGTGTGCATTGTGTGATTGAACCGCCTTTCCCTTGGAATTTGCTGCAGTCTGAGCTACTTGCGTCTCCAGCATCCTGTGGCTCGTATTTAGTGCCTCGATCCTTCCACTCAAATCGGTGTACATGGTGTCCATCTTACCATTGAAGGTGGCTGTCATCTTCTCCTGCCCTTGAACCAGGTGTTCAAGCATAGCCTCAATCTTACTCTCAGGAGCTTTGGGTGGTGGGGATTGGTACCCTCCTTGCTGAGCATTGTTGGTGAAGTTTCGATTGGAGTTGTATCCGAATCGCTGACCCTGAAAACCAGAACCACCAATGTAGTTAACATCTTCCACCTCATTCTCAGTAGCAAAGTGGACGGCCTTTGTTGTCTTTCCCAGCAGAAGACTGTGCATAGAATCCAGCTGAGCCTTCACTTCAGCGATCTGCGACCCATCCTGATTACCAGCCAGCCTCTTGCGCTCGAAATCTGCGCTCTTGGTGCTACTACTAGAGGCAAAGTTCTCGATCAACACAATAGCATCCTCAGGATATCTGGTGTTGAAATTACCATTGCTGGAAGAGTCCAGACCCATCTGATATCTCCAATCTACTCCTCTGAAGAAGATACCCAGCAGTTGCACATCAGAGTATCCATGATGTGGACAATCTCTCTGATACGATCTGAATCTTGTCCAAGCAGCCTTGAACGCCTCAGTAGGTCCTTGAGAAAATTGGGAGATTTTATTTCTCAGATCTTCAGATCTTCCATCATCGTAGAAGTTAATCAGGAAGGCTCTCTTGGTGTCCTCCCAATTAGTTAGCGATCCAGGAGATAGCTGCCTCAGCCAGTAAGTAGCTTCTCCACCCAGAGAGTAGGGGAAGAGCTTGCAGAAGAGGTAGTCGTAGGACACTCCATTGCTCTTGATGCTAGTGACCAAGTCCTCGAACTTCTCTACATGGTCCATTGGATGTTCATGAGGAAGACCATGGAAGAGATGCTGTCCTACTAGAGTGTAGTAAGCAGGTTTCAGCTCGAAGTCATTCCTCTCATAAGCAGGAGGACGAATCGCTGACCGATTGGCGAAAAACTGCTCTGGCCTGTTGTACTCACCAATCGTTCTTCCACGATTAACCACAGCATTCCCTGCGTTGGCGCGCCCAGCTGGCGCGATAATCTCAACAACCGCAGCAGGGACAACGATGTTACCAGCTTCATCAAGTCGCTGCCCTCTCTCATTACACACGTGACCCTCTTGGTCTCTCAGAATTCCAGCTTCATCAGCTCTTAAAACCACTGGGTTGTTCATCCCTGATGTTTGCTTGGTCTTTCTGTTTGTGCGTTCCACAAACGCTAGCTGTTCCAATGACAGTTCAACTAGCTGTGTGCTCTTGTTGCTTCTGGTTTCACGAACAGGCATACACCTGCAAACAAAACACTAGGCAAAGCACGTAAGTAACCAGAAAAATACGTTGAGTATCGATCGATACCAAGTGGTGTCGACCGATACCAACAAAAGAAGACGACGAGTATCGACCGATACTACAGAGTATCGATCGATACCGACGAACTTAGTCGAAATTCTAAACTAAAATCTAATGGCAAATTGAGTCCCCGGCAACGGCGCCAAAATTGATATGCTCAATTTAATACCCTAAAGTACTAAAGCAGTTGTAATAGTATAGCTAGGGGTCGAACCACAGAAGACTCACAGAAACGCACAATAGATTCTATAGTGTCGAATTACGCTAAGCCAAACAGTTGTAATTAAAAGCAGTGCAAAAATTAAAGGAGTTGTAAATCAATTGAGAAATATAGGCTCAGGGTTTTTCTCAGGAAATCAATGAATGCAGATAAACTAACTAACATGATTCAGATTTAGCGCAGTTCTTGAACTCAAATCACTAAAATATAGCTAACCAACTCTCGTTGCGAAAACTATCTAAATCTAAATCCCAAGAATTCCAAATCTCTTTGCGAATCCTAAATTCTAAATCAGCTTTAATATCAGGTTTGATATGTTCACAAATCAATTAAACCAAATCTCTTTGCGAATAATCAATTTGCTCACCTAGGTTCTATCAGGTAATTAATCGCACTCTCGTGCCTAATCAATTATCCTAAGATCTAAGTTCCAGATTCGTCAACCTAGAATTAGCTATGAACACAACCTAAGGTGAAGAACTAATTCAGATGGTGAATCCTAAACAGATAATTAACCTAGCATTCAAAGAAATCCTTTATGAGAAAACCCTAAACCTAAAGTGGATCTACTCAGACATGGCAATTGAATCAAAAGACATGTTTGAATAAATCATCAATAGAATAGAAAGAAGGGTTTAGAGATCTGATCTCGGACGAAGGGAGATTCAGACTTGTCTCTCCAAAACCAAAGTAAAATCAAACTATAAAATAAAGCATAAAAAGGCATAGCCTAAACAGGTGGCTGAAAACTCCTATTTATAACCTAAAACACGATCTGGGGTCTTCTTGTAATTATTAAAGACTTCTGGGCACTTTTGCAATTCCTCAAGTCTTGGAAAACTCGCGGGTTGTGTCTTGCTGCGCTGAGTGTCGATCGATACCAAGGGGTATCGATCGATGCTAGACGTGAATTCAGGTTCTCAGCGACACGATCTTTAGCTCTGCTACAAACTGCTCCAGAAAGCTCCAATACTTCCAATAATCCTCCAAACGTGCTATGACCTGTAAAAGACTCTAAAAAGACTCCAAAATACTGTAAAGACTCTATAAAAAGGACTTATATCATGACTTAAATAGGGTAAAAACCATGATATATCACCATAGTTGTTGTTGAAACCTCTTTGATAGCCACCATTGTTCCCAATATAATACACTTCCTCTTAGTGTAACATCCCGATTTCTTGTATATGCGGAGAGGCTTATAAGAATTGATTTGGCTACCTATGTCACCAAAGTGCACTTATCTTTTCGGGAACTTGTCCAGAGAGAACTCCAGAGTTAAGGGTGCTTGAGCTGGAGCAATTTAAGGATGGGTGACCTACCGGGAAGTGATTCGCGGTATCGTGTGAGTGAGGACAAAACACGGGGAAAGATCACGTGGTGATTGCAGGGTCAGTAAACAAGTATTACAAGCCTCCCGGACTAACGCACCGGCCGTCGGACAAGGGTGGGGCCCACGGGCCGAGAGAGGGCATGGGGCCCACCGGGTAGGGGCGGTCGGGCGTTATAAGTGGTATCAGAGACGAACCCAAACACGTGTGTGGAGTCAGGTGGGCCCACACCGTCTAGGGTGACGATCCTGGTGCGCAACGAGGACGTTGCGCTCTATGAGTGGGGGTGATTGTAACATCCCGATTTCTTGTATATGCGGAGAGGCTTATAAGAATTGATTTGGCTACCTATGTCACCAAAGTGCACTTATCTTTTCGGGAACTTGTCCAGAGAGAACTCCAGAGTTAAGGGTGCTTGAGCTGGAGCAATTTAAGGATGGGTGACCTACCGGGAAGTGATTCGCGGTATCGTGTGAGTGAGGACAAAACACGGGGAAAGATCACGTGGTGATTGCAGGGTCAGTAAACAAGTATTACAAGCCTCCCGGACTAACGCACCGGCCGTCGGACAAGGGTGGGGCCCACGGGCCGAGAGAGGGCATGGGGCCCACCGGGTAGGGGCGGTCGGGCGTTATAAGATTGTAACATCCCGGTTTCTTGTATATGCGGAGAGGCTTATAAGAATTGATTTGGCTACCTATGTCACCAAAGTGCACTTACCTTTTCCGATCACTTGCCCGAAAGAACTCCAGAGTTAAGCGTGCTTGAGCTGGAGTAGTCTAAGGATGGGTGACCTTCCGGGAAGTGATTCGCGGTATCGTGTGAGTGAGGACAAAACACGGGGAAAGGTCACGTGGTGATTGCAGGGTCAGTAAACAAGTATTACAAGCCTCCCGGACTAACGCACCGGCCGTCGGACAAGGGTGGGGCCCACGGGCCGAGAGAGGGCATGGGGCCCACAGGTAGGGGCGGTCGGGGCGTTATAAGTGGTATCAGAGCCGAACCCAAACACGTGTGTGGAGTCAGGTGGGCCCACACCGTCTAGGGTGACGATCCTGGTGCGCAACGAGGACGTTGCGCTCTGTGAGTGGGGGTGATTGTAACATCCCGGTTTCTTGTATATGCGGAGAGGCTTATAAGAATTGATTTGGCTACCTATGTCACCAAAGTGCACTTACCTTTTCCGATCACTTGCCCGAAAGAACTCCAGAGTTAAGCGTGCTTGAGCTGGAGTAGTCTAAGGATGGGTGACCTTCCGGGAAGTGATTCGCGGTATCGTGTGAGTGAGGACAAAACACGGGGAAAGGTCACGTGGTGATTGCAGGGTCAGTAAACAAGTATTACAAGCCTCCCGGACTAACGCACCGGCCGTCGGACAAGGGTGGGGCCCACGGGCCGAGAGAGGGCATGGGGCCCACAGGTAGGGGCGGTCGGGGCGTTATACTTAGTTTCTCAAATCCACTATTTCCTCATGGGACCTTTGATTTCTCTCAAAATTACCAACAAAGTGAATCGATTTTTTGGAAGCATTGAGAAGCTTGTCAATCATAGTGGCTTGCTTGTCCATCATGGAAGATTGCTTATCCAACTTCTCATTGAGAGCCATAATGGCTTTGGTTCGTTGTTGTTCCTCGAAGTCACTTGTGGCTCTTGTAGACCGATCATACTCATCACCATATGTACCATCGCTCAAAGCAAGGTTATCAACCAACTCCATTGCTTCATTCACGTATTTGCCTAAGAAGTTTCCATTAGAAGCGGTATCAAGTAACATACGGATCTTAGGAAGTGCTCCGCGGTAGAGTGTGCTCAAGAGGGAAGCATCCGAGAATCCATGATGAGGGCATTGCGATGTATAGCCCCTAAACCGCTCCCATGCTTCATTGAAGCTCTCATTTGCACGTTGAGTGAAGCTTGAGATCTCATTCCTTAGCTTAGCCGTTCTAGAGGGAGAGAAGAACTTGGCAAGGAATGATGTCTTGCATTGGTCCCATGAAGTGATGGAACCATGGGGAAGGTTCTTTTCCCATTGCATTGCCTTGTCTCCAAGAGAGAATGGGAACAACCTTAGCTTAAAGCTATCCTGCGAGACTCCATTCATCTTTGTCAAGTCACAAATCCGGTCAAAGTGATCCAAGTGATCAAGTGGATCCTCCACCGCCAAGCCATGGAATTTGTTGCTCTGTACCATGTTGATGAAGCTAGCTTTGACCTCAAAGTCATTGGTCTCAACCGGTGGTGCTCGATTGCCTTGGCGGTTGACATGAGCATTGGCCGCATCACCCGCTCCAACTATGTTAGGACCATTACGGGCGGATGGGTGGTGGTTTCCATTACCACCATTTGCTCCTTGATGTGGAGCATAAGCAACGTGGTCATTACCACCATCCGTGTTCACTTGCACGTTTTCCATACCAAGCCTAACAATGTGCACAACCCGTTCTCTATATCTTCTTGCTCTAAGACCGCGGTGTAGAAGGTTGATGTCGTCTCTTGGGTCAACAAGATTATTGTTGCCTTTAGAACGCAAGTTCTTGCACCTACAAGGGAGAGCTAGAAGGAAAGATTAGTAAACAAAAGAAAGAAAAAGGCTTAATCTCAAAAAGAAGTAAAATCCTAATGTTGAAAGCTAAACCCAATTGGCAACGGCGCCAAATTGATACAAAGATTTTGCCGTGTATCAATTACTCAAAATGCCTAAGTAGCATAAGAGATATCAAATCCAAGGGTACAAGTTTCAAGCACTAGGAATGCATACAAATTTGTAAGTTAAGCAAATAAAGGTGGTTTTAGTTTTCTAGCAACCTAAATGATTCAAATTAAAGGCAAGAACACAAGTAAACAAAGACTAAAAACGTGATTAAAAATAAGATAAAGGCAAGCCCTTGGATGAGGTTATTGATTTCGGATCCTTCCATGATCTATCTAGATGTCATTTCACACAATAAAGCAATTTCCTTAGCCTATAACACTTAAACAATATTAAACCACTCTCATGGTCTTAATCACTTTGTTAATCACCAAATCAAGAACAAACCATCGTTTGTGATAGGATGATTAACAAGAAATAAACATAGGTTCCTATGGCCCTAATACTCCTTAGACAACTACTCTCATAAGCTAAGAAAGCAAAATCCCTTATTGGTTCTTAAGGGAATTTCATCGAACACCTTGTGTGCATGAATTCCCTAAGATCTAGATTAACTATATCTAACCTAATCTAGCATTATGAACACCAAATAAGATAGGGAAGATGTAAACTAAGTCCTAGACATCAAGAACTACCACGAAATTCACCTTATCTACCTCATCCATGGGCTTAAAAAGATCTACTCACTAATCATGAAGAACACACCAAATTTTGTGAAAGAGGTGATGTTAATCATGATTAGTAAATAGGAATGTGAAAGATTAGATAGAGATGAAAAGATATAACCTTAAACTTGCATAAATCAAAAGAATCCAAGGAACAAAATTCCAAGAACCCTAGTCTTGTTCTATAGAGAAAAAAGGGAGAGAAAAAGGGGAAAAAGCATAAAAAAAGAGATGGATCTAAAAATCAGGTCTCTAAAATATAAAAAGGTGTTTGCTGAGTTGGGTCGGACCCGGGTCAACCCGGGACAAACCGGGTATTGACCCGGCCGAAACTTGGATATGTCTTCAGTGAATCGGTCATAACTCCTGAACCTGACATCTAAATTATCTGAATCTAACTCCTGTAGACAGCTAACTCGTCCCTCTACAACTCTTATGAGGACTGTTTGAGTTGATTCATATCGGAAGGCCTTCGTTTTTTCGGTTCTTTGGACGGTGTCATCTTCTTTCAGCCAGACGGATATACCTTTAGTAAATCTGTCTTATCTCCCTATCCATAAGTCCAAATAACCCGATATAAACTCCTGTGTAAAGCTAATTCACTCCTGTACAACTTCTATGAAGGCAGTTGAAGCTCAATCGGATTGTAATGCCCCTGTCTAGCCACATCGTTGAGATGCTTTGGACGAGAGATGTAGCACCGGGCGGCTTCTGGCCGGGATGGGAGGCCGGGAAACTCCCTAGTCAGGTGATGGTCTATCACCGGGCGATGCTTAGCCGGTGTATAGGTCCGGGATTCTCTCTGTCCTCGGCAAACTCCAACACCGGGCAAGTGCATGGTGTTATCCCGGCCGGTGCATGTTCTCGTCCAGGCGGAGACGTCTTCAGTAAAACGGCCATATCTTCCAAAACACAAGTCCAAATACCCTGATTCCAATTCCCGTTGCTAGCTAGCTCACTCCTCTACATCTTTCCGGTGTATCGGATGGACCTTGCACTCTACTTTGGTCCAACTCTCCAAATATGCCCAAATTGCCTCCAATCACCTAGACAGCCTTCCAAAACATGCAAGAATTCAATAGTCCTAATCTCTAAATGAGACCTAAATACAAGACAAAACCATGATTATGCATGTAAATGACACAAAAATCTAAGTGAGATGCACGCTAAAACATGCAATATATAAGTATATCAGCCGGTTTCGATTTTTCACAAGTTATACTAAACTATCCAATTATTACAGTTTTTATATGAAACGTTTATTTCCTTATATTATTGTCAAAAATACACATAATCGTTTTAAAATGCAACAACATTAATTACAAACGTTATATATCATACGTTTATTTCAAAACAGTCGTTTTGATTATTTTTTTCCTTATTAAAAGGATCGACTAATACTTGAGTGTACTGTCATCATAACCATATGGTCTTAGCCTCGTGAGTAAACCATGCGGTCCCAATCTCTTTTGTCTTTTGTAAATAACAAAGGCCAACCCAAGATTTTTTCAGAGTGCTCGACCAAAACAAATTTGTCTGGATACTTTAGTAAAATAACTCTAAAATTTATCAGTGTTTTATTGCCTATTTTTTTTTTTTTTTTAAAGCCCTCTTAAAACAATTTTTTTTAGTTCATCAATTTTTTTTAAATAAGCTCTTGCGTGTGAGATTTGTTTTAGATTTGGTTATGGAAAACAAAACAAAAATTATTTTCCAAAGTAAAATTGTCGCATGCACTCATAATGATTAAAATTTTAGAAAACTATATAATATATTCTATACCAAAAATAAAATTGTTAAACAATTATATCTAAACATAAAATAAATATGTGTCTTATATTACAAAAATTAAATCTACAAAACAAATTATATCTAAACACAAAATAAATCCGTGCTTATATTACAAAAATTAAATCTACCAAAACAAATTATATCTAAATAAAAAATAAATATGTATCTCATATTACAAAAATTAAATCTACAAAAACAAATTAGATATAAACACAAAAATAAACACAAATTATATTACAAAATTTCATAAACAAATTCCCGTCCATGCGGTTTGAATTTTTTTGTCTTTTGTAAATAACCAAGGCCGGCCCAAGATTTTTTGTAGTGCCAGAGCAAAAACAAGTTCTGAACCATTTAGTAAAATAACTCTAAAAATTTATAGTTTCTTTTACTGCCTAAATTTTTTTAGTTTGAAAGGTTTTGTAAAACAAATATTTTTAGTTGACCAATTTTCCTTTTTCTTAAAAATCTCTTGTGTATGAGATTTTATTATATATATTTGGTTATGGAAAACATAAAAACAATATTTACCAAAGTAAATGTTTTGTTTTAAAAAAATAATATTTACAAAGTAAATGTTTTTTTTTTTTAAATCAATAAATTTTTTAATTATTTTAAAATATAAAAAAATTAAATAAAAAATAATCGGCCCCGTTTATCTTTGACCCCTAGGGCTGTGATATGCTCAAATTAATACCCTAAAAGTACTAAGCAGTATTTGCAGTATAGTAGGGGTCGAACACAAGGACTCACAGAGACACACGATAGATTATATAGTCGAGAATTAAGCTAAGCAATTCAGATGTAATTGAAAGCAGTGCGTAAATTAAAAGTGTTGTAATTCAATTGGGAGAAAGATAGGTTCAGGGTATTTCTCAGGAGATCAATGAATGTAGATAAACTAACTAGTCAGAATTCAGATTTAGCACGGTTCTTGAACTCATATCACTAAAGTATAATTAACCAACTGTCGTTGCGAGAATTATCTAAATCTAAATCCTAGGAATTCCAAATCTCTTTGCGAATCCTAAAGTCTATATCAGCTTTTAGATCAAGTTTGATTTGTTCACAAAACAACTAAACCAAATCTCTTTGCGAGTAGTTATTTTGCTCACCTAAGGTTCTATCAGGTAATTAATCGCACTGTCGTGCCTAATCAATTATCCTAAGATCTAAGTTCCAGATTCGTCAACCTAGAATTAGCTTTGAACACAACCTATGGTGAAGAACTAATTTAGATGGTGAATCTTAATCAACTAATCAATCTAGCATTCAGAGAAAACCCTTATGAGAACCCTGAACCTAAAGTGGATCTACTCAAACATGAAGAATGAAACAATCAACATGTTTGAATAAATAATCAAATAAATAATAAGAAAGAGTAACAATAGGGTTCGGAATCTTCTCTCGGACGAAGGGATTTTCAGACTTGTCTTCCTCACAAAGCTCTCTCTCAAAACAAAAGTAAAATAAAGCGTAATCAAAGCCTAGCCATCAAAGTGGCTGAAAAAACCTAATTATAAAGGTAAAATACGTTTTGGGGCTTCTGGTAATTATTAAAGTCTTCTGGACCAAGTTGCAGAGTCTTTAAACTTGTAAAATCATGTTTTTTCCCGTCTGCAGTTGGTGTCGGTCGATACTGGACTGGTGTCGGTCGACACCAGTACACTGTGCTCGCCAGACTGAACTGTCTTCACGAAAACTGGCATAAATTTTGATCGCACCATTGGAATGGCCTCAAACCACTTCCAAATGAAAGCTAATCCATTGATATGTTTTGTGTCCAAATGTGAGCTCCATCCATCGGTGGGAAATTCTTCGACGAATGCCAAACTTCTGACATCTCTGCATGACTCTGCATCTCCATATGCTCCAAAATGCTTCAGAATGCTTCAATATCTCCAATTAAGCTCCAAACGTACCTAAACCTGTAAAAGACTCTAAAAGACTCCAAAATACTATAAAGACTTCATAAATAGGAACTATATCATGGTCTAAAAGGGGTAAAATCCATGATATATCAACTCCCCCAGACTTAGCCTTTGCTTGCCCTCAAGCAAATAGAAGACAAAACCAGAGAAAGAGGTTTGAAAACATAGAGACTCACCTGTTCTTGAAACGTTGCAATGACCATTTTCCCAAGCACCCAAATGTCACCTAACCACCATGTACTTCTCCGTAGACATTCTCAGCTTCCCAAACTACACACATTATTTCACAGCATCGTTCAATCAAGCTCTCCTCGCCAGTTTTATCGCTGTGATTAATACCAAGAACCTTCTAGATTCTTTTCCATACAATATCATGACAAGGAACCACCCTTCTTTCACACTTTTGGTATCATTTTCTCTCCCGCAGACTTATTTCTTATTATGTTCTCTTTTCTCTTTTAGATCTGCATATACACATCAAGGTATGAGACGCGAGTATTGATGGTGTTTGCCACCAAATCCCCGGTTCTTCCCTCTCAATGTATCAAAGGGTGTAGGTGAATAATGGCATCATAGGAAAATCCTAGCCTCGCTTCCAATCCTTTGTGTGATCATTCCTCACCAAGTAGAATAATTGGATCGCTGGAAATTTTCCTAACCTTCCAATCAATGTATCAAAGGGTGTAGGTGAATAATGGCATCATAGGAAAATCCTAGCCTCGCTTCCAATCCTTTGTGTGATCATTCCTCACCAAGTAGAATAATGGGATCGCTGAAAATTTTCCTAACCCTCTACTCAGAAGAAAATCATTTCATCTTTTAATGCATCTTATTTATTAACTTGTAACGGGAGAGAGATACTATTACTTTTAAACGCATGGGTTCCTTTGTCAGATATGAATGAGGAATCAAGCTCTATGAATACTAACCACATAGATGAAGTGCCAAAATTTGGCTCAGGCTTTAAGGAACTTTGCTGGAAACATGAGTGTCTTCTGGTTAACTGGTCAGCCTTTAGATTTTTTCATTAGTCGATCTAGAGCTGATTCTGTAACAATGGTCATTTAGAAGCAAGGTCAGATCAATAGGTTCAAGAAAAAGATCACAGTCTCCAACAAAGTTTTGACTCAATAAAACAACGAATGACTCAAAAACGACTGACTCTAAGAAAAACAAAAACAAAGTCAGCGACTACCTCCCCCATACTTAAATAACACTGTCCCCAATTTTATCTAGCCTAGAGTAGGTAAAAGAAAACAAAAGAACAGAATAGAACGAAGAGAAACAAGAAGTTACAGTGCTGGAACATCGAGTGTCGACCGACACACGGCCTGGTATCGATCCATACCAGGATTAAGTCGACATGATGAACCTTCTCATTCGCGATTGGTGTCGACCGATACCAATTGGGTATCGATCGACACTCAGGCGATTTCGAGTTTTGCTCCTTTTTCATCCTGACACAAACACAAAACGAAAAATAAAAATAAAAAGACTCAAAAACAGACTCACCAGTGGGTTGCCTCCCACCAAGCGCTTGTTTTACGTCACGAGCTTGACTGTACAGACGATCATTCAGGAGAAACTTGAGAGCTGACTCCAAAACAAGCTCCACAATTTGACATCGCCAGCTTCAGAGTTCTGCTCATCATGCTCTCCACAAACTCCCTTCCTTTCTCTTTCAGCTCCGAAGTAAGAAGAACTCTAGCCTTATAGAATGGTTTCGAGGCACCTTTGCACTTCACCTTGTATTCAATCGAATCTCCATCATAGAAGCAGCATCCTTCACTCCTTTGCTTTTCGCCTTCTTCTTTCCGTTAGACGTTTTGACATCTTTCTTGGTGATGATAGAAGGACTATCTGGAACGTCTGTGACAGTTGGTTCGTCAGAAGGCTCTTCCAAAAGATCAATTACCAACGTCTCATCTGTAACAACATCGATGCAAGAGACACGTGTGGGAGTTCCTCTAGGGATAGCTTTGTAGTACACCTCCTTGTCAATGTATGAGAACGAGATTTGCTTGCTGGGTGTGTCCATAATGGCACCAACCGTAGCCATGAACGGTCTTCCAAGAATCAACTGCGTACGAGATTGTGCACTCATCTCCACAACATGAAAATCAGCAGGAACCAGACAGTCTCCTACTTTAACCAGCAAATCAGGGATTGTACCATATGGAAGTGAGGTGGAACAATTCGCGAATGTGATAGATGACATGAGCGGTCGAATATCAGCTCCCAATCTCTCTGCAATTTCCCTTGACAGGACATTAACGCTAGCTCCCGAGTCAACGAGAGACTCTTCGAATGCAACTCCAGAGATGGAGCATGGAACGGAGAATATGCGCCTCAGTATCGACTGACACAGAAGTAGTATCAATCGATACACGGGATTTTGGATCACATGCAGGTGTATGGGCTGGTATCGATCGACACTGGCTGGTATCGATCGATACACGGAGATTTTCTGTCAACACAAAATTTTCTGCTATTTGAGTTTCCAGCATCTTCTTATGAATACTGAGAGACTCAATTTTCCCATTCAGATCTGTGTACATAGCGTCCATCTTCCCATTGAGGTTTAGTGTCATCTTCTGCTGTCCCTGAAGAAGTTGTTCAAGCATGGATTCCATCTTACTCTCAGAAGTTCTAGGTGGTGTGGGTGGCCATTGATACCTTTGATCTTGAAATCCATCTCCATCAATGTGGTTAACAAATTCCACTCCATCTTTTTTAGCAAAACGAACAGGTTTCTACTGCTTGTCCATCAACAAATCTAACTTAGCATTCACCTCAGCAATCTGAGTGCAATCCAAGTTACCAGCTTGCTTCTTGTGCTCCATGTCTGCATTCCTGGTACTATTGCTAGAAACCAAGTTCTCAATAAGCACATAGGCATCGTCAGGATATCTCGTGTAGAAATTTCCATTGCTCGCAGCATCTAGAGCCATCTGATACCTCCAATCGATTCCTCTGTAGAAATTACCCAGCAGCTGAACCTGAGTGAGACCATGGTGCGGGCAATCTCTCTGATATGACTTGAAACGAATCCAAGCAGCCTTGAGTGCCTCAGTCGGTCCTTGAGAAAACTGAGAAATCTTGTTCCTGAGATCCTCGGATCGTGCATCATCATAGAAGTTGTTCAGGAAGGCAGTCTTAGTTTCTTCCCAAGTAGTCAGTGATCCAGGAGGTAACTGCTTCAGCCAGTAGGTCGCATCTCCACCAAGAGACTATGGGAAGAGCTTGCAGAAGAGGTAATCATAGGACACTCCATTGCTCTTGATGCTTGTAACCAGATCCTCAAATCTCTCAATGTGATCCATAGGGTGTTCATGAGGAAAACCATGAAAAAGATGCTGACCCACAAGAGTGAAGTATGCAGGTTTTAGCTCAAAGTCATTCCTCTGAAAAGGTGGAGGACGAATCGCTGATCGATTGGCATAAAACTGATCAGGCCTGTTGTACTCACCAATCGTTCTACCGCAAGCAGCCACAGCATTCCCTGCATTCGCATTCCCATCGATATTCCCAGCGACAACAGGAGCAGGTGGAATGATGTTCCCCTCTCCATCCAGACGTTGTCCTCTCTCGTTGCACAACTGACCCTCTTGGTCTCTCAAAGCTCCATCAGCATCCTGAATCAGAATCATCGTGTTGTTCATCTCTGCTGGCTTCTTTGCTTTCATGTTTCTACGTTCCAAATTCACACCTGAAACACACTAGGCAAAGCGCGTAAGTAACAAAACACACGTTGAGTATCGATCGACACTTGGGGGTGTCGATCGATATCAACAAAAGAAGACGACGAGTATCGACCGATACTAGGTAGTATCGATAGATACCGACGAACTCAGTTGAAATTCTCATACTAAAATCTAATGGCGAATTGAGTCCTCGGCAACGGCGCCAAATTTAATATGCTCAAATTAATACCCTAAAAGTACTAAGCAGTAGTTGCAGTATAGTAGGGGTCGAACACAAGGACTCACAGAGACACACGATAGATTATATAGACGAGAATTAAGCTAAGAAATTCAGATGTAATTGAAAGCAGTGCGTAAATTAAAAGTGTTGTAATTCAATTGGGAGAAAGATAGGATCAGGGTATTTCTCAGGAGATCAATAAATGCAGATAAACTAACTAGTCAGGATTCAGATTTAGCACGGTTCTTGAACTCAAATCACTAAAGTATAATTAACCAACTGTCGTTGCGAGAATTATCTAAATCTAAATCCTAGGAATTCCAAATCTCTTTGCGAATCCTAAAGTCTATATCAGCTTTTAGATCAAGTTTGATTTGTTCACAAAATAACTAAACCAAATCTCTTTGCGAGTAGTTATTTTGCTCACCTAAGGTTCTATCAGGTAATTAATCGCACTGTCGTGCCTAATCAATTATCCTAAGATCTAAGTTCCAGATTCGTCAACCTAGAATTAGCTTTGAACACAACATATGGTGAAGAACTAATTTAGATGGTGAATCCTAATCAACTAATCAATCTAGCATTTAGAGAAAACCCTGAACCTAAAGTGGATCTACTCAGACATGAAGAATGAAACAATCAACATGTTTGAATAAATCATCAAATAAATAATAAGAAAGAGTAACAAGAGGGTTCGAAATCTTCTCTCGAACGAATGGAGTTTCAGACTTGTCTTCCTCACAAAGCTCTCTCTCAAAACCAAAGTAAAATAAAGCGTAATCAAAGCCTAGCCATCAAAGTGGCGGAAAAAATCTAATTATAAAGGTAAAACACGTTTTGGGGCTTCTGGTAATTACTAAAGTCTTCTGGACCAAGTTGTGAGTCTTTGAACTTGTAAAATCACGTTTTTTCCCGTCTGCAGTTGGTGTCGGTCGATACTGGACTGGTGTCGGTCGACACCAGTACACTGTGCTCGCCAGACTGGACTGTCTTCACGAAAACTGACATACCTTTCGATCGCACCGTTGGAATGGCCTCAAACCACTTCCAAATGAAAGCTAATCCATTGATCTGTCTTGTGTCCAAATTTGAGCTTAATCCATCGGTGGGAAAGTCTTCAAAGAATGCCACACTTATGACGTCTATGCATGACTCTGCATCTCCATATGCTCTAAAATGCTCCAGAATGCTTTAATATCTCCAATTAAGCTCCAAACGTACCTAAACCTGTAAAAGACTCTAAAAGACTCCAAAATACTATAAAGACTCCATAAATAGGAACTATATCATGGTCTAAAAAGGGTAAAATCCATGATATATCAGGCTGCACACTTTTCCATCTCCCCCTCGCCCCCTAGTTAAGCCGTCCATGTAAATGAACAAGTATTACGTCAAATGAACCCAATCATTAACGAGAGAAATAACTCAAAACTAGAACTAACTAGAGATTAACAAAAAAATATTCCCTTTGTTTTATGCTAAGAGTATTCTCAGATGGGGTTTAAGAGGTTAATATGGAGAATTTCTTTTGTTTGGACTGAGAGATCAGTACTAATTAAAACATACTACAAGTCTAGCGGTTGAAGCGTTAAGCCCATGGTGGGCGATGGAGAGCATTTGTATCATCGTTTTGAAGTTACATATGTGATATTAGCGGTGTCAACACCGGAGGAATGACCAAGTATAACCAATATCCTACATGTTATCTAGGTAACGAGCTTCCAACATGCGAGTCACAACAATTTAAGAGAGACAAATAAGATAGATTTTACAATGCTTAATTTGTATTTTGATTTGTATGAATCACTCATTAACCAGTCTATTCAGGGAGGAAGTGAAAGCATCCAAGCTCCACCACTATGTAAATTGGAATTTCTATACACCTGTATAGGCTTGTGCATCTTTCATTCCATACACCTGTCGTAATAACACTTGGATTTAACTCAGACTCTGGGACATTTACCTTCCTCTAGAGTTCAGGTTCTTCAAAGGTTCTTTGCACCACCAACTCCAAAGAGTCTTGTTTTTCAGCAAACAATATAGCATTGCGCTTTTTCGAGATACTCCACAATATCCATGGGATTATTGATCGAATATTTTCGGCAATCTGTGGAAAACAAAACAAAATATATTCCAAAGTAAATGTTCTTATAGAAAATTCGATAAATTTCTTATTTTAAAATCTAGAGAAAATTTAAAATAAAAAAATTATCGGCCCTATTATCTTATAAAGTCTCATAACTGCTTACTTTCCAATTATTACAATTTTTTATATGAAACGTTTATGTCTTTTGTAAATAATCAAGGCCGGTCCAAGACTTTTCGGAGTGCCCGAGCAAGACCCTTGCTTGACCAAACATCATTGACAGAAAGTAACACGCGCTATGACTGACTTTTGGTGCAATGCTTGTGGGAAGAAGCGAAAAGTTCATTGGGTTTCTTAGAAAGATATTTGTAAATCAAAAGCTAATGAAAGATTGGGTTTTGACATTGAAGATTTTAACCAAGCATTGCTAGTAAAGCAAGCGTGGAGGATTATTAATGATCTCGACTCTCTTATTGCAAGATTTTACAAGGGAAGACACTTTCCATCGAAAGATTTTATGGAATGTGGAAAAGGATACAGCCTTCCTACGCTTGGTAAAGCATTATTATTGGGTGTGAACTGTTATGCAAAGGCTTGGTAAAGTCCATTGGGGATGGGAAGAACACGAAAATTTGGGTGGAGAAGTGGATCATGGATGGTCATCTTTGCTGACCTGTCAATAAACAAATCTTAATTGATTTAAACCTTGATGTTGATGCGCTGATCTCTCCGGATATGAAATGGAATGCTTTAATTGTTCATGATTTGTTTTCTACGGCTGATGCAGAGAAAATTATGTCTATTCCTATTGTTGGCTTTAGGGATAGATTTATTTGGGCGTACTCCAAGAATGGTGCACATACAGTCAGGGCCGGCCCTGAAATATGGAGGGCTCCAAACCAAAAAAAAATGGGGGCCTTCGTTTTTTATTGGCAAAATTTTTTTTTGGATAAAAAAAAAATAGGAGACCTTAATTTTTATTTAAAAAAACGGGGGCTTTAGGCCCAGGCTTCAACTCGCTCTGTCCAACGCCGGCCCTGCATACAGTATAAAGCGGATATTAGTTATTCACTCGCTATTTCCGTTTTCCATTATCCTGTCGATACAATAAGGCTTGATTCAAGTTCAACAGTCATTAAAACATAAGATTTTGGAGGATTAATATCCAACCTAAGAGTCTTGAATGGAGTGTGGTGTCGAAAGCTCTGTCTGTTTCGGATAGATTGAGGACAAGAGGGATCGGTGTTGATAACTTGTGCAAACTATGTCTCCTGAATGCCGAAACAATTTGTCATGTTCTCTTCCATTGCCTTCCAATGTCGGTGACTGGTTTGTCAGATACATTAGAGGAAAACTTGATGTATGTTTCATTTTATGGAGAATCAACATATTGCAGAAAATAATCGATCATGACATCTTAAAAATTCAGATCATTCATTGAGTGTTGCTCGACAAAAGAACAAACTATCATCCGCAAACATTAAGTGTTGAATTGAGGGACAGTTAGCAATTATCACATACCCGTAATTTTTCCATCTATCTCAGCCTTATCCAAAACATGAACAAGAGCCTCCGCACACAAGATGAAAAAAAACGGTGATAATGGGTCTCCTTGTCGAATATCTCTCTCGGGCTTAATGTGACCGTGACTCTACCTGTTCAACAAAACCTAGTATGAAACCGATCTGATGCAATGCATAACCCATGAAATCCACTTCATATCTAAACCCATGTTCACAAACAACGCTTATAAAAAATTTCATTCGACCTGATCGTATGCTTTTGACATGTCCGTTTTATTGGCGATGAAATCATCTTTACACTTGGGATTAGTGCGCAACCCATGAACCATATCTTGTGCCACTATGAGGTTGTCCGAGATAAGCTTTATGGCTACAAAGGCTCCTTGAGTAGGGGAGACAATTTGAGGTAAAATCTTATATGATTTTTGATACAATCTTATATGACGTTGAACACATACTAATCGGACGTAAATGATTAATGGCCGTAGGATTTGGCTTCTTTGACAGTAAGCAAAGCTGACTGAAATTTCACTCATTCGGGAAAACTCTTGATACAAAGAATCGTTTCACTTCTCGTACCACATGATTGCTTATAATTCCCCATAAATCTTTAAAAAACTTCCCGATCATTCCATCCGCACTTGGAGCTATGTCGCTTTTAATTGCTTGAAAAACTTTACAAATCTCTGGCATGGACACATGCTTTATTAATTCATTATTCAATCTCTGTGTAACCTTTGCCCGAAACCGTCTAATAATTCACTGTTATTTCCCCTTTTTCTTCTTCAGAGAAGTGTTCCACTCCATTGTTGTCCACCAAGGAGGTAATCTTCTTTGGCATTCTTCTCTATTTAACACTTCCATGAAAGTATTGAGTATTTTTTGTCTCCATCTTTAAGCCAATCTTCTCTACTTTTTTGCTTCGAATACATTTCTGCTTCTCGATGAGTTTTCACTAACTCCAAGCCGTTCTCCGCCAATTTCTGAAAATTCAGAGTCCTCTTCGCATATTCAAGGTCGATTTCATGCCGTAATCTCTAAATTAAGACATTCGAATTCTGATTGGAGCTTCATTTCCAATTTGATAATTCCTTACGACAATCATAAATTCTATCGGATATTAACATTTCTCCAATATGTTGATGTATATTCCACCCTTTTCTAACCACTTCCATGGATTCAAGTTTCGAACACCATCGTTTATCAAAGGAGAAACGTCATGAAACCCTATGTTCTCCGCATCTAACCTGGTTAAAAATGACCTATGATCTGAACCAATATGATCCATGTATTCAGCTTGAACTTTTGGAAACAGTCAGAACAATTCAACATTACCAACATATTGATCCAATCGACACCGTGTCCACACATTCTCTCGGCCTTGATATATCTCGTTTGTACATGCTTTTTATAAAGTTTTTGTACATTTATATAATCGTTTTCGAATGGATTTATGACCTACATGGTAGTTTTAATGTGTTTATAGAATTTTAAGTCTAAATAAAGCCAAGCAAGCAAAAATATGCAGAAAGAGACAAATTGTGCTTAATCTAGCAATGCATAACAATGCATATGCATCCTAATTTGAAAGCAAGATAGCCATGGATTTTAGCTTTCATATGCAATTGGAATCAAGTCATTTGGACGAATATCGACCACAACTTATGGGATCATTATGATCGATAATATACCTCAAAGACTTGAAGATTGAAGCCCTCAAGAATTTATGTCGACCATACATGTCGATTACATGCACCCATGCTATGATGATCAATATATTTTCCTGTTTTGAGCAGTTTCTGCAATTTTTTGTTTGTTTGTCGGGATTTCCTGTAAACCGACTTAGGGCCGACCTAGGGTTAAATACATGTTTTAGCCTATGAGAGAGAGAGAGAGAGCCACTTTATAATTCGACCAGCCCCGTAGAAATCGACCCCTCTAGTATCTGGGAGAAGATCTCTCCTATGTTCTTCATCTAGAGATGCTCTTCCTGTCTCTTTTATTTTAATAAGTTGTTCTTTATTCTTGTTTACTTGCATGATGTATGAGTAGATTTCTTGTTAGGTTGTAGGGTTTTGTTGGGGTCGGATTTTACCCGCTCGAGATCAACGACCTGAAAACGACTAAGTATGGAGAGAAGCGCCTAGCTGAGCCAATCTAAAGAAGGAAAGAAGATAAACGAGCTGAGGAATAGCCCGATCTCGTTACGTTTGCCTCGACGGATTCACCTTGGTAGGATCACCTTGTGCCGTTCACCTCGGCAGGTTCACCTTGGAAAGATCGCCTCGACCAGTTCACCTTCAGACAAAATGGGACCGAGCCGAGGCCAAATCGATATCATATCTTTGACGAGACCATGCCTCGGTTGAACCAAGACCAAACCGAGGCCGAACCAAGATAAAACCAGAACCAAACCGACTTGAACACTTCATGGGCCAAGGCAAAAATTCATGGGCCAAAGTGAGGTTCATCGTTCAAGCGTAATAGGCCGAGCCGAAGGCCCATTAAACGATCCAGATCATCAATTGCCCTATGAGATATCTCGAGTCGGTGGCCATGCAAAGGGAAGAGGAAATATTCCAAATCTATCTTCCGAGATTCTCGCTTAGGCACTTTACCAAGTCTGTATAAATAGATAGCATAGTCGATCATAAAGGGGACACTTTTTACCAAGTAAAACACTGAGCAATATATCTTGTACGCAATCGGTTCATAAACAAAAACAATAAAAACCATCTTTGTATCTTTGTTCTTGTGATTCGATCTTAGAAACTTATGTTCCCTCTAAAAATCCTTACAAGAATTTAGTTGTGAGAGTTTCGACTCCCACAATTTGGCGCCGTCTGTGGGGAATAGAAGTTTTCTTTCTCACAAAAACCACAAGGGACGCGATCTGAAGAGATGTTCGGAGATGAACAAAGAACCGGCGACGATACAAACAACAACGGTGGTGACCCCCCTAGAGTCGATCTCAGCGGCTCTCACACGGCGAACACGGGGATTGTCTCAGCTCCCATGGCCGAAATGAAGGATACGCTCGCCGTGTTACTGAAGAAAGCGGATGAGCAAGACAAGCTGAAAAAAACCTATCGGAGAGGCTCGAGACGCTGACATAGGAGAGCTGAGCCCGAGATCTTCACACCAGGAGCCTTAGCTCGGCAGCAAACCAACCTAGAGGAATTACGAGGAGACTCCTTCTCAACCCGATGGCCCTCGAATTCTCAACACCTCTAGGCACCTCGACACACGTATCAAGAAACCTAAGGGGATTACTATCGTTAAATCCGTCTGACGAGGAGACCCCCGCGATGATGAGGCCAAACTTGACCCATCCACGTCTCCTAAACTGAAGAGCAAAAGTCTCCAACAACAGCCAAACCCAACATACCAATGATCAATCGAGACTTCACCTCAGTGGATGCGATGCAACTGTCATCAATAGGAAGAATCGTGACGAAAGAGATCACATCTCGGGATGCTTCACGCGTGAAAAGCTTGCCTCGACCCCGTAAGGAAGCAAAATCAGAGGAGAAGTTCCCATCTTTGCTCAGCTCGGACATGCGACCGAGGCATAAGAGAACCCTCTCTTGGTACGATAAACACAATAGGATGACACAACAAAAAGGATGAGCCAAACTCAATACGACGACCCGAGCAACTTTCAAACTTTCACATCCCGATCACACCTCTCCAGGCAAGATTCTTTCTACATCAGTACGAGCAAGGCCTCGAACGACTTGGAACCAGTCGCTTATGCACCTTGCAAGATAATCCGAACTAATGACAAAGTCACATCCTCCCCCTCAATACCTCATCAAAGGAGCCCACCGAAGAAGATAGATATGTCTTATATTGATTCTTATTATTGTTATGATACCACATACTCTTATTGTGAGTCATACTCAGCCTTTTAACCAAACCCTCCCATATCCAAGAAGCACCGATGGTATCCAAACAAAATAAGCCAAGAGAATTTAAAAGAATTCAACTGAGTGCTCCACGATATGCCCCAAGGAGTCACCCTTGCCAGAGCATTTATGGAATACATGTTTAGACGATTCTTTTGTGAAAGCGAGGAATCCATCTTGGAATTAGAAGACCTCTTCACATATACTAAAAACGGAAGACCAGTTCAAATGCTCCATAAAATTCAAGACCAGGGTCAATTCCTCATCTCTTGCAACATCTGAGGAATCGAGTTTACTAACGTTATGTGCGACTCCGGAGCCTGCCTAGCGTCATCTCCAAATCAACTGCCAAACGCCTCGACGTCAAGCACGTCCACCCGACCCAAACAAGAATCAGTATGGCCAATGAATATTGTGCAACACCAAAAAGAATCGCTCGTGATGTGCCCATAATAATTGGAGATTGCATAGCCCCAGTTGACTTATACGTCTTCAAGGCAACAAGGATTTATCCTACACCGATAATCCTTGGATGGCATGTCTTAGCTACTACCGGAGCAATCATGAATTGGCCAAATAGACGCGTTTCTTTTGCCAACATCGACATAGACGTCTTCTATCCCGCTTTCCCGCTCAAGAACGGAGAAGAAAAATACTGTAACCCAAAGGGTCACGACCAAAATTCACAAAGGAGCAACCAAAAGTCAACCGAGGAAACTGAAATGAGATCAAAGAAGACCTGTTTAAGGAAAAGACTTATCTACGATTAAGATCATCTCGCTACCGACGTCGGGCTAAACGACTCTAAACAAAAGCGCTCAAGGGGAGGCAACCCCTCTTCGGTATCTTTTTCATCTTATCTTATCCATGTACTACGGGACGGCTTGATCCCTGCAAAGGGTACGTAGGCAACCAATCTACGGGACGGCACGATCGCGTATAAACTCCCAGTTTTGTAAACGCGATCTTTCGCAGACTCTAAGTCTTTTATCAATACAACTCTATCATAACACATTCTTGTCAATTTCGTCTGTTGCTGGCGACAACAACGAACTCATACAATCCTTAACGGATTTCAACCACTATATCCTATACGGATTAGGGTTCTATTACAGTCCATTATGCATTAAAGCGTGTTATATAAATAAAGGCATGTATATCTAGACCAGAAGAAGGAAATGATATACCTCGACCGAACCACTCAAAGTTTTACTATCGAAACAGGCACGTAAGTCGAGTCTACATCGTAAGCCCTGAAACCGAAGTAAAATCCAAAACCCAGTAATCACCTCGCTTCTTAGCACACTGATCTTCGACATCTCAACACATAGTACTAAGTGGATCGTCTCAAAACACATTACTTAGTATGAGATAATCAGACATGTTTCGACATGTCTTATTTAAACCGAGGTCAGCTCGTTATGCCGAAACTATGTTACAGATTCTAAGTCCGGATTACAAACACCTCATTTACATCAACAATAATGACCTTTTCCATTAGCAACAAAACCTCGGCAAAAGTTGTAGAGAGAAGATTCAAAAGTCATCCAAAAAAGATAACATCGGATAAAGCCTTCCAGGCACATGTTCAGAACAAAACAAAAACATAATCTAAAAAAAAATTGGTCGTAAAGATCTTACAACAAAGACAAAAATTATTTCTCCGAATGATTAGTTTCAGCATCCCCAGTTGTAAGGTCGACAAAACCCTGAGTATGTTCATTAGACCCAGCCGGCTCGGTAACACCAACGCCAGCCGAAGTGGTTTCCACCGGCTCGGTGCCAAGCAAAGAACCCACCGAAGACTCTGCAACAAGAGAAAGTCTCACCTCTTCCCTCAAGCAAAAGGCGATCCTTTCAAACTCTCCATCCACACCAACCAGTTTGGCCTTCCAATCGTTCGGTTTTGGCGCCTCGGCTTCAAAAGTCGGGGGATTGTCCTTCTGAAGACAATCTAGGAGCTGCAGGTTGAAGTTGACCTTGGCTAATTCAAACTCCTTATCTTTAGCATTGCTCAGCTTTTTGATATTCGCATATTTTACATATCATTAGCATTCATATTAGTTAACATTTTAGATCATTCACATGCTAGTTCATATCTTTCTTTGCCATTTTAGTGTCTGTTAGAGTTTAGGGTCTTGCATTTAGGATGATAGTTAGTGTTTTTAATGGTTGAATTTTGAAAATTAAGACTTTAAATGACATTTTCCCCCCCAAATACTTTTATAGCAAATACTCACAAGTGAACACTGGCAAATTTTGTTTTGTTTGAGGGTACATATATTTTTATTTGAGGGTAATGCAATTCTCCCAAAAGTAAACAAAATAATATAGAAATTACAATCTTAAAGCTGACATGTTCATCATCGTCTGCAGACATTTAGCGTACTCTGTATTGGGAAAAATCACCATTTGAAAACAATTTGACACTAAAAAATAATAATAACCGAAATGCAACCTTCCTATTACGATTTGTCTTATGGTTATTTGTCTCCAGCACAACCGTCTTCCTCAACTCCTCCAATACAGATTTCAATTCGTGTAACTGAACCATATTCATCTCTCCCACTAGACCTTTCTACCAATTGATCATCGACCGCCTCACATTCTTTCTTCTCATTTTTTTCATATAGCTTGATCCTTCTTTTTCTTTTTCTCTACCTCGCTCAAAATTTGCGTCAATGCATATTCAGCTAGCGGCTCGCCGCAGAGTTTCGTTGCTGCGTCTGAGCGAAGAAAATGTTGTTTTTGGATATGTAACGGTCCAATACATATTCGACGCTCGAATGGCCAAAGAGAAATGCTTTTTAGAGGGAAAAAAAACACGATTTCTCCGCCGCACAACGTGCAAATCTCACTATCTTTCTTGAAAAGACCGGCTCTACGTTTTGAGAACATGACTTGCCGGTGGCTCTCTTTCTTAATCTTAACCATCTGGATTTTCTATCGTCCGATGCATTCTTTCTTCTTCGACATCATAGTTTTTATGGCAGGTTTTTAGTTATTTTTCTTTGTTAGACAATTTGGTGGAGAGATTGTTTGTTTGTTTAAGTATATATATATGCTTGAGTGTTGTGTGGCATTATTGTATGAGATCGACTTGTATAGTTGGCAATTTATTTTTATTTTTGTAGCATAAACTTTGTAATTACTTACCCAGTTTGTTTTTAATGTTGTGGATAGATAATAAAATGTAAAATTTGCGTAAGTTATAAAATTTTAGTTTAGTACTGCAACGGTTTTCTTAATCGATGATTCTTTATGCTACACAATTGGGTGCAAATCAAAACGTATGCGCACGTTAATGTAGGCTGCAAATTAAAGTAGTGTCTAATATCATTAGTTCATTTTCTTATTTTCTTTCTGATGAACATATGTACACATGCAAATTAATGTAAAACACAAATATTTAAATTCTATAAAATATGCACCAATAGTTTGTCTTAGGAACTAATTAAAAAAATGATTTAGAGTTGATAGTTCTATCATAAAATACAAAATCATATGGTATTATCTTAGTCAGCACTTTTCCTCTTTTACTATCATGCATATAAACAACCAATGGCGGAGTTAGAAAATTTGGTTAACGGGTCAAAATAATTTATTAAATAAAGATAATAGACGATTATAATAAAAAATTACTATCTTAATTAAATATAATCGACGAGTCTAATTTATAATCACTCATGTTTTATTTCATATACCAAATATGTTAACTCATACATTAAAAAAATTAACTAATAAAAAATCTAAAATAAAAATTGAAGTGAAATAAATCTTGATATATGTATTAGTGTTACTGTTTGTTGTTGTTGAAGATTTAAAAGAAAAAAATTGTGTATGTGTTTTGTGAAAAACTAAAACCTAATTACGGTAGATTGTTAACTTAATCATGTAAAATATGAATACGTACATGTTGTTTCTAAGATGCGAAAAATCTGATAAAGTATGCGAAGGGGCCCTTCTTGAGCGAGCAAAAGAATATAACGGCCGAATGTCCTGAATTACCAATTAAAACTCAATGTCCCCATAAAGTATGGTAGATCCCTGAGTGGCTCACATCCACCTCTGCCTCATAGGAGCGGTAACAATGGAGATGAAAGGGTAAATCCGGCAGATGTTTTCAGTGGATGGTGTTTCTTGGCAGGCGCAACTCGTGGCAGAGATTAGTGGTGCTTTTTCCATTCCTCAAAGCTCAAACAATCTCGTCTTCGTGCTTTGATTAGAAAATTATTTTTGTTTACTTTGTATTTTCTTAGAGTGTACCATGTGGTTTTCTGAGTTAGTTATCAGTGTCGACGAAAGCAGTCAGTGTCGTACGTAGACTTAGAGAGGTCTAAGGCTAACCAAAAATATATGGTCTTTCTATTTTTATTATTCAAACATATAGTTTTAAATATAATTGAAAGGTTTATTATTCTAACAAAATATATTTTAAACATCATAAAATCTGTATAGAACTTTTTCACAAAATTATAATTCCATAACATCCTTCAATTGTATGTACCAGAAACAAATCTCTTTTGTGCATATTAGTATAGGGATGTAAAAAGTAACACTTTAAACCTTGGGAGAATTACATTAATACTTTAAACTTTCAAGGTAACAAATCTAACACTTCAAACCTTCAATGTGGCAAATTTGTTCTCTCCGCCAAAATTTTAAACGGAAAGTTAACTATATTAACGGAACAGTTAACTCCTTTAAATTTAATTAAAATGTTGTATATTTTATTATATTTTAAATTGTAAAAAAAAAACCTTAAGTAAAATAAACGGGAAATCCGCCGACAAAAAAAAACAAAAAATAGAAATTCCCAAATTGATTGATCTCTGCTTCCACCCATTTTACGATACATCCTCGGATTTGTTCTCATTAGCTGCTCGAACCCATTTCTGATTGCCCCTTTCGAGGCTTCTTATCCAATTTCTCTTTTTTATTTTTAACATTTGATTGACTGAACTCGAATTTGAATTGCAGAAATTCTGGGTTTAAAATTATCAGTCTTGGTTTGGATTCTCTTCGGCGTCTGATTTGAGGATTAAATAGTTTTCTAAAGGTTGTCAGCGGATTCAATTACAGAGAAATAGAACACCATGATTTCGTTCGACAATTAGAATAATGAAGAACACTATAACAAGTTCACAAAAAAGAAATCAAAACACTACCTAGGAACAATGGCGAGATCATCGATCGAGAACAAAGTCTCTCTATTAAAGATAATCATCTATCAAGATCCCTATGATTACTCATTACGATTATTCTCTATGATTATGTTATTTATTATATGATTTTGTAGCTCTACTATATATATATATATATATATAGCTATGTAATTCTCATCATATGAAATAACACAGCACAATACAATATTCTTATATTCAATATGGTATCAGAGCATGTTATTTGTGTGAGTTTTGATCCACCGATCAAACTCAATCCATGATCCTATTGTTTTCTCAAAACACGTTTTTCTTCATTTTCTTTTAGAGCTTTGTGCACCTCCTTTTCAGTTTCTAAGCTATAGAGCTTCGTTTCTCGTTTTTTTTTAAACCAAAGTTTTTCCATTATTCAAGTCTGTCATGGACCTCTGAATCTAAGTTACAATGATCTAACGATCGGCTCCATTTTTGTATTTGTATTTTTTTTAAGTCAAGTTGATAATTAATTTAAGTCGATAATGACTTCTCCTAAGTTATATGCTTCCTTCAGCCTCCACATACAAGTTCTTTGAGGTGTTCCCATCACGGTAAATCCGTCCAACCGCATAGTTCAAGCGCAATGCTTCTTCTTCCTTCTCTATCAAATCTGTCAAAGATTCAATCTCAAATCATTGTTTCCGTCTTCACTTCATCTCCGTCTTGAGCTTGAGGGGGCGTATTAAAGATAATCATCTATCAAGATCCCTATGATTACTCCTTACAATTATTCCCTATGATTATGTTATTTATTATATGATTCTATAGCTCTACTATATATATATAGCTATGTAATTCTCATCATATGAAATAACACAATACAATATTCTTATATTCAATACTCTCATCCTCCTCCTCCTCGATTTCGGGACAAACACAGAAACTTCTCCTCCTCGATTCCGCGAACCCCATATAACTCTCTCACTCTCAAAGCATGATGCCGTCGTGGAATGTTGTATTTTGAGTGTTGATTGTGGATATTCCCTTGTATGCTTGGAAGTCACGCTGCCCTGCCTAGGCTCGGTTTGATTTGTCCAAGTGTTTGGAAACAGTTTCTTAGGCTCAGGGACATAAGCATACTTGTGCTCACGAGTAGGAGGCGACCTTGGTGTTGTCATCACGCTTCTCGATGTTGTTTAATGTATGGAATTTGTAGTGATGTTGCTGCGAGTTTGGTGCTTTTTCACAAACTATTTGTACATCCGTGCTTTGAGATCTCCCCAATCGAGCACCTATCTATTGTATAAGGTGTGTGCATATTCCTTTAGCCACCAGTTGTATGCATCCCCAACAAGAGAGTCTACGGCGTATGACAGGTTCTCTTCTTTGTGAATGTTGTTTGCGCGCAATCATTGTTTCATATTTGTCTCACATCGGAGATAATCCTCAGGGTCCTTGCTATGACACTAGAGACTTAGAATAGTAAGCACTCCCTTTACCGATTTGTTTCCTCGGGCCGGTTGAAGTGGTGTTATCTCGCACTCGGCTCGATACAATGATGTGGTGAGGCTCATCTTCTCGTTGTGGGGAGTTATAATCCTCACATGAATCCTCCTCGAATTCTTCTTCATGTTCGTCCTCACAAAATTTTAAACTCGGTTGGCTCCAAGTTGTTGTTGCTTGAAGCGCACTACAAGAAAAAACAGTTTTTGCGACCACTTTTTGTGACTCTTTTTTTGTCGCAAAAAAGTGGGACGAAAATGTGACCACTTTGCGACGGATTTGCGACCATTGGTATTGCAGTGTCAAAAGAGTCTCAAATTACCGACTAAAAAAATTGGTCTGAAAAGAGTCGCTTATTTGCGACTATTTAAGGACTTGCAAAAGTAGTCCCAAATTTGTGACTGATTTGCTTCGGTTTAGCAACTCCACTCTATTTTTTTTAAATAAACACCAAATAATATTTAAAAAAAATATAAACTCTAAATTCTAAACCCTAAACCATCAAATAATATACAAAAAAATTCAAATAATAATAAAAAAAAATTCAAACTTACTATTTTTAAAAATATAATCATTTATAAATCCTAAATTCTAAACCCTAAACCTCTAACCCTTAATCATAAACTCTATATCTTAAATTGTAAAATATATATTACACATAAACATAAATAATATACAAAAAACTTAAATTGTAAATATTAAATTATAAACTAGATCTTACACATAAACACTTACAATTTTTTAAAATAATAATCATTTTAGGGTTTAGGGTAACATGTACACTAATTTGCAAACCCTAAATCTTAAATCATAAACTATAAATCTTAAATCATAAACATCTAACTCTTAATCATAAACTCTATATCTTAAATCATAAACCTCTAACCCTTAATCATAAACTTTAAATCTAAAACCCAGCTTTTGTGACCAATTTGAGACTAATTTACGACTATTTTCGAAAGTGGTCACAAAATAGTCTCAAATTTATGACTAATTTGCGACTCTACTCGATAACAGTCACAAAATAGTCACAACTTTGGGACTAATTTGCAACTCCA
Source organism: Eutrema japonicum (assembly GCA_030161315.1). Lineage (NCBI taxonomy): Eukaryota > Viridiplantae > Streptophyta > Magnoliopsida > Brassicales > Brassicaceae > Eutrema > Eutrema japonicum. The sequence continues at coordinate 32,910,925 of BSQW01000013.1, read as the reverse complement.
CTTGATTTTTTATAGAAATCAATAAATTATAAACTCAAACCACAAACCCTTAACCATAAACCCTAAACCTCTAACACATAATCATAAACTTGATCTAAATCTTAAATTGTAAACAAAATTTTACACAGAAACATCAAATAATATACAAAAAAATTCAACACTTACAATTTTTTTTAATATGATCATTTTATAAATCCTAAATTCTAAACTTACAAATTTTTTTAATATGATCATTTTATAAATCCTAAATTCTAAAACTCTAACCCTTAATCATAAACTATAAATCTTAAATTGTAAACTAGATCTTACACATAAACATCAAATAATAAACAAAAAAAATATAACACTTACAAAAATTTTAATCTAATCATAACATCTACTAAATGTTACATGTCTTTTATAAGGAATGATTTTGAAAGATAAAAATTATCTCAAAAATTATTTATTTTTAAGTTTTAACATATTTTTGAAGTGCTATATACACAAAATCATTGTAAAGTCATATTCAAATTTTCTAGGTTCTTAAAGTTTAGTGTTTAGGGTAAAGAATTTTGATTGTCACAAAATAGTCACAAATTTACGACCGTTTAGCAACCCCAGTCGATTTTTTTAATAGTAGTCACAAAAGAGTCACAAATTTGTGACTCTTTTGCGACCAAATGACAAAAATAATAAAATCTTCTCATTGGCTAATTCCTTGTGACGAGGATTGAGATCTTCTTCTTCTTTTTTTTCTTCCGACGGTCTCCTGGAGATAGAGGAATCTGTTGTCCAGATCTTAGGTCAGTCTCGTCACGTTCTCTTCACTCACCGGTAAATTCCAACCTCCACCGCCGGTGTCTTCACCATTTTTGTTTTTTGGTTTTTGATATTTAAACGCTTGTTCGATCTAGTGTGTTGAAGGTATGAGCAGATCCGTGTTTCTGCGGCGCTGGAGGAGCAGATCTGCCGGCGAGGCTTCGGAATTTGTCGCCGAGACAAGGGCGTCGGAATTCGTTGCCGTGAAGCTTCATCTCGGAGGAGGATGAGGAGGCGGCGGCTTCAACTCGAAGAAGGAGGAGGAGGCAGCGGTTTCATCTCGGAGAAGGAGGAGGAGGCGATGGCTTCATCTCGGAGAAGAGGAGGCGACTCGCCGTGAAGCTTCATCTCAGAGAAGAGGAGGAGGCGGCGGCAATGTCAACCTCTTTCTTTTTTTTTTCTTTTTTTTTTTAATTTTAATTTTAATTTTTGTAATTAATTAATTTACTAAATAAAATATATTTTTTTTGAAATTTGTTTTTGTTTTTTTTTTGTTTTTTTTTTTAAACAAGTAGTCACAAAATCAGTCTCTAATTTAGGACATATATTATTGTAATATATCAGTCACAAATTTGCGACCGTTTTGCGACCATTTTATTTAGCGACCAAATATTTGCGACTAATGTTTTTGGTCACAAAATGGTTGCAAATGAGTCATTTGCGACCATTTTGGGACTCTTTTGGTGGTCGCAAAAACTGTGTTTTCTTGTAGTGGCGTGTCGGCTTATAGCTCGAGACTGCATCGACTAGAGGGGTCTGGCGGCTCTGGTCCAAGCTCGTCTCCATCAGAGTCCGAATAGTCTTCCTCATACCACATGTTTCCTTCATAAGTTGACTCTCCTTCGCTTGCGGTTTGGTTTTCTTCACCCCCAATCAATCTTGGAGATGGTGTAATCACTCAATCCTCCGGCCTGCTCCATAACTTCTTCTCCATATTCCATGGCGGCTGGTCCTTAGGGGTTTCCTCGCAAAGAACAAAAGAATAGTGAATCAGAATCGAATTATTCAAGAAGGGAAAGAACGAATAAAGACAAAACAAATTAAAGAATGTAAATCGATGTGTTTTTTTTTGACTAAAGAAATTTGAGAACTCAAATAACAAAAGGAACAAGTTACAAACTAAAGATGTTCGACAACTAAACAAAGGGAAACAAATATAACTTTTTACTTTCGTTTTCTGATTTATAAAAATTATGGAAAATAACACAAAAATAGAAAAAAGAGATCAAATGAAAATAGAACACCTTAAAACTCTTTTTTTTTGTTTGGTTTTAAGTTTATGAGAAATTGAAATACAAAAATATCAAAGGAAATAAGCAAGAACAATTTTTTTTTAATTTATGAAATAATAAAATGAACGAAACAAAAAGTTAAAGAACAAAAGCACTTTGATAGGAACTTGTGCTCTGATACCAAATGATATAGAACTCGGAATAACTCATTTGTCTTATTTATCACAAGGTTATCAAAGTGACAAGGTTATCAAAGCGACAAGTTTGTTGCGAAAGTGGGCTATGATAGGGATGAAAATATGAAAGGGGTTGATTGAATCTCTCAATCGTTGAACGAACAAGGGAGTTTGTATCTCACAAACACACTTAATCCTTGGTTTCTAGAGAATAAAATTGAATCACACACTTGTATTCAAAAGAACAAGAACAATCTTCAAAGACACAACTTTGATAGAAAACGAGAAACTTTGTATTAATCTAGATTGAAAACAGTGATTTGTACAAATCATCTACTAAAAGTTATATAGAACTCTTACAACAATAAACTAACGGTCTAATTAAAGTCTAAAAACAAGAAAAAGAATCGCAACATTAAAGAATATAGTCGTTAGGGCTATTATGAAGAGATCAGCCAAAACAAGGGAAGTGATGTCACCTTTGTATATAGACGGTTTAAGGGGATATGTGAGTTTCTCGAGAATATTCTGGTTGTCATAGAAGTCACCCAAAACGTAGTAGTCTTGGTGAGGAAAGAGCTGTTGAATTTTAATGATAAACGGATCCGGAAATGGCAAGTATGGTTGCGGTCTGATCCGTCAGATCTAGTGAGGTCTGGTGCAGCTAAAGATGCTGTGATTTTCTGATAAAAACTCCAAAATGCACTAGCTTTGGTTAGGAAAGATCCGTTGGAGTTGATATGCGCCTTGGTCCGGATATGGTAAGTTTGGGGGCCGCATGATTACATGAGGCAAGGTGTACCAAGGCTCGAGTGGGGGAGTTTCTGGATGGTCTAGATGTTCTCATGGATCCCATGAGTGGTGTTGAGATTCACACAAATAAAGGAAAAGAAGACTTTCCTTTTTTGGACTCGATATGACCTGCATACGGTATTTGAAGGTTGTGGTAGGATCTGGGTCGGTCCATGTCAGGTCTTCAGCTGGTTGGCTCCATAAGTGACTCAAGTAGATGGATCAAGTCGTGAACGGATCATGACTTGGCAGAGTTGGGCTGAAAGATGCATAATTCTGCACATTGGCATGAAGGAATGGACCATAGAGGCTGTTATGGAAAACTCTAGATTTGGGTCGAGTAAGAGATGAAGTGGCTCGACCAAATTGTTCTCATGGGTCTATTGGTCTATGAATCTCCCTTCCTTGAGCTTGGTTCGTAGGTTTAGTCAGAGATGGTGATGGTTTGGTCGCTCCTCGACCATCAGGTGGAGTACCTCGAGTAACTTGCAATCGAGGTCGAGTCGAAGGTGTTTTGGCTTGACCAAAGTCTTCAATTAGGTTGATTGGTCGGTGAAAGTGTAATCCATCAGTAGATTTCTTACATGGCGTCTTTGGTTTATCTCCGGTAAGGTTCTCCTCGGCTACGATTGGAGTGTTTCGGGTATCTTCTGTTCTGGCTCGAGTCAAACGTGTTTTGGCTAGAGCAACTTCTTCATAGATATCATTTGGTCGGTGAAACTCCAAGCTTTCACCTCGGATTCGGTTGTATTAGTTTTTGGGCTCCATTGCTTCCTCCGGTTCATTGGTCTCATGTTCTAGAACAACTTCAGTATGACCGCTTGGGTCTGGTTCGGTTTGATCAAGGTTGATGTCCGCATCAAGTGAACCATCCAAATTTACAGGTTAGTGCTATTAAGGCTCCCAAGCACATGTGTATCTTTTCATTATCAACAATTCTCCTTTTTTTCTTTCTCTTTTGTTATCTCCGCCGAAGAAATTCTCCTTCGATAGAGTAGGATTGTTGCTCTCTATTATTTTGTCATGCTTCCTCTTCCTCTCACTCTAATGAACGACAAGAGGATCTTGTTAACCTCTTGTACTTTAGTTCCCTATTCTCCAAGAATAGTAAGAAAGAGTGCGCAATGACTTGCACTAACGGGGAGGTGACAAAAATTCACTGTGACTTGATTGCGGAGTTGGGGAACCGGATTCATCCGTATCCGCAACCGAATTCCAACATATTTGAGGAAAAGCGTAGTGAGCAGAAACTTTGCCTCAAAGCTGCCGAATCCTGGAGGTCTAAATCGATTGATAAAATTAGACCCGACACCGACACCACCAGTATTTCGTGTAAGTCAACTTTTTTTATTTTTCTGATATATTTCTTATATATTTTGTCTATAACTTTTTTTAATATTTTTGTGATTTGTGTTTTATTTTCAGATTTAGGTTTAAACATACATCTTAAAACCATATTATCTTCTAAGTACATGAGCTCAGACGTATGTGAGACAGTTCTTACAATTGTTTTCATTAATCGTTTTAAGAAATTTATTTAACACTTGAACATTTTTTTTCTCTAGCATTTTGCCGCTTAAATCCTTTTCTTTCAGGGACTAAGACATACTACAAATTTTTTTCTCAAATTGGTGTTTTCTGGGATTATATGAGTATTGTGAGTCTGTGACATACCTTTCAAGATTTCTCTAGCATCTACGAAAACATCCAAACTGGCCTGGCAAAAATGGGAATTCATGGTGACCTTAAGATGTTTGCTGTTGGCGATAGTAGCACATTGGATCCTCATATTTACCAATCATTCTCTCATCATGGCATCACACACGTTCAAGCGCCACATGGTAATTTTAATACTTTTTGCTAATCTTTGTTTTTACATGTTCATTAAAATAATATTGTATTGTGGATTATTTGGGCATAGATATTTGTTAATTTTTGTTTTCAGATTACAAATATTGATAAAATATATTGTATTGTGTATTATAAGTTTATATTAACTTTTTGTTAATCTTTATTTTCATAACTATATAATTTGTCGAAAGTCACCACCGACAAGCAAATTCTTGTAGAAATCATGTCGTCAGTGGATAATTACATCGTTAAGTACAACGAACTATCGATTGTGGTCGGTATAACAAATGATACTGATTTCCGATACGCCATAAGAGATTTGAAAGCTCGCGAGTGTTATATTGTGGTAACTCATGGTGAGAATGCCGATTATAGAATAGAAGAAGAAGCTAAGAAGCAGGCTAGTGTTTTGAGTGAATGTGTTATTTGGGGTAGATTAATTCGTGGAGAAATAGAATAGCCTAATGAGATTTCCATTTCATGTCTCTGACTCCTATTATCTGTTACTCTTTTCAATATGGACAAATCAAGTTCTTAAGTTTATGTAAAATAAAGTGCATTTACATTTATTTTCTGGTTTACCAACTCAATTTCTACTTATTGTGTTTTTTTTTGTTAATCTATCTAATATGGCAACAACACATAAAGAGGTTCTAGAGTGTTGCATGTATACCCGTTCGTTGTGATCTTATGTGTTGTAAGGAGAGTTGTCTATCGTGGGTGTGATGCATGTAGAGTTGTCCGTCGTGGATCCGTATGTTGGTCGTGAAGTCATTATTCATGGAATTTTTCATCGTAATTGCAAATGCTGCATGTAGTGAAATTTGATCTATTAATCATCATTTTAATAAGATTAGATCATAGTTATCTTTAATGATGATGCAACAGTATTAAAAAAACTTAAAATATACCAATGGATTTCTAAAAACGCCTAGATACAATAATGATATTGAAACTTTTTATAAAAATTATATGAGCATAAGTGCGTAAAACCAGGTTAGTTATAATACAAAATATCAAATTCAAAAGGAAAAAAGAAATCGTTTTTTTGTTTATCAAAATTAGAAAGTAGTTAGTAAAATTAGTTAAACTTACCACTAAGCCTAAATTAGTAAAAAAAAAATTACAAAACTAAAAACAAAGCTTCTCACAAAACTGGAAATTTAAACGCTGAGAAAACGACGAGGAAAGAAAGAAAAAACCTAAAAATGAAGTTTGCGAGGGTAAAATCGTCAATTGAAAAGAGATCCTACCTGTAGCTGGGGATCTCATTAATTTATAAACGATACATTTCACTCTCCACGCGCTTTAACGCTCTCGAGGGAATCGAAGAAACAACGAATCACAGCGAATTTTCTCGAGAAAATCCAAACCGGAGAAAGAAAAAAAATGGCGGATCAGCTAACCGATGACCAGATCTCCGAGTTTAAGGAAGCATTCAGCCTATTCGACAAGGACGGAGATGGTCTGTGTTCTTCTCTCAGATCTCTTTGCTCTTTTCGTTTTTTTTTTTCTTCAATTTCTTCGTGAAGATCGTGATTCCTAACATATATAGATTGTTTCCTGATCCTGATTTCGTGTTTTTTTTTTGTTTTCATGTGATTCGAGGAAGATCTAGTTTTGATTGCTTAAATCTCGACCATATTTAGGGTTGCTTTGGCTTTTCATTTCCCGCATTTCAATTATCAGTAAACTCGTACATTGTAACAGTGGAGATCGTTGTTTGTCTGTGATATATACGCACCTGCTCTGATTCTCGACCAATCCTGTGATAAATTTGTGCCGATTTGGGTTTTAATCTTTGAATGGTAGCAGGCAGATTGATTTTGTAGATGTTTCTGCATAAATCTGAAAACGAAATTTCGTTTATAGTGTGATGTTGCCTAGTGAAAAAAGAGAGGAAGAAGTCCATAATATCATCTCTGTTGTTCTGCTCTAGATTAGTGGAGCATTGTTCTTAGCAAGGTGTATCATCATTCTAAGAACAGTGTGCATCATCATCATCTCTTGGCCTTTGATTAAAAAGATACTTGAAATGTTTCTTGCTATATTGTATGCAATAAGTTTCTTTGTTAACCTGGTAGACATTTTCTGTATAAGATATCAAATCTGTTTACTTGTCAAATCTTCATCGGTCAAACCGAGAAATACGATGATTGGGTATTAGTATAAGAGCAGAGCTTTTTTGAGCTGTGCTTTTCCATTATTGTGCTTTCAATTGGGATCTTGACATAGTACTTGTGTTACGATATTTAGTTCATCTTCTTCTTGCTGATCTTGTTAGATGTGGACTATATTAGAGCTCACAAAGTGATACTTGAAATGTTTCTTGCTATATTGTATGCAAGAAGTTTCTTTGTTAACCTGTTAGACATTTTCTGAACAAGAAATCAATCTGTTTTACTTGTCAAATCTTCATCGCTTGAACTGAGAAATAAGATGATTGGGTGATAGTATAAGAGCATTTTTGAGCTGTTAAGATATTTGGTTCATCTTCTTCTTCTTCGTGATCTTTTTAAAGGTTGAGTATATTAGAGTTCACAAAGTGATAGAACTTGCTATCTGAAACTTGAAGCTGCCTTCAATTTTTGGTTTGGTTGCAGGCTGCATCACCACAAAGGAGCTCGGGACGGTGATGAGATCACTTGGGCAGAACCCGACAGAAGCCGAGCTCCAGGACATGATCAACGAGGTTGACGCAGACGGGAACGGAACAATAGATTTCCCGGAGTTCCTGAACCTAATGGCGCGCAAGATGAAAGACACTGATTCAGAGGAAGAGCTTAAGGAAGCCTTCAGGGTTTTTGACAAGGACCAGAACGGTTTCATCTCCGCGGCTGAGCTCCGTCACGTGATGACAAATCTTGGGGAGAAGTTGACGGATGAGGAAGTTGATGAGATGATCCGAGAGGCTGACGTTGATGGTGATGGTCAGATCAACTATGATGAGTTCGTCAAAGTTATGATGGCAAAGTGAGATTCTTCTTATCCCTCGAAATCCCAATTCTGTTTTATCTTTTCATCTTTAAACTGAAAAAAAAAAGTACAGATTTGCTTCCTTGTTTGTTTTGTTCATCGTGATTTTTTGGTTTGCTTTTATTATTGGTAACTTTGCTTCTTCTCTATTTGATTGCTTTTTCTTCGTCTCTGGTTATGTTAATTTCGTGAAGTTGAAGGCATAATTTGCTTTAGTTTCTTGACAATTTGATATTATTCTCTCTTTTTATCTATTTCTATCGTGCTTCTCCAAAAAATTGCAGCTCATTGAGATCGACGTTTATTAGCAAAATGGACAAATATTGCTAAAAACTTGCAAAGGTGAACCGTATTTTAGGAAAAATAGAAGTCGTTTTTTGAATGTTTAGTGTTTTTGCATGAACAAAGTTGGATGATCTTGGGATAAAATCAAGTGTATGAGTATAAGAAGGCTAATGACAAAAATTGTTAACTCAATATGGCAAAATAAAAGTTTATAACTTTCTCGTATGTTATTAATAGTCTATCTGTATCAGTTAGAGCATCTTCAATGGGGATGTCATGGGTCTCTTTTTATTGGTTCAATTTTTTTTTAAAAATTAAAATTTAATTATAAAACTAAATTTTATTAAATTATTAATATTATTTGGTTGTGATACACGTTTCAAACTTGAGGTGCTATTTATTTTCTTAAACACGGTTGCGAGATCAGGTTTTTTTTTAATATATTTTATTTAATTAATTTTCCTTCAATAAGTTGAAGTGGAACTAATATTATTCAGTATTATTATTTTGAACGAATAAAATCATTTTTTTTTCCTTTATCTTTTTGTTTGGGACCTTCCATAGACTAAAAATGTTTCACGAAAACAACTTAAAGTTTCAAGTAAACAACTTAAAGTTTACCGCTCAACAGATAAAGAGGAATATTGTTTTTTGTTTTTGTTTTTAGTCATCATTTTAGGCTACAACAAGTCGATCCAAGTCAAATACTCCAAACATAGAATGCATGTGAAGTCGTACTCGACACCGATAAAATGACAGTAAAAATGTGGTAGCCACTGACCCACTTGCCACTCTTTCTTAAATAGAGTAATATTTTCAAACAAAGCAAAACACAAAAACATTTTTGACATTTTCTTTTTCTTTTTAGATCAAACATTTGTCCTTTTCAAACATTTACTTAAAGGTATGATTGATATGGTTGCTAAGAAGGCTGTGTGGGCTTTTTTTATTACTAATGAAGCATAATAGAGAGAATTTAGATTTTCCAATTGATCCATCTTGTGTGGCTCTCCTCTCCCCTGAAGCTTTTGCTTTAGTATTGACTATTGACTATTGACCCTAAGATTTTTGTAAAACCAAAGCAAAATAATCCATGTGTAAGCATTTTTTCTTACGATAAAGTTAGCTCTTTTGAAGTTTTTATTGCACTTAGATTTGATATTTGGGTTTATGATACACGTAGACCGTATTTTTTAATAATATAACAGCTTATTTTATATGCTTTATTTTTGTTTTAAGTTAAATTATTCTTATTTTTTATTTTCTTATAATTATAATTTTTTTTTGTCAATTGCCAATTTTATTAAATCAAGTTTGGCTAATAAGATTATTTTTTTCGTCTATAGTATGTATAAAAAATATGCAATATTTTGTAGGTTTTATGTTTATAAAATTTCAAGCATTTTTGCCAAAAAAATATAAAGAAATTATATTAATATTATTTTATGCAACAAGAAATTTTAGTGTATACAAGTTAAATTATGAATCAAAAAATAAAAATTCTATTTAAGAAAATTAATTTTAATAATTTTCATCTCTAACAACTCGAAGTTATACTAGTCACAGACTCAGAACTCTAGAATCAACTATAATCGCACCCTAATTTTGTTTTCATATAAAGAAACAACCTTTTTTTTTTTTTTTTGCATCGACTACTCTGTTATTGTTTTCCTAATCGTACGTTATATCCTTGTTCTTATATAGATACTCCGATTTCCGGCTATCTTCTTCATTTCTAAACCCTAAAGAAAGAAGAAACCAACTACTCTTTTTCATTATTGTTTCTTGTTCTCAGTCGAGTCTGGGAGTGCGCAAGTAAAGAGATAAAGAAGAGGAGGAAGAAGAAGAAGAAAAAGAAGAAGACCAAGAATGCAAAAAGGAATGAGAAAAAAATGATCCATCAGAAACCCGCGAATCTTGAGTCACGTCGCATTCCTAGATGTATGCTTCGCCTCTGCCACCGCTCTTCTTTCTGCTCAATTCTATAGGCCATCCCAGCTGCATATCAAGAAAGAACACAAAACAAAAAGGAGGAAGGAGAGTGAAGGCAGTTAACATGATGTGCATAAGAGAAAGATCGGTAGGTAGTTTACCGTGCGAGCCGCTTGACAGTTATGTACTCGGATTCAAACAATATAGTTTTGTCCCATGACGACAACAGATTAAGGTGTCAATCCTTGCTCTATGAAAATATGTTGATGAGCCTTTGAGGAGGAAAATGAGGAGAAGGGAGGACGAAGAAGAGTCTATGAATGTTTTTGCCAGTGCTAAGAACGATTAGATGATGTTTGAAAAATTGGGAGGAACCGGAGGTTGCTCTTTTCCGAAATCTTAAGTTTTTGGGAGTTCATGGCCATAACAAACGATTGAATTTATCTCAGTGGAGCCGCCGAGTTTATCTCTATGAACGGGGACAAGTGATAAGGTTAAATTAATACCCTAAAAGTACTAAAGCTTTGTCGATTGTAATACTTAGGGATCGAATCCACAGAAACTTAAGGAAACACACAATATATTATATAGATGAAAATTAAGCTAAGTGATCAATGAAATTGAAAGCGAGTATGTAAGTTAAACAAGTTGTAAGTCGATTGGAAAGAAGATAGGTTCAGGGTATTTCTCCGGAAATCAATTAATGCAGATAAACTAACTAATCATGATTCAGGTTATGCACGGTTCTTGAACTCAAATCACTAAAGTATAATTAACCAACTCTCGTTGCGAGAATTATCTAAGTCTAAATCCTAGAATTCCAAATCTCTTTGCGAATCCTAAAGTCTAAACCAACTTTTAGTTCAAGTTTGATTTGTTCACAAAACAACTAAACCAAATCTCTTTGCGAATAGTTATTTTGCTCACCCTAAGTTCTATAAGGTTTCTCAATGGCACTGTCGTGCCTAATCGATTAACCTAAGATCTAAGTTCTAGGTGATCAATCTAGAATTAGCTTTGAGAACAACCTAAAGCGAAGAACTAATTCAGATTATGAACCCTAAACAATAAATCAACATACCATTCAAAGAAATCTCTTATGAGAACCCTAAACCTAACAAGAGATCTACTCAGACATGGAGATTGAAACAATAAACATGACTGAATAAATTCTTGAATAAATAATAAAAAGAGAGTAAAACAAGGGTTCGAAATCTTCTCTCGGACGAACAGAGTTTCAGACTTGTCTCCCTCAAAAACCAAAGTAGAATAAAGCTTGAATGTAGTGTGTAAAAAATGCCAAAGTGGCTGAAAAACCTAATAAATAACCTAAAACACGTTCTGGGGCTTATTGTAAATAATAAAGCCTTCTGGGGCAGATTTCAAATCCTTAAATCTTCAAAAAGTCGCGATCCTTCTGTTTCTTCGACGGGTATCGATCGATACCATAAGTGTATCGATCGATTTTCAGGCATCAAATCGGTGTCTCAGCTACAGGATCTCTGCTTTGCTCCAAAAAGCTCCAAAATGCTTCAATATCTCCAATAATGCTCCAAACGTACCTAAAACCTGAAAAGACTCTAAAAGACTCCAAAATACTAGAAATGCACTATAAAAAAGACTTATATCATGGCCTAAAACGGGTAAAAACCATGATATATCAACTCCCCCAGACTTAGCCTTTGCTTGCCCTCAAGCAAAACATAAAACTAAATCAGAGAAAGAGGTTTGAAAACACGGATACTCACCTGTTCCTGAAACATCGCAATGACCCGTTTCCTAAGCTTTCCAGATATCACCTAACCAGCTCTAGATCTAACGACCATGTACTTCTCCGTAGACATTCGCAGCTTCCCAGACTCCACACATTATCTCACAGCAGTGTCCAATAAAGCCGTCATCGCCAGTTTCATCGCTGCAGCCAATGTTCAAGAACCTTCTAGATTCTTTCCCATACAATATCATGACAAAAGAACCACCCAATTTTCACACTTTTTTGGTCTTATTTCCTCTCCCCCAGACTTATTTCACATTATGTTTTCTTGCATATACATATTAAGGTTTGAGACGCGAGTATTGATGGTGTTTGCCACCAAATCCCCGGTTCTTCCCTCTCTACGTATCAAAGGTGTAGGCGAATAATGGTATCACATGAAATTTTCCTAACCTCGCTTCCACCTTTGTGTGATCATTCCTTCTGAAGTAAAATAATGGGATCGCTGGAAATTTTCCTAACCCTCTACTCAGAAGAAAATCATTTCATATTTTAATGCATCTTATTTATTAACTTGTAACAGGGGAGAGAAATACCATCACTTTAAACACATGGGTTCCTTTGTCATATATGAATGATGAATCAAGCCCTGTAAATATCAACTGCATCGATGAAGTGCAAAAATTTGACTCATGCATTAGAAGAACTCTGCTGGAAATATGGATGTTTTCTAGTTAACTGGTCAATCTTTGGATTTTTCATTAGTCGATCTAGAACTGATCCTGTAACACTGGCCACTCAAAAACAAAATCAGAACAATAGATTCAAGCACATGATCATAATCTCCAACAGGTTTTGACTCAATAAAACATTTTTGACTCAAAAACGACTGACTCTAAGAAAAACAAAAACAATGTCAGCAACTACCTCCCCCAGACTTAAACAACACTGTCCCCAGTGTTATCTAGCCTAAGGTTGGTGAAAGAGACAAAAGAACAGAGTAGAATCATGAAGAACAAGAAGTTACCGTAATGGAACAGGGGTATCGACCGACACACAGCCTGTTATCGATCGATACCAGGCTTAAGTCGACACAGGAGACTTCTCTTCAACGACAAAGTGAAAAATGTTGCTGTGAGTAGGATATCGATCGATACACTGGGTGTATCGATCGATACCAGAGAGATTTGGTCGATGCAAGTTCTGTTTCTCCTCGTTTGCTCCAATCTGATTCACTCAAGACACAAAACATAAAAAACGAAAAAATCACAAAAATAGAAGACTTATATACAGACTCACCAGTGGGTTGCCTCCCACCAAGCGCTTGTTTTACGTCACGAGTTTGGATTTACGGATGATCAGTCAGGATAAGAATGAGAACTTTCTCCAAAACAAGCTCCACAACTTGACATCTCCAGCTTCAGAATTCTGCTCAACATACCCTTCACAACATCTTTTCCTTTCTCTTTCAGCTCTGAAGTGAGAATAGCTCTAACCTTAGAGAATGGTTTCAAAGTTCCCTTGCACTTCACTTTATATTCAATCGAATCTCCATCACACTTCTGAGGGATTAAGGTCACATTGGTAGCACTTTCGACTCTTTTGTTCTTCACCTTTTTCTTTACCTTAGCCGTTTTGATGTCTTTTTTGGTTATGATAGAAGGACCATCTAAAATGTCTATGACAGTTGGCTCATCATAAGGCTCGTCCAAAAGATCAACCATCAACGTCTCTCCTGTGACAACAGTGATGCAAGAGATATGTTTGGGAGCTCTTCCAGAGGGGATGGCTTTGTAGGAGATCTCCTTGTCAATGTATGAGAACGAGATCATCTTACTGGGCGTGTCTATAATTGCACCAACTGTAGCCATAAACGGTCTTCCAAGAATCAAAGGTGTACTAGATCTTGCACTCATCTCCACAACCTGAAAACCAGTAGGAACCAAACAGTCTCATACTTTAACAATCAAATCAGGGATTGTACCGTATGAAACTGAGGTGGAAGAGTTCGCTAATGCGAGAGTCATCGTAGTAGATCTAATATCAGCAATTCCCAACCTCTCTGCAATTGCCTTTGACATGACATTGATGTTAGACCCTGAATCAACGAGAGATTCTTTGAATTCAACTCCAGAGATAGAGCATGGAACTGAAAATTTTCCTGGGTCTTCTATCTTAGGCAACTGCTTCATTGGTGGTGGTGTGCTTCTTGCCTTGATGAAGAGTGCCTCGATCTCTTTTAGAGTTTCTCTACAATTTCTCAAGTAACCAAGCAAAGGGCGGTTTTCCGAAGCTTCTTCAAAAGACATAGTGTGGGGAATCCTCCTTACCATCTTCTCAAAAGCGAGCAGCTTCTCTGCAGTGATAGGATTTCTGAGATGTTTAGGTGGTAAAGGATATGGTACCTTAGGTTTGTAAACCCTTTTTGCAATCAACTCAGGTGTCTTCTCGACCTCAGGGTGGGTGTCGATCGACACAGGAAGGGTATCGATCGATACTCGGGGTTTTGACACGTCTCGAGAAAGTATTTGGACTGGTGTCGATCTATACTCGGTGGTGTCAGCCGATACCCTTGGATTTTCTGAATCCTCATCGTCGTCTTCTACAGGATCATCAAAATTTCCTGCATTCAAACCCTTTTCTACCACTGCAATGACCTCTTTAGCACTTCCTAAGGTGATTGCATTGACGTGTTCATTCTGTGAATGAACCATATTTCCCTTGACAGCTGTTGTAGTCTGAGCTATTTGAGTTTCCAGAATCTTCTGATGAATACTGAGAGACTCAATTTTTCCATTCAAATCTGTGTACATAACATCCATCTTTCCATTGAAGTCCACTGTCATCTTCTACTGTCCCTGAAGAATCTGTTCAAGTATAGACTCAACCTTGCTTTCAGGAGTTTTGGGTGGTGGAGATTGGTACCCCCCCCCCCCCCCCCCCTTGCTGAGCATTGTTGGTGAAGTTTTGGTTGTTGTTCTGGTGGTATTGATTTCTCTGACCTTGAAAACCAGACCCACCAATGTAGTTAACAGCTTTCACTTCATCCTCAACAGCAAAGTGAACCGCTTTTTGGGTCTTTCCCATCAACATATTGTGCACCGAATCCAACTTAGCATTCACCTCAGCAATCTGCGATCCATCCATACCCCCAGTCTGCTTCCTTCGCTCAAAGTCTGCATTCTTGGTGCTATTTCTAGACGCCAAGTTCTCAATAAGCACATAAGCATCGTCAGGATACCTGGTATTGAAATTCCCATTACTCGCAGCATCCAAAGCCATCTAGTACTTCCAATCAATCCCTCTGTAGAAAGTACCCAGCAACTGAACCTGAGTGAACCCATGGTGCAGACAATCTCTCTGATATGACCTGAAACAAATCCAAGCAGCCTTGCGTGCCTCTGTCGGACCCTGAGAAAACTGAAAAATCTTGTTCCTGAGCTCTTCGGATTTCGCATCATCATAGAAATTATTCAGGAACGCATTCTTCGTCTCATCCCATGCAGTCAGCGAACCAGGAGACAACTGCTTCAGCCAATAAGCTGCATCCCCACTAAGAGAGTGTGGGAAAAGCTTGTAGAAGAGGAACTCATTGGGCACTCCATTGTACTTAATACCAGTGACCAAATTCTCGAACCTCTCGATATGATCCATGGGGTGTTCATGAGATAGACCATGGAAAGGATGCTGACTCACAATAGCGTAGTACGCAGGTTTCAGCTCAAAGTCATTCCTCTGAAAAGTTGGAATGCAAATCGCAGCTCGATTGGCATAGAACTGATCACGTCTATTGTGCTCACCAAGTGTTCTACCACGATTAACCACATCATTCCCAACATTCACAGCAACTGTAGGGACAATGATGTTTCCAACTTCATCAAGTCGCTGCCCTCTCTCATTGCACAATTGACCCTCTTGGTCTCTCAAAGCTCCAGCATCATCACGAATCAATACCACCAGATTGTTCATCTCTGCTGGCTTCTTTACTTTCCTGTTTGCACGTTGTAAATTTGCTAGCTCCTTATTGAAAGATCAACTAGCTGAGTGCTCTTGTTCCTCCTGGTTTCGCGAGTGGGCATACACCTGAAACACACTAGACATGGCACGTAAGTAACAAAAAAAACACAAAAATTCACGACAGGTATCGACCGATACCACTAGGGTGTCGATCGATACTCGTCGAACTTAGTCGAAATTCTCAAACTAAAATCTAATGGCGAATTGAATCCCCGGCAATGGCGCCAAATTTGATAAACTCAAATTAATACCCTAAAAGTACTAAAGTTTTGTCGATTGTAATACTTAGGGATCGAATCCACAGAGAATCAAGGAAACACATAATAGATTATATAGATGAAAATTAAGCTAAGTGATCAATGAAATTGAAAGCGAGTATGTAAGTTAAACAAGTTGTAAGTCGATTGGAAAGAAGATAGGTTCAGGGTATTTCTCCGGAAATCAATGAATGCAGATAAACTAACTAATCAGGATTCAGGTTATGCACGGTTCTTGAACTCAAATCACTAAAGTATAATTAACCAACTCTCGTTGCGAGAATTATCTAAGTCTAAATCCTAGAATTCCAAATATCTTTGCGAATTCTAAAGTCTAAACCAGCTTTTAGTTCAAGTTTGATTTGTTCACAAAACAACTAAACCAAATCTCTTTGAGAATAGTTATTTTGTTCACCCTAAGTTCTATCAGGTTTCTCAATTGCACTGTCGTGCCTAATCGATTAACCTAAGATCTAAGTTCTAGGTGATCAATCTATAATTAGCTTTGAGAACAACCTAAAGCGAAGAATTAATTCAGATTATGAACCCTAAACAATAAATCAACCTAGCATTCAAAGAAATCCCTTATGAGAACCCTAAACCTAACAGGAGATATACTCAGACATGGATATTGAAAGAATAAACATGACTGAATAAATTCTTGAATAAATAATAAAGAAGAGAGTAAAACAAGGGTTCGAAATCTTCTCTCGGACGAACAGGGTTTCAGACTTGTCTCCCTCAAAAGCTCTCTCAAAAACCAAAGTAGAATAAAGCTTGAATGTAGTGTGTAAAAAAGGCCAAAGTGGCTGAAAAGCCTAATAAATAACCTAAAACACGTTTTGGGGCTTATTGTAAATAATAAAGTCTTCTGGGGCAGATTGCAAATCCTTAAATCTTGAAAAAGTCGCGATCCTTCTGTTTCTTCGACGGGTATCGATCGATACCATAAGTGTATCGATCGATACTCATGCATCAAATCGGTTTCTCAGCTACATGATCTCTGCTTTGCTCCAAAAAACTTCAATATCTCCAATAATGCTCCAAACGTACCTAAAACCTGAAAAGACTTTAAAAGACTCCAAAATACTAGAAAGACTCTATAAAAAGGACTTATATCATGGCCTAAAACGGGTAAAAACCATAATATATCAACAATATTTTAGAAATTTAAACGTCATAATGGATTTATTTATCTTGGAAATTATACGATAGACGAAAACCGCTGACAGGATTTCGAGCCACCGAAGTGTTAACGATTGTTATTTTGGTTCAGCATGGTAAAACGTAAAGAAAAGAAGACGATATGTTCTTTTAATGAAACCTAGGAGTTGCTTTCTCAAGTCGGACTCTTCTTATTAATAGTTGTTTTTTTTCTAATTTTGCTTGTGTTTCTATATATTCTCTTTCTATATATAATGTTTTAGTAGACATTTGACAAAAGTAAGTTTAATTATAACATGATAAAATATCCACGCATACGCACAAGTTCATTTTTTCACAAATTGTTTTTTGTGTGTGTCTTTCTATGGCTTTCATAATGTTTTTCTTTTTCTTTTTATGTTATTACTAGTTAGTGATCCGCGCTCCACGCAGAATTTTGTATTATTGTTTACTATGGTTAGAAGAAATTCCAACTTTGACAAAACTATCAACATTTAATCACATTCACATAAAGTACCACATAAGTAATTATCTAATGCACCAAAACTAAACACGACATGATCCAACCACCCATCAATCCTATTTACAAACATGGGTCAACTATATTGTATAAAATGCATTTTATGTTAAGAAGTGGAGAGGAAAATGACTCTCAAAGTATTCAAGTATTCTATGTTAATTAGAAAACAACACATATTTCTACATTCATAAAGATGTGTTGGATGTTCATTCATTTGATATTCTATAAGTTTTTAAGCGTTCGACTTTCTTCTGATAGTTCCGCATTCTTATATTTCATTTTAAGTTCACCAACACAACATATTAAAGTATAAAACATATTTTAGTTTAGTTTAAATCTAATATTCATTTTCTTTCTCTTGTTTCTCGGTTTTCTGGTTAGTTATATGATATTCTATCTGATTTGAGTGTTGGATAATATTTGATAAGATTTTCTCCTTTATTGTCTTTAAGATTGTTCTAAAAATGTTATTGTTTTAGGCCACCGCCGTTTGCATCTCGTAACAACCATTCTCATATATCCATAAACAATTCATGGTCATTATCCTAGCTTTCGAAATCTTCCTTAAGCATTCTTTCGTATAGAATGAATCCATCTTCAGCATGCACGAATGCTAAATTTTGATCGTTGAATCACTCATCCATGAATTTTTTGAAATCCAGCAAACCTGAATTTTTCCGATGAACATAAACCATTTAAAATTAACCGTCTGATAGAAAGTTCATCCCGACAACTATCAATTAGTAATTTTTTTTTATTTCTATGTAATTAATATTTAATTTTATTAATTTTTATAAATTTTAAAGGTGTAGTTGAGAAATAATTGGATCTAAATGTACCTTAATACATCACACTACTGTCAAATTTAGTGTTTTATGTCGTTAATCGATCAAATGATTTACTGTTTAGTTAATGAGTTCTTGCTAGAAACTAAAAAGACTGATCATAACATAAACCCTCAGGTAAATTGGATGATCAAGCTTGATATTCTCATATCATATAAATTTCCTTACAAATGGATAGAAGATTAAATATATGTACATATATTTTTTAAAATATATTAGACATGACAAATGTATTTAACATCACATACGACTCTTAAATGGGTTCTAATGAATATAGATAATAAAGTTTAAAGATAAACATATGATGTGTCATAATTTTAGGCTATGAATATATGATGTGACATCATTAGAAGAGAGAAAATTCTACTTTATATATATTGGTTAATTTTTTTGATATCCGAAACACTTCAGGAATAACCCAAATAAATCACTGCAAGAGAACAAACTATCACACTAATATAGATGGGATCGAATCCACAAGGACCAATGTCACGCTACAAATCTCACAAAGTGAAATAGAGCTAAGACGAAAGTATGGTTTTGAATTGCAAGATGAAGCAGAAATAACTATTAACGATGAGAAAATCAATAAGGAAAAGCATTATGATAAGGTTTTTCGCATGAATCTAGAGATCATGAACAAGACAATTATTCATAGAATAATTTAGCACAAATCTCAAACTCAAACATAAATGTTTAATCAATTCAGTGTCATGGTATTGATCACTAAATCTAACAACCTAAGATTCGAAAATGTCGTTTTAACTAATTAGAATTCTAGACTAGCATTAACGAATTGGTTTGATATGTTCACAAATCGCCTTAGCATCAACTTTCGTTGGCTAAGGACGATCCGCCTGCCTATCTTCTTTCAAGAAATCTACAACACTTTTGATGAGTAGATTAAACCCTAGATCATAGACTAAGTGATCAATTTAGCCTAAGCAACGAACACAACGATAAGCTAATTAAGACCACAAAAGAACACGCAAGGACAAGCATGAAAGCAGAGAACAAGCAAGGAGATAAGGAAAAACTCATAATCGATATGATAGAAAATCCAATAGGGTTCAGAAATTCTTCTCAAAAGATGTAGAGTCAAATATTCGTCTACCAAAGCTTACAAATTACCAAAAGCCAAAAGTCTGAATAAAAATAAATCGTCACCTAAAAAGTGGCTAAAATAGGTATAAATAGGTCTCCTGTCGTTCAGGGTCGCAGTTGGGTGAATTTGGGCCAACACAGGAAAAGTCGAAATTTCCTTTTTGCCATATGGGATTGGATCGATCGATCGATATGTGCTTGCTCGAGGAAATCTGCTCCGTCTCATCAAAGTTGGGATCGATCGATCTGAGGTATAGATCGATCGATCCAGGTCAAAACGGTCGATCTATACTTTCTCTTTCGGCCGAGGTGGTGCTTGCGGATGGGTGGATCGATCGATCGATCCAAGTTTCCTTGGTCGATCTCCATTTGTATCTTGCGATCTTTCATATCATGAAATCTTTTCATCGTTGTCTCATTTGTATCAGTCTCAACACACATCTTTCTCAATAAAACAAACTAAACAAACATTAAGAAATTGATCACCAACCTGATTGCGTCGATATGTCTTCACTATATTCATTGCTGAAAAACATCTTTCAACAATTGCAGTAGCAACATGAAAAATTAAAACTAACTTCAAAAGTCTATAAACCATAGAAAGTGACATGTTTTCGTGTATCCACTAGCATACAAACAAAATCTTCACAACTTTTCAAATGATTAAATCTTTCATCACTTCGAACATTATCAATGTATATAGTTAATTGTTGTTCAAGAGATATGCACTATGTACGACCAAAGGCGTCCTGGTAGAACTTAGTTAATTTCATCAACTTTGAGTAGTCCAACTCAAAGAACGAATTAGTAGGAGATAAAAAAAAAGCAGCACAAATAAGGAATTCAATGTTCACCTCATTATCATAAACTCATGAACCTGCAAATCCAAAACATCATATAAGCAATTGACCTTGTAGTGATGTATATTTTTTACTCCTATTTTTTTTTCTTGGTTTCTTTAGTCAACAAAATCCTCTTCCATGTCAAACATCTCAATATCATATTTCTCAAAAACCGAAAATGACATAAATCCATCGCAAAAAGTAGCAGTACCGACATAAACTAGCGCAAGATCGAAACAGAAATAAAGCCAATAATTACTCCAAACATGGTTATTCCAATAAACCGATGCACTCAAGAAGAAAGAGGCTCAAAGCAAAGAGACTCCAATAAACTGATTTCTTACCAGCTATATTTTGTTTTTTTCAAGAAATTAGTTTATTATATAAAGGTGAACTCGTTCAACATTAATGTGACTATAATATGTAATATATTTATAATTTATCCAATCACAATGTGTATCATTATTAATCTAGATTGTGACACATATTAATATTTTAATATAAACTTTTCTTTTTATAATTAACTAGAACTTTCTGGTGTCTTTTTTGGGGTGGTGTCATTTTTGGGGTTGATTGCATTTATTGAGCCATTAAATGAAACTGATCACACTAATTAGTTGGGTTTGTTATTTAAGGTAAAGCTATGTTCATGTCTTGAGCGAATTGACAAAGTGATAATTTTTCACTGATACAATTTGAGGATCCTTTGTCAATCCATTTTTTGTGTTGTATAGAAATGTTCTCTCGACATTGGTGCGAATAACTAAAAAAAAATATACACACTTGATGAGTGTTTTTCAACAATGAGCAGTTGGATTTCGGTTTGTCTTTACCTGAGTTGTCCAAAAGATGCAATTATAGCAACTATTTATAATCATGGTTAACGTCGGTTGTCAAATGTGTAACATCCCTATCCCGGGCCTCCGGAGAAACCAGGGAAATCAGACATATTAGGTTGGCAAACTAAACCGGGTGGGTAGAGTCGCCAGGTTTGGTCCCTTGGGGAGCCACATGATCGCCAGAAAAACGTCCAGGTCACACAACAATATTAGATATAACCGATCCTCGCAAACCTGAGCAGATAAAAGGGAAGAGGATGAGTGAGTAATGGGGTTTACTCAGCTAGGATGGGCCTTCTGGAGGCCCATAGTTCACTTGCATATATTTACGCGAATTACTATTAATGAAAATCTAATCCTAAAAAAAGCACAAACAATGGGATAAGTTCACACAAGGGAAGAGCACGACATCAAATCCCACCGAGGCACCCGATACCGACTTACCGAAGGAATTTCCCGCTGTACCGGGCATGCTCTCCACCAGTCACACCGACTGCTACAAAACCAGTCACACATGACCACCGGGGCTCGCATAACCCCCACAACATTGGGTCTAGCACCAAGGTTCACTCCATCCCCATCACACAGACGTATCCCGGACAGAGTTACACCTCACCAGTCCCATCAAACAAATAGTTCCAATGCCATACACCCCACTGAAACAATCACCACAGAATGTCTGATGGCAAAGTGTATGCCACACCGGTTCAATCACTTTACTACTAGACACTTCACTACACAATACCGGTTTACAACCTCGTCATTCTTCATTCAACTATGTTCAAGACTCACAAACAGGACTCAACCAAGTTGTAACAAAGGGAATCTCAATTCATCACAATCAATTTACCAGATTATCAAGGTTCCTTAATCATTAATCCATATTCAAGTAACTTGTGCAACAAGCAACAATCATTCAACCACAAACCCTAGAAAAGGATCTAGCATAACCTAATAACAGATCTAATAAAATATGGTGGAATATAGATAATATAGTCAATTGGAAATCAACAGAGAACTCTTAGCAAATCAAGTAGCTTGCTTAGAGGAAAGCTATGTTTAAGAAATGACTTAACAAAAACAGTGAAAACTCGTTATGAAAGGAAGTGAGGGGCAACAAATCCTCACCTTGGCATAGGAGGAGGCGATGGAAGAGAGGAGAAGAAAGGAGAAGGCTCGTCAATGGGATCGGAGGAGGATGAGCTCGACGAAGGAGGCGGCGGCGGCGTGGTCATCTCGACGAGGAGAGAGAAATCACGGAGGAGGAGAGAGAGAGGGGGCGGCGAGCTAGAGAGAGAGAGGAAGAGAGGAGAGTTTGTTTTTAGGGTTTTTCTAAGAATGAATGAGAGAAGTTCAATATTTATAGAGAGATTATTTCCAGAAAAGAAAAAGAAAAAGGAAAACAAAAGGAAGATTTGAGTTTATCAAAAAAGGAAAATAAATATTTTAGTTGCAAAAAGAATAAAAGGAATTATCTGCTGGAATATTCCGGAAGGATCTAGAATCAACTTAAACCGGGAATTAAATAAACAGAAACATACCGGACCGAAGGTCGGGATGTTACAATCTCCCCTCCTTACAGAGGATTCGTCCCTGAATCCTAGGGAGAAGACTGTGGAAAGAAAATGAAGAGCTAAAGTCAACGAAAGAGAAGGAAATTCGGAAATGAGTAGAACGCCAAAGTCGAGTTGCTAGGTCGGATGAGGGTAGGTTAAGAATGTAGAGTGGATGGTAGACAGAAACATGTAAGAGAGAGAGTTTAAGGAGCGTTGCCAAAAACAAATTTAAGTTAAAACCAAAGCTCTTTTATTAATGTAAAGAAAGGAGGAGTAGAACATTTTTTTGAAAAGAACACAAAATCTAACTTTCCAGAAAAATCCTAAATGCTATATGGGTTAAAAATAATTAGGTTCTACTCCTATAAAAACAATTATCATAATCGTCCTTAGAAGCTTCTGATGGGTCGTCTTCCAGTTCACTATCAGACGAGACGTTGATAACCACTTGACTGAGCTCAGTCTCCGCTTGGCGAGCATTCCGTAGGACGATGTTCACACAATCTCCACGGTGTAGTCCCATCTCGGTAAGCCTTAGTCGAACATCACGTAGGAGTCCACAGAGGAAGATAATCGCCACTTCCTGAGCGGATCGGTTAGGCCCAAAGTTTTCCAGGTTGTGCACGAATTCCTCATGGTATTATTGTAGTGTTTGGTTCCTTTGCTTTTCCCAGCCTAGCCCCCAGTTAAAACTTTTTGAAGTTGCATCTGGCTTTTCAGGACCGCATGAACTTTGCTGACACTTGCAGAGCCTTCCCTTTTCAACCATTGGCTGTGTAGAATGGGCAAGAACCCACACAGACACACAAGATGGTCGCTTCACGATGATGGATAGTTTACTCGAGGGTGGCGTCGCCTTAGGGGGTGGTGAGTCCGGAAAGATCAACTTAACTTGTCTGGGACCACTCCTGGCTGACCTATCTCTTTCACCCATATGTACCTCATCGCAAATCCAAGGGCGAGATTTAATGTTGATCATAGAAGGACGTGAGACTCTCTTACGAGCAGTTTCCCGCGTCAAAGGCCTTGGTTTCCAACTAAAGAAAAGAAAAAGAGATAAGAAGAACTATCAGATCGGGCGTCTATATATTGTTGTTGTGTTGGGTTTGAAAAAGTTTTAAAAAGGTTTTAAGAAAATAATTTCACAAACATGATGAAAATACGGGCACGACCCCTACAAGATGGAGCCAAAGGGATCTACTCCTGGGCTCTGATACCAAGTTGTAACATCCCTATCCAGGGCCTCCGGAGAAACCGGGGAAATCGGGCATGTTAGGTTGGCAGACTAAACCGGGTGGGTAGATTCGCCACGTTTGGTCCCTTGGGGAGCACACAGGATCGCCAGAAAAATGCCTAGGTCACACAAAAATATTAGACATAACCGATCCTCACTAATCTGAACAGATAAAAGGGAAGAGGAGGGGTGAGTAATGGGGATTACTCAGTGAGGATGGGCCTTATGGAGGCCCACAGTTCACTTGCAGACATTTACGCGAATTACTATTAATGAAAGTCTAATCCTAAAACAAGCACACAAAATGGGATAAGTTCACACAAGGGAAGAGCACGACAACAAATCCCACCGAGGCACCCGATACCAACTTACCGAAGGACTTTCCCGCGGTACCGGCCATGCTCTTCACCAGTCACACCGACTGCTACAAAACCTGTCACACAAGACCACCGGGGATCGCATAACCCCCACAACGTTGGGTCTAGCACCAAGGTTCACTCCATCCCCATCACACAGACGTATCCTGGACATAGCTACACCTCACCAGTCCCATCAAACAAATAGTTCCAATGCCATACACCCCACCGGAACAATCACCACAGAAGGTCTGATGGCAAAGTGTATGCCACATCGGTTCCATCACTTTACTACTAGACACTTCACACAATACCGGTTTACAACCTCGGTATTCTTCATTCAACTATGTTCAAGACTCACAAACATGACTCAACCAAGTTGTAAAAAAGGCAATCTCAATTCATCACAATCAAATTACCAGATTATTAGGATTCCTTAATCATTATTCCATATTCAGGTAACTTGTACAACAACCAACAATCATTCATCGACAAACCCCAGAAACAGATCTAGCATAACCTAATAACATATCTAATAAAATATGGTGGAATATAGATAATATAGTCAATTGGCAATCAACATAGAACTCTTAGCAAATCAAGTAGCTTGCTTAGAGGAAAGCTAGGTTTAAGAAAGAACTTAACAAAAACAGTGAAAAATTTTTATGAAAAGAAGTGAGGGGCAACAAGTCCTCACCTTGGCATATGAGGAGGCGATGAAAGAGAGGAGAAGGAAGGAGAAGGCTCGTCATTGGGATCGGAGGAAGAGGAGCTCGACGAAGGAGGAGGCGGCGGCGGCATGGTCATCTCGGCGAGGAGAGAGAAATCATGGAGGAGGAGAGAGAGGGGGCAGCGAGAGAGAGAGAGGAAGAGAGGAGAGTTTGTATTCAGAGTTTTTGTAAGAAAAATGAATGAGAGAAACTTGGTATTTATTGAGAGATTGTTTCCAGAAAAGAAAAAGAAAAAGGAAAAGAAAAGAAAGATTTGAGTCTATCCAAAAAGGAAAAGAAATATTTTTGTTGCAAAATGAATAAAAGGAAATCCCTACTGGAATATTCCGGAAGGATCTAGAATCAACTTAAACCGGGAATTAAATAAACTGAAACATACTGGACCGAATGTCGGGATGTTATAATCTCCCCTCCTTACAGAGGATTCGTCCCCGAATCCTAGGGAGAAGATTGTGGAAAGAAAATGAAGAGCTAAAGTCACCGAAAGAGAAGGAAATTCAGAAATGAGTAGAATGCCAAAGTCAAGTTGCTAGGTCAGATGAGGGAAGGTTAAGAACGTAGAGTGGATGGTAGACAGAAACGTGTAAGAGAGAGAGTTTAAGGAGCGTTGCTAAAAACAAGTTTAAGTTAAAATTAAAGATCTTTTATTAATGTAAAGAAAGGAAGAGTAGAACATTTTTTGAAAAGAACACAAAATCTAACTTTCGAGAAAAATCATAAATGCTATAGGGGTTAAAAATAATAGGTTCTACTCCTATAAAAAACAATTATCCTAATCGTCCTTAGAAGATTCTGATGGGTCGTCTTCCACTTCACTATCGGACGAGACGTTGATAACTGATATTCATGCATTTTACATGTTCTAGTTTGCATTTTAGTTAGTACTTTTAGTTATTTGCTTACATGATCATAACTTTGTTTAGCATTTTGATCTCATTGAGAGTTTAGGAATTCCACACTAGGTCCTATAGTGTCTTGCATGTTTTGGAGTGTGTTTAGGTGCTTAAGAGATCTTTGGAGACCTTGGTGAGGCTTGCACTTGGATAGAGGCCTTGTAAAAAGAGTTAGGAGCCAAGGCACTTGCGGAGGCCACACCGGACAGCCCCACCGACTTGGCCCAGCCCGGTGTGGAATATTTCCCAAGACAGGAGATCCACCGGCTTGCAGCACCGACTGTCTCCTACCCAAGGCCGATCTTCAGGACGCCCAAAGAAGACACTACACCGACCGGCTCTCACCCGATGAAGACACCCGGTGTGAAGACCAAACGGAGGCAGGGAAGACACCGGCTCATCCCAATAGAAACGAGTGACGTCTCTAAAGAATTTCTTCCTTTGATAGCCATACAACCTTGGCGGTTCTTTCCCGCAACTAAGTAGTTAACATAGTCCGCATACCATGGTAGCTTCTCATCTTTCAATCCTTTAGCGTCCTCAAAACCTCTCACGGCTTCAATTCCTCTTCTTAAAACGCTCACTAACATCAATTGCTCCTCGGGGGGGGGGGGGGGGGGGGAGTGAGTCATCGATTGGCACAAGATCTTCAATGCGCATCCTAGACAAGTGGTCCACAACTCCATTCTCAATACCCTTCTTATCGACAATCTCCATATCAAGTTCTTTAAGTAACAAGATCCATCGCAAGAGCCTTGGCTTGGTGTCCTTTTTAGCATAGATATGCCTCAAAGCGGCATGATCTGTGTAAACGATGATCTTGGAGCCAACCACATAAGACCTAAAATTCTCGATAGCAAACACAACCGCAAGTAGCTCTTTCTCTGTAGTAGCATACCTCCCTTGTGCATCGTCTTATCGACAATCTCCATATCAAATTCTTGAAGTAACAAGATCCATCGCAAGAGCCTTGGGTTGGTGTCCTTTTTAGCATAGATATGCCTCAAAGCGGCATGATCTGTGTAAATGATGATCTTGGAGCCAACCACATAAGACCTAAACTTCTCGATAGCAAACACAACATCAAGTAGCTCTTTCTCCATAGTAGCATACCTCCCTTGTGCATCGTCTAGTGTCCTACTAGCATAGTACATCACATGCATCTTCTTGTCTTTCTTTTGCCCAAGAACTGCTCCTACCGCATAGTTGCTAGCATCGCACATAATTTCAAAAGGGAGACTCCAATCCGGTGCTTGCACAATCGGAGCACTCACAAGAGCCTTTTTGATCTCCAAAAATGCCTCAAGGCATTCTTCATCAAACTTGAACTCCACATCCTTGCAAAGAAGCCTTGTGAGTGGTCTTGCTATCTTTAAAAAGTCCTTGATAAACCTCCGATAGAACCCGGAATGACCCAAGAAACTTCATATATCTTTAACCGATTTTGGCGGTTCCAAGCTCACCATAACTTCGATCTTGGCCTTGTCCACTTCGATTCCCTTCTCCAAAATCTTGTGCCCGAGGAAGATACCCTCACAAACCATGAAGTGACACTTCTCCCAATTCAAAATAAGATTTGCTTCCTCGCACCTAGTGAGTACCTTGCAAAGATTGGAAATACACGCACCAAACAAAGAGCCATATACGGAAAAATCATCCATAAAAACCTCAACCATTTCTTTGATCAAATCCGAAAATATAGACATCATACACCGTTGAAAAGTTGTCGGTGCATTACATACCCCGAACGGCATCCTTCGATAAGCGAAGGTACCGTAGGGGCATGTGAATATTATCTTTTATTGATCATTGGGATGTATTAGGATTTGGAAGAATCCCGAGTACCCGTCAAAAAAACAATAGTATGGGTGGTTTGCAAGCCTTTCAAGCATTTGGTCAATAAATGGGAGTGGGAAGTGATCTTTCCTAGAGGCGGAGTTAAGTTTTCGATAATCAATACACATCACATGACCGGTTATGGTTCTAGTGGGTATCAATTCATCTTTTTCGTTCTTCACAAATGTCATTCCTCCATTTTTGGGCACCACATGGACCGCGGATACCCACCTACTATCGGAGATAGGATAGACAATCCCCACATCTAGAAGCTTTAGAATATCTTTCTTGACGACTTCTTACAAATTCAGATTTAACCTCATTTGATGTTCGATAGAAGTCATCGATTAATCTTCTAGATGTATCCTATGTGTGCAAAGAGTAGAGGAAATACCTTTTATGTCATCCAAGGAATAACCAATGGCTTTCCTATACTTCCTCAATTCGTTCAAAAGGGAGGACAATTCATCATCTTTCAACTTCTCATTCACTATGACCGGGTATGACTCATTGGGACCTAGGAAAGCGTACCTTAGCCCAGCGGGAAGTGGTTTGAGGTCCACCTTAGGCGCCTTGAGTGCACTTCAATCGTCGTCCATGCTAGTCTTACCATTGCTAGCTTCTTGCCCGCTCTCGTCTCGCTCCATTTCCAAAGCAAAGGTCTCTTGGAACGAGCTCATTGTGGAACCGTCTTCACACTTCATCCCTCTAAGACCCAAATCAATGACCGTGGCTTCACCAACCATCAGCTTGTGTGAATAAAAAATCAGCTTGTAGCTCTCACTAGCTTCATCCAAATACCCATGTTCACCGTTATCCTTAGTCAAGGCAACTTGCAAAACATCCTCAACATTATTACTGTTTGGGGGAATTGATATTCATGCATTTTAGTTAGTACTTTTAGTTATTTGCTTGCATGATCATAGCTTTGTTTAGCATTTTGATCTCATTTAGAGTTTAGGAAGTCCACACTAGGTCCTATAGTGTCTTGCATGTTTTGGAGTGTGTTTAGGTGCTTAAAAGATCTTTGGAGACCTTGGTGAGGCTTGCAATTGGATAGAGACCTTGTAAAAAGAGTTAGGAGCCAAGGCACTTGCGGACGCCACACCGACTTGGCCCAGCCTGGTGTGGAAGATTTCCCAAGACAGGAGATCCACCGGCTTGCAGCACCGGCTGTCTCCTACCCAAGAAGACGCTATACCGGCCGGCTCTCACCCGATGAAGACGCCCGGTGTGAAGACCAAACGGAGGCAGGGAAGACACCGGCATGAAGCACCGGCTGCCTCCCACCCGGTGTGAAGCCACCATTCCAAGAAGATCCAGACCCGACCGGACCCCCTTTTCCTTTAAATGCCCTTTAACCTAATTTTCTTAGATCTATCCTATTTTCTAAGGCAAAGAACCCCCTTTTGGTGATTTGCTAATGATTTGTAAGAAGATCTTGGTTTTATTTATGCAATTTAAGTCTTATTAATCGAGTTTCATCTTCCTTTCTTTAATCTTTCATTTCTCTAATTATTTTAATCATGGGATCTTTAACTTCTCTTATGAGATTTGAGGATCTTATGATGATTAGTGAGTAGCTTATTTCAAAGCTCATGGGTGAAGTAGATTAGGTGTTTTCTTGAATGGTTAAGGATTTTTAGGACCTAGATCATCTTCTCCCTCTCTTATCTAAGGCTCTTAATGCTAGATTAGGCTTGGAAAAGTTAGTTTAGACCTTAGGGCATTTCATGCACATAAGGTGTTTGATGAAATGCTCATATAAGTTAGATAAGAGATTTTACTTGTTTAGCCTAATGTATTAGTTGTCTAAAAAGTATTATGGCCATTGGAATTTGATATTCATGCTTGTTAATTAGGTTTTCACAAATGGAAATTTGTTCTTGATTAGTTAATTAACAAAGTGATTAAGATCATGGAAGTGTGTTAGTCTTGTTTTGACATTCTAAGCCTAGGGATAAATGCTTGTTTGTGTTAATTAACATCATTGATCAATCAATGAAGTCACCTAAATCAATAACCTCACTCTAGAGCTTGCTTTAATCATTTGTCAATTTCAATTTTTACTAGTTAATTTGTTTACTTATTTGCTTTGATTGAATGGAATTAGGATTGATATAACCAAACTAAAACCAACCTTGTTGCTTAACTTAAATAGTTTTATGTATTCTTGGTGTTTTGGAACTTAACCCATTGGATTTAATACCTCTTATACTACCTAGTATCCAGAGAATTGATATCTAGAAAGACCGAAAAGTCCTTTATAAATTTGGCACCGTTGCCAATTGGGATTAGATTTCAACATTGAGATTTTAGATCTTATTGAGATTAAGCTTTCTTTCTATTTTCGGTTACTAATCTCCTTCAATCTCTTTTTCTATCTCTCTATTCTAGGTGTATGCATACGCGTTCTCGAGGCAAAGACAACCTAGTTGAGCCAATACACGACGTCCACATTCTAGACTAAGGTCGTAGAGCTAGAAGAGCAAGAGACCGAGTTCAAGAGGTTGCCGATTTGGGTATGGAAGATATTGACGATATTCCGATCGGTGACATATATGACAACGTGCAACCACGACAAGGTGGAAATGGAAACCACCCGCACAAGATGGCAATGGAAACCACCACGCTCAAGGTGGCCAAGCTCACCACGTCCCACCACCACCGCCCAGCCAATGAGAGCCCCTAACCATCCCCCAAGGTCTCAAAACGTGGTTGGCGTCGGTGATGCCGCTAATTCTCATCAAAACCATCAAGGGATCCAAGCCCCTCTGGTTGAGAACAATAACTTTGAAGTGAAGCCGGGATTGATAAACATGGTCCAAAGTAACAAATTCCACGACCTATCTATGGAGGATCCATTGGATTATATCGATAGGATATGTGGGTTAACCAAGATGAACGGTGTTTCGGAAGACGGTTTCAATCTAAGAATTTTCTCATTCTCCCTTGGAGATAAGGCTCATCAATGGAAAAAGAGTCTTCCTCAAGGTTCAATTACGTCATGGGACGATTGCAAGCGAGCTTTCCTTGCCAAGTTCTTCTCTCCTTCAAGGACCGCCAAGTTGAGGAACGACATCTCGAGTTTCACACAATGCGGAAATGAATGTTTAAACGAAGCTTGGGAACGGTTTAGAAGCTACACCTCTCAATGCCCGCATCATAGCTTCTCCAACGCCTCTCTTTTGAGTACCCTCTATCGCGGTGCTTTACCCAAGATAAGGATGCTCTTAGACAAGGCTTCTAATGGGAACTTCTTAGCCAAAGATGTAGATGAGGGAATGGAGGTCGTGGAGAACTTAGCTCAAAGCGATGGAACTTATGGGGATGATTATGACTGGGCTACGAGGACGACTAGCGATTTTGATGAACAAAAGTGGTCTAAAGAAATGAAGATTCTCACCGAGAAGATGGATAAGAAAGCTTTGATGATTGACAAGCTCCTTAGCGCTTCTCAAAATCCGTGCACTTTGTTGGCGACTTTGAGGACACACAAGGTTACCAAGAAGAAGAGGGGGACGTGGGTACACAAGAAGATATGAAATACGTGGGTAACCAAGGATACCAAAGAGGCGGTTTCAACAACAACCGCAAACATCCAAACTTCTCATATCACAACCCCAACGTCGAAAACCCTTAAGACCAAGTTTATCCGCAACAAAAGACCTTTGTGCCGTCCAACCAAGCTCAAGGTTCGAACTTCCAACAACAAGGTTTTGCTCCAAAGAACACTTTCAACGGGAACCAAGGTGGTTTTCAACCTGAGCAATCATTTCCAACATAGGCAAGAAGATGGCGGAGATCAACAACAAATTCGATTGCTCCTATAACGAGCTCACATCTAAATTTGAGACGTTGAACTCAAAGATCATGCGACTTGAAGGAAAAGGAGTGGCTTCTTCACCCCGGCCACAAGGTCAATCACCAGGCAAGCCCGAGACTAATCCAAAGGAGTATGTGAATGCCATCACACTTCGATATGGCAAGGAACTTCCCTCTCGCGAAGCTCCTAAAATCGACGAGGTCACCGATGTCACGTTGGGGGGGGGAAGCTTGAAACTGAAAAAGATGTGACTAAGGATGGCATTGTGGGTATTGAAGACAAAGAGAAGGAAGTTGTTGCTCAAGAGAAGCCCAAGAAGAGAGATACCTTATTTGTCCCACCACCACCTTATGTACCGAAGCTACCATTCCCGGGCCGCTTCAAGAAACAATTGTTGGAGAAGTATAGGGCAATTTTTGATAAAAAAATGGAAAAGGTTGAACTTACCATGACATTAGTTGATGCGTTCCTCCTAGTGCCACAATATGCCAAGTTCCTTAAGGATGCCATCAAAGAGAGATCGAATGAGATGGAAAGCATGGTGGTGACTCATGAATGTAGTGCCATCATTCAAAAGAAGGCAATCCCGAAGAAGCTTGGAGACCCCGGTAGTTTCACTCTACCTTGCGCTCTTGGACCATTAGCTTTCGACAAGTGTTTATGCGATCTTAGAGCAAGTGTTAGCTTGATGCCGCTTTCGGTTGCAAAGAGTCTTGGGTTTGTCCGCTACAAAACTTGTAAGATTTCGCTTATTCTAGCGGATAGATCGGTGAGACATCCTATTGGAATGCTTGAGGACTTGCCTATCATGATTAGAGATTTCATAGTTGCAAAGGATTTTGTTGTCTTGGAAATAGACGAGGAGCCTAAGGATCCATTGATTTTCGGTAGACCTTTATTGTCAACCGCGGGTGCAATTATTGATGTTAAATAGGGAAAGATCGACCTTCACTTGGGCAAGGATGAGGTACTAGAGTTTGACATCAATGATGTGATGAAGAGACCCACCATCGATGGCAAGTCTTCTACATCGAAGCGATGGATGAATTAGCGGACGAACTCTTGGAAGAGTTGAATCTTGAGGATGGTTTGCAAGTTGCCTTGACTAAGGATCACGGTGAACATGGGTATTTGGATGAAGCTAGTGAGAGCTACAAGCTGATTTTGGATTCACACAAGCCGATGGTTGGTGAAGCCACGTTCATTGATTTGGGTCTTAGAGGGATGAAGTGTGAAGACGGTTCCACAATGAGCTCGGTCCAAGAGAGCTTTGCTTTGGAAATGGAGGGAGACGAGAACGGGAAAGAAGCTAGCAATGGTAAGAATAGCATGGATGACGATTGGAGTGAACTCAAGGCGCCTAAGGTGGACCTCAAACCACTTTCCATTGGACTAAGGTACGCTTTCCTAGGTCACAATGAGTCATACCCGGTCATAGTGAATGAGAACTTGAAAGATGATTAATTTTCCTCCCTTTAGAATGAATTAAGGAAGTATAAGAAAGCCATTGGTTATTCCTTGGATGACATCAAATGCATTTCCTCTACTCTTTGCACACATAGGATACAGCTAGAAGATGAATCGATGACTTCTATCGAACATCAAAGGAGGTTAAATCCGAATTTGAAAGAAGTCGTCAAGAAAGAGATTCTAAAGCTTCTAGATGCGGGGATTATCTATCCTATCTCCGATAGTAGGTGGGTATCTCCGGTCCATGTGGTGCCCAAAAAGGGAGGAATGACGGTTGTGAAGAACGAAAAAGATGAATTGATACCCACTAGAAACATAACCGGTCATAGGATATGTATTGATTATCAAAAACTTAACTCCGCCTCTAGGAAAGATCACTTCCCACTCCCATTTATTGACCAAATGCTTGAAAGGCTTGCAAACCACCCATACTATTGTTTTCTTGACGGGTACTCGAGATTCTTCCAAATCCTGATACATCCCAATGATAAAATGAAAATACAACATTCACATGCCCCTACGATACCTGCGCTTATCGAAGGATGCCGTTTGGGTTATGTAATGCACCGGCAACTTTTCAACGGTGTATGAGGTCTATATTTTCGGATTTGATTGAAGAAATGGTTGAGGTTTTAATGGATGATTTTTCCGTATATGGCTCTTCGTTTGGTGCGTATCTTTCCAATCTTTGCAAGGTACTTACTAGGTGCGAGGAAGCAAATCTTGTTTTGAATTGGGAGAAGTGTCACTTCATGGTTCGTGAGGGTATTGTCCTCGGGCACAAGATTTTGGAGAAGGGAATCGAAGTGGACAAGGCCAAGATCGAAGTTATGGTTAGCTTGGAACCGCCACAATCGGTTAAAGATATCCG
The DNA here is from genome assembly GCA_030161315.1 of Eutrema japonicum. Lineage (NCBI taxonomy): Eukaryota > Viridiplantae > Streptophyta > Magnoliopsida > Brassicales > Brassicaceae > Eutrema > Eutrema japonicum. Next base: position 32,876,808 of record BSQW01000013.1, on the reverse strand, counting down.
AAGTTTCTTGGGTCATGCCGGGTTCTATCGTAGGTTTATCAAGGACTTTTCAAAGATAGCAAGACCAATCACAAGGCTTCTTTGCAAGGATGTGGAGTTCAAGTTTGACGAAGAATGCCTTGAGGCGTTTTTGGAGATAAAAAAGGCTCTTGTGAGTGTTCTGATTGTGCAAGCACCGGATTGGAGTCTCCCTTTTGAGATTATGTGCGATACTAGCAACTATGCGGTTCTTGAGCAAAATAAAGACAAGAAGATGCACATGATCTACTATGCTAGTAGGACACTAGACGATGCACAAGGGAGGTATGCTACTATGGAGAAAGAGCTACTTGCGGTTGTGTTTGCTATCGAGAAGTTTATGTCTTATGTGGTTGTCTCCAATATCATCGTTTACACTGATCATGCCGCTTTAAGGCATATCTATGCTAAAAAGGACACCAAGCCAAGGCTCTTGCGATGGATCTTGTTACTTCAAGAATTTGATATGGAGATTATCGTTAAGAAGGGTATTGAGAATGGAGTTGCGGACCACTTGTCTAGGATGCGCATTGAAGATCTTGTGCCAATCGACGACTCACTCCCCGAGGAGCAATTGATGTTAGTGAGCATTTTGAGAAGAGTAATTGAAGCCGTGAGAGGTTTTGAGGACGCTAAAGGATTGAAAGATGAGAAGCTACCATGGTATGCGGACTATGTCAGCTACTTAGCTTGCGGGAAAGAACCGCCAAGGTTGGATGGCTATCAAAGGAAGAAGTTCTTTAGAGACATCTTTCGTTTCTATTGGGATGAGCCTTACTTGTATACTCTTTGCAAGGACAATCTCTATAGGAGGTGTATCCCCGAGGAAGAAGTTTATGGTATCTTGATACATTATCACGGTTTGTCGTATGGAGATCACTTTTCTTCATTTAAGACGGTTGCTAAGGTTCTAAAAGCGGGTTTTTGGTGGCCTTCTATGTTTAAGGACGCTCAAGAGTTTGTGTCTCGGTGTGACGCTTGTCAAAGGAAAAGGAACATTGGTAAACGGGATGAGATGCCTCAAAATCCCATTCTCGAGGTTGAAATCTTTGATGTTTGGGACATTGACTTCATGGGGCCGTTCCCTTCTTCGTATGGCAACCAATACATTTTGGTGGCGGTGGACTACTTTTTTAAATGGGTTGAAGCCATAGCAAGTCCTACCAATGACGACAAGGTGGTCCTTAAACTTTTCAAGTCTATCATTTTCCCGCGCTTTGGAGTACCAATAGTTGTAATAAGTGATGGCGGTTCCCACTTCATCAATAAAGTCTTTGAGAGTCTACTAAAGAAGCACGGGGTTAAGCACAAGGTGGCCACGCCTTACCACCCTCAACCAAGTGGTCAAGTGGAGGTTTTGAATCGCCAAATCGAGACTATCCTAGAGAAGACCGTTGGAGCTTCATGGAAAGATTGGTCCGTGAAGTTGGATGATGCGTTGTGGGCTTACCGAACCGCTTACAAGACACCAATTGGGACAACGCCATTCAATATTCTTTATGGAAAGTCTTGTCACTTGCCGGTTGAGTTGGAATACAAGGCTTTGTGGGCGGTTAAACTTCTCAACTTTGACACCAAATCAGCCTCGGAAAGGCGTCTCCTTCAATTAAACGAGCTTGATGAAGTCCGCCTAGATGCTTATGAAAGTTCACGTCTCTACAAGGGGAGAACGAAGTTTTTCCATGACAAGAAGATAACACCCAAAGATCTTAAGGTTGGGGACCAAGTGTTGTTGTTTAACTCCCGGTTGAAGCTATTTCCCTGGAAGCTCAAGTCAAGATGGTCCGGGCCTTTTAAGATAAAAGAAGTGAGACCGTATGGCGCGGTTGTGTTGTTCAATAAGACGGGTGGAGAATTCACGGTTAACAGACAACGTCTCAAGCCCTATATGGTGGGTGATTACATTGAGGAAGGGATCACGGTTCCTCTCTCGAACACACTTTCCGCCTAAACGGGGTAACAAACGTCGAACTTAGTGACGTTAAACAAAATGCTCATGGGAGACACCCCATGCTTATCCCTTGTATATACTTTTCAATTTAGCATTTTCATTTCTTTTGTAGTTCTTTATGATGTTTGGGAAAAGTATTTATAGGTTTCTTGTGGTCTAAGTGGTGATGCCTTGCAAGAAAAACTGTGTAGAGAGGAGGAATGCTCAATTCCGTCCAAAACAGGGGGAAAAATGGCTGGCTACACCGGCCACCCCTTGCCCGGTGTTGGGGAACGTCCAAAACAGGGGGAAAAACGGTTGGCTACACCGGCCACCCCTTGCTCGGTATGAGCTGTTTCGATAGCACACCCTTTTGTCCAACGGTCCGAAATACGGATCTATGGACCAGCGGTCCACCCGGTGTTCCCGCTCCAGGTAAGTGACCCGGCCCGCGACCTAGCTCGTCCAGGTAAGCTTTCTTCTTCCTTGAATCGTGACCAAGGTCCCTCTCTTCCCCCATTTTCGAAAATAATATATCTCTCTCTCTCTCTTCATTTCTTCATAACTTTCTCTCTCTTTGCTCAAAAATTGAGATTCAAGTTGCTAAATTCCTTATTATCCATCACCTCCTTGGATCTACCATCGATTTCATCATCTAGTCTTGCTATCCGAAGGTATTTAAGTCGAAAATTTTGTTGTGAAATTCAAGATTTTGCTCTTCAAAGAGAAAGCTTGAAGCTTTAGTTTGGATAATGCATCAACTTGATTAATACCTTGGGATTTGTTTCGAAAATGGTGAGCTTGGTAGTTCTTGTGGTGATTTGTGCTTCACTTGGAAATTTTGTGCTTCTTGAACCCATTTTGATTTTTGCATCTTTGAGTTTAAAGGTTGAAACTTTGAGAGTTATGGTTGTTATGCTTGGTGTTTATTATCTTTTAGCTCATTGCATCTTGTCTCATCTTGAATGCGTTAATTGATGTTGAAAATAAAAAGGATTGTGCTTTTATCTCTTGAAACTTACTCTCTCTTTGAGACAATGTAGGCACCATGGGTAGAAAAGGCAAGGAAACTCAAGATGAATCTCAAGGCCAACAACCAAAGAAACAATTGGCTCCAATGGCGTGTGCTAAAGCCAAGAAGAAGAACAATAAGGTGGTTAGCGACAGAGAGCAAGATGAAAACGAGACTGTGGTAGAGAAGAAAAGGAAGAGAGTTCCCAAGCCAAAACCGAGAACCCCTACCTACAATGAGTATCTTAAGAAGCTAAAGGCGGTGAAGTTTGTCGAGACAAGATTCCCAGATAAGGCCATACTTTAGAAGATGGAGATTTACGAGGATATGAAAAAGATCTTCGACAACATGGGTTTTGGCAAGGTCTTTGATATAGCTCAACCATCTCACAAGGAGCTAACATGCCAATTTTTGGCATCATTGGAAGCGATCTTCTATGACCAAAGAGACAAGGATGTCGCCGTTGAAGATGGCCACGGGTATATGGAAATCAAAGTTGGGCGAGAGGTTTACAAGATGACATTCCATGAGCTAAGTCAAGTGTTCGATTTCAAGGAAGAAGGGACCAAGAGAGGATCCCGATTCTACTATGGACGAAACGACCTTGCTTACTTGTGGAACGCTATTGGAGATGGAGAGTACAAACTCGGCAACATCAAAAGCTCCACCATTCGCCACCCCGCCATACGCTATGTGCACAAGGTCCTTGCTCACACACTCTTTGCTAAGAAAGAGTCTGGTGCCATAGCGGAAGAAGGGATGGAGTTGATGGCACTAGGGCTAAGACCGTTTTTAAACTCACCTATGGATGGAAGGCTATTCGTCGGAGATGATTCAAACCCGGGCCTTTCCGCTATCTTTGTCAATCACTTGCTTGGTATCAAGAAATGGGCGTACGCGACCAAAGTTAAAACACATAAATTACACATTGGTGGTTTGGTTACTTCGATTCTCAAGGCTAAAGGGATCAACTTGGTGGAGGGTGGTAATTATATAGAACTTATGGATGAAGCTTATCTCTCGAAAATCACATTTTTTGAAGGCAAGATAGGCAACTCATATGCCTACAACCTTACGCTCACGGATTCCAACACCATGAAGCTTATGTTGCCTAAGATCCCTCTCACCTCGATTCAAGGGAGAAAGAAGCTCACCTTCTATCCCACGAAAGATAACTTCTACAACCCAACCATTGAGCCACCAATTGAGGTGATCCCCATGAGAAGAGCCAAAAAGGTTGGACCCAGAAAAGAGGACACCACCGTGAACTCCAATTGCTCCGACAACGAGGTTGCTAGCCCACTCTCTAACGAGATAGCATATGGGAGTGAGCGATATCACTTCGAACCATATGACGGAGCAATGCGTGATGCCACAGCCCGCCACTCCCATCAAGCAACCCGTCTCCTCCCAACATTGGTGCAAATGGCAAGATAGAACGATCCGTAAGCTCGTAAGGACGGTGAAGAGTATGGGTCAAACGATCAAGGAGCTGAAGAAGAAGGACAATGGGGCTAGCACATCTAGAGCCCTAGATGATGGGAACGAGGTGGAGTAAGAAGGAGAAGGTGACTCATGCCTTGAAGGAGAGATGGTGGCCGACTCACATCCTTTGGCTCGGGAAGATCGAAGGAACAAAAGAAAAGCCATGAAGTCTCTGTCTCCGTACTCGAGTAACTCGTCCTATTCCATGGGGTCTTCCTCCCCATATCAAAGCTTTTAAGGTACCACTCCAAAACCTTGTAAATAGTATTTAGATTATTTAATTTTTTTTAGTCTTTTGCTTTCGTTTATACTCTCTCTCAACCTCTATTACACAAGGGACCGTGTAATTTAAGTTTGGGGGAGGGTTTATGTGTTTCTAATCTTGTTTCTTTGTTCTTATCTTAATTTTTCCATCTTGAATCTCATGCATTCATTAAAATATATATATAATAAACCGAAAATGTGCATTCATATAAGTCATCTAGTTGCATCTCATATTAAGATTGAGTCTAGAGTTCATATAGGATTTACATTCATGCGCATGGGTTCAATGATGAAATTGTCCTTGTAAAATGTCAACTTAAGCTTTAGTAGTTAAATGCATTTGAACATCTTGAAAATAATGACTCACCATACTTGGATCATATGCATTGATGCTTTCGTCTTGGTTTAAACAAGATTTGAATTGAACCCAATCCTATCTAATTGAACCCCTAATTTTGACTAGTAATTATCATGTTTATTCATTAAAAAATGGACTCATGGATACCATAGACATACTTGGGCTATCTTCTTCCTTTTTACCACTCTTGTTAGTCCAAGTAGCCGATCCCCATCTTTGGGACGGTTATCCTCGCCTTTAACTTACCCTCCTTTCAAGCCTAATTCTTTTGTGAGTGTTGTGATGCCTATATTTTTTTTCCGAATGAACTTATCATAAAGTGTTGGGGTTAGATCGACAAGGAAAGGCTTTCATGTAGATTTAGCTCACACATCACCGAGCTAAGCGTAGGTTAGGCTAGATAGAATGGGAGTTTGGGGTGGAATAAAAAGAGAAAGTCTTGGGCGTGCAAAGCACTAGGAATGGTGGAAACAAGGAAAGAGTTGGAGAAAAAGAAGGGGGAAAGCTAATTATTGAAACGGTTGGTGATATACTCATATATTGCATGTTTTAGCATGCATTTCATTTAGAGTTTTGTGTAATTCGCATGCATAATCATGGTCTTGTCTTGCATTTAGGTCTCAATTAGAGATTAGGATATTTGCATTAGGTTTAGTGTATTCTTGCATGTTTTGGAGTATTTCCTAGGTAATTGGAGGCGGTTGGACATATTTGAAGAGTTGGACCTAAGAGGAGTACGAAGTCCATCCGAGACCCCGGAAAGATGTGTATGGACGACAGCCCTACGCTATGAATCAGCCTTGTCGACTTTCATGAATATTGTATAGGGGTGAGTTATCTGTCCAGGAGAAGTTGAATCAGGCGATTTGGACGTATGGTTCGAGAGATACCGCGGTTTTACTGAAGTCGCCTCTACCTAGCCGAGAAGCCGAAAGAGATGTTCAAGCTTCAGGACGTTTACATCGTGATCACCGGACGATGCAACGGAGCGATGCTAGATCAGGGGGAAAAAGCCTTAGCATCGACTAGCAACCAACGACCACGGAGTGATGCAACTGGGCGATGCAAAAATACAGCAACCAACATCGACCTGTTGCAGTGACTTGTGGAGTTGATGTTAACCCTGTCGCCCACTTTTCATATAAAAACCCATCTAAACCTAATTTTTATTCTATAGTTTTTCTTATGCTCAAAAACCCTTACCTTTGATAGAGTTTGAGATTTGTAAGAAGGATCCTTTGTTTTATGCAATTTAGTATTTGTTTCCATCAATCTCTTCCATCTATCTTCTTTTTATCTTGATTATCCATCACCCATCTATGAATTCATCTCTTATCCAAATCGATTTTGAGGTGTTCTTGATGGATCTTGAGTAGTCTTTTAGGATCTTGAGATGAGGTATATTAGGGTGATCTAAGGCTTGATTAGTGGTGTTTAGGGTTAGATGATCTTATATTCCTTCTTGTTTAATGTCCCTAATGCTAGATCTAGCTTGAAAGAGTAGATCTAGATCATAAGGCATTTCATGCACACCAAGTGTTTGATGAAATGCCTTGATGAACTAGACAAGAGATTTATGCTCCTAACCTAAGACATTAGTTGTTTAGGGCATATATTTGGTTGTTCTTGTTATGATTCTTAATTCTTGCTAGTTGTTAATCTACAAATGATGATTTTCTAATGGACTTGATAATTAACATAGTGATTAGTTGCTTGAAAGAGAAAGATTAGAGGTTTATTGCCTATGAATTAGCCTTTTTGAGTGAATGAACGCCACTAATTACACTTGGATCACCTTATATCAATAACCTCATCTCTAGTTCCGCTTTTGCTTATTGAATTATATCTTGCTTATTTGCTTACTTGTTTTAATTATATCACTTAATCACAACTCACTTGTTTAGCTTAACTTACCATAAGCACCTTGCACTCTTAGTGATTAGGATAAATCCCAATTATGGATTGATAACCTCCTTACTACATCGTAATGGGGATATTGATACCTCCTTAGAGACTAAAAAGTATGGTATCAATTTGGCGCCGTTGCCATATTGGGATTTGTTTTAACATTGAGATTTAGGTTCTTAGTGAGCTTAAGTATTTTTTTCTTCCAAGTTACTAATCTTCTTCACTTCCCATTGCTTTTGCTCTCTCTAGGTGTATGCATACCCGTTCCCATGGCAATACCAATCTCATACAACCAAGGGATGATATTGATCAACTTGAGAGGGGTTCAAGAGAAAGAAGGAACCGTGTGAGAGTTCAAGAAGATGTTGCTAACGACATGGAGCACTTTGAGAATGTTCCACTTGGGAACATCAACGAACCCATTCTCCACCAAAGGAACGGTGGGAATGGGGATGGAAACGGCATTAATCAAGTAGGTGGTGGCAATGGAAACCATCACTGTCCTAACCACCCGCCTAGAGCTAGGCATGTCGTACGAGAAGGTGATGCGGCAAATGCACACCAAAACCATCAAGGGATTCAACCACCTCCGGTTGAAAACAACAAATTTGATTTCAAACCCGGGCTAATCAACATAGTTCAAGCTAACAAGTTCCATGGGTTGTCAATGGAGGATCTTCTAGATCACATTGACCAATTTAACCGAATATGTGGTCTCACCAAGATCAATGGAGTATCCGAAGATGGTTTCAAACTTCGTCTCTTCCCGTTCTCTTTGGGTGACAAAGCTCACCAATGGGAGAAAAGATTGCCTCAAGGTTCTATTACTTCATGGGGTGATTGCAAAAGGGCCTTTCTAGCCAAATTCTTCTCACCGGCTAGAACCGCCAAGCTTCACAATGAGATTTCAAGCTTCACACAACGGTCCATTGAGTCTTTCAACGAGGCTTGGGAGAGATTTAGAGGCTACACTTCTCAATGCCCACATCATGGCTTCTCCAACGCCTCACTTCTTAGTACTCTCTACCGAGGCGCTTTACCTAAGATTCGAATGCTACTTGACACGGCTTCGAGTGGTAATTTCTTAGCTAAGGACGTAGAGGAGGCAATGGAGCTAGTGGAAAAATTGGCTCAAAGTGATGGTACCTATGGCGACGATTATGACCGTGCCACAAGGACCACAAGTGACTTTGATGAGAACAAGAGAGGCAAGGACATGAAAGCCTTGAATGAGAAGTTGGATAAACAAGCCTCCATGATAGATAATCTTCTTGTGGCTTCAAAAGAGTCTCAAAAGGCGGTCCATTTCGTTGTTGACTACGAGAACAATCAAGCGTGCTATCAAGAGGAAGCCGTGGAAACACAAGAGGAAGTGAACTACGTGGGGAACCAAGGTAACTTCCAAAGACAAGGGTTCAACCAAACCTATAGGAATCCACAAGACCAACTCTACCCTCAACAATATACTCAAGCTCAAGGAGTTCCACAACAACATTTCCAATCTCAAGGTCAATCTTCTAACTCCAACAAACAAGGTTTTGTCCCGAGGAACCAATTCCAAGGGAACCAAAGTGGATTCCAACCAAAGGCCCCATCCGGTTTTCAAGGTCAACAACAAGGGTTTGTGCCCCAAGGTCAAGTACCTACGTCTAAACCGCAAGAGCTTGAGTTGGCCTCCATGTTCCAACAACTAATTGATATACTCATATATTGCATGTTTTAGCATGCATCTCACTTAGAGTTTTGTGTCATTTACATGCATAATCATGGTTTTGTCTTGCATTTAGGTATCATTTAGAGATTAGGACATATTTCATTAGGTCTAGTGAGTTCTTACATGTTTTGGAGTACTTTCTAGGTGATTGAAGGCAATTTGGGCATATTTGGAGAGTTGGACCAAAATAGAGTGCAAGGTCCATCCGATACACCGTAAAGATGTGGCTGGACGGAGACCTTTCGATCCTAATCGGCTTATATGACATTCATGAATGTTGTAGAGGGGTGAGTTATCTGTCCAAAGGAGTTGGATTCAGGCCATTCGGAAGTGTGGTTCGGGCGTTACAGCCATTTTACTAGAGATATGTCCGCCTGCCGAGTAAGCTTCGACTTACACCGACGCCACGGAGCGATGCAACTGATCGGTGGAGGTCCAGGCCCTAAACATCGACCCAGACCCTTCTTACATCGACCTGTTACCTCGATGCTTCACCTAAGGACAGTTACATCGACTCCACATGTCGATGCAACTGATTGATGCAGCACCAGCCGAAGTGACTCAAAGATCAGGCCAAATGAAAATCTTCCCGTGCCCAGTTTAATCTGAGGTCTTCTTGAAAGTCATAGATAATCGAGCTGAATTTTTTTTTGTGGTGGTTTCATGTCATTCAAATCGGCCGTTCAAGAGATATGGCAAATATAGAAAGGACGTGTCTGTCTGGAATCCAAACGAGTTCTGCTCCAAATACGACGTCTGAAAGATCAACCCAGACGAAGGGTTTTCACTCCGATTAAGCTTCTGTGTTCTTCATAGAAGTTGTAGATAATTGAGTTGGATGTCTTTTGGAGTTGGATTTAGGTCATTCGGATGTCAGGTGCACGAGTTATGGCCGATTCACTAAAGACGTATCCAAGTTTCGGCCGGGTCAATACCCGGTTTGTCCCGGGTTGACCCGGTCCGACCCAACTCAAGAAAACACTTTTAAATATTGTTGAGACCCATTTTTTAGATCTATCTCACTTTTTATCCTTTTTCTCTCCTTTTCTCTCAAGAACAAAAACCTCTCTTTTTAGGGGTTTTGGGATGTTTCCCAAGGATCTTTTGATTTATGAAAGTTTGAGTTTAGTTCTTGTGTTCTTTCTCTAATATTTCATCTTCCTATTCTATAATCATGATTAACATCACCTCTTTCACAATATTTGGTGTGTTCTTCATGATTAGTGAGTAGTCTTTTAGGATTTGAGGATTTGGTAGATTTAGGGTGATTTGATGGATGATTAATGATGTCTAGGATTATATTATATGATTTCCCTTCTTGATTAGTGGTTTTAAAGCTAGATCTAGCTTGAGAAAGTGGATCTAGATCATAAGGCATTTCATGCACACAAGGTGTTCGATGAAATGCCTTGATGAACTAATCAAGAAATATTCATTTCTAACCTAAGAGATTAGTTGTCTAGAGTGATTATTTGCTTGATCTTGAATGTTTAGACTCAAAGCTTGCTAATTAGTGATTCACAAATGAGAATTTGGTCTTGAATTAGTGATTAGCAAAGTAATTAATGCATTGAGAAAGGATTAGTTAAGATTAGTGATCTTTGCCTAGGGATTAGTCTTCATTAAGCATTGGACATCATTAATTAGTCATTGGATTGCCTTATCTCAATTACCTTATCCTTGAATTCGCCTTTATCACCTTTTTAATCTCGTCTAGCATTTGTTTACTTATGTTCTTGCTTTTAATTTGAATCATTTAGGTTGTTTGAAAACTAAAACCACATTTGTTTGCTTAGCTTAAGTTATTTCTTGCATTCCTAGTGTATTGTTCTTTGTGCCTCCTTGGATTGATCCCTAAGTGTTACAACGATAGCGTTTGGGTAATTGGTTTGGATACACACAATTATCCACTATCAATTTGGCGCCGTTGCCTAGGAGGCTATATAGCAATAACCATTAGGATTTAGTTTTTGCTTGAGACTAAGCTTTTATTTTCACTATGTTAATGCATATCACTAAGAGTATGCATCTCGTTGAGATAATGAATTTTCTTTTATTTATTGTTACTAACTTGTCTTCCTTAGCTCTTTTGTGCTTTCAAAGGTACCAAGATCAATGGAAGAGACATGGGAAGACAAGATCAATTGAGGTGTTTGAGGCGGTCAATCGAAAAGTCATTCTTGAAGATCTTCAACCTCAAGAGATGGACAACCAATGTAGCATCTCTCAAGCTCCAAAACCTTAAGAAATGACACAACTTCAAGGAAAGCCACGTCCTCAAGTGTTGGCATCAAGTCCGACCCAAGCTCCAAGGGACAAGCCAACAGCTGGAAACTTTGACACTCCTTGTTGTCGTGGATTGAGGTATGGTGTCCACCCTCCTCCAATTAAAGCCAAGGCTTATGAGATCAAAGCAAGCTTGGTTAGATTGATTCAAGAGTCTAGGTTCTTGGGGACGAATGAGGAGAATCCTTATGATCATTTGGACTCATTTGAGAGATTGTGTGATACAATTAGGATTAAAGGAGTGTCCCATGAGTGTATCAAGCTCATCTTGTTTCCGTTTTCTCTTGGAGAAAAGGCAAGCCGATGGGAGAGAGCATTACCTTCCCACTTGGTCAAGTCTTGGGATGATTGCAAAGAGATCTTCCTTAACAAGTTTTATCCCATCCAAAGAACGATCCAAACTAGGAAGGACATCTTGAGCTTCAAGCAAGGAACACATGAGAGTTTTGATGATGCGTGGGGAAGACTCAAGGGATCCACTCGAGATTGTCCCCATCATGGGTTCAAGAAAGGAGCCATTCTTAGCATCTTCTATTGGGGAGTTAACCAAGAGCACAAATGGATGTTGGATGCCGCTAGCAAAGGGCGTTTTGCAAACGTCACCGTCGAGCAAGGAGATCTACTTGTTGTGAACTTTGCTAAGAGTCTTGAAAGCTATGTGGAGAGGAATGATACGACCCCTCTAGAAGGATCATGTCAAGACTCTAAATTTAAAGGCTTGCAAGATGAATTGGATACAACGGAAAAGTTCATAGGTGTGCAACAAAGAGAGGGGCTCCATCAATTTCTAGAAGATCAACAAATGAATGATATCAAGGTTGGCAAGATGATGGGAACAATGAATGATAAAATAAAGAGATTGCATGATGAGATCACCAATAAGATTGAGCAACTAGCATTCCATTTGGAGACCTTGGAACCCAAATTGGCCACACTCTCTTCGCCATCCGAGGAACCAAATGAAGTGAGGGTTTTACCAAATGTTAATGTTGAGATTGATGAAGAAAGGACTTCCATGGGTTTTAATGAGCAAATTGGAGACTCCAAACAAGAAGAGGAAGTTAGAGACGTTGACAAAACTCCAAGGTATGTCTTAGCCTCCGCCCGATGCACTCATGAAGAAGAGAGTTTTTTTGAGAAAATAAAGGGGAAACAACTTTTGGAGATGCTATTGGCGATGAAATTTCTCTAGATGGAAAATGCCTAAGCTCTTTCTTCTTTCTCTCATTTGAGATTAAGAAAAATGATGAGTAAGAGAGGAATGCTAAGAAAGTAAAAGACATGGGTAGTTGTGAGAAGATAGAAAAAGCTTCACCTCCAAAAGCTCGTATGAAGAAGATAGAATCCCATGACAAGAATGCTTTGGGTTTTGGTAATGTTGAAGAAGCTTTAGCATTAGATGGAGCTTGCTTGGAATCTCTTTTCTCTACCACAATGGGGAGAGAGAAAGAAAGTACCAATGATCAAGAGAAGGGTGAAAGCACTAAGTTCAAGAAGAAGAAACCCAATGGCAACCACCCTCCCACACTTGAACCATCTTCTCACACAATGACACTCATACCTTGGATGTATGACGATATAGCCATTCATTACAAGGTGAAGTGTAAGGGAAGATGTAAGCCATTTGCAAAGGTTAAATCGCTCCTCACCACCGAACTTAAGGAGAAAGGTTCAAAGGGTCTTCAAGAGGTCATGAGCAAGGTGCTCAAGCTCGAGCTCAAAGATCCGCCATGGAGTGCTCACACTCCCCTCTCACCCGCCTAAAAGGGTAACCAAAGTCAAACTTACTGACTTTAAACAAAGTTCTCTTGGGAGACACCCCAAGCTTATCCTTGTACATACTCTCTTTCTATGACTTTCTATGTTTTCTTGTACTTTTTGATGGGTTTGCTTAGTGTGAATAGGTTCTTGATGTTCTAATTGTCATGGGCTTAAGGACAAAGGTGTGTAGAATTGAGCTGATCACTCTCGTTCCCTCCATTCATTTACAAGGTAATACTCCAAACTTTGTGAATAGCATTTAGAATCATATCTTCTTCTCTCTTTCATGATTTGTCTAGCTCTCTCTTAAGCTTCTATTACACAAGGGACTGTGTAATTTAAGTTTGGGGGAGGGTCTATGTGTTATCTAACTTTGTGTTTTGTGATCTTATTTTGCCTTTTGCATCTTGAGTCTCATGCATATCATGCATTTTCAATAATTTTTAAAAAAATTGAACTTTTGTGCATTCCATATAGGATTGAGTCTAGATGCATAACATATTAGGTAGCTTTGCTTGAGCATTAGGAGCAATGATAGATTTATCCTTGTAAAGTGTCATTTTTAGAGCTTGATTCAATGTCTTCGTTGCTTGTTGTTTGATGCTTTTGATCTCGTGTTTAAATCAAGGATGAACCATATTTCGATCTTGCGTTTCATTACTAGGGTCTTAGCTAAAGCAAGTCTTGATTTGATTTCAATCCTACCTAAGTGAAAACCATAATTTTGACATTGAAATTATCATGCGTGTGCATTGCATAGTGAATTCATGGTTACCATATACATACTTGGGCTCTCTTATCCTTTTCACCACTCTTTTTCTAGTCCAAGTAGCCGATTCCCATCATTGGAACGGTTTACCATACCTTTAACCTACCATCCTTTCAAGCCAAAATCTTTAGTGTGCGTATGTGAGGCCTAATTTTTCGAGTAAGCTTGGCAAAAAGTGTTGAGTTTAGGGCGACAAGGATAGGTTTGCATGTAGATCTAGCCGAACATCAAAGGCTAGACTAGGCTAGGCTTGTGGGAAAGGGAAGTTTTGGGTTTGGTGTGAACGAAAATGTGTGACTAATGGAATTGTGGATAAGAAGGGGAATGCAATATGTGATGTGGTTAGTGCAAGTTATCAAGAAAAACTCTTAGTGATAGTTATAGCCTCATAGAAACAAAGGAAAAAGCCAAAAATTGGCTAAGGCATCAATTTGTAAATGATGAGGCAAGACAAAGAAAAAGAAAGAAAGAAGAGCTAAGGAAACAACAAAAAGAAGCACGAGACCACAAGATTCAATGGAGAATAAGAAATTCCCCAAGTGAGAAAGGATGAAGGAGTTCAAGTATGGGACATGATGGCAAAAAGGCCAAGTGAGAAAAGGGTAGCTTAGGATGAAGACTTCATGGGTAGATATGCTAGGGTTAGAGACATTTTAGGAATTGGGTAGATGTGAGTCTATCCTTGTATGCATAGATTGCCTTTTACTCTTAGTATTTTGCTAAAGTTTGCTCATTCATTGAGAGATCCCTTGCATTGGAGTAATCCCATACATTTGAGATCATCTTTATCTCAAGACCTTCACCCTAGCCAAATGGATTCACTTGACTTGCATGGGCATGATTCACTTGAAACAAATAATGAATGTTAAAGGATTGGATGATATTAATGCTTGTGTAGGTTAAGGCTTGAATTTGATTCGTATAGGGAAAGATATGGCTAGCTCTTTTGAGTAGACTTGTTTGATAGCATCTTAGAGATAGTAACTTGGACATTGAATTGAATTCTTTTTATGGCACTTTTGGATTTGAGCTCCCATTTTTAGTCTTCTCCCTTTCTTTATTCTTGTTTGTTTGAGGACAAGAAAATGTTTAAGTTTGGGGAAATTGATATACTCATATATTGCATGTTTTAGCATGCATCTCACTTAGAGTTTTGTGTCATTTACATGCAAAATCATGGTTTTCGATGACCATATGGGCATGAACTTATGGACTAAAGTGCTTAGGATGAGGTGATGGAATATGGCGTCCCTTGATCCCTCTTTCCCCCTCCATCCTTTTCCAAGGTAACACTCCAAACATTGTATATAGCATTTAGAATCATATCTTTTACATTCTTTCATACATTGTTTAACTCTTCCTTAAGCTTCTATTACACAAGGGACTGTGTAATTTAAGTTTGGGGAGGGTTTATGTGTTATCTAATATCGTTCTTGGTGTCTTATTTTGTATTTTGCACCTTGAGTCTCATGCATATCATGCATTTTCAATAAATTTGAAAAATTTGAACTTTTGCGCATTCCATATAGGATTGAGTCTAGATGCATAACATATAAGGTAGCTTTGCA
The DNA here is from genome assembly GCA_030161315.1 of Eutrema japonicum. NCBI lineage: Eukaryota > Viridiplantae > Streptophyta > Magnoliopsida > Brassicales > Brassicaceae > Eutrema > Eutrema japonicum. The sequence goes on along the minus strand of BSQW01000013.1, from coordinate 32,861,735 downwards.
TGAGCATTAGGAGCAATGATAGATTTGTCCTTGTAAAGTACCATATTAAGAGCTTAGTCTAATGCCATTGTTGCTAGTTACTTGATGCTTTGATCTCGTGTAGAAATTAAGAGCGAACCATGCCTTGATCTCATGTCTTATTGTTCTTGCCTTACTTGAAGCAAACCTTGACTTGAATTCAACCCCATCTAAGTGATAACAATGATCAAGGGCCAAACGGAAACCACCAACAAGGTCATTTGCTCTTACAATGATCTTAATAGCAAGTTTGATGTATTGAACTCAAAGGTGCAACTAATGGAGCAAAGGAGTGCTGCCTCTTCCTCAAATCATCCTCAAGGCTCTCCAAATGGAAAGACAATAATAACCTCTAAAGAGTCTTGCAACACTTTTTCCTCTCTTAAGGAGCAAGATCACATAATTGAGGAATTCCTCGGGTTAGTCTCTAGCCTCAATGAGGACATTGAGCAACAAGGTGAGGAGGTGACCTTTGGCCATGAGAATGATATGGTGTTGGTTGAAGAAAAGAATAACAAGGTTGAGGAGTCCATCAAGGACGTGGCTAGAGTGAAAAACGTAGAGATACTTGTTGGGTCAAAAAGAGAGCCCATTCGCACTTTACCTCCCCCATATGAGCCTCCACTTCCATTTCCCGGTCGTTTCTTCAATAAGGCACACGAGAAAGTGATATAAGCACGGAATCACTCCAATACTATGACCACTCGATGATCGAGAGCTTCCAAGCTTTTTTGCGGAAGTGGGGACGATGGTGAGATGGAAGGTGGTGGTTTGATTGACTCTCTCAATCGATGGTGATTGACTCTCTCAATCCTTGATCGAGCAAGCCATTTGAATCTCACAAATAACTTAATCCGAGGCGTCTAGAGAATATAGTGAATCGCACACAATATTCTAAAGAACAAAACAATCTTCGCAAAGAAACACTCTTTGAAAGAAAAACGAAATACTTTATAAAATTCTTGATTGAAAGGTGCGTTACAATGAAAGCAAAGCTGAGCTTATATAGTGCTCATACACGAAATTAAACAAGAAGGAAATCGCAAAGTAAATGCCAAAACTAGCCGTTTGAGTCATAATGACGAGAATCGGCCAAATATGGAAAACGGAGCCTTCCTTGAGTCTTGACAACTTAGGGGCGAATGTCAAGTGTCTATGTACGTCCTGGTTGCTGTGGAAAAGCTTCACTTCGTGGCCAAACTTCAAATAATAGAGCCGTTGGAGATGAATGGCGAGAATCTCCAAATAAGGCAAGTGTAGCTCAAACTTGATCCACTTGATCAAGTGAGGTGTGGTGCACCTTAGGTCGTGAAGGGAAGCTTCTAGAAAGCTTCTTAAGTGTCTCCCAAGCTCACAGAAACCATGCTCAAGTGGGCTTTCATGTTTGTGCTTCAAAAGATTCCACTTGACATTTTCGGGTAGGATTGAATCCATTAGATACGTCTCCACTGTTGGGCCGTTTTTGAGCGATTGGCTGGGCTGATTGGAGAGATCTTGGATGTTCTGGAAAGTAGACTCAAATATCTTTCGAACCATATATAGATCGTCTCCTGAAGTGCCGTGATCTGGAAGCGACACTTGATTGAACATTTGATTGAAATCGGATCTCAACAACGGGGTTAGGTTCCAACCTTCAAACTGATCAAGCCTAATCAGTCCTTCGTGTTCCAGATGCTTCAGCTTCTCCTTGAACATGTTGAAGCTATTTTCCAGACTCTTCCTCCTTATTATATCCTCTGGGGTTGATTGATCCTTCAAGTCGTTTGCTCGCTTTCCACTCGTTGAAGTAACTTTGGGAGTTACTGTCCCAAATCCATAAGAGAACCGCTGTCGCCAATAAACAAGATCTAAGCTTGTCGTACGCTCAGTACAATTCTCTTTTGAATTGGTAGTATCCAAAAGTTCTCCGGGTTTCCAATGTCGGCTTTGTAATGCATCAAACTGATCGTTCATCATAGTCTCCATAATCGGCTCGGTTTGGTCTTGTTCGAGCTTTGAGCTCACCTCTGGTGGGCTATCTGGTTCGATGTCCTCATCAGAAAGCGCCTCCAAGAACAACAAGGATCGAGCCTAAGACTCTCCCAAAGCTTGGAAACCTCGGGAAATTCTCAATATCTTGCACCCTTGGAAACTTGGAAGTTGATGATGCTTTGTGTGACTCGGGTTCAACCGTGAATGTCATGACCTTGGAGATGGCCAAAAGTCTTGGGATAGATAAGTTGAATGATTACCCCTCCACCATCACATTTGGAGACTCTTCTACGAAGAAACCTCTTGGCTTGGTTGAAGACTTTGCTCTAAAGATTGGAAAGTGTCTTATACCAACGGACTTAATTGTGATGGAGATGGCACCAAACATAAAGCTCCCTCTACTCCTCGGGACTCCATTCCTCAACACAACCGGTGCAAGTTTGGACTTCATAAACAAGAGGATTGTTCTTAAGAACGTGGATGACAAGAAGTTCTACACAATGATGTCTTCTCCCACCGCTATTTGTGGGACTTTTATTTGTGGGGACAATGAAGCCCAAGCCCGGAAGGTTGCGTATGTGGACGTTTGTGCGACGGTGGGTCAAGGAATGGTTGAAGAAGCTCTTGCTTTAGATGGATATTACTTGAATTCCCTCTTTCACACCACGATGGAGAATGAGGTTAAAAGTGGCAAGGTTGCTAAGAAGAGGACCAGGCCTAGGTCCGAGGAGAGGAAACCGAGCATGCTTAAGGGGATTGGACCCTCGCTAGACCAACCTTCGATCATGACTCTCATCCCATGGAAACATGAAGAAGGGATGATTGAGTACAAGGTCAAATGTAGAGGACGCCCCAAGCCTTTTACCAAGGCCATAGCAACCCTCACACCGGAGGTTAGGGTGCCAAATCAAGCCGGTCTTCAAGGCTTAATGGGTAAAGTTCTCAAACTCGAGCTTACCGAACCTCCATGGGGTACTCACGCTCCCCAATCACCCGTCTAAAAGGGTAACAAACGTCGAACTTAGTGACGTTAAACAAAGTGTTCTTGGGAGACACCCCAAGCTTATCCTTGTATATACATTTCCTTTTATGCTTTTCTTTCGTTGTTAGTTCCTTTTGATGGGTTTTCTAAGTGCAAGTAGGTCTTCGATGGTCTTATGGGCATGGACTAAGGTGCATACGATGAGGTGATGGAATATGGCGTCCCTTGATCCCTCTCGCCCCCTCCATCCTTTTTCCAAGGTAACACTCCAAATCTTGTACATAGCATTTAGAATCATATCTTCTTTCCTTCTTTCAAGCATTGTTTAACTCTTCCTTAAGCTTCTATTACACAAGGGACTGTGTAATTTAAGTTTTGGGGAGGATTTGTGTGTTATCTAACATCATTTTTGGTGTTTTTATTTTGCCTTTTGCACCTTGAGTCTCAGGCATATCATGCATTTTCAATAAATTTGAAAATTTTGAACTTTTGTGCATTCCATATAGGATTGAGTCTAGATGCATAGCATATACGGTAGCTTTGCATGAGAGTTAGGAGCAATGATAGATTTGTCCTTGTAAAGTGCCTTTTTAAGAGCCTAGCCCAATGCCATTGTTGCTAGTTACTTGATGCTTCGATCTCGTGTAGAAATTAAAAACAAACCATGCCTTGATCTCATGTCTTATTGTTCTTGCTTTGATTGAAACAAACCTTGACTTGAATTCAACCTCATCTAAGTGATAACCATAAATTTGACTGGTAAATATTATGTTTGTACAATCTAGAATGAATTCGTGGATCGCCTATACATACTTGGTTATTCTTTCCCCTTTTTACCACTCTTGCTTATCCAAGTATCCATATCTCATCCTTGGAATGGTTTCCCCTACCCTAACCTTAGCCTCCTTTCAAGCCATTGTTATTAGTGTGAGAATTGTGAGGCCTTTCTTTCGAACAAACTTGGCAAAACGTGTTAGGTTTAGGGCGACAAGAGGGAATTTTCATGTAGATTTAGCTCCAACATCTCGGAGTTAATCTAGGAATAGGCTAGCTAGGATGGCGGTTCTTGGTTCAAATTTGGGGGAACGGTTTTAGACTTGGTGAACGTTTGAGAATGGATTGTGGAATGGAAAAGAAGAAAAGGAGAAAGGAAAAAGGGGATCGTATTTGTGTAGATTGGTTGGTGCAAAAATCATAAGACTAGCTCTAAAAGAATAAGATAGCCTCAAAAGATAGAAGGAAAAAGAAGAAAGCCAAAAAGGCCAAAGCATCAAAGAATGAGAAGAGGCGTGAACCAAAAAGAAGAAAAGAAGAGCTAGATCACAACAAAGGAGTACCAAACCATGAAAGAACAATGAAGAAGAAGTGATCCCCGAATTAGAAGAAGGTGAAATGAAAAGACAAGAAGCATGTGGGTTTGAGAAGGCAAAATGCCCCAAGATAAAAAGAGTAGCTTAGGATATGGGCATAACGGGTTAGAAGCTTTAGGTTAGAGATACTTTAGGCATTTGGGTAGATGAGAATTCTCCCTTGTATGCATAGTTGCCTTTTACCTTTAGCATTTTGCTAAAGTTTGTTCATTTCATGAGAGATCCTTGTACCTAATTACCCATGCATGATAATGAGATCACCTTCATCTTATAACCTTACCCTTAGCCAAACGAATTCATTTGATCTTGCATAAACATGATTTACACCTATTACACTTAATCAATGTCAAGAGGTTGGAACATATGAAAGTTTGTGTAGGTTGAGGTTCGAAAGTAAGTCATGCAAAGATAAGTATGGCTAGTCACTTTTGAGTAAGTTGTTTGATCGCATCAAGAAGTTTGCAACTTGGACATTGGGCTCGGATTCTTTTTATGGCACTTTTGGATTTGAGCTCCCATTTCTAGTCTTCTCCCTTTCTTTATTCTTGTTTCCTTGAGGACAAGCAAGGGTTTAAGTTTGGGAGAATTGATATACTCATATATTGCATGTTTTAGCATGCATTTCATTTAGAGTTTTTTGTAATTCGCATGCATAATCATGGTCTTGTCTTGCATTTAGGTCTCAATTAGAGATTAGGAAATTTGCATTAGGTTTAGTGTGTTCTTGCATGTTTTGGAGTAGGCGGTTGGACATATTTGAAGAGTTGGACCTAAGAGGAGTACGAAGTCCATCCAAGATGCCAGAAATATGTGTATGGACGACAGCCCTCCGATTTGAATCAGCCTTGGCGACCTTCATGAATGTTGTAGAGGGGTGAGTTATCTGTCCAGAGAAAGTTTAATTAGGCGATTTAGACGTATGGTTAGAGAGCTACCATGGTTTTACTGAAGTCGCCTCTACCTAGCCGAGAAGCCGAAAGACATGTTCAAGCTTCAGGACGTTTACATCGCGATCACCGGGCGATGAAACAGAGCGATGTTAGATCAGGGAGAAAAAGCCTTAGCATCGACCAGAAACCAACGACCACAGAGTGATGCAACTGGGCGATGTTCAAGCTTCAGGACGTTTACATCGCGACCACCAGGCGATGCAACAGAGCGATGCTAGATCAGGGGGAAAAGCCTTAGCATAGACCAGCAACCAACGACCACAGAGTGATGCAACTGGGCGATGCAAAAACCCAGCAACCAACATCGACCTGTTGCAGCGACCTGTGGAGTTGATGTTAACCCTGTCGCCCACTTTTCATATAAAAACCCATCTAAACCGAATTTTTATTCTATGTTTTTTCTTATGCTCAAAAACCCTTACCTTTTAGAGAGTTTGAGATTTATAAGAAAGATCCTTTGTTTTATGCAATTTAGTATTTGTTTCCATCAATCTCTTCCATCTATCTTCTTTTTATCTTGATTATCCATCACCCTTCAATGAATTCATCTCTTATCCAAATCGATTTTGAGGTGTTCTTGATGGATCTTGAGTAGTCTTTTAGGATCTTGAGATGAGGTAGATTAGGGTGATCTAAGGCTTGATTAGTGGTATTTAGGGTTAGATGATCTTATATTCCTTCTTGTCTAGTGTCCCTAATACTAGATCTAGCTTGAAAGAGTGGATCTAGATCATAAGGCATTTCATGCACATCAAGTGTTTGATGAAATGCCTTGATGAACTAGACAAGATATTTATGCTCCTAACCTAAGACATTAGTTATTTAGGGTGTATTTTTGGTTGATCTTGTTTGTATTCTTAATGCTTGCTAATCAATGATTCACAAATGAAAGTTTTTTTAATGAATTAGGTGATTAGCATAGTGATTAGTTACTTGAAAGAGAATTAGTCAATATTAAGGATCTTATGCCTAGGAATTAGCTTCTATGAGTGAATGAACACCACTAATTGGATTTGGATCACCTTACATCAATAATCTCATCTCTAGCTCCGCTTTTGTTTATTGATTTACATCTTGCTTGTTTTGCTATTCACTTGTTTTGAATTGGATACTTAACAACACTTAACAACAAACCACACTTGTTTAGCTTAACTTACTATAAGCACCTTGCATTCTTAGTGGTTAGGATAAATCCTTTTATGGATTGATAACCTTCATCTACACGTATTGGAGTTATTGATACCTCCTATAGACTAAAAAGTCTTGTATCAGTTGGCAAAAAAAAAAATTTGATATAGCTCTAAGTGATAATGAAAAGATGGTCTCTAGTTACAAAAAGAAGAAAAGAAGCCAAAAAGGCTAGTGCATCCAAAGAATGAAGAAAGAGACCAAGTAAAAAAAGCTAAAGATGAGCTAAAGAAGAAAAAGAAATGAGCCAAACCGTTTGTTGATCGAAGGTGAAGAAGAAATTTCCCCTAAGTGCTTAAACGAAGAAGAATTAATGAGATAATGTGGTTTATGAAAGGCAAATTTCCTTGGAAGAAAGGGTAGCTTAGGGATGATCTTAATGGGATTTAGAGGTAGGGGTTAAAATCATTTGGGACATTAGGTAGATGGGAGTCTATCCTTGTATGCATCAATTGCTTTTTACCCTTAGCATTTTGCCGAGTTCATTCATTCGTTGAGAGATCCTTTGCTATGGAATTGCCACAATTATTGAGATCATTTTATTCTCAAAACCCTTGTCTCTTAGCCAAGTGAGTTCATTTGATTTGCATAGATATGATTCACGGTTTCGTTTAATGAATGTTAAAAGATTGGGAAATACGAACGCTTGTGTAGGCTAATTCTTGAGCTTGATTCGTATTTTAATGAGTATGGCAAAATCTTTTGGAGTAGAGATTGTTCAAGTGCATTTTAGAATCACGATTGAGTGGTTTTCTTTTGTTGTCATTTTTGGACTCTATCTTTATTGTTCTCTCTCTCCTTTTTCTTGTTTGTTTGCTTGGGGACAAGCAAATGAATAAGTTTGGGGGAATTGATATTCATGCATTTTACATGTTCTAGCTTGCATTTTAGTTAGTACTTTTAGTTATTTGCCTGCATGATCATAGCTTTGTTTAGCATTTTGATCTCATTTAGAGTTTAGGAATTCCACACTAGGTCCTATAGTGTCTTGCATGTTTTGGAGTGTTTTTAGGTGCTTAAGAGATCTTTGGAGACCTTGGTGAGGCTTGCACTTGGATAGAGACCTTGTAAAAAGAGTTAGGAGCCAAGGCACCTGCGGACGCCACACCGGCCAGCTCCACCGACTTGGCCCAGCCCGGTGTGGAAGATTTCCCAAGACAGGAGATCCACCGGCTTGCAGCACCGGCTGTCTCCTACCCGAGGCCGATCTTCAGGACGCCCAAAGAAGACGCTACACCGGCCGGCTCTCACCCGATGAAGACACCCGGTGTGAAGACCAAACGGAGGCAGGGAAGAAACCGGCTGCCTCCTACCCGAGGCCGATCTTCAGGATGCCCGAAGAAGACGCTACACTGGCCGGCTCTCACCCGATGAAGACACCCGGTGTGAAGACCAAACGGAGGCAGGGAAGACACCGGCTTGCAGCACCGGCTGCCTCCCACCCGGTGTGTAGCCACCGTTCCAAGAAGATCCAGACCCGACCGGGTCAAGACCCGGTTTGTTCTGGTCGCCCCCCTTTTCCTTTAAATGCCCTTTAACCTAATTTTCTTAGATCTATCCTATTTTCTAAGGCAAATAACCCCTTTTGGTGATTTGCTAATGATTTGTAAGAAGATCTTGGTTTTATTTATGCAATCCAAGTTTTATTAATCAAGTTTCATCTTCCTTTCTTTAATCTTTCATTTCCCCAATCATTTTAATCATCGGATCTTTAACTTCTCTTATGAGATTTGAGGATCTTATGATGATTAGTGAGTAGCTTATTTCAAAGCTCATGGGTGAGGTAGATTAGGTATTTTCGTGAATGGTTAAGGATGTTTAGGACCTAGATCATCTTCTCCCTCTCTTATCTAAGGCTCTGAATGCTAGATTAGGCTTGGAAAAGCTAGTTTAGACCTTAGGGCATTTCATGCACATAAGGTGTTTGATGAAATGCTCATTTAAGTTAGATAAGAGATTTTACTTATTTAGCCTAAGGGATTAGTTGTATAAAGGGTATTATGGCCATTGGAATTTGATATTCATGCTTGTTAATTAGCTTTTCAAAAATGGAAATTTGTTCTTGATTAGTTAATTAACAAAGTGATACGATCATGGAAGTGAGTTAGTCTTGTTTTGACATTCTAAGCCTAGGGAGAAATGCTTGTTTGTGTTAATTAACATCCTTGATCAATCAATGAAGTCACCTAAATCAATAACCTCCTCTAGAACTTGCTTTAATCATTTGTCAATTTTGATTTGTACTAGTTAATTTGTTTACTTATTTGCTTTGCTTGAATTGAATTAGGATTGATAGAACTCAAACTAAAACCAACCTTATTGCTTAACTTAAGTAGTTCTATGTGTTCTTGGTGTTTTGGAACTTAACTCATTGGATTCGATACCTCTTATACTACCTAGTATCTAGAGAATTGATATCTAGAAGGACCGAAAAGTCCAAAACTTGCAAAATGCACTATCGGACGAGACGTTGATAACCACTCGGCTGAGTTCAGTCTCCGCTTGGCGAGCATTCCGTAGGACGATGTTCACACGATCGCCACGGTGTAGTCCCATCTTGGTAAGCCTTAGTCAAACATCAGGTCGGAGTCCACATAAGAAGATCATCGCCACTTCCTCAGCGGATTGGTTAGGCCCAAAGTTCCAGGTTGTGCACGAATTCCTCATGGTATTATTGTAGTGTCTGGTTCCTTTGCTTTGCCCAGCCTAGCCCCCAGTTAAAACTGGTTGGAGTTGCATCTGGATTTTTAGGACCGGATGAACTTTGCTGACACTTGCAGGGCCTTCCCTTTTCAACCATTGGCTGTGTAGAACGGGCCGGAACCCACGCAGACACACAAGATGGTCACTTCATGACGATGGATAGTTTACTCGAGGGTGGCGTCGCCTTAGGGGGTGGTGAGTCCGGAAAGATCAACTTGACATGTCTGGGACCACTCCCGGCATACCTATCTCTTTCACCCATACGTACCTCGTCGCAAATCCAAGGGCGGGACTTAATGTTGATCATAGAAGGACGTGAGACCCTCTTTCAAGTAGTTTCCCGCGTCAAAAGCCTTGGTTTCCAACTAAAGAAAAGAAAAAGAGATAAGAAGAACTATCAGATCGGGCGTCTATATATTGTTGTTGTGTTGGGTTTGAAAACGTTTTAAAAAGGTTTTAAAAAAATAATTTCACAAACACGACGAAAACACGGGCGCGACCCCTACAGGACGGATACGAAGGGAACTAATCATGGGCTTTGATACCAAGTTGTAACATCCCTATCCCGGGCCTCCGAAAAAATCAGGAAAATCGGGCATGTTAGGTTGGCAGATGATATACTCATATATTGCATGTTTTAGCATGCATTTCATTTAAAGTTTTGTGTAATTCGCATGCATAATCATGGTCTTGTCTTGCATTTAGGTCTCATTTAGAGTATTAGGTATTTTCATTAGGTTTAGTGCATTCTTGCATGTTTTGGAGTATTTCCTAGGTGATTGGAGGCAATTGGGAATAGTTGGATAGTTAGACCAAAGTGGTGTGCAAAGCCCATCCGAGACGCCGGAAAGATGTAGCTGGACGAAGGCCCTACGATGTGAATCAGCCTTGAAGCTCTTTATAGGAGTGTAGAGGAGTGATTTATCTCTCTACAGGAGTTGGATTTAGACCATTCAGACATCTGGTTAAGGAGTTACCGCGGATTTACTGAAGACAACCTCTCGGCAACAAGACCTTTTGGTGTAAGCCTCGGTGGTGAGGTCTTAACCGGGATAGTCGATGGGACCAAAGACAGGCGGTCGCCCTCTCCTTTGGTCGAAAGATGATCGATTTGCGGAAGGACTTGACACGATGGCGATCGCTTCTCTCGTGTGGAGTCGATGGATGGGCTGTAGGTGGGGTGAGTACACGACACGAAGGGGATGATGAGGTCTTCGATACGGTGCAAGACTGGTCTTGGTCGAATCACACGAGCAAGATCGAGTCGGATTTGAGAAATCGCTTCTCAAGAACACTTAGAAGAAAGTGCGGCTATTTTATTGATCAAGGTAAAAAGTTGTGTCTACAATGCTGCGTGTGGGGCTTTATAAATAGCCCTTCAGCCTGAACCTTCTAGGGTTCTCGTAAAAACAACAAGCAAAGACTCAAAACAACAGGACGTTTAAAACAAAACTACACGAAACAAAAGACTCTAAAAACATAAACTCATCGTTTCATTTAAAGCAAATAAGGAAAGTTTGTGCCGCACATTCTACTAATGACTTAAGGTCGATTTGATGCTGTTCTTTAGTCGTTGTTGGTGCTTGGGACACCTGCAAGAACAGTGTATAATGTAAATAACTTACATTGATGTGAAGCGGCCCAAGGTGGTGCGTGAGGCGCCTTTGAAGGTGACTCGGACTTTGGTGCGTCTTGTGCACGTAGCAGCTTGGTGAAGTCTTCTAGGAGATCTTCTGGAACAGAGAAGCCATCATCTTCAAGTCCTTGCAATTCTTTAGCTTCAACTCCTTCTTTGGCCCTTTGAAGGTTCTTCCCGGCTAGGTGGCTTGGGATTGAAGCAGCTGGCTGTTCTGCATCTTTAAGAAGGAAACTACCTGTCCCATTAGCCTTAGAATACCCAATTGGTCGAGAGAACTTACCTCCCTCAGTGCTGATTGGATCGTTTGGACCGTCGTATGAGCTTGCCTCCTTTGTCTCGGCTAAAACCGTCTCCGGGTAAGGTCCCTCGGCTAAAATTGGTTCCGGGCCTGTATGGCTAAAACCACTCGACCTGTTAGTCTTATCATAGTCACTTGGGTGTGGGAACTTACATCCCTCAATGGAGATCAGGTCGTTCGGACGGTCATTCTGCCGGTGATTTCTTCTCTCGGCTGCAATTCCAAACGGGTCGCCTGGTCCGGGTGAATTGACGAACGCCTGTATGGCCGTTCCGAATCTTCTTCTGAGCTGTTTGGCCTTGGAACGGGTCATGGGACCTTCTGGTACGATAGGCATCTCAGTTGGGTCGGTTCTAGAGCCGATGTCCTCATCATTCCCTCCCTCTTCAAGAGGTTTTGTCCACAAAACTGGATCTCCTGTATCAAAGGAAGATAAGTCAGCGACATTGAATGTATGTGAGATGTTCAACTCACCTGGTAGCTCTAGTTGGTAAGCATTGTCGTTGATTTTGGCTAGAACTTTGAATGGGCCGTCGCCTCTTGGAGCGAGCTTAGATGCACGCTTGTCCGCGAATCTTTCTTTGGTCATGTGTAGCCAGACCCAATCTCCTGGTTCAAATGTGATCTCCTTCCTGCCTTTGTCATGGCTCTTCTTGTACCCTTCGGTCTTCTTCTCAATATTGGCTTTAGCTCTCTCATGCAACTCCTTGATGAGCTCGGCACGCCTAAGCCCGTCTTGGTTAACCTGTTCTACTTGAGGAATTGGCACAAGATCTACTGGAGATAGAGGATTAATCCCATAGACAACTTCAAAAGGAGATAGCTTAGTGGCCGAATGAACAGCCCTATTATACGCAAATTCTATGAATGGAATGCAATCAAGCCATGTTTTCATGTTGTTACCAAGAGTAGCTCTAAGTAAAGAGCCAAGTGTACGGTTTACCACTTCCGTTTGTCCATCTGTTTGTGGGTGACATGTAGTGGAGAACACGAGCTTGGTCCCTAGCTTCTTCCACAAAGTCCTCCAAAAATGACTCAAAAATTTCGTGTCACGATCGGACACTATAGTCCTAGGGATCCCATGTAGGCGCACCACCTCCTTGAAGAACAAATTGGCAATGTTGGTCGCGTCATTTGTCTTGTCACACGGGATGAAGTGTGCCATCTTAGAGAACCGGTCCACAACAACAAAGATGCAATCTTGATGTCGTATCTTGGGAAGTCCTAAAACAAAATCCATAGAAAGATCTACCCATGGGGCGTTAGGAATAGGTAAAGGAAGATAAAGACCGTGGGGATGTGACCTGGATTTGGCTTTGAAGCATCGGACGCATCTAGCACAGTATTTCTTCACGTCTTTCTTGAGGTGCGGCCAATAGAAATGGTCTTTGACTATGGCCAAGGTCTTGTCTACACCGAAGTGTCCCATCAATCCTCCTCCATGTGCTTCGCTAAGCACTAACTCCCTCATTGATCCCTGTGGAATACATGCTCTCAAACCTCTCTCTCTACTTGTTTGTTTTCTTGAGGACAAACAAATGAATAAGTTTGGGGGAGTTGATATTCCCACATTTTACCTCTTTTTAGCATGCATTCTTGTTATTGTTTTGTGTTTCATGCATGTGTCTTGCATCGTTTTTATGGCATTTAGGTCTAAATTAAAGTAATAGGTGCTTGCACTAGGTTTTAGTGAGTCTAGCATGCATATGGAGTGTTTTTAGGAGATTTGGAGACAATTGATGATATTTGGAGAAATGGGCCAAAGTAGAATGCAAAGTCCATCTGAGACGCCAGAAAGACGTGGCTGGACGGAGACTTTCCAATCCGAATCGGCTTGTATGACCTTCATCAATGTTATAGAGGGGTAAGTTAGATATCCAGAGGAGGACGAATCAGGCCATTCAAACTAGTGGTTCGAGAGTTATCATGGTTTGACCAGAGACATATCCGCCTGGTCGAGAAACTAGTGCCTTGTACCGGCCAACCACACCGTGGGCCTTCCATCCGGTCTGATCCATCTGGTGCTGGCAGAGGAGACATGACCGGCCCATTCACAAATCATCGACCGGCCAGAAGCCACACGGTCCAACACAGCAGCATTCACATCCAAGTTACATCACCAGCCAAAGTAACTCAAAGATCAGGCCAAATGAAGACCTTTTCGTACCCAGTTTAATCTGAGGTCTTGATGAAAGTCATAGAAATTTGAGCTAACGTTCGTTTAGTGGTGGTTTAATGTCATTCAGATCTGCCGTTCAAGAGATATAGCAAATATAGCGAGGACATATCTGTCTGGTATCCCAACGAGTTCTGCTCCAAATACGATGTCTGAAAGATCAACCCAGACGAAGGGTTTTCACTCTGATTCAGCTTCTGCGTTATTCATAGATGTTGTATATAATTTAGTTGGCTATCTTCATGTGGTGGTGTCAGATCATTCAGATGTTAGGTTCGGGAGTTATGGCGGATTCACTGAAGACATATCCGCCTGGCCGAGAAAACGCACCTTGCGCCTTCCAGCCTGTGTGATCCATCCGGTCCTAGCACAGGGAACTAGACTGGCCAGAGCACACAGCCCAGATCACGTCTGGTGCCAAAGTACAGACCACCAAGACCCACTTCGACCCAGATTTGACCGGGTCAATACCCGGTTTGTCCCGGATTGATCCGGTTTGCCTCCTTTTTCTATAAATACTCTAAACCTAATTTTTGTGATCTAAGTCTTCTTCTCCCATGAGTTGGGCACGACCCAAGCTCCTTTTTGAGGGATTTTGATTGCTCTTCATACATATGCCACTCTAGAAAAGATTTCTTCACCCCTTATTTTTTATTTATGCATTTTATCTATCTTTATGTCTTTTTCTCTTGTGTTCTTCATGTTCTTTAGACTTTAGGGTTTTTGGATTATGCTTGATTATTGATGGTTTGATGGTTGATTTGTGTTGCTTATGTTCTTAATCCTTGCTTTCCTTTCTTTCTAAGAGATCCTAGTGCTAGATTGGGCTTGAGAGAGTCAATCTAGATCAAAGGGAAAATCATGCACACCAAGTGTTCGATGAAATTCCCCTAGAAGCTTAGTAAGAGATAAACATTCTTAACCTATGAGAGTAGTTGCTTAAGGTGTTTATTGGTTAATGTGAATGTTGATCTTAATGCTTGCTAATCATTTTATCACAAATGAGAATTTGATCTTGATTTAGTAATTAGCAAAGTGATTAGTGCATTGAGAGAGGATTAGTCATACTTAGTGATCTTAACCTAAGGAATAGCATGGATTGTGTGCATTTGCATCATTTGTTAATTATTTTGATGACTAGATGATGATGATTTAGGTTGCATCTTCTTAGATCCTTCACTTAGGTTGATCTTAAAGCTAGTTTTGGATTGAGAGATCAAAACTAGAGCTTAAGCATTTCACGTCCGATAGGTGTTCGATTAAATGCTTGAACCAAATATTTTGTGAGCTTTTCATGCCTAGCCAATGAGAGTTTATGTCTAGGGTGATTAGTGAACTAAGTAGGATTGGAGATTAAAGCTTGTTAATCATTTTATCACAAACATGAGTTTTATCACAAACAAAGTGATTAGTGTCACGAGAGTGGATTAGTCATAATTGTGAATTCCATGTTCTAGGATAGTGTTTAATTCAATCTTAAACATCATTATTTTTTCATTAATCATCTTCTTGATAGTTAATTCATTTTTCCAACACTTCTATCTTTTGTTTTTCTTCTTGCATTTTTCATTCTTTGTTTAAAAACATAAAAGATTTGCTCTAGATTAGGAAGATTCATGTATTCTTAGTGCTTCAATCTTAACCTCTTTGGTTCGATCCTCAATTACTACAATGATATGAGTAGGTTTGAGTAATTGATATGAACTTAATACAAAAATCTATTTATCAGGTTGGCGAGCCAATCGGGGTACTTTGCTTCGGAGATCAAGCCAACTTTCAACAATCGCTCCACCTTGTCGTTCACAGATTTAGCTGATTCGGGTCGCAACTTCCTTTTTTTTTTTTCACAGGTTTGAACATCGAATCTATGTTAAGCTCGTGGCAAGTGACGTTTATGCTGATGCATGAAATGTCTTCTACCGCCCAAACGAACGTTTGTATATTTTCTTTAACGAAAGAGACTAGTTCGTCTCGGATCATCTCATTTAGTTTAGCCCCAATTTCTACGCATCGTTCTGGATGGGCGTCGTTGATGCAAACTGAGGTTACGGGCTCGCAAGTCGGCCCAGCCTCTTCTTCGCGAGCCTCTGCGATCTGTAGTTGCTATAAGAGTTTGGCCAGGTCCTTCTCGGATTCCTGGTCCATTTTTGGTTTCTTCCGGTTTTCTTTAACGTATGTGACTGGATTCCTGAGTTTATGCTCGGCAAGGAAAATGACTCATGACTCCTTCTGGTTCTCCCATATTGTCTTGACTCCATAAAGGGTCGGAAATTTGATGCAAAGGTGATAAGTGGAGGGAATAGCTCACATGAAGTTTATCCAAAGAGTTCCCATGATTATGTTGTATATCGTCGGGTGATCCGCTACGGAAAACTCCACGAGCTTCGTTACCCATTTTGCATGGACCGGCAGCCTGATCGTGTTGAGGGTCATCGGCGTGTCTCCAGAGAATCCAGTCAAGGGTTTGGGGTCGGCTATGATTTTCGTCATCTTGATGTTCATTTTCTGAGGATTTCTCGGAAAATCACATCGACGGAGCTTCCGATGTCTATCAGTATTCTTCCCACATCGTGATCCTGGATGGTTAGCTCGATTGCGAGAGGGTCGTTGTGTGGCATGTCGATATTGTGGTCTAATTTTCAGCAAAAGAGATGACAACATTTGGAAGGTTGGGAGGTTCTGACCAATTGTGTTGGCGTCGGCTCGTCGTTGAAAATCCTTATTCTATTGACGATATCGTGTCCGCATAATACTAGGATCGACCCACTATCATATTTGTCCTTCTCCGAGGACCTTGTGGTGCTTCATCGTCGTTTCTTCTTCCTCGCTTCAGGATATCGCCTTGATTATGTTCTGCTTGGACACCTAGGTTCGGTTGGTTTTGATCGTTCTCCTCTTTGTGCTCAAAATCTTTGAGCCTTACCGTGTTGACGAGTTCACAACCATGAATTTGGCCACCATTTGTGCGCCTAGGCTCCGGTAATTCGCCGTTAAGTGCCTATAACACTGATGATGTTCACAGTAAGCTTTCTCGTCAAAGCTGCTAGAGTTTCTCGTCCACGTGTTCCATGGGGTTTTCCCTCGTCTGGCTCCCACTTGATAGTTGTGAACGATATTGAACTTGTGTCCTTCGTGATGAATGAAACCTCCGCTCTGCGTATTCCTTCTCGGGTTTGGTGGGGTTTGGTGTAGAGACAATGCTTCGGCTCGTTGGTTTCTTCGGCTCGTGCTTTTCCTCGAGGATCATCATCTCCTCCTCGTCGATTATGAAATCTGAGGATCGATGCAAAGCGTCTTGGATCGTCTGAGGTATGTTTAGCATGACCTCTTTTTGGAAATCCGACTTGTACCACATCGCTTTCTTTTGTGCGATGAGGGCAACTCGGTCGCTTACTCCTTCGACCTTTGAAACCAAATCGCCCCATGAAGTTTCATATCGTCTATGTTGGTGCATGTGCCACGGTCCATAAGTCAGCGTCGGAAGACCCTCGCTCCATGAACATAGAAAACAGTCGATCGAATTCCTGTCAAGCCTTGAGAACCACTCGAGGGCAGCTCCCTTCAGGTGCTCTACGAACAGGAGGCAATATCCAACATCTCTCACACTCTCCTTGAGTTTAGCTCGGCCCATCGCTATGCGGAAGGCTGTTATGTGGGAGTTCGGATCGGTTGTTCCCTCGTAGAACGGGACTCTGATCTTTCCTGGGTCGGACACTCTTGCCTCGGTGATTCGGGCTGTGAAGGATATCCTCTATGTCTCCTCTAACATGCGATATATCTCAGGTGCGGCACTAATTTCATGATGCACTTGTGATCGAACGGCTCGCATTTCGGCATTGGCCTGACCCAAAGAAACTCGGATTTTGTTGACTTCTTCAGCTTGGGCTCGGCTCATCTCTCGAGGATCATCGTGATGACTTTGGCTCGTCCTTCTGAGCTCGTCGGAGCGTTGAGTCTGCTTTACCCAAAGAAGGTTCTCTTGTTCCTCCGTCAGATTTCGGAGCCGAGACGAGATGGGAGCTTCTCCTCTGATTCCACTTCCTTCCAGGGCCGAGGCGAGTCTTCACGCGTGATGCGCCCCGAGGTGTGATATCTTTTGTCGCGGTATTCCACGTCGGTGATGGTTGTGTTGGTTCTGCCGAGGTGAAGTCTCGAGCGATCGTCGGTTTGTTGGGTTCTCCCGTCATTGGTGACTCCTTCTCCTCGGTTTAACTTTACTGCGGGTGTCACCTTGTCAGACGGATGCAATGGTGGTAATCCCCTCGGGATCCCTGAGGCATGTGCAGAGGAACCTACAGGTGTTGAGAATTCGAGGGTCGTCGGGTTGAGACCGAGTAACCTCGCGATTCCTCTAGGTGGATTTGCCGCAGAGCCGAGTCTTCTGGTGTGCAGATCTCGGGCTCGGCTGTCCGATGTCAGCGTCTCGAGCCTCTTTGATAGGTTTTTGTTCAGCTTGTCTTGCTCTTATGCCTTCTTCAGCAACGCGGCGAGAATGTCCTTTAGTTCGGCCAAGGGCGCCAAGGCAGTCTCCGTGTTTTCTGGGGGAGAGCTAAAGGGATCGACTATGGGGGCATCACCACTATTGTTTGCGTCATCGTCGGTTCTTTGTTCGTCTCCAGCCATCTCTTCATATCTCGTTCCTTGTGATTTCCGTGAGTAAGAAAACTTTTGTTCCCCACAGAGAGCGCCAAATTGTGGGAGTCAAAAATCGCACAACCAATTCTTGTAAGGGACTTTTAAAAGGAAAAGAATATTCAAAGAACGAAACACGAGAATAGAGATCCAAAGATGGTTTCTTATTGCTGTTTAGAAAAACTTTCATATAATGATGTGTTTATGTGATTTGCTAAGTGTTTGCTAGGGTAAAAAACTTATCGTCTGGTGAATGACTTTGACAACTATTTATAAAAATCTCGTAAGCGAAGATCTCAGAAGGTAATTGGAAGATTTCATTTTATCTCTACGCGGCCGCCGACTTGGATAGTCTTCTAGGGCGAATGATTACTTGGGTACGTCTAATGGGCTTGCTGTTCGGCATGTTATGTTTGAGAGATAAGACCTGCCTCGACCCATTAGTCCTTGTTTTGGCCCGTTAGTCCGCTTTGGCCCGTATCGTATCCGGCTCGGCCCATGACCCTTATCCTTTCCCAGATGAGCCGAGGTGAATGGATCGGTTCGGTTCGAGGTGGTATGGTTCAGTTCAGTCTGAGGCGGCATTCTCTGGCTTGGCATGGTTTCAATGTGTAGTTCCGGTCCGAGGCTCCTCCTTTCTTGCTCGGCTCGGGCCGGTCCGAGGTTACCCTTCTCTGGCTTGGTTCGGCTAGGCACACCTCTTCATACTTAGTCGTTTTCAAACTGTTAATCTCGAGCGGGTGGAAACCGACCCCAACAGTGTGGAAAATATTTTGTTAAGAATATGTGGGTTTTTCAATGTGTTATTGAGTTAAGTTTTCTGAGGTGGATGCGAGTAGAGGTGTCAAAATGGGCGGGCCGCCCATGGGCTGTCCATGTCCAAAACATTATCGACCGGACATGGACAAGTCCATATACAAAGCTAATAAGAACTCCCTTGAATCGCCACTCTAATGTTGGGTAAAGGTAACCGGATAATCCTTGCAAGCGGTGAAGCTTCAAGGCACGGGGAAGACGAAGGGTCACACAAAGGCTGCGGAAAGTCCTTTGATATACCGTGTTGAACTTCTCTGGATATGACACACCAAAGGAGAACAACGATCTGGATATTACACACCAGAATAAGGTGAAGAGAATCACTCTCTAGACCAAAAGAAGAAGAAGAAAAGTTCTTTGATAAAAGTTGAAGGTTGGCTGCGACATTGAGGCAGCAACTAGGGTTTATAGTCAACAAACAAAGGAAAAATAAGCAAAAGAAATAACTGGGCCAAAAACAACATATGGGCCATAAAACATAAATTTAGTCGAAATTAGACTTGATCAGTTGGATGTGCTTCCACCGTTGGGCCTTTTCCGAGCGATTCACTGGGCCGATTGGGGAGATCTTGATAGTTTCGGAAACTAGACCCACAGGGCTTTGGATCCATATCTTATATGTTTTCTGGGGAGCTGTGAGCTAACAGCGACACTTGATTGAAAAAGTCATAGTAGTGAATGGGCCTCGCTTCAGTCTTGGGTTCAGCTTGTTGGGCCTTTTGACTTCGTACGAGCATACGCTTGACATGGGTTCAATTTGGTGAGTGAGCAAAGAGGAAGTGATCTAGCTTTGCCTCGTTAAAAACCTACTCCGCAAAACCCAGTGGGACAAAAATGGAGATAGGGAAAAAGAGCACAAAACTAGACCACAAGCTCACTAACCTCCTTGAACTTTGGTCATTGTTGGTGAAGCTTCTTGATCTTGAATCGATGGACTTTTAGGAATGATCAGAGGCTTCTCAGCTGCATGCTCCTCTGCTTCAAATTCAGGTTCAAGCTCCTTCTTCTGTGCGCTTGCCATGATCACATCAAAAGCGGTTTAAATGGACTTGGTCCAATTTTGTCCACGGACAAAACGGGCTTGGAAAATGTGGACATGGTCTGTCCAAAATACTTTAAAACTAGGTCAAAATTGATTTTCATGAAATATTTAAATAACATTTTTTATTGGAAAATAAAAAAATAGAATTTTGCTTTACTAACGGAAAAAAGAATTTCACGTTTTTGATGGGAAACAAAATTTTCGTTTTTGGGAGAAAAACGGAATATACGTTTTTGGCGGGAAAAACATAAAATAAGTTTTTGACGGGAAAAACAAAATTTTATGTTTTTGGAGGAAAAATGGAATTTTACGGTTTTTGGCGGGAAAACAAAATTTTACGTTTTTGGGGGAGAAAACATAATTTTACGTTTTTGGCGGGAAAACGGAATTTTACGTTTTTTGCGGGAAAACAAAATTTTACGTTTTTGGCCGAAAAACGGAATTTTACGTTTTTGGCGGAAAAACGGAATTTTACGTTTTTGGCGGAAAAACGGAATTTTACTTTTTTTGCGGGAAAATGAGATGTTTTGTTTTTTGCGGGAAAACGGGATTTTACGTTTTTGGGATTTTACGGGATTCGGATAATCAGAAGCTCATTGATATTTGAAGTATACCACACATCTGCAGGTATGGATTAACCCAAATAATTACGCCTTGAAACGAGATGTTTTGTTTTTTGCGGGAAAACAGAAATTCAGTTCCGTTGTCACTTCTCACGGGATTTTATGTTTTTGACGGGAAAACGAGATTTTATGTTTTTGACGGGAAAACGAGATTTTACGTTTTTGGCGGAAAAACGGGATTTCACGATTTTGGCAGAAAAACGGGATTTTATGTTTTTGATGGGAAAATGGGATTTTACGTTTTTGGCGGAAAAACGGGATTTTACGTTTTTGGCGGGAAAACAAAATTTTATGTTTTTGGCGGAAAAACGAGATTTTATGTTTTGGCGGAAAAACGAGATTTTATGTTATGGCAGAAAAACGAGATTTTACGTTTTTTTGCGGGAAAACGTAATTATGTTTTTGGCGGGAAAACAAGATTTTATTTATTGTCATTTCAAAAATTTGGATGAAACTCATCTGGATGAGTCATCCGGATGGTTATCTCAAACTCATCCAGATGAATTCGGAAATTTGTTCATAATTTTTAAAACTCATTCAGATTGTCCATCCAGATGATTCATCTGAATGAGTGTAAAAAGCCTTTAAACAAACATCAATTCTCATCTCCATCCAGATGGACCATCTGAATGATCAAACAAACAAGGCATAAGTAAGGGAAAATTATTATTTATTTATCAATTATTAATTATTATTTAATATTTATTATTAAATTTTAAACAATATGTTTTATTTTGTCCAATGGACCGTACATTTGGACATGGTCCTTAATGGACATAATCCTTAATGGACACGGTCATTAATGGACATGGTCACTATATGTCTGCAATCAAAATGGTCAATATTGGACTGGTCCAAATGGACGTGTACAGCCCATTTTGACAACCCTAAATGCGAGTGTTTCATATGGTAAAGAATAATTTTTTGGATCTGAGAAATCATTGTTACTAAAAAGAAGTTGTTATAGTTGGATTCGTCATGCGAATCTTGGTCATGATCAGAGACGAAGGCAAGGATCTTGCAAGGTCTTGCTTGCTTGAAGATTCAAGATGCTTTTAAATATTCAAGCTGCGATGAAATCAATGATGCACATTTGGTGTTGTTTGTTTTTTTCTCTTCAATATCCTATTGGATTGTGTTATGTTTAAGTTAAGATCTAATTATGTGTTTTTCTTTTTCTTGGGCAATCATTTGGTTGCTGATGCATTACCATTGTCTCTATTGGTGCGTGTGGACTATTCCACTTCTCAGTATCCGGTATTGTCTTATGGTAAACCTTAATGTGGGTTGAATATTTGTAATAAAGTATTTTTCAGTGTTAAAAAAAAAAAATATGTAAAAAAAAAAAACTAAAAAAAACTAAATTCTAGATAAACAATCAAGATAATCACATGATACAAATCAAGCACGTGATGAAATTAAGCATATGTCATATAAAATCAAAATTTCCATATTATAAGCAAATGGGAACTCATCGAGTTAGTTAAAACGAGATATATCATATATCTAAAAAATCAACACTGTTATATCACTGAATAACATAAAAACTTTTTCTTTTCAATATAGGAATTAAATAACATTAAAAGTCTCGTGTATAAATTATAAACTTATGTCAATTAAAATATCAAACGAAACATATAATTTTTCACAACACACACTCACCGCGTGATTTTATTTAAAACCGAAAATAACATTGAAATATCAATAACCATAGAAGAACTCATGGACCTTTATGATCTGAGAGACTCGATCAAGGATCTTTAGCGGGTCGGGTAAGGATTTAGAAATAGCGGGTCGGGTTAAACATTTACGGACCCAACCCATTAGCTTGGGAGTGTGATCCTCGAGGCTAAAACCACCTATTGTCTCCCAAGTGTGGAACCAAGGGTAGTAGGAGATGAGGACCAAGTCGACCATCGAAACGGCATCGTTTCCTCCGAAGTAGACCTTTTCTCCAAGCTCTGTTTCTAATAGTTTCAATGTTTCTATGAACTCTCGTTTCGCTTCTTCTTGTTCTTTGCCTCTCTTTGTCCACGTTCTTCTTCCTGCGTCAAAAACCTGTGTATTTGTTTTATATATTAGTGACAAAAGAAATAAACTTTTTTCTCTTCTTTCGTTGATATATCTTTCCGTAGAACTTAACCCACACCATAACATTTTTTATAATGAAGTATTTAATAGATCATATTTTCTTTTTTTAAGTATCAGACTATCAGGGAAAGTTGCATGTATTTAAAAATATATACATTGTTATAGAAAATACCTTATTTCTTTTCTTTCTTTTTTGTCAACAATTTTCCTTATTTTTCTTGATATTATATTTACTATCAATAAAAAAATGATTTCACTAAAAATTCCTTATGTTTTGCGTTTTGCCATGGCATATTATCCTCATAGCTTCTTTCCCTTTAGAAAGAGTTTAATAAATTCAATATTGAAAATGACCATATAATAGTGAAAAAATTATTATTAGGATTCCGAAATCCGATATAAAATTATTTTAAGTTTGCTTTGAAAATTCAGGTGTTCGAATGGTTTGGGTTTGGAATCTGATAGTGAAATTTCAGATCCGTCGACATTAGATCTAGATCTATATATGTGAAAAATATCCATCCAACCCGGATAGTAACACAATGATATCGTGTAAATAAACCCCTAATTAAGCTACATGCCCTTAACACTAATACTAAAAAAATTATGAAATTTTAATAGTACCTTTTTGTCAATCAAATCAGCCCAAAATCTACACTTTGCCTTTTGATAAGGATCAGAAGGTAGTAGACGGGGAGTCTTATCGTCTTTCCAGACCTCATCGATATATTCGAGTATGATATTGGACTCGCATACCGGTTTACCGTTGTGGATGAGAACCGGAATCTTCTTGTGAATCGGGTTGGTTTGGAGTAATAGATCGGTCTTCGGACCAAACACATCTTCTTCCTTGTACTCGAACTTGATCTCTTTCTCCTCTAACGCCATAATCACTCTTGCTCCGAACATACTTGGCCAGAAGTTCAACACAACCACTTCTTCTTCTGACATTTTGATTTTGTTTGATCTTCTTTTTCTTTATGAAGTATGTGGATAAAGGCTTTCGGTGGGTTTACTTATAGATGGGCAGTTGACAAAAAAAACAAAACTTATAGAGGTGAAAACGAAGCCATTTTTAATGATATCATAATTAGTATTATTTATTTATTTTATTGACCGTATAAGTATTGACCGTATAAGTATGACCGTATGAGTATGACATAGTTATAACATTTATTCGAAGTGATATGATACTGTGTTTTTTTTTATAAAAAAAAAATAAAATATATATATATAAAGAATGTTTGAGAATGTTCAAACACTACCATAACGAAGCATATATATAAATAGTGATACAAGTTATTTTGTACCATATCGCAAATAGAAATACGATTCTATACCATATTTCAAGAGAAACACATGTTTGAGAATTCTTTCTTCGTATCAAATTATAATAGTTTAATGGATTTGAGGAAGTGGAATATTTAACACATGCTAAGTTTTGGGAAGAAAATATCATAGATGAAATCCACATTTTAACATTTTTAATAAAAAAATAGATCGTATGTCGTTAGTATTATTATATGGATCAAATATTATGATAAATAACACACCAACAAATTTTTCTAGGGATATAAATTAATGAGTTGAAACGTTGAATAGATTTGAAACATTCAAAATGGATATGTATTTGTACAATATAAGTTAAAATACCTCATTTTCCTCGTCTACGTCTAATAAATAATGAAAAGGACTCGTCACGTAAAAAAAAAACTTATGGATGTAAACAAAATAAATTTAAAAAATCTACATTTCTCAAAATATCTAGAGTTATGCCAAAAAAGAAAACTAATAAATAATGAAAAGGACTCGTCGCGTAAAAAAAAAAACTTATGGATGTAAACAAAATAAATTTAAAAAATCTACATTTCTCTAAATATCTAGAGTTATGCCAAAAAAGAAAACTAATAAATAATGAAAAGGATCGTGTAAAAAAATATTTTAAGTAGGTGGAAATATGAATGATGTCATGTGTCTTTTATAGTCTTCGGAAAGTCAGAATCTGTTTCTTGGTTGGTGGCTCTGGATCAAAAAAGTTTTTTTTAAACGATCTTATCTTCAATGTATTTTTTTTTCTTCTACAAAATAGAGGTGTGTTTTTTTTTAACGTATTACTCTATTTCTTACTTTAAAAATGAACATTCTAAATATATTATATTTTATTAATAATACATTTTATTTATAGAATTTACAAATGAACCCCAATTATTTTATTATTTGCAATTTTTTAAAAAGATTATAAGATTATTTATCCTAGATATTTTTAAATAGCAATTTTCTAGTAAATGTATCAAATCAAATAATACAAACAAAATATATCTAAAAAGTTTTCTAAACAAAAAAAACAATTATAATATTTTGCAAGTAAATAATAAAAAAAACAATAATGTGATGATGTGTTAAAACGCAAAGTTTGGTTGTTAGTCACTTGAAACCCTTATTCGAAAACGCGGCCGCCGTGGCCGTTTAATCGGCGGTTAGGAGTTTGGTGGCAGTCGACTGCCGCGATTAGAACCAAATCGCTCAAGTAATTGGAAATCTAAAAAAGAAAATCATATTTTTGTAGATTTTAAGTTAAAAAAACAGATTTTATATTATAGATCTGTTATATTTAGGTAAAACCCCAAAATTAACAAGAAAAAATGAATAAATCACGAAAAGAAAAAAAGATGTGCGGCAGAAACTAGGTTTGAAAAATTACAGATCTGAGGTTGAAGACGAAGGTATTTTCGTCATTTTCCAATCATTCAAAAACTGAGAAAATTGATAAAATGAATTCTACTTGTCTCGAACTCACGACCTATGCAGAGGAAGCAAGTACACGGACCACTAGACCAAGTAATATCAACATCTAAGTTTCACATATTTAATATATATAGATGGTTGTAGATAAAAATATTACCCAAAATTAATCCCTGATTTATTCAGTAGGCGCTAGGCCTTACCCGAGCACCCGACTAACGCTTAGAGAAATTTTGAAAATTGCTTGAAACTGAACTTTAGAGTTTTATTGTTTGTAATTAACAAAAAAAAGATATTATTAATTTGTTTTAGTCAAAAAAAAAAAAAAATTAATTTTGAAGGACCATTCTATAAATAAAAAAATTCAACTCTATAATAGAGTATGAAAAAGCATTCCCAAACTCGTCAAGGATTATCATAAGGATTCAATATCCCCTCGATGTGCTTTAAAATTGGATATAGCCAAGGCATTTGATACGGTTCGTTGGGAGTTTATAATTTCAACTCTTCAAGCCATGGGATTTCCGGAGATATTTATCATGTGGATACGAAGTTGTATATCATCAATGGCTTTTTCGGTTATTGTAAATGGTGATCTTGAAGGTTTCTTCACGAGTACTCGAGGTCTAAGATAAGGTTGCACGCTCTCACCATATCTATTTTTCATTGTGATAAATGTACTCTCTCTTGGTTTTTAGAAGGCGGAAAATGAGGAGTGGAATGGTTATCACCAATTTTGCCGGGATCTCCATTTAACTTATTTAAGTTTTGCGGATGATATGTTGGTTTTTATGGATGGAACAGCTAATTCACTTCGGGGTACAATGGAGGTGTTGCTGGAATTTGAGGGTGAATCGGGGCTTGCGATTAACACCTCTAAACCTTCCTTATTTGTGGCTGGTCGTAAGATGCAAATTTTTCAACAAATCGCCCAAGAACTTAGATTTCCATTGGAGCAGCTACCGATTAGATATCTCGGTTTACCCCTCATGACTAAGAACATGACCCGTTTTGACTATGAACCATTAATTGATAAAATATGCAACTGTATGATTTCTTGGTCAAGTAAGTCTCTCTCCTTAGCGGGGAGACTCCAACTCATTCAGTTTGTTATTGCCAGCATTACTAATTTTTGGTGCTCGACTTTTCGGCTTCCAAAGTATTGTTTTGATTCGATAGAGAGTATGTGCTCTGCTTTTCTTTGGTCGGGCTCTCCTCATATCACCACTAGAGCGAAGGTTGCATGGGCGGATGTATGTAAGGCAAAGAAAGAAAGTGGTTTGGGTATACAGAAATTGCATGACTCTTCCAGTGTGTTTTCTTTGCAGCTCATTTGGCGTTTATTAGAAAATACGAGTTATCTTTGGGTGGCTTGGACTCGCCACTATCTCCTTCGCAATTCTTTCTTCGGGAACGCCCCTATAAACTCGCGGGATCTTGGATATGGAAAAAGATCCTCAAGCTTCGTCCATTAGCAGCATGTTTTATTCGGAAGGAAATCAGAAATGGAGAATCCACGTACTTCTGGTTCGATAACTGGCTCAACATGGGCATGCTTATTGATATTGATGGTGAGGCGGGTGCTCAATATTTGGAAATTGATCGTTATGCATTTGTTTATGCAGCTGTGTGAGACCAAAACTAGTCTATTCATCGATGTCGCAACCAGAATCTTCGAGATATGATGAGCCGTATTTGGTCTTCTCCGGTGTCATTTGCTTCGGTTGGGCAAGATATTGTGTTATGGCGTCATAGTCATAACAAATTCAAAGAGTATTTCTCTAGCAAGACAGTGTGAGAGCAGATAAGAGAGCCAAGTCCGACGGGATGGTGGAGTCATCTGATTTGGTTTTCTCAATCTGTCCCTCGCTATGGTTTTATCAAGTACACCATTGTCTACTTTGCGGCGAACTAAACGAGACAAGATACCATTTGTTCTTCGCATGTATGTACTCGTTCATAATCTGGAATTGGTTGTGTTCGAGAATTTTTCAAGGACGAACAAACTCAGATTGGACAATCGCCATTATAGTTGTATCGAGAAACCGGAGAAACAAACTGGATTATATTTTAGCTCGTCTAGCGCTGCAGGCATCATTATACAGTCTATGGCGGGAAAGGAATTAAGGAATGGTCGTCGCCACCAGCGCCCTCCCTGATCTGCTCTCCTCCTTACCAGGGGCGGATGTACATATAAAATGATTGGGCACGTGCCCCATGCTAATTTTGTTTTTAAATAACTTAAGTTATTATTCTAAATGTAAGTCTAAAGTGCCCCATACTAAATTTCAAAAAAAAAAGTTGCCCTACGATAGTTTTCTTTTTTTCTTTAAGTAACTAAAATTAATTATTTTTAATGTAAGCCCCATTAGCCCACATAAAAACCAGTACAAAAAAGTAAAAAAAAAGGCCCATCTCATGATCTATAGTAAACCAAAATGTGGAACTAAAATTATATTGATTAACCTAACCACCAAGTTAAATCAAATCTTCTTCTTCTTTTTCCCCTTTCACGTAACCAGGCCAAACGAAACTTCTTCTCAGCAACAGTAAGTTGATTTTTTTAATTGATTTAGTTTTAACTTTACATGTTAAATTTTTGTTCAAGTTCGATTCGATTGATTATTCATATTATTTATGTGACTAAACCATATAAATATTATATAACAAATTTAGAAATTATTTCGATTTATTTTATTAGATTTTTGAAGTAGTTGTTTGATCCAAATATTATAATTCTACAACTTGTTTTGGAATCTGGAAAAAACCTTACCTTATAATTCTATAACTTGTTTTGAAATATGGAAAAAAACTTATAATTCTACAATTTGTTTTGGAATCTGGGATAAAAACTATGTCGAGTTTTAAGATTTTTCATTAACTTATGTATACTATGTCAAATCTACAAAAAAACATACTAATGTAGTTTTTTTTTAATCATGTATCAATGGAAAAATATTATAAAAGAAAATTTGCATCTACCATGTCTGAAAATAATTTGGATGATTTACCTTCATATCCAGCAGATAGGAAAAGAATATTGGAATATCATCATAATGAAAGAGATGTGGTAAGACGCAAATATCTGATGTAAGGTCCTTGCCAACCCCGTGGTCATGATTTTCCTAAAACTGCCATAGGAAATAAATTAAGACGATTCAATCCATCTTGGTTTGATGTCTATGGTCGTTGGTTGGAATATAGTGTGAAAAAGACAACGCTTTTTGTTTTTTTTGCTACTTGTTTAGAGATTACACAGCAAAACAAAATTGGAAGTGATGAATTTGTGACAAAAGGCTTTGATACTTGGAAAATCCAAAGAGATTACAAGAACATGTGGGACCGGTGAATAGTTTTCATAATAATGCATTGAAGATGGCTGATAATCTGATGACACAAGATCGATCAATCGTTCATGCTTTTTATAAGAAGGATGATGCGGTCAAAAATGAATACATGATCAGATTGAATGCTTCAATTGATTGTTGTAGATATTTGCTACGACAAGGATTAGCTCTTCGTGGTCATGATAAAAATGTGGGATCAGCTAATAGAGGTAATTTTGTAGAGCTTTTGAAATATACTGCAGAGCAAAATGAGCTTGTAAGTAAGATTGTGTTGGAGAATGCGCCGAAAAATAATCAAATGGTATCTCACAAAATTCAGAAAGATATAGTGCATTGCATTGCTGAGGAAGTTACTGCATCTATTATTCAAGAGCTTGATCATGATGTGTTTTGCTTGTTGGTGGATGAATCTGCAGATGTTTCTGATAAAGAGCAAATGGCTGTTGTTTTTCAATTTGTTGATAAAATTGAGATAATCAAAAAAAGATTCATTGGTCTTATTCATGTTCAAGAAACATCCTCTTCAACTCTGAAATGTGTTGTTGATTCATTGTTTGCTAAGAATGGGTTGAGTATGAAAAAAGTTAAGAGGGCAGGGCTACGATGGAGCAAGTAACATGAAAGGTGAGTTCAATGGTTTGAGATCTCTGATTTTGAGAGAAAATAGTTCTGCCTATTATGTTCATTTCTTTGCTCATCAACTTCAGCTGGTTGTCGTGGCAGTTGCTAAAAAAAATTTTGAAGTTGCATTTTTTTTATATGATTGCTATCTTGTTAAATGTGGTTGTAGCTTCTTGCAAGAGAGATATGCTTCGAGAAGACCACCGACAAAGAATCGAGGAAGGAGTTAGTAAAGGTGAAATCAAGACAGAAAAGGGATTGAATCAGGAGCTTTCATTTCAAAGACCCGGTAATACTCGTTGCAGTTTTCACTATAAAACATTAATACGGTTGGTTGATTTATTTGCTTCCATCATTAAAGTGCTTCAGTATGTAGAAAGCGAAGGGACTGATAGTATAAAAAGACACCAAGCTAATGGTCTTCTCAAATACTTTCACACCTTTGACTTTGTGTTATACTTACAGTTGATGTTTCTTCTTCTTGGCCTCACGAATAATTTATCAAAGGCTCTACAAAAAAAAGGTCAAGACATTTTAAATGTTATGTCTTTAGTAAAATCCACCAGCAGCAACTGTGCAAGCTCAAGGATAATGGTTGGGATTCTCTGATTAATAATGTTTCATCCTTTTGTGAGAATCATAAAACAAAGTTGCTCATTATGGAGAAAGAATTTGTCGATCCAAAGAAGCCAAGAAAAAGAAGCGACATAACAAACATGCATCATTATCAAGTAGAATGCTTTTACACTGTATTGGACATGCAAATTAAAGAGTTCAATGACCGTTTTGATGAGGTAAACACTGACTTACTTGGTTGCACTATGTCTTTGAGCCCTATTGATTCATTCCATGAGTTTGATCACTCAAAACTTGTGAGAAAATCTGAGTTTTATCCGGAAGATTTTAGTTCCATGGAGCGGATATCTCTTGAGCATCAACTTGGTATTTACATTGACAATATCCGAGAAGATGAAAGATTTGCGAAATTGAAAAATCTTGGAGATCTTGCACGTGTGATGATTGAGACAAAGAAACATTTTTCACATCCTCTAGTTTATCGGCTTTTGAAGCTTGCTTTGACTTTACCTCTAGCCACTGCTACAGTCGAGAGGTGCTTCTCTGCGATGAAGATTGTTAAGACTACCTTACGCAACCGAATGAATGACCAAATTTTAAACGATTGTCTAGTGTATCTTATTGAAAATGAGCATTTTGATAATGTGACAAATGAGGTAGTGATAAAAATGTTCCATGATATGGAAAATCGTAGAATAACTTTGTAGGTTTTTTTTTTATCACATAAGATTTTTTTTATGTTTTTTTGTATTGGTCATAATTTTTTTTTATTAACACTATATTATCTTTAATAAATTATTTTATTAATTATAATAAAAAAATTTGTGCCGCATACTAAATAAATTCCTGGAACCACATGCTATTGACAAAGACATTTGCCTCCGGCTTTGATCGCTCTTCCCTACTCGTGACGATGCCACCATTGACATTCTCAACCGTTGGCGTAAAGTATGATCTATCCTATATATCTTCACGTATGAAGCTTTGTTTTTTTTCGATTCTTCCAATGCTCTGTTTTTTTTTTCATTTCGACTTGACGAACACTGTGCTTGTAAATATAACATTTCAGCAAAAAAATAAAAATAGCATTCCTCAGAATATAGAGAAAAAATACCATTCCTCTATAGTACTCTTCAACCCACCTCTATTTTTCACTTTAAACTCTATTTTAGAGTAATTGTTTCTCCAAAATTGAACTTTTTTATTTATAAAATAGTCATTCAAAGCTTAATTTCTTTTACTTATGACTCAAACAAATTCATAATGATTTTTTTTGGTTAATTACAAACAATAAAACTCTAAATGTCAGTTTCAAGTGACTAACAGCCAAACTATGTGTTTTAACACATCATCATAAAAAAAAATTTACTTACAAAAGATTATAATTTTTTGTTAGCAAACTTTTCAGATTCATTTTGTGTGTATTATTTAATTTACTATATTTACTACAAATTTGCTATTTAAAATATCTATGATACATAATCTTATGATTTTCTTAAAATTTTGCAAAGAATAGAATAATTGGGGTTAATTTGTAAATTTCATAAATAAAAAGTATTAGTAATAAGATAGATAATATAATATAAATAGAATATATTTTTTAATTAGAGCAAGAGTAATATATTGGAGAAAAACACACCTCTATTTTAGAGTCACAAGTAGAGGAATAAATTGGAGATGGTCTTAGAGTATTTCCAATCCACCTCAATTTTTTGACTCTAAACACACCTCTATTTAGAGTAAAATGTGCTCCAACCCACCTCTATTTCTTACTCTAAAATAGAGGAATGCTATTTTTTGCTCTATGTTTAGAAGAACTCTATTTCTTACTCTAAAATAGAATTGAACTTTTTTATTTATAGAATGATCCTTTAAGTTTTAAATCTTGTTAATTTGACTGAAACAAACAATCATTTGTATAAGTAAATTTATTTGTGCACGTTTGATCATGTTAATAAAATAACGTTAATTGGATATGACTCATGTTCATATGACTAGTCTTCACGGTAATAATTAACAAAAAAAGTTAACAAACATAATTTAACATATGTTAGACATTAAAGAAAATACCGAATTACGTTAAAAAAACTAATACTAATTTTTTATAGAAGATTATACTCTTATTCATTTTGACACAACAAAGACTAGTGACTTAATACTTCAGTAAATTGCTTCCGGATCCACCAAGATCGTTAAAATATTGTCCAAATGAAGTAGATAGAGGATGAGTTTGTTGATCTTGTTGTTGGCCACCCCACTTTTGTAAATTCCGTGCTTGTTCAGTCTGAATAAATGCACATATATTTGGGTCTTGTATGGAATTCAAGTCACAAAATAAAACTTTGTTTTCTTCCTTCAACTCTTTCAAAGCATAATTATTTATTTTGAATCTCTAAATGATGTTGTCTTTGTGCGTTTGTCTTCATTAATTGCTCCAAAAATTGCATATTTCCTTATTCTAAAGTGTTGAATACCAATGTTTTTTGATCAACAAGTTTTATTTTCATTTAGGATTTCTTTATCCCAGTTGGTTGCGGAGAGGAAGATCCACCAATAATCTCGTTGTCATCATCTAAGTTTAGAGAAAACGAAGATAAACCTGTAGATGCTTGCGTAGGAGAATCAATGATAGAATTTTCTGACTCTAAATATGTATCATCGAAACCAATATGACTCTAAAGGTCCAAATAGTAGAAGATGATAATATTCGGTTCCAAGAGTTTCTTAGTCGATTTAGAGAAATCAAAGATAAAGAAACTCATTTTTCACTTCGAAATGCGTTAATTGATTATATGTAGGGAAAAATAGTAATGGTGATGTTTAAACCAAAATCTACTATGTTTTATTATTTTTATATGATGTAATTTAATTTTTAATATAATAAATGTTTAATTTATATAATATCATGCATAATTTATGAAAGTTTTGCAAATAATAAAACAAGTGGGGTTGAATTGTAAATATTTATAAATAAAGGTATTAGTAATAAAATATAAATATAATATACTTAGAATATTCTTTTTCCAGAGTTAAAAATAGAGGTATACATGGGAGTAAAATCCATCTTTATTTTAGAGTAAAAAATAGAGAAATAGATTAGAAATGGTCTATTTTAATATTAGAAATGGTCTATTTTAATGTTAGAAATAGATGTGGATTAAAAAATATTTTACTATAAAATAGAGTTTAGAGTAGGAAATAGCTAGAGATGGGTTGAAAATACTCTTAGTTTTGCTACAATTAATTTTACTATTTCTTAAAAATTGACGTGATTGTTCCATGAATTTTTGTATAATTCTGCTAACAGTATATGCAAATCTGGCCTGGCCTTTTTGTTCCAAATTACAGAGCGAATCTTACGATATGGATAAGAAAAGTGTAAAACGTTCATTTAGTTTTTGGGAGGTGTTGGAAAAGTCATTTTCTTTTCTTAGGAAAAGAGTTTACACGAGACATATCAAAAGCGATGACAAAAATGGTTTACTAGTTTATACCATCAACTTGACTCATTTCTCCATTAGGAACCCTAAAAATTCTTGTGTTGTTTAGCAACGAAGATACTATGTCTTTTTTTTTGTTTAACACTTTTTTCATTAGATTAAACTTCAAAAATACAAAAAAACAGAATTAAACATCCTCTTAGATCATTACAACACAAATTCAAAACAATATAACACATAGCAGATAGATCAACATCATGAAAGATGGACATCGGATTTGAGATAAGGCTCAAATGCGTCAATAACTTCACGGCAAAGCCGGAGAGTTTGAAATTCGTCACAAGTGACTTTAAGGGCGAACATCTACCTCCAATATTCGTAGAAACGAAATTGTATGTCTTTTCAGGCCCTGTGCAGACCGTTAAATAAGAAGACAATTCGGTAAAAACGTTCATAGGGTTTCTTGGCAGTAGGAACGAGAGGGAATTACCTCTCAAAGAGAGGGAAGTTGGCGGAGGAGGCGAAAGCTTTTTACGATGGCTTAATCGAATGAGTGGAGGAACGGCAGAGACGGGTGGAGGAACCAACTTTTTACGATGGCTGAATCGAAAGTTTGAAAGGGGTAACGGCTGCTGAGCGAGCTGGATGGTCGGAGGTTTGAAGAACACAGCGCCGGAGTATAGTGAAAACAGTTTCTTCCCAAGTGAGGAAGGTGATGGCTTTGATCGCCTTAGCTCAAATAACGAAAATCCTACTAGATGCCGTCCTCACGCATCTAACTGAGAGAGGGCTTGAGAAGCTTACCAAGTACCGTAGAGAACCACAACCGAACATCCTAACCGACGCCGGCGACTTCAATCAGATCTGCGGCATGAGAAGCCCACTTAGAGGATTGGGCTCGGTCAATCGTTTCTCTGGGATGGTTTAGCAGCGAGCGTGTTGGGAGGTGGCGGAGGCAGCTGATACCGGTGGCTGAACCGAAGGGAAGGAGGGGCGGTGGTGCATATCTGAAGGAGCGTAGCTGGTCATGCCGGATCTGGAGGCACCGGTGGTTGAGGCTGATCCGGAGGTGATGGCGAGAACATCACCCAGAGGTGAAAAGTTGAGAAGCGAGACGGAATCGACGACGAAAAAGCTGAGAAGCGAGACGCCATCGATGGAGCAAGAGGCGACGGCGCGGGAGTGAACAAAATGCGACTGCAAAAGGGAGGCTCGAGTTGATTTGTCGGAGACGGCCAACTGACTTTCAATGGAAGAGTCTCCAAATCCATGGAAGAGAGGAGGAGAAGCAGCATAGTCACAGACCTGGCCAACCATCCTCGAGCTGAGCAGGGCCTAAGGCAAGACCAGCAACGCATCCAGGACCAAGGACTCTCGACCCGAGCTGGGAAAGAAACCGGCGGCTGATATACTCAGTTTTTTACCGGTTTCTAACCATTGTTTTTGTGTCTTTTATCGAGTCAAAGCTTGCTTTTAGAGTCTTTAAGTCCTTTATTGAGTCATTTCAGGTAAAAAGGTGTTTTAGGTTGATTTGGAGGAAAACAAGGCATTTTGGTTGCAAAAGGGTGAAAATGAGCATATGGAGATGCAGAATCATGCAAAGACGTCAGAAGTATGACATTCTTTGGAGGACTTCGCACCGATGGATTGAGCTGAAAGTTCTACACAAGATATAGCTGTGAATTATCTTTCATTTGCAAGTTGTTTGAAGAAAATCCAACGGTACGATCAATAGTTATACCCGATTTACTAAATACAAGTCAAACTGCCTCGGAGAAGAAGCATGTGCGGAATAGGAAGGTTAGAATCGATCGATGCAGCCTTGAATCGATCGATGCACATGTCCAGAAACTTCAAAATCGACCGATGCACACTTGCATCGATCGAAGCACTTCCCGACGCGAAAAATGCAGTTTCTGCAGTTTCTAAACTTCCTATTTTGCCCCAGAATCATCCTAACTTAACCTAATTCGACCCATGACCTATATATACTTATTTTTCAGCCTCTTTTGAGGCTAAGCTTTATTTTTCTTAGACACCTTTCATCTCTTTCAATTGTATGCTTGGGAAAAAATCTCTAAACCTCTTCTGACAAATTTGGAGAAGATTTCTGAACCCTCTTATTATCTATTGAATTTCTTAATGATTTCTCTCATATCTCTTTGCTTATTCTCTGCAAATATGTGTGAGTAGATTCCATAGTTAGGTTTATAATTTCAACGGGATCCATGAATCATTGAATTAGACACAAATAGGGATTTATATTTTGTGGCTTTCGCTTATTGTTGTGTTTATTGCTTAGACTTAAGTTGACCGCTTAGTCTCTGAACTAGGGCTTAATCTATACCACAGAAGTGTCGTAGGTTGCTAGAAAGAACATAAGTGAGCGAATTGTCCTTAGCCCACGGAAGTTGATGTTAAGGCGATTCGTGAACATATTGAACATGCTCATTAATGCTGATCTAGAATTCTATGCCAACGGAAGTTAGGATTTTAGGTTGCTAGGTTTAGTAATCAATGCCACGAAAGTGGATTGGTTAGATATTTATGTTTGAGTTTGAAACTTGTGTTTAGTCATTCCCTGATTAGTTGTCTGAGTCGTGATCTCTGGATTCCTGAGAATAAACCCTTGACCTAACGCTTTTCCTTTGTTGAATTTACATCGTCTTAATTGTTTCGTTAATTTTCCAAAACCAACCATATTCTTGTCTTAGCTTAGTTTCATAATTATGAGAATTGTAGTGTAACCTTGGTCTTTGTGGATTCGATCATAAAGTACTACATTGACATACTGTTATGATTGCAGTAGTGTACACTCTAGTTAATTGACTACGTGGTAAAACACCTAAATGAATTTGGCGCCGTTGCCGGGGACCAATAGCGTTACCTTCAATTCTGAATTTGAAATTTAGTCTAAGATTTTACTAACTTTTTTATTTTTATTCTTTTTTGTTTCTTATAGTTGATGGCCATGGACTACAATGATTGGCCACAAGAAGAGGATGCCACATTTGATGAATACATTCAAGATGAGCCATAGGTGGAGCCACCATTTGATGAAAGTGTACTCACACCAGAACAAAAAGTGGAGTTGGATAACCATCATGAAGAGAACCCAACGATGAAAAGGAGTGACCTAGCCGCTATGATCCGTCTGAACCTCATGTCACATCGGGCAACACTCGAGGGAAGGGAGCTCACAATGTCCGAGATAATGGTAGCTCATGCACTTAAAGAGGTAATTTATTGGGTTCCACCATGCCAACTAGAAAGTATTTTTGACTCAACCTTTGAAATCTATGATTATGAGGATAATCATTTGCCTTGCATTGAAGATGTAGCTTCTAGTTTGCATACTCCCATGCTCATTGATGAATGCTATGATTTAATATGTGAGTCTCAAAGACTAGATACCTTAAGAGTAGAAAAGCTTGCTAGAGATTATCATGAAGTATGTTTTGATATTAATTATCTATGTGAGTTGAATTCTCATGATCTCGAGTTTAAGTTTTCAATGTCTGAGGAATCTAGATCTCTTCTTGAAAAATCTTACCTAGGGGATGTGCTTGATGTAGATAAGATCTTAAATGAGATAGATGACCCTAAGATTGAGATGGAATCTAGGAAGGAGGATACTGTGTTTTACATGATTGATGGAGATGAAGTTGACTATTTTGTGATAAACTCGTTTAAACCTGAAGTTGACTTTATTTTTCCATCAAGTGTATTTGATCCTCATACGAATCTCACCATCAAGGAAAATTCCAAGATATATTCTACATTCGTACTAAACTTCATCGACCTTTAATCGCGATAAGTGGTCATCAACGCCATTCTCAACTCCTTTCTTGTCCTTGATCTCGATGTCGAACCCTTGGAGCAAAAGAACCCATCGGCATAGACGAGGCTTGAGGTCCTTATTTTTCAGCAGGTATTTGAGAGCAGCATGGTCTGTGTGAACAATAACCTTGCTCCCAATCAAGTAGGACTGAAATTTCTCAAAAGAGAAAACAACTGCAAGTAACTCTTTCTCAGTGGTGCTGTAATTTTGCTGAGCATCATCCAACGTCATGCTGGCATAATAAATAGCATGGAGTTTCTTGTCTTTCCTTTGGCCCAACACAGCTCCAACAGCAAAATCACTTGCATCGCACATAACCTCAAAAGGTAAACTCCAATCAGGTGGTTGGACAATAGGAGCACTCACCAATGCCTTCTTAATCTCCTCGAAGGCTGCAAGGCAATCCGATGTGAAATCAAACTTGACTTCCTTACATAACAGGGCCGTGAGTGGGCGTGCAAGCTTAGAGAAATCCTTGATGAAGCTCCTGTAAAACCCAAAATGACCAAGGAAGCTTCGAATCTCGGATACAGATCGTGGAGGTTGCAGGCTCGTCATGACCTGAATCTTAGCTTTGTCAACTTCGATCCCTGCCTTAGAAACCTTGTGCCCAAGAACAATGCCATCTTGTACCATGAAGTGGCACTTCTCCCAGTTAAGAACCAAATGCTTCTCCTCGCATCGTTGAAGCACCTTGCACAAGTTATCCATACAATCCTTGAATGACGATCCATACACAGAAAAGTCATCCATGAACACCTCCATAAACTCCTCAGTCATGTCTGTGAAAATCGACATCATGCATCATTGGAAGGTCGCTGGAGCGTTACATAATCCAAATGGCATTCTTCTGTAGGCGAATGTGCCATAGGGACATGTAAAAGTCGTTTTTCCCTGGTCCTCTGGATGTATAGGAATCTGGAAAAAGCATGAGTACCCATCGAGAAAACATTGGTATGGGTGACTCGCTAACCTTTCCAGCATCTGGTCAATGAATGGCAATGGCAAGTGATCATTCCTTGTAGCCGCATTCAGTTTCCTGTAGTCAATACACATTCTGTGACCAGTGATTGTCCTTGTAGGGATCAGCTCATCCTTTTCATTCTTCACCACAGTTAAACCTCCTTTCTTAGGCACAACGTGAACAGGACTAACCCAAGAAATATCTGAGATGGCATAGATAATCCCTGCTTCCAACAGCTTCATCACTTCCTTCCTGACCACTTCCTTCAGGTTCGGATTCAGCCTCCTCTGACACTCAATCGAAGACTTTGACTCATCCTCTAGGTGAATCCGATGCATGCATAAGTCTGGTGCTATACCTGAAATGTCAGCAAGAGAATAGCCAAGAGCTTTGCGATACTTGCGCAGCTTGCTCAGCAGTAAGGCAATCTCTGTGTTGTTCAAGGAAGCATTAACGATTACAAGGTACGTGGAATTAGGACCAAGAAAACTATACCTCAGATTCGCTGGAAGTGGATTTAGTTCCACCTTAGGAGCATTCTCTGCACTCCAATCACCAAGCCCAGCAGCTTGCTTAGAACTGTCGACCAACTTTCCTTCTGGCCGCAGGGTATCGACCGATACTAGAGTGGTATCGATCGATACTGGTGATGCTGAATCGAGCATCTTCGAATATCCAGCAGTATCATCACACAAATGGACCTCTGAAGTGGCCGAACAAACCAATGCTCTCTCCAGTGGATCCTCAGGGTGCATCTCTAAGAAGTAGTCCTCAGCTATGTCACTGAAGGTGTCCACATAGAATGTCTGCCCATCGATGGTTGGCCTCTTCATCATCTTTTCCATGTTAAAGGACATCACCAAGTCACCGATGTTGAGAGCTATCTGTCCATTCCTGCAGTCAATCAAGGTTCCAGCAGTTGCAAGGAATGGTCTGCCCAGGATAAGAGGATCCTTAGGCTCAGCATCGTACTTCAGGATGATGAAATCTGTTGGGATCAAGCAATTCCCAATCTTGATTGGGACATCCTCGAGTAGTCCCTCTGGAAGTCGCACTGAGCGATCAGCAAGTACCAGCGAAATCCTTGTAGACTGGAAATCCGTCATCCCATTCGCTTGGCAACTGAGTGTGGCATAAGGTTCACACTTGACCCAATATCACAGAGAGCACGCTCGAATCTCTCTGTGAAGATAGTGCAATCTAAAACAAAGCTCCCTGGGTCTGGTAGCTTTTTGGGAATTCTGTTGAGTAGAATCGCACTGCACTCAGCTGTAATCATCATACACCTTCCTCAAGGTTCACATTGCTAGACACCATCTTCTTCACATACCTCCGGAAAGCTGGAGAAGTCTTAATAGCATCAACAAAAGGGAGCTCCACAACCAACTTATCCAGCAAAGCCTTGCATCTGGCGTCCTCCCATTCCTTCTTTGTCATCTTAGGAGGCATAGGATAAGGCAACTTGGGTTTATACACCCTCCCCTTGACAATCTCGGGCTCCTTCACGATATGCGTCTCTGCATCGATCGACACTGGAGGAGTATCGATCGACACACGGGATTTTGGGTCCTCTCGTGCAGGTGTCTGGACTGGTGTCGATCGATACTGGCTGGTATCGATCGATACATGTGGGTCTTCAGAATCTCAATCATCTTTTTCAGCAAGATCGACAAGATTCTCTGCAATTGGGCTGTTCTTCACTCCTGTAATCACCTGTTTTCCACTTCTCAAGGTGATGGCATTGATGTGAGCCCTTGGATTCTTAGTTTTTCCTGGAAGGAAACCTTCCTGCCTATGCACAGCTGCTGCAGTCCGAGCAACCTGAATTTCCAGTTTCCTCTGAGTCAGATTGATAGCTTCAATTTTCCCATTCAGATCAATGTACAGAGAGTCAAACTTCCCATTGAAATCACCTTGCAGCTTCTCTTGTCCCAGAAGAAGTTTTTCCATTAAGGATTTCATCTTACTCTCTGTGGATTTTGGAGAGATGGGTTGATACGAAGAGTTCCCATAATTGCGAGTGAAATCACTGTTCTGGGGTGGTTTCTGGGCAACTTGTTTTGCTCCGAAACCGGCTTGGTTCCCCTCAAACTTGTACCCACCTTGCTTATTGTTGTTGTTGAAGTTTCGGTTGTTGTTGTACCCAAATCGCTGACCCTGAAAACTAGAACCACCAACGTAGTTAACATCCTCCACTTCATCTTTATCAATATTTTCGACTCCATCAGCAAAGTGTATAGACTTCTTCGACTTCCCGATCAAAAAATCCAGCTTGGCCTGAACTTCAGCGATCTGCGCTCCATCAACTCCTTCAGGTTGCTGCTTCCGCTCGAAATCAGCATTCTTGGTGCTATTACTAGACGCCAAGTTCTCAATTAACACAACCGCATCATCTGGATACCTGGTGTTGAAGTTCCCA
Source organism: Eutrema japonicum (assembly GCA_030161315.1). NCBI lineage: Eukaryota > Viridiplantae > Streptophyta > Magnoliopsida > Brassicales > Brassicaceae > Eutrema > Eutrema japonicum. The sequence goes on along the minus strand of BSQW01000013.1, from coordinate 32,821,286 downwards.
TTACTCGTAGCATCCAAACCCATCTGGTACCTCCAATCGATCCCTCTGTAGAAAGTACCCAGCAGCTGAACCTGAGTGAAACCATGGTGCGGACAATCTCTCTGATACGACTTGAAACGAATCCAAGCGGCCTTGAGTGCCTCTGTCGGACCTTGAGAAAATTGAGAGATCTTTTTCCTTAGCTCCTCAGATCTTGCATCATCATAGAAATTGTTCAGGAATGCATTCTTCATCTCCTCCCATGTAGTTAGTGAACCAGAAGCCAACTGCTTCAGCCAATAAGCAGCATCCCCACTAAGAGAGTATGGGAAAAGTTTGAAGAAAAGGTACTCATTGGGCACTCCATTGTACTTCATACCAGTGACCAAATCCTCGAACCTTTCGATATGATCCATGGGGTGTTCATGAGATAGGCTATGGAAAGGATTCTGACTCACAAGAGCGTAATAGGCAGGTTTCAGCTCAAAATCATGCCTCTGGAAAGTTGGGATGCGAATCGCAGCTCGATTGGCGTAGAATTGATCAGGTCTATTATGCTCACCAAGAGTTCTACCTCGATCAACCTCAGCATTCCCAATGTTGGCACGCCCAGCTGGCCCGACATTCTCACCAACAATCAAGTCACTGCCCTCTCTCATTGCACACTTGACCCTCTTGGTCTCTCAAGACTCCAGTTTCATCAGCTCTTAATACCACTGGGTTGTTCATCTCTAATGTTTGCTTTGTCTTTATGTTTGTGCGTTCCAAACGTGCTAGCTGCTCCAATGACAGTTCAACTAGCTGAGTGCTTTTGCTCCTTCTGGTTTCACGATTAGGCATACACCTGAAAACAAGAGTCAAGCACGTAAGTAACCAAAAATACGATGAGTATCGATCGACACTGGGTGGTGTCGATCGATATCAACAAAAGAAGACGACGAGTATCGACCGATACTAGGTAGTATCGATCGATACCGACAAACTTAGTCGAAATTCGACAGCTAAAATCTAATGTCGAAATTAAGTCCCCGGCAACGACGCCAAATTTGATATGCTCAAATTAATACCCTAAAAAGTACTAAGCAGTTGCTGCAGTAAAGTAGGGGTCGAACACAAGGACTCAGAGAAATCACACAATAGATTGTATAGTATCGAATCTAGCTAAGCAGTTCAGATGAAACAAAAAGAAATAAGCAATAAACGAGTTGTAATTCGATATGAGAGAGATAGGTTCAGGGATATTTCTCAGGAAATCAATGAATGCAAAATAAATTAACTAATCAGGGTTCAGGTTACGTACGGTTCTTGAATTCAAATCATTGAGGTATAATTAACCAACTGTCGTTGCGAGAATTATCTAAATCTAAACTTCAGAATCCCAAATTTCTTTGCAAATTCCTAAGAATAAACCAGCCTTAATATCGAGTTTGATATGTTCGCAAATCAACTAAACCAAATCTCTTTGCGTATAGTTAATTTGCTCACCCTAAGTTCTATCAGGTAATTAATCGCATTGTCGTGCCTAATCAATTAACCTAAGATCTAAGTTCTAGGTGATCAATCCAGAATTAGCTTTGAGAACAACCTAAGGCGAAGAACTAATTCAGATTGTGAACCCTAAACAATAGATCAACCTAGCATTCAAAGAAATCCCTTATGAGAATCCCTAAACCTAACAAGAGATCTACTCAGACATGGAAATTGAAGCAATAAACATGTTTGAATAAATACTCAATAGAAAATAGGAAAGAGTAACAAAAGGGTTTGAAATCTTCTCTCGACGAACAAAGTTTCAGACTTGTCCTCCTTCAAAATCTCTCTCTCATTTCAAAGCAAAAATAAGACATAGCCAACAAAGTGGCTGTAAAACCTAATTAAATAGTCTAAACACGAATTGGGGTCTTCTTGTAAATATTAAAGTCTTCTGGGCAAGTTCTGCAATTCTTTAAACTTCATTAAAAGTCGCGAGTCGTGTCTGCTGCGATGGGTATCGATCGATGCTTGACACTTCGATCGGACACTTAGTTCCCAGACTTCAGTTTTGCTCCAGAACGCTCCATAAAACTCCAATATCTCCAATAATGCTCCAAAAGTGCTTAAACCTGTAAAAGACTCTAAAACACTACGAAATAATAGAAAGATTCTATAAAACAGACTTATATCATGGCCTAAAAGGGGTAAAAACCATGATACATCAGGGTCTTATTCCCAGCTTATGCGAGACGGATCTCGTCTTTTTAAAGTTTGCATCCTTAAGAAGTGCTATTGATCGCCTGGCCATGACGTCGATGTGTGAAACCGCGATGGTTTTAAGTGCGAACTACAGAGTTCGGTTTAGGAGAGTACGAACTGTTTGAGTTCGGCAAACTGCGGTAGTTCAGCTTTTTATTTTACTTTGTCATTTCAGACTGTCATGCGAACTGAAGAATTCGGCTGTAATTTTACTTAGTCATTTCAGACTATTATACGAACTGAAGAGTTCAACATTAAAGGACACGTAATGTTTAAGCTCGGCGAACTACGATAGCTCTGCTTTGAAAAGGTAAGGATTTAAGCAAATAATTTTTTATTAGAATCATAGCTGGATCCGTGATGGGTTGCCTACATACCCCCGGAAGGGATCAAGTCATTCGTAGTTCATATTACATCGGAGATAATCGTAGTAGCTCTGTGAGTTTTTTTTTTTTTTGGCGTTGAGCCGGACTAGTTTTAGAACCGTTTGAGGGTCATTGAATTCTATGATCTCGGGATTGGAGATCCATCCATCTTCATAAGTTCGTAGACGCCGGGTTTGATGACTCGCATTATCTGGTAAGGTCCATCCTAGTTAGCACCGAGCTTGTCGGCGGTTTTCTCTTATGTGTTATGGTAGACCTTGCAGAGGACGAGGCCGCCGTCTTCTAAGTGTCAATGATATATCATGGTTATTAACCATGATATAGGTCTCGTTTATAGAGTATTTCTAGTATTTTTGGAGTCTTTTTGAGTCTTTTCAGGTTTAGGTACATTTGGAGCTTAATTGGAGATATTGAAGCAGTCTGGAGCATTTTGGAGCTAAGCAAGGATCATGTAGCTGTGAAGCTCGATTTATGGTACCTGTGTCGATCGACACCAACCTGAAGAGACGACACAAAATCCTTGTGTCGAGCGATACAACCTGGTGTCAGTCGACACTGACTTCATGAAGAAGGAAACGTGACTTTTTACAAGTCTGAAGAATTTGCATTTTGGTCCAGAAGTCTTTATTATTTACAAGAAGCCCCAAAACGTGTTTTATCTTATAATGAGGTTTTTTAGCCATATGCTTTTGGCGAAGCTATTATTATTCTTCATACTTTGAGAGAGATTGGTTTTAGGGTTTTTGGGGAGACAATTCTGAACCCTTTTGTTTCTTATTGATTTCTTTTATGCAATTATATTCATTATGATTTATGTTCCATTGATCATGTCTGAGTAGTTTGCTAGTTAAGTTTAGGGTTTTTCAAAGAGCTCTTCATGAATTGTTAAATTGGTTAAACTATCTAGAGATTCATCTTATTGAGTTCTTCATCTAAGTAGTTCTTAAAACTTGTTCTAGATTAGCTACCTAGAATTAAGATCATAGGTTAGTTCTCTTAGCGAAAGTTGGTTAATTAACTTGAAAGACTTAGATGAGCAATTATGTTTAGTGCAAAGAAATTTGGCTAGGGAAAATTGTGAACAAATCAGACCTGACCTTATTGCATGTTTAGTTGTCTAGGTTTGGCAAAGAAATTTGGTTTCTTAACTTCTTAAACATAGTAATCAGTGCAGCGAAAGTTGGTTAATTTGGTGTAGTGTTCTGAGTTCTAGAACCGTGCTTAATTAGAATCTCTACGTTCTATCCATATGCTTTTCTTGAATCTCTGCGAATTTCTCTAAACTTAGCATTTATCTCCATCGAATTTACACTAGTTCTGCTTGCTTTGTTTTTATTCTTATTTTCATTGATTTCACTTAGCGTAATTCGAATCTATACAGTCTAATTTGTGATTCTTGAGTCTATGTGGTTCGACCCCTAAGTACTACAACGACATAGCTGCTAGTACTTTTAGGGTATTACATTTTCATGAACCGTTTGAGGGTCATTGAATTTTATGATCTCGGGATTGGAGATCCATCCATCTTCATAAGTTCGTAGACGCCGGGTTTGATGACTCGCATTATCTGGTAAGGTCCATCCCAGTTAGCACCGAGCTTGTCGGCTGTTTTCTCTTATGTGTTCTGGTAGACCTTGCAGAGGACGAGGCCGCCGTCTTCGAAGTGTCAACCTCATACCTTTTTGTTGTAGTAGTGTGCGGATAAGTGCTGATAATTCTGGATTCGGAGCAGTGTTTGTCCGCGTTGTTCTTCAAGCGTGTCCATAATGTTGAGGAGCATTTCGTTGTTGAGATCGGGATATCGAGTCAGCACTGTTCGGCGTACGCCTGGGATATTGATCTCGACTGGGCACAAAGCTTCCATTCCGTATGCTAAGGAAAAAGGGGATTGCCCAGTAGATCGGCGAGGTGTAGTGCGGTGGGACCAGAGGACTCCGTCTAATTCGTCGGCCCAAAATCATTTCTTCATATCGAGTCATTTTTTGAGGTCGTCGATGATGGTCTTATTGGTTGCTTCGGCTTGACTGTTTCCCAGTGGGTACCTTGGCGTGAAGAAACTCAGTCAAATTTTCCACTTAGCACAAAAATCGTTGAACAATACTGAAATGAATTGCGGTCAATTGTTTGCTACAATCTCGTATGGTACTCCATGTCGGCATATGATGTATTTCCAAACGAATTTCTGGACATCACGAGCATGTATCTCGGCATAAGATTCAGCCTCGACCCATTTGGTAAAGAAGTCAATCATGACCAAGATGAAATGCTTTTGATTGGTAGAACGGCGGAGTGGACCGATGATATCCATTGCCCATCGCATGAAAGGGTAAGGGGCCGTCGAGGTGGTGAGCAGCTCGGTTGGGAGGTTTATCATTGGGCGTGTCTTTGGCACTTTTTACACTTGGCGGCGAACTTCTCGCAGTCCACTAACACTTTTGGCTATTAGTAGCTTGCTTGCTTTATTTTGAAGGCAAAAGAGCAACCTTATGAGTGATTTCCACCGTCTCCGTTGTGTACCTTACTCATGACTTTGTGAATATCTTTACTGGCGACGCATTTTAAGAGGACGCCCGAAGCGCTCCATCGGAATAGCTAGCCACTGACAACGATGTATTGGGTATACCGCATTTTAAGTCGCCGAGCTGCCCATCTGTCGGCTGGGACTGTTTATTTGTAGACGTACATTTTGATCTCGATGGTCCAATCTTCTGGCTCTTTTTCTTCTTCGGCCTCGATGTCCATAGGGGCATGGAGTCCTTCATATACTTCATCGTTTTCATCCGACTGATCTCGTAGTTCTAGATTGTTTGCGATGTGTCCGGTTTCGGCGTTCATGTCGGGCTCGGGATCCGAATTGTTCCTTGCTTTTCGTGGTTTGGGTTTGATAGCCATGCTTATGTGTGTTCATGTTGCAAGTCTCGGCTGGTTTGATGCTTGGTCGTGAAATGCTTTCGACCGTGATGGTTCGTCGGAGATGAGGGTCCGAACTTGAGGCGAGGACGGCTAGAGCATCAGCTTGGGCATTGTATTCGCGAGGTATTTTGGTAAGGTCGAAAGACTTGAATTCGGTGGCGAGTTCCTTTACCAACTTTGAATACGCGTCTATGCGGTCATTTTTGTATTGTATTCACCACTGTACTGGCTAGCGACGAGATGTGAGTCGCAAAATGCTTGTATGCTTGAAATTCTAGCTGGAATGATGGCTCCAAGATTTTGCCTTTTGATGATGGAAGGCGTATACCGATCCCATAACCGCGATGTGAAGATGATCTGTCGACATGAAGAAGCCATTTTTCTTCTCCCGGGAGCTCGATGATTGTTAACTCGAGAGGGAGCTCGACGAGGAAGTCAGACAGGACTTGGGATTTGATGTTGGTTTTGCTCTTGTATTCTATGTCGTATTCGCTTAGCTCGATTGCCTATTTGACAATTCTGTTGGAATGGGTCGGGCTGTGCATAATTGTTCGTAGAGGCTGGTTAGTGAGTACTGCAATCGAATGAAACTGGAAGTAAGGGCGGAGTTTCCAAGTTGCGATGATGACAGCTAGTGCGAGTTTATCGAGTGTAAGATATCTTGTTTCAGCCCCGTCTAGAGATTTGCTGATGTATAAGATTGGTTTTTGTTCACCTCGGTCTTCCCGAACTAGACCCCCACTTACGGCTGAGTCTGAGATGGCGATGTAAAGGTAGAGAGTCTCGCCGTCTTTGGGTTTTGCCAGCAGAGGTAGGGTTAACAAGTATTCTTTAATCTGTTGGAATGCTTCTTCACACTTATCATCCCATTCCAGGTGCTTATTACCGCAGAGTAACTGGTAGAACGGTAAACATTTGTCCGTAGATCGGGAGATAAATCTGTTAAGTCAGAATCATCCTTTTTGTTTAGCAGATCGGTTGAAGTCGGATTTGAGCTAATTACACATGTCCGAGATGCAGTTCGCAGTTTGCACTCGTTGATGTAGCATAAACGAGACATTGAGTGCAGACTCCGTATGATGTCGGGAACTTGACGCATTAGTGGTAAGTTGAGATGATGGCCTTCATTGCGTACAACCACGGCGTCTCGAGTATGATATTGTAAATACAGGCTGTCTTGATAGAACGTACTGCTTATCTTTAGTGGCCTCTTCCTCTTCCTCGTTAATGTAGGTATGCGACTTGTGCAGGGCGTCTTCTAGGGTCTGAGGTCGGTTGCGATGGATTTCTTTGTGAAAAGCCGATTGATACCATGTTGCTTTGTAAAGGAATTCGATCGCAGCGTCGTCATCGATGGTAGAGTGGGTGACCACCGATTTGAAACGGTCCATGAAGTCTCTTAGCGGTTCACTTTGTTTTTGTTCGAGCCCCCATAGTTTGGCATTTTTTGTCTTCTTTTTGATGAACATGGTGAAGCGCTTGAAGAACTTATTTGTGAGCTCGTTATACCTGTCGATCGAGTTTGTTTCGAGTTGTGAGAACCAATCGAACGCAGTCCCGCAAAGATTTTCTATAAAAAGTTGACATTTTGCACCATCCTCCTCGGTTTGGAATTTGAAACGATTCATCATGATGACAAAGGAGGTCATAAAGTGTCGAGGTTCTGAATTGCCTCAGTATTGTGTGATTTTGAACCTCTCTAGACGTTTGACTTGGACGGTGAAAACTCGTTGTGTGAGCGGGGTTTTATGAGTCTCCTGAATCACGATCTCGGGTGCCGAGTTGGTAACTTGATGAAATTTGGATCTCATATCTTGGAGTTGGGTTTTGAAGCTGTCAAGCTCATGTTCTAAAGATGCATGATCGGTGATGAGTGTCTCGTGATTACCAGTATGTTGGGCCCAAATTCCACACTCAAAATCCAGCATGATTAAGTAGGCCTAGAATCAACCCCAGCTCACTGAAAAGCCTCGTAGAGTAAGCCCGCGAGCTGGGAAGGAGCCGAGTACGCAGAAAAGGGGGAGATTGTTGGGAGAAGGAGCTCGCTGCTAGAAAGTCAAACACATTAATCAAAAACCCCAGGATTAAGCTCGATAATAAATTTCTAGATTGTAAAATTAAGTCTAAATTAAATTACATATATTTAGGACTAAGCGGTTACATTCTTGAAATACGTGTATAAGTTTAGAATATCGACAATAATGTAAGATCATCGAATTCTTGGCAAAAAGATAGCAATACAATTTTCTCTAATTTCAAACTCTCTTAAGTTCATATGACCTGAAAAAAGCCAAGGATTGAGGTTGTCAGATTCTGCTCTCACAATTTGGCGCCGTCTGTTGGGAAGAGCAAAACAGCTTCCTCTTTGTAACCTACGAAACTAACCACTCAAAAGAAGATAATGGCGGACACAACAAGTGCGGTAGTTACTACATCATCCGGAGCCTTAAATGCCTCCATTCCTTTAACCCAGTCTGATGACATCGCTCCAACAGACCTAGACGAAACGATAAATGTTCCCAATACCACCTCGGGAGCGAATGTCTCGACTGGGATCGACGATATTACCGATCCTTCGGGACCTGCAGCCTTGAACCAGTCGGCTCTGGATCAAATAGATGAGATCCGGAACCTGATATCGTGCCTAATAGAGCAGAATCGCTCAGTGGCAGCACGCCAGGATGACCTCGAAAGAACGGTTCGGGCAGGCGCCACCGGGCGGTTTGCCCCTCCACCTGGGACATAATCCGTTTTTGCCCCTGGGCAGGGAGGATTGCCATTCCCACCTCCACCGGTGACAAGGCTAAACTTTTCCGATATCAATGCTTCGACCAGCAGGATGGTGGCTCAGCCACCACCTCACGGTTCAACTCGACGATATCGGACCCCATATTTACTCCTTCCATAATCCAGATTGCGGAAGAGGGAATTACGCCCAATGCGACCCTGCCGGGAGTAGACCTACCTCAAACCTACTAATCGGTCAGAATCACTCTGGGAACGTAAATGAGGTCGAACCTCGGGAAAATCCCGAGGTCGGAGCACGACCTGAGAACGGAGGCAGCAATCATTCCCAGCCCGCCGGAGAATCATTGCTCCGCTTCCCGAAAAATAATGAAAATAACATGGGATCCACTGGCTCACATGGGTTTGAATCAATCAAGAAATATCGCCAAACTACAGCGAATGAGATCGCAGGTCCACGCTGCTCTAAGCTCAGTGCCTGAGATAGACAGAGTGATCGATGAAGTCAATCAGACCCCATTCACCTCAGCTCGGCGATGTCGGGAATATCTGATTTCCCCGGTATAATGGAGAAACCGATCCCAAGGCATTTATGAGAAGCTTCAAATTTGCCTTTTCGAGGGTGCGACTACTCGGAGGCGACCTCGAGTCAAACGCTGATGTTTCTTCACCGAAAATCTAATGGATTCGGCTTTAGAATGGTTCACCTCCTTAAAACCAAACTCAATTGACAACTTCACCCAACTTCAAGCGGCATTCTTGAAGCAATATTCGGTATTTATCCAGATCGAGACCTCGGAGGCCGATCTGTGGGTACTCACTCAAAACCGAGGTGACTCATTGCAAAAGTATATTGACAGCTTTAAAGCCGTGAAAGCAAAAATCGCCGATCTACATAACCCAATGGCCCTTAAAGCCCTCCAAAACGGACTGATAAAAACCTCAAAATTATTTGAGGAGCTCACAGTTCGGGACCCCGTATTACTAGATGATGCATTACACCGCGCTTCGCGCTGGATTATTCTCGAAGAAGAGAGTGCAGCTCAACCAAAGCAGCATGCACCCGCAACCTCGACTAAGCAAACCCAGATAACGAATCCCAAGATCAGAGACAAAGTCAGGGGATACATTCATACTCAGTGGGAAGCCCACCTCGTAATAGATTCAAGCCTTACGATCCCAGCAAGTGGTTTGATTTGCACAAAATCAAGTGCCACTCGACCGAAGAGTGCCATGAGGTGAAGAAGCAGCTCGCCGCCAAATTCGCAACAGGAGAGCTGGGTAAAATCGAACTGGAGAAACCCCCCCCCCCCCCCCCCAAGGAAGAACTATTACCCAGCTCGAGATGATGAAAGGCTGGATCGCCCATCCGAGGATGATCGTAAGCGAGAACGTTCAGCTGAGGACGCGACGGGGCGAGATCCCCCCAAAGACAGGGAAACATATATGCCTCCTCCCAGTACGAAGAAAATAATTAACTTTATACATGGAGGATCCCAGCTATTTCGCAACTCCGTAAACTCAATTAAGAAACATCAACGAAGGGTAAGTACCGACGCACGTGATAAGACCCCGTTCAAGGGACCTGACACACGAATTTCGTTCTGGTAAAGTGAGGTCGCTAAGCTAGATTCCCCACATGATGATGCTCTCTTAATCATGCTAGAAGTGGGCGAATATGAGCTTACTAAGATGCTCGTGGACACAGGGAGCTCTGTAGAACTCATCCTCCTAAGCGTCCTTAGGGAAATAGATATACCGGATCACGAAATCGAAGAGAATAAGATGGTGTTAACCGGCTTTTCCGGAGAAACCACGCTATCCCTCGGAACGATAAAACTCCCTGTAATAGCAGCCAGAGTAAGAATGATGATCGAATTCACAGTGATAGACAGGCCAGCCCCATTCAATGCCATATTTGGAAGAACGTGGATACATTCAATGAGGGCTGTATCCTCAACATACCATCAATGCATAAAATTTCCTACCCAGCACGGAATCTTAACGGTTAAGGGGAGTCAAAAGGAATCCAGAATGTGCTACATGGCATGTTTCCAGATCGCAAAGGAAAATACTATATACCAACTACAGCGTAAAGATGAGCTCGCATACCACCTAGCTAAAAAGAAAAGTGGTCCAGGCTTCATCGGACCTCGCAAAAACTTTATCGAAAAAATTGTGGTCAACGAGTCTCATCCTGATCAGAAAGTAGGAATTGGGTCCGAACTCTCCAAGGCTCAAAATGACCAATTAATAACATTCCTCAAAGAAAATTCCGGCTCATTTGCATGGACAACAGCTGATATACCCCGAATCGATCTAAACATCATTTCACATGAGCTTAACGTGGACCCAAATCACAAACCAGTACGTCAAAAGTGTCGGAAATTTGGACCTGATAAGACCGAAGCTGTTAGTTGTGAGGTCACCAGGTTGCTAAATGTCGGATTCATCAAGGAGGTAAAATAACCTGACTAGCTAGCAAATCCGGTCGTAGTAAAGAAGAAAAATGGCACCTGGCGAGTATGCGTGGATTTTACAGATCTAAACAAAGCATGTCCTAAGGATAGCTTCCCACTACCTCACATCGACTAGCTGGTGGAAGCTACCGCAGGGCACCAACTCCTCAGCTTTATGGATCCGTTCTCAGGATACAATCAAATACAAATGAACCCTGAGGACCAAGATAAAACATCTTTCATAACGGAACGTGGAACGTACTGCTATAAAGTGATGCCATTTGGACTTAAAAACGTGGGAGCAACCTACCAAAGACTTATGAACAGGATGTTTGCCAGCCTCCTGGGTAAGTCAATGAAAGTCTATATTCATGTTGGTTAAGTCTCTGAAAGAGGAAGATCACATAAGCCAGCTGGGGAATGTTTCACCTTACTAAACAGGTATCGGATGAAACTTAATCCTTCAAAGTGCACCTTCGGGGTCGCTTCAGGTGAATTCCTAGGTTACATAGTGACTCAAAGAGGAATAGAAGTAAACCCCAAACAAATCAGTGCGTTCTTGGAAATGCAACCTCCTAGCTCGATAAAAGAGGTGCAAAGGCTGACAGGCCGCATTGCCGCATTAAATCGATTTATTTCCAGGTCGACCGATAAATGTCTCCCTTTTTACCAATTACTAAAGGGAAACAAAAAGTTCATATGGGATGACAAGTGCGAGGAGGCCTTTAAGCAACTAAAGGCGTACCTCTCCGAGCCCCCCATTTTGTCAAAACCAATTGAGGGAGAGCCGCTTTACCTATACGTAGCGATCTCCGAGGCCGCAGTGAGTGGCGTCCTCATAAGAGAAGAACGAGTTGAGCAGAAACCAATCTACTAGGTGAGCAGAAACCAATCTACTAGGTGAGCAAATCCCTAGTAGGCGCTGAAGCCAGATACCCACGAATGGAAAAACTGGCTCTAGCAGTATTAATCTCAGCTCGCAAGCTCAGACCGTATTTTCAGTCACACTCTATCATAGTAATGACAACACAGCCATTACGCACAGTATTACACAGCCCCAGCCAGTCTGGCAGGCTAGCCAAATGGGCCATCGAGCTGAGTGAGTACGATATCGAATATCGACCTCGGACTAGAGCCAAAGCACATGTACTAGCTGATTTCATCATTGAGCTCACAGCTAACAGCCAGGTGACCGGAACAAGCGCCGAGACCTGGCAGCTTTATGTCGATGGAGTTTCCTCAAAACAGGGGGCATGTGTTGGAATCCACCTAGTGTCCCCGACTAATGAGGTCGTGGAACAGTCCTTTAGACTCGGATTCTCAGCATCGAACAACGAAGCCGAGTACGAGGCCTTAATAGCAGGTCTCCGACTCGCAGCTGGAATAGGAATACGCAACCTGAATGCATTCAACGATTCCCAGCTCATTACAAGCCAGTTTCATGGAGAATACGAAGCCAGAGATAGCAGGATGGAATCATATGGCCATAGTTCATGAGCTAGTTACACAATTCGAAGTCTTCACCCTGACGCGAATATTTCGGGGTGAGAACACGATCGCAGACGCACTGGCAGCTCTGGCTTCGACCTCGAATCCACTTATAAACAGAGTGATTCCAGTGGAAGGAATTAAGAAACCAAGTATTAAAATCGATAAGAACATCAAGGATTTAATGGAAATAGACAATGACGATATGGAGTTGGACATAATAGTAGCCCCAATAACGGGCTACCTCCCTCCCGAAGTAGGAGAAGCTGAAGACCCGGAGTTAGCCCCGCTTGACGTCAGGCATGTTACCCTCCGCGAAAAAATGAATGCAAGAGCTTACTGGCGAGTAGCAATTATACAATACATTGAGGGGGGAGAGGCTCCCCCCAGCAAGTGGGAAGCTCGCAAGCTCAAAACCATAGCTTCAAGATATTGTATAATCAACCCCCGCCATTACAAGTGAAGTGTAAACGGCCCCTACCTAGTATGCGTCCACGGGTTCGAAACTTTTACGATATTATCATAAATACACAGAGGCTCATGTGGCAGCCACTCAGGAGGAAGGGCATTAGCTATCAGGATCAAAAGGCAAGGATACTTTTGGCCCACCTTGGTCGCTGACTGCGAAGAACATTCCAAAGCATGCGACAAATGTCAACGGCATGCGACAAATGTCAACGGCATGCTCCCACATTGCATCAACCTACTGAAAACTTATCTTCTATCTAATCTCCATACCCCTTTATGAGGTGGTCAATGGATATAGTAGGGCCCATGGTAACCTCGGGAAAAATAAGGTGTCGCTTCTTACTCGTCCTCACTGACTACTTCACCAAATGGGTGGAGGCAGGAGCTTTCCAGCAAATTAAAGCAAACCACGTACATGAATTCGTACGGCAAAACGTAGTCTGCCGGCACGGAGTCCCATATGAGATTGTAACCGACAACGGTTCACAGTTCATCTCAAATCAGTTCCTCGAGTTATGCAGAGATCACGGAATCCGATTAACAACCTCGACCCCACGTTACCCTCAAGGAAACGGGCAGGCCGAGGCAGTAAATAAGCTAATACTGAGCAATATAAAAAAATGACTGGATGCTAAAAAGTAAAAATGGTCCGACGAGCTCCCTGGAGTACTGTGGGCCTGTCGGACCTCACCTCGCAAAGCAACCTCAGAAACACCATTCTCCTTGGCTTATGGGATTGAGGCTGTGGTTCCTGCTGAGGTTGCAGTCCCCAGCCTGAGGGTAGACATGTGCCCCGTAAACGAGGAACTGAACAACGAAATGCTTCTCGACCAACTCGATGTTATCGATGAACGTCGAGATCGAGCACTCATTAATCTTCAAAACTATCAACACGCGGCAGGACGCTACTATAATTCAAAGGTCAAACGGCAAAGATTTTGAGTTGGCGAGCTCGTCCTACGAAAAACCTACGAAAACACAAGGGAAATGAACGCTGGAAAACCGGGTACCAACTGGGAAGACCCATACCGGATCTCCGAGGTAGTAAAGAACAGCGTATACAAGCTCGCCAGGGTGCACGACAATACACCTGAAAGGAACTCATGGAATGCCATGAATTTAAAGAAGTACTGTCATTAAAAAGACACTTGTAAAAATTGAACTACGAAAAGGCTTGATCCCTCCTCAGGGTACGTAGGCAACCTCATAAGGGTGCAGCTATTAAAATAAAATAAAATCTCTTCTTCTTTTAAGCCTGTTAAACGCAGCCTGAGATCTTTCAGCTACTATTTACAAGCTAAAAGCTTTACTCCATAAATGAACAGTCTTACGAGCTAAAGCATGCTACCAGCTAGCATGACTCGACTTTGCGTCTAAATTGCAGAGTCACAGCCTTTCTAGTCTCTAAATGACAACAACATCTAAGTCTAAACTGTTTAGGTTACATGCATGCCTCTAAACGGCTTCGACCTTGCGTCTTTAAATCGTCTGGTCAGCTCCCAAGGTCTCTAAACGACTTGGGAGAAAGGTCTCTAAACTACCTGGGTCTTTGGCTGAATAATTGCATTTGATCTAAAAAAGACAGCCTCTAAATGGCAAAAATTATGAATAACCATAAAAAAAATATTTTTAAATAAAGCCTCCTCAAGGAAGCACAAGTTCAAACCAAAAATCCCACTAGGGCATAAACGAGTTCAACAAATAAACCAAAAAAGGGTTTAAAAGCCTCCCCAGGCACCAAATTCGAAGAACAACAAAATATGAGAGTAGTAAAGGAATCTTTAGTAGGCAAGTTCAGCTGGTTTGTCCTCCGGGACAGGTTGATTCAAGGGCAGCGGGAACTCCTTCCTAAGCTTCTGAGAACCAAGGTCCAGCTGATCATTCAATTGGGCGCTTAGCCCAGCAGGCAGCGTAACCGAATCATCGGATACCTGAGGAATGTCAATTTTACCCAGGGAAAAATCTGATACCTGGACGATGGCAAGCTCCGCGTCCAACCTCAGCTTCTCAACATGGATGCTCTTCTTTTCAGCCTCAAAATCATTGATGGTCTGGTTGATAATGTCATCAAGAAGAAGGATATTGGATTTACACTCCATAACCTGAGTCTCGGTATCGACCTCGATCTTCTTCTTCTCCCATTTATCCTTTATCCCCAAAAGAATGGCGCGATACTGTTTGGATATCTCCCTCCTCGCGGCCTTCTCAGACTTCTTCACCATCTCTTTTTGCCTCTTGGCAAGCTTCTTCGAGTCCTCCGTAACCTTCTCAATCTGGACCCTTAAATCCACTATATTTTCACTGGTTGAACGCAAGCCAACCTCAGCAGCTCCAGCTCGTCCCTTGGCAACACGGAGATTCACCTTTAAATCCTCACTTAATTTCTCCAACACAGAAACCCGAGCTTGAGCCTCCCGAGCGGAATCCTCCCATCTCTTGGCCAAAACATCTTGGTCCTTAACCTGGCCTTCTAAAAGGGTAACCTTAGCCATCCTCTCCTTGTTCCGAGTAATTCTCCTCACCAGCTCGTCCCTTTCAGAGACGAGATCGGCAATGGTCTTAGCTGCCCTCTCCACCTCCTCGGGCTGGGTAGCAGAACTGAGATCTTGCTCAAACGAGGTAATCAGCTCGTTGGCGGCGGAGACGGCCTGAGAAAGGAATATGAAAATTCAGCAGAGAAAAACCAAAGTAATGGAAAACAAAGTAAAGATAGCTAAAACTACCTGGCCCGTCGCACTTGCGAACTGAACATAGCCCTCAGGCTTCTTCATGTTCCTAAGAGATGGTAAGAAGCAGGACGAAGGCCTAACACGCCTAAAGAGAATCGCAATCTGGGAGCTGTTTTCAACGATTGCCTCAGGTCCATTAAAATCGAACCTAAAGGCATTCAGAAAAAATACCTCCACCACCCTGAGAACGAGGCACCACATGCCTCCTTGATGTTTCCTCGCCATCAAACCCGTCGCCACGAGATCGTTTGGAGCGAGACTGATGCTCGATAGAATGACTTGGCTCCTTAGAAGACACCCTGGAAGTTAACCTTTGAGGACCTTTAGCTCGTGCATCATGTTGGGCGATCTCGGGTTCATCACCCGTTGGCAAAATGCCACCACCACCATGATCAGCTTCGGGCTTTCAGTGATCAATCTTCTCAACCTTCTCTCAACGCGGGGTCTCAACATGGATGGACTTACCAAGAGGCTCTTTGACCCTCTTATCAAGAGCACTGGCTGGCGTCGGGGCAGGGCGCAGTCGCATCCTCTCCCTATAAAAAAGATGCTGCGGTTTCTTAGGAGGAACCATTTTGCTGGACTCGGTGGAGCTCTCTCTGCGAGTAAGATCGATCTGGGGGGTAGCAGGGGCAGTATCCGGCACCTAGGAGCCAACCGGGAGATCAACCTCAGCGCGGGCTAGATCTTTAGCAACAGCCTCGAGTCTTGAGATAATGGATGGAGCGGGAGACAAAGCTTGAATTTGAAGTAGGGGAGATGGAGTCGGAGAATCTGCAGAATCAAATAAAGAAGATCTAAATAAAGAAACAATTCTTAATCTAAAAAGATAAAGATATAAATCCACCCAAACCTATGAGCCGGCAAGCAGATGCAACATATAGCTCGGGAGCTCGGCGTTCACGAGCTTGCTGAATTCAATCAAGGAAGAAACCCTTCCAGTTGGAACTCTCACCCTTGACAAGGTCGATAAGCCGTTGAACCTCAGCCGTTACTATCTTTGAAGAATCAATTGACTCTGCATAAAAGAAAAAGGGTCACCATATTAGAACAGAATAAAAAAGGCAATTAAGAAATCCCCAGAAGGGATGCTCGAATCAGCATCCGGGGGATCACGCTGACCAGTAATCTGAGCCAAGGAATGTCGAAGCACCGACTCGCCCTCAACGGACCTACTGGAGATTCTGAAATAGAACCACTGCTCCCACCATTTATCATCCCTCACATTAAATCTAAAAACGGACCGATTGACCTTCGCCGGAAAATAATAGGTCTCACGGAGATGAGAGTTCCCCTTGACATTAAAGAGCTGGCGAAAGATCTCAGTGTCGAACACAATCCCAAATTCCTTAGAACGCACCCAGAGGGCGACAAGGGACCTCAACGCGCTGGGCATAAGCTGTGGAAGGACGAGTCCGAGATCGCTGATGATATTAGAGATAGCTGCCAGGATGGGAAAAGTGAGGCGGCATCTCAGGAAAAACGCGGCATAACCGCATGCATAACCCTCTGGAGGACTCTCCGGAGAGCTATCAGCCGGCGGGATGAGCAGATCGCCGATATCAAGTCCGCACAAGGAAGAGATATTCTCGAGCTCAGCAGCCGAAACCGTGCTCTTCGAGTGAGAGTCAAACCGCTCAGCAAGGGGAGGAGGAGCATCCAGCTGAGAAGTAGAAGCCATTGCAAAAAAAAAGGCAAAGAAAATCGAATTTGAAAAAGGAAGAAATTCGACCGGAAACGATGGAGGTTGAACTTTCACAGAGAAAAATATCTCGGGTAAAAGCAAGAATAAGATTAAGACAGTTCAATTAATGGAGTAAAATTAACAATAAAAAAACGGAAGGGAAAAAAGTGAAAAGACATCATTACCTCGGTAAGTGAGAACTGAGGCGGCGTGAGAAGTTGAAGCAATGAGAACCGCTCATTTATACCCACTCGCCCACTTATCCTGTCATATCCCTTAAAAATCGCGTAGACGCTACAGGATCCTTACAAACTCGCCCTGCGAGCAGGCTAGAGATCAATTAGAAGTCCGAGACTGCGAGATCATACCAGCTGGAGGATCAATTAAATACCGAGATCACAGTTCCGCATCCTCAACGATAAATCATTAAAGATAC
The DNA here is from genome assembly GCA_030161315.1 of Eutrema japonicum. NCBI lineage: Eukaryota > Viridiplantae > Streptophyta > Magnoliopsida > Brassicales > Brassicaceae > Eutrema > Eutrema japonicum. Next base: position 32,803,767 of record BSQW01000013.1, on the reverse strand, counting down.
TGGGGGCAACTGTTGGGCCCAAATTCCACACTCAAAGTCCAGCCTGATTAAGTAGGCCTAGAATCAAGCCCAACTCACTGAAAAGCCTCGTAGAGTAAGCCCGCAAGCTGGGAAGGAGCCGAGTACGCAAAAAAAGGGAGATCGTTGGGAGAAGGAGCTCGCAGCTAGCAAGTCAAACACATTAATCAAAAACCCCTGGATAAAGCTCGATAATAAATTTCTAGATTGTAAAATTAAGTCTGAATTAAATTACGTATATTTAGGACTAAGCGGTTACATTCTTGAAATACGTGTATAAGTTTAGAATATCGACAATAATGTAAGATCATCGAATTCTTGGAAAAAAGATAGCAATACAATTTTCTCTCATTTCAAACTCTCCTAAGTTCATACGACCTGAAAAAGCCAAGGGTTGAGGTTGTGAGATTCTGCTCTCACACAGTAGATCCAAGAGTGGGGGGCTGAATTATTGCGCTTTGATTTCGATTTAGTCCGGCGAAAAGATTGCGGCGAAGAGGGAGTGTCGCGTCCTTAGATTGGGAAGACCATGGGTTCTGTCTGAGTTCTCCGAGCTGGTCGCGGAGTTCCGTCTGAGTTGCAAACAAAGAGTCGAATCTCTCGTCGGTCTTTTAAGCGAGTTCGACGAGTTGTGCCGCCATAGCTTGCATGAGGGTGAATGGATCGAATTGATCTGTTGTAATTGCTTCGGTGTTTACCGAAGCCGATGGTGGTATGTCATCGTTGATACCATCGTTCTGTTCGAGGTTACGGTTAAGCGATTGTTCGTCTGTTAGCCCTGCCATTGCCGAGCTAATCTTCGAGATCCAAATTTTTTTTTTGTTATTTTCTCTACCCTCATACCGCGCCAATAGTTGATTCTAAAAATCACATAAGAGAATTTAAACAACAACTTTGATCGGAATCTCGTTCTAATGGATTAAACTAAGCGGAGCTACAAGATCTCTTGATCGTAAAAAGAAAGACTTAAGAACTAAGGAGATAAAAGCTAGGGTCTCAGCTCTCGATATCTTAGGTCTCGTAGATGATTATGAATGTGTATAATGAGGCGATCGCCTCCTTTTTTATAAGGTTTTCGAGTCGGTCTAAACGGGATGATTTCCTTTTTCTAATTCTATCATAAAAAAGGAAGTCCTTTTCTTCTTTCGAAATCGGGAAAGATTCCGCAAATCTCGGAGGTCGATGCATTTCGTAGCGAGTTGGGCTTAGACCGAGTTCGGCCCGTTGAATATGATCATGGGCCCCCTTCACTTAGCTCGAACCGTCGTAAAATGGAATCAATTAGGCCGGTCTCGGTTTAAACCGGGCTAAACCGGGGAGTGCTAAACTCACCTACAATAATTGTTAATAGCTATCATATTTACTCGACGAGGAGCTGACCCGATGTCTTGAAACTCCCATACTTTGATGTAAACCAAGACAATAGCTACAACACAGCTTCATTTTCTCACAGAACTAGGTTCTCTATTGTGTTCATTTTGGCATTGGGATCTCTAGTCATGTAGGTGGGGTTCCCGTCAAACCTCCTCTTAAGTCATTTGAGATCAATTATCTAATGATTTTATGTCATCTTTTTTAAAGACATGACTTTATACAGAAAACTCAGTGCCCGAGCTATAGTCAATTGACTATCACAGTGTACACATAATGCTCGCACTAGTTTTTTTTTCCCAAATCAGGATATTTTCCACCAAGTTTCAAAACCACTCATAGGTTCTGATATGCTTAGTTTTTATCATTTTCTAACACATGTTTTGGTGTTTCTTTTGAGTATTTTATCGAGTCAAAGTCCGTTTTTAGGGTCTTTTAGTCTTTTATTCAGCTATCTCAGGTAAAAAGGCGTTTACGGAAGAAAGTGGAGTTACGTGGGTAAAAACGCATGGAACAGTACAAAAAGAGCTTAATCGATCGATGCAAGGAGTGCATCGATCGTTGGAGCATGCCCCGAAGAGCCAAAATCGATCGATGCAAGGAATGCATCGATCGATGGAGCATGCCCCGATGCATAATTGGCATCGATCGATGCAACATCCTCCAAAGAACCAGAATTGATCGATGCAAGGAGTGCATCGATCGATGAAGCATGCATATAAGAACCAAAATCGATCGATGTTACATGTGCATCGATCGATGCAAGCCTGCGAGAAGGAAAAGGAAATTTCTGACTTTCTTGTTTTCGCCCGGAAACTGCCTATTTTGACCTAATACGCCCAGAACCCTATTTATACATTATTTTCAGCCACTTTTTAGGTAATATCTCTTTTGACGGCTCTTTGTTCTACTCATATTTTGGCTTTTTTATCTTGTAAGCAAGGAGAATAATCTCTGCAACTATTGGGAAGATTTCTATACCCTTTTATCTCTTTCATTATTATTATGAGTTTCTCTCTATCTTCTTGATTGTTCTCCATTGTCATGTCCGAGTAGTCTCATAGTTAGGTTTCGGGTTTCAAGGGGATTCATGAAACATTGAATTAGACATAGATAGGGATTTATCTTTTGTGTTTTTCGCTTATTGTTGCGTTTATTGCTTAGGCTTAAGTTAACCGCTTAGTCTATGAACTAGGGCTTAATCTATTACACGACAGTGTCGTAGGTTGCTAGAAAGAACTTAAGCGAGCGAATTGTCCTTAGCCTGCGAAAATTGATGTTAAGGCGATTCGTGAACATATTGAACCTACTCATTAATGCTGATCTAGAATTCTATGCCAACGAAAGTTAGGATTTTAGATTGCCAGGTTTAGTAATCAATGCCACGACAGTGGATTAGTTAGACTTTTATGTTTGAGTTTGAAACTTGTATTTTGTTGTTTACTGAATAGTTTTCTGATTAGCGATCTTTGGATTCCCGAGAATAAACCCTTGACCTAGCGCTTTTCTTTTATTGAATTTACATCGTTTTAATTGCTTTCGTTACTATTCCAAAACCAACCATATTCTTGTCTTAGCTTAGTTTCATAATTGTGAGAATTATAGTGTAACCTTGGTCTTTGTGGATTCGATCCTAAAGTACTGCATTGTCAACTGTTATAATTGCGGTAGTCTGAACTTTAGTTATTAATTTACTTAGTAAAACACCTAAATCAATTTGGCGCCGTAGCCGGGGACCAATAGCGTTACCTTCAATTTTGAATTTGAAATTTAGTCTAAGATTCACTAAATGTTATATCATGTATTTCAGAGATTTTCTAGGATGGATCACAACTCGGGAAACGATGGTAACTTCAACACCCATCGACCACCCCTCTCTCGCAAAACTCAAAGGCGATCGCCTATGGACCATGGACCCGTTGGCGATTACATCACAATGCCAAGTTCCTACACGTATCGAACAACCTAAACTCACTCACACCAAGGCCGAGATTGGAGCGATTTTGGCCATGAAAACTATCACCATCACTACCAGCCGTGTCCGCAACCACCATCTCGTACCTACGCTCCCAATGAGTCTTTGGAGACCATGATGCATACGTTGTTGAAAAATCAGAAAGAGTCCTCATTTGAGCATGACGCAAGGTTGGACCATATCAAAAACGATCTCGGAGGGAATTTCGATGATATTCACGCCCAGGTACAAAAACTCGAAGAAAGGGTGAAGCAGATAGAAGAAATGCAGCTGCAGTAAACCCACGAAATTGAAAAGAATCAGATTTTGATCGATCATGTCAACAAATCCATGGAACTCATGGAAAACAATTTTGAAGAGAAACTCACAAACTTGAGGGAGAGTCTCTCGACTACAGCCACAAATCTCAGCACCACTGCAACCAGAGCACTCAAGGTTGAGAGAGAGATGAAAGAGATTGGCAGACAAGGAAAAGAAACTAATTCGATCGTCCATATCCTCTGCGATGGGCAAAGGAAAGCATGAGAAACGCTCCGAAAGATTCGTCTCCACATGGATGGAAGGCATAGTGATATCCTTGGTAAAAACATGGGACTCGGAGACATCTCTGCTGATCTTTCTAAGGAACTTAAGACGCTAAAAAGCGTCTATCCGATGTGGACGACACCATTCATGTTCTAAAATCTATAAGCGAAGAGGAAATTTCCCCAAAAGCATCAAGGGATGCAGATAACACCTCCGTCTCAAGGGTGGACCATCAATGCATGATGATAAGGCAGATCGCAAGGAACAGAGGAAGAAGACCACGCGAGGGAACCCCAATTTCAAGGTGAACTCTGGCCTCAGAACATGAAGATTGGGAAACTCGGCCGATAAGCGAAGAGATTCTAGATGATTTCCATTCCATTGTGAAGGAAATCCCATTCCACATGTCATTCGATCAAGCTTGAAAGAAATACCCAGCAATGAGGGAGCACTTTTGGTACAACAGGGAAGATAAGTACGCGATCGAAGATCTGTTCGAAGAAGTTAGGAAGAAGCTGTCTAAGTCCAGAACATTGCACAAGCTCGAAGAACCAGGATGCTTCGTCGTCCCATGCGAAATCTCCGGTTCCTACTTCGACAATGCTCTGTGTGACTCAAGAGCCGCTATAAACCTTATGTTAGAGGCGGATGCAAGACGGTTGAAGATCGACAACATGAAGCCCTCGAGGATGCGAATCGGGCTTGCGGATGGCTCAACCACCACCACGATTGGCATGATCGAGAATCTCCGTTTGAAATTTGGAAATTGCATTGTCCCGGTTGATTTTCAAGTGGCAAAAACCCGCGGAATGAAGAATGAACCCCTACTTCTAGGAGGATGTGCCTCGCGAACGTCGACAAGGAAATCTTCTACCTAGCAGCACCTCCCGGTTTCACCTCGAAACGCATTCGTTACACGATCGAGGGGAAAAGAGGGTGCGAGGTACATAATACTCTTGATGACTATCCAAGCACGGATGAAGATAAAGGGGCCTTGAGAAGGAGATCAAAACGTGCTAAGGGGAGTGCGAGCCTCTTAGATCTATCATCCGCCTAGAACACTCAAGAAGTCGAGCTAACGACTATAAACAAGCGTTTGGTGGGAGGTAACCCACCGGTACGTTTTCTTTCATTTTATATTTTTCTTGAGTCTGTTTGGCCTTCTTCTTGGTTTATTTTCACACCGAGACGGTATGAAGTAAGTCTGGGGGAGGGTCTCTATCGTTACTAATGCTATTTCTTTCTTTTGTTTTTCCTTTTGAGTCATTTTGATGTCTTTTATTTTGCAGTTATTTTGTTTTATTGAGTCAAAATTTGTTGGAGATTATGATCACGACCTTTGAATTCTTAACTAATTTTGCCAAAGTGACCATTGTCGCAGGGCTAGTTTTAGATCAGAATAATGAAAAATCTAAAGGCTGACCAGTCAAACAAAGACACCCATGTTTCCGAGAAAATTCAAAAGCTTGAGCTAGTTTCTGAGCTCTTCCTTTTACCTCGTCATCGTGATTGGCGCCTTCAGAGCTTGACTCCTCACTCGTATATGACAAGATAGCATGTGTAAAAATATGGTACTCATCTCCCTTATTTAAGATAAAAAGTAAAAAAAGATGAAATGATTTTCTTTCGGGTAAAGGGCTAGAAAAATTTCCTTCGATCCCATTATTTTACATCGAAGGAGATGACCACACTAAGGTCGGAAGCGAGGTTAGAAAAATTTTCAGAGATACCACTATTCGCCTACACCTTAGAATAAAAGAGTGGCACTAAAATGAACCGGGGATTCGGTGGCAAAAACCATCAATACTCGCGTTCCATCCGCCATTAACCCTACGAAATAAATTGAGAAAAGAATAAGTTTGGGAGAGGGAAAAAGTACCAAATGTTGTGTTGTTACCTTGTCACGATATCGAAAGGGAAAGAGTCTAGAAGGTTCTTGGCACCATGAGCTTTGATGAGACCTAGCGATGATAGCTTTTGATTGATCCGCGAAATAATGAGTTGAATCTGGGAGGCTGCGATGCTTGCAGAGAAGTACATGGTGGTTTGATCTAGAGCTAGTTCGGTAATACGTGGATTACTAAGGTAATGGTCATTACATAATTCTAAAGGAAATGTGAGTCTCCGTGCTTTTTAAAACTTTTTCTTCTTGCTTAGTTTTATGTTTGCTTGAGGACAAACAAAAGGCTAAGTCTGGGGGAATTGATATGCTTAGTTTGTATCCTTTTCTAACACATGTTTTGGTGTTTCTTTTGAGTATTTAATCGAGTCAAAGTCCATTTTTAGGGTCTTTTAGTATTTTATTCAGGTATCTCGGGTAAAAAAGCGTTTACGAAAGAAAGTGGAGTTACGTGGGCAAAAACGCATGGAACGGTACAAAAAGAGCATAATCGATCGATGCACTGCATAGATCGATGCAGCATGCCCCAAAGAGCCATAATCGATCGATGCAAGGAGTGCATCGATCGATGGAGCATGCCCCGATGCATAATTGGCATCGATCGATGCAACACCGTCCGAGGAACCAGAATCGATCGATGCAAGGAGTGCATCGATCGATGGAGCATGCACAGTAGAACCAAAATCGATCGATGCAAGCCTGCGAGAAGGAAAATGAAATTTATGACTTTCCTGTTTTGGCTCGGAAACTGCCTATTCTGACCTAATTCGTCCATAACCCTATTTATACATTATTTTCAGCCACTTTTTAGGCAATCTCTCTTTTGACGGCTCTTTGTTCTACTCATATTTTGGCTTTTAGATTTTGTAAGAAAGGAGAAGAATCTCTGCAACTATTGGGAAGATTTCTAAACCCTTTTATCTCTTTCATTATTATTCTGAGTTTCTCTCAATCTTCTTGCTTGTTCTCCATTGTCATGTTCGAGTAGTCTCATAGTTAGGTTTAGGGTTTCAAGGGGATTCATGAAACATTGAATTAGACATAGATAGGGATTTATCTTTTGTGATTTTCGCTTATTGTTGCGTTTATTGCTTAGGCTTAAGTTAACCGCTTAGTCTATGAACTAGGGTTTGATCTATCACACGACAGTGTCGTAGGTTGCTAGAAAGAACTTAAGCGAGCGAATTGTCCTTAGCCTGCGAAAGTTGATGTTAAGGCGATTCGTGAACATATTGAGCCTACTCATTAATGCTGATCTAGAATAATATGCTAACGAAAGTTAGGATTTTAGATTGCTAGGTTTAGTAATCAATGCCACGACAGTGGATTGGTTAGACTTTTATGTTTGAGTTTGAAACTTGTATTTTGTTGTTTCCTGAATAGTTATCTGATTCGTGATCTCTGGATTCCCGAGAATAAACCCTTGACCTAGCGCTTTTCTTTTATTGAATTTACATCGTTTTAATTGCTTTTGTTACTATTCCAAAACCAACCATATTCTTGTTTTAGCTTAGTTTCATAATTGTGAGAATTGTAGTGTAACCTTGGTCTCTGTGGATTCGATCCTAAAATACTGCATTGTCAACCGTTATGATTGTGGTAGTGTGAACTTTAGTTATTAATTGACTTAGTAAAACACCTAAATCAGGTTCCATGATCAATCTGATCAGAGTTTGGTTAGAGATTTCCATGATGTTGTTGCACAACAATGCGTAAAGACATATCCACTTGTGGACTATTAGTTTCTGGAAGCCGATACCCAATTAACATAATTGTATCCTTCCAAAACTATTGGTTCTTTACCATAATGCAACTCATAACTTTCAGTATCTCGCACGTAACTCAATACTCTAGTTATAGCTTTCCAATGTTTACAACCTGGATTACTCTTGTAGCAACTTATTAAATGGACTAAGTCCGCCATAATGAGTATGGTACAATCAGTTAAGTACTCCAGACTTCCGATCACACTTGAGTAGATCTTTAATCTCTCAAAAATCATTTTAGCATAATGAGCCCTAGAAGTGATTATTCCTTTGGAATATCTAGTGATCTTAATCTCTAGAGTCACATCCATTCGACCCATGTATTTACATGTCAAACCTCACACTAAGAACAATCTTAGTGTGTTCGACTATGTAATTTTCATACAACCAGAGCAAAATATATATGTGCGGGGTACTTTTGATGTATATGAACTTATCACATTCATTAATGCTATAATTATTTGACTATGTCAAATATTTCATGCTAATATTTCAGAGTTTTTGTAAGCCCAAACAGAGATTTCAGGAGTCAATAGACTTTGTGTCTTTTCGACTAAGCCATATGTTTTCAATTTTGAAAATCCATTTAAACCCTCGGCCTTTAAGCCCTTGTGACATATCGATTATCTCCCACATATGATTTTCATAATGGAGTCGATATCACTAATGACGAAGGTTTGTCTGGTGTAGACATTACTTTAGTGGAAATTCACGGTGTATTCTCTCGGAGAAAGACCATTAAAAAATCTTTACCAAAAGATGTACATATACTTCGGCATTATCTCACGATATGCCAGAAGTAATCGCCTCATTTACAGAGTAGATTGCATCTCTTTCTTCACGTGTTCGCATCGGATTTTTATCTTTACACGGAAACACGAGCTCAAAGAAATATACATTTCTTGACTCCATGATTGTATTCACATGGATATCTGGTACGTCTGATTTATGAACCAGAAACCAAGAAACACTGTTGTGTGTGCATATCCGATGAAAATACAATCCACTATTTTAGGTCCAATTATGAAATTTTTAGGAGGTGACACTATGACTTTTGCAAGACATCCCCACATTTTCAGGTATTTGTACGAATTTACTTTACCTCTCCAAAAGTTTATATGGTGTCTTGCCAATAACTTCATCTGGTAAGCAAAGCTTCCCCCCCCCCCCCCCCCCCCACATTTCTTGAGATAACTTATAATAATGCATCTTTGCATTCATCATCTCACTAAGAATTCATAATTTTTGTTCCGCAATTCCATTAGATTAAAGTGAATAAAGAGCAGTTTTTAGATGGATAATGCCATGTTCTCTAAAGAACGCATTTCATTCTCATCAAACTCGTCACATTTATCACATATAACTATTTTCATAATTTTCTCAAGTTGGTTTTAAAATTCCATCTTGTATGCTTTAAAAATTTCAAAGCCATTTTTTTTTCTTAGCAAGTACACACATCTTTCACAATAGATATCATTGTGGTAGCAGCATAATGCTACCATTCAATTTGGTTATTCCCAACCATATTGACATTAGAAACTACAATACACGTGTCAATTTCAGTCATATTGGTATGGGACATCCCATTGTCTTTGCGTGGTCAATCTTGCTACGACATGGGTCAGCATTGTGACCCATCATGTCACACTTTGTGACATTTTCCATTGAACTTCTTTTAAACATGTTGCTTTTTGAAACTAGTGGATGATTTCAAAGGAACCTTATGTTTCCCATTGGTCTTGTGGCTAACCACTATTTCATATTGTTCACATGTGTAAACACAATATGCTTTACGGTTTGTTGATTCAATTCGATGCCTGACAATTAAGTCTTCAAGGCTCTCAGCCTTTCGCTTATTCATGAGATAATTTTTGAAATATTTCCAAACTAATGGAAACTTCTCAAATAGTCAACATAGTTGGTATGTCAAAGAAATTGACTTCCATTCAACCATTATCTCATGAGTCAGCAATCATAGATGTTTGACTTTATCCATTATGGATTTAAAGTCCAGAAATCCGTCACATCGAATTTCTTAGAACATGCGTTCTTAACCTTGTACTTCTTATCAAGGAAACTCAAAAATTCCTTAGAAATATTCAAATCACTGTATACTTATACAGCGGTTTTATCAGACGGATTTGATCCACGTCCTCATGGTACAAGATTCAACTCTGACTAGAGTTCTCACATTAGTATTCTCAAGAGGAAGCATATGCTATCCTCCTTGAGTTACTTCTCTAGTTTTAGCATGGTCAGAGAGATAAATATCTTCCGCTACCACATTATGAATCAAGTTCCATCGAACGAGTCTAGCATTAGTCATGCGTTTACAACACTAGGCACTAACGTGACAATCTGATAAAAATCAGAATTTGGCATTGGCATAGTCACTTGTGGTAGACCACTACCACTACTAGAAAACGGGTATTAATAGCACTTCATGATAGCGGTTTATGTGTTTCTGATATAGTTGACTTATGCCTGACTTTTTAATAGCGTTTCTGAAATGATAAACGTTATGATATGTTGGGCGGCAAAAAATATGTGTCCGCGCTTTATTTTTGGTTCTCCAATTGCTCTGTAATAGCACATACAAATTGTAAAACGTCATCGTAGGTTACCGCGAATAAAAAATTTCATTACCCGCCCAAATAATAAAAAGTGGTACCAAATTAATTTTAGTAAAAAAAATGATATGAACTAAAAAAAAATTGGTCAACAAAAACTTAGGTTCTCTCTTCTCTTTCATTCTCGATCTCTCTTCTCTCTGTCTCGATCTCCCAGTCTCGACCTCTCTTCTTCTCTTTCAGTCTCGATCTCTCTCACTTCAGTCTCGATCTCTCTCCTCTCTTCTCTTTCAGTCTCGATCTCTCTCACTATCAGCCATCCAAGTCTCCAAGCTTCTCAGATCCTCTCTGATATCTCCTCTTGGTAATCTCTTTTCTTCTTCTTCTTCTTCTTCTTCCATGTCACCTTCATTATCTGCTTCTTGTTTGTGTTTAAACCTTAATTTCTGTTAGGTGCTGAGAAAGGCTCGAGATCGTTATTCTCGAGTGGACTGGTTCGATCGATCGATGAAGGTAAAAAAAACCTCTTTGTTGCTCTTATCCTTTATAAAATTTAGTTCCTCAAACTACTTCTTCGAATTATTTACCCTTAAGTTTGACTTCTGATATTGTAGAATCACTGGTTTCATAAAAATCTGGGATTTTGCTTTCTCTTTGTTGCTTAGAAGTTTTGAACTAATTTAGTAAATTCTCCCTGGAGATATTTTGGTGATGTACCCTTAGTAAATTCGAGAGATAAGGGGTATCAGCGGGAAGCTTCGACTCTTCGTGATGAAGTATGTCGACATTTCCTATTAGACTCTGGATTATCTAGTCAATTTTAACCTATATATCCTCTGTCATTCATAACAATTATTCTGGATTACATCTTCACTGTGCAGAAGAGAAACGTAAGGCAGCAGAAGCCAGGGCTAGGGAGCTGGAGAAACAGGTTTTGATTTAGTTTTCATTAGTAGACAAAATGTGGTTACATACCATTATTTAAGTTTCTAAGACCTGCTGGTAACATTTAGTGTATTTGATTGATCAAATATTAAGTTATACTCTGGTATTAGAATTATAAGATTTAGTGACAAACCAAGTGAAGATGCAGACAGTTTTGAGGCCATACATACATGCAAATGCGATGAACTTTTCTTTGTCTAGGACAATTAGATTTCATGGAAAACATTGCTATTCAAGAAATTTTACTAGACTGAATGGATGGCATAATGGTACCTGCTACAGGCTGCTCTTAAGGCTGCTAACGAGAAAAAGATGGGAAAAAGGATGAAGTTGTTTCCCTCCGTTCAGAACTTCAGGTAAGGCATACTGTTACTATGGTTTCATAATATGTGAACAATTCTGATCTGCATGATGAAATCATCTCTTTTATATTCAGATCCTGAAAGATGAGGCTGCAAGAACTGTGGAATGGCTTCAAGAAGCAGAGTCAGAAGCAAAGGCTCTTCGTACATCGACTCAAAGAATGGTTTTAACACAGGACGAAATGGTATGTTTGAAAAACCCAAGACTCATTATCATGAAGATCACGGAAAACGAGGAAGACGATGATGAAGATCACGGATAAAATGTATCACACCTTCTCTCTCTCAAGCGCCAAACTTTTAAATGTTTTGGGACAATTTTTAACTTGCAGGGGATCATCAAAAGGATGTCAGAACTCGAGAAGCTAGTGATCTCAATTGGTATCAATTTCTGCATTTGTTAATCTGGTTATTGAAGAAACCTGATTCGAACCAGCTGGTTGTTTATGTTAAGTTTTTACATTGAATCAAGGCCAAAATTGTTCTATTTCCTATCTCTATGTTTTCCTTTTGAGAAAAACATAATGAACGGATGTTTTAGAAGATTCAATTTTGGTTAGCTGGTGATTCAATGTGTTAAAGCCAGAAGAGGTTGATCCTCTTGGAATGGATCTCGATTTTTCAATTAAAAAATAAAATATAACGGAATGCATTGGATGGTCAACACAAAGGAATGCATTGGATGGTATGGAAGAAGATGTGCCGGAATAAGTTAGATGGCGGAATCGGGTTTCGATCAATAGAGGATTTCAACACAGCTTTACTAGCAAAACAGCTATGGCGGTTAATGGAACAACCGGAATCGCTATTCGCTCGGGTCTTTAAAGGGCGATACTATCGGAACGCAGACCCTCTTGACCCTATTAAGTCATACTCGCCGTCCTTTGGATGGAGGAGTATCATCTCGGCTAGACCTCTGGTTACAAAAGGGCTAATCAAAAGAGTTGGTTCAGGTGGCACCATATCAGTATGGAATGACCCATGGATACCATCCTCTCCCCCGAGGCCAGCAACATGCAAAGGGTACAATTATTACCCAAATCTCAGGGTCAATCATCTGGTTGATCCAGCGACACAAACATGGAACATGGAATTGATAAACGCAATCATCGAACCGACAGATGTGGAATTTATACGCGGAATATACATCAGTAGTATATATCGACCAGATACGCCGGGTTGGCACTATACGAAATCAGGGAAATATACGGTAAAATCGGGATATCAGGTTGGCCAACATATCACAGACAACGGCGACAACTACCTCTACGGTCCAGATATAAAGAAGTTACAGGCACACTCATGGAAATTGACTTGTCCACCGAAATTGCGACATTTTATATGGCAAGCAATCTCGGGGTGTCTGTCGGTCACAGCAAACCTACGCGCTAGAGGAATAAATTGTGACATACAATGTGCTAGGTGTGGCGTGGAGGGGGAAACGATTAATCATGTTTTGTTTGAATGCCCACCAGCACTACAAACATGGGCACTCTCGCATATTCCATCGGCCCCGGGAGTTTTCCCGATGACATCGGTTTTCGCCAATTTTGATCATCTTTTTTGGAGACTTCCAGCTGAGGAAAGAAATTTAATGTTTCCGTGGATTCTGTGGAACATTTGGAAAGCCAGGAATGATAAGGTGTTCTCAAATGTGGACAGAAACCCACAAGAGATTTTTGAGGATAGCGAAAACAGAAATAGCAACTTGGGATGCGGCACAAAATAGTGAACCTGACATATCTCACCAACAACCACCGAGTCCCAACACCGGAATAAATGAACAAAATGAATATAACGGGCTCACATGCTATATTGACGGGTCATGGAAGAAAGGAGATAAATTTTCTGGTTTAGGTTGGTTTTGCTTTCAGGAAGGAATTGAAGGAAAGATTATGGGGGCCCGTAATCTACGAAGAAGCCTATCCCCGCTACACGTGGAGTTGGAAGCACTCATCTGGGCGATGCATTGCATGATTGCAAACAACAAGACGGCGATAGCCTTTGCTACAGACTGCTCAGAGTTGGTGAAGATGGTGTCTACACCGAACGAGTGGCCGGCATTTACGCTACAGTTGGAGGAGTTCATGAGGAGCAGGGAGGTTTTCACCTATTTCTCTATCACACAAATCCCACGCACGAGTAACACAGTGGCAGACAAGTTAGCACGAGGTGCTCGAGTCTACCCATCGGAAGTCACTTATGTAAACTCGATACCCCCGATTTGGTTCACCGAATAGGGTTAGGTATCAAGGCTGTTGACAAAAAAAAAATAAATAAATAAAATATAACAAATGATTGTTTTATACTAAGAACATCAAATAAAATAGAAAACTATTACAAAATACAAAAAAAAAATAAAAAAAATTAGTGAATATTTGATTTAGAGTGTAGGGCATAGGGTTTGGGTTTAGGGTATAAGAGTATAGATATAGGGTTTGAAATATATTTCTTTTTAGTTTTATAAATAATAGAAATATAATAATTTTTATGGATTAATGAGTGTTTGATTTAGGGTATAGGAATTCATACTTGTAAGATATTGTTTTCTATATCTCAATTAAAAACAATACAACAAATGATTGTTTCATGCTAAGAATTTTAAATTTAGAGTTTAGGGCATATGGTTTTGGGGGTATAAGGTATAAGGTTTGAAATATTGCTTTTTATTTTTCTCAATTTAGAAAAGAAAATACAGCAAATTTCATAATAAGAACATAAAATAGAAGAGAAAATACAACAAATTATGATTTCATAATAATAACATGAAATATATTTTAGTTTTATTAACAGTAGAAGTATAATAATTTTTAATGGATTGATGAATGTTTGATTTAGGGTACAAGGATTCACATTTGTAAGATATTTTTCTATCTTTAATTAAGAAAAGAAAATACAACAAATTATTGTTTCATACTAAGAAGATAAAACATAATAGAAAAGACTATTACTAAATACAAAATAAAAAGGAAAAGCTAGTGAGTTTTTGATTTAATATTTAAGCCATGTGGTTTGGAGTTTAGGGTATAAGAGTTTAGAATTTAGGGTTTGATATATATTTTTTCGAGTTATTTTTTTCTTACATTTAGGAAAATAGTATAAATTATTATTTTTACTAGGCCTGGGCATTTTACCCGGACCCGAAGACCCGACCCGGACCAGACCCGAAAAACCCGGTTCGGATCGGGTTCGGTTCTCTTGAAATAACCGAATGGGTCTTGTGGTTAAGTATTTTCGGGTATCGGTTCGGGTCGGTTAATTCCCGAGACCCGAAAAGAACCGAAGTATCCGGACAATAACCTTCACGCGTGAAACCCTTCGATATCCCTCATTCATATTTCTAAAAACAAACTAGTCTTAGCCGGTTCAGTTTCTTCTTCGATATCTCCAAAAGCGATCTTGTCGCCTAAATACATCTGTCTAATAGAAGAAATCAAGCTGGAGACCTATCGACTCCTTCTTTCTTCTCCTCCTTCTGAGATTTCCAGAAATCAGTCTCAGGTTCGTTTTTTTTTTCTTTTCAATTTCACATGATTCTTAAACTAGCTTCTTCTTCTTCCCCTTGTGTTTTCCTCTTCGGCGGTTGTTTAATCGATCTCTCAGGTGATCCTTCTGCTTCTTGGTAGAAATTTGGAGTTGTGATCATTCCTTGGCTAGATTAGATTATGAAATTATGTACGGTTGGCTTTTGTTTAAACGAGCTTGATCATCTGGTATATTTACAAGGAAAGGGTTGTCAAATTTGAGTTGACTGATTGTGTTGATTATCTGATCATTTTCAATTACTGTAGATCCGTGAGTTGAAACTTCTTCAAAGTCTGTTTATTGTGATTCTGTCTTTTGTGATTTTCCTGAGAATTTCTTGAATTAGGAGAATATGCATGTGGAATCGAAATGTCTTGATTGTGCACTGTTCTGCTGAGCTTATTATAATCTCTCTGCATATTTTGCTTCTTGTTAGTCTAATTTTCTGTCTCTTTCTGTTTACTTGCAGATGGCCTCTTCACCATTCGAAGAACAAGAGAACATTGAGCTAGATAATGAAGCAGATATGGAAGACATTGCTGAGGAATTAGCAACTCATGGGATTAAAAGAAAAAGGAAGGATGCTTCAGGTGCCAGTGCAGCTACTTCAAAGCCAAATAAGAAACGAAAGGCACCAGCCACAAGGTCAGATGCATGGGATCATTTCACTAGGACAAAAGAAAACTATGACAAGTGTCTATGCAACTACTGTAAGAAAAGCTTTTCATGTCCAACCAAGTCAGGGACATCGAACCTCAACAAGCATTTAACATCCTGTAAACAGCACCAGGCATGGCTTGATGGTCGAGTTAATTCTCAAGTAGTCATCAATAAAGCTGGAAATTATCAGTCTGCAAAAGTTTCAGAGAAAGTCTTTAGAGAAGCATGCAATGAGCTTATTGTTTTAGCGGAACTGCCACTTTCATTCATTGAAAGTCCAGCTTGGAGACACTTTTGTGACAGAGTTAATCTGTATCAGCCACATTCAAGAAGAACAGCAGTGAGAGATATAATTGAGATGTATGCGAGCAAGAAAAAAGCTTTGAAGGAGTTCATTTCTATTAAGAACCAGCGTGTATCTCTTACTACTGACATATGAGTTGCACAACCAACAGGTTATGTTTTCTTATTTATGTACATTTGTTGTCTTATATTGTATATGATTCTGGTTTTGACAGTAAATTTTGTAATTTTGATTTTCAACAGGTGCAAGCTATATGGTGGTCACAGCTCATTTTGTCAATGCTAATTGGAAGTTGAGGAAGCTCATTATTGGCTTCAAGTACGTTCAAGATCATAAAGGTCAGACCATTGCTAAAACTCTCCTAGATTGCTTAGAAGATTGGGGTATAGAAAAGTTTTTCTGTATCACTGTCGACAATGCTACTGCCAATACATCTGCCCTTAGGAATTTTCAAAGAGAGTTTAGTTTAAAGAGTTCTGAGGCTTTTGTGTTAGAAGGTGAATATATGCATATGAGATGCAGTGGGCACATCATCAATTTGATTGTGCAAGATGGTCTGACTAAAATAGGTGATAATGTTGCTGCTGTTAGAAATGCTGTTACGTATGTGAGGTCATCAACACCTAGGTTGCAGTCTTTTGAGTTTAAAGTTGCATCAGGAAGGGTGAAAAAGGGCAGTTTGCCATTGGATGTGAAGACTAGGTGGAATTCTACATACCTGATGTTAACCAGAGCTATGGAGTTTAGGGTTGCCTTTGATAAGATGGAATCAGAGGATAAACTTTACAATGACTACTTCAAAGAACAATTTGATGGTAAAAATAGGGTAGGACCTCCGATGAGTAGTGACTGGGCTGAAGTGGAAAGGTTAATGAGTTTTTTGCACATCTTCTACAACAGTACGTTAGTTGTATCTGCTTCTAATTCAGTAAATGCTTACAAGTGCTATGGAGAGATAGTCACAATAGAGAAGTATCTGGTCTCTTTGAGTAATGGCATTGAACCAGATTTGAAGACAAAAGCAAACGAAATGTTGCTTAAGTTTAATAAGTATTGGGATGGCATGAAGAATATCAACAAGATGTTGATTGTAGCAGCAGTCTTTGATCCTAGGAAGAAGATGGCGTTTGCTATGATGTGTTTTGAAAAACTATATGGGAAAGATAGTAGAGACGCAAAAGAGTTGTATGATTCAGTTATGGTTGTCCTGCTATCTCTCTTCAACGAATACAACATTCGTGCCAATAAAGGAACAAGCAATGTGCAATCATCTCAGTCTTCTCAGCCATCATCTTCAAATGTGCAAAACCATACACCTCAAAGAATGGATATGGTTAATGATATTTTTCAGTATGAAAGAATGGAATCTGTTTGGAATAAGTTAGTTGAGGAGATAGGAGCCACAGATACAAGAGATGAATTGGGAAAATACTTGAAGGAACAACTTGAAACCCCTAAGTTGCTGTCTGGAACAGAGTATGATGTTCTTGATTGGTGGAAGCTAAACAGTGGAAAGTATCCAGTTTTATCAACGATTGCTAGAGATGTTCTCGCTATGCAGGTATCTTCAGTTGCATCGGAGAGTGCTTTTAGCACTAGTGGCAGATTATTGGATCCGTATAGGAGTTGCCTAACCCACTACATGATCGAGGTTTTGATGTGTACTGAGCAGTGGCTCTTGTATGATATTCGAGCCAATGAAAGAGGTTTGGTTACAAATGCTCAGATTCTATCTGAAGTTGAAATGCTAGATAATCTTGAGAGAGGTAATAAGACAATGCTCTATAGTTCTTTTTTATTCCATTTCTGATTTTCTAATGCTAACAATATTGATTCTACTTTTTCTTTGCAGTTTTTAAATGCCCAGATTCACAGCAAGAAGAAACACAGCAAGAAGAAACAGAGTGAATAATATTGGTTTGCATTTGGATGTTGTTAAATCTTTCATTTTGATGTTTCATTTTGACGTTGCATCTTGAATCTTTGCATTTTGACGTTGAATCTTGAATCTTTGCATTTGGATGTTGGTTTAAACTTGAATCTTTGCATTTGGATGTTGGTTTAAACTTGAATATTTGCATTTGGATGTTGTTGATTTAAAAGTTAAAAATTCGGGTATTTTAGGACCCGACCCGAAAATACCCGAACCCAAATGGATTTCGGGTATGAACCGGTTCCCATACACAGATACAGAACCGACCCGAACCCGAAAATATCCGAACCGAATCCGAACCGAATTTTATAAATACCCGAATGGATCCTTCAACCCAATACCAAAAGGACCCGATACCCGAAAGACCCGACCCGAACCCGAACGGGTACCCGAATGCCCAGGTCTATTTTTTACAATAAATAGAAAATCTATCATTATAAATCTTATAAAAATATAATGTACAATAATAACTTAAATTATTTAGAAAATAAATAACACATAAACTCCAAAAAATAAAACATTAGTCATTAAAAACTACATATAAAATGTTTTAGAGGGATAATTAAAATAGATAATTTTTACAGAAATAATTAAAATTAGAGTTAAGTCTTGATTTAGGATTTAGGGCATTGTATAGTTTTGGGTATGTTGATTTAGGGTTTAGGGTTTAACTTATGTTTCCAATTAACAAATGAAATTGATTGGAAAAGAAAATCAAATGATTGCAAATGATTTCAAAATCATTGCAAAATGATTAGAAACTTACAAACTCTACAAATTAATGATAAGTTACTAACCCTTTCTTCTATAGTTTAGTATCACATAACATTTGTTATATAATTTTTGTATTTTTGTTTTTTGTAAACTACAAAATTATATATTATTATGAAGATAATTAACTTATCATACAAACATTGCTATTAAAATATTTCCAAATTAATAACGTAAATAAAAAAATTTATAAAACATTTTATTTAGGGTATAACAAAATAAATAAACCTTTAGAATACAATAGCCAATGACAAGAAATCACGCAGATCGCTTACGTGGCTCAATCTAACACCGTAGGACCCTTCCTTCGTTTGCTCTGTTTTCTTTCGAATCGTTCATTTCCTCTTATTATGTTTATCTCCAATAGACAATGGATCAGTGACGTGGCATAAATTTCTTTCTTTTCTTTCTCTCTTAGTCTTTCCTGTCTTCTCTTCTTGGCGGCGATTTAGATATTGGGTTTATTGAAGACGAGTTCCTCTGAATTTTGATTCTTGTTGTTGCAGGGCTCGGCAGATTCTTGTTGTTGCAGGCTCGACAGGAGTCGGATTTACGCCTCATGTACTTACCGTGAGGGCTGGACAGGTCTCTATCTTCTTCTAGCTTCGCGACCCAGATTCTCCCCGAAGAACAAACTCAGGTAAATCCATTACCTAAGAACTTTATATAAGGTTGATTCCCGTTCTTCACCTTTCGATTTTACATAGTATCAACATGAGTAGATGATTCTCGGTGAAAACAAAAAAAAATAAACTGTTTTGATTACATGAAAAACTTTGACAGGTTCAGATATTGTTTCATTCTCTTAATTATTTCATGACTCTGTTACCATGTTTCCGTTTAAAGCCGTACGTATGAGTTTGCAAAGGGAAGGTCGCTACAGTTCAATACGTAGTGTATCTCATCTTTTTGTTTTGCCAGCAAAATTGCAGGATGCTAAGTTGTGGTTGTCAGATGTCTTGTTGTTGCGGAGTGCTGCTTATTAATAACTGTGTTGATTCACATGTTTGCTGGGTCATGTACAAAGAGAGTTCTACAGATTTTTCATGAACCTAAGTTGCAATTGTTCAGGTGTCTAGTTGTTGTGGAGTGCTAGATGCTTGTTAATAACTTTGTTGATTCACATTTTCCTTAGACTATGTATAATGGTTTCAACTATCAACACCCTCCACATCATCTTCTCTTTTTTTCACATCCTTTTCTCTTTCTTCCACCTAATAATTCAACACACACTAATATTTTATGCATTACAATTGTTTGTTTAATAAGATTCAACACCCTACCCTACCATGTTTTATTTTCTTTTATGCTTTAGTTTTTCTGATTAGTTATTATTAGTAACAGATACCGTTTATAATTAAATTAGCGTAAATAAGACTTAAATAATTTTATATTTTATATTTTTATTGTTTTTTATATTCTTAATTAAAAAAAATGCAAGTAATAAAAACGAGAATAGTGAAAGTCATTATTAAAACAAAAACAATTACGAAAACATTAAAATACAATACAATACAATAAGAAGAACACAATACAACCAATAAAACACACATAATTTAATTAGTACAATAGACTGAACTCACAAACTTGGAAATCTTTTTAATCACGAGACATTCCGAATCTTGCCCATATGTGTTTGACTAGATCTGCTTGCAATTCGTGATGCACACTTGAATCACACAACTCGGATCTAGCACGTACATTATTTGCAAATGCAGGTAGCACCTCGGTCGAGAATGGTTGCGGTGTACTAGACCCACTTGCCTCAGATTGATCATAATCGTTCCATCGTTGAGTATATGTATCACGTTCATCCTCAACAATCATATTATGCAATATGATATATGACCTCATAATGAAAGTCAGATCGGCTCCCACATGCGAGCTAGTTCACGAATGATTTTAAATTGAGCCTGCAACACTCCAAATGCACGTTCGATGTCCTTCCGACATCCCTCCTGAACTTCTGCAAATAACTTGTCCGGCTCACTTTGAGGAAGCCTAATCGATTTGACGAAAGTAGGATAAGAAGGATATATACCTTCAGCAAGATAGTACGCCATATTATACGGACGTTGGTTCACGAAGAAGTTCACTCTTTGAGTATTTCTCCGTTCAACATCATCAAACACTGGTGAACGATCTAGAACGTTTATATCGTTCAATGTGCCTGGACATCCAAAAAAAGCATGCCAGATCCATAGATCATGGGATGCAACTGCTTCAAGAATAACAGTGGTGGTTCCCTTATCTCCCCTAGTAAATTGTCCTTCCCACGCTGTAGGACTATTTTTCTATTCTCAGTGCATGCAATCAATACTCCCAATCATCCCCGGGAACCCTCACAGTTCACTAACATGCAAAATTCTCTGCAGGTCCTCTTGAGTTGGGGCTCTGAGATACTCTTGCTTGTACAATTGTATGATTCCCTTACAGAATCTACGCAAGCACTCCAGAGTTGTAGTACCTCCAATTTTGATGTATTCATCCACCGCATCGGCCACTACACCATAGGCTAGCATTCGCATGGCCGTGGT
Source organism: Eutrema japonicum (assembly GCA_030161315.1). NCBI lineage: Eukaryota > Viridiplantae > Streptophyta > Magnoliopsida > Brassicales > Brassicaceae > Eutrema > Eutrema japonicum. Next base: position 32,782,605 of record BSQW01000013.1, on the reverse strand, counting down.
ACATTTTTCTAATGGAGATAGACCTTCTTTATTGGCTGCGTCAAATCTTTGGGTGAAGTAGTCGTCACTGCTTGATAGGTCCCCAACTATCCGGAGGAAAACATGTTTTCGCATCCGGAATCGCCGACGAAACATTGCATCATCATATGTAGGATGATTGGCAAAGTAGTCGTCAATCAGTCTTTGATTTGCCGCTGCATGATCTATGTTGAAGTATCTTCTCTTCCTACGAGGTGGATAGGCTTCCTCTATTTTCTTTCGGCGCTCGTTAAAATGGTTGAGGATATACCTATCTTCAATTTCAGACTGCCTTTTGTAAGCTTCGATATCAAAAGGAAATTTTGATGGATCCATTGAGATTTTTTTAGTGAGATGAGATTTGTGGTATTGGTACATAAATGGAAGAATGAGTCCCCATTTATAAGAAAATGGAACCAACGAATTGAGTGGTTGGAGGATAAGATTCTGCCATTAATAGCCGAAATTCATGGATTACATTGACAAAAAAGTCAAGGTCACTCGACAACATTATTAAATCAAGTTGAGTGGTTGGAGGATAAGATTCTGCCATTAAAAACCGAAATTCACGGATTACATTGACGAAAAAATCACGGGCACTCGACAGCATTACTAAATCAAGTTGAGTGGTTGGAGGATAAGATTCTTACATTGACGAAAAAGTCACGGGCACTCGACAAACAAACATTATTAAAGGAGAAAGCGACAAACAAAAATTATTAAAGGAGAAAGCGACAAACAAACATTATTAAAGCATGGAGTAACATGATACAAAGAAGCATATAGTGACATGATACAGATAGCCACTTGTTACTACAATTATTTTCCAAATAATTTGTAGCTCAACTTCTGCAACAGCTCTCTCTCCTGGTCACTGAGACGGTTCTTTTCACTTAGCTTCATCCACATCTTCGTATTCTTAACCCTAGTATTTTTTTTCATCAATAGGTTTGCCTCATCTTGCCTTTGGGTTGCCTCAATTTGCCTTTGGTTTGCCTCATCTTGTTGTCGGATTGCCTCCTCTTGCAACATGGCTATTTTTTCCAAACTTTCCAACTCTTCCGCCTTGAGTTTTTTGTATTCACTAAAATCTTCGTTGACCACTTCCAAGACTGCGCCCTTACCTTTCTTTTTAGCTTTCTTAGTTGCATCCCTCCCCATTGGACGAGCACTGGATCCTACAGAGTTGGAGTCACTAGCATCACTGTCGTGGGCTCTCTTAGATCCACTGCTTCCAGAGCCAGTATTTTCTCCTACCTGACTACAATAACGTGGTTGATCACGCACAACGGTCCATTCTTTCATTAAATTGAAATTACCATTACCACCATCTGTATATATTTCATGCGCTTTCGCCAATACATCCTGCTCCGACCACCCGCTTCGTTGCATACGTTGAGCGTTATCGTAAGCGCCAATCCATTTTTCCAATTTTTGGTTCACGTAGTTGAAATGATTTCTGCACGTAACTCCACCACGCGGAGGATCAAATGAGCAATTCTCATTACAATACTCAGCAATGTTTCTTCAAAATGCTTCGCTCTTTTTGTTTCTGCTAACAACGCTGTATGTTCCATATTTGATCCACCCACTCAGTAGCACCAAATTCTGTTTGGTGGTCCATTTGGGGTTTTTCCGGGGAGGAGAGGATGAATGGTCTGCACTTGGAGTGGCTTCATTAACACCACTTATACCAGCAAGAGCCATTTGGGTAGAAAATCCGGGAAATTCAATTGCTCCAGAGTCCGGAACAATTTCAATACCCGCCGGAGCAGAAAAATAAGGGGGTGGTTGAGATGAATATGACATCGTCGAACCGTAGTATGGATGATAGTTTGGAACAACTGACGGCATGAAGAAACTTGGTGAAAAACCATAATTTGGCATATTTCGGGGTTGGTTGGAAGATTGATTTTGAAATGGATAATTGTTGGGATTTGAGTAGTTAAAAGGGTAATTAGAAGAATTTTGGGTGTTGGAATGGTTATTGTTTGGATCCATTTTCTCAGAGAAGACTGAAAAAGATAAAAACGAGAGTTTATGAGAGATAAATAGAAAATTATTGTCAAGAAGATGGTTTTTTTTCGGTGTACAAATCTAATGAAAGAAGTCTCTATTTATAGAGTATGAAAAATGGTGAATTTTAGTATATTTTTTTTTTGAAAAAATATAAATTAATATGCAATAATTGAATCAAATAATGAAGATGTAAAAAAAAAAAAAATCTCAACACCCCATTCTCTCTTCAATTACGTGTGGGGACACACTCAGCACCGAAATTTTTTCCTCCAATGAAAAAAGATCAGCTGTCCAACTTTTCTCAATTCAACACTTGAGAATCCACGTCATGTTTGCACAGTTGTTCAACACCTCATTGCACCTATTAAACTGTTGAATTTTATTTTCAACAGTTCCATTGTACACGGTCTTAGAATCATCTTAATAAGTTGGGGTTGGCATCTGTAATCTCTGTGCTGTTCACATCCATCAGTCTACTCATAGATTATAATCCTGCATCTCTCAAATTGACCACGACCTCAAATTGGCATCTGCAACAAGATATCGTCCTCAAATGTATTTTTTTTTACTATAATTGGTTACCTCCTTGCCTTGCAGGAGATCAGATCCCATGTTTTTCTTTTGAATAAGATGTATTGATGATGTTTTTTTTGGTTTTGTCCATGGGCCTCAATTTCAGACAAAGGAAGTCGAGAACGAATCACTTGAAACTCAGTTGAATGCTCTGGTGAGTTACAATTAAACTGAAACATGGCAATTTTTTTGAGTAACTATGATTTTTTTTTTTATTATTGCAGGACTTACCTGATTTTGTTGATAATATTTAAGAAGTTTAAAAAATTGGAGGTCCAAGAGAGAATCACAAGTATAAATATAAGAGTTGTATGAATTTATCTTTTAATTTTGTAATATAGGTTTTTTATCATTGTTTCATATAAATATAATAAAATATGGTATTTTCCTTTTTAATATGCCAAATTATCCAAAAACCAACAAATAAAATCCCAATAAATCATAATTTAAATACAATTTATTGGAAAAATTACAGAAATACAAATACTATAGAAAATACAAATTACTGGACCAAAGTGCATAAATAATTACATATTTTGAATGCTATAATAAAATTACAAAAAATTATATGAAAATCGATCCATTAATAACAAATTACAATTGTTATTGTAAAATATACGATTGCATAGAACAAAACGCTATATTAGATGAATACACGATAGCAATGACAAAAACCGTTATCTAAAGTGCCTGACCTATTATGACGGACGATGATACATTGCTTGTTAAAATGCTATCGTAGCGTTAGATAGCGTTATTCAGCCGCTAAAAAAAGCCTTTTTTGTAGTGTACCAAACTGAATTTGGTGCGTCGACTCAGTAGACTTGTAACCATAACACCTCCACCACTATCGGTGTATATAGGATCTGAATATTCGAATAAACATCAGAATTTCAGTTTGTATAGCTCACAATGTCATAGGTGGCATTCCCAATATGGGATGTCGACTTAACATCTCAACGTTTTTGTTAACGTTCTCATTCTAGTGATACTTTTATACTTGATTCGCAAACAAGCAAAAAAAAAGTTCAATTGTATATACTAAGCAATTTAAATAACTATGAATAAATTGCAATACATAATTAAATTAAATTTTCTAAATTAATAATTTCAGAAGAAGAAAAAATAATTTAACGCAAAAACGAAACATATGCAATTTAAACCTCACGAATAATTGCATAAACAACCCAAATTAGTTTTCCAGAATTAACAAATTTATAAAATGGAAGAAATTGGTTAACGTGTGAACGTGATTTCTTGTTAATTAAATAACAAAAATCAGAACCAAACCAAAGCCTTAAACTTGGGTACATTTAGAACCAAACCAGAGCAAATATACCGGTTAAGAAGCTGATACCAAATGCAAAATCATGCCTTTGACTGAACACGTTTTTCAACACGATAACTCCGATTAAAAAATAGATCAAGAACAATCGGAAACTGAGATCAAAATGTTAAAATCCGGTGACAAGACTTGATCGAAGGAGAAAAACGATCGCCAAAGAGGAAAACGATTTTCGGAAACTGATTTAACAGGAAATAAAAATCGATTAACTTTTCAAAATTGCAAACACAGACTTATGTCTACAAAAATAAAAATCCGTCAATCGAAATTAAACTCAGAAATCAGTGCAAATTGAATTTCAAGAAGAAAAAAAACACAAGCAATAGTGAATCAATATTCAACCAATCTGCGGAAATACAAATAACCCAGATATGCAGCGTTGAATAAATAAATTGCAGAAACGATTCCAAATCATGTATGTATAAATCAACAATTTAATCAGAGAAATCAGAATAAATTGTAGAAAAATAGATTGAATCAGATCACCACTAACGCATGAACGATAGAAGAATTCGGATTTCAGTCTATCGATGGCTGGAACATATCTTGCTCTTATCAAAAACTTTCACAATTTTTTAGTCTTTTCGTTAGTATAAAACGAAAATCAAAGAATTAAGAATGTAGAACCACGATTTCTACCATATGGCAAAACTGAACAATCGGAAAATATATTGATATAAAACAGAATTAATAAACGATAATCGATACCAAAATACGATGATGAAAGAATGGTTTGTGAGGCGAGACACTCTTTCTTTAACTCTTTAATTGCTCGTAATGTGACGGTTTAATGCAATCAGAATCCCATGATACAAGTACACGGTTCTTTTGTTATGCATCACCAAATAACAAAAGTTGAGGAACCTAGTATTTGCATTATAATCTCAGAATCGAAACGTTTTTAGGATTGAATTATATATTAATGACGATATTAGTCGCTGCATTAAACACAACTGAAGAGCTGAATTGTTTCTTGTTGACTAAATCAACCAAAGAACACAATGCGGATTTGGGCAAAAAAGATATGCTATTGAGCCTTCGGTCCCAAGCGCATACCCGTTATGGTCCGTCTCTCTCCAACATACATTAGTGTTCACCCAAGTCTTTTAAACCAAGGGTTACACATCATCCTTTATATACTAAAGGATTTCAATCCAAACTTCCAATGTGGGACATTTGTTAGTTTTAACACTTAGCCAAATTTTGGAGCTTTGCAAATTTTTCAAATCACCCACTTTGGACATCTATTTCTCATTCAAATCAACTCCGATTTTGACAAGTGAATACACTACGTTATAGTGCTCAAAGCGACGTAGTGTATTCACTTGTAAAAATCGGAGTTGATTTGAATGAGAAATAGATGTCCAAAGTGGGTGATTTGAAAAATTTGCAAAGCTCCAAAATTTGGCTAAGTGTTAAAACTAACAAATGTTCCAAAATTTGGCGGAAAAACGGGATTTTATGTTTTTGATGGGAAAATGGGATTTTACGTTTTTGGCAGGAAAACGGGATTTTACGTTTTTGGCGGGAAAACAAAATTTTATGTTTTTGGCGGAAAAACGAGATTTTATGTTTTGGCGGAAAACGAGATTTTATGTTATGGCAGAAAAACGAGATTTTACGTTTTTTTGCGGGAAAACGTAATTATGTTTTTGGCGGGAAAACAAGATTTTATTTATTGTCATTTCAAAAATTTGGATGAAACTCATCTGGATGAGTCATCTAGATGAGTCATCCGGATGGTTATCTCAAACTCATCCAGATGAATTCGGAAATTTGTTCATAATTTTTAAAACTCATTCAGATTGTCCATCTAGATGATTCATCTGAATGAGTGTAAGAAACCTTTAAACAAACATCAATTCTCCTCTCCATCCAGATGGACCATTTGAATGATCAAACAAACAAGGCATAAGAAAAGGAAAATTATTATTTGTTTATCAATTATTAATTATTATTTAATATTTATTATTTATTATTAAATTTTAAACAATATGTTTTATTTTGTCCAATGGACCGTCCATTTGGACATGGTCCTTAATGGACATAATCTTTAATGGACACGGTCATTAATGGACATGGTCACTATATGTCTACAATCAAAATGGTCAATATTGGACTGGTCCAAATGGACGTGGACAGCCCATTTTGACAGCCCTAAATACGAGTGTTTCATATGGTAAAGAATAATTTTTTGGATCTGAGAAATCATTGTTACTAAAAATAAGTTGTTATGGTTGGATTCGTCATGCGAATCTTGGTCATGATCAGAGACGAAGGCAAGGATCTTGCAAGGTCTTGCTTGCTTGAAGATTCAAGATGCTTTTAAATATTCAAGCTGCGATGAAATCAATGATGCACATTTGGTGTTGTTTGTTTTTTTCTCTTCAATATCCTATTGGATTGTGTTATGTTTAAGTTAAGATCTAATTATGTGTTTTTCTTTTTCTTGGGCAATCATTTGGTTGCTGATGCATTACCATTGTCTCTATTGGTGCGTGTGGACTATTCCACTTCTCAGTATCCGGTATTGTCTTTTGGTAAACCTTAATGTGGGTTGAATATTTGTAATAAAGTATTTTTCAGTGTTAAAAAAAAAAAATATGTAAAAAAAAAAAACTAAAAAAAACTAAATTCTAGATAAACAATCAAGATAATCACATGATACAAATCAAGCACGTGATGAAATTAAGCATATGTCATATAAAATCAAAATTTCCATATTATAAGCATATGGGAACTCATCGAGTTAGTTAAAACGAGATATATCATATATCTAAAAAATCAACACTGTTATATCACTGAATAACATAAAAACTTTTTCTTTTCAATATAGGAATTAAATAACATTAAAAGTCTCGTGTATAAATTATAAACTTATGTCAATTAAAATATCAAACGAAACATATTATTTTTTCACAACACACACACTCACCGCGTGATTTTATTTAAAACCGAAAATAACATTGAAATATCAATAACCATAGAAGAACTCATGGACCTTTATGATCTGAGAGACTCGATCAAGGATCTTTAGCGGGTCGGGTAAGGATTTAGAAATAGCGGGTCGGGTTAAACATTTACGGACCCAACCCATTAGCTTGGGAGTGTGATCCTCGAGGCTAAAACCACCTATTGTCTCCCAAGTGTGGAACCAAGGGTAGTAGGAGATGAGGACCAAGTCGACCATCGAAACGGCATCGTTTCCTCCGAAGTAGACCTTTTCTCCAAGCTCTGTTTCTAATAGTTTCAATGTTTCTATGAACTCTCGTTTCGCTTCTTCTTGTTCTTTGCCTCTCTTTGTCCACGTTCTTCTTCCTGCGTCAAAAACCTGTGTATTTGTTTTATATATTAGTGACAAAAGAAATAAACTTTTTTCTCTTCTTTCGTTGATATATCTTTCCGTAGAACTTAACCCACACCATAACATTTTTTATAATGAAGTATTTAATAGATCATATTTTCTTTTTTTAAGTATCAGACTATCAGGGAAAGTTGCATGTATTTAAAAATATATACATTGTTATAGAAAATACCTTATTTCTTTTCTTTCTTTTTTGTCAACAATTTTCCTTATTTTTCTTGATATTATATTTACTATCAATAAAAAAATGATTTCACTAAAAATTCCTTATGTTTTGCGTTTTGCCATGGCATATTATCCTCATAGCTTCTTTCCCTTTAGAAAGAGTTTAATAAATTCAATATTGAAAATGACCATATAATAGTGAAAAAATTATTATTAGGATTCCGAAATCCGATATAAAATTATTTTAAGTTTGCTTTGAAAATTCAGGTGTTCGAATGGTTTGGGTTTGGAATCTGATAGTGAAATTTCAGATCCGTCGACATTAGATCTAGATCTATATATGTGAAAAATATCCATCCAACCCGGATAGTAACACAATGATATCGTGTAAATAAACCCCTAATTAAGCTACATGCCCTTAACACTAATACTAAAAAAATTATGAAATTTTAATAGTACCTTTTTGTCAATCAAATCAGCCCAAAATCTACACTTTGCCTTTTGATAAGGATCAGAAGGTAGTAGACGGGGAGTCTTATCGTCTTTCCAGACCTCATCGATATATTCGAGTATGATATTGGACTCGCATACCGGTTTACCGTTGTGGATGAGAACCGGAATCTTCTTGTGAATCGGGTTGGTTTGGAGTAATAGATCGGTCTTCGGACCAAACACATCTTCTTCCTTGTACTCGAACTTGATCTCTTTCTCCTCTAACGCCATAATCACTCTTGCTCCGAACATACTTGGCCAGAAGTTCAACACAACCACTTCTTCTTCTGACATTTTGATTTTGTTTGATCTTCTTTTTCTTTATGAAGTATGTGGATAAAGGCTTTCGGTGGGTTTACTTATAGATGGGCAGTTGACAAAAAAAACAAAACTTATAGAGGTGAAAACGAAGCCATTTTTAATGATATCATAATTAGTATTATTTATTTATTTTATTGACCGTATAAGTATTGACCGTATAAGTATGACCGTATGAGTATGACATAGTTATAACATTTATTCGAAGTGATATGATACTGTGTTTTTTTTTATAAAAAAAAAATAAAATATATATATATAAAGAATGTTTGAGAATGTTCAAACACTACCATAACGAAGCATATATATAAATAGTGATACAAGTTATTTTGTACCATATCGCAAATAGAAATACGATTCTATACCATATTTCAAGAGAAACACATGTTTGAGAATTCTTTCTTCGTATCAAATTATAATAGTTTAATGGATTTGAGGAAGTGGAATATTTAACACATGCTAAGTTTTGGGAAGAAAATATCATAGATGAAATCCACATTTTAACATTTTTAATAAAAAAATAGATCGTATGTCGTTAGTATTATTATATGGATCAAATATTATGATAAATAACACACCAACAAATTTTTCTAGGGATATAAATTAATGAGTTGAAACGTTGAATAGATTTGAAACATTCAAAATGGATATGTATTTGTACAATATAAGTTAAAATACCTCATTTTCCTCGTCTACGTCTAATAAATAATGAAAAGGACTCGTCACGTAAAAAAAAAACTTATGGATGTAAACAAAATAAATTTAAAAAATCTACATTTCTCAAAATATCTAGAGTTATGCCAAAAAAGAAAACTAATAAATAATGAAAAGGACTCGTCGCGTAAAAAAAAAAACTTATGGATGTAAACAAAATAAATTTAAAAAATCTACATTTCTCAAAATATCTAGAGTTATGCCAAAAAAGAAAACTAATAAATAATGAAAAGGATCGTGTAAAAAAATATTTTAAGTAGGTGGAAATATGAATGATGTCATGTGTCTTTTATAGTCTTCGGAAAGTCAGAATCTGTTTCTTGGTTGGTGGCTCTGGATCAAAAAAGTTTTTTTTAAACGATCTTATCTTCAATGTATTTTTGTTTCTTCTACAAAATAGAGGTGTATTTTTTTTTAACGTATTACTCTATTTCTTACTTTAAAAATGAACATTCTAAATATATTATATTTTATTAATAATACATTTTATTTATAGAATTTACAAATGAACCCCAATTATTTTATTATTTGCAATTTTTTAAAAAGATTATAAGATTATTTATCCTAGATATTTTTAAATAGCAATTTTCTAGTAAATGTATCAAATCAAATAATACAAACAAAATATATCTAAAAAGTTTGCTAAACAAAAAAAACAATTATAATATTTTGCAAGTAAATAATAAAAAAAACAATAATGTGATGATGTGTTAAAACGCAAAGTTTGGTTGTTAGTCACTTGAAACCTTTATTCGAAAACGCGGCCGCCGTGGCCGTTTAATCGGCGGTTAGGAGTTTGGCGGCAGTCGACTGCCGCGATTAGAACCAAATCGCTCAAGTAATTGGAAATCTAAAAAAGAAAATCATATTTTTGTAGATTTTAAGTTAAAAAACAGATTTTATATTATAGATCTGTTATATTTAGGTAAAACCCCAAAATTAACAAGAAAAAATGAATAAATCACGAAAAGAAAAAAAGATGTGCGGCAGAAACTAGGTTTGAAAAATTGCAGATCTGAGGTTGAAGACGAAGGTATTTTCGTCATTTTCCAATCATTCAAAAACTGAGAAAATTGATAAAATGAATTCTACTTGTCTCGAACTCACGACCTATGCAGAGGAAGCAAGTACACGGACCACTAGACCAAGTAATATCAACATCTAAGTTTCACATATTTAATATATATAGATGGTTGTAGATAAAAATATTACCCAAAATTAATCCCTGATTTATTCAGTAGGCGCTAGGCCTTACCCGAGCACCCGACTAACGCTTAGAGAAATTTTGAAAATTGCTTGAAACTGAACTTTAGAGTTTTATTGTTTGTAATTAACAAAAAAAGATATTATTAATTTGTTTTAGTCAAAAATAAAAAAAAAATTAATTTTGTAGGACCATTCTATAAATAAAAAAATTCAACTCTATAATAGAGTATGAAAAAGCATTCCCAAACTCGTCAAGGATTATCATAAGGATTCAATATCCCTTCGATGTGCTTTAAAATTGGATATAGCCAAGGCATTTGATACGGTTCGTTGGGAGTTTATAATTTCAACTCTTCAAGCCATGGGATTTCCGGAGATATTTATCATGTGGATACGAAGTTGTATATCATCAGTGGCTTTTTCGGTTATTGTAAATGGTGATCTTGAAGGTTTCTTCACGAGTACTCGAGGTCTAAGATAAGGTTGCACGCTCTCACCATATCTATTTTTCATTGTGATAAATGTACTCTCTCTTGGTTTTTAGAAGGCGGAAAATGAGGAGTGGAATGGTTATCACCAATTTTGCCGGGATCTCCATTTAACTTATTTAAGTTTTGCGGATGATATGTTGGTTTTTATGGATGGAACAGCTAATTCACTTCGGGGTACAATGGAGGTGTTGGTGGAATTTGAGGGTGAATCGGGGCTTGCGATTAACACCTCTAAACCTTCCTTATTTGTGGCTGGTCGTAAGATGCAAATTTTTCAACAAATCGCCCAAGAACTTAGATTTCCATTGGAGCAGCTACCGATTAGATATCTCGGTTTACCCCTCATGACTAAGAGCATGACCCGTTTTGACTATGAACCATTAATTGATAAAATATGCAACTGTATGATTTCTTGGTCAAGTAAGTCTCTCTCCTTAGCGGGGAGACTCCAACTCATTCAGTTTGTTATTGCCAGCATTACTAATTTTTGGTGCTCGACTTTTCGGCTTCCAAAGTATTGTTTTGATTCGATAGAGAGTATGTGCTCTGCTTTTCTTTGGTCGGGCTCTCCTCATATCACCACTAGAGCGAAGGTTGCATGGGCGGATGTATGTAAGGCAAAGAAAGAAAGTGGTTTGGGTATACAGAAATTGCATGACTCTTCCTGTGTGTTTTCTTTGCAGCTCATTTGGCGTTTATTAGAAAATACGAGTTATCTTTGGGTGGCTTGGACTCGCCACTATCTCCTTCGCAATTCTTTCTTCGGGAACGCCCCTATAAACTCGCGGGATCTTGGATATGGAAAAAGATCCTCAAGCTTCGTCCATTAGCAGCATGTTTTATTCCGAAGGAAATCAGAAATGGAGAATCCACGTACTTCTGGTTCGATAACTGGCTCAACATGGGCATGCTTATTGATATTGATGGTGAGGCGGGTACTCAATATTTGGAAATTGATCGTTATGCATTTGTTTATGCAGCTGTGCGAGACCAAAACTAGTCTATTCATCGATGTCGCAACCAGAATCTTCGAGATATGATGAGCCGTATTTGGTCTTCTCCGGTGTCATTTGCTTCGGTTGGGCAAGATATTGTGTTATGGCGTCATAGTCATAACAAATTCAAAGAGTATTTCTCTAGCAAGACAGCGTGAGAGCAGATAAGAGAGCCAAGTCCGACGGGATGGTGGAGTCATCTGATTTGGTTTTCTCAATCTGTCCCTCGCTATGGTTTTATCAAGTACACCATTGTCTACTTTGCGGCGAACTAAACGAGACAAGATACCATTTGTTCTTCGCATGTATGTACTCGTTCATAATCTGGAATTGGTTGTGTTCAAGAATTTTTCAAGGACGAACAAACTCAGATTGGACAATCGCCATTATAGTTGTATCGAGAAACCGGAGAAACAAACTGGATTATATTTTAGCTCGTCTAGCGCTGCAGGCATCATTATACAGTCTATGGCGGGAAAGGAATTAAGGAATGGTCGTCGCCACCAGCGCCCTCCCCGATCTGCTCTCCTCCTTACCAGGGGCGGATGTACATATAAAATGATTGGGCACGTGCCCCATGCTAATTTTGTTTTTAAATAACTTAAGTTATTATTCTAAATGTAAGTCTAAAGTGCCCCATACTAAATTTCAAAAAAAAAAAGTTGCCCTACGATAGTTTTCTTTTTTTCTTTAAGTAACTAAAATTAATTATTTTTAATGTAAGCCCCATTAGCCCACATAAAAACCAGTACAAAAAAGTAAAAAAAAAGGCCCATCTCATGATCTATAGTAAACCAAAATGTGGAACTAAAATTATATTGATTAACCTAGCCACCAAGTTAAATCAAATCTTCTTCTTCTTTTTCCCCTTTCACGTAACCAGGCCAAACGAAACTTCTTCTCAGCAACAATAAGTTGATTTTTTTAATTGATTTAGTTTTAACTTTACATGTTAAATTTTTGTTCAAGTTCGATTCGATTGATTATTCATATTATTTATGTGACTAAACCATATAAATATTATATAACAAATTTAGAAATTATTTCGATTTATTTTATTAGATTTTTGAAGTAGTTGTTTGATCCAAATATTATAATTCTACAACTTGTTTTGGAATCTGGAAAAAACCTTACCTTATAATTCTATAACTTGTTTTGCAATATGGAAAAAAACTTATAATTCTACAATTTGTTTTGGAATCTGGGATAAAAACTATGTCGAGTTTTAAGATTTTTCATTAACTTATGTATACTATGTCAAATCTACAAAAAAACATACTAATGTAGTTTTTTTTTAATCATGTATCAATGAAAAAATATTATAAAAGAAAATTTGCATCGACCACGTCTGAAAATAATTTGGATGATTTACCTTCATATCCAGCAGATAGGAAAAGAATATTGGAATATCATCATAATGAAAGAGATGTGGTAAGACGCAAATATCTGATGTAAGGTCCTTGCCAACCCCGTGGTCATGATTTTCCTAAAACTGCCATAGGAAATAAATTAAGACGATTCAATCCATCTTGGTTTGATGTCTATGGTCGTTGGTTGGAATATAGTGTGAAAAAGACAACGCTTTTTGTTTTTTTTTGCTACTTGTTTAGAGATTACACAGAAAACAAAATTGGAAGTTATGAATTTGTGAAAAAAGGCTTTGATACTTGGAAAATCCAAAGAGATTACAAGAACATGTGGGACCGGTGAATAGTTTTCATACACTACAAGAAAACAGTCGATTTGCAATGGAATTTGCGATGGATATAATCCGTCGCAAATTTGCGACGGATTTGCGAGGGATTTGCGACGGATTTGCGAGTGACTAACTAGCCGTCGCAAATCCGTCTCTATTTTGCGAGGGAAAAAGTCGTCGCAAATTGCGACGATTTTGCAACAAATTTGCGACGAATGTGCGAGGGAATATCTAGAGTCGCAAATCCCTCGCAAATTTGCGAGGGCCAAACGGGCGTCGCAAATGCGTTGCAAAATTGCGACGAATTTGCGAGGGATTAGCGAGGACTACAGTGGTCGTCGCAACTCCGTCGCAAAATTGCGACGGTAAATGTCCCTCGCAAAATTGCGACGGATTTGCAACGGATTTTTGCAAGGGATTTGCGATGGAAGCAGTTAGGTGGAGTTAGGTGAGGTAGGTGGAACACGTTTAAAAGAAAAATTAATTTCCATCGCAAAATTGTTGCAAATCCCTTGCAAATCCCTTGCAAATCCTTTTCCGTAGCAAATCCATTGCAAATTTCCGTAGCAAATCCGTCTCAAATCCGTCGCAATTTATTTTGAAATCCTATAAATACAGATCACGTTGAGAGCTTTCATAACAAAAAAAAAAAATTTGAAAAAAAAAAAAAAAAAAAAAAAAAAAATTTTTGATATATATATTTTGAGTGGTGAATGTTTAAAAAATGTCTTCGGGGCACGAAATATACGCATTACGATCATGGATGTACAATCAAAGAGATCCAGAGACGGGTGAAGTGACGAAAGAGTATCGGGACGGGTTGCGAGCATTCATGTACCAGGCGACAAGCCAACCATGTGCGACTCGTGACGGTAAAATTTTCTGTCCATGTAGAAAGTGCAAGAACACCCAATATGTGGATATTGATACTGTGAAGAGGCATCTATATAATAGAGGATTTAAGCCAAACTATTATATCTGGTTTTCGCATGGGGAAGGTTGTAGTGTTGATGCTGGAAGTAGTAGTACGAGTCATGGCGTTGATCAACCTAGTTATAATTATGGGCATGATCATTTATTCGGAAATATTGATGAAGGGTATCAACAGGGAAATAGGTTTCATGATATGGTTACAGATGCATTTCATGAAAGTACAACTGCATTTGCTGATGATAATACTAGGGAAGAACCCAACATAGAAGCAAAGCGTTTTTATGATATGTTAGACGCTGCGAAGCAGCCCATTTACGATGGATGTAGAGAAGGGCAGTCTAAACTATCATTGGCATCTAGGATGATGACAATTAAAAGTGATCATAACCTAAACGAGATTTGCATGGATTCATGGGCTGAGCTAATTAAAGAGTATTTGCCACAAGATAATATTTCCGCTGAGAGTTACTATGAAATACAGAGGTTGGTTGCGAGTCTTGGGTTACCATCAGAAATGATTGACGTATGCATAGACAATTGCATGATTTTCTGGAAAGATGATGATAAGTTGCAGGAATGTCGATTTTGTGGGAAGCCGAGATATCAACCAACTACTGGAAGGACCCGCGTTGCATACCAACGTATGTGGTACTTGCCAATCACCGATAGGTTGAAACGGTTATACCAATCAGAAAGGACATCGGCGGCAATGAGATGGCATGCACAACATACCACGGAGGATGGGGAGGTTACGCATCCGTCAGATGCAAAGGCGTGGAAACACTTTCAGACTGTACATTCAGACTTTGCTAACGAGAGCAGGAATGTCTATCTTGGCTTATGCACCGATGGGTTTAGTCCATTTGGTATGTCCGGGAGACAATATTCTCTATGGCCTGTCATTTTGACGCCATACAATCTTCCTCCAGAAATGTGCATGCAACGGGAATTTTTGTTCATGAGTATTCTAGTACCCGGTCCTAAGCATCCGAAGCGATCCCTTGATGTATTCCTCCAACCTTTGATTCATGAGTTGAAACAGTTGTGGTATACAGGTGTTCGCACATTCGATTATTCGCAGCAAAGGAACTTCAAGATGCGTGCTGTGCTATTGTGGACCATTAGTGACTTCCCGGCGTATGGAATGTTATCGGGGTGGACTACGCATGGAAGGTTATCGTGTCCATATTGCCTTGATCGGTCAGAGGCCTTCCAGTTGAAGCATGGAAGGAAACCATGTTGGTTTGACTGTCATCGTCGGTTTCTTCCCATGCATCATCCGCATCGCAAGAACAAGAAGTTGTTTAGGAAGAACAAGGTCGTGCGTGTTCCCCCCCCCCGTCTATCTTTCAGGGAATGATTTGTTAGAGCAGATTGATTATTACGGTGCTCAAGAAACATGTAAACGTGGGGGCAATTGGCACACTAAGGCAAACATGCCTGACGGATATAACGTTTCTCACAATTGGCACAAACAAAGTATTTTTTGGGAACTGCCATATTGGAAGGATCTTCTATTACGGCATAATCTTGATGTGATGCACATCGAAAAAAATTTCTTCGATAACATCATGAATACGATTTTGAATGTCAAGGGAAAGACTAAAGACAAAATGAAATCAAGGTTGGACATGGCCGAAATATGTGTAAGAAGCGAGTTGCATATTACACAAAACGGAAAAATGCCGATTCCAACTTTTCGATTGTCTACGGATGCGAAACGAGCGTTGTTTGACTGGGTTGGTTCAGAAGTAAAGTTCCCTGATGGATATGTGTCCAAATTCACAATTAGATGCATAGAGCAAGGCAATAAATTTTCCGGTATGAAGAGCCACGATTGCCATGTATTCATGCAGCGATTACTACCATTTGCATTACTCGAGCTCTTACCGACAGCTGTTCACGAAGCAATTGCGGGTAAACAAGTATTAATTTAAATATGTATTTATAATATAATTTTCTTATTTAATTACTGATATATATATTATTTGTAGGCATTGGAGCATTTTTCAGGGATCTATGCACTCGAACACTGACTGAGGATGGCATAGCGCAATTACTCAATAATATACCTGTTTTGCTGTGTAATTTAGAAAAAATATTTCCACCTTCATTTTTTGACGTCATGGAACATCTCCCAATCCACCTACCACATGAAGCAGCTCTTGGGGGGCCCGTGCAATTCCGATGGATGTACCCGTTCGAGCGATTCATGGGACATTTGAAAGGAAAGGCCAAAAATCTTGCAAGAGTGGAGGGTTCCATCGTTGCAGGTAGTTTGACCGAGGAAACATCTCACTTCACGTCATACTACTTTAGCCCAACCGTCAAAACGAAAAAAACCGCTCCTAGAAGATATGACGATGGTGGGGTTGCACCTAAGTATAACGTTGATGTCCCGGATATCTTCGCCCAAATAGGGAGACTTGCTGGAAAGTTGAAAGAAGTTTGGTGGGAAGACCATGAACATTGTCGTGCAGCTCACAATTATATATTGCGAAATTGTGATTTTGTTCAACCGTTTGAGAGGTAATAATTAATTAGCTGCACTTAGATTACTTACATTTATATATCTCACTCGTTGTTTAATTAGTTTTATAAAAAATTATTGCAGCGTTTTCGACATCCAGATCCGAGAAGCCTATCCCGGTTTACTTGAAAAAGACTATGAGAAGTACAAAGAACGTGACTTTGCTGGATGGTTAAAATACTATGTACGTAAGATATATATATACATATATATATATAAGTTATCTATCATTTCACGAATATTTTTAATATAATTTGTTAAAATTAATTAATTGTTATTCAAATTATGTATATGTAGGTAATGAATGGATGTGCAAACCAGCCCTTGCCACTATGGTTGCACGAGGTTGTTCAAGAACCAATTGCGAAGATCACTACTGCCCCAATGTACTTCACTCGCGGATACACATTTCATACATATAAGCATGGCTCTCGAAGGTCAACCGCAAATTATGGAATCCATGTGCCAGGTGAAAACGACTACTACGGCGTATTGCAAGAAATTATAGAAGTCACATATCCTGGAATTATCGGTTTGAAATGCATTTTATTTAAATGCGATTGGTACGATCCAACAGTCGGTCGAGGGGTCCGCACAAACAACATAGGGGCGATCGATGTCAATGCAAACCGACGTTTTTCCAAGTTCGAACCCTTCATCCTAGCATTGCAAGCAGAACAAGTGTGTTTCATTCCATATCCTCGGATTAAGCAAAGACGTGAGACATGGTTATCGGTGATAAAAGTGAACCCAAGAGGCCGTATAATTGGGTTAGGCATCGAAGATGCTCTGCAAAATGAAAGAGTCGGAGAAGTCTCCATCGCAGTCGAAACATCAGAAGATATCATACATATCGATCCACAAAACAGAGAAGTTGAAGACATCGTGGATGATTCAAGCGAAGATGCAGCCGCATCTGACGAGTTCGAGGAGAACGATAGCGGAGAAAACAATGATGAGCATAGTGAACACTCTAATATGTCTGAAAATGAATCTGAAAACGATTCGGAATAATGTGTTAAATTAATGTACTATAATGTAATTTTTAAAATAAAAATATGTATATGTTGTAAATCCGTGAAAAAAATAAAAACTTTATTATGATGATAATACATATACCATAAACCATAAATCTTATAAACCGTAAACTTTATTATGTACTATTAAACGTATACCCTAAACCCTAAACATTATAAAAAAAAAAAATCACGAATTTGCAACGGATTTGCGATGGATCCGTCGCAAATCCGTTGCAAATAAAGACCCAATCGCAAATCCGTTGCAAATTTGCAATGGAATTGCGATGGATCCGTCGCAAATCCGTTGCAAATAAAGGATCCATCGCAAATCCGTTGCAAATTTGCAATGGAATTGCTAGGGATTCATTCCTTATTTCCGAAGAAGATAAAAACGTGATAAGCGTCTAACGGTTTTAAAAGTGAATCTCAAAAAATTATATTTCTAAAGTTATTTAATCATGTGCATTCATAAATTGTGAAAATTTGGAAATGTCCCCGTATGATATAGAAAACGTCATATATCCGTATATGTTGTTTATGAATATATATATATATATATATATAAGTTCAACATTCCTCGTACCCTCAAATTCATTATATTTGTGAAAAAATATGCTTATGATCATGACTCTTATGAGATTATAAACCGTAAACTTTATTATGTACTATTAAACGTATACCCTAAACCCTAAACATTATAAAAAAAAAAAATCACGAATTTGCAACGGATTTGCGATGGATCCGTCGCAAATCCGTTGCAAATAAAGACCCCATCGCAAATCCGTTGCAAATTTGCAATGGAATTGCGATGGATCCGTCGCAAATCCGTTGCAAATAAAGGATCCATCGCAAATCCGTTGCAAATTTGCAATGGAATTGCTAGGGATTCATTCCTTATTTCCGAAGAAGATAAAAACGTGATAAGCGTCTAACGGTTTTAAAAGTGAATCTCAAAAAATTATATTTCTAAAGTTATTTAATCATGTGCATTCATAAATTGTGAAAATTTGGAAATGTCCCCGTATGATATAGAAAACGTCATATATCCGTATATGTTGTTTATGAATATATATATATATATATATATATAAGTTCAACATTCCTCGTACCCTCAAATTCATTATATTTGTGAAAAAATATGCTTATGATCATGACTCTTATGAGATTATAAACCGTAAACTTTATTATGTACTATTAAACGTATACCCTAAACCCTAAACATTATAAAAAAAAAAAATCACGAATTTGCAACGGATTTGCGATGGATCCGTCGCAAATCCGTTGCAAATAAAGACCCCATCGCAAATCCGTTGCAAATTTGCAATGGAATTGCGATGGATCCGTCGCAAATCCGTTGCAAATAAAGGATCCATCGCAAATCCGTTGCAAATTTGCAATGGAATTGCTAGGGATTCATTCCTTATTTCCGAAGAAGATAAAAACGTGATAAGCGTCTAACGGTTTTAAAAGTGAATCTCAAAAAATTATATTTCTAAAGTTATTTAATCATGTGCATTCATAAATTGTGAAAATTTGGAAATGTCCCCGTATGATATAGAAAACGTCATATATCCGTATATGTTGTTTATGAATATATATATATATATATATATATAAGTTCAACATTCCTCGTACCCTCAAATTCATTATATTTGTGAAAAAATATGCTTATGATCATGACTCTTATGAGATTATAAACCGTAAACTTTATTATGTACTATTAAACGTATACCCTAAACCCTAAACATTAAAAAAAAAAATTTCACGAATTTGCAACGGATTTGCGATGGATCCGTCGCAAATCCGTTGCAAATTAGTCGTCCATCGCAAATCCGTTGCAAAATGTTTTTTGGAAATTTGGTACGAAAATTGAATTTTTTCAGCACATGGCGGGCCAAAATTTAACCGCGAATTTTGCGATGGATTTGCGATGGATCCGTCGCAAATCCGTTGCAATTTTTGGATCCATCGCAAATCCATTGCAAATCCATCGCTTTTTAGTTTATAAACCGACTGTTTATCTTCTTCTTCCTTTCTCCCTTCTCAATCCCTTCAATCTCCCATTGCAAATCCGTCGATTCCTGCGATCCCACTTCTCCTCCTCCGGCGATCGGTACCTCTTCCTCCGGCGAACGGTTCGTCTTCCTCCGGCGATCAGTTTCTCTTCCCGCCGCGACCTCCTCCCTTCACCTCGCGAGCGAGCTCTTTCTTCTCCTCCTCCGCCGGCGAGCACTCCTCTCCCTCCGGCGACCTCCTCTCCCTCCGGCGACCTCCTCTCCCTCCGGCGAGTCCCCTCCCTCCGGCGAGTCCCCTCCTCTCCCCTCTCCCTCCGGCGACCTCTTCGACCACAAATCCAGTAAGTTGATTTTTTAATTTCATTTTTTATTTCATTTTTTATTTCACAAATATATGTTGTTATCTTAGAAAAAAAAATTATTGGATTTGTGAACTTTGTTTGATTTGTTAGATTTGTGAACTTTGTTAGATTTTTGAAAAAAAAATTATATTTGTTAGATTTGGATTTCTATTTAATTTAGATTTTTAGATTTTTAGAATTGTTAGATTTTGTTAGATTATTTAGTTTCTTAGATTTGTTAAATTTATATATTAGGTTGTTAAATTTGTATTTTAATTAGTATGAATTTACATTAGATAATTTTATAATTATTATGACATTATATAAAATTATTAGTTTGATTGTAATTTTTTTGTATTTTCTAAATTATAATATAATTATATGAATTAATTATTAAATTTTTTTTTGTAGATGTCGGGATTTCGAGGTAACGACTATACTCGATTTCTTTCGATGGGTTCCGCAAGTACTCCTCCTGTTATACAGATGGATTTTGCGACTACTGCTGTTCCTGAGACCGTGGAGCCTGCCCCAGCACCGGAGGATCCCGCACCGTCTAACCCCGCGGCTGACTCCATCCCCATTGATATTGTGATAGAGCAGATTCTCGAGAGTCCTGGTCATGATAGTCTACCACGACTCGATCCAGGCCGTCCTCCAGGAACGTTATGGTAAAATTTATATTTTCTAAGTTATTTATGTTTTTGTTTACAATTATCATAATTTTATTTTTAAAATTTACTATATTTTCTAATTTCAGGTTTGATGATGACGGAGCTGTGGCTGCTCAGATCCGTTCGATCTTTGAAACGGATTTCAAAGAACCGCATGCCAATTACTCGCAAACACCGGAATATATCATTGAACGTTGGTATAAAACGTTTGCTGTAAGTTTTCTAAATTTTATTAAATTTATTTTTATTATTAATAATAATATTTTTTATGCATTTAACTTCTTATTTTTTTTGTTATAGCAATCGTTTCATTGGGATTTTGCAATTAACGGCGAGGTCCGTAAAAAATTTGAAAAGAAGTTGAAGGCTCGTATGTGCGGTCAGGTTGGGCGTTGGAAAGAAAAGTGGAAGATTAAAGGCGATGAGTCGAAGCCTAAGTGGATGGATCCGACTGTTTGGAACGGTCTTGTTCGATATTGGATGGATCCAAAGAGCAAGAAGAAGAGTGACGATAGTCGCAAGGCCCGATACTCTGATCCTGATGGTTACGGGCCTTCTAAGCATCGTTCAGGACAAACCTCGTTTAAAGCACGAGGCCGAAACATAGTAAGTTTTTTTTAAAAAAAAAATTTTACATTCGTAATTTAATTTAATGTTATGAATTTATGAATTTTTTTTAGGCCGCAAAGACCGGATCATCAGTTCCGGATTTGTTAGCGGTTCTCGAGGAGACAAAACGGAAACCGGATGGCTCTTTTATCGATGGACGCTCGGAGAAGATCTACCACGATGTCACTTCGCGGCTCGAACTGTTATCTCAGACCGTCGATAGTGATGATCCCGAGAGCACAGCATCTTGCGGCCTTACTCCTTTCGTGAAGAACCAAATTTTTACCGAGGTACGTATTTAAAAATTAAATTGTTGTATTGTATTTAAATATTTCTAATTATAATGTTTGTTTTTTTGTCTTTCATAGGTTGCTCCCCGCAAAAAAGGAAGAATTTACGGTGTCGGTTCGCTTCAACCGCAAATTGAAGCTTCTTCTACATCGGCTTCGCGTCCATCCCATGACGATTTACACCGGATCATAACGAGTCAGGCCGAGATGCTATCGAGTCAGGCCGAGATGCTAACGAATCAGGCCGAGAAGATTAATTCCTATGATGCTTTCATGGATTACTTTGCTGAGAAGGATCCGGCTTTTGCAAGACTTCGCGAAGCACGTAACTCTTCGGGATCGGGATCCGGAACCGGTACCGAAACCGGAACCGGAAGCGGAACCGGAACCGGATCCGGAACCGGAACCGGAACCGGATCCGGAACCGGAACCGGAACCGGAACCGGAACCGGATTGTAAACATTTTATTTTGTTTTTTTTTTAAAACAATTATGCACTTTTTGTAATAACTAAATTATATAATTATGTTTTTAAATTTAATATGTTAATTATTTTAATTATTATTCAATTTTTAAATTAAATTTTTAATTTACAAAATTCAATTTTCCTTGCATTTCCATTGCAATTTTGCGAGGGATTCGCGAGGGAAAGTTGCCTTCGCAAATTTGCGAGGAGATAATTCCCTCGCAAATTTGCGACGGATTTGCGAGGGAAAGTTGCCTTTGCAAATTTGCGAGGGAATTATCTCGTCGCAAATTTGCGACGGATTTGCGAGGGAAAACTGCCTTTGCAAATTTGCGAGGGAATTATCTCGTCGCAATATTGCGACGGATTTGCGAGGGAAAGTATCCGTCGCAACTTTGCGACAGACTTGCGAGGGAAATTTTCCGTTGCAAATTTGCGAGGGATTATTTATCATCGCAAATTTGCGACGGATTTGCGACGGATATTTGCCGTTGCAAATTTGCGAGGGAAAATGGTTCGTCGCAAATTTGCGACGGATTTGCGAGGGAAACTGTTTTGCGACGACTGATTTGCGACGGAAATCGTGTCGTCGCAATTCCGTCGCAAAACGTGATTTGCGACGGATTTGCTATGGATTTGTCCATCGCAAATCCGTTGTTTTCTTGTAGTGATAATAATGCATTGAAGATGGCTGATAATCTGATGACACAAGGTCAATCAATCGTTCATGCTTTTTATAAGAAGGATGATGCGGTCAAAAATGAATACATGATCAGATTGAATGCTTCAATTGATTGTTGTAGATATTTGCTACGACAAGGATTAGCTCTTCGTGGTCATGATAAAAATGTGGGATCAGCTAATAGAGGTAATTTTGTAGAGCTTTTGAAATATACTGCAGAGCAAAATGAGCTTGTAAGTAAGATTGTGTTGGAGAATGCGCCGAAAAATAATCAAATGGTATCTCACAAAATTCAGAAAGATATAGTGCATTGCATTGCTGAGGAAGTTACTGCATCTATTATTCAAGAGCTTGATCATGATGTGTTTTGCTTGTTGGTGGATGAATCTGCAGATGTTTCTGATAAAGAGCAAATGGCTGTGGTTTTTCAATTTGTTGATAAAATTGAGATAATCAAAAAAAGATTCATTGGTCTTATTCATGTTCAAGAAAGTTCTGCCTATTATGTTCATTTATTTGCTCATCAACTTCAGCTGATTGTCGTGGCAGTTGCTAAAAAAAATTTTGAAGTTGCATTTTTTTTATATGATTGCTATCTTGTTAAATGTGGTTGTAGCTTCTTGCAAGAGAAAAGATATGCTTCGAGAAGACCACCGACAAAGAATCGAGGAAGGAGTTAGTAAAGGTGAAATCAAGACAGAAAAGGGATTGAATCAGGAGCTTTCATTTCAAAGACCCGGTAATACTCGTTGGAGTTTTCACTATAAAACATTATTACGGTTGGTTGATTTATTTGCTTCCATCATTAAAGTGCTTCAGTATGTAGAAAGCGAAGGGACTGATAGTATCAAAAGACACCAAGCTAATGGTCTTCTCAAATACTTTCACACCTTTGACTTTGTGTTCTACTTACAGTTGATGTTGCTTCTTCTTGGCCTCACGAATAATTTATCAAAGGCTCTACAAAAAAAAAGGTCATGACATTTTAAATGTTATGTCTTTAGTAAAATCCACCAGCAGCAACTGTGCAAGCTCAAGGATAATGGTTGGGATTCTCTGATTAATAATGTTTCATCCTTTTGTGAGAATCATAAAACAAAGTTGCTCATTATGGAGAAAGAATTTGTCGATCCAAAGAAGCCAAGAAAAAGAAGCGACATAACAAACATGCATCATTATCAAGTAGAATGCTTTTACACTGTATTGGACATGCAAATTAAAGAGTTCAATGACCGTTTTGATGAGGTAAACACTGACTTACTTGGTTGCACTATGTCTTTGAGCCCTATTGATTCATTCCATGAGTTTGATCACTCAAAACTTGTGAGAAAATCTGAGTTTTATCCGGAAGATTTTAGTTCCATGGAGCGGATATCTCTTGAGCATCAACTTGGTATTTACATTGACAATATCCGAGAAGATGAAAGATTTGCGAAATTGAAAAATCTTGGAGATCTTGCACGTGTGATGATTGAGACAAAGAAACATCTTTCACATCCTCTAGTTTATCGGCTTTTGAAGCTTGCTTTGACTTTACCTCTAGCCACTGCTACAGTCGAGAGGTGCTTCTCTGCGATAAAGATTGTTAAGATTACCTTACGCAACCGAATGAATGACCAAATTTTAAACGATTGTCTAGTGTATCTTATTGAAAATGAGCATTTTGATAATGTGACAAATGAGGTAGTGATAAAAATGTTCCATGATATAGAAAATCGTAGAATAACTTTGTAGGTTTTTTTTTTTTATCACATAAGATTTTTTTTATGTTTTTTTGTATTGGTCATAATTTTTTTTTTATTAACACTATATTATCTTTAATAAATTATTTTATTAATTATAATAAAAAAATTTGTGCCGCATACTAAATAAATTCCTGGAACCACATGCTATTGACAAAGACATTTGCCTCCGGCTTTGATCGCTCTTCCCTACTCGTGACGATGCCACCATTGACATTCTCAACCGTTGGCGTAAAGTATGATCTATCCTATATATCTTCACGTATGAAGCTTTGTTTTTTTTCGATTCTTCCAATGCTCTGTTTTTTTTTTCATTTCGACTTGACGAACACTGTGCTTGTAAATATAACATTTCAGCAAAAAAATAAAAATAGCATTCCTCAGAATATAGATAAAAAATACCATTCCTCTATAATACTCTTCAACCCACCTCTATTTTTCACTTTAAACTCTATTTTAGAGTAATTGTTTCTCCAAAATTGAACTTTTTTATTTATAAAATAGTCATTCAAAGCTTAATTTCTTTTACTTATGACTCAAACAAATTCATAATGATTTTTTTTTGTTAATTACAAACAATAAAACTCTAAATGTCAGTTTCAAGTGACTAACAGCCAAACTATGTGTTTTAACACATCATCATAAAAAAAATTTTACTTACAAAAGATTATAATTTTTTGTTAGCAAACTTTTCAGATTCATTTTGTGTGTATTATTTAATTTACTATATTTACTACAAATTTGCTATTTTAAATATCTATGATACATAATCTTATGATTTTCTTAAAATTTTGCAAAGAATAGAATAATTGGGGTTAATTAGTAAATTTCATAAATAAAAAGTATTAGTAATAAGATAGACAATATAATATAAATAGAATATATTTTTTAATTAGAGCAAGAGTAATATATTGGAGAAAAACACACCTCTATTTTAGAGTCACAAGTAGAGGAATAAATTGGAGATGGTCTTAGAGTATTTCCAATCCACCTCAATTTTTTGACTCTAAACACACCTCTATTTTAGAGTAAAATGTGCTCCAACCCACCTCTATTTCGTACTCTAAAATAGAGGAATGCTATTTTTTGCTCTATGTTTAGAGGAACTCTATTTCTTACTCTAAAATAGAATTGAACTTTTTTATTTATAGAATAATCCTTTAAGTTTTAAATCTTGTTAATTTGACTGAAACAAACAATCATTTGTATAAGTAAATTTATTTGTGCACGTTTGATCATGTTAATAAAATAACGTTAATTAGATATGACTCATGTTCATATGACTAGTTTTCACGGTAATAATTAACAAAAAAAGTTAACAAACATAATTTAACATATGTTAGACATTAAAGAAAATACCGAATTACGTTAAAAAAACTAATACTAATTTTTGATAGAAGATTATACTCGTATTCATTTTGACACAACAAAGACTAGTGACTTAATACTTCAGTAAATTGCTTCCGGATCCACCAAGATCGTTAAAATATTTTCCAAAT
This sequence comes from Eutrema japonicum, assembly GCA_030161315.1. NCBI lineage: Eukaryota > Viridiplantae > Streptophyta > Magnoliopsida > Brassicales > Brassicaceae > Eutrema > Eutrema japonicum. The sequence goes on along the minus strand of BSQW01000013.1, from coordinate 32,756,410 downwards.
GAAGTAGATAGAGGATGAGTTTGTTGATCTTGTTGTTGGCCACCCCACTTTTGTAAATTCCGTGCTTGTTCAGTCTGAATAAATGCACATATATTTGGGTCTTGTATGGAATTCAAGTCACAAAATAAAAATTTGTTTTCTTCCTTCAACTCTTTCAAAGCATAATTTTTTATTTTGAATCTCTAAATGATGTTGTCTTTGTGCGTTTGTCTTCATTAATTGCTCCAAAAATTGCATATTTCCTTATTTTAAAGTGTTGAATACCAATGTTTTTTGATCAACAAGTTTTATTTTCATTTAGGATTTCTTTATCCCAGTTGGTTGCGGAGAGGAAGATCCACCAATAATCTCGTTGTCATCATCTAAGTTTAGAGAAAACGAAGATAAACCTGTAGATGCTTGCGTAGGAGAATCAATGATAGAATTTTCTGACTCTAAATATGTATCATCGAAACCAATATGACTCTAGAGGTCCAAATAGCAGAAGATGATAATATTCGGTTCCAAGAGTTTCTTAGTCGATTTAGAGAAATCAAAGATAAAGAAACTCATTTTTCACTTCGAAATGCGTTAATTGATTATATGTGGGGAAAAATAGTAATGGTGATGTTTAAACCAAAATCTACTATGTTTTATTATTTTTATATGATGTAATTTAATTTTTAATATAATAAATGTTTAATTTATATAATATCATGCATAATTTATGAAATTTTTGCAAATAATAAAACAAGTGGGGTTGAATTGTAAATATTTATAAATAAAGGTATTAGTAATAAAATATAAATATAATATACTTAGAATATTCTTTTTCTAGAGTTAAAAATAGAGGTATACATGGGAGTAAAATCCACCTTTATTTTAGAGTGAAAAATAGAAAAATAGATTTGAAATGGTCTATTTTAATGTTAGAAATAGATGTGGATTAAAAAATATTTTACTATAAAATAGAGTTTAGAGTAGGAAATAGCTAGAGATGGGTTGAAAATACTCTTAGTTTTGCTACAATTAATTTTACTATTTCTTAAAAATTGACGTGATTGTTCCATGAATTTTTGTATAATTCTGCTAACAGTATATGCAAATCTGGCCTGGCCTTTTTGTTCCAAATTACAGAGCGAATCTTACGATATGGATAAGAAAAGTGTAAAACGTTCATTTAGTTTTTGGGAGGTGTTGGAAAAGTCATTTTCTTTTCTTAGGAAAAGAGTTTACACGAGACATATCAAAAGCGATGACAAAAATGGTTTACTAGTTTATACCATCAACTTGACTCATTTCTCCATTAGGAACCCTAAAAATTCTTGTGTTGTTTAGCAACGAAGATACTATGTCTTTTTTTTTGTTTAACACTTTTTTCATTAGATTAAACTTCAAAAATACAAAAAAACAGAATTAAACATCCTCTTAGATCATTACAACACAAATTCAAAACAATATAACACATAGCAGATAGATCAACATCATGAAAGATGGACATCGGATTTGAGATAAGGCTCAAATGCGTCAATAACTTCACGGCAAAGCCGGAGAGTTTGAAATTCGTCACAAGTGACTTTAAGAGCGAACATCTACCTCCAATATTCGTAGAAACGAAATTGTATGTCTTTTCAGGCCCTGTGCAGACCGTTAAATAAGAAGACAATTCGGTAAAAATGTTCATAGGGTTTCTTGGCAGTAGGAACGAGAGGGAATTACCTCTCAAAGAGAGGGAAGTTGGCGGAGGAGGCGAAAGCTTTTTACGATGGCTTAATCGAATGAGTGGAGGAACGGCAGAGACGGGTGGAGGAACCAACTTTTTACGATGGCTGAATCGAAAGTTTGAAAGGGGCAACGGCTGCTGAGCGAGCTGGATGGTCGGAGGTTTGAAGAACACAGCGCCGGAGTATAGTGAAAACGGTTTCTTCCCAAGTGAGGAAGGTGATGGCTTTGATCGCCTTAGCTCAAATAACGAAAATCCTACTAGATGCCGTCCTCACGCATCTAACTGAGAGAGGGCTTGAGAAGCTTACCAAGTACCGTAGAGAACCACAACCGAACATCCTAACCGACGCCGGCGACTTCAAGCAGATCTGCGGCATGAGAAGCCCACTTAGAGGATTGGGCTCGGTCAATCGTTTCTCTGGGATGGTTTAGCAGCGAGCGTGTTGGGAGGTGGCGGAGGCAGCTGATACCGGTGGCTGAACCGAAGGGAAGGAGGGGCGGTGATGCATATCTGAAGGAGCGTAGCTAGTCATGCCGGATCTGGAGGCACCGGTGGTTGAGGCTGATCCGGAGGTGATGGCGAGAACATCACCCAGAGGTGAAAAGTTGAGAAGTGAGACGGAATCGACGACGAAAAAGCTGAGAAGCGAGACGCCATCGATGGAGCAAGAGGCGACGGCGCGGGAGTGAACAAAATGCGACTGCAAAAGGGAGGCTCGAGTTGATTTGTCGGAGACGGCCAACTGACTTTCAATGGAAGAGTCTCCAAATCCATGGAAGAGAGGAGGAGAAGCAGCATAGTCACAGACCTGGCCAACCATCCTCGAGCTGAGCAGGGCCTAAGGCAAGACCAGCAACGCATCCAGGACCAAGGACTCTCGACCCGAGCTGGGAAAGAAACCGGCGGCTGATATACTCAGTTTTTTACCGGTTTCTAACCATTGTTTTTGTGTCTTTTATCGAGTCAAAGCTTGCTTTTAGAGTCTTTAAGTCCTTTATTGAGTCATTTCAGGTAAAAAGGTGTTTTAGGTTGATTTGGAGGAAAACAAGGCATTTTGGTTGCAAAAGGGTGAAAATGAGCATATGGAGATGCAGAATCATGCAAAGACGTCAGAAGTATGACATTCTTTGGAGGACTTCGCACCGATGGATTGAGCTGAAAGTTCTACACAAGATATAGCTGTGAATTATCTTTCATTTGCAAGTTGTTTGAAGAAAATCCAACGGTACGATCAAGAGTTATACCCGATTTACTAAATACAAGTCAATCTGCCTCGGAGAAGAAGCATGTGCGGAATAGGAAGGTTAGAATCGATCGATGCAGCCTTGAATCGATCGATGCACATGTCCAGAAACTTCAAAATCGACCGATGCACACTTGCATCGATCGAAGCACTTCCCAGACGCGAAAAATGCAGTTTCTGCAGTTTCTAAACTTCCTATTTTGCCCCAGAATCATCCTAACTTAACCTAATTCGACCCATGACCTATATATACTTATTTTTCAGCCTCTTTTGAGGCTAAGCTTTATTTTTCTTAGACACCTTTCATCTCTTTCAATTGTATGCTTGGGAAAAAATCTCTAAACCTCTTCTGACAAATTTGGAGAAGATTTCTGAACCCTCTTATTATCTATTGAATTTCTTAATGATTTCTCTCATATCTCTTTGCTTATTCTCTGCAAATATGTGTGAGTAGATTCCATAGTTAGGTTTATAATTTCAACGGGATCCATGAATCATTGAATTAGACACAAATAGGGATTTATATTTTGTGGTTTTCGCTTATTGTTGTGTTTATTGCTCAGACTTAAGTTGACCGCTTAGTCTCTGAACTAGGGCTTAATCTATACCACAGAAGTGTCGTAGGTTGCTAGAAAGAACATAAGTGAGCGAATTGTCCTTAGCCCACGGAAGTTGATGTTAAGGCGATTCGTGAACATATTGAACATGCTCATTAATGCTGATCTAGAATTCTATGCCAACGGAAGTTAGGATTTTAGGTTGCTAGGTTTAGTAATCAATGCCACGAAAGTGGATTGGTTAGATATTTATGTTTGAGTTTGAAACTTGTGTTTAGTTATTCCCTGATTAGTTGTCTGAGTCGTGATCTCTGGATTCCTGAGAATAAACCCTTGACCTAACGCTTTTCCTTTGTTGAATTTACATCGTCTTAATTGTTTCGTTAATTTTCCAAAACCAACCATATTCTTGTCTTAGCTTAGTTTCATAATTATGAGAATTGTAGTGTAACCTTGGTCTTTGTGGATTCGATCATAAAGTACTACATTGACATACTGTTATGATTGCAGTAGTGTACACTCTAGTTAATTGACTACGTGGTAAAACACCTAAATGAATTTGGCGCCGTTGCCGGGGACCAATAGCGTTATCTTCAATTCTGAATTTGAAATTTAGTCTAAGATTTTACTAACTTTTTTATTTTTATTCTTTTTTGTTTCTTATAGTTGATGGCCATGGACTACAATGATTGGCCACAAGAAGAGGATGCCACATTTGATGAATACATTCAAGATGAGCCATAGGTGGAGCCACCATTTGATGAAAGTGTACTCACACCAGAACAAAAAGTGGAGTTGGATAACCATCATGAAGAGAACCCAACGATGAAAAGGAGTGACATAGCCGCTATGATTCGTCTGAACCTCATGTCACATCGGGCAACACTCGAGGGAAGGGAGCTCACAATGTCCGAGATAATGGTAGCTCATGCACTTAAAGAGGTAATTTATTGGGTTCCACCATGCCAACTAGAAAGTATTTTTGACTCAACCTTTGAAATCTATGATTATGAGGATAGTCATTTGCCTTGCATTGAAGATGTAGCTTCTAGTTCGCATACTCCCATGCTCATTGATGAATGCTATGATTTAATATGTGAGTCTCAAAGACTAGATACCTTAAGAGTAGAAAAGCTTGCTAGAGATTATCATGAAGTATGTTTTGATATTAATTATCTATGTGAGTTGAATTCTCATGATCTCGAGTTTAAGTTTTCAATGTCTGAGGAATCTAGATCTCTTCTTGAAAAATCTTACCTAGGGGATGTGCTTGATGTAGATAAGATCTTAAATGAGATAGATGACCCTAAGGTTGAGATGGAATCTAGGAAGGAGGATACTGTGTTTTACATGATTGATGGAGATGAAGTTGACTATTTTGTGATAAACTCGTTTAAACCTGAAGTTGACTTTATTTTTCCATCAAGTGTATTTGATCCTCATACGAATCTCACCATCAAGGAAATTTCCAAGATATATTCTACATTCGTACTAAACTTCATCGACCTTTAATCGCGATAAGTGGTCATCAACGCCATTCTCAACTCCTTTCTTGTCCTTGATCTCGATGTCGAACCCTTGGAGCAAAAGAACCCATCGGCATAGACGAGGCTTGAGGTCCTTATTTTTCAGCAGGTATTTGAGAGCAGCATGGTCTGTGTGAACAATAACCTTGCTCCCAATCAAGTAGGACTGAAATTTCTCAAAAGAGAAAACAACTGCAAGTAACTATTTCTCAGTGGTGCTGTAATTTCGCTGAGCATCATCCAACGTCCTGCTGGCATAATAAATAGCATGGAGTTTCTTGTCTTTCCTCTGGCCCAACACAGCTCCAACAGCAAAATCACTTGCATCGCACATAACCTCAAAAGGTAAACTCCAATCAGGTGGTTGGACAATAGGAGCACTCACCAATGCCTTCTTAATCTCCTCGAAGGCTGCAAGGCAATCCGATGTGAAATCAAACTTGACTTCCTTACATAACAGGGCCGTGAGTGGGCGTGCAAGCTTAGAGAAATCCTTGATGAATCTCCTGTAAAACCCAAAATGACCAAGGAAGCTTCGAATCTCGGATACAGATCGTGGAGGTTGCAGGCTCGTCATGACCTGAATCTTAGCTTTGTCAACTTCGATCCCTGCCTTAGAAACCTTGTGCCCAAGAACAATGCCATCTTGTACCATGAAGTGGCACTTCTCCCAGTTAAGAACCAAATGCTTCTCCTCGCATCGTTGAAGCACCTTGCACAAGTTATCCAGACAATCCTTGAATGACGATCCATACACAGAAAAGTCATCCATGAACACCTCCATAAACTCCTCAGTCATGTCTGTGAAAATCGACATCATGCATCATTGGAAGGTCGCTGGAGCGTTACATAATCCAAATGGCATTCTTCTGTAGGCGAATGTGCCATAGGGACATGTAAAAGTCGTTTTTCCCTGGTCCTCTGGATGTATAGGAATCTGGAAAAAGCATGAGTACCCATCGAGAAAACAGTAGTATGGGTGACTCGCTAACATTTCCAGCATCTGGTTAATGAATGGCAATGGGAAGTGATAATTCCTTGTAGCCGCATTCAGTTTCCTGTAGTCAATACACATTCTGTGACCAGTGATTGTCCTTGTAGGGATCAGCTCATCCTTTTCATTCTTCACCACAGTTAAACCTCCTTTCTTAGGCACAACGTGAACAGGACTAACCCAAGAAATATCTGAGATGACATAGATAATCCCTGCTTCCAACAGCTTCATCACTTCCTTCCTGACCACTTCCTTCAGGTTCGGATTCAGCCTCCTCTGACACTCAATCGAAGACTTTGACTCATCCTCCAGGTGAATCCAATGCATGCATAAGTCTGGTGCTATACCTGAAATGTCAGCAAGAGAATAGCCAAGAGCTTTGCGATACTTGCGCAGCTTGCTCAGCAGTAAGGCAATCTCTGTGTTGTTCAAGGAAGCATTAACGATTACAAGGTACGTGGAATTAGGACCAAGAAAACTATACCTCAGATTCGCTGGAAGTGGCTTTAGTTCCACCTTAGGAGCATTCTCTGCACTCCAATCACCAAGCCCAGCAGCTTGCTTAGAACTGTCGACCAACTTTCCTTCTGGCCGCAGGGTATCGACCGATACTAGAGTGGTATCGATCGATACTGGTGATGCTGAATCGAGCATCTTCGAATATCCAGCAGTATCATCACACAAATGGACCTCTGAAGTGGCCGAACAAACCAATGCTCTCTCCAGTGGATCCTCAGGGTGCATCTCTAAGAAGTAGTCCTCAGCTATGTCACTGAAGGTGTCCACATAGAATGTCTGCCCATCGATGGTTGGCCTCTTCATCATCTTTTCCATGTTAAAGGACATCACCAAGTCACCGATGTTGAGAGCTATCTGTCCATTCCTGCAGTCAATCAAGGTTCCAGCAGTTGCAAGGAATGGTCTGCCCAGGATAAGAGGATCCTTAGGCTCAGCATCGTACTTCAGGACGATGAAATCTGTTGGGATCAAGCAATTCCCAATCTTGATTGGGACATCCTCGAGTAGTCCCTCTGGAAGTCGCACTGAGCGATCAGCAAGTACCAGCGAAATCCTTGTAGACTGGAAATCCGTCATCCCATTCGCTTGGCAACTGAGTGTGGCATAAGGTTCACACTTGACCCAATATCACAGAGAGCACGCTCGAATCTCTCTGTGAAGATAGTGCAATCTAAAACAAAGCTCCCTGGGTCTGGTAGCTTTTTGGGAATTATGTTGAGTAGAATCGCACTGCACTCAGCTGTAATCATCATACACCTTCCTCAAGGTTCACATTGCTAGACACCATCTTCTTCACATACCTCCGGAAAGCTGGAGAAGTCTTAATAGCATCAACAAAATGGAGCTCCACAACCAACTTATCCAGCAAAGCCTTGCATCTGGCGTCCTCCCATTCCTTCTTTGTCATCTTAGGAGGCATAGGATAAGGCAACTTGGGTTTATACACCCTCCCCTTGACAATCTCGGGCTCCTTCTCGATCTGCGTCTCTGCATCGATCGACACTGGAGGAGTATCGATCGACACACGGGATTTTGGGTCCTCTCGTGCAGGTGTCTGGACTGGTGTCGATCGATACTGGCTGGTATCGATCGATACATGTGGGTCTTCAGAATCTCAATCATCTTTTTCAGCAAGATCGACGAGATTCTCTGCAATTGGGTTGTTCTTCACTCCTGTAATCACCTGTTTTCCATTTCTCAAGGTGATGGCATTGATGTGAGCCCTTGGATTCTTAGTTTTTCCTGGAAGGAAACCTTCCTGCCTATGCACAGCTGCTGCAGTCTGAGCAACCTGAATTTCCAGTTTCCTCTGAGTCAGATTGATAGCTTCAATTTTCCCATTCATATCAATGTACAGAGAGTCAAACTTCCCATTGAAATAACCTTGCAGCTTCTCTTGTCCCCGAAGAAGTTTTTCCATTAAGGATTCCATCTTACTCTCTGTGGATTTTGGAGAGATGGGTTGATACGAAGAGTTCCCATAATTGCGAGTGAAATCACTGTTCTGGGGTGATTTCTGGGCAACTTGTTTTGCTCCGAAACCGGCTTGGTTCCCCTCAAACTTGTACCCACCTTGCTTATTGTTGTTGTTGAAGTTTCGGTTGTTGTTGTACCCAAATCGCTGACCCTGAAAACCAGAACCACCAACGTAGTTAACATCCTCCACTTCATCTTTATCAATATTTTCGACTCCATCAGCAAAGTGTATAGACTTCTTCGACTTCCCGATCAAAAAATCCAGCTTGGCCTGAACTCCAGCGATTTGCGCTCCATCAACTCCTTCAGGTTGCTGCTTCCGCTCGAAATCAGCATTCTTGGTGCTATTACTAGACGCCAAGTTCTCAATTAACACAACCGCATCATCTGGATACCTGGTGTTGAAGTTCCCATTACTCGTAGCATCCAAACCCATCTGGTACCTCCAATCGATCCCTCTGTAGAAAGTACCCAGCAGCTGAACCTGAGTGAAACCATGGTGCGGACAATCTCTCTGATACGACTTGAAACGAATCCAAGCGGCCTTGAGTGCCTCTGTCGGACCTTGAGAAAATTGAGAGATCTTTTTCCTTAGCTCCTCAGATCTTGCATCATCATAGAAATTGTTCAGGAATGCATTCTTCATCTCCTCCCATGTAGTTAGTGAACCAGAAGCCAACTGCTTCAGCCAATAAGCAGCATCCCCACTAAGAGAGTATGGGAAAAGTTTGAAGAAAAGTTACTCATTGGGCACTCCATTGTACTTCATACCAGTGACCAAATCCTCGAACCTTTCGATATGATCCATGGGGTGTTCATGAGATAGGCTATGGAAAGGATTCTGACTCACAAGAGCGTAATAGGCAGGTTTCAGCTCAAAATCATGCCTCTGGAAAGTTGGGATGCGAATCGCAGCTCGATTGGCGTAGAATTGATCAGGTCTATTATGCTCACCAAGAGTTCTACCTCGATCAACCTCAGCATTCCCAATGTTGGCACGCCCAGCTGGCCCGACATTCTCACCAACAATCAAGTCGCTGCCCTCTCTCATTGCACACTTGACCCTCTTGGTCTCTCAAGACTCCAGTTTCATCAGCTCTTAATACCACTGGGTTGTTCATCTCTGATGTTTGCTTTGTCTTTATGTTTGTGCGTTCCAAACGTGCTAGCTGCTCCAATGACAGTTCAACTAGCTGAGTGCTTTTGCTCCTTCTGGTTTCACGATTAGGCATACACCTGAAAACAAGAGTCAAGCACGTAAGTAACCAAAAATACGATGAGTATCGATCGACACTGGGTGGTGTCGATCGATATCAACAAAAGAAGACGACGAGTATCGACCGATACTAGGTAGTATCGATCGATACCGACAAACTTAGTCGAAATTAAGTCCCCGGCAACGACGCCAAATTTGATATGCTCAAATTAATACCCTAAAAAGTACTAAGCAGTTGCTGCAGTAAAGTAGGGGTCGAACACAAGGACTCAGAGAAATCACACAATAGATTGTATAGTATCGAATCTAGCTAAGCAGTTCAGATGAAACAAAAAGAAATAAGCAATAAACGAGTTGTAATTCGATATGAGAGAGATAGGTTCAGGGATATTTCTCAGGAAATCAATGAATGCAAAATAAATTAACTAATCAGGGTTCAGGTTACGTACGGTTCTTGAATTCAAATCATTGAGGTATAATTAACCAACTGTCGTTGCGAGAATTATCTAAATCTAAACTTCAGAATCCCAAATTTCTTTGCAAATTCCTAAGAATAAATCAGCCTTAATATCGAGTTTGATATGTCCGCAAATCAACTAAACCAAATCTCTTTGCGTATAGTTAATTTGCTCACCCTAAGTTCTATCAGGTAATTAATCGCATTGTCGTGCCTAATCAATTAACCTAAGATCTAAGTTCTAGGTGATCAATCCAGAATTAGCTTTGAGAACAACCTAAGGCGAAGAACTAATTCATATTGTGAACCCTAAACAATAGATCAACCTAGCATTCAAAGAAATCCCTTATGAGAATCCCTAAACCTAACAAGAGATCTACTCAGACATGGAAATTGAAGCAATAAACATGTTTGAATAAATACTCAATAGAAAATAGGAAAGAGTAACAAAAGGGTTTGAAATCTTCTCTCGACGAACAAAGTTTCAGACTTGTCCTCCTTCAAAATCTCTCTCTCATTTCAAAGCAAAAATAAGACATAGCCAACAAAGTGGCTGTAAAACCTAATTAAATAGTCTAAACACGAATTGGGGTCTTCTTGTAAATATTAAAGTCTTCTGGGCAAGTTCTGAAATTCTTCAAACTTCATTAAAAGTCGCGAGTCGTGTCTGCTGCGATGGGTATCGATCGATGCTTGACACTTCGATCGGACACTTAGTTCCCAGACTTCAGTTTTGCTCCAGAACGCTCCATAAAACTCCAATATCTCCAATAATGCTCCAAAAGTGCTTAAACCTGTAAAAGACTCTAAAACACTACGAAATAATAGAAAGATTCTATAAAACAGACTTATATCATGGCCTAAAAGGGGTAAAAACCATGATACATCAGGGTCTTATTCCCAGCTTATGCGAGACGGATCTCGTCTTTTTAAAGTTTGCATCCTTGAGAAGTGCTATCGATCGCCTGGCCATGACGTCGATGTGTGAAACCGCGATGGTTTTAAGTGCGAACTACAGAGTTCGGTTTAGGAGAGTACGAACTGTTTGAGTTTGGCAAACTGCGGTAGTTCAGCTTTTTATTTTACTTTGTCATTTCAGACTATCATGCGAACTGAAGAATTCGGCTGTAATTTTACTTAGTCATTTCAGACTATTATACGAACTGAAGAGTTCAACATTAAAGGACACGTAATGTTTAAGCTCGGCGAACTACGATAGCTCTGCTTTGAAAAGGTAAGGATTTAAGCAAATAATATTTTATTAGAATCATAGCTGGATCCGTGATGGGTTGCCTACATACCCCCGGAAGGGATCAAGTCATTCGTAGTTCATATTACATCGGAGATAATCGTAGTAGCTCTGTGAGTTTTTTTTTTTTTGGCGTTGAGCCGGACTAGTTTTAGAACCGTTTGAGGGTCATTGAATTCTATGATCTCGGGATTGGAGATCCATCCATCTTCATAAGTTCGTAGAAGCCGGGTTTGATGACTCGCATTATCTGGTAAGGTCCATCCTAGTTAGCACTGAGCTTGTCGGCGGTTTTCTCTTATGTGTTATGGTAGACCTTGCAGAGGACGAGGCCGCCGTCTTCTAAGTGTCAATGATATATCATGGTTTTTAACCATGATATAGGTCTCGTTTATAGAGTCTTTCTAGTATTTTTGGAGTCTTTTTGAGTCTTTTCAGGTTTAGGTACATTTGGAGCTTAATTGGAGATATTGAAGCAGTCTGGAGCATTTTGGAGCTAAGCAAGGGTCATGTAGCTGTGAAGCTCGATTTATGGTACTTGTGTCGATCGACACCAACCTGAAGAGACGACACAAAATCCTTGTGTCGAGCGATACAACCTGGTGTCAGTCGACACTGACTTCATGAAGAAGGAAACGTGACTTTTTACAAGTCTGAAGAATTTGCATTTTGGTCCAGAAGTCTTTATTATTTACAAGAAGCCCCAAAACGTGTTTTATCTTATAATGAGGTTTTTTAGCCATCTGCTTTTGGCGAAGCTATTATTATTCTTCATACTTTGAGAGAGATTGGTTTTAGGGTTTTTGGGGAGACAATTCTGAACCCTTTTGTTTCTTATTGATTTCTTTTATGCAATTATATTCATTATGATTTATGTTCCATTGATCATGTCTGGGTAGTTTGCTAGTTAAGTTTAGGGTTTTTCAAAGAGCTCTTCATGAATTGTTAAATTGGTTAAACTATCTAGAGATTCATCTTATTGAGTTCTTCATCTAAGTAGTTCTTAAAACTTGTTCTAGATTAGCTACCTAGAATTAAGATCATAGGTTAGTTCTCTTAGCGAAAGTTGGTTAATTAACTTGAAAGACTTAGATGAGCAATTATGTTTAGTGCAAAGAAATTTGGCTAGGGAAAATTGTGAACAAATCAGACCTGACCTTATTGCATGTTTAGTTGTCTAGGTTTGGCAAAGAAATTTGGTTTCTTAACTTCTTAAACATAGTAATCAGTGCAGCGAAAGTTGGTTGATTTGGTGTAGTGTTCTGAGTTCTAGAACCGTGCTTAATTAGAATCTCTACGTTCTATCCATATGCTTTTCTTGAATCTCTGCGAATTTCTCTAAACTTAGCATTTATCTCCATCGAATTTACACTAGTTCTGCTTGCTTTGTTTTTATTCTTATTTTCATTGATTTCACTTAGCGTAATTCGAATCTATACAGTCTAATTTGTGATTCTTGAGTCTATGTGGTTCGACCCCTAAGTACTACAACGACATAGCTGCTAGTACTTTTAGGGTATTACATTTTCATGAACCGTTTGAGGGTCATTGAATTTTATGATCTCGGGATTGGAGATCCATCCATCTTCATAAGTTCGTAGACGCCGGGTTTGATGACTCGCATTATCTGGTAAGGTCCATCCCAGTTAGCACCGAGCTTGTCGGCTGTTTTCTCTTATGTGTTCTGGTAGACCTTGCAGAGGACGAGGCCGCCGTCTTCGAAGTGTCAACCTCATACCTTTTTGTTGTAGTAGTGTGCGGATAAGTGCTGATAATTCTGAATTCGGAGCAGTGTTTGTCCGCGTTGTTCTTCAAGCGTGTCCAGAATGTTGAGGAGCATTTCGTTGTTGAGATCGGGATATCGAGTCAGCACTGTTCGGCGTACGCCTGGGATATTGATCTCGACTGGGCACAAAGCTTCCATTCCGTATGCTAAGGAAAAAGGGGATTGCCCAGTAGATCGGCGAGGTGTAGTGCGGTGGGACCAGAGGACTCCGTCTAATTCGTCGGCCCAAAATCCTTTCTTCATATCGAGTCATTTTTTGAGGTCGTCGATGATGGTCTTATTGGTTGCTTCGGCTTGACTGTTTCCCAGTGGGTACCTTGGCGTGAAGAAACTCAGTCGAATTTTCCACTTAGCACAAAAATCGTTGAACAATACTGAAATGAATTGCGGTCAATTGTCTGCTACAATCTCGTATGGTACTCCATGTCAGCATATGATGTATTTCCAAACGAATTTCTGGACATCACGAGCATGTATCTCGGCATAAGATTCAGCCTCGACCCATTTGGTAAAGAAGTCAATCATGACCAAGATGAAATGCTTTTGATTGGTAGAACGGCGGAGTGGACCGATGATATCCATTGCCCATCGCATGAAAGGGTAAGGGGCTGTCGAGGTGGTGAGCAGCTCGGTTGGGAGGTTTATCATTGGGCGTGTCTTTGGCACTTTTTACACTTGGCGGCGAACTTCTCGCAGTCCACTAACACTTTTGGCTATTAGTAGCTTGCTTGCTTTATTTTGAAGGCAAAAGAGCAACCTTCTGAGTGATTTCCACCGTCTCCGTTGTGTACCTTACTCATGACTTTGTGAATATCTTTACTGGCGACGCATTTTAAGAGGACGCCCGAAGCGCTCCATCGGAATAGCTAGCCACTGACAACGATGTATTGGGTATACCGCATTTTAAGTCGCCGAGCTGCCCATCTGTCGGCTGGGACTGTTTCTTTGTAGACGTACATTTTGATCTCGATGGTCCAATCTTCTGGCTCTTTTTCTTCTTCGGCCTCGATGTCCATAGGGGCATGGAGTCCTTCATATACTTCATCGTTTTCATCCGACTGATCTCGTAGTTCTAGATTGTTTGCGATGTGTCCGGTTTCGGCGTTCATGTCGGGCTCGGGATCCGAATTGTTCCTTGCTTTTCGTGGTTTGGGTTTGATAGCCATGCTTATGTGTGTTCATGTTGCAAGTCTCGGCTGGTTTGATGCTTGGTCGTGAAATGCTTTCGACCGTGATGGTTCGTAGGAGATGAGGGTCCGAACTTGAGGCGAGGACGGCTAGATCATCAGCTTGGGCATTGTATTCGCGAGGTATTTTGGTAAGGTCGAAAGACTTGAATTCGGTGGCGAGTTCCTTTACCAACTTTGAATACGCGTCTATGCGGTCATTTTTGTATTGTATTCACCACTGTACTGGCTAGCGACGAGATGTGAGTCGCAAAATGCTTGTATGCTTTAAATTCTAGTTGGAATGATGGCTCCAAGATTTCGCCTTTTGATGATGGAAGGCGTATACCGATCCCATAACCGCGATGTGAAGATGATCTGTCGACATGAAGAAGCCATTTTTCTTCTCCCGGGAGCTCGATGATTGTTAACTCGAGAGGGAGCTCGACGAGGAAGTCAGACAGGACTTGGGATTTGATGTTGGTTTTGCTCTTGTATTATATGTCGTATTCGCTTAGCTCGATTGCCTATTTGACAAGTCTGTTGGACTGGGTCGGGCTGTGCATAATTGTTCGTAGAGGCTGGTTAGTGAGTACTGCAATCGAATGAAACTGGAAGTAAGGGCGGAGTTTCCAAGTTGCGATGATGACAGCTAGTGCGAGTTTATCGAGTTTAAGATATCTTGTTTCAGCCCCGTCTAGAGATTTGCTGATGTATAAGATTGGTTTTTGTTCACCTCGGTCTTCCCGAACTAGAACCCCACTTACGGCTGAGTCTGAGATGGCGATGTAAAGGTAGAGAGTCTCGCCGTCTTTGGGTTTTGCCAGCAGAGGTAGGGTTAACAAGTATTCTTTAATCTGTTGGAATGCTTCTTCACACTTATCATCCCATTCGAGGTGCTTATTACCGCAGAGTAACTGGTAGAACGGTAAACATTTGTCCGTAGATCGGGAGATAAATCTGTTAAGTCAGAATCATCCTTTTTGTTTAGCAGATCGGTTGAAGTCGGATTTAAGCTAATTACACATGTCCGAGATGCAGTTCGCAGTTTGCACTCGTTGATGTAGCATAAACGAGACATTGAGTGCAGACTCCGTATGATGTCGGGAACTTGACGCATTAGTGGTAAGTTGAGATGATGGCCTTCATTGCGTACAACCACGGCGTCTCGAGTATGATATTGTAAATACAGGCTGTCTTGATAGAACGTACTGCTTATCTTTAGCGGCCTCTTCCTCTTCCTCGTTAATGTAGGTATGCGACTTGTGCAGGGCGTCTTCTAGGGTCTGAGGTCGGTTGCGATGGATTTCTTTGTGAAAAGCCGATTGATACCATGTTGCTTTGTAAAGGGATTCGATCGCAGCGTCGTCATCGATGGTTGAGTGGGTGACCACCGATTTGAAACGGTCCATGAAGTCTCTTAGCGGTTCACTTTGTTTTTGTTCGAGCCCCCATAGTTTGGCGTTCTTTGTCTTCTTTTTGATGAACATGGTGAAGCGCTTGAAGAACTTATTTGTGAGCTCGTTATACCTGTCGATCGAGTTTGTTTCGAGTTGTGAGAACCAATCGAACGCAGTCCCGCAAAGATTTTCTATAAAAAGTTGACATTTTGCACCATCCTCCTCGGTTTGGAATTTGAAACGATTCATCATGATGACAAAGGAGGTCATAAAGTGTCGAGGTTCTGAATTGCCTTAGTATTGTGTGATTTTGAACCTCTCTAGACGCTTGACTTGGACGGTGAAAACTCGCTGTGTGAGCGGGGTTTTATGAGTCTCCTGAATCACGATCTCGGGTGCCGAGTTGGTAACTTGATGAAATTTGGATCTCATATCTTGGAGTTGGGTTTTGAAGCTGTTAAGCTCATGTTCTAAAGATGCATGATCGGTGATGAGTGTCTCGTGATTACCAGTATGTTGGGCCCAAATTCCACACTCAAAATCCAGCATGATTAAGTAGGCCTAGAATCAACCCCGGCTCACTGAAAAGCCTCGTAGAGTAAGCCCGCGAGCTGGGAAGGAGCCGAGTACGCAGAAAAGGGGGAGATTGTTGGGAGAAGGAGCTCGCTGCTAGAAAGTCAAACACATTAATCAAAAACCCCAGGATTAAGCTCGATAATAAATTTCTAGATTGTAAAATTAAGTCTAAATTAAATTACGTATATTTAGGACTAAGCGGTTACATTCTTGAAATACGTGTATAAGTTTAGAATATCGACAATAATGTAAGATCATCGAATTCTTGGCAAAAAGATAGCAATACAATTTTCTCTAATTTCAAACTCTCTTAAGTTCATATGACCTGAAAAAAGCCAAGGATTGAGGTTGTCAGATTCTGCTCTCACAATTTGGCGCCGTCTGTTGGGAAGAGCAAAACAGCTTCCTCTTTGTAACCTACGAAACTAACCACTCAAAAGAAGATAATGGCGGACACAACAAGTGCGGTAGTTACTACATCATCCGGAGCCTTAAATGCCTCCATTCCTTTAACCCAGTCTGATGACATCGCTCCAACAGACCTAGACGAAACGATAAATGTTCCCATTACCACCTCGGGAGCGAAAGTCTCGACTGGGATCGACGATATTGCCGATCCTTCGGGACCTGCAGCCTTGAACCAGTCGGCTCTGGATCAAATAGATGAGATCCGGAACCTGATATCGTGCCTAATAGAGCAGAATCGCTCAGTGGCAGCACGCCAGGATGACCTCGAAAGAACGGCTCGGGCAGGCGCCATCGGGCGGTTTGCCCCTCCACCTGGGACATAATCCCTTTTTTCCCCTGGGCAGGGAGGATTGCCATTCCCACCTCCACCGGTGACAAGGCTAAACTTTTCCGATATCAATGCTTCGACCAGCAGGATGGTTGGCTCAGCCACCACCTCACGGTTCAACTCGACGATATCGGACCCCATATTTACTCCTTCCACAATCCAGATTGCGGAAGAGGGAATTACGCCAAATGCGACCCTGCCGGGAGTAGACCTACCTCAAACCTACTAATCGGTCAGGATCACTCTGGGAACGTAAATGAGGTCGAACCTCGGGAAAATCCCGAGGTCGGAGCACGACCTGAGAATGGAGGCAGCAATCATTCCCAGCCCGCCGGAGAATCATTGCTCCGCTTCACGAAAAATAATGAAAATAACCTGGGATCCGCTGGCTCACATGGGTTTGAATCAATCAAGAAATATCGCCAAACTACAGCGAATGAGATCGCAGGTCCACGCTGCTCTAAGCTCAGTGCCTGAGATAGACAGAGTGATCGATGAAGTCAATCAGACCCCATTCACCTCAGCTCGGCGATGTCGGGAATATCTGATTTCCCCGGTATAATGGAGAAACCGATCCCAAGGCATTTATGAGAAGCTTCAAATTTGCCTTTTCGAGGGTGCGACTACTCGGAGGCGACCTCGAGTCAAACGCTGCTGTTTCTTCACCGAAAATCTAATGGATTCGGCTTTAGAATGGTTCACCTCCTTAAAACCAAACTCAATTGACAACTTCACCCAACTTCAAGCGGCATTCTTGAAGCAATATTCAGTATTTATCCAGATCGAGACCTCGGAGGCCGATCTGTGGGTACTCACTCAAAACCGAGGTGACTCATTGCAAAAGTATATTGACAGCTTTAAAGCCGTGAAAGCAAAAATCGCCGATCTACATAACCCAATGGCCCTTAAAGCCCTCCAAAACGGACTGATAAAAACCTCAAAATTATTTGAGGAGCTCACAGTTCGGGACCCCGTATTACTAGATGATGCATTACACCGCGCTTCGCGCTGGATTATTCTCGAAGAAGAGAGTGCAGCTCAACCAAAGCAGCATGCACCCGCAACCTCGACTAAGCAAACCCAGATAACGAATCCCAAGATCAGAGACAAAGTCAGGGGATACATTCATACTCAGTGGGAAGCCCACCTCGTAATAGATTCAAGCCTTACGATCCCAGCAAGTGGTTTGATTTGCACAAAATCAAGTGCCACTCGACCGAAGAGTGCCATGAGGTGAAGAAGCAGCTCGCCGCCAAATTCGCAAAGGAGAGCTGGGTAAAATCGAACTGGAGAAACCCCCCCCCCCCAAGGAAGAACTATTACCCAGCTCGAGATGATGAAAGGCTGGATCGCCCATCCGAGGATGATCGTAAGCGAGAACGTTCAGCTGAGGACGCGACGGGGCGAGATCCCCCCAAAGACAGGGAAACATATATGCCTCCTCCCAGTACGAAGAAAATAATTAACTTTATACATGGAGGATCCCAGCTATTTCGCAACTCCGTAAACTCAATTAAGAAACATCAACGAAGGGTAAGTACCGACGCACGTGATAAGACCCCGTTCAAGGGACTTGACACACGAATTTCGTTCTGGTAAAGTGAGGTCGCTAAGCTAGATTCCCCACATGATGATGCTCTCTTAATCATGCTAGAAGTGGGCGAATATGAGCTTACTAAGATGCTCGTGGACATAGGGAGCTCTGTAGAACTCATCCTCCTAAGCGTCCTTAGGGAAATGGATATACCGGATCACGAAATCGAAGAGAATAAGATGGTGTTAACCGGCTTTTCCGGAGAAACCACGCTATCCCTCGGAACGATAAAACTCCCTGTAATAGCAGCCAGAGTAAGAATGATGATCGAATTCACAGTGATAGACAGGCCAGCCCCATTCAATGCCATATTTGGAAGAACGTGGATACATTCAATGAGGGCTGTATCCTCAACATACCATCAATGCATAAAATTTCCTACCCAGCACGGAATCGCAACGGTTAAGGGGAGTCAAAAGGAATCCAGAATGTGCTACATGGCATGTTTCCAGATCGCAAAGGAAAATACTATATACCAACTACAGCGTAAAGATGAGCTCGCATACCACCTAGCTAAAAAGAAAAGTGGTCCAGGCTTCATTGGACCTCGCAAAAACTTTATCGAAAAAATTGTGGTCAACGAGTCTCATCCTGATCAGAAAGTAGGAATTGGGTCCGAACTCTCCAAGGCTCAAAATGACCAATTAATAACATTCCTCAAAGAAAATTCCGGCTCATTTGCATGGACAACAGCTGATATACCCCGAATCGATCTAAACATCATTTCACATGAGCTTAACGTGGACCCAAATCACAAACCAGTACGTCAAAAGTGTCGGAAATTTGGACCTGATAAGACCGAAGCTGTTAATTGTGAGGTCACCAGGTTGCTAAATGTCAGATTCATCAAGGAGGTAAAATAACCTGACTAGCTAGCAAATCCGGTCGTAGTAAAGAAGAAAAATGGCACATGGCGAGTATGCGTGGATTTTACAGATCTAAACAAAGCATGTCCTAAGGATAGCTTCCCACTACCTCACATCGACCAGCTGGTGGAAGCTACCGCAGGGCACCAACTCCTCAGCTTTATGGATCCGTTCTCAGGATACAATCAAATACAAATGAACCCTGAGGACCAAGATAAAACATCTTTCATAACGGAACGTGGAACGTACTGCTATAAAGCGATGCCATTTGGACTTAAAAACGTGGGAGCAACCTACCAAAGACTTATGAACATGATGTTTGCCAGCCTCCTGGGTAAGTCAATGAAAGTCTATATTCATGTTGGTTAAGTCTCTGAAAGAGGAAGATCACATAAGCCAGCTGGGGAATGTTTCACCTTACTAAACAGGTATCGGATGAAACTTAATCCTTCAAAGTGCACCTTCGGGGTCGCTTCAGGTGAATTCCTAGGTTACATAGTGACTCAAAGAGGAATAGAAGTAAACCCCAAACAAATCAGTGCGTTCATGGAAATGCAACCTCCTAGCTCGATAAAAGAGGTGCAAAGGCTGACAGGCCGCATTGCCGCATTAAATCGATTTATTTCCAGGTCGACCGATAAATGTCTCCCTTTTTACCAATTACTAAAGGGAAACAAAAAGTTCATATGGGATGACAAGTGCGAGGAGGCCTTTAAGCAACTAAAGGCGTACCTCTCCGAGCCCCCCATTTTGTCAAAACCAATTGAGGGAGAGCCGCTTTACCTATATGTAGCGATCTCCGAGGCCGCAGTGAGTGGTGTCCTCATAAGAGAAGAACGAGTTGAGCAGAAACCAATCTACTAGGTGAGCAGAAACCAATCTACTAGGTGAGCAAATCCCTAGTAGACGCTGAAGCCAGATACCCACGAATGGAAAAACTGGCTCTAGCAGTATTAATCTCAACTCGCAAGCTCAGACCGTATTTTCAGTCACACCCTATCATAGTAATGACAACACAGCCATTACGCACAGTATTACACAGCCCCAGCCAGTCTGGCAGGCTAGCCAAATGGGCCATCGAGCTGAGTGAGTACGATATCGAATATCGACCTCGGACTAGAGCCAAAGCACATGTACTAGCTGATTTCATCATTGAGCTCACAGCTAACAGCCAGGTGACCGGAAAAAGCGCCGAGACCTGGCAGCTTTATGTCGATGGAGTTTCCTCGAAACAGGGGGCATGTGTTGGAATCCACCTAGTGTCCCCGACTAATGAGGTCGTGGAACAGTCCTTTAGACTCGGATTCTCAGCATCGAACAACGAAGCCGAGTACGAGGCCTTAATAGCAGGTCTCCGACTCGCAGCTGGAATAGGAATACGCAACCTGAATGCATTCAACGATTCCCAGCTCATTACAAGCCAGTTTCATGGAGAATACGAAGCCAGAGATAGCAGGATGGAATCATATGGCCATAGTTCATGAGCTAGTTACACAATTCGAAATCTTCACCCTGACGCGAATATTGCGGGGTGAGAACACGATCGCAGACGCACTGGCAGCTCTGGCTTCGACCTCGAATCCACTTATAAAAAGAGTGATTCCAGTGGAAGGAATTAAGAAACCAAGTATTAAAATCGATAAAAACATCAAGGATTTAATGGAAATAGACAATGACGATATGGAGTTGGACATAATAGTAGCCTCAATAACGGGCTACCTCCCTCCCGAAGTAGGAGAAGCTGAAGACCCGGAGTTAGCCCCGCTTGACGTCAGGCATGTTACCCTCCGCGAAAAAATGATTGCAAGAGCTTACTGGCGAGTAGCAATTATACAATACATTGAGGGGGGAGAGGCTCCCCCCAGCAAGTGGGAAGCTCGCAAGCTCAAAACCATAGCTTCAAGATATTGTATAATCAACCCCCGCCATTACAAGCGAAGTGTAAACGGCCCCTACCTAGTATGCGTCCACGGGTTCGAAACTTTTACGATATTATCAGAAATACACGGAGGCTCATGTGGCAGCCACTCAGGAGGAAGGGCATTAGCTATCAGGATCAAAAGGCAAGAATACTTTTGGCCCACCTTGGTCGCTGACTGCGAAGAACATTCCAAAGCATGCGACAAATGTCAACGGCATGCTCCCACATTGCATCAACCTACTGAAAACTTATCTTCTATCTAATCTCCATACCCCTTTATGAGGTGGTCAATGGATATAGTAGGGCCCATAGTAACCTCGGGAAAAAGAAGGTGTCGCTTCTTACTCGTCCTCACTGACTACTTCACCAAATGGGTGGAGGCAGGAGCTTTCCAGCAAATTAAAGCAAACCACGTACAGGAATTCGTACGGCAAAACGTAGTCTGCCGGCACGGAGTCCCATATGAGATTGTAACCGACAACGGTTCACAGTTCATCTCAAATCAGTTCCTCGAGTTATGCAGAGATCACGGAATCCGATTAACAACCTCGACCCCACGTTACCCTCAAGGAAACGGGCAGGCCGAGGCAGTAAATAAGCTAATACTGAGCAATATAAAAAAAATGACTGGATGCTAAAAAGTAAAAATGGTCCGACGAGCTCCCTGGAATACTGTGGGCCTGTCGGACCTCACCTCGCAAAGCAACCTCAGAAACACCATTCTCCTTGGCTTATGGGATTGAGGCTGTGGTTCCTGCTGAGGTCGCAGTCCCCAGCCTGAGGGTAGACATGTGCCCCGTAAACGAGGAACTGAACAACGAAATGCTTCTCGACCAACTCGATGTTATCGATGAACGTCGAGATCGAGCACTCATTAATCTTCAAAACTATCAACACGCGGCAGCACGCTACTATAATTCAAAGGTCAAACGGCAAAGATTTTGAGTTGGCGAGCTCGTCCTACGAAAAACCTACGAAAACACAAGGGAAATGAACGCTGGAAAACCGGGTACCAACTGGGAAGACCCATACCGGATCTCCGAGGTAGTAAAGAACAGCGTATACAAGCTCGCCAGGGTGCACGACAATACACCTGAAAGGAACTCATGGAATGCCATGAATTTAAAGAAGTACTATCATTAAAAAGACACTTGTAAAAATTGAACTACGAAAAGGCTTGATCCCTCCTCAGGGTACGTAGGCAACCTCATAAGGGTGCAGCTATTAAAATAAAATAAAATCTCTTCTTCTTTTAAGCCTGTTAAACGCAGCCTGAGATCTTTCAGCTACTATTTACAAGCTAAAAGCTTTACTCCATAAATGAACAGTCTTACGAGCTAAAGCATGCTACCAGCTAGCATGACTCGACTTTGCGTCTAAATTGCAGAGTCACAGCCTTTCTAGTCTCTAAATGACAACAACATCTAAGTCTAAACTGTTTAGGTTACATGCATGCCTCTAAACGGCTTCGACCTTGCGTCTTTAAATCGTCTGGTCAGCTCCCAAGGTCTCTAAACGACTTGGGAGAAAGGTCTCTAAACTACCTGGGTCTTTGGCTGAAAAACTGCATTTGATCTAAAAAAGACAGCCTCTAAATGGCAAAAACTATGAATAACCATAAAAAAAAAATATTTTTACATAAAGCCTCCTCAAGGAAGCACAAGTTCAAACCAAAAAGCCCACTAGGGCATAAACGAGTTCAACAAATAAACCAAAAAAGGGTTTAAAAGCCTCACCAGGCACCAAATTCGAAGAACAACAAAATATGAGAGTAGTAAAGGAATCTTTAGTAGGCAAGTTCAGCTGGTTTGTCCTCCGGGACAGGTTGATTCAAGGGCAGCGGGAACTCCTTCCTAAGCTTCTGAGAACCAAGGTCCAGCTGATCATTCAATTGGGCGCTTAGCCCAGCAGGCAGTGTAACCGAATCATCGGATACCTGAGGAATGTCAATTTTACCCAGGGAAAAATCTGATACCTGGACGATGGCAAGCTCCGCGTCCAACCTCAGCTTCTCAACATGGATGCTCTTCTTTTCAGCCTCAAATCATTGATGGTCTGGTTGATAATGTCATCAAGAAGAAGGATATTGGATTTACACTCCATAACCTGAGTCTCGGTATCGACCTCGATCTTCTTCTTCTCCCATTTATCCTTTATCCCCAAAAGAATGGCGCGATACTGTTTGGATATCTCCCTCCTCGCGGCCTTCTCAGACTTCTTCACCATCTCTTTTTGCCTCTTGACAAGCTTCTTCGAGTCCTCCGTAACCTTCTCAATCTGGACCCTTAAATCCACTATATTTTCACTGGTTGAACGCAAGCCAACCTCAGCAGCTCCAGCTCGTCCCTCGGCAACACGGAGATTCACCTTTAAATCCTCACTTAATTTCTCCAACACAGAAACCCGAGCTTGAGCCTCCCGAGCGGAATCCTCCCATCTCTTGGCCAAAACATCTTGGTCCTTAACCTGGCCTTCTAAAAGGGTAACCTTAGCCATCCTCTCCTTGTTCCGAGTAATTCTCCTCACCAGCTCGTCCCTTTCAGAGACGAGATCGGCAATGGTCTTAGCTGCCCTCTCCACCTCCTCGGGCTGGGTAGCGGAACTGAGATCTTGCTCAAAAGAGGTAATAAGCTCGTTGGCGGCGGAGACGGCCTGAGAAAGGAATATGAAAATTCAGCAGAGAAAAACCAAAGTAATGGAAAACAAAGTAAAGATAGCTAAAACTACCTGGCCCGTCGCACTTGCGAACTGAACATAGCCCTCAGGCTTCTTCATGTTCCTAAGAGATGGTAAGAAGCAGGACGAAGGCCTAACACGCCTAAAGAGAATCGCAATCTGGGAGCTGTTTTCAACGATTGCCTCAGGTCCATTAAAATCGAACCTAAAGGCATTCGGAGAAATACCTCCACCACCCTGAGAACGAGGCACCACATGCCTCCTTGATGTTTCCTCGCCATCAAACCCGTCGCCACGAGATCGTTTGGAGCGAGACTGATGCTCGACAGAATGACTTGGCTCCTTAGAAGACACCCTGGAAGTTAACCTTTGAGGGCCTTTAGCTCGTGCATCATGTTGGGCGATCTCGGTTTCATCACCCGTTGGCAAAATGCCACCACCACCATGATCAGCTTCGGGCTTTCAGTGATCAATCTTCTCAACCTTCTCTCAACGCGGGGTCTCAACATGGATGGACTTACCAAGAGCCTCTTTGACCCTCTTATCAAGAGCACTGGCTGGCGTCGGGGCAGGGCGCAGTCGCATCCTCTCCCTATAAGAAAGATGCTGCGGTTTCTTAGGAGGAACCATTTTGCTAGACTCGGTGGAGCTCTCTCTGCGAGTAAGATCGATCTGGGAGGTAGCAGGGGCAGTATCCGGCACCTGGGAGCCAACCGGGGGATCAACCTCAGCGCGGGCTAGATCTTTAGCAACAGCCTCGAGTCTTGAGATAATGGATGGAGCGGGAGACAAAGCTTGAATTTGAAGTAGGGGAGATGGAGTCGGAGAATCTGCAGAATCAAATAAAGAAGATCTAAATAAAGAAACAATTCTTAATCTAAAAATATAAAGATATAAATCCACCCAAACCTATGAGCCGGCAAGCAGATGCAACATATAGCTCGGGAGCTCGGCGTTCACGAGCTTGCTGAATTCAATCAAGGAAGAAACCCTTCCAGTTGGAACTCTCACCCTTGACAAGGTCGATAAGCCGTTGAACCTCAGCCGTTACTATCTTTGAAGAATCAATTGACTCTGCATAAAAGAAAAAGGGTCACCATATTAGAACAGAATAAAAAAGGCAATTAAGAAATCCCCAGAAGGGATGCTCGAATCAGCATCCGGGGGATCACGCTGACCAGTAATCTGAGCCAAGGAATGTCGAAGCACCGACTCGCCCTCAACGGACCTACTGGAGATTCTGAAATAGAACCACTGCTCCCACCATTTATCATCCTTCACATTAAATCTAAAAACGGACCGATTGACCTTCGCCGGAAAATAATAGGTCTCACGGAGATGAGAGTTCCCCTTGACATTAAAGAGCTGGCGAAAGATCTCAGTGTCGAACACAATCCCAAATTCCTTAGAACGCACCCAGAGGGCGACAAGGGACCTCATCGCGCTGGGCATAAGCTGTGGAAGGGCGAGTCCGAGATCGCTGATGATATTAGAGATAGCTGCCAGGATGGGAAAAGTGAGGTGGCATCTCAGGAAAAACGCGGCATAACCGCATGCATAACCCTCTGGAGGACTCTCCGGAGAGCTATCAGCCGGCGGGATGAGCAGATCGCCGATATCAAGTCCGCACAAGGAAGAGATATTCTCGAGCTCAGCAGCCGAAACCGTGCTCTTCGAGTGAGAGTCAAACCGCTCAGCAAGGGGAGGAGGAGCATCCATCTGAGAAGTAGAAGCCATTGCAAAAAAAAAAGGCAAAGAAAATCGAATTTGAAAAAGGAAGAAATTCGACCGGAAACGATGGAGGTTGAACTTTCACAGAGAAAAATATCTCGGGTAAAAGCAAGAATAAGAGGAAGACAGTTCAATTAATGGAGTAAAATTAACAATAAAAAAAGGGAAGGGAAAAAAGTGAAAAGACATCATTACCTCGGTAAGTGAGAACTGAGGCGGCGTGAGAAGTTGAAGCAATGAGAACCGCTCATTTATACCCACTCGCCCACTCATCCTGTCATATCCCTTAAAAATCGCGTAGACGCTACAGGATCCTTACAAACTCGCCCTGCGAGCAGGCTAGAGATCAATTAGAAGTCCGAGACTGCGAGATCATACCAGCTGGAGGATCAATTAAATACCGAGATCACAGTTCCGCATCCTCAACGATAAATCATTAAAGATACTGGGGGGCAACTGTTGGGCCCAAATTCCACACTCAAAGTCCAGCCTGATTAAGTAGGCCTAGAATCAAGCCCAACTCACTGAAAAGCCTCGTAGAGTAAGCCCGCAAGCTGGGAAGGAGCCGAGTACGCAAAAAAGGGGAGATCGTTGGGAGAAGGAGCTCGCAGCTAGCAAGTCAAACACATTAATCAAAAACCCCAGGATAAAGCTCGATAATAAATTTCTAGATTGTAAAATTAAGTCTGAATTAAATTACGTATATTTAGGACTAAGCGGTTACATTCTTGAAATACGTGTATAAGTTTAGAATATCGACAATAATGTAAGATCATCGAATTCTTGGAAAAAGATAGCAATACAATTTTCTCTCATTTCAAACTCTCCTAAGTTCATACGACCTAAAAAAAGCCAAGGGTTGAGGTTGTGAGATTCTGCTCTCACACAGTAGATCCAAGAGTCGGGGGGGGCTGAATTATTGGGCTTTGATTTCGATTTAGTCCGGCGAAAAGATTGCGGCGAAGAGGGAGTGTCGCGTCCTTAGATTGGGAAGACCATGGGTTCTGTCTGAGTTCTCCGAGCTGGTCGCGGAGTTCCGTCTGAGTTGCAAACAAAGAGTCGAATCTCTCGTCGGTCTTTTAAGCGAGTTCGACGAGTTGTGCCGCCATAGCTTGCATGAGGGTGAATGGATCGAATTGATCTGTTGTAATTGCTTCGGTGTTTACCGGAGCCGATGGTGGTATGTCATCGTTGATACCATCGTTCTGTTCGAGGTTACGGTTAAGCGATTGTTCGTCTGTTAGCCCTGCCATTGTCGAGCTAATCTTCGAGATCCAAATTTTTTTTTTGTTATTTTCTCTACCCACATACCGCGCCAATAGTTGATTCTAAAAATCACATAAGAGAATTTAAACAACAACTTTGATCGGAATCTCGTTTTATTGGATTAAACTAAGCGGAGCTACAAGATCTCTTGATCGTAAAAAGAAAGACTTAAGAACTAAGGAGATAAAAGCTAGGGTCTCAGCTCTCGATATCTTAGGTCTCGTAGATGATTATGAATGTGTATAATGAGGCGATCGCCTCCTTTTTTATAAGGTTTTCGAGTCGGTCTAAACGGGATGATTTCCTTTTTCTAATTCTATCATAAAAAAGGAAGTCCTTTTCTTCTTTCGAAATCGGGAAAGATTCCGCAAATCTCGGAGGTCGATGCATTTCGTAGCGAGTTGGGCTTAGACCGAGTTCGGCCCGTTGAATATGATCATGGGCCCCCTTCACTTAGCTCGAACCGTCGTAAAATGGAATCAATTAGGCCGGTCTCGGTTTAAACCGGGCTAAACCGGGGAGTGCTAAACTCACCTACAATAATTGTTAATAGCTATCATATTTACTCGACGAGGAGCTGACCCGATGTCTTGAAACTCCCATACTTTGATGTAAACCAAGACAATAGCTACAACACAGCTTCATTTTCTCACAGAACTAGGTTCTCTATTGTGTTCATTTTGGCATTGGGATCTCTAGTCATGTAGGTGGGGTTCCCGTCAAACCTCCTCTTAAGTCATTTGAGATCAATTATCTAATGATTTTATGTCATCTTTTTTAAAGACATGACTTTATACAGAAAACTCAGTGCCCGAGCTATAGTCAATTGACTATCACAGTGTACACATAATGCTCGCACTAGTTTTTTTTTCCCAAATCAGGATATTTTCCACCAAGTTTCAAAACCACTCGTAGGTTCTGATATGCTTAGTTTTTATCATTTTCTAACACATGTTTTGGTGTTTCTTTTGAGTATTTTATCGAGTCAAAGTCCGTTTTTAGGGTCTTTTAGTCTTTTATTCAGCTATCTCAGGTAAAAAGGCGTTTACGGAAGAAAGTGGAGTTACGTGGGTAAAAACGCATGGAACAGTACAAAAAGAGCTTAATCGATCGATGCAAGGAGTGCATCGATCGTTGGAGCATGCCCCGAAGAGCCAAAATCGATCGATGCAAGGAATGCATCGATCGATGGAGCATGCCCCGATGCATAATTGGCATCGATCGATGCAACATCCTCCAAAGAACCAGAATTGATCGATGCAAGGAGTGCATCGATCGATGAAGCATGCATATAAGAACCAAAATCGATCGATGTTACATGTGCATCGATCGATGCAAGCCTGCGAGAAGGAAAATGAAATTTCTGACTTTCTTGTTTTCGCCCGGAAACTGCCTATTTTGACCTAATACGCCCAGAACCCTATTTATACATTATTTTCAGCCACTTTTTAGGTAATATCTCTTTTGACGGCTCTTTGTTCTACTCATATTTTGGCTTTTTTATCTTGTAAGCAAGGAGAATAATCTCTGCAACTATTGGGAAGATTTCTATACCCTTTTATCTCTTTCATTATTATTATGAGTTTCTCTCTATCTTCTTGATTGTTCTCCATTGTCATGTCCGAGTAGTCTCATAGTTAGGTTTCGGGTTTCAAGGGGATTCATGAAACATTGAATTAGACATAGATAGGGATTTATCTTTTGTGTTTTTCGCTTATTGTTGCGTTTATTGCTTAGGCTTAAGTTAACCGCTTAGTCTATGAACTAGGGCTTAATCTATTACACGACAGTGTCGTAGGTTGCTAGAAAGAACTTAAGCGAGCGAATTGTCCTTAGCCTGCGAAAATTGATGTTAAGGCGATTCGTGAACATATTGAACCTACTCATTAATGCTGATCTAGAATTCTATGCCAACGAAAGTTAGGATTTTAGATTGCCAGGTTTAGTAATCAATGCCACGACAGTGGATTAGTTAGACTTTTATGTTTGAGTTTGAAACTTGTATTTTGTTGTTTACTGAATAGTTTTCTGATTATCGATCTTTGGATTCCCGAGAATAAACCCTTGACCTAGCGCTTTTCTTTTATTGAATTTACATCGTTTTAATTGCTTTCGTTACTATTCCAAAACCAACCATATTCTTGTCTTAGCTTAGTTTCATAATTGTGAGAATTGTAGTGTAACCTTGGTCTTTGTGGATTCGATCCTAAAGTACTGCATTGTCAACTGTTATAATTGCGGTAGTGTGAACTTTAGTTATTAATTTACTTAGTAAAACACCTAAATCAATTTGGCGCCGTTGCCGGGGACCAATAGCGTTACCTTCAATTTTGAATTTGAAATTTAGTCTAAGATTCACTAAATGTTATATCATGTATTTCAGAGATTTTCTAGGATGGATCACAACTCGGGAAACGATGGTAACTTCAACACCCATCGACCACCCCTCTCTCGCAAAACTCAAAGGCGATCGCCTATGGACGATGGACCCGTTGGCGATTACATCACAATGCCAAGTTCCTACACATATCGAACAACCTAAACTCACTCACACCAAGGCCGAGATTGGAGCGATTTTGGCCATGAAAACTATCACCATCACTACCAGCCGTGTCCGCAACCACCATCTCGTACCTACGCTCCCAACGAGTCTTTGGAGACCATGATGCATACGTTGTTGAAAAATCAGAAAGAGTCCTCATTTGAGCTTGACGCAAGGTTGGACCATATCAAAAACGATCTCGGAGGGAATTTCGATGATATTCACGCCCAGGTACAAAAACTCGAAGAAAGGGTGAAGCAGATAGAAGAAATGCAGCTGCAGTAAACCCACGAAATTGAAAAGAATCAGATTTTGATCGATCATGTCAACAAATCCATGGAACTCATGGAAAACAATTTTGAAGAGAAACTCACAAACTTGAGGGAGAGTCTCTCGGCTACAGCCACAAATCTCAGCACCACTGCAACCAGAGCACTCAAGGTTGAGAGAGAGATGAAAGAGATTGGCAGACAAGGAAAAGAAACTAATTCGATCGTCCATATCCTCTGCGATGGGCAAAGGAAAGCATGAGAAACGCTCCGAAAGATTCGTCTCCACATGGATGGAAGGCATAGTGATATCCTTGGTAAAAACATGGGACTCGGAGACATCTCTGCTGATCTTTCTAAGGAACTTAAGACGCTAAAAAGCGTCTATCCGATGTGGAAGACACCATTCATGTTCTAAAATCTATAAGCGAAGAGGAAATTTCCCCAAAAGCATCAAGGGATGCAGATAACACCTCCGTATCAAGGGTGGACCATCAATGCATGATGATAAGGCAGATCGCAAGGAACAGAGGAAGAAGACCACGCGAGGGAACCCCAATTTCAAGGTGAACTCTGGCCTCAGAACATGAAGATTGGGAAACTCGGCCGATAAGCGAAGAGATTCTAGATGATTTCCATTCCATTGTGAAGGAAATCCCATTCCACATGTCATTCGATCAAGCTTGAAAGAAATACCCAGCAATGAGGGAGCACTTTTGGTACAACAGGGAAGATAAGTACGCGATCGAAGATCTGTTCGAAGAAGTTAGGAAGAAGCTGTCTAAGTCCAGAACATTGCACAAGCTCGAAGAACCAGGATGCTTCGTCGTCCCATGCGAAATCTCCGGTTCCTACTTCGACAATGCTCTGTGTGACTCAAGAGCCGCTATAAACCTTATGTCAGAGGCGGATGCAAGACGGTTGAAGATCGATAACATGAAGCCCTCGAGGATGCGAATCGGGCTTGCGGATGGCTCAACCACCACCACGATTGGCATGATCGAGAATCTCCGTTTGAAATTTGGAAATTGCATTGTCCCGGTTGATTTTCAAGTGGCAAAAACCCGCGGAATGAAGAATGAACCCCTACTTCTAGGAGGATGTGCCTCGCGAACGTCGACAAGGAAATCTTCTACCTAGCAGCACCTCCCGGTTTCACCTCGAAACGCATTCGTTACACGATCGAGGGGAAAAGAGGGTGCGAGGTACATAATACTCTTGATGACTATCCAAGCACGGATGAAGATAAAGGGGCCTTGAGAAGGAGATCAAAACGTGCTAAGGGGAGTGCGAGCCTCTTAGATCTATCATCCGCCTAGAACACTCAAGAAGTCGAGCTAACGACTATAAACAAGCGTTTGGTGGGAGGTAACCCACCGGTACGTTTTCTTTCATTTTATATTTTTCTTGAGTCTGTTTGGCCTTCTTCTTGGTTTATTTTCACACCGAGACGGTATGAAGTAAGTCTGGGGGAGGGTCTCTATCGTTACTAATGCTATTTCTTTCTTTTGTTTTTCCTTTTGAGTCATTTTGATGTCTTTTATTTTGCAGTTATTTTGTTTTATTGAGTCAAAATTTGTTGGAGATTATGATCACGACCTTTGAATTCTTAACTAATTTTGCCAAAGTGACCATTGTCGCAGGGCTAGTTTTAGATCAGAATAATGAAAAATCTAAAGGCTGACCAGTCAAACAAAGACACCCATGTTTCCGAGAAAATTCAAAAGCTTGAGCTAGTTTCTGAGCTCTTCCTTTTACCTCGTCATCGTGATTGGCGCCTTCAGAGCTTGACTCCTCACTCGTATATGACAAGATAGCATGTGTAAAAATATGGTACTCATCTCCCTTATTTAAGATAAAAAGTAAAAAAAAGATGAAATGATTTTCTTTCGGGTAAAGGGCTAGGAAAATTTCCTTCGATCCCATTATTTTACATCGAAGGAGATGACCACACTAAGGTCGGAAGCGAGGTTAGAAAAATTTTCAGAGATACCACTATTCGCCTACACCTTAGAATAAAAGAGTGGCACTAAAATGAACCGGGGATTCGGTGGCAAAAACCATCAATACTCGCGTTCCATCCGCCATTAACCCTACGAAATAAATTGAGAAAATAATAAGTTTGGGAGAGGGAAAAAGTACCAAATGTTGTGTTGTTACCTTGTCACGATATCGAAAGGGAAAGAGTCTAGAAGGTTCTTGGCACCATGAGCTTTGATGAGACCTAGCGATGATAGCTTTTGATTGATCCGCGAAATAATGAGTTGAATCTGGGAGGCTGCGATGCTTGCAGAGAAGTACATGGTGGTTCGATCTAGAGCTAGTTCGGTAATACGTGGATTACTAAGGTAATGGTCATTACATAATTCTAAAGGAAATGTGAGTCTCCGTGCTTTTTAAAACTTTTTCTTCTTGCTTAGTTTTATGTTTGCTTGAGGACAAACAAAAGGCTAAGTCTGGGGGAATTGATATGCTTAGTTTGTATCATTTTCTAACACATGTTTTGGTGTTTCTTTTGAGTATTTAATCGAGTCAAAGTCCATTTTTAGGGTCTTTTAGTATTTTATTCAGGTATCTCGGGTAAAAAAGCGTTTATGAAAGAAAGTGGAGTTACGTGGGCAAAAACGCATGGAACGGTACAAAAAGAGCATAATCGATCGATGCACTGCATAGATCGATGCAGCATGCCCCAAAGAGCCATAATCGATCGATGCAAGGAGTGCACCGATCGATGGAGCATGCCCCGATGCATAATTGGCATCGATCGATGCAACACCGTCCGAAGAACCAGAATCAATCGATGCAAGGAGTGCATCGATCGATGGAGCATGCACAGTAGAACCAAAATCGATCGATGCAAGCCTGCGAGAAGGAAAATGAAATTTATGACTTTCCTGTTTTGGCTCGGAAACTACCTATTCTGACCTAATTCGTCCATAACCCTATTTATACATTATTTTCAGCCACTTTTTAGGCAATCTCTCTTTTGACGGCTCTTTGTTCTACTCATATTTTGGCTTTTAGATTTTGTAAGAAAGGAGAAGAATCTCTGCAACTATTGGGAAGATTTCTAAACCCTTTTATCTCTTTCATTATTATTATGAGTTTCTCTCAATCTTCTTGCTTGTTCTCCATTGTCATGTTCGAGTAGTCTCATAGTTAGGTTTAAGGTTTCAAGGGGATTCATGAAACATTGAATTAGACATAAATAGGGATTTATCTTTTGTGGTTTTCGCTTATTGTTGCGTTTATTGCTTAGGCTTAAGTTAACCGCTTAGTCTATGAACTAGGGTTTGATCTATCACACGACAGTGTCGTAGGTTGCTAGAAAGAACTTAAGCGAGCGAATTGTCCTTACCCTGCGAAAGTTGATGTTAAGGCGATTCGTGAACATATTGAGCCTACTCATTAATGCTGATCTAGAATAATATGCTAACGAAAGTTAGGATTTTAGATTGCTAGGTTTAGTAATCAATGCCACGACAGTGGATTGGTTAGACTTTTATGTTTGAGTTTGAAACTTGTATTTTGTTGTTTCCTGAATAGTTATCTGATTCGTGATCTCTGGATTCCCGAGAATAAACCCTTGACCTAGCGCTTTTCTTTTATTGAATTTACATCGTTTTAATTGCTTTTGTTACTATTCCAAAACCAACCATATTCTTGTTTTAGCTTAGTTTCATAATTGTGAGAATTGTAGTGTAACCTTGGTCTCTGTGGATTCGATCCTAAAATACTGCATTGTCAACCGTTATGATTGTGGTAGTGTGAACTTTAGTTATTAATTGACTTAGTAAAACACCTAAATCAGGTTCCATGATCAATCTGATCAGAGTTTGGTTAGAGATTTCCATGATGTTGTTGCACCACAATGCGTAAAGAAATATCCACTTGTGGACTATTAGTTTCTGGAAGCCGATAACCAATTAACATAATTGTATCCTTCCAAAACTATTGGTTCTTTACCATAATGCAACTCATAACTTTCAGTATCTCGCACGTAACTCAATACTCTAGTTATAGCTTTCCAATGTTTACAACCTGGATTACTCTTGTAGCAACTTATTAAATGGACTAAGTCCGCCATAATGAGTATGGTACAATCAGTTAAGTACTCCAGACTTCCGATCACACTTGAGTAGATCTTTAATCTCTCAAAAATCATTTTAGCATAATGAGCCCTAGAAGTGATTATTCCTTTGGAATATCTAGTGATCTTAATCTCTAGAGTCACATCCATTCGACCCATGTATTTACATGTCAAACCTCACACTAAGAACAATCTTAGTGTGTTCGAGTATGTAATTTTCATACAACCAGAGCAAAATATATCTGTGCGGGGTACTTTTGATGTATATGAACTTATCACATTCATTAATGCTATAATTATTTGACTATGTCAAATATTTCATGCTACTATTTCAGAGTTTTTGTAAGCCCAAACAGAGATTTCAGGAGTCAATAGACTTTGTGTCTTTTCGACTAAGCCATATGTTTTCAATTTTGAAAATCCATTTAAACCCTCGGCCTTTAATCCCTTGTGACATATCGATTATCTCCCACATATGATTTTCATAATGGAGTCGATATCACTAATGACGAAGGTTTGTCTGGTGTAGACATTACTTTAGTGGAAATTCACGGTGTATTCTCTCGGAGAAAGACCATTAAAAAATCTTTACCAAAAGATGTACATATTCTTCGGCATTATCTCACGATATGCCAGAAGTAATCGCCTCATTTACAGAGTAGATTGCATCTCTTTCTTCACGTGTTCGCATCGGATTTTTATCCTTACACGGAAACACGAGCTCAAAGAAATATACATTTCTTGACTCCATGATTGTATTCACATGGATATCTGGTACGTCTGATTTATGAACCAGAAACCAAGAAACACTGTTGTGTGTGCATATCCGATGAAAATACAATCCACTATTTTAGGTCCAATTATGAAATTTTTAGGAGGTGACACTATGACTTTTGCAAGACACCCCCACATTTTCAGGTATTTGTACGAATTTACTTTACCTCTCCAAAAGTTTATATGGTGTCTTGCCAATAACTTCATCTGGTAAGCAAAGCTTCCCCCCCCCCCCCCCCACATTTCTTGAGATAACTCATAATAATGCATCTTTGCATTCATCATCTCACTAAGAATTCATAATTTTTGTTCCGCAATTCCATTAGATTAAAGTGAATAAAGAGCAGTTTTTAGATGGATAATGCCATGTTCTCTAAAGAACGCATTTCATTCTCATCAAACTCGTCACATTTATCACATATAACTATTTTCATAATTTTCTCAAGTTGGTTTTAAAATTCCATCTTGTATGCTTTAAAATTTTCAAAGCCATTTTTTTTTCTTAGCAAGTACACACATCTTTCACAATAGATATCATTGTGGTAGCAGCATAATGCCACCATTCAATTTGGTTATTCCCAACCATATTGACATTAGAAACTACACTACACGTGTCAATTTCAGTCATATTGGTATGGGACATCCCATTGTCTTTGCGTGGTCAATCTTGCTACGACATGGGTCAGCATTGTGACCCATCATGTCACACTTTGTGACATTTTCCATTGAACTTCTTTTAAACATGTTGCTTTTTGAAACTAGTGGATGATTTCAAAGGAACCTTATGTTTCCCATTGGTCTTGTGGCTAACCACTATTTCATATTGTTCACATGTGTAAACACAATATGCTTTACGGTTTGTAATTCAATTCGATGCCTGACAATTAAGTCTTCAAGGCTCTCAGCCTTTCGCTTATTCATGAGATAATTTTTGAAATATTTCCAAACTAATGGAAACTTCTCAAATAGTCAACATAGTTGGTATGTCAAAGAAATTGACTTCCATTCAACCATTATCTCATGAGTCAGCAATCATAGATGTTTGACTTTATCCATTATGGATTTAAAGTCCAGAAATCCGTCACATCGAATTTCTTAGAACATGCGTTCTTAACCTTGTACTTCTTATCAAGGAAACTCAAAAATTCCTTAGAAATATTCAAATCACTGTATACTTATACAGCGGTTTTATCAGACGGATTTGATCCACGTCCTCATGGTACAAGATTCAACTCTGACTAGAGTTCTCACATTAGTATTCTCAAGAGGAAGCATATGCTATCCTCCTTGAGTTACTTCTCTAGTTTTAGCATGGTCAGAGAGATAAATATCTTCCGCTACCACATTATGAATCAAGTTCCATCGAACGAGTCTAGCATTAGTCATGCGTTTACAACACTAGGCACTAACGTGACAATCTGATAAAAATCAGAATTTGGCATTGGCATAGTCACTTGTGGTAGACCACTACCACTACTAGAAAACGGGTATTAATAGCACTTCAGGATAGCGGTTTATGTGTTTCTGATATGGTTGACTTATGCCTGACTTTTTAATAGCGTTTCTGAAATGATAAACGTTATGATATGTTGGGCGGCAAAAAATATGTGTCCGCGCTTTATTTTTGGTTCTCCAATTGCTCTGTAATAGCACATACAAATTGTAAAACGTCATCGTAGGTTACCGCGAATAAAAAATTTCATTACCCGCCCAAATAATAAAAAGTGGTACCAAATTAATTTTAGTAAAAAAAATGATATGAACTAAAAAAAAATTGGTCAACAAAAACTTAGGTTCTCTCTTCTCTTTCATTCTCGATCTCTCTTCTCTCTGTCTCGATCTCCCAGTCTCGACCTCTCTTCTTCTCTTTCAGTCTCGATCTCTCTCACTTCAGTCTCGATCTCTCTCCTCTCTTCTCTTTCAGTCTCGATCTCTCTCACTATCAGCCATCCAAGTCTCCAAGCTTCTCAGATCCTCTCTGATATCTCCTCTTGGTAATCTCTTTTCTTCTTCTTCTTCTTCTTCTTCCATGTCACCTTCATTATCTGCTTCTTGTTTGTGTTTAAACCTTAATTTCTGTTAGGTGCTGAGAAAGGCTCGAGATCGTTATTCTCGAGTGGACTGGTTCGATCGATCGATGAAGGTAAAAAAACCTCTTTGTTGCTCTTATCCTTTATAAAATTTAGTTCCTCAAACTACTTCTTCGAATTATTTACCCTTAAGTTTGACTTCTGATATTGTAGAATCACTGGTTTCATAAAAATCTGGGATTTTGCTTTCTCTTTGTTGCTTAGAAGTTTTGAACTAATTTAGTAAATTCTCCCTGGAGATATTTTGGTGATGTACCCTTAGTAAATTCGAGAGATAAGGGGTATCAGCGGGAAGCTTCGACTCTTCGTGATGAAGTATGTCGACATTTCCTATTAGACTCTGGATTATCTAGTCAATTTTAACCTATATATCCTCTGTCATTCATAACAATTATTCTGGATTACATCTTCACTGTGCAGAAGAGAAACGTAAGGCAGCAGAAGCCAGGGCTAGGGAGCTGGAGAAACAGGTTTTGATTTAGTTTTCATTAGTAGACAAAATGTGGTTACATACCATTATTTAAGTTTCTAAGACCTGCTGGTAACATTTAGTGTATTTGATTGATCAAATATTAAGTTATACTCTGGTATTAGAATTATAAGATTTAGTGACAAACCAAGTGAAGATGCAGACAGTTTTGAGGCCATACATACATGCAAATGCGATGAACTTTTCTTTGTCTAGGACAATTAGATTTCATGGAAAACATTGCTATTCAAGAAATTTTACTAGACTGAATGGATGGCATAATGGTACCTGCTACAGGCTGCTCTTAAGGCTGCTAACGAGAAAAAGATGGGAAAAAGGATGAAGTTGTTTCCCTCCGTTCAGAACTTCAGGTAAGGCATACTGTTACTATGGTTTCATAATATGTGAACAATTCTGATCTGCATGATGAAATCATCTCTTTTATATTCAGATCCTGAAAGATGAGGCTGCAAGAACTGTGGAATGGCTTCAAGAAGCAGAGTCAGAAGCAAAGGCTCTTCGTACATCGACTCAAAGAATGGTTTTAACACAGGACGAAATGGTATGTTTGAAAAACCCAAGACTCATTATCATGAAGATCACGGAAAACGAGGAAGACGATGATGAAGATCACGGATAAAATGTATCACACCTTCTCTCTCTCAAGCGCCAAACTTTTAAATGTTTTGGGACAATTTTTAACTTGCAGGGGATCATCAAAAGGATGTCAGAACTCGAGAAGCTAGTGATCTCAATTGGTATCAATTTCTGCATTTGTTAATCTGGTTATTGAAGAAACCTGATTCGAACCAGCTGGTTGTTTATGTTAAGTTTTTACATTGAATCAAGGCCAAAATTGTTCTATTTCCTATCTCTATGTTTTCCTTTTGAGAAAAACATAATGAACGGATGTTTTAGAAGATTCAATTTTTGTTAGCTGGTGATTCAAGGTGTTAAAGCCAGAAGAGGTTGATCCTCTTGGAATGGATCTCGATTTTTCAATTAAAAAATAAAATATAACAAATGATTGTTTTATACTAAGAACATCAAATAAAATAGAAAACTATTACAAAATACAAAAAAAAATAAAAAAATTAGTGAATATTTGATTTAGAGTGTAGGGCATAGGGTTTGGGTTTAGGGTTTAGGGTATAAGAATATAGATATAGGGTTTGAAATATATTTCTTTTTAGTTTTATAAATAATAGAAATATAATAATTTTTATGGATTAATGAGTGTTTGATTTAGGGTATAGGAATTCATACTTGTAAGATATTGTTTTCTATATCTCAATTAAAAACAATACAACAAATGATTGTTTCATGCTAAGAATTTTAAATTTAGAGTTTAGGGCATATGGTTTTGGGGGTATAAGGTATAAGGTTTGAAATATTGCTTTTTATTTTTCTCAATTTAGAAAAGAAAATACAGCAAATTTCATAATAAGAACATAAAATAGAAGAGAAAATACAACAAATTATGATTTCATAATAATAACATGAAATATATTTTAGTTTTATTAACAGTAGAAGTATAATAATTTTTAATGGATTGATGAATGTTTGATTTAGGGTACAAGGATTCACATTTGTAAGATATTTTTCTATCTTTAATTAAGAAAAGAAAATACAACAAATTATTGTTTCATACTAAGAAGATAAAACATAATAGAAAAGACTATTACTAAATATAAAATAAAAAGGAAAAGCTAGTGAGTTTTTGATTTAATATTTAAGCCATGTGGTTTGGAGTTTAGGGTATAAGAGTTTAGAATTTAGGGTTTGATATATATTTTTTCGAGTTATTTTTTTCTTACATTTAGGAAAATAGTATAAATTATTATTTTTACAATAAATAGAAAATCTATCATTATAAATCTTATAAAAATATAATGTACAATAATAACTTAAATTATTTAGAAAATAAATAACACATAAACTCCAAAAAATAAAACATTAGTCATTAAAAACTACATATAAAATGTTTTAGAGGGATAATTAAAATAGATAATTTTTACAGAAATAATTAAAATTAGAGTTAAGTCTTGATTTAGGATTTAGGGCATTGTATAGTTTTGGGTATGTTGATTTAGGGTTTAGGGTTTAACTTATGTTTCCAATTAACAAATGAAATTGATTGGAAAAGAAAATCAAATTATTGCAAATGATTGCAAAATCATTGCAAAATGATTAGAAACTTACAAACTCTACAAATTAATGATAAGTTACTAACCCTTTCTTCTATAGTTTAGTATCACATAACATTTGTTATATAATTTTTGTATTTTTGTTTTTTGTAAACTACAAAATTATATATTATTATGAAGATAATTAACTTATCATACAAACATTGCTATTAAAATATTTCCAAATTAATAACGTAAATAAAAAAATTTATAAAACATTTTATTTAGGGTATAAGAAAATAAATAAACCTTTAGAATACAATAGCCAATGACAAGAAATCACTCAGATCGCTTACGTGGCGCAATCTAACACCGTAGGATCCTTCCTTCGTTTGCTCTGTTTTCTCTCGAATCGTTCATTTCCTCTTATTATGTTTATCTCCAATAGACAATGGATCAGTGACGTGGCATAACTTTCTTTCTTTTCTTTCTCTCTTAGTCTTTCCTGTCTTCTCTTCTTGGCAGCGATTTAGATATTGGGTTTATTGAAGACGAGTTCCTCTGAATTTTGATTCTTGTTGTTGCAGGGCTCGACAGATTCTTGTTGTTGCAGGCTCGACAGGAGTCGGATTTACGCCTCATGTACTTACCGTGAGGGCTGAACAGGTCTCTATCTTCTTCTAGCTTCGCGACCCAGATTCTCCCCGAAGAACAAACTCAGGTAAATCCATTACCTAAGAACTTTATATAAGGTTGATTCCGTTCTTCACCTTTCGATTTTACATAGTATCAACATGAGTAGATGATTCTCGGTGAAAACAAAAAAAAACAAACTGTTTTGATTACATGTGAAACTTTGACAGGTTCAGATATTGTTTCATTCTCTTAATTATTTCATGACTCTGTTACCATGTTTCCGTTTAAAGCCGTACGTAGGAGTTTGCAAAGGGAAGGTCGCTACAGTTCAATACGTAGTGTATCTCATCTTTTTGTTTTGCCAGCAAATTGCAGGATGCTAAGTTGTGGTTGTCAGATGTCTTGTTGTTGCAGAGTGCTGCTTATTAATAACTGTGTTGATTCACATGTTTGATGGGTCATGTACAAAGAGAGTTCTACAGATTTTTCATGAACCTAAGTTGCAATTGTTCAGGTGTCTAGTTGTTGTGGAGTGCTAGATGCTTGTTAATAACTTTGTTGATTCACATTTTCCTTAGACTATGTACAATGGTTTCAACTATCAACACCTCCACATCATCTTCTTTTTTTTCCACATCCTTTTCTCTTTCTTCCACCTAATAATTCAACACATACTAATATTTTATACACTACAATTGTTTGTTTAATAAGATTCAACACCCTACCCTACCATATTTTATTTTCTTTTATGCTTTAATTTTTCTGATTAGTTATTATTAGTAACAGATACCGTTTATAATTAAATTAGCGTAAATAAGACTTAAATAATTTTATATTTTTATTTTTTTGTTTTTTTATATTCTTAATTAAAAAAATGCAAGTAATAAAAACGAGAATAGTGAAAGTCATTATTAAAACAAAAACAATTACGAAAACATTAAAATACAATACAATACAATAAGAAGCACACAATACAACCAATAAAACACACATAACTTAATTAGTACAATAGACTGAACTCACAAACTTGGAAATCTTTTTAATCACGAGACATTCCAAATCTTGCCCATATGTGTTTGACTAGATCTGCTTGCAATTCGTGATGCACACTTGAATCACACAACTCGGATCTAGCACGAACATGATTTGCAAATGCAGGTAGCACCTCGGTCGAGAATGGTTGCGGTGTACTAGACCCACTTGCCTCAGATTGATCATAATCGTTCCATCGTTGAGTATATGTATCACGTTCATCCTCAACAATCATATTATGCAATATGATATATGACCTCATAATGATAGTCAGATCGGCTATGTCCCACATGCGAGCTAGTTCACGAATGATTTTAAATCGAGCCTGCAACACTCCAAATGCACGTTCGATGTCCTTCCGACATCCCTCCTGAACTTCTGCAAATAACTTGTCCGGCTCACTTTGAGGAAGCCTAATCGATTTGACGAAAGTAGGATAAGAAGGATATATACCGTCAGCAAGATAGTACGCCATTTTATACGGACGTTGGTTCACGAAGAAGTTCACTCTTTGAGTATTTCTCCGTTCAACATCATCAAACACTGGTGAACGATCTAGAACGTTTATATCGTTCAATGTGCCTGGACATCCAAAAAAAGCATGCCAGATCCATAGATCATGGGATGCAACTGCTTCAAGAATAACAGTGGTGGTTCCCTTATCTCCCCTAGTAAATTGTCCTTCCCACGCTGTAGGACAATTTTTTATTCTCAGTGCATGCAATCAATACTCCCAATCATCCCCGGGAACCCTCACAGTTCACTAACATGCAAAATTCTCTGCAGGTCCTCTTGAGTTGGGGCTCTGAGATACTCTTGCTTGTAAAATTGTATGATTCCCTTACAGAATCTACGCAAGCACTCCAGAGTTGTAGTACCTCCAATTTTGATGTATTCATCCACCGCATCGGCCACTACACCATAGGCTAGCATTCGCATGGCCGTGGTACATTTTTCTAATGGAGATAGACCTTCTTTATTGGTTGCGTCAAATCTTTGGGTGAAGTAGTCGTCACTGCTTGATAGGTCCCCAACTATCCGGAGGAAAACATGTTTTCGCATCCGGAATCGCCGACGAAACATTGCATCATCATATGTAGGATGATTGGCAAAGTAGTCGTCAATCAGTCTTTGATTTGCCGCTGCATGATCTATGTTGAATTATCTTCTCTTCCTACGAGGTGGATAGGCTTCCTCTATTTTCTTTCGGCGCTCGTTAAAATGGTTGAGGATATACCTATCTTCAATTTCAGACTGCCTTTTGTAAGCTTCGATATCAAAAGGAAATTTTGATGGATCCATTGAGATTTTTTTAGTGAGATGAGATTTGTATTATTGGTACATAAATGGAAGAATGAGTCCCCATTTATAAGAAAATGGAACCAACGAATTGAGTGGTTGGAGGATAAGATTCTGCCATTAAAAGCCGAAATTCATGGATTACATTGACAAAAAAGTCAAGGTCACTCGACAACATTATTAAATCAAGTTGAGTGGTTGGAGGATAAGATTCTGCCATTAAAAACCGAAATTCACGGATTACATTGACGAAAAAATCACGGGCACTCGACAGCATTACTAAATCAAGTTGAGTGGTTGGAGGATAAGATTCTTACATTGACGAAAAAGTCACGGGCACTCGACAAACAAACATTATTAAAGGAGAAAGCGACAAACAAAATTATTAAAGGAGAAAGCGACAAACAAACATTATTAAAGCATGGAGTAACATGATACAAAGAAGCA
This sequence comes from Eutrema japonicum, assembly GCA_030161315.1. Lineage (NCBI taxonomy): Eukaryota > Viridiplantae > Streptophyta > Magnoliopsida > Brassicales > Brassicaceae > Eutrema > Eutrema japonicum. Next base: position 32,713,916 of record BSQW01000013.1, on the reverse strand, counting down.
TATAGTGACATGATACAGATAGCCACTTGTTACTACAATTATTTTCCAAATAATTTGTAGCTCAACTTCTGCAACAGCTCTCTCTCCTGGTCACTGAGACGGTTCTTTTCACTTAGCTTCATCCACATCTTCGTATTCTTAACCCTAGTATTTTTTTTCATCAATAGGTTTGCCTCATCTTGCCTTTGGGTTGCCTCAATTTGCCTTTGGTTTGCCTCCTCTTGCTGTCGGATTGCCTCCTCTTGCAACATGGCTATTTTTTCCAAGCTTTCCAACTCTTCCGCCTTGAGTTTTTTGTATTCACTAAAATCTTCGTTGACCACTTCCAAGACTGCGCCCTTACCTTTCTTTTTAGCTTTCTTAGTTGCATCCCTCCCCATTGGACGAGCACTGGATCCTACAGAGTTGGAGTCACTAGCATCACTGTCGTGGGCTCTCTTAGATCCACTGCTTCCAGAGCCAGTATTTTCTCCTACCTGACTACAATAACGTGGTTGATCACGCACAGCGGTCCATTCTTTCATTAAATTGAAATTACCATTACCACCATATGTATATATTTCATGCGCTTTCGCCAATACATCCTGCTCCGACCACCCGCTTCGTTGCATACTTTGAGCGTTATCGTAAGCGCCAATCCATTTTTCCAATTTTTGGTTCACGTAGTTGAAATGATTTCTGCACGTAACTCCACCACGCGGAGGATCAAATGAGCAATGCTCATTACAATACTCAGCAATGTTTCTTCAAAATGCTTCGCTCTTTTTGTTTCTGCCAACAACGTTGTATGTTCCATATTTGATCCACCCACTCAGTAGCACCAAATTTTTGTTTGGTGGTCCATTTGGGGTTTTTCCGGGGAGCAGAGGATGAATGGTCTGCACTTGGAGTGGCTTCATTAACACCACTTATACCAGCAAGAGCCATTTGGGTAGAAAATCCGGGAAATTCAATTGCTCCAGAGTCCGGAACAATTTCAATACCCGCCGGAGCATAAAAATAAGGGGGGGTGGTTGAGATGAATATGACATCGTTGAACCGTAGTATGGATGATAGTTTGGAACAACTGAGGGCATGAAGAAACTTGGTGAAAAACCATAATTTGGCATATTTCGGGGTTGGTTGGAAGATTGATTTTGAAATGGATAATTGTTGGGATTTGAGTAGTTAAAAGGGTAATTAGAAGAATTTTGGGTGTTGGAATGGTTATTGTTTGGATCCATTTTCTCAGAGAAGACTGAAAAAGATAAAAACGAGAGTTTATGAGAGATAAATAGAAAATTATTGTCAAGAAGATGTTTTTTTTTTCGGTGTCCAAATCTAATGAAAGAAGTCTCTATTTATAGAGTATGAAAAATGGTGAATTTTAGTATTTTTTTTTT